>CM056687.1:4800000-6135193 GCA_029849275.1 Papilio elwesi | reverse complement strand
TCTTGCGCACTTCATCCAAGGCTACCGGACCTAACGCCGCCTGATGACATACAAAAATATTATTTGCATTTTTAAATATTTTATAAGCGACAAAACTAAAATGATTACAGTTTGTTATTTTAATTCAACGGCATGGCGGTGCATATCTATGCGATAAAAAGAACTCGATGACAGATATTACTCAAAGTTTCTCTTAGAACTTCATTAAAATAGCTAATGTAAGAACTGTAGTTTAATCAAGCTATGCTAAGTTAGGTATTAAAAAAACACAGTGTTATATATAACAAAAGCGTATGTACCTGTACGGTAGCTTTGGCCATCCAAGCGAGTCCTACGAACACTTTCTCCTTCATGTTGAGGTTGCTGCGCACGGCGCACACGCTTGTCAGAATGGCTCGAAGAACCACACAAGTGATCAAGATCCCGCCGCCGACCAGGACTAGGTGCGGCTCCAAATCCGCGATCTGAAATTATTCTCTTGGTTAAAAATATAAGCACACAAAAATAAAAACACATTGGTGCATCAAAAATAATTAAAAAGCTAGACTCGCTACCTGTTCTGAGATAAAAGGCTAAAGCAATCAATAGAAATAGTCATTACATATATAGGAGCCACTGTTCTGTTTGTACATAAATATCTGAAGAACAGAATGTAGTGCATCAATAAATCCTTGAGTTTCTCTATAATCTAATCTAATGTACATTTGCACAATGGGCGGAAAACTTTCTAAGATCCCGCACTCTAACTACCTTTTAATGTTTGATATACAACACCAGTTCAGGATGTGTTGGTCAACAGTCAAGCAATATGTAACACGAGACGTTTATTTAATCACTTGTAGGTACCTAAGTATTTTCATATGTAAGCCGAGCTTTCGGGGACTGAAATCTCGGTACGCGCCGCCTGTTCGACCGCCAGTTGACATAAATAGAATTGTTTAATATATAAAAGTACCAGTTTTAAGTCACTCTTTTTATTCAATCAATAAGAATTTAATTATTGTCGATTTAATTTAGATTTCACTGTTAACTAGAAATTTCACTTTCATCGCCTAATTGGTGGCGGATATAGTTGTATATAGAATACGATCTCAAACGCAGACAAAGGGCATGGATCTGCTTTATTAGTACTGTAATCGTTGTTTAGTTCTAGTTCAGTCGTACCCAGGATATTCAACTTTACGAGAGTTAAAGAGATCACAACTAACCCAACTCGTATTTTTACCTCCGTATGTTCTTCCTCCAAATATAAAGGCGACCAACGTACCTGCAAATCGGTTTGTGTTCCAGACGTTTTCTCACAATCACTTGTCTGTTTGCCTGTTCACTATAATTAATACTTGCTAGTCGACAAATTGTCACAATAAAATTATTACAACTATCGTGAGACATTATCAATAAAATTTTTATGAAACGGCTTTACTCACGTTCGCGTTTTTCTCGGTGTTTTGTACCGACAAGTTTCGGACCTGTCGGAGGCCCTTCTTCAAGTGAAAGGGTGAAAGTATTGGCCCGCGAAAAGAACTTTGTGTCTCGCAAGTTTCTTGAAGCGATAGAAATCGGCCGTCGTCCTAATTTTAATAGAGATAAGGGATGGTCCCTGCCGCCTACATGGGAACCCGTACTGTCGAACGCGAAGCGGAAAAACAGCGATAATGCCGAAGATTACGTGGTCGACATTGTTAGTGCATTTTGTGCCCCGAACAACATCACATCCTATAACCCACCAGTGTCGAGCTCGTCGTCATCGCTGGCGCCCCCCGCGCCCCCCGCCATGTAAAGTCGCGCGTTACGAGCACAGGCGCGCAGTGCGAGGCGGGCCGCGACTGCGAATTAATACCGCTCACCCTGAAGAAGGACCTCCGACAGGTCCGAAACTTGTCGGTACAAAACACCGAGAAAAACGCGAACGTGAGTAAAGCCATTTCATAAAAAGTAAATTGTCACAAAAGAATACTTACAACAACTTGTGCCCCGGTAACAGAGAACAGCATAGGTTCGAAGAACATCCAGAAAATTTCAAAGGCGGTCGCAACAGGATTGTCTTCGAGTTCCCATCCCTGCTCGACCCAGTTTTTACACGCAACAAATGCGAATGCAATAACGGCTAATGGGCCTGAAATAAACGTTACAAATACAATTAAGCGTATCATACTGTTTACTTAAATAGTTAAATCTAATCATTTATTTAAATAATGAGGTAACCAGAATAATTAAATTTATCGAACATTTAAATAATTCCATTGTTCAGCGATATGATTACCAATGTAAGCCGAATAATAGACATAACAAGAAATAACATAACTTGAAGACAGCAAATTTGTCTGGAGTATAATATATTAGTAAAACGATACAAACAGGAAAATAAAGATTTAAGAATATCGCGTTAATTTAAATATACTCCTACTGATACTGAACAATTACATTAAGAAAAATGCCATTTCAAACGGAATTTTTAATTGCGGTACATTGACTTCACTATTCAGCATACGAGGAAAACGTTAAGGTAAATTTCAAACAAAGTTTCTTTTTTAAGATAAACCGAAACAAAATTTGAAAAAATTGATGAAATTATTTCGCAGAAACGAAATTCGGTGAAAGATGTTTTAACCTGTGACAGGTTACCAAGTGTTAGTATACTTCAGCAACAGGCCAGCGATGTTACATAATTCTTCGTGTGTTACTAACACAAAGTGCGTCATTCAAAAAGTAAAAAAAAAACAAGATCTTCATAAATTTCAATAGTCGGCGGCGATTTATTTTACACGCTACACGAATTCAAAACTAACACGAACACGTGTACTCTATTATGCTTAAGTCGCAAATCGTTATCGCCCGTTGTTTTTAACACATTTTTATTGCAAACGTACTTAAGACTTTTATCGATTACAAATCAGCCATTATTACTCATTTCATTATAGGACTCTCTTACTGATGAATATGCACATAAATAAAGCGAGAATGTTGTGTGATCTACCAAAAGGTGTAATTCTTATTCCTGCGCACGCTTGGACGAAAGGGAACAGCGATGACATTATCGCGGTACATATAATTAACATTGAACTACATTTTCCATGATTGCAGGAACACGATGAGTTTTGTAGCTGGATATACACTATAAAAATATTTTCTCTTAATGAAGAGCATTTCAAAGATGATTAAAAACATTTTGTTTTGTTTCTCTTACATCTTATGTATGCGAGTTATAATTTTATGTTTGTGAAATTTGGATGTAATTAATTCCTCGCATTGATTTTTAATAAAATAAATAAAGTAATGCCTTAATGGTTCAATTTATTTAAAAAAAGAAATAACAAATTAGTTACGGAATTTCATTTACCATAATATAATACCGTGTAATTTAATTAAATTTTTTATTAGTTATTATACCGCACACAAGCACAATCACTAATACTCATCCCTACTAATATCATAAATGTGAATGTAAGTTTGTTTGTTACGCTTTCACGCGAAAACTACTGAACCGATCATCATGAAACTTTGTACACATATTCTTGGAGGTATTAGAAGTAACATAGGATACTTTTTATGAGAATAAAAAATTACGAAAAATAAAAAAAATTGTGTGTCAAAAAATCTAAAAATCTAGCTACTTAAACGCCTTAATATTATAAATGCGAATGTTTATATGTATGTATGGATGTTTGTTAGTCTTTCACTCAAAAACGGCTGAACGGATCTGGATGAAATTTGGTACAGGGAAAGATTATAATCTGCAATAGCACATAGGCAATTTTTCATCCCGGATAAATGTACGGTTCCCGTGGGATACGTTTTGTTTTTTACGGGTGCATATCTACATATGTAAAAGACGATGTTCCGTATAGATTCTTCTGATATCTCGAGGATGATGAAATGTATTTCCTGGACGCTGCCTGTCACCTTGCTTAGCTTATAAAATAAAAGGTGGTTCGTATTAGTGGATGTTCGGTTGTAAACAAAGATTTCAAATAGCTTTGTTTCCTTCTGTTTTATTACAGATCGATTTTTATAGTTACAACAGTGTATTGTTCGTGTGAAAATCTCCCATCATACAGAACAAAACAATCAATCGTACTTGGAACTGTCGACTGCACAAACAATTTAATCGACTGCCGGTTAGTGAGAAAGCGGGTGAGTTGTGGGTTTGCGTAAAGTGAACCCTAAATATTGTTGTCACGATGTAAATCTTATAAAACTTCATCGTATTGTCTATTTTTTTCTAATAGCATTAAATTGATGACAGTTCAAGACATATCAAGTCGTCAATTGTATACTTGATTACATTATATATGGTATTTGTGTGCAGAAAATAAAGTCCTGAGGAAAATTTAGATTAAATTTTGGGTGAACATCTCACTTAAGATGCGGTCGAAAGTAGTCACTTTATTAACCATGTAATAAGAAAAAAAATATTATCAAGGTACTTTAGCAACTCAGCAAATTTTTGAAGTGTAAACTTCTTTAACTTGAAAGTCTAAGCGTTAAACGATATTTTGTAGGGGAAAATTTTGTAGGCTTGTGTGACCAACATGCTCAACATGTAGCAGCAAAATTTTGAACTTTATTTATAAGATACAGGGGTTTATTTTGTTATTTAATTATTTATTTTTGAATTATTGTCGCGCCTTGAAAACTGTTTTAAGTGTTCCCTTGGGCAGTCCTTATGATTGCCTGTGATTTTTTTTTACATAAATCAATAACAAAAATATTCATGACATGAAATCATATAGTATCAGTGTTAGGAAGAGATTTTGACTTACCAGCTCCGCCCCAGCCAATTTCTTCTGAGCCCAAAACAGACATGAGACCTCCAGCAAGAAGAAGCAGAACACGCAGTGGCACTAGAAAAGCGTCGTTTCTTTCCGGAATGTATTTCACAAGGTAACCGCAAACAACTCCAAAGGCTATCCCACCAATCACACTACATGGTCCCTGAAAACATATACGATATGAAAGAAATAGCCCAGACTATATTTTATTATCTGTACTAACAAAAATATTGTATTTCCTAATTACTTTTTCCTTGCTAAGCGAGCAATGTGTCGATGATGTTAGGATAAATATTTTTAAACTAAGAGTCTATTTAAGTTATTGAATGTTTTACCTGTATGATATTCATCGTTAAAGATGAATTTGCAAACATGATAGAGGAAACTATTCCGAAGACGGCAACACTAGCAGCGTCGTCTACGCCTGATACAGCCAGCACCAGCGTGGGGATACCTTTGGACACGCCGTACCCCTTGCCGCGCAGCCGGAACAAGCACGGCACAATCACAGCGGGCGACACCGCCGCTATGATAGAGCCCAGTAGGAAGGCTACAACCAAATACAAGTACAAATAATAACATTAGTGTATGTGTATTTACCAGTAGCGTCTATAAGGGTATAAATTAAACTATGCCTCGAATATTGTTGTTTCTTGTACTCTAGAAGTATGTAAAGTTTAACTTTTAAATTATTAAACTAAAACGAATTAAAATTGGGTTTTGCTTCAATAAAAATAAAATATACGAGACAGTATTATCTCAATAAACCGTAACTTTATTTCACTAGACCTTACTTAAACTAATGTAAATAGTATTAATGCCATCCCGAAATGAAAGAAATAAAGGAATTTCATCGGCTTGTTGCTGATGAAGTTCCTTTGAACCATTAGGAAATTATAATATAGAGGAACTCACCCCAATCCCAAGGCAGCCCGAGTAACAAGTTGGCCATTACTGCACAAAGTACGCATTCGAATGTCCAAGGTATTAAAGCCAGCTTTATAACGGTGAAGAAGAACTTTTTCATTGCGACCGGATCAAGATCCAAGCCAGCTCGAGTTAGAATAATTGTTAAAGCTATTTTTCTGAAAGAGTTACGATGCATTTATTAAGTATCTATATTCAATGTGAGCCACAAATTTACATCTAACATTATTATTCTAGGAACAAAAAAGACTAAGATATGCTGTAAGCATAATTAGTTTATGACATTTAAGTTATGTTCATTTCGATTATTAATGGTGAAATGATCTTAGTTTTACGATTTTAGAGTTATTGCTAACAGTTAGAATGGGAAGGAATGCCTACAAGTTACATAATATAACAATTACCTTATGTAAGAACAAACGCGTTCGAAGCTTTCATCAAAGTTCACGAATCCAATATTTTTCATAACAATTCCCACGATCAACATTCCGATGAGTGCGGGGAGTGTCGTAACTTTGACCATGACCCAGCCGCCGAAGTAGGCGGCGATGGTGAGGACGGCCAGCGTGAACAGCTGCCCGCCCGGCGCTGCGGTGTCGCCCATCACTAGCCATATAATCACCCATACCAAAATACCTAAAACATTCATAAAAATATTTATCTCACGTTGCTTATAAGTGGTTTGAAATTTCCAGGATTTGTTATTTAAAAAGGAGACATGTGTTGTTTTTGCTATGCACATATAAAAACATTTTGATTTTTATTAAATATATTGAAGATTAAAGTAATACATGACTTACCAATTAAAAATACGGAAATTGTTTGAGCAAAACTTCTGTAGGATGGACATAGTGGGTAGGGACAAATCTTTTGCCAATGCGGTGGCTCCCAGGAGGGAGTCCCAGGGTCCTCTTGATGACACTTCTGGCAGCAGGCGTACCACCAGGACCTGCCGTCACAAGAATACATCGTTCACTTGGCTAACACACTCCAGTGTATTTCAACGTTCTGAATTGATATGAAGTGATAGTTAAAGTATCGAGTATTATTTCAAAATTTTGTGCACTCGTTTTATTAAATTGTGTATTAATTGTTATATAATTAATATATTGTAATAAATAAATAATAGAGTTACAAAGAATACGTGATCTAACCAGTCGGTCAAAGTTTATAGTTTTAACACGTATTCTCTTTAAACTTCATAATATCATTTCAATAAGATATACAATTTGTAAATTGCTGAACATAATGAAATTCTGGGATATACGTTGTGTTATAATAGTACACTACACTCTACTCATTACTTTGAAATAAAATAGTGATATACCTAAATCATCAAAACAATTTTTTTTTTAAAAAAGCAGTAAGCACAACACTTATAGCGTGGGAACTATGATGGCCAATTTCATAAAAAAGCAATAACTAGTAGACAAATACGAGATATTACCTTTCGATATGTTCGCTTTGATGAGATAGTGCTTTCTTGGAATATACGGAAGAAGTTGTTGAATATTTTTTATACCTGCCCTCGATGTGTGCCGGCCGATCTGCGGACGAACAAATGTCGCGTTATGTTCGAAGTCGAAGCACAAGTGTCAAGAAGTGTCAATCGATCAATTTCTGGGAACTGACAGCTGAATAAAATTACATTAATTGTTGAAGGACGGAGGGTTGACAGTTAAATGGACAACGGTTTACTTTAAAGTGGAACATTGGTATTTATTGATTTTAAATACTATTCCTTATGAGTACTCGGATGGCGTAGGTGGCTTTTTATATCCATTTTATATTTAAATTATTTTAACTTAAATAGACAATAGGGCGTAGCGGAAGATTAAATAATAATAAGATTATCATTATCATTTGAGTCCAGAAAGTCAGCGTCATACATTACAGCAATAAGGGTTTGTAACTCAAGTAAACAAAGTTTTAAAATGTAAACACTTTTCTTATAGAATAAGGTGGAACGTCCTATTATGTATTCTATATTAAATTTACATGACAAGTAAACATATTTATTTTGCTGGTCATGAAATATATCTGTAGAAATTTGTTTTAATTTAATAGGTTACTTTATCTTAAAATTAAATCTACACGTACAAACGTTTGTTCGAACATGAAAACACCTTTTTTGGCCGTAAAAACTGTAGTCAGAACCTATACAGTATGGACTACGGTCACAGTTTAAACAGTCATAAGTGTTTGTTTATCTGAGCTACGGCCATACTGTGTCGAACCCCATACGCGGGACTTTTCCCGGGAGGGCGGGAGATGATGATGAGGATGACGGTACTATTAAGTAGGTAATATAATTATGTTTTAGTAAAATTGCAGGGCGGGTGAAACCGCGGGGCACAGCTAGTTGTAAATATTTGTTATTTCGATCGATTCTTAAGTTGTAAATCTTTAATCTCAGTGATTGGCCTTATCTTAATTATTTATGGTAACAGTTCCAGGGACGAGTTCCGCTGGTGCCTTAAATTTTGATATTCTTACTAAAAATTAAAACTGAGTTGTTCATCAACTTGCTCCCCGCAGTGGTAAAGCGCACACGAAGTCCTCTTTATTGGTGATAGTTTTCGCAATTCCAAAAAGATACAAAATAATTTACCCTTTATTTATGAATACCTGCCTAGAATAAATGTTTAGATTTTGCAACAAAGATATTACAGATTTAACTCACTATTATATAACAACTTTACTAATTTAACTTGGCACCTGATTAATGTGCAGATTGACGTGTTGAAGATTGTGTACTTAATACTTCCGCAAAAACGGCCTACTATCGGTTATTTAAGCTTGTAAATATGAGTTTCAATTCCGCTTTGCGTCGCTTCATCTAACGGATGTTGATGCCACGTGTGCAATAATAAAGATAAAGATGTATCTTTTTTTTTCTCTACAACTTTCTGGTTACAGGATATCAAGGCACATTTTTTTTAAATTTTAACAACATTTATAATATCAACGTAGCGAAGAAACGAAGGCGCAACACGTAGCATAATTTATATGCGCTCTGTAAATAAGCTGAACTCGTTGTAATATCATTATAATCGCACGTATTTGATATTCGCATGTATCGAAAACTAGTTTTTTGTGAAACATGTATGTATGTTAAAAAAGTTCGTATATTATAGATTGTTTCAACGAGCTGTTAAATTTGATCATACAAATTTGTATTAGGTGACTTAGTTTTATATGAAAATATAGCTGTAAATAAAACACGATTACGGCTTTTTGCTGTTGTTGAGAAATTATTTTAAGTTAAATTATAATATAAATGATTATTTTAATAATACATGTCTTAGACCATGTCAATGCACGGTAGCTTTAAGTGTTCTCATAACATAAACGGAATTAATGATGTCACTAAGGTCTATAAAGATAACAAACCACTTTCGCACATATCCATTAATTATTTCCCTGTAATTAATACTCGTATTATATGAAAATCGGTCATAGTAAAATTAAAAGAGTTGAAAAAAAGCGATGAATTTTTATGTTATTGAGAATGCCATATGACTGTAAAACTTTCCAACTCATTTGCATATATTATCAGGAAACAAGCCGTATTTGATATTAGCATTCAGCGTGCTTCAACACACGACCGCTTTCCAAACATCATTTTAATGTTTCTCAGCGTTGAACCATTATTAAAACAGGCGATATATACTAGAACATTATCATGTGTGTACATCTTGTACAGATAATTATGTATGTATATATTTATCGTTGAAGAGAAAACTCGTTCAGCCGCGTCAGCCGATATTTGGTAGGGGACAATCTTAAAGGCTCCCGTGAACAACGCGCAACGTGCGCCAGCGACTACCTTATTTGAATTTGGAACCATTTCGACGAACTTTTTCAAATGTATTTTTCTTGTATTCAATTTTGAATTTTATTGTGAAGATACAAGGGCTTATTTTTATTATTTATTCTTGAACTATTGTCGAGCCTTCCCACCCGTTTTAAGTTTTAATTTCTGTGAACAGTCCTTATGACTGCCTATGTTTTTTCTATTAGCACCATAGAGCTTTTGTGCAAATAATATTACGATGCCCTTTTTCATTTCACCTAACAAATTGAGAATACAACAATAGTAAACCTCTTTTGTCTGAACAAGAACACGTGACCGCGTTTCTATTACAAAATTAAGCGAACCTTGTGAGTTCATTCAAACTGAACGTGATAAGGTTGCACCTTTTACAAATTGCTCATAAAGTTATAAAATATAACTTTAGCGTAATATCAATGCACAATTGATATTTCATTCAAATAAATAACCAGAGCACGCAATGAGCGTGCTGGTCAGAGTAGTTGACATAGAACATAATTCGTCTATTTTACACAATTATTAGACACTCCTTTTTGTCTTCTACATTGATATATTATCGCATACATGGAAATCATGTACGTAATATCGTCTTTCTTTAGCGTGTCCCTAGTCTTGTTAACTCTCTTTTAACCCCAAATTTCGTTTTATTTTTCGTCATTCATTCATAACATTTTTACACACTATTTATTTCATTTCTCAGTTACAATTAGAACAACACATTTCTCTTATTTCTTCTTCTCAACTTTTCTCTAGCGTTTAAGTCTTATGGTCCACGTTTATACCAAGCCGCAAGTATTATTTAATTATAAACCTTTTTTTTCATGCCTAACTTTCACTTCCGTTCATTAAAGTTGACGCTAAAAAGCAACATGTATGGCCAGCGTGCCTTCATTTGAATATTCTGGCTCCACACAAATGAGTCTAAGGCTTAATTTATTTTGTTATCTGTTTTATTATCCATTCACGCCCGTACAAAAAAGACTTACCATTCATTTTGTTTTAATTTCAATATATGTAAGTTTAATTGTATTCATCGCACAAAATAACCTCACATCTAATCCTGTATGTATATAGTAGTTGTAGTTGTAGAAACACAGTAGGAGAGCCCGCAAAAAAAACATCTGCTGCACCAATGGGCTAATGGAAATACCTCATCACAGAAAACAGGCGTGAAGAAGTTTGTGCGTTTCGTCTTATTATCTTATAGGTCTCGGAGGCCTAAATCTAGTCTCTTCCTACTCTTTTCTAATAAAGAAAGAAAGGGAAGGGGAAGAGGATTTGACGGCGAGGATATTTATGGACAGGAAAGGAAATATCCTTTTTACTGTCTGTTCCCACCTCTGTCCATTAATGGTAGGCAATGCATCTGCAGCTCATTAGCTTGTTGCAGATGTCTATGAGTAGCGGTCACTTAATATCAGCTAGCTCGCTTGCCACATCCTGCCATAAAACACAGGGATGAAATTTTTTCTTCAATTATATTTAAGAAAAATTCAGTTAACATTAGTAAAAGAGCTGATTACATTGAACGTAGGTAAGTATGTGGTCAGCTTATAGCTTTATTCACAGTAAAATATTTTATGAGAGAGACGTAACTATTTAAAATAAAGCCGCGTTCGTTCGTATGTTGATTCTTAGAATTCGAGGCGGCCTACTAGCCTCTTCAGTTTTCGTTACCTAATGACTCGTGTAGAGAAATAATGTAATCCTACCCCATGAAGAGTCCATTTCGGCCGCCATGGCATTGTGTAGATTGCTCTTGCGGCGCGATGGCCCTTCCGCCTGCGCTGACACCCGGCCATTCCTGTAGACAATATAAAAATAAATGCATTATGGAAATATTACAAACTACATCGGTAATAAAAACTAACCATTTTGCATTCAAGTCTCTATCATTGGGCAATGTTCATGAACATTCAGCGGCATCGAATGGTCAGTTAAAGCTTTAAAAGTATTAAAAAAAGGCTTTAAAGGCATTAAAAATAATCGTCAAGGCTCATTGCGAACAAGTTATGAACGATAATTTGGAATAATATACATTATATTAAGTTTTATGTACGTATGACATAAATTGAAACAACTTATTTAAAATTTCAAGGGTATGTAATTGACTTATAGGCGGCTCGTGTTTTCTAACCCTGTTTTAGGTTAAGGTTAGTCCGCTTTGCCCATAAATGAATGTGTCATGTGACTTTGAAGGCAACTAACTTTTTTGTAGAGCAAGTTCATTTCCGTAGGTTTACAGACAAGTTTTGTATGCTTTAGCTCACGCAGGACATGAAGTAAACAGTATTCTGGCTGGTGAGGTGTTTTTTCTAAGGAACTATTGGTTTTAATTTAAAAGGATAATAACTTATAGCATTTCTACATACGTTATTGTTATTCAGTATCTATTTATTTTCTTTTTCCTTTATGCCAATTGAATTCAATAAAATATATATTTAAAGTGTGTCCGTGTAAATAAATTTTCGCGATCGAGTATAACAAAGACACGTTAACCTTATAGTCATGGGTTAACCTGAATCGAAAGTAAGTGCGTGGCAGAAGGTTTTAACGGGTGGAAAACTACGCGGCGTATTGGGTCATTGTTTATACGCAATGGATTGTGAACGGTTTGTCTGACCGGAGGGTACGATTATGATATTTGTGGCCACGCGGTTGTTCTTTGGCACCGACGTATCGGGCCCATGACGGCAGAGGTCGCATGTGGGTCGAATAGGTGTGCATTTTTTCAATACGGTACATATATGTAATAATAATCGGCTATTTAAACAAGCAACATCTGGTTAAAATGTTATCGTATATCGTTTTCGACGGTACACGTGTTTAGAATTTTAAATAGACTTTGAACACGACTTTGTCCTGCTTTATTATAAAAATGCAGTAAGATGTTTTTAATCTTTATAAATAATATGAGTGATTGTTAATAAAGTAAACTAAGTTTATGCTATTCATATGAAATATTCCGCCGCTATGTAAATAAATTATCTAATTAACATCTGTAAACATTGAAAATACTAATACCAATCATATTTACTAGTTTTTATAAATTGTTATACATTCTTTATTAAATGTAGCAAATTATTCTATAATGAATAGTTTTTTCGATAAAGGGACTTAGGTATTATTATTTAAAATCCTGCTTACTGGTAAAAGATATAATTTAACTATACATATATGTTTTTATATCCTTATTACTTAATTTTATAATATATTATTGAAAAATATATTTTAATAGTTAAATTAATTATTAAACTAAATAAGTAACTCACCAATGTCGGTTAAGTGCATCTGTCTCGAGGGACGAGTCCGAGGGTAGATAGCTGTCGTAGTGACAGCTGAGGCTACTGTGAGACATTCTACATGGCACTATGCAATCATAACTAAACTAAAACTAAATATCGGCATGCGAGCGTATCAGAGTGCGCTCGGGGCATGCCGCTCGACCGTGCACGCTTCACACTTATGACGCGGCGAGTGTGCATCTTATAAGAGAAGGTTCGGCTGCGAGTGGAACCGCCCGCCGCGCCTCACCCCGGGCACGTGACTGCCTCCGAACGTTCAGTACAGCGGGCCCGTGGGCCGGTCATTGGCCGACGCGCAAAAAAATTGCTTGACTACAGAGCCCTCGGTCATAGCGAAGTCTCAAACAAAACAACAGATAGGGTTGCGGCCGCGACGTCGCCACAGTTTAGCGCTACTGAATGAACGTCGCCGAGCGCTCGTCTGTTTATAATCCGTTTCTAAAACATCTTCGCTTCGAGTGACATCGGCAACGTCGCTCGCGACGCCCGCCATGCCCGCGCCACCCGCGCATAACCCTTTCTTGCGAATTTTGCAACAACCGACATTATTATCATCACAATGTTTACGTTTAAATAATTTTTAAACTTGTACACTTACAAGGTTTTTTTCCACCAAAAAAAAGGGAAACCTAAAGTGGCAAAGTTGTACGTCGTGTTTGATTATTTCTGGAAATAATAAGAATCATGCATAGTTTAAAAAGCTACAATTGTTACGCTGCATTGTTGAAGGCGCATTACACACGAACCATATCTAATGAGCTGAACAAAAGACGCTGGAAAACAAACTACGTATTTAGGCGGTGAATTCTTTTTTTCAGTTTCGTTCGCAGTTTTGGTGTTGTAGCGACACCACAAATCATTTATTTAAAATGAACCAAGAATTTCCTCGTTACATTATCTATTTAACAACTTTGAAGTTATTTCAATCAACAGTTCATAATACACATTTATTGCAATAATTATTTTTTACACATACGTTTTTACCCGATTACTATTATTTTTATATCAATATAATATTGATACCATGTATTATCGTTGATGAATTATTGAAATGATTGTGATGAAATTGTACGGTGCGGCTTTTATAGTACTATCTTTTTGAACAATGTTACTGTACGCTCTTTTACTACGAGTTCAGTACTCGTACAGTACTTTTTGTGCTTTATTGACAATATTCCGAATATTAATAAAATTGTTATGTTATTGATATTTTTTTAATTACAGTAAAAATGTGACATTATGAATATTATATCAACTTCTATGTGCATACGAAAGACTTAAGCGATTCGAATTAGTACATTTGAGTTTAGTTTAATATCCGCCTTATTCACTCTTGACGTTTTTTACTTCAATTGTGCAGAACCGAGATCGCTATGATTCATTATTGTAATAATATATATTTTGTAAACAATTGCGTTGCTAACAGCAGATAATAAGCAGATCAAAAGCTGGCTCGAGTTTTTAAAACAACACATGAATGTTGCACCACTAACAATTCTTATATCTAAATGACCTTATCGTACTGGGTAGGACGTGATATTGAATACAGGCGTGATATATGCGCTCACGCCCGTAAACCAGAGCGGTAGCCAGAGATTATGGATTTCCATCGGGCACGATCCTCGCACAGCTCTCCCGCTTTTTCTACATTCATACATTTACGCATACAAGCTCGTCTGTTATGGGTGCTTCTTTTATCGTCCCGTTTAGTAGGCCACTAATCTGATCGATATAAGTTCTCTATCAACACTGCCACTCACTTTTGCAACATACATTTGTTGCGTCAATCTCTCTTCATTTATCCTTTCAATATGCTCGAACCACCAAAGCATACCTCTCTCAGTCCTAGTCACAACATACACTTTAAAGCTACACTTTCCCTTTTAATGCTATTTTAATCCTATAATTCAATGTCACGCCTAACGAACTTCTTAAGGATCGCATCTCAACGGCATTAACTCTACTGGCATGCTATTCCTACCAAACCCAGCTCTCACTTCCATACATTGAAGTAGGGCCTAGTACAGCATTGTGTATCATAGACACATTCTGACTCGTCACTAGTGTATCTATGGCTCCACTCATTTTATTTACCGCATTCACTCGTTTCATCTCTTAAATGCCTACCATCTCTACTAAACAAACAACCCAAATACACAAACTCTTCCACCTGTTCCACTTCTTTACCGTTAAAATTTATTTAAGTTATTGTCTTACAATGTTTAGTTTAAAACACCATTGCTTTCATATTATCTATATTCATCTTCATGCCTTTACCTTCTAATAAATCACTCACTACATTCAGCATAAGTTGTAAGTCGTACGCCGCCACCATGACACACGACCTGGTCATCGGTCAATCTTATCCACAGTCGAGTAGATCCACAATCTACGTCTTTCAAACAATGATCTATAAAGAGATTAAAATGCCACGGGGATGCACATATTACATCAACATAGCCCTGTAGTCTGAGTAGGTCCCGTTAATCCTAATATATAATATAATAAGCATTAAAACCTTTTTATAAAAAGACTTTAATGCTTATCTAAGATCAGTTCAATCCAAACTCAACTAGGGTTCACTACAGATCATCTCTTTTAACGTTATCATAGACTTTTTCGAAATCTACGGAGGCGCAGAAACTTTTCTGGTTTCCCACATTCTTTCTTCTGTTTCTTTCATGACTCTTTCAATCAATACCTAAGCCTAAAGTATTCTCACAATGCTGAGAAGACTGATTCCTCGTTAACTTTTACAATCACGCTGTGAACCTTTTGCTTTATATAAAGAGACGATAACGGCTTTACACCAATCATCCGGTACTAGGCCGCGTCTCCACCATATATTGAAAAAGACCCACAGCAGGTTTGCAACTAAACCTTCTCCAGCTCTCAGCATTTCAAGATAAATCTTGTCACAGCTAGGTGCTTTAACTCATTTCATTCTTTTCATCGCAATCACAATCTCCTTCATACTAATCTCACTTTCCAACTTATGAGTATCTATCGTGACTGATACAGATGCCATTCACACAGACAACATACGTTCTCGTTTGTACTGACCATATGCCTGGAAGTCGTCAGGCAATCTTTTTTCCTCCCTCTCCTTTCTTTCTTGTTTCTTCCTATTTACTTCCCCTTTCACTCTATTTGTCCAACAACAGACTTACCATTAAAATATATATTTATATAAGAAGATGAAGGGGACCACGCTTAGGCCTACAGCGTCTCACTCATCGGGCGAAATGCAGAATACCTACTCCACGCCTGTCTTTTGTTTCACTGGTCGAGTCAGCTTATTCGTGCAACAGTTGTTGTTGCGGGCTATACCATTGTTAAAGTATTAACGAAACCATTTCTAACTAGTTCATAGAAATCCCTTACGGATAAGTGATCGAGTCAACACAACGCACGTTCTTAGAAATTAAGCTTTCTTATCTTTTATTTACATCCGCAGGCGGTCAGCAGTTTTATTAATAGGTTTTTGTTTTAAGTGATAGATTTGTAGGTACAGTTAAACCAGTTACTTCTGTCTTTTTTCTATCTAAGAATATAACAACTTCCGGCTATAGCGACGGAATGCACGGTCGGCTGCACGACAAATTCTTAAAGTTCAATAAAAAAAAGTATCAAGTCGCAGTCTTACTTAAAACTGTACTGTAACTGTACAGTTAAGGAAAACATGATTCCTCACATTAGAGTGGATTATTTTTAGCTTAATAATCCCTTGCAACTAGCGGGAAGTTACGATGAGACGAGAAGTTATTTATATGCTAAATTAATTTAT
Source organism: Papilio elwesi (assembly GCA_029849275.1). Classification (NCBI taxonomy): domain Eukaryota; kingdom Metazoa; phylum Arthropoda; class Insecta; order Lepidoptera; family Papilionidae; genus Papilio; species Papilio elwesi. Next base: position 6,118,567 of record CM056687.1, on the reverse strand, counting down.
AAATGATCGTTTTCCTTATCTTGCACAAACTGGGTATAAATAAATATTCATCCACTTGTTGTTACTCACTCTTAATAAATCTTAATTTAAAGGAATTAGAGGTAAATAAGCTATTGCCGGCGGCTTCGCACGCATTCGTTTCTTCTCTTCCTCACTGGAAACTTTCGTAACTTGATTTCGCGTTGATTTGGAATTATAGATAAACTAAATAAAATAATAAAATAATTCGTTCCTCCTTAGATCAATGAATGTTGTGTTACTTATAAGCTGTATTAATTGCTAGATGGGTCGATCACATTGAGCTTGATCATCTTTGGCGACAGCAAGGGGAGCGGCGCGGGGGTGGTCGCGTCAAGCGGATGGTCCCGATATCGGTGTGAGCTTGATTTTATTTTCGCGCGCATTATTTTTATCTTGCGATAACTCCTAAGATAATAATTTAAAATACTTACTTACTTACTTAGATTACCATAATGTTCATGAAATGCTTAAGGTAACTAACGTATTTACGTTGATAAGGATTAATACTTTATCCGTCTAAATGGCTTTTCAATTACTGCATTGTACGTATGCATTTTTTTGAAGTTAGAATTGGGTACAGTAAGCTTATTTGTAGATCTGTTTAAAATACACAAGTCCGTGATCTATCTCGTAAGATTTAGTCAGTGTTTGCAATGTAAGCGCAAAAAATATGTTTTTAATACAGCACATTAACAACCGTTGAAATTCTAAACTTTTGCCTACTATAATATTCATGTTTTATCGATATTAACATTCCTCTTTAATTAGTTTGTCGGTCTGTCTATTAGTATTTCAAGGGGAAATTCACAAGTATATTATAGATAATATGTTATTTTATGAAGAACGCCTACGCCTGGTAGATGAATCAGTAGAACAAAAGTTAACTGTGGTGTGCACTCACAAAGGGCAGACGCTGCTTATGATAATTGTCACATATCTTATTTAAGGGTTTACCAGACGAAAGATTATAAAAGACGATTGCGATTTCATTGAATATATTTTTTAGATTTTAATATTTTATTTTAAAGTTCATAAATTTTTAAGCAGTTAACGTTTAATGTTACTCTTTGTTGTATTTTCTATAACTTCAAAATGTTACAGCAATCGCTTGTAAGCGCTTACTTGCGGACGTAATTTGAAAGGCGCTTTTGACGTACTATGAATAAACTGATATTTTGCTGTGAATGTTTCATTAGAGATAGCAAGATACTTATAAAGAAATTAGAGATTTAGAATGTCACAAGCTGCTTAAGGTATCTATCTGCTCAGATCTGCATCTGATACGTCTCGTACATTTGAATTATTTAATTTATGAAAGGTCAGTTCAGAAGATTTTGATTATCACTTAATAGCGATATCGATCCTACCGTCGAATATAACTGTATAAACGTAGTGGTCGGCAACAGGCAGACCGCGCTCTTTATTCGGACTGGAAGGGCCGAAAGGTCGAAACTCGGACCGATAAATTTTGTTAAAAAAACCAATATGTTAATTTAAATTATATTTTCTTCCGGACCACGATATAAAAAACTTAATTGTTGTTTAGCCTTACTTATGTGATGTCACTATGAGTCAGGAAACTACTCGCCGACCCCTGGTATAAGCGGTCAGGCCAGGTGAGAACTTATAGGTATGGCAATACTTCAAGGACGTAAGTCGCACTTTTGTACACACAAACGTCCATATTAGCTATAATGCTTTAGACAGCCATGCAAATTTTAAAGCCTAAGGTAGTTTTAATAACTATTTTTATTTCTCACTATAACAATAAAATATTTAATGGTTATATTAAAAAGTTTTAAACTACCCACCCCTATTATCGCAATCTAAAAATATGTACTAGCCAAAAGCGTATCTACCAAAAAACATAAAGGCTTGATGTACATGCCACAATGAATAGTTGATAGCACGTGATATCTGTACTTGTTGCGTCATTCTGTTTTTGTCGTACTGGGTTTTTCATACACAACTAATACCATACAATGTACAGCCGAAGTAACACAGTTTCGAGCGCGATTGTAATTCGGTTTAGTTCTATAAAATTAACATATAGTCATATTTTATAGGTAACCTTGGTGCAAATTATAATAAGTGAGTGTGGTGTGGCAAACGAATATACGGTTCACCCTATATTACGTGACCGGTACCTGTAGGCATTTACAAGCTAATGTGCTACATATGCGTCGCCTACCTTTAATGGACAGAGGAGATGATAAACACAAAAAATGATATTTTATTTTCCTATCCGTCAAATCCTTTCCTTATTAGAAAAGGGTAGGAAGGCGAAAAGGACTATGATTAGGCATCTTAATCTTGTGTTATTTTAATGTTTTTAACCGAATAATGTGGCAAACGAGCAAGCGGTTCACCTGAAGTTAAGTGAACGCTACCCATAGACATCCGCAACAAGAAAATATGTTGCAGATGTGTTGCCTACCTTTAACGGACAGAGGAGGGCATAGACAGGAAAAAGGATATTTCCTTTTTCCCGGTAACCTCCTCCCCGTCCAATCCTCTTCCCGTTCCCATTCCATCCTTACAAGGAAAGGGTGGGAAGGGGAAGAGGACTCAAATTAGGCCTCCGGCACGTCACTCGTCAGACGAAACGCAGAGTACTTCTACTCCACGCCTGTTTTCTGTGAGTGACATAAATTTAAATTACTTTTTATTTTGAGTACAGTTTTGTGGAAAGGCAAGTTGTAGAAAAGTTGGTTTGTAATTAAGCTTCGTCGTCTAGCTTACACCAATATTTTATCATGAGTTTTCGAAATCTTTTATAAAAAAGCTAATCTCTAGATAACCTCATAGAAAAAATACATCTCTTATAAAAATAATAAAAAATACGGTGCCAATAAATGAATGATAAACGTTATTACGTAACGCGTAATACCTATAAGTCCTATAGGAGCGCAAACATTGCGCATGTCAACTTTGTAAATTTTAATTAATGTACACAGGGGGCGATCATTCGAAATAACTGGCTGTTATTACAGCTTTCACAAAATGGAGTCACATGATGTGTATCAATAATCAACGGACTGTTTGTACGCCGAATGAATCACGTGAAAACTACAAAGTGACCATAGATTTATATACATCCAGATACCGAGTTCCATACAAATTCAACATTTCGCGTATCAGCGATACCTTAAAATGGGGAATATGCTAACGTGCTTAAAAAATACTACAAAGTGATTAAAAATAATATACTTTAGTAGGACTATTTTAAACGGTGTTTATAAAAATAAAATAAAGAGCATTTTATATCCATTATTTAAAATTTTAAATAACCTTTGAAAGATATACTGAAATACGAATGTTAAGATCAAATTAAGTTTCATCTTCTCATCATCTAATGGTGTAAGAATATTTCAAATACCAGTTTTAGAGTCGATTCAATGCAAAGAAACATTCAAGTTCGTCCTCTTCATAATATTAAGTCTTAGTATTAGATAAGTGTAACATGTTAAACTTTCTTTACCGCAGCGGTTGCTTTGGGTCATTAGAACAACTTACATTCCAAAGATGTTATATAGCTCCAGATAGAGCATCCGGAACCCAAAAGTGAACCGACCTTAAGTCGCCAGTTGGCGACTTCATAATCCAGTCCTTCGTTTCCCACCTCACGAATAGATAATCCTCGTGCATTCAATTAAAAAACGACGGTTTGTGCTATGAAATTATGCAGGTGCAAACATTACATTTCACGAGTAATTGATTAATTTTATGATGTAACCTGAATATCTTACACACAACTAAATATAACATTTTAACAATAACAGTACGACGCCATAACATGTTATAAGTGTTGTCATCTAAATTAAAAAAAAATGTTAATTCTAAAATATAATCCCTACTACAGAACTACAGAACATACAGAACTACATACTACAGAAGTCGGAAATAAAGTACGTTATCGGGGTCCACTTTTCAGCCAAACGCTTAAATCCCTTAGCGTTCTTTTTTTCTCAAGGTATCTATCACTTGCAACCTAAATTGCTGGAAAATGCGTATAGCTTATAATTTTTATGAGGGCAGACCTCAGTAACATCCAAATAATTTAACTTAGAATATTTTTTATGTCTACAGTCTCAACAGAAAACAAAGAAAAGACAATATGTTACGCAGATGTGTTTATTTCTAAGTATGACAATGGAAAACATCGATATCAATAAATCGCATATATATGCGATTTATAAATGTAAGAACCGATTCCTTGCGCCACACATATCTGCCAAATTACTTATATCAAACACGTACATTGTTTAAGTGTTTTTAAATGAGAAAAGGCGTTTTAGTTTTGCTATGGTTCATTTAAAAACAATGGTATGAATTATTAACAATGTCAAAATTTGTTGGAGATTTGTATTTATGTTAAATAATACAAAATCATTACATCAAAATTTTAAAATGAAGAAGGGTTTTGTGTTTATTAAAAAATGGACTTTTGTGATCATTTCCTCTCTCCACGCCCCACACGATCGTCATTGGGGCTGATGACGTGACATGTGGCGAGCCACCGCCTCTAAAGCCGTTACCAATAACGCCAATGAACGGGTTAGCTATTTGACACGTTGGCATAATAAGTGCAATAACTGTCTATAGCAATTTATTGGTGAAGACATTAACGTTTTATCAAATTTAACAACTATATATTTTTATATATCTATTGTTCTATTGTTCTATTTTTATGGAACGTCAAAAAAAATGTAAGCATATTACTTTTATCAATTGTTCACTAAATTAATTAATCAAATATAATTATATCCTTCATGTTGCCCGCTGAAACAGGGTTAGTGACTATGGATAATTTGTTTTACGAAAATATAATATACTAGGTATACGTATAAGCGGCGCCATCACCGAACGTCATCTTTTCACTGTTATACAATCGTGATAGAGTTAACTTACTTAAGTTAACTTATTAAATATTCAATCCGTAAATATTTTCATTGGTTTAGTATTTCGATCAATATTGCATTAGCTGGAATCGATGTGTTGTATTCCATTGAAAATGCGCCTGCCACTATGCAATTTCACTAGACAACGGACAAAACGGTCAAAATATATTTTAATTTTACAATTTCAACTAGAAGTATGACAAAAATGTTGCTAAAATTATGAAGCATTTGTCCCCTTGTTAAGAGTTACGAACTCTTGGTTCATAGAGTTGCGCAGTTATTGTCCAACAATACACAAGTCTTATTTAATGCAAGAGTGCTCATCAATTCTTGCAGGCGCATCGACCGATCGATCATGTACGTTATGACGATGTTTTGTAAATTGAAAAATAAATTAAAATTATTATAATTACCAAATAAAATTATCCGGAGCAAAGGGAAAATGTATTCTAGCGGTTGAAAAGCTATGTATGTTACGTGGAACGCGAGTTAGATTCTCGTGAAGGCGACATTTTTATAGTGTTTTCGAATAATCAGTAATATTTGTTTTCGGGTCTGGTTGGATCTCAAACTTTGGGTCATCTCCCGGTTGCAGCCAGATATAGGGAAGCGGAGCTTCTTTATTTCTTTTAAAATTAGGACTACAAGTAAATGTTACGGAACTACTTCGATAATAAAAAAATACAATAACTTTATTTACTAGGTGTGCTAATATTTACGAGGAAAATTATTAGATTGGTCAATAGCGGAAGTTTCTGTAGAATGGACACGCAGCGTCGGTGGCCAAGTTAAGATGAACGGCCCTGACTACCAAATACACGTTTTGAATTATTAAGATACCTTTTCAGGAAAAAAATTATCTATTAAAACTGAACTATTGGCATACAATATTTATTTTTTATATAACTCTGCGACTACATATAAATGAGATTTCGTAGATGTTACGAGGCCAGCACGAGGAAGGATTTATCTAAATTCATCCCCTAAAGGTCTAGAGTAGGGAATCAAGTTCGTAAGGAGGAAAGGGCGCGGCGGACGTAAAAAACCTATGCGTACATTGAAAGAATCGAACTCTTTTGGAAACAGTCCGCAGGAAACCGATCAGCCTTGAGGTAAGCTGCGCGGTAATCATACGATTTTGGTATGCGAATCACCACGATGAGTTATTTGTGGTGACCACCTAAAACATTTTGGAATAAAGCTAATTTGACGGATTTTATCGTGTTTATTTTACGTTTTTTGATTCCCGATGTTTCGATTTACTTTACAGCGGTCATGGGTCACGGGAGGAGGGGGCGGGGGGGGGGACTGAGGTGTCAGACGTCTCAAGCTGGCGAAGTACCAACTTATACTTTTTTGAGCCGCTTTTCAACAGTAGCGATAGAGGGGTACCTGTGCTTACTCTAGTAAAATTAACATACGTCCTATTTAGGTGAGCTTGAAATACAATATTATTAATTTACTCATTGGATACATATATTAATAACTGGAAAGTTACCTGTCTGATGGCTGATTTTCTCGGTCTTTGCTCTTCTCGTCAGCCATTATAGACACTTTTCTCTTTCCGTCTGTTGGCGCGGCGTCCGGCGCGGCCGCGGTGGGCTGCGCCAGGCCGCTGCGCGAGGCCGCGCGGCGTGGCTCTCCTCCTGCGCTTTGCTTTTGCAAATCGCTGAGGTCGAACGGGTACTCCTTAATTGCTGTCATTCGGATGCTAGTTTTCCGTACCTGTGAGTAGAAAGAAAACTGATATAAATGCTTAAATTTTGTTTATTAATGCAAAAGAAATACCGATGAATAAATCTTGATAAACTTACAATAAGTACCTTTGTATTATACATAATACCACAATTGGAGTATTTCCCCATCCCAGCCAAACCTTATTAGGAAAGGATGGGAAGGGGAAGTACTAGTACTACTAAGAGGATTGGACGGGGAGGGGATAAATGGGAAAAAGGAAATATCTTTTTTCCTGTCTATCACCTCTTTGTCCATTAAGGGTAGTCATTCAAAATGTTTTTTCTATTTAAAAAAGTAATAGCAGCCTTACACAAGCTTTTAAAAATATCAAACAAGGATCTTCTATGTACCGAATTTAGTGTATTATGGAGAGTATTTTGAAATGTAAATAACGCATTCCAGAATTATTATTTTATACTATTTATAGCTTTTACTGCTTTAGCAAACAGGAGCAGAACTTTGTGATAGTAAGCTGTATGCTTTTCGAATAATGATCCGGCATTTAGCAGGATTTTTATACTCTATTAAAATCATTTGGAGCATCCAGATTGCGATACTTTTCTGACGGTGATAAGTCAAGGCTAATTAGACATTATGCAAACATAAAACAATGAAATTTACGTCACAAGAATATATATAAATACAGTAAAAATATTTTGATTTATTCCGGAGTAATAATAAATGGAAAAATAATTTATTACTAGACAATGAAAAAAATTGCATGCTCAGTTCTTTGTGCAAAACGATCACCCGCACATTGCCGTATGGAAAGAGACATTCCATATTTCGATAAATATCCGATGTTCCGATGAACAAAAACTTATTTTTCTTACATTAAACAAGAAGTCGTTGAATACGAATAGCTTGTCGTCGGTTAGTTTAATTCCATAGGCTCGTCATACAACATAGTAGAAGGCTATATTTCGTCTAAACTCTATGAAGTGCCGTTTGGATTCTCTGAGAATTGAACTGAACTGAAACTTTGAAAATAAAAATAAAATAAATCTAAAAAAAATCAAGACTATAATACTGCTTACCTTCAAGTATTAAGAAAACCATTAGAGAATAAACAAAGTTTTAACAAAAAAATATTCAAAAACAAAAAATGCACTAAAAAGTACAAATTTATTTTATAACCTTAACCCGTCGACAGGGCTCGAGTTCCGCGGACACTGATATTTCTTTAGTCACTGACTACTAGTTTACGCGCGCGTCTTGCAGTGTTCGACAGTGCACTGAAAACAACTTTGAATTGTCCCCGCCTTCAGACGTTTGGACAAGAAGCCTCGAATAACTTAGCAAATATAGTTTAAAATAAGTTATTGCGTCTCAGCATTATAATATGTTCATACTACCACTGTATCAAAAATTTGCAGCATATTCTGCGAAAAACGTATTCATGTGTCTCAAAATAAAATGAGCCATAAAACAGATTTTTGCCTAAGGTTTCTTTAAGAATTTAAAAAATTTAATTTATTATACTGCTTAGTTAACAGTTTCGTTTGTCCCTAGGGTGGTTGAAATTCTGGTAGCATTCAAATTGATTTTAATTCATTATAAAATGTCAATTTTATAATGAATTAAAAACAATGTTGTACGTACATTTTAAAAACTCCTTTTTATGGTTCTCAGGGGTTCCTTCGTGATTTATTCCTAAAATACACCTAAACATATACAAAAAAAAACTCTGTTCATCGTAACGATAAAGAGCACATTTTTAAATAAAGGCAAAATTTGACTTTACACTTAACTTAAACTAGTCAGAGTAATTTTTATTTTTTATTTTATGGCAGAAGGTGACAAACGAGCAAGCGGGTCACCTGATATGTGACCGCGTTGATTTGTGATATGTGAAGGATGGGAAGGTGAACAAGACGACAGCCACTTCCAGCTATCCTAAGGAGGTCCACGGATTAATGGAGGACACTCTACACTTCACACACGAGAACTTAGCTTGACTGTTTCTACCCCAACTATTGTAGGTAAACCTACAGGTTCTGCGCGCATTGCCACTTCGTCTGAAGGAATGAAAGAGATTGGTCGGCTACATTTATTATCTTCGAATTTCTTTGATCCAGATGAGAATTGTTGCTGATTTAAAGTTTTAATTAAAGGAAGGTAAGTTGTGACTTTTGTTGTAATGTAATCACTGATGCTTATAATTCTCTGATAAATAGACATATTTCGTTTGCGAACGAAGCGTCTTGTTTCTTTTGATAGTGCCAAGAAAAAAATAAACGACTGAGTTAGTGCTTACTTCCGATTACAAAAGTTGGGAAAAGTAAATAAATACCTTCAGTAAGAAGTAAGAAGTGAAGTACAGAGGCGTTTGTTAAATCCAACGATCATCTGACCGCATTTTAAAGTAGGAAAACTGTCATTAATGTTACATTATTATTCACAAACATACGTGTCAATTGTACAAATATTTATTTAACTGGTATTGCTTTAAACTCACTTTTCTCACACTCAAGCACACACAGTAGAGTGAACATACTCGTACCTGACAACATGTTTTATATACATCAACAGCATAATATATTAAATAAATAAATAAGCTCTCACGGCCGTAACCCAGAGGGGTAGGCATAACGCATTTATTTTGGCACGATCCTGGCACACCTCTCTCGCTTCTTCTACAGCCATACATGAAGAGATGTCTGAGAGATCATGAGAAGTTTTTATATCGCCCATTTTTAATATGTTACTAGTCTGATCAATAATTTTTTTCTGGGACTTCCCCTGCCAAAACTTCTACTCATTTTTTCAACATAAATTTCTGTACATTTATGTCGTCAATATTCGTCCATCTCATTTCAAGCTATACTTTTTCCTTATAACGATGTTGTCAATCCTTTCATTTAAAGTCACGTCTAACATACTTTTTAAGGATCGCGTCTCAACGGCATCTGATCTACTAAATGCTACTAACTACTGCCTATCATGTTTTTTCTGCTAAACCTAGCTCTTCCTTCGTACATTAATGTGGTACAGCATTTCATATTGTCAGACGTGGCTTCACAAACTTAGGGCTCCTTACTGTAACAAAGTTATAGTCCACAATTACCCTTGGCGTTCTCTATTCAGGTATTCTGTTTAAAGTAATGTTTGTCTTATATCATTAAAAAGAATAAATTTAAATGTTGTATTATACTTTAATAATTTTAGCGTTAAGCACAACATATAGACTAACATACAAGCTATCTTTGGTCTTCTACAAACTATCTTAGCAAGTAAGCGTTTTGTCTAATCTTCGGGAAAGTCTGGACAGCTAGAAACCAATAAATATCACATATAATTTCATAACTATTCACGTCAACTTATCAAGGTTATCATTATCTAATAGGACAATAATAGAGGCAGAAAATTAGATTTTTTATTTTGCTGTTTTTACAGAAAACACACATAAATATGTTGATAAATAAAATAAACTTTGTCTAAATACAGCACTTGGTCCAAATGAACTCTTTAACGAGATAGCCTTAATAAATTATGCAAGAATTGCTAATTTTATATGATATAATATAGATTGAAACTACATTAATGAGAAAAGCATTTTTTATTTCGGCGCGGCGCGGCACGTCCGTCGGCCGTAAGCCCCCATTTTAAGACGCCGTCAGCTAGTTGAGTGTCATCGTAATGCATATTATTTCCGATAACTTGAGTCTTACGAATATGACTTGTTTATAGACTAAAGAGTAATGGTTAGGGAAGTCATTGCGATAGGTAATTAGAGTTATTATCTCCTGGACTCCTAAGTTACTAAGGCCCCCGATACATATACACATTGCGACCGATTCTAAAATTAAAATTATAAACAGAACCTAGTATTGATAATAGTGGTTTGCGGGCAGCGGTCGAGTATATTTATTCGCTTAAGTGGACTCATCACAATCACATGACCGCTCACGAGGAGCCGGCCACGAGCTCCCAATCATGCGATAGTCATGTTGACCGCGGCCGACCCGCTCCGTGTCGCGCCCGCTTATCACCCCATAACGACGTTAAAACGGTCTCTCATCCAATTCTATCTAATGGAGCCTTATTATTACTATTACGAAGTGCGAAGGCCTCCCGGTGTAAATTATTGCTTGTTAATAAAGGAAAAACGTAAACTTATCACGTTACTGATAACGATGTACATATTGACATAAGGTTAAAAATAAATTTTCTGTAAAGGTACTCCAAGTAATTATTGCTTTGTCCTTTCGACATTGTTATTGGTCGACTGATATTGATTTTAAATATTATTTATATAAATGAAAACACATACAAAATAACCAATAATAAATAAATATATAGATAGATATATCAAAAATTGTCACGTTGTTATTTGTTTAATATTCGTAATTATACTACCTAATTTTATTAATACCAATTATTTGGTGACAATAAAAAAATAGATGGTTTGATTTACTGGACTGTATAAAAAATGGTATTAGCTAATTACCAATTTACAGCCATATTTATTGTGGTAATATTTTTCTAATTGCAATATTCATCAATGATTAAATTGGACAACGTGATTTCAGCAGATACAAAAAGAATGTAAATTTTTCCTTGCATACTTACATATTTTGAAAAAATTAAAACTGACTTAAACACTTTATGACACATGCTAGTAGCAGTGTTTTATATTTATCTATTGTAAGTTCCTTACACATATCTCCATTATAGTTTGTAATATGTACATGTGAGTCATAAGCGTGTCGAAAACAGTTTATATTAGCTAATTGTTTGTATGGAATTATGAAATCATTGTTGAGGAGCTCTTGCAGAAGTGGGTTAAACGACGCGACCTCATGCCCGCGAGGCACGTGACGCCTTCAATGGACATTGATATTGGAAAAGGGAAAATATTTCAACAATTCTTGTTTTCCTACAAGAAGAATGAATACGTTTAATTTTTTTGAGTCCTTTAAACTGTTAACTTTCTTCTACCTAGTTGGGTCATAAGTTCTGTCAAAACCTTTTTTTAAATTGGCAAATACTGGCCAAATATTCTTCGATTAATTTTAAAAATGGAACGTTTGCGCTTTTCATTCAGTACCAAATATGGAGTGGTCGAAGAAGATTCAAGCGATACCCTGAAGATTCAAGCTTCGAAGGTCGTAAGAGGACCAGCCGACCTCGCACAGCTAGGACACCAGCGATCGTTAGAGCAGTGAAGGCGTGAATCCAACGAAATCCAGTTCGTAAACAAAAAATCTTAGCTCTTCAGATGGGGATACGCAGAACCATGTAAAAAGAGTGGTAAATGAAAACCTGGGGCTACGGGCCTATTGTAAAGACCGAACGATCGTTTAAAAAAATTAGGCTTGAAAGATCCCACGCGTTGTTACGGCGGTACGCGGGAAAAAACTGGTTGACCGCTTGACCTTGACTGGCCCTCTTCTACTCAATTTAAACCCACCAGATTACAAGATTTGGCAGCTTAATCCTCATCAGAATTTGGAGTCTTTTCGAGAGTCTATGGTTAAAGCAGCGGCAGAAACAGACATAAATGTTGCCATCGCTGACTGGCCGCATCGATTAAGGGCATGTATTCAAAATGGGGTAGGGAATTTCGAATAATGTAAATAAAATTGTATTATAAATTTAATTACCTTTAATTTCATGTGTAATTTCTGATAATTTACAAAAAGTGTATCCTTAATTACATTAAAAGTTTGTGACAGAACTTTGACCCGACTAAGCATATCTTTATTAATATTATAAAAATTGTTTGTAATGAGTAATATCTTAAAATAGACAAAAGATTTGAGATTTAGATTAGAAAGATATATCATCCAGAGATAACCCAGTATATATTTTATAATGAACGTGCTATATTAAAATTCATATGTAATTTATTGGAACGTGAACAATTTAACAAGTATGGTAACTAAGTAAACTAAGACTAGAAGAAGGATAATTACAACAGGCATTGTTTGATGCAATTATGACAACATCCTACAGCAGTAGGAAATTAGTAGTTAAGGCTATTGGAATCGCCTTTTGTAATAATTCATACGTCTAAAGGATGCAACTAGGTGCATGGAGAAAGAGGGTTCGGGTAATATAAATCGAGGTTACAGTACTAGCAAAAGGTGTTTGAACTAAAAGCGGTAATAGCTTATTGAGTCGGTGACTCGATTTATGATCTAACGTCATGGATATAAGCACGATATTAGTTCAAAAATAAATAAATAATCTACTAAAATAAATCCTTGCATCTTAACAATAAAATTTGAAATTCAATACAAGAAAAATAAATAAAAAAGTTCGTTAAAACTGTTACAAATTTAAATAAGCATGTTGTTTACCTTTAAGATTTTCCATATCAAATATCGGTTAAGGCTGCTAACGAAAAATCTATAACCACAATAATATTCTAATCACTAATTTCATCTTTGTACGTCAGAGTGCGCGTGCGTTTCCTAACTTTTGTAATATATAAATATCGATAAAATAATTTTGGTTTAAAATCAATTACATATTAACGTTTGATTCTCCAGAACTCGATGGCAAACACTACACAAGAAAATTGACCTTGTGCGATTTAATACCCTAAGTAAAGATGTAACACAAATTATCTGCTATATTTGTCTGTTAGAAATGTATATAATCAAAGTCAGCTCCCTCGTGACTTGCCAGTGAAACCGAGATCAGCGAAATTAATTGTCATCCTCTATATTTTTTTCAGCTTTTTTATTTTTTATATCTGACAAAACGAAATTAAACTTTATGCCATAGATCAACGCTTATAAATGCAGTTCGGGTTTAAAATCGTTATTACACAAATGTAGTTAGTCAAAACTAACGTTTTAATATTTTCACTGACGATAAGAACCTATTAAATAACTTAACCCTTCAAGTATCAAAGTGCAATAGTAATTCACGAGCCCGCATAACTTGATTGTGTTGAATTAATCCTATTCAAATCAATCCTTGCATTTTGAGAACGAAACGAGGAAGTTCTTACAATAGCAATTGTTAAGGAATTAAATATGTTTCTGTACTAGTTGAAAACATCTAATCCCAAAGAGGGTTGGCGTCAGGCAGGTCGCCAGTCGTAGAAACTGTAGCCAAAACCTATGCAGTATGGACTACAATCATACTGTGCCGACCCATGAGTGGTAAAAGGGCAGGGAGATGATGACTTGTTGACCTATTGTAAAGTATAGTTCTTTTGTGTATTTTCATCAAAACAACACAACATATATATATTTTAGTAAGGGATATTTTTGCAATAGTATTTGAACCGGATATTAGATCTAAGCGAATCCTCGACTCTCATATAATAGTTCTCATGGTCAGTCTGCTGAGCTGAGTTCCCACAGCGTAATAAAATTATAAAACTTGGTTTGCTCATAGCTGACTGTTTTGAATACTTCGCATTGTATCGATCATACATCGTATGTTTATAATTTAATATGTTCTGTGATACATTTAAAAGATGATACTCAACGCTTACTCCGATTTTGCATGCAATTATTAATTTTAATTATCAGTCATATCAATTTCAATAAGCGACTGAGAAACCCGCAATGAATTGAAGTTTGAATAATTTTTTGATGAAAGAATGTCGTTGCCTCGAAAAGTAAAATACTTGACAAGGTATTTTAGATCAAATGCATATTTTTTCATCTAAATTTAAATATCAGGCAGCGTTTTTTACTATCGTTTATACTAACGGTGAGCAAGGAGTCTTAAGACGCTTGAAAAACTTCACTTCAAAATTCTTTGTTGTTATATATATAACGATTAATAATTCAGGTAAGTATTTTCTCTAGTTTACAGCGTCCTTGCAATACTCAGGGCGGTCTTCAAAAAGACTTGTACTTCAAGTTTTGATTGGTTAGTCAATATTTAATTTATCACTTGACTACTATATTTTGGGATGCAATAAGTTAGGTGGGAAACCTATAGAGGTAAGTATTTCTTCCCCAATTGGGTTAAAAAGTACCCAGATGTCTTTTTTTTAAAAAATGATTTGTTAAACATTATTTGGTTATTTACAGTGATAGAACAAGCAAAAACAACATATGTTGCACTAATGGGCCGGCTTGAGAGGTGAAATACCACGACCTCACAGAAGACAGTCGTATAGTAGAAGTATTCAGCGTTTCGTCTGATGAGTGAGGAAGTAGCAATAATTAAAAATGGGCTAATTCTGGTCCTCTTCCCCTTCTGACGCTTTTATGTACGTAAAGTATGGGGATGAAGAGGATTTGACGGAGGAGGGGATGCATACGAAAAGGAAATATGCTTTTCTTGGTTTATCCCTTTCGCTGTCCATTAAAATGTCCATAGGGGTCACTTAAATATCAGGTGAACTGCTTGCTCGTTTGTCACCTTCTTCTATACAAAAAACATCAAATTTAGTTAGAACATTTCTTATTTGACTTTGTTATAACCCGTTTTGCGATTTTATTACCTGTTAACGAATGCAATTTAAAATGAATTAAATTTAATAGACCATACAGCTTTAAAATAACATTAACTTTGTTAAAAGGACAAAAAATTACAATACAAGAAAACGTCTGTTTACTTTTGTTCTATTACAGTTTGCATAAAAAGTTTACTGTTGGAATTGATTACTTTGTCAGTCCGCTCCTAATCGCATTCACATGACATAAAGTTGGGTTATACTATCAATATGGTTATCATACAGTAAAGGCATCTGTTAGCTATGTGTTAATGAATTCAACGTAACATTTATACTTATTTAATATTTGAAGTTATTAACAGTAGTCAAATATGTATATTTAACAGAGAAACAGATAGGATTTGATACCAAAAACCAATTTGATGCGCGTCACTTCTTGTAGATACTATTAGTTTAATGCCTTAAATTATTAATTTTTAAACGTGCGGAATTTGTTTAAATGGAACGTTCTTATATTCTTACTAATATTATGAAAGCGAATGTTAGTTTGTATGTTTGTTCGTTACGATTTAACTCTTTAACGAGTCAACCAATCATTATGAAATTGAACACACAATGTTAGGGGCACAGAAAATAACATACCACCTTTTATCCCGAAGAAAAATCTTCCCGAGGCATAGGAAAATAAAATCTAATAACATCTTTTGGACTTTTTTTTTCATAACATACAAAACCAAGACAACGAATAAAACTTTTTGATACTCACATTTTTTAAGCTATTACACGCGAAATCAAATACGAAAATTTCAGGCGAGAAACATAATATAAATACGTGTGAAGCCACGGGCAACAGCTAGTTTGTTTATAAAGTTTTGCTAGATTAATTTTATAGTACAAACAAAACCTTTTTACATTGTAAAATACGATATAATTCAAGTAAGAAATACTAATAAAAAAATAATTTTGTCCAAATGTTTACAAGTTTCATTTTTCAAACGAAGCACAACCTTCCTTTGCGTTGTTATTAATTCTCAATATTTGTTAGTTTATTAAAATATAGATTATTTTACTTACCATTTTATATTGAAGTAACACTTCACAAATTAAAAATATAAAGAACGCGCGACCGAGTAATGCAGTCGGCACTGTGTCCAGCCCGATATCTATCTAATATCTCTGTATGCTCGCCGT
The DNA here is from genome assembly GCA_029849275.1 of Papilio elwesi. Classification (NCBI taxonomy): domain Eukaryota; kingdom Metazoa; phylum Arthropoda; class Insecta; order Lepidoptera; family Papilionidae; genus Papilio; species Papilio elwesi. Next base: position 6,102,346 of record CM056687.1, on the reverse strand, counting down.
GTCGCCTTGCTTGCACGCTCCATGTCAATTGGGCTACAATTGACACGCTCATGAAGTTAACATCATTATTGATAATTATTTCCCGGACATCCTTCTCGGATTTAAATCGAAGTGTAATCAAATATGTACCTAGTGTATTCACTTATAAACAACAAAATAAAAACTTTCCACAAGATTGTAATGTTAACAAATTGTTTAACCCAAGCAATGCCTGAAACAGGTTTAAAACATAGTCTTACAAAGATAATTAGTATATGGTACTGGTGTATGCGCGAACATACCGGAGGCTCGCCGAGTAATAAAATATGTTTGAATTATATCCCTTGCAAATTTTACGTCATTTTATAATTAACTAGCTGTTTCCTGCGACTTCATCCACGTGGAAATAAATTGGAGAAAACAATTTCGAGGGTTTTTCACTTTTTGCGCGGAACCCTAAATATTTTGCTTAGATTAAATTAGTCTATTTGAATCCCGACAATATTAGCTATCTTCCAGTAAAAGTCCCATCCGAATCGGTTCAGTCGTTTTGGAGATTACCCGGAATAAACAGACAGACAGTCAGACAAATTTTTTAAAAATTGTATATTCGTAATAAGTACCGTATATACATCAAGTGTATTGAGTATAGAAGTATTATTTTGATATTACATACAGACACTTCAATTTTATTTATCAGTATAGATATGTTAATGTTTTTAAAATGTAATTTGTAAAATTGATGAAAGATATAAAACTTTCGCGCTACGATGAGTATAAAAAAGACATGTCATTTAAATTAACGAATAAAATATTTAAAAAAATACAATTATTAAATATGTTGAATGTAAAGTAGATCCGGTGTTTGCCTTGGCAATTAATATTCTTGCGTCGTGGAAGAGTTGCGTGACGCTGACGCTGACCGCTTCAAGGTTGGGAAATTTAATTGAGAGATCCTCATTGATGTCTGTCGTGAGCTATTGAGCCCTTCTATAATTACTGGTCGTCGTTCTATCGCCTGTGCTGTGCTCGAAATTCAACCAAGTTCAAAAGTACTTTTGTTTTTTGCGTGTGCATTTATAAATGTAAAATATCTATGTTATATTTTATTGTCTTAAAAACAGTTTATGTTTCATATGCGATGGAACATAATAAACTGATTTTTTTGGCCACTCGGAACTTCTGATGTTATAACTATACAACGGGAAAATGAGAAAGTTTCTGATAAACTAATTCTTCTTTATTACAAGACTAACTAAGTGTTCTAGAAAAATGTCTCTTAATGGAATATATAAAAAAAATCCAATTGCTAGGAGACTAGAAGTGAGTATACGGTGAGCTAAACGCCGGGTACCAAACGGATCCGAGAACAACCTAGTCATTTTTGGATAAATCCTGGTTAGAAAGCGAACTCAGTAATCCAATGCCGCTGCCCGATGTAACATTTGTACATAATGAGTAAACAAACTGTGTGTTGATATCTGTTTTTCCATTGTTATTCTTGTCACTATTCAGGTTGGCCTTAGAAAAATTCCATCCTTGAGATATACTATTCTGAGTAACACGACTATAGAGAAGAGAAATATAGAAAGAAAACGATATAAAGATAATTTAATACGTACAAAATGTCTTTATTACAATTAATGTTACTCTTATAAAATATCTTTAATACGTAGATATTAATGTCAATAATAAGGAAACATAGGTTGTTATTTAATACAATCCCTACATAAAAATAAAAAAGTTAAAAGTTAAAAGGTACTATTTACTTCTGCATCTAAATTTGGCAATTTGATATATATATATATATATATATATATATATATAGCTTTTTAAATTAATTATTTAATTCATTTCAGTGGTTACACAGATTGCTTATTAGAAATTAACAAATCTTTTGCTCTTTATAATATAAGCATAGATTACATCCTTGTTATTTCAAATTAACGGTATTTGAAAACTTCATTATAATTTATCTTGAATAAATGAAGAAATGCTAATCTAAAATTACCCCTTGCAAGCGAAATAAATAAGAAATAAAAAACACAAATTTGCATAACTAAAAAAAATAATTAAAAACATTCTGTGTTAAAGTTTAAAATAATTATAAAATAACTTTTTAAATTTTAATACAATAAAAATAAATATGTACGCACCGACGTTTAAGATTTTCACCATCCAATATTTGACACCGATTTGAGTATATATATTTATAAGCGCAATGGCTTGTGGATTTGAGATAGCGGGATAACGCGGCACACGTCTGATACAGTAAGTCGATGATCGTGATATCGCTTGTGAATGTTGACAGCTTAGAAGAACTTGTTACGAAGTCACGAGGCTTAAGTGTTCTGCTTCTGATAAGGGATAAGGGCGGATTGAGAGCGCACCACGGATGCCAACGACACGAATATTCTTCTATACCTCCCGTTAATTAGCACTTCACGAGTGTCCACTGTATACTAATAATAACTCTTACATTGTTACGATAAAAAATAATTCTATTGAATTGTCAATAGTAATATGTCGAACAAAGAAAACAAAAGTGAGATTGTTACATGTCACTTTTGTTTTCGTCCACTTACAGAAGTCTTGTCATTTGCCAGATAAAAGATAACATTTAAAGATCAGTCACGAGATCAGTATAATGCTTCAAGAACTTAAGTGGATTCATTTCGACTAAAATCTTTTTGTGTTCCGTTCTGTTGCTATTTGCTAAGGAAATATTATTACTTGTTTTGTTTCATATATTACAACAAATTACTGAGTTACGCTCCATTTTTTTTATGGAACAAGGTGGCAAACGATCAAGTGGTTCACCCGATGTTAAGTGACTGCGTACATTTAATGAACAGAGGAGGGGATAGACAGGAAAAACGATATTTCCTTCCTCTATTCAATTTCTCTTTGCCTTGCCATCCTATCCTTTGTTGGAAAGGACGGGAAGGGGAAAAGGATTGACATCGAGCCTCCTACAACTCACTCTTCAGACGAAACGCAGAAACAAAATATTCCTACTTCACACCTCTCTTCTGTGAGGTCGTGGTGTCCCCCGTTCGAGCCGGCCCGTTCATGCAAAAGTTGTAGTTGCGGGCTCTACCACTGTTATATTCCATCACACTATTTAAATATTTGAATATTAACTTAAACTTAATTTATAATATACAATAGGATTTATATCGCTTATTTGTTATCACAGCTGTTTATTAATACCTAGCTAGCTCGTCCAACTTCGGCGACCCCTTGTGGGTAGAACTTCATAAAATTTATTGACTCATCTCGATATCTGGGGAACATGAAATTTGGAAGGAATATTGCTTTCGCCGAGTAGAGCTCAGCTCAGAATTGTTTTTATGAAATATATTTATAATGTTTAATGAAATATGGAGGGTTGCGGGGGATATAAAAGATATTTAAAGACTCATCACGATATATGGCCTAGAGACTTGAAATTTGAAAGGAATATTCCTTTCGTCGAATTTTGTCTTCTAATGAGTCATTGTGAATATTGTGGAAGATCATGTAAGTGTCTCTTTTCCCTCTTACAAAGGGAGATATAAAATGGAAAATATAGGTGAGGATGAATATCAACATGAACTTTCCCAAGGTATATTATGGATTTGACCAATGAATATTCAATAAGTGATCGTCAAGTTCAGGACTTTGTTCTAAGTTGTGTTTTATTGTAATTAGTTATTTAAGACAACATTCGGAGGAATCACCTCAGAATAGTGAAGCAAAGGGCTCCAAAGAGAAACACTTGTAAGGGTGGTAATATTATATTTCCAGAATACCCTATACAAGAGAATATCCCTCCCCGGACTTCTATAAAAAATGTGGGAAGGCACCATGTTTGTATGTATATATTTGTTTGTGCTCGTATGTTGCACCAGTTTTAGTCGAAATTGTAGGATAGGTTGGTAACATGGGTTCATGTCTGAGAACTTTATTATATACTAGCTGTTTCCTGCGACTTCGTCCGCGTTGAAATGAATTCGAGAAAACAATTTCGAGGGTTTTTCACTTCTTGCGCGGAACTCTAAATATTTAGCTTAAATTTTTATTTAAGTATAATATTTAGAGTTTTCTTTTTTCGTCGGGATTCAAATAGGCTACGGTATTAGCTATCTTCCAGTAAAAGTCCCATCCGAATCGGTTCAGTCGTTTCGGAGATTACCCGGAATAAACAGACAGACAGACAAAAAAAAAAAATTGTATTTTCGTTATAAGTACCGTATATACATCATGTGTATTGAGTATGGAAATGTTAATTTGATATTACATACAGACACTTCAATTTTATTTATCAGTATAGATATACTTCGCTTATACAATAAGTATCTTTATCAAGGCTTAAAATAATAGGGAGACCTTTTTCCCTTTAGTGAACACATACAACTGATTTCATAAAATGTATACCTGTTGGAACAATTGAAATGTAAGATTATTTGAATTTTGGCGATGAATGGTTGAATTGTTTTTTATTACGTTCAAATGGTAATAATGTTTGTATATTATAATAATATAAGTACTATAAATATATAATAGTAATAGTGTACAATAGTAAAAACCTAGATCATCAAATTGACGATTTTAAGGTCTTCATATTATAATTTTAGCTGAATGTAATAAAATGATATAACTCACATTTTTTTAAATGCTTGAAGAAGCTCAAGAATTGTACGTTACTTACCTAGCAAAAAATAACGGTTTGTTTTTGAATTTAAATAAAATAAAATTTACTTTCTAAAAAATAAGAATAGAATAAAAAATAGGACTATAGATATTAAATATTTTTTTACTGCATTTAAAAAGATTATGGTTTGAATGGTCATTGCAACGTTGGCGCGCCATATTAAGAAACGCGAGAGGGACACGTACACAGTTTCGGGAGCATGAACTTCCTTATCACGAGCTTAGGTCACGGTCCACTTTACTTTATTTCAATCACATGATGCCCTGTGAAATAATAAAATCTTTTAAGTGATGCAGTTTATGTATTCTTTGGTTATTAATAGCCGTATTCGGTAAAGAAGGTTACACGCGTATTAATGATTACTACGGTGGTTGCATTGCAAAGCCGTGTTTTTTAGCGGACTACAAGTATGTGTTCGACAGGTATATTCCGATTTGTTTGCAAGTGTTTCTTCATATCTTCCAACAATTCTTTCATCGTTCGTCTATACCAGTTCCCTAGCAGAACGAAATAGGTTTGGTTCTTGTTCTCAATGGTGAGGTGCTCACCGTATCACCGTTTCGCCGTAACACGGCAGTTCAGTGCGGATATATTTTCTCATGTTTGTTCTTTTAGATAAAAATAAGAAAGTAAAGAAAACCTTTTTGAGTTAATAAAAGAAATGCTTTGTCCGCTTGACACCTCTGACTTTGGTTGTATGATTTTTAATGAAGCAGAGATATGTAATTTCAGCCTAAATCAAGTGATTTTATAAACAATTATTTCAATTACAAGTTATTAAATAAGAGGTATTAAGTTACCAATTAAACATGTCTTGCAAAGTTTACCATTTATATTTAGTTAGTAGCATCATATGGGAATTTTGTTTGTTTTTATTTATAATTAACCATATGGAAATATTATATAACCTTGAAATAATCAAATATGTGTCAAACGATCAAATAATATATAATATAATAATAAGAAACAAAGCAGCAGTTTAAAAAAATGTTATCGCTGCGGCGCGGTCTGCTCTGCTCTGTTCCTCTGATCACATAATTCTACTACAGATATATTTTGAATTGATTTTCTTCATACTTTTAAGTATAGACACCCTTTTTAATTAGTGTCAAGTATGATTGTGTACACTTAGCTTAACCTTTTAGGTATAGACACCCTTTTTAATTAGTGTCAAGTATGATTGTGTACACTTGGCTTAACCTTTTATTAAGAAAATGAAATCACTGAACCAAAAAGACACTATCATGTGTGTTGTCGTGGCGACCGTAAATACTTTGGGTAATATAGGATCGTAACTATTGTCTATGAGACCACTTTGTACCATGCGAACGTCTTGTCGCATTGTAACGTGAACAGAAACGTACCATCATGTACGTTTTCTTTGTCGTTTTTGTACTGACATCATATATCTGCTACAAGCTGGTGACAACTACCGTAACCAGCGGTAAGCTGCTTGTTTTTGTCACAAATTAACATTTTTATTTGAGTTTCTATTTCGAACAGTTCTCAACGCCGTGTTATTCTATAAGGATGGTGTAAGACTGAAACGATTTAAGTCTGTACCTGTTTTACACTACATACAATTTGGGACGATATTATACAAAATAAATATTGTGGATTACTATCGTCGTCATATCATCGTTTTGTTATCCTTTTTATAAGAAGAAGAATAATATTTATTTCAGATGAATACATCCATATTTGTTAGTAACAACAACTTAAACTAGTGTTAGGAGAAGGAAAATTATCTAGACATTAAGAACATTTTGACATTGATAAATTAACCGGATGGTATTTACAGTTTGCCGTGCAGTTTGATACAGCGGCGCAATGCTGGACTATCCCATCTGCCTGCAAAAACACTCAGGAGAGAATTATTACTCGATCTAATACGCGACATAACTTGGCAATTCTCTGACGCATTAGAGCGAAAAAATAAATAACTTGTGGTTCGGCAAACATTGTTGAAGCACTACAAAACCGTGATAACCCCAACCCTGCCCTGAGACCATTATTATACTAGACACGCAGAGCACTGCCCTCTGCGTGAAGGCGGCCCACAGGTTGCACGTGTAAAATGACTGCGAAACGCTCTAAAGAGCGTTATTTTAACTACTCGCGTACATCGTGCGAACCTGCGCGCCACCATATTATACGCTCCCTCTCTATATCTAAGTCATCGTTCAAATTAGAAGTGACCCAGTGTCCAAGGTACTTAAATTTTCCTACACACTTTAAGGCGAGCTCCGGCTCGCTAGTAATAATGGCGCCATATCTCGGAAATCTATCCACCAGTACCAGCTGTAAAACACCATAACCTCACTCTTTTTAGTATTGTATTTGAGCCCGTGGTTCTCTGTATACCTAGAGAAATCAACTTTCTATTATAGCTTTGTTTTTGTTACAGTAAATTTTCTGCAATCACTTTTTGGAGATAAATAAGTATCAGTTCTTACGTGCGTACATTAGTGTACACATACACGCACGTACCCTACCTACACAGTATCACAAGATTTCTTGAATGTCTTTAATAAGTGCCTTCAGAAAGGTAATTTCCCAAAAGTTTGGAAAAGGCAGAGGTTAGTGCTCATACCCAAGGGCAATAAAATCCTAGGGAATCGAGCGTCTTGTCGCCCCAGATGCATGCCAGATACAGGGTGAAAAGTACTGGAAAGAAATATTTATAATAGAATGGAAGCTACAATCGGACGTATGTAGCATTCATGTACCACGTTTCGAAGAGCCCGATTTACCTTGGATGCAAATAGAACAGGTTGTAAATACGCCCAAAAATGCTATCAAGGGAGATCGGTGGGAGCAAGAAATACTCCCTGTTAGGAGCCCTGGACATTCAAAATGCTTTTAATTCAGCCAGATGGAATCTGCAAGGCTACGGATGGGCTGGACGTCCCTATGTATCTCAGGAAGATAATAAGCAGCCCGGTTCGGTTTGGTTCAACGTCTGAGGGGGTGGCAACACATTATTTTCTTCTATAAATAAACACACACACACGCGCGCGTTTTTTATTTCTTATGCAATAAAGAAAAATATGTATTAGATAGATGAACGTTATAAAGTCGTTATTATGAAGAATAGATATAAATGCCATTCGAATTGACACATGTGGAATAAGATTGATCTGATTTGAATGTAGGTTACAAAGTTATATTCATTTTTAAAGAACTACTAGCCAATGATTTCGATAACTTGTGATAAGAAATTTCTAGTTGCAAGTTACAGTATAAGCTGAATGTAAACTTTAAATTAGATTCAAGAAAGCCAAGGAAGCGGTAGAGGCTGTAATTGTTATTGAAGTTTAAGGGACAGACGTAGAATTACTTATTTCGATAAAATATTAGAGACATTTAAGGTAAACGAACAAAAAGAACGGGTCCTACGCCTTAGAATTTATTACTCAACATCTGAGACATTACTAATGCCATGGTAGTCTATATTGTTATTATTTTTACGAAGACCTTGCAGGTGGTGTGACATTGACTAAAACTGGCTGAACAATGCTTCTATTGCAATAACTAAAACACACTTCATGGTACAAATACGTATTTGAATAGACATATATATGTTTTAATAGTTTGTACGATTCTTCATTCATTAGTCGAGAATGGGTATACACCCTATCGTTATTCATGATTATTTAATTTATATAGTATAGTAGTTCATGTGCAACTCTCGTGTCTCATGTAAATCCAAGACTAAACATTGTGAATAATTGAATTTATGTTTCAGGGTTACAACAGTAATATTGGAACATACTAAATATCTTATCTCTTAAAATCTCGCGTCTCGATGTTTGTTCATGATAAAATCCGAAACTATTAAACCGATCATGGTCAAATATCGTCACTACTGTAATTTGGTCTAACAAAATATTAAAAGATAGAATAGCTTATTGATTATCTCGATTAGAAACCTCAACATTTGGTATTTCAAATTAAACGTTTCTAAAGTTCAAACAGATGGCGGTGTAAGTTTATTAATATTACATTTTTTTTTATCCAGGCTGTCGTCATACGTCACTAGTGTTTTCCTGGTAAATTTGTGCTACCCGTGCGATCACTGGTTAATTAAAAATTAAACATTTCACCAGCTAAATAAGTTCATGAGATATCATTTAATTTTAGCATCAATTAGATATAATAAATAATGATAAAAGTCAAAATGAAAATATTGTAAAATTATTTTTATTTATTTAAGGTTCCAAACAATTAAACAAAACAAAATCTGAAGTGCGTAATAAGGAGGACGCCGTCAATACAGACAAGTTAAGGATTTTAAATTTTAGACAAGATAAGGCGAGACGAAAACCTATCTTAACTTTCAGGTGAACGCGCCGCCCGTCTGGTTCACGTCGTGATAAGTAAAATGATGTCAGCATCAGGAATGCCTTTTCCCCACTAATGTTGCTTCGACACAGTACGAGCGTACTCTATACTGTAGGAAAGTTTTCTATTCTTCTCTTGCGGTACCTTTGCACTTGTTATGGAACGGCAGGCAACTCTATGTACTCTGTTTTATGCCAAGCAAACCAGAACATGTCCTACGGTTTTTTTATCATTCTCAGACAGATCCAACCAGAGTCAAGAACAATTGTTATGTGAAACATACTAAATGTATTGCAACGGCAGGTGAGTGATTCACTCACGCGATGAAACATCGAGATAATCCAACGGTGAGTCCCAAAAGCGACTCTAAAGCGTTCGAAATAAGGACGTTATCTTTACAAAATTTCATGATTTATTTACGCAGGAACAGTGCGATTGGAAAGTAACCGCAATGAGAAAAATATATGAAGTTCCTCCTTCTTATTTGGAATTTTTATAAAGCCTTTGATGTCATGGAAACACTACATTAACGACATAGCTTTGATTGGTTGTTCTTTGATGTTCACACGATATGATTAATCTGGATTTCGTTGCTGCTCTGTTGTGAAGTAAGTTGGTTGCCAAGTGGTTAGCAGAGAGAAAACTCTCGAAATGCCGACTAACACGTACGAACTTCTACTGCCCTGGCTCTGTTGAAGCGTGACCTTATAATGCTTGCGTCCCGTTGTCAACTGAAGCCCGTCGCTGTCCACACTCTCGGTCAAATCGATGTCCACACCGTTGACATTCTTCACACTTCGTCCTATTGACATTCCTCACCAAATAAAATTGCATTCTGACGTTCATTCCGCACTTATATCATCTCCGACATATATAAATTGGAAAAGATATCATAATCCAAAGCATATATATCTGGATGGTTATATTGTATTAAGGTTATATATTACGGAAAGTTTAAGTGGTGTTTCCGTTAACGAGCAAGATTTCTAATGCTAGTCGTCTTAGCACGTTTGCGGAAACCTCGTCTGGTTTGACTTCTTTCTAACGAGCTACTGGCAAACGTTATGGTGTAGCATAAGACTAGAGTAGATACGACTTATTATTTATAAGGTTACCAAAAAAATAGGTTTTACATTTTTTTTATGAACTGTAACGACTTTGTTATTTTGATTAAAATATTAGAGACAATTTGTGATTTGTTAGTTTATTAATGTATACTTTCATAAATATACACAATATTGTACACAAATATGCTCCCTCGATAACACTCAGATTGAATAAGATATAAGCCATCAGTTTATTATAATGAAATAATTTTTAGAAGTGCTCTGTCACATCTAGAAATTATAAATACTGCTTTTAATCGTACATTGCTTTGCTTTTAATCGTACTACGCAATGTTTATTGGTCGAACGGCTGTGGTAAATTGATACAGCAGATTATATAGATTTGAATTATGAGATTCTTAATGTCTAAAAGTCTGCTTTCGTCTTCTTACTTCGCGCTTTCTTATCACATTTAACACGAACGTGCTTCTTCTTTAAAATATAAAAAGATAGGATTTGGTAATCATCTATTTGCAAGCTCAACTATACGATGCTTTCGGTTGCTTACAGGGTGACTGAGGTGAGATCATAAGTGGCTGAAGCTCCCTCTCGAAACATCAGAAATCTTCCGTGACATTTTTTTAAGTGAACTTGATAATTATTATTCTATTTAAAGCTTTTAACGCTAGTAACACAACACCTTGTTCTGATTTAAACTATGTAAAATGTTCTGTACTGTTAGTTTTTACTTGGTAAAAATTTTTCGTCGGGCTCAAGCCCCGAAATCACAATCCTAGCGGATCTAGGCGTCTTTCTATGACACCGTAAAATAAGAAGAGTTTTTCTTAACTTAGTTTTTTCTTTTTGATAACCTTTTATGTGTAATTTGGCAAGTTATTGCTACCAAATTACACTTCAACGTAAAACGGTTAAATGTTTTAGTAAAAATACTTAAATTATACAAATATGCATAACTTCCTTAGTTATTTAATGTTGAAGGAAGTATAGAAGCGTTTTGTTAAGTTATTCAATTAGATCAATTAACAGCTCTTCGCTATAAGCTAATGGAGAAACAATATCTTCTTTTCATAATAACATCTGTTTCACAATTGTTTAGCTGGACTAATATTACTCATGGTTTTTAAAAATAAATGACGTATGGTAACGAGGTGAAATGATAGACTTATAAAAAGTTTTTCCCTAGTGGAATATTGAATACTTATAATTTTAGGAAGTAATAACATATTTCTTTTACAGGCAAACACAACACTCACAGAAAATAAAGATAGTAAGAAGATACAAAACAAAACTTGCATTCAATCTGTCTACCTAAAACCTCTAGCAGCCTAAAGGCTCTACTCGTGCAAATGTTTAATGGCCCTTCTGTTTAATCCAGTTATATGACACGAGCAAATCTGTAACAATATCTCTCTTACTAGAATAAATATTTTGGTATTCGGACCGAACACATGCGACTGGATATCTTATCTATCAGCCGAAATACCATCAGCTAACAGTTACAAGTTCTAGAACAAGCTCGAGTGGAAAAACATTGCAGACTTCGGTGCACGTGTATCGACAATTTAATAGCTCATTTCAAACGTTAGTCGATTCGAGTAGGAAATTAAAAATTCTCAAGGCGCTCTTATCATATAAAGCCGTAACGAGGGCTTGCATTTTGATTGCTAAAAATATTCCGTGAGCTCGAAGAATGTCCATTATTAATAAATACACTGCAAAGATACAACAAGTGCTAGTGTCAACTATGGAATTATAGCGGTGAGCGCAATTTAAATAAGAAATTATTATCATTAGTTTTCATATAATTTTGTGTTACCCCAAGGTGACAAGCTAGCCGTCGATAATCTGCAATCGTCACGATCTTGTAAATGTGATAAAAGCGTCACATGCCTCTAGCGTCATGGCCGGTAACTATGTTTGTTTGCTTCATCTGTGAGATGGTATTAATAAGCAGATCAGTGGTTTCAGTCACCACATTGCTGCAACGCTTATGACGAAAATGACGTTAGTTTATGAAAAGCGTTATGTATAAATGTTGTGTATTCATATCACTTGTTGTGAAAAAAAGATACATTAATTCTCTTTGGTACATTTGGGTACCTTACCGATGTGGCTGAACGCGAAGTCCTGCCGGTGCCTCCTGTCGCCTGCAGATGTAGTTTGACAGCCTCGATCCCCGACCGCTTGGCACGTTCCCGCGGATTTGCGGGTGTTGTGCCCTGTGTTGATGTATTTTTGGACCGCCGTGCGTCTTGTTTCGCACCCCTCTTCTCCAACTTCGGACTTCGGGTTCCCTTTTGACTTAATTTCGTTGGTCGAAGCTCGCGAGTTTTCATCTTCACTGTTTCTAACTACTAAACGTAATAGCTACTTCACTTTTTATCATCATGTTCACTGATGCTGACAATTGAAATAAAATTGATCGGAAGTGGTTGTTTCTTTGGTGACAGATTCCAGATAAGATATTCGATTCAACGTAAAATATCACTGATAAAAAACAACAACACAGAAGTAAGCTGCCTAGAATACGTGAGGGCCTTTTTTTTAGCACCTCGGCACGGTCACGTAGGTGTGTGCCTCTAAACTGGAGCGAGGCGGCTTCGAGCCGGGGCAATGTTGTGTGTTTTTCAGAAGGCACTCGAGCGGTTTGTGTTCACAACATTTCAATGACGGTAAAATGCAGTGTCGGTGTGCGTCGGCGGTGTGCGTAACCGGCGGAGTCCGGTCGGACTGGCGCGCGCCCGGCGTGCGCTTCTGAGCCTTTCTGACGACGTCGTCACATATTAATTAAAGGGATCTTGTGACTTAAAATACGAAACGCTATTTGAACATCATTAGCACTAATGTACTACACAATTTGTTATTGTAGATTAAAGATTTTATTTAGTTTTACATGGTTAAACAATACTTTATTTATTTTCTATAGCACTTTAATTTCCTTTCCTTTGAGGTATGGTCGAATCAGATTATTTATTCAGCTGTCCACAGTACAATACTTTCCACTGTACTAAATGCTACCGTACGAACCAAAGTTATAATTAACTGTGATATTTTCTTTATTAATCTATGCGAAATTACCTTGAATTATTATGATACTAGTGATAATACTAGCTGTTACCCGCCGCTTCGCACGCATTCGTTTCTCATTTTTCACGCTTGAAATTTTTGTAAGATAATTCAGCGTATACATAATAACATTGAAATCTTATTATACATAACATGGCGACCGATATTGTTAATGAAGGCTTTATGTACCTCGATGACAATTTTATTTTCGGGATAAAATCATGGCACCCTAAGTAATTTTCTTTATCTCTGACAAACACAAAAATACAAATACAAAATTCCATTAAAAATCTTTTTTTTAATTCGACAACAGATTAATACAATTTCGGCGCAGGGTGGGCATTAATTTTTCTCATAAATATTGTCATTGTGATGTATGATAATTTAGGTCACAGTAAAGGTACACTTGGATTCATTCAAGAGATAGGTAAACAGTTTTAAGCTACGGAATATAATATTTTATTAAATTATTAAAATAACATGGGATTATATCCACGCACGAGTTTTTTATATTATAACAAAAATCAAATGCACACAGATAAAAAATAAGTATAAAATATTTATATGATGAGACAATAGCAATGAAATGAAAGAATGTCATACAAACTGCATTTTTCTTAAATTTAAAATGCCAACTTTAATTATTACTATTTTACATAGAGACAAATTATTAATTAGGAGTTATATAAGAAAGACAACGTAGGCATTACATATGACATGATATCCAGCACTAGCGTGGTTCAACAAGTAAGATGCCGATAGGTTAACCTAACATTTCCGATTTGATGCCGATAAAACATTGACAAAACGTGTGTACTCTCACCGCTCTATTCTTTTACTTTTCGAATAGAGTTCTATGTGCAAAGTCATAAAATTGTTATTACGGCCCTAAGATTTTCTAAGGAAAATAGCTTCCGTATAAAACACTTACACTATAACTTTACCATATTGTGGGAATACAGATTAAAATTTATCTATACTGATTTTTTTAGTTTCGTTGCGCAGATTATTGACATCGTTAACTAATCTCAAGGATTCTCTTATTTTTCGTGTGAACATCTTTTATAACGCAAAGTTCTTTTATTATTTACGAAGTACCTACATACACCATCATGAAACTAAACATAGAAATGTGGAATTAGCACTAACATTACACCAGGATGTTAAAACACTCCAAATGTTGGGAACTTCAATTACTAAAATTAAACGCGTTAGATCATAAAGTTTGCTCTCGTTCAATGACTTCATTACCTGGTTTCGATTGAGATGAGCAAATACATATATTTAGAAGCGTCAATAGTGTAAAGGCCGTTACCAGTGGCATTTATTTATTTTTTATTATTATATTATTACCTGCAAAATATTTGATGGTGGCATCGAAACCCCCGTTCCGTTAAATTGTCTCTTGACTTAAGAAGCTAAGAGTTCATAAGAATGTTACTAAATTACTTAATTATAATAATTTAGTAACAATAAAACATTTTTATTTATACATATTTTGGTGGATAAAAGAGTACAGAGAGCCGTTGTATTGAGTAAAGTTAAAGAGATATACTTACGAACAATATTATTTTATATTGAAGAAATTTTAACATTCGGCATTTGGAATTATGTTTTATCTGTATGCAGTGTCAAAAGCTGCTTGCATATGTCCGAGTAGTAAATTGATTTTAATCAATGTCAAGTGCATAGCGCTGCCGCCGTAATTATAAACGTTACTTTATAAAATAAAGCTTCGGTTACAGTGCACGAGGACACGGCAATTTTTTTAGAATTTTACACCTGAAATGACTGTTAATAATAGTAACACATAATAATAAATATAAGTGAAAGTGTAGCAAACCTATGCAAGTTCGTAAACTTTCATATTTGTGTTTGTAACACTGCTCCCTTCTCAGAGATGCGCGTCCCGCAACTTTATTGCTGCCATTATACTCAGGCAGACAGCAGGCAGCTCAGTCAGGCGGTCGATGTGAACCATTTTGAATGTCCCTCTTGGGTGCCGCTGAATCCTGTACGTTACGTCATTTATACGGGTTACCACCTTGTATGGACCCTCCCACCTCGCTTGTAATTTTGGAGATTTTCCTTTTCGGCGGGTCGGGTTATGTAACCAGACTAACGTGCCTTCTTCAAAACCACTGGTGTTAGATCTTCGATCATATCTGGTTTTTATGTTCTCGCTTGCCTGTAATCCGTGTTCTTGGACCTAAGCATGTACGTCTCTCATTTTGTCACGTAGATCAGAGACATAATCCTGTACGGTGAGAGGCTCATCCGGCGTTAAGATATAGGGGTTAATTTTTGTTGATTATCTATTTATTTATTTTTGAACTATTATGTAGTGAAAACTTAAAACAGGCGCCTGTTTTAAGTTTTCACTCCCGTCAGCAATCCTAATGACTACCTGTGTTTTACAAGGGTTTATTTTTGTTGATTAATTCTAAGGCTGAACGAAGTTTGCCGGGTCAGCTAGTGGCTAAGAAATTATCATCCGAATTGGTTTCGTTTAGTGCTGAAGTATTTCAATGTCTCATTACCTTTAGTCAAGTCATAATTTGTAATAATCTACAAAACTAACAGCAAACTGAATAGTGTGGCCACGGCCTTAAGGCTGACCGTGTCAAAGATACACAATATTTTTAACAAATATTCCAAGGTAATAATAAGGTATAAAACGGTTGTGTAAATTTAAGACAGTACAAACAACAAAACAAAACTTGATTTTAATGTGATTCTTAACAAACATACAAAGAATTTAAAAACAAACAGGGCCCAGCTAAATAAAACCGCTTAAGAAACTTTGGTCACGTTTGTGTCTCTCTGTCAGCAACTTCTATTCTTTATATTGATTGGTTCATGGAGGTTAAAGTTTGATGTGTCTTACTTTCACGTATGATCAGTTTTATGGCAAGTCAATGCACAGGATAGTACCTTTTAAGTATTTTTTATGAACCCGGGAATAAAGTTTGTCAATCGAACCATTTTATATGGTATTTCCCCTGTCGAGCTGGCAACAGATTTTGTCGTTGACCTCTGGTCTAATATCATATAGTCTAATATAATATTGTAGTTAGTATGCTGTTTCGTGAATTCAATTATTAATTCTAGTCATATTTCAAAATTTTGCATATACTTAAAGACGGAAAAGTTTTGTTGAAAACTTGTTTAGCCGCATTAGACTATATTTGGTAGGGGAAAATATTTAAGTTCGCAGGAACAACATGAAAAAACGCGTGACATCACCATGCTTATTTAAATTTGGAACAGTTACGACGATTTTTGGTTTCATTTATTTTTCTTGTATTCAATTTTGTATTTTATTGCTTGTGTACAGGGATTTATTTTTGTTGATTATTTATTTATTTTTAATCTTTATCGCGCCTGTTTTAAGTTTTCACTTCTGTCGGCAGTCGTTATGACTGTCTGTGTTTAGTTGAAAATAAATACTACAACCGATAACTAACACGTTATTAATACAGTGCCATCTTTAGGGGGAACGGAACAACACCCACACTAATCAAAAGAATATTCTTTGCTGTGAATATTTTTGATGACGAAGTCGTTTCAATTTTACTCGCTAGATGTCAATGTTATGTAAAGAGATTTCAAAAAAAAATTGAACGTGTAACCATAAGAAAGCGCTTTCTGAAACTTGTGTCTGATATATGGGATATCAAAACCGTTATTCTTACATATAGATATCCCGAATTATTTATTTGCACCTGTCCGCAACACCTAGGCCGCCGGAAAGCTAAGAAAAATAAATGTGTGAAACTTCAACAGACAAGTGTTGTTCTTTTCTTTGTTGCTTGTTATTGCATATTTCAGTTGCGCGTATTTTTTATCTTTTAATATCTTCTAAACTATTGGTCAGAATTGATATAGTCCAAAAGGATATTATAATGTTCATTTTAATTCTCTTGATAATTAACAAATTTAAATTGATAAGGAGTATGACTCCTTATCAATTTAAATTAGCCGAACACGACAAAATAGCGTAGTAAGTGTAAGATTTAATTAATGTTTCTTAAGAAAAAAATGGTTAATGTGAGAACATAACAAAAACAAAACCGACTTCAAAAAAACTCGTGACTGGTCCCGGCTTCGCCCGGTACCACTAATTATGTTGGTCCGATCGCTACCAAACACAGGAACCCCGGGAACTCGCGTCGACAGTTCCCCATTGGTAGTTACAGACCTACCTTGGCTGACAACGACTCTAAAAATAAATATGATAAAGAATTGATCCTTATGTTTACTTTCGTGAAATTATTTTATACTTTTTAGTGCATTATTTGTTATTGAATATCGTTTTTTTGAAGACGGTTTTGTTTCTGTTAAAAATTTTGTTTATTTCTCGATTTTTAGTGAATCTAAAGTTTGTTAACTTATTTTATTTGTCAGGATATGGGTTGACCTAATAAACGTGCTGCTCATATGAGACAGTGTCGTTTCAATGAGCCAAACGAAGACATGACGGAACGCCTATCTAAAATTAGGATATCTACTTCTAGGGCCATTTCAAAACAGACTAGTGAAGAACGCAAAAACAGGATTTTGAAAATGCCGGCTTACACAAAAAAGTTCTGAACCGAGAAAATTGAAAAAAATAACGTATTCACGGTCACACGGTTGACTTGGCAAAGGATCGTCTATCTAAGGAGTCGGAGGAGCAATGTGCCCACCGTATTGGCTTAATACAACGGCGTTTTAAAGTGAAACGAGAACACCGTCAATGTAAAATCTATTTAATAAGCTTTACTAAGAACAACTGGTTAGATCTCGATTCAAATTTATATGGGAATACATGATAATAACCAACTTTCAATCAAAGAAAGATAATCAACCAAAGTACATAGTAATAAACGCATCGCTAAGCCCGGTCGTCTACTGCGCGTATTTTACTTACTTTGTAGTTTAAACTTTTGATATCTTCTAAACTATTGGTCAGAATAATATAGTTTACAGAGCAATTATAATCTAAATTAAATTATCTTAATGATTAACATATTTAAATGGATAAGGTTTTATACCGAACGCTAACAATAGCATAGTAAATTGCGTATGCGTTTTAATTAATGTTTCCGGAGAAAAAAGTGGTTATTGTGAGACAACCATAGAAGATATATGTCATCGCGGACTTTTATTTAGCTTATTTAAAGAGCTACAATTATTTCATACATCATTTTGATGTAAGTTCTATAGTTTAGCCTGCGTAAGCCAAGAAAGCAAATTTCAACTTTTTCGTATTACGCATTATTAAGAATAACTCAAAAACTACCAGTCGGAACTTTACTAAAAAAGATGCCATCAATCGGGAAGCACTAGCTCTCGAACAAAAAAAGAATTATCAAAATCAGTTCACCAGGATCGGAGTTATGACGTACGACGACGACATACATAAAAAAACGGTCGAATTGATTACCTCCTCGGTTAAAAAAGGTAGATATAGTATGTCACGCCGACTTCCCAATATTTATGGATATGGATGTGAAAAAATTACCTCGTGTTTTTGTTATTTTTTCTCGTAGTCGCCTGGTATTGTAAAATAGACGGAATCAGTAAAGCTTTGTCTAAGCTAAGCTTTTGATGTTTTAGGCATAACTTGTGAAAGTTTTAATAAGATAAGTTCGGTACGTAGAAAATCTCAATTATTGCTAATCGAAAATTGAGCCTACGCCAGGCGTACGAACAAATTTACCTTTGTTCATAGGATATAAAGTAAGTACATCTCGAACTACCGATTGGCAACATTTACAATCACATTAGAAAATGCTGTCCCTGGCTACATGTTCAAGGAACATAAACATCAACAGCTCGACCAGTGAAATACCACGAACTCACAGATAACAGGCGCGAATTAGAAGTACTCTGCGTTTCGTCTGATAAGTGAGATGCCGGAGGCCTAATTTCAGTCTTCTTCTCCTTCCCACCCAAGCTTTTGAGGGCTAACCCTAAAAGGCTTGGGTGCGATTGACGGGGACAAGGAAATATCCTTTTTCATGTCTATCCCTCCTCTGTCCATTTGCAATACATTTGCTTATTGCAGATGTAGCGCTCAACATTAGGTGATCCGCTTGCTCGTTTGGCACCTTCCACCATAAAAAAAATGATATTTTTTGGTTTATTTACTTTCCGGCTTGGTCGACGAATTATTGTTACTGGGTCATCGTATTCAGCAAAAGGTTTTATATCTATTGAGTGAGGTGTCGGAAGACTAATTCTAGTCCTCTTCCCTAGATTGACATGAAGCTTTAGATTTGACGGATAAGATTGGATAGATTTTAATTTTTTCTGTTATCCCCTCTTGTGTTCATTAAACGTACGCAACGTCTATCTTTAATGGAGGACAGGGGACATGTAGGCGGTCATTTACTATCAGATACCGATGGCAAGCGAGTTACCGCCATATTCTATAAAGACATGTTGCTTAATAATAAAAATGATAAGACCTTATAAAGTAATTTAAATTTCCTTACGTTACGTACGTACATATAAGTTTTCTTTAGAAAAGGCATACGATAAAGTTAAAAGGAATCATCTATAGTCAACCTTGGTTTGAACAGGTAACGTTTGGATTGAACAGTGATCTAAAAAAAGCGTTAAAATATCATTATAAAGATTCTATTGTTTGTGTTAGGATTAACGGGGCCTACTCAGACTGGTTTAGCATCCATAAAGGTGTAAGACAGGGCTGTGTAGCATCCCCGCGGCTGTTCAATTTCTTTATGGATGATTGTTTGAAAGCATTGAAATACAAAGAGTGTGGATTAAGTGAGTTATGGGTGAGCACATTGTAAAATGTCTCTTGTACGCCGATGACTAGGTCGTGTTTGCGTCATCGGCGGAGGACTTACAATTTATGCTGAATGTAATGAATGATTCATTCGGAGGTAAAGGTATGAAGGTGAATGTAGACAAAATGAAAGTTATGGTGTTTAAAAGAAAACAGAGTAGGACAGTAATTGATATAAATATTAATGGCAAAGAGGTTGAACATGTGGAAGACATTGTGTGTTTAGGACATATGTTTAGTAGAGATGGTAGACACGTTAAAGATGTTGAACGACCAGTGAATGCGGGAAATAAAATGAATGGGGCTATGGTACAGTAGTGAGGAGTCAGAATGTGGCTGTGGAAAAGTACGAAGGCTCGCCTGGCAATACACAATGCTGTACTAGTCCCTTCACTAATGTATGGAAGTGCGAGCTAGGTTTGGCAGGAGAAGCATGCTAGTAGAGTTAACGCCGTTGAGATGCGACCCTTAAGAAGTACGTTAGGCGTGACATTAAATGATAGGATTAAAGTAGATGTTGTGACTAGAATTTAGAAAGCAGTACTTCAGTGGTTCGGGCATGTTGAAAGGAAGAATGAAGACAGAGTAACGAAACAAATTTATGTTGCAAAGGTGGGGTGCGCCCACGGCGAACTTATATCGACCAGATTAGTGACATACTAAAGCAGGAAGATATAGGGAGTATCGTAACCGACGAGCATGTATGCGTAGATATATGGATGTAGAAGATGCGAGAGAGGTATGCCAGAATGATGATGCGCAAAATGGAAATCCATTATCTCTGGCTACCCCTCTGGGTAACGGGCGTGAGTGCATATTTATTTATTTATATATGTTTTTAAGCTTAAATAAATATATATGCTTTTCTTTGTCAATTCCATTTTTACAAAGTATTTTTAAATTGTGAGAGGAATGGGTCTACATTTGATAGTACTATTAACATACTGGATAAATGAGATAACGAGATCAAGCAAGATAATGTATAATATAATGTGACAACAATATAATAATAGTACAAGATAGAGCAGGAGATAAAACAAATCTCTCGGATTGTATCCGTTAATTATGTGTATTGTATATAACAAGTTAAGTGCTTACAATTATTATTATAAATAGAAATAAATATATATTTATTATTTAACTTACAGTTATGATTTTTGTTTCAACGAGTCTATTTGTGTTAAGTAGCTCTTCAGCTTTTTTATATTTTCCACGTTTATTAAAGTAAAAGCTCTGAGGCGTTAAATCAATAATCGGAATTAAATTAAAAGCCAATGTTCAAGAATCTGCGTATGCACTCAATGCAAAGCTATTATAATAAGATAGTAGGGGCAGGTATGTTTTTAAGCCTAAATATGAACAATACCAGCCAGCAGCAAATAACAGTGTCAATGAATGTTAATAAAAAAATATCTTTTCTGAAGCGATATTCTGTGGCTTATTTATTTATATTTTACATCCGCACAGGGTGTATCTACTATCTATCCGCCGCTGTCTGAGCGCCTCGTCGCTAGAACTCGCGGCGGTTCAACGTCCACCGCTATACAAAGTTTCTTGAAAGCAATCCTTAGCCTTGCTCTAATCATGTTATGACTCAAATGTCCCCTGGGGAACGCCGCTGCCGATAAATTGATTGCCTATTACATCACACAAAAAGAGCACGCGTTGTGATATACACAAAAATAAAATTTCCATACCACAGTTCTTAATTATGGTACGTACATTTATTATTTATCTTTATTATTATTATAATAAATTATTAAGAATAATTTGCATAACTATTTTACGTATATCTTTGGTAACTAGACTTAGTTTTTTTATAATTTGATATAATGAGATTTTAAGCTTCTCTTGATTTATATCTTCATATCTTCGTGAACAGATGCGTCCTTCGATGGTCGCTTTTGAGATTCCAAGTCTGCGAAAGAAATAGATTCCTTTAGAATAAGAAAGGTTCGTAATCTTATGCTCTTTCTTTAAAATTCTTTAAAATTCTTGATTCTCAATTCCATTTTCTCAATTTATTTCCAGAGCACAAGACGCGAACGATTGTCTAGATGTCCTAATCGGGGATTAAAGTATGTTGGGCAAATTTAGCGTGATATCTAACACCTGTAACTATAAATAAATCTATAGGAAATAATAAAGTTATTATTAAAGGTATTTAAGGGTAAATATTTACGTATATATACATAGTTATCACTGCTTATAGACTAATACAGATAATAATTGCGAGATAGCGTTGTCATAATTGCGATAAAGGCCCTTTCAATAGATTACGTAATTTCTTTTGCCATTATAATTCCAGTGTTTACTCCATTACTAAATCCCATAATCTTCTAAAGTACAATCTGAAACAAACTCAATCACTATCCAGTGTGAGGTTGATGCTTTAGATTGGACATTTAGTAACGTTATTTACTAATCTTTGGTGAAAATAAGTTGCATAAAACTTTAAAGTAATATCATCTCTGATTTCAGAGTCAGAGGCTCTGACTTGAGATGATAGTTCGATGTTTGCATACCTTTATCGTTCTTTTGTTTTGTTTTTAATAGTACTGGTCCTAAATGTTTCGTGAGAAGATATCCGACCGGGGTTGTGATCAGTACCGCTTGCACGATGAGCCTCATCAGATCTTCTGCGTATTTCATTTGGTGGTGGTCGCCCGAATTCTTCATTATCAACGTATCAATTGCTAACGGGCATAGAACTGCCTGTAAAGAATAATATCTCCATAAAATATAACAAGCAGATATAATTGATGTATTTTCCCTTTCATTATTATTGTATGGTTTCTTTGATAACTTCAACGTTGACATAATATAGATATTTTGTATTAAGAAAAGTGTGTTGCAACACGAAATCATAATATTTAATAAGTCCCTCCCGTAGTCCCTAAACAACCTACGGAAATTCCGATATTCCGAATTTTGCATGGGAAATCTTTTCCGGTTTCGAACAAAAAAATACGTAAAGGTTAAATGGGAATGTACCCACAAAAATGAATAACATAATGTATTATGTACCACATGGATACTACATATATCCCATACCTTATATGTATACGTTCTCCGTAAGTGTCGAACGTAGGAAAAAATAATTATATACATGTCTTACGAACTATGGGAAAAGATAAAGAGACAGCATACTAGTCGCCTAGAAGTCTCAATCTTACATTTTAGTTAATGTCGTTGAAGATAAGGTTTCGAATAATTTGACTGCGAGTAAAGCCTTTAGCGCGCCGGCTTGAAGGGCACTGTTCATCTTCTCTGATATAAATAACTCTTGTCTCAAGATACAAGTTACTAACATTAATATTTTGCTTTGATCCAGAGTATAAACATATAATGTATGACGATTTGTTAACTTTTTTTTGTTAATTATTTGATTTTATTTGTTTATAGACTAGAACAGAACAGTGGAAATAATTATATAGATAACATGTGTGATTTAAGTATCACGTTTGATTTTTTTAATCCTTAATTATTGAATTAAAAGTACTTTTCCGGATTTTATCACGTATAATGTACATTTTTGTTCCCGACGTTTCGAGTACTTTACAGTGTTCATGGTCACATGAGCTGCGTCCATAAAATTAGTAATGTATTCTCGTAATTATAAGAAATCATTATTATTATATTTGTGTAAAAAATTTAATTCCAGATGTTGCTCTGTTAAGTTATAAAATAGCACACAGAGTACTAAAGTTTTCATAGAAGAGGCCTTCATATTCATTTCGTGCTAACATTCAACTTTAGACTCATTAGCTTAACAAGGTGTCTGACATTGTACGCGGGATATTTTGACGACACAAATTATAATGAACTTCGCTCTCAGTGTCGCTGTCGCCCCAAGGATATTATGAACGCGAGCTATTCACTTTGAGGAGTAATTTCTTTACAAAGCATTAAAATCTAATATTTAAGAATGTTTCATTAAGTCTTTATTAAAGCCACTAAGATATGGACGTTACGTTAAAACTATATACCCAGATATTCAGATACCGGTTTTCATTTGGACCACCTACGTTGTGCATGACACATTACAAACTACTCCATGAAACATTTACTACTTGTACCTACTTTTAAAATATGGATATCCAATTCGAATATAGAGATTCACTTTTACACTTATCTGTGTGACGCTACAGATCGCCCTGAGCTCTTGCTTTGCTTTCCTCGACTTCTGTGTTAAAAGTTAGACACGAAGTGGAGCATTACCTCTACTATAGATTTAGGTATCCAAGCACAGCATACAAAAAGTTTCTCCTTGATCGAAAGGTTCCAACACACCAGAGAAGCGACGAGCAACCTCGTCGTTAGAGTTATAAAGATAATTCCGAGACCCAGTAGCATCGTGTCCGTCACCGAACTGTGTATCTGCAAACAAACCATAAATAGTTTCAATTGGTCGAACATGATGATAGTTGTAGCGTTAACAGATTTTAATAGTCAACAATGATATTGTAGTCATAGTAGGTTGCATATGGATGCTATTCGTTTTGCGCGTCGCACTCATTGTGTACATACATCACTTACAGATGCATATAAGGCAAAGGCACATTTGGGTCCGATATAATTAATCATCTTTCATTCTACAGGATAATATTGGTTAGTAATAGCAAATATCGGGATATAAGAGTGAGAAGTAAGAGTCTAGGAAAGTATAAGGAATATCGTACCACAAAAAATGTACCGGTGTACGCGAAAAGAACAGGTTCGCAAGCCGACCAGAGCACTCGGTACGCCGTAGACGCCGGGTTCTGATTCAATTTCCATCCTTTCCGCGCCCATTGCCTTGCGGCTGTCGCGTTGCACGCCAGCACTGCGATGCCGCCTTAAATCAAGTATTTAAAAATATAATGTTAAGTTATCGAACGATGATCACGTCTCGGCAATGCGTTTCGAGTTTTGGGGTGGGAAGGTTGTAGTAAAAATTGTTTGAATAACTTGTTAAGCTATAGACTATTCATATTATGTTATAAATATCATGTTTCAGGTTTGGCTGTTTATTGACAGACAGAGTTTATCGTAGGCTATTTCCGTCTAACATTTAAGAGAAAATAATACAGAAGATAGGTAATCTCAGGACTATGGCATATTTGATACCACAATTATTTCGTAAAAATTAGAACTAAAATTATTTTATAAAAAATTTCCCGGTATAGTGAAATAAAACTTATAAATAATTTTATATGCCGAAACGTGGCTCACCGGTTCCGCCCCAACCCAGCGCGGACGTGAAAAAGTTGACGAAAAGTCCACCGACGAGCACGAACAACACCCGCAGCTCGGTGACGTAGGCGTCGCGCGCGTGCGGCACCAGCCGCGCCAGCGCGCCCCAGCCGACGCCGAGCGCCACGCCCGCGAACAGCGCCAGCGCGGCCTGGGCGGACATACTTCTTAAACTTTCACAATTTTGTCTCCGTCAAGCGTATAACATGCAAATTTGATAACGCCCAGCCACAAGATTTACTTTTGATGTTTAAATAATATTTTTGGCAGTATTGTATTTTTGTTAAAATTGGTTGCTTAAAATTGTTTAGTTTGCTTAAAATTTGACAAAGCTATTAGAAAACGGTTAGTATGGCTAATAATAAGTGAGATTGATTCTCACATATGCTGGTAAAATAACCATCGAAATATAGCAAGTCTATTAAGTTTTAATTACAGACACATAGGCGCTACGTACTCTGTAACTATTCGAGCGAGAACTTCAAAGCCGGAACGCGATTGCACTTACTTTGAGGTAGCGATAGAGATCACTGGCGTTAGTGAACATAAAGCTGAAAATGAGGCCGTAAACTCCGACGCTGAGAGCGGTGTCGGTGCCGCCAGCGGTGCAAATCAGTTGTGGCCAGTTCTGGCTCCTGTCCGGCTTGGTGCCATGGCGCAGCACTAGCGGCATTATGACGGGGCACGATACCGACGCGAACACTGAACCCAGCAGGAATCCTGTATAGTACACATACGTATTAGTTATTGCTTTTGTACGAACGTCACGTATAATTAAAATTGTATTATTGAATACCTAATTAGGTGGACATCAAAAGATCGAAATGATCTAGTCAATAAATAAATAAAAGCTAAGAATAAACTTAAATACAAATTAAGCATTAAATATCCTTTCAAATAACACAGTCCTCATACGTCTACCTACCACGTACCATAAGCCTTTAGTAGTATACAAATACAAGTATATTGAAATAGTATTACCTAGCTTTAGGTGAGCACGTCAGGCGGTTGAAATGCATTCAAATCTTTCGATACGGTCTCTACAACGGAATTTATTGAACCGGCTTTATACCGAATACACATTTCGCCCCATTGTCGCCGCGCTCGTGACTAATTTTATTATATTCCGTTCAACAATCGCATCAAATCGCAACAGGGAAGTACGGTCTTAATATTTTATAAAATCCTAGCATTGAATAAGTTTTCTTTATGAAAGAAGGTGGCACTCGAGCAAGCGGGTCACCTGATTTTAACTGTCCGCTACCCATAGGCATCCGCAACAAGCAAATGAGTTGCCGATACGTTGCCTACCTTTAATGGGCAGAGGATTAACGTGATGATCCATACCTTCGCCCGTCCAATCCTCTTTCCCTTCCCATCCTCTCCTTATTAGGAAATGTTGCGAAGGGCAAAAGGATTTGGGCCTTCCGCACCTCACTCATCAGGCGAAACGCAGAACACTTCCACTAGACCCCTGTCTTCTGTGAGGTCGTGGTATTTAGTGAAATACAACGCGACCAGTGGGTCGAGCCGGCTCATTCGTGCAACAGATGTTGATGCGTGCTCTAACCAATGTTATAAGGATTTTACTTATATAAATGTAACAGATGTTTTAATTATCTTACAAAAAGTAAA
The DNA here is from genome assembly GCA_029849275.1 of Papilio elwesi. Classification (NCBI taxonomy): domain Eukaryota; kingdom Metazoa; phylum Arthropoda; class Insecta; order Lepidoptera; family Papilionidae; genus Papilio; species Papilio elwesi. The sequence goes on along the minus strand of CM056687.1, from coordinate 6,075,525 downwards.
ATTGTTTTAAGATTTGATAATCGTATTGAAGAAAATAAAAATAAACACTAAAGCAGAATGAATATTAGTTGATAGAATAGAGATCAAAAAGTAATGCTTCGAACAATTTTATTACAGCAACAAGAAAAAACAAGGCATCTCGAAGTGTCGCCGTGTTCAAACTATACTTAAGGACTTCGCTGTTGAATTTCACAGTAACTTATTACTTTGGAAGTTCATTTTCATGAATAAACAGTTCTTTGAATTTAATTAATTAATTTATCTACAAAGTGCTTAAGCTAAGAATAATAAAACACATTTAGTGGGGTAGTTTACTTTTAACGCCTTATTTTACTTATCTAGAATGTTCAGAAGTTAATGTTGGCGTTAGGTTATCGCATCCGATTCGCTTTTGCTTCTATCTCAATTTTACTTTAGCGGAGGCGAATGGATCTTAAGCTTGGGGTGTATTTAGATTATGTTAATATTGTAAAATATGATCGTAGTAAAATGCAGAAATTCAAATAGTTCTGTTTTAGAAACCAAGATTGTAGAAACTACAATGTGTGAAGGAAGATGAAGATGAAGCGGATGAACATTGTATCAAATTATTAATATTTTTTACTTTTGGATATAGTTTGTTTAGCAAATGATTGTACCTAGTGAATGAAATGCGTAAAAAACTGTAACTACACATTTCTCAATGATATACGTTCATCAATGTAACCTGCGCAACATTCATTCTCCTTCTTACATTTTTCTCAATTATTCATTCAATATGGCCAGAGCTCTGAAGCACGTATTGTTTTAAATTTATCAAACTATTTCTAACTCTCAGATCAAGCTTATGCTACTCTAGGAATTATTTTTGGAGGAAATATTATTGATTTGTTAAAGTTCTAAGTGTTAAACGACTCACCCCATAGCCAAGGAAATCCTAGGAAGTAGTGAGAGCATAGAGCGGTGACGACCACCTCGGCTGACCACGGCAGTGTGCCCAAGGAGACCACTTGCCTCCAGTTGTTCTTCATGTAGTCTATGTCCCAAGCTAAAGAACCCTTGCCGAGAATTATGACTGGGTATATTTTTCTGTCAAGAAAATTTAAAGTTGTATAACAGCAAAAACATATATTTAAAAACTCAGAATTATAATGATAATGATAATTTAACATATGTTGTCTAAAGATTATAATTTTTTTGAGCGAAAAAGTAATCAAACTGATAGAATTAACATTGAATACTTAGTCTTATGATTAAACTATTCAATCAAAAGAACTACAATTAAACATTCATTTTTGTAGCCCATTATAATTTCCTAAGTCCCAAGTATATCAGGATGCTTTGGGCTCAATCTTACCCGAAAATAGAGATTTGAGATTTTTGCTAATATAAAACAGGGTCAATAAGGAATCTAACCCCGGTAATTAATTATGCAGCGGTAGGAGCCGCTATGCTCTAAAGCAAAAAAAAGAAGTTTTTTTTACAATAAATTTCAATTATAAAACCTACAAAAAGAATGTAATGAATTAAATCTGTTCTTTAAACTAACGCCACTACACACATTATGTATTCACGTCTATAAATGAAGATAAGATAAGCTACCTTAAAAATGCGTCAATGTGAGTATAGTGTCGCATGTCAAGAAATCCGAAGTGCCGGGCGAAGATGCCGGTGAGAAGAGCAGCAAGCAGCGGCGGCAGCGTCGTAAGCTCCTGCAGCAGTAGACCGCTGCCCCAGGCCACCACTGCCACGGCAGACAGGCGAAACCACTTGCCGTCCCAGCTCCAGTTGTTGTCGAACGCACACCACAACAGACCCCAAGTTAAAATTCCTTCAAGATAAAGCAAATAGTCAATATCCCCCTGTCCTTTTTCCACTTTATGTGGGTGACAACAACAACAGCTTTTTGACTTCCATATCGATCATCATCCGTAATTTCAGTCATCATCCCTTCTTAATCATGTCACCTTTCACGCAATCCTATAATCTTTGTCGACGGGCTGGTTGGCGTGGTTTGTAAGATACTTGCTTTTCACGCCGCAGGTCGTGGGTTCCCACCCAGGACAGATATTTGTGTGTAAGAACATATCTGTCCATACTGAGTCTGGGCCTAATTATCTATTTAAGTATGTATTTACAAAAATAAAGTAGTATATATGTAGAATATCAGTTATCTGGTTGCCATAGCACAAGCTCTGCTTAGTTTGGGATCGGATGATCGTGTGTGAATATGTCCTAGGATATGATTTTTATTTTCTTTGCCCTACCCCTACCGACATATCACTCCACATTCATTTAGCTAAGAGTTTCCTTGTCACATGTACATTTCCGATGGAACTCAACCAAGTGCAACAATCGAGGTCGAGCGCTCGAATCAATGTCGGATTTACTCGACTTCAAAATCGTAGCGCCCATAGAGCCTACTCACTACCCCCTCATAGTGGATCACACCCCGGATGTGCTTGATATTGTAATCATTAAAAATATCAAACTGTCCCTACGTGACGTCGAAGTGATTCATGAGCTTCACTCGGATCACCGACCAGTGCTACTACGGCTAGGGCCTTCTGCACCTCCTCAACAACCTCACCTCAAATGAAGACTATCGTCGACTGGCACAAACTCAGGCTAAGCTCCAAAACGTTAACTCGACGCAACTAGATTCCATTCCCGATCAAATAACTAGTGAACAAGAAATGGGCGCCGCAATCTTATCATTTCACAAGTCATATCCAAATTACCATTTGCTCTGCAAATTACCGAGTGCTTGAGGTAGATGAGCTGCCTCTGGACGCCAGAAACTTGCTGAGACGGAAGAACGCGGCCACCTGAGCTTGCGATATGTATCCCACCGAATCGCTCCGAAACTCTTGCGCCCAGATATGACGCCAGCCATGCTGGACAAAGACAAAGACAAATGTCTGGCTGACAGCCTCGAAACCCAGTGCTCTCCCAGTAGCCTGCCGGTCGACCTTGACCTCCTCCGAATGGTGGACAGCGAGGTCGATCGAAGGAAACATGAACAGCTTCGCAACTCCGTTCCCTCGGTAACATTTAACAAAGTTAAAATTAATTAAAAACTTGCGTCCACGCAAAACTCCCGGCTCAGACGGTATCACCAAAAGGGTGACCAAACTCTCTGCTGCTATTATACAACTAATAGTTCTCATTTATAACACGGCAATGACCAAAGGTGTCTTTCCCAGCGTGTAGAAGGATGCTGAGGTCATAGGGTTCCTCAAACCCTCAAAGCCGGCCACAAGCCCCCACGTCATATAGACCCGTAACTCTTCTTAAAACGTTTGGGAAGATCTATGAACGCCTAATATTAGCTCGCCTACCTACGTATCTTTATAAAAATCCAAGGACTACCAATCCCCGAGCAATTTGGCTTTCGTGCCAAACATTCATGTACCCATCAAGTGCACTGCATCACGGAGCACATCCTTACCAAACGTCAACGCGGCTCTAGCACCGGAGCACTTTTCCTGGACGTGGCGAAGGCGTTCGATAAAGTCTGGCACAACGGGCTTATATACAAGCTGTATAGGTACGGAGTGCCCGATCATCTTGTATGCATAATACGAGACTTCTTTAGTAATTGAAGGTTGCGCTACCGCGTCGAGGGAGTGTGCTTAAGCACACCCCGTTCGAGCCGGGATGCTTCAAGGTTCGGTGTTCGACCCAGTCCTTTTTACCCTCTACACCAATGACATACCGCGCGTACGCGGTGTAGAGCTAGCCCTATTTGCCGATGACATTTGCATTTTCACGTCAGGCCTTCAGCCTGATTTCATATGTGCCTCAAGACCGCAGCCACCACCCTCGGTGAGTGGTTCCGGAAATGGAGAATAGAAATAAATCCAACGAAAAGCGCGGCCCTTTTAAACTCATGGACAGCCCAATTCTCTGGAAGATAAGCTAAAGTACCTAGGTGTCATCCTTGACAATAAACTTAACTTCGCCGCTCACGTCACCCGAGTCAGAAACCGAGCGACCTTCGTACCAGGCCACCTATCCCCATTAATCATCAAAAATAGCAAAATGTCCCTCAGGAACAAGGTGACACTCTATAAAGCTGTAGTACGTCCCGTTATAACGTAAGCTAATCCGGTTTTTGCGCACATATCCCCGAAACTAATACACCGACTTCAGCTAATCCGAAACAGATTCTTGCGCAGGGCCACAGGATCGCCGTGGTTCGTGCACAACATCGATTTACATGTGGACTAAGTGCTGCCCACCATAGCTCAACACCTGAAGTTGGCATCGCGCCGGTTTTTAGACCCCAGCGCCGGTCAACCCAATTCGTTAGTCGTAGGTGCCGCCATTTACAAACCAATCGCGCTAGGTACGTTCCGCCACGAATATAGAAGACCTAGGCATGGACTCGGCTATCGAGACGATGCAATAACCATCCCACGGGCTAGGTTAAAACAATGTCGCAGCCAAATCACACACCGTTCTCGCCGGCGAGGACGGCCCTCTCGATACGGCCACATAGCTGGCACGGTTGTCTCCCCTATTAATGATAGAAGCGTTGCTAGAGTTTCTTCCGCCACTTCTTCTCCCAGCGCTAACGCTTTCCGAAGTGGTAGTAATGTTAGTTGTAATAATACTTGTAATCAGATAATAGCTACCGATCGAGCCGAGGCTCGGGCCTCTCGGGCACCCTCGAATCAGAATGCAACACGCGTAATGAGTGACAGCCCAAGCCGAGGTCCCCTATCGGGGGCCCTTGAGCCGGGTCACTCCATGGAGCGTCCGCCAAAGCGACCTAAGAGCTCGGCGGCCTCCTATTCCGGTAATACTAATAAAGTAACGGTTCGAGCTAAGTTACTTTTAAAGAGGCTTAGGCTATGCGCCCTCTGCAAAGGCACACGGTGACCCTTCAAACACAAAAAAATGGCACATGTCAATCTTACCTCCCCGTAACATGCCCGTATCATGCTAACCTTTTGCTCCTCAAATTTTCCACTATCGGTGCTCAGACTTCCCCTTATATACTCGTTACTTCATTCGTGGTGCTACACACATGCATTCTCTCTTCATTCGTTCCTTGAACAGGCCAACACTACAGTCGTACATTATGGAAGGTACATCATGTAGTACAAAATAAAGAAAGAGTGTTCTAAATAAAAGACTAAAAAAGACTTATGGCTTTATGAAAAAAAATATAAATATCTATATAGTGGTAGTGGTACTAGCGGTCTAAATAGAGCTCTGGTTAGTTAAATCCTAATTTAAGGGAAGAATTATTCAATCTCAAAAATTGCAGGCTTACTCGCTATCTATATCTGGTTGTGAATGAAGCTACTTTGGCTTGCTTTTGTTGTCGACGCTCAGTAGCATAGTAACAAAGTTATCATAAATGTTCGAAAAAAAAAGTACTTAGTCTTGGCTGATATTCAACCCACACCCCGCGTCATATCATCCGGATCTACACGCACTAGGTTGTCTTTTTCAATTTTAAGTTTATATTTTAATGCAAAATGTATTTCGTGTTTTATTGAGTCAAAATGCCTGTTTGCTTTTTAATAACATCAACCATTATAAGATTTGTTGGTAAAAAATTATTTGTACGAGAGCAATTTTACGTGATCGTAAATCAGTTGAATGATAAGGTCAGTCAAAGGCTATTGATCTGGACAAAGTCTCAAATTCTTAAGGTTTTTTTACACCGTATACTAAATATTTTATCAGAGTATACGTGAACTTCGTTGTTAAGGGAGTTATTAAATAAGGAGATTTTTTTGTGTATCTGAATTATAGATATAGGTTTTAGTCTTCGAATACGGATATAAAAAACAAATTTAAGCATTTTGCAAATGAAATTTGGACCCTTGCACTTCAAAATCAGTTTTACATATCAAATTCGAATGGTTTCATGTGAATTTGAAGTTAAAAATCTATAAATTGAGTTTATTTCTTTAAACGAAAATATGTCATAATTGCAGATTTTACAATTGTCTAAATAATGCCTTATCTCAATGAATGTTACAATATTGTTAGTATTAATAAGCTAAAACAAGTGTTACGATACCAGATATAGCTAATATTAATGAGTTCAGTTCTACTTACCAATAACACCAAGCGTTAAGTAGTGAATAAAGTCTAATTTGACAGCTGTAATCCATGACTTTTTCTTTATACGATCGGTTTGTAAGAAAACTTTTTCTACTTTAGCATTTGAGATAGATTCCGGAGATCTGTAAAAATAACGTATTATTTCTTAATTAGGCACTTTTTTTTACTAATTCAACCCACTTTAACGTGTCTTCTATCACGAAACGCACTGCATTGTGTCGCCCGCGTTCTCCCTACTTGCTCTTCCGACTAATAATCTGTAATGTTCGTCCATAAGACTTTGATTTATTATGATAGAGGAACACACGTAATTAACGTTCTTATAAAGATACGAATCATGCTAAGAATAGTTTGATAAAATAATGTACTTACTTACGTCCTCACTTCCTTCTGATGGTTCTCAGTGTAAACGCGGTTATCAAGACGTCTTTCAGCACACTGACCTGCGTAAAAAGATCATTGCAAGGATTTGCCAATGTCGTTGTAAAGGTGGTGATATATTACAGTAAATCAAATGTACAATCATTGTCGTCTAGTGAATGTTATTTTTTAATTATTATGCTTATTCCGATGGTCTTTTATAACCCATACTGTCTATACCAATAGTACAAAGGGGTTTAGAGAATAGACAATGTTTGTTTATTATGGACGGACTCTAACTACTGAAACGATTTTAATCATTATTAACGTACAATAATATAAAATAACCAGAGCGACGTCGAATACTAATTACTTGTGAGTAATAAAAAACTGAATTATTCTCTTTCACACTCTGTTAGAATTGCATAAATAGTAAAGTCTACAATGTACCTACCCTAGTATAGAACTTAGTATATCTCAATGTTATGATTCGTCCTGGATTCAATTTATAGCTGGCGAAATATATGTGTATGTAAAATTATAATGCATGTACAATGATCACGTACACTTGTCACATTTGGGATCAACTAATTTGTAGAAATGTGTACAGTGATCTCTCTCAATATTGGTTATTTCATTTTTAATCATTTTTTTAACGATTTTCTGTACGCGTATGCATTATAAACATTTATTTACAAATGTCAACGTAATAGTTAACGTTCATCTCTCTCTGAATATGTTCAAATGTTTTTGATTACGTTTAAGTACAACGCGGTACTTACTCAGTAATCAGAACGCCAAGTCATTGTATAGTCATTGTGTATTTGCTATATATAATATACAATTGACGTCTTGTTCTCTAATTAAAATGTACGATAGCAACAAGTAACATAAGCGCTTACTTTTTAATATTAACTAGTTATAGGAGACGCCGGGTACAAGCAGCTAGTAATAAATAATATATAGTAAGTATATTATTTGTAATTAGAAATTTAAAGGAAAGCTAATTAACGATAAAAGATAGCGAACTAATTAGTCATTATGTTTTAGCAAAAACACACAAGTTTGTATCATGGGTTACTTAACATGAAGTATTACGAGAGCGGTAATAAGCAAACATTTACAGTTTACACGGGACTTTCGGCTGCGATAAAAAATCACCGGACACATCATGTGATTTAATTGCCTTTCTCAATGTTAAGGAATTGAAAATCGACATTATCTATGAAGACGGCAATAAAAATGATAAAATCTTGTTACGCGCAATGCCGCAGCGCCAGTGCGCATCGCTTCACGTGCGAGTATGTCGTGCGAAGAAAATTGTATTTACAATCACTTTACCATACGATATTGATTCTTATGTTTCATTAATGGTTTTATAATCTGTTCAAAAAGTGTTTTAATCATATTTTAAAATTAAACTCTATAAATTGGACAATTCAATATGTACCATCACAAGGCATAGTGTTTGAATCACTTATTAGGGATTGATAATAAAAAATAAAACAAGGCATCTAAATAGAGATGTATAAAAATAAATAGTAAAATTTAGTTACATTCAACAAATGAGATAATAAACACATATAGTACTCACTCACATTCATTCATTTTTAATAAACCACATTCAATAACAAATGCACTTTCACAAATAAAACGTTGAAATAAAATAAAATAAATGAACTACTTTATGCTACCAAACATAGCAAATAATGAAACAGTAGTATTAGTATACAGGCGAGCTGTCGTCTGGAGTAACTAAATCCGATGTATAAAATGATCAACGGCCGGCGTAGCGCAGGGCCGCAGGCGCCGTGAAATATTAAGGAGAACGTCACGTCACATACAAATCAATAATTGTCGTTTTGAACTAAAGCCACACCGCCTTGGACAATGACTTGGCCGTTGACATGCTAAATGTTGAATTATCAATGCATGAAAATGAAGTTAGAAACACCCGTGACTTCTTATTTCAAGACATGAATTTATATTACTTATGTTGATTTGTACAATCTGTAACTTTAGCGTGATTTTAGCGAGAAAGAAAACTTAAATGCTTTGAAAACATTAGAACAATGTTTTACGCGGAAATAATAACAAAGTAAAGATTATTTAAGCTACGTATTCTTCTGTCTATTTTATAGACGTATTATACACAAAACGGCGATTTATTTATCGCCAGTCTATTCCTTCGTCAAAGAGGTTATTTAATTGTGACGATAAATAATATTGTTGGTCTCAGACTAACAAAGGGTTTTGTGAAGAAGATTTTGAAAGGGTCGGCCGGCAATTTCATGTTTTTTGTTTATCTTTTGGTGCTGAACTAAGGTGTGTAAAAGAGAGAAATTATAAAGAGCCCCGAGTGACATTTTCATTCAAATGTTGGACTTGTCAGTCCAACACCGAATCGCTACTTTATCACAGCTCTTTAATGGGAGATTTGGCCGTAATCTGCAAGACTAAGCGACGGATAAGACGAATGTTTTAAGTCGAAAATTGATAAAAGTAATTCTACCATATTTAAACGATTGTGTTTGGTAAAGATTATGTTAAACATTGCTCACTTTATTTGTTGACAATGTGTGCTCGCTACTTGTCTAAAAATTTTAATCACAGACGAAATAATTTTATAAAATGTCCTATTTAAATAATGACTAGCGAACAGTAATGATCGTTGCTCTGTCGTCATGGTTTCGTTAGTATATGATAAAATAACCTTCTCACATACAGTATGTAAGTGTCATATAGAATTTTCCTAAACGTAGACTTTGAAACACGTATTAGTTGAACATTGCCGCTCATATGCGTTTACAACAATTTATAAATATGTTTAAAATGTAGATGGAGGCCAGAAAGCAGATTGAGTTTTTGACTACTTCGGTCACCTGTGTAAGAGTGATGTCACACGGGCGCTGCTTTAATGGTGTGACGGCGTTGCGACGACGAAGCGGTGCCGCTATATATGTTGTTTTACAATACAAACCAGAACGTCTGCTACACGCATGAAATAAAACAAAGTGACAAAGCAAGGAAGGGTGCTACACGGTGCAACGCCGCAGCGACAATGCAATACTGCTCCGGTGTTTTTATAGCATTCAACTTCAACTCTATTGTCATTCAAAGACTAACTGAGCGACGCTGCTTCGTGACAAGGCAACGGTACATTGCGTTACGTGACCGCATTTGGTCATTTGCACATTGTCCGTCGTATTCATAGCGAGCGCAACGCAGACGCAACACAAACGCAACCCTCGTGTGCCATCTATCTAAATATTGCTTTTACATAATATAGATATTCCGTAAGATCGTTTTACTTCCTCGTCAAGCCTTTCATCATGGAAAAGCAAAATATGAATCAAGAATTAAAGGTAAGAAAATAAAGGTAATTAGATGAAATAATAAGACAGCAATCAACACTTAAAGAAGAATATATATTGTTGCTAAATTCTCTTGGCCTTCGACTAGAAAAGTAATAAGAAATAATTTCGTTTGCCGCTATAAATTGTAGAATCGCACCTCTCGGACAAGAAACCTATATTTGTTGTCGTTCTTGATATAGAAACATTTAACTATGTGGATGTAGATGCGTAGCTCTATAAAGGACCATTACAACTACTTCGTCCTTTCTTGATAATGATGTAAGCTCATATATGCAATATGAACTGCACCTACTAGAAGGCGATGTACTTGGTTCTTGAGTAATAAATATTGGTTATTACTGGAATGTCTAGTTATAGGTTGGGTCGTCAGTAATATATGCATCGTTGATACTAAGACTGAAACTTCTGGCTTAATATGTTATTGCATATGCATAGCATGGAGTTGGCGAGGCCGGCCCGCAGTGTATCTGTTGATTACTGTAGACATATAACACAAACTTGAATTTGTATGTATATGTAATGAAAACTTCGTCGAATTTATGCATTCTAAACTTAGTAAATAAATAATCTTAAAAACGAATTTCGAACAAATGCCTCCATCCCCGATGAGCTTGGCATCAAAGACCGCCTATCCACTCAAGTACGCAGTAGAATCCTTAAATTCTTCGGGCATGTTAGTCTAGCAGTGGTAGTTGAGTAGATGTGGCTCAGCGGTTTAGGCCCCGACTTACGTACTGTAGGTCGCAGGTTCGAACCCAGGCAGGTGCTTTACGTTGTGTAATTTATTTCATCTCCACTGCTCCAAAAAGTGCAGTGCAGTGGGAAACATTCTAGAAAAGGCTGATTTATTATGTTAGTCTTCGTGAAAAGGACTTCACTTGTCGTATAAGTGAAAGTCGAAGTCACAAGACCACGGAGGAGATCCCCGATGAGATGGACGGATCAAGTGAAGGCTATGGTGGGTCCCGTACACGAATGTTCCCGATTGACGGCCGGCAGGCAGAGGTGGCAGGACTTCGAGCACCGGGTACTGTCTGCTGCCCAATTTATTGAAACGTGACCCCCACCACCACTCTGGCAGGAGTAAAGCGACCAAGAACAAGAAGAGGTTGATTTCGTACAATAAAACTTCACTTATATTTAATTTTATATATTGGAAAATATAAATACTGCTTTAGACATTGATTAAACTAGTGTACATCAAACTATTACTTTATATTTCTAGATTTATATAATTCTATTGCTCATCCATAAAATGAACCGAAGTACTTGTATTTTTTCTCCTTGTGAGATCGTATACTTGGGGTGGGAGTGGACTCGGTGGTTGATGAGACTCTGCAACAATATGGCAAATTAGGTAATGTAAACAGTTTATTTATTTTTTATAGGAGAAGGGGGCACGAACAACGGGTCGCCTAGAGCTATGTTATTATTGCCGCCCATGAACATCCACATACCAGAGGCACTGTAGCTACGCTGCTGGCCTTTAAAGAAGGAGTACGCTCTTTTGTTTAAGGACCCTAAGTCGTATTGGTTTGTAAATACTGCTGGAGACAGGCAATACGAGGTAGAGCGCTACGTGAAAACAGCGCGATAGCCAGGAATGTCAACCATGAAGGTGGTGTGAATGGAATGTGGAGCTCTGTCGTGTTGTGCTATGACGAAACTCAGGCAGGCAGGAATTGTTCCAAGCAATTCTTCGGAACACTCCTCATAGAATTTAAAGATATGCCAATACTGTTATTTCGTAGCGGTGCCCTTTCGTTCGGTTTTGGTTCGGACTTCTATGTCTATGCTGAAATTAGGACAACTATGGTCTCATGGCTGTCCCCATACATTTTCCGTTTTCCGTCCGGAATTACAAAATAAAAGCTACATTCCCATCCATCGGAACAAATTACCGGCGCTAATATTTTCCTCAGACTATAAGAATGAACAGGCTTAATTATTATTTTATTATTTTAATGCCAAGAAATATTGACGTTTTAGAGAATGTTGTCCACATTTTATGACAAAAGATGATTTTGCCTCTTACATTGTAAGTTGTCTTTTATAAACAACGTTTACCGGAAAACTACTGTTAAAGTTCTACTGAATTACATGATGGTGAATAAAATAATATTCAAATTGTATGGAGTTTCGAATAAATAAAAAAAACAATGTATACTAACCACTGTCCCTTATTCTGGAATCCTGTGACAATAGAAATGGGCCTAAAATCGTCGTGAGGCCCGAACCTAAACTAGTCATTATAAGTATTGCAATAACGATTATATTTGCATGTTGTTTTGCGATTTTCTTATCTTGCTCGGTAGCGCCGTCCTTCCACAAAGAGTCGGTAGCCACTCGTACTAACACCGCCTGAAATAATTTTGCGAATGAGTTTCCTGTTTGCGAATGATAATTGTATTTATGGCTTACTTATTCGGCAATATAGTGATTGGGAGAGGAAGTAAATGGAAAGGTATTTTCTGTATTTTTTTCGTAATCATTTTATACCCGTAGTAGAAAGGCCTCGATGACTGTTGTGAAGTGCGTATTCATGTTTGGGGTACACGAAAGTGATTGTATTATTTGTCGATGTATGTATGTATGTATATATTTTGTCTTGATTGAAAGTATTGTTATTCCTATACCAGAAACGATACAAAGACATGTTGTTATTGAATGTTTTTTGTTTTGCTCTGAGGGAATTTCGCTTGTTATGTAATGTAACACAACTAGAATTACATAAACCAATCTTGTGCAATCTCATAACAGCTACGATCCACTTAAGGTTGTTCATTCTCAGGTATCCTTGAACTCGTATAGTAAACGCGCAATAAGTTACAACTCGAGCTGGGGCCACAAATTATTAATCGCCTATGAATTTCTAAAAATGTAGACGACGACTCATAAACCCCAACTGAATATCCAGAAGGCCAGTGTAGACAAAGATTGATCAGGTAGTCCTATCACAATATATAATTACTAGTGATCCGCCCCGTCTTTTATATATGTAGATATACATCCGTAAAAAAACAAAACGTCCCACGGGAACCTTATAATTTATACGGAATAAAAAATAGCCTATGTGCTATTCCAGATTATAATCTATCCCTGTACCAAATTTCATCCAGATCCGTTTAACATTAACATTTATAATATTAGTAGGGATATGGATTACTTAACGTAGTATTATAATGTGAGACAGTGTTGTCACAAATATGCAAGGAAAGTTACCTACAAAGTCTCCGGTTTTGAAGTTTTATAAACTTTCAATCATCATAAAGATCATAATCTGTAGTCTAAGGCCCCTTATGATAGTTTTTCTCTAATATCTTGCATGTACAGACAGCGATCAGTTTGTTTTTAATTACTTATAAACTAGCGCTTGACAACAATCCCACCTAGTGTTAAGTGGTGATGTTGTCTAAAGATGGTACGCACTAGCTTAGAAACAGCCTATTCACTCTTCTCTTGAAGGTACCCACGTCGTAATCGGACGGAAATACTGACGCTGGCAACTTATTCCAATCCTTTGCCGTACGCACAATGAACGATGGTTCGAACGCGCGGAATCTCTACTATGAAAGGATCTGCGTGATCTTTAGTGTAATATAGTTTTGTCTTCATTTAGAAAATATTAACGCTGTTAAAACAAATAATTTTAATCATAATTGTTCTCAGTGAGACAATCATTAGGAAACATTAGAATTTATTTTTATAATTTACGTACCCCTATCTATATTTTTTATCTTTTGTTTCTGTATGTCCCCTTAAATAATTGAATAATAAATAAATAAATCTGTGTGTAAAAGTGACTGAAAGTTCATTGTTTGCCTAGAGGAGGCATTTACAGCTGCACTGGGCACGAGGCGGCAGGGCGCAGAGGGCGCCTAGCCTAAGCCTCTTTAAAAGTAACTTAGCTCGAGGGCTCCCTCTGTAGAGGGAACCTCGGCTCGGGCCGTTACTTTATTATTATTACCGGATCGAGAGGCCGCCGAGCTCTTAGGTCGGTTCGGTGGACGCTCTATGGAGTGACTCGGCCCAAGGGCCCATGACAGGGGACCTCGGCTTTGGCTGTCACTCATTACGCGTTTAGCATTCCGGTTCGAGGGTGCCCGAGGGGGCCAAATCTCGGCTCGATCGGTAGCTTTAATCGGATTACATGAATTTCCAGAGCTAACATTACTACCACTTCGGAGAGCGTTTGCGCTGGGTGAAGAAGTACTATGAGAGCATGGAGACCTGCCGTATGGCTAAATGTCCGATGGTAGAATGGAGATGGGGGAATTAAATCGTGTAATTCCTGCGCACACTCACCAAAGTGCAATCTGTTATCTTTTTATTATATGTATAGGTATAGATTTAATCCACTAGGATTACTAATATTATAAACTTATAACTGTACTTTCTTTGTCATTTATCGTGGGCTTCCACTGTCGTAAAATCGTGTCGCGGTACAAAATTTCTCTCTATGCTCTCTCTGAAAAAACGGAGATGACAGGATGTTTTGGTCAATGTTTATGGCATTGTAAGTCCACGGTTAGATTAGGGTTAATATTATAAAGAAAGATTAGTGTATTTATAATGAATTATCCTCGATTTTAATGATGCTTGTTCCATTAGAAAGTTCCTGGATAGTGTTTATTCTTCAATTTAAAAGTTGTCATTCTTACATAAACATACGTAGGCATTTACACACATTAGTGCTATTTACAAATCAGATATTATTTTATGAACAAAATGCTATGATAATGAAAAAAGCTGATATGAATAGGCAATAGAATATTTTTGGTGATTCCTGTTAAAAGAAAATTCCGAACGAAACCTAAGGATACTTTAAGGGTTTCAACAGCATTTATTAGTCAATACAATTATTAAGAGAACACGACATCTTCACCTCCACGTCCAGTAAATATATCAATTCTGTAATGTAACAATGACGCACAAGGTAAAATGAACAGCATTTGTGAGATTAAAAAGTATATATCTTTGAGCCCAACTTCAACATTTTAGCGCATCCTTGCAGATAGTGAGTGCTCTGCTGTGAGAATTGTGATAAATGTGATGCTAATACAAATAGTTATTTAACGCTTTGTTTCATTTACTCTCAGGTATCTGCGGAGGTTGTAATTACTTGGTGCTGTTGGTCTCTTAATATTCATCCTAATTTGTATTTCGAGTGAATTATGTGCTATGAGTGTATTATACACATATTATACTAGTAATTGTTTCTCTTAAATACTAATCAATTCAAACGAATGCACCTCGAGCGGCCATCTCAGGCCGGCCCTGCACCACGGACCGGTCCTGGATTTCTCTTCGACCAGCCCACGGCTACTAAGCCCGGCTATTTGAAAGAGTAAAACTATTAATTTACTCATGAAAAATGTGTTTTTGTCAAATTAATTTCAAATCTACTAAATGTAATAAGGATTAACATGGCCCGCAACATATTACGGAGCTAGGAGTTCGCGGGAGATTAATTCAGTTAGTGGAGGATAACCCAACGCCCGTCGCCCGTGTTATAATCCCACCCTCCCGATCTCGTCCGTTTACCCATTTATCTGTACGTGAGAACTCTCTATAGATATTCGAATAATTTTCTGCTCGATAGAGTTACTTACAACTCTTATCTTTGGAAACGTACTATAGTCGATAGTAATGGCTTTAATGTAATTATCGGTAGATGTCAGGTGGAGCGCTTTCATTTTCTTTTTGCTATTACAACTTTCAGGATTTCAAATGTAAAGATATTTATGAGTCTTGAGTAAATAAAAATAATAATTAATGCAATGTATAGATTATTTTTCTAACATTTTGATATAAAAAAATCTTGCAGTAGTTCAAATTAATCAAATAAATTGCACAAAATATATTGAGTAGAGAGATTAATTATATATTGAGTTGACTCCATACCAAACTTTAATTAATGAAGATGTAGCCAAAGTATAAGGAATTGGTTAACGTTCTCGTACTGCGAACTTTAGATCACGAGCCACGGCAGTGTCTCAGCCTGGTTCCACGAGCAACAACATAATAACATGTAATATGTGAACGTGTAGGCATGAGTCTAGTGTCTATATATTCTCCTACTAGATGTATTTTTAACTTCATATTTTTTGTTATCATATTTACATTAAGACTATAGCAGCTTCGATAATTTTATTTACTACTTGTTTTCATATAATACTACAAGTTATTTTCATTTTTCAATTATTTAGCGTTATTCTTAAAATTCTTGCTCCCCGTTTTTCGATTCTACGAAAGATTTTTACTGATTGCGGTCGAATTTATTCCCAAGTTTAACTTAATATTATCATAATTTTAAAATACCGTGCTGATATGTCAAAAATACCATGTTTCTGACGCAAATTAGTTTACAAAACTTATAAAAACAACATGAAGATTTGATGCCTTTACGGTAATTTTGTTGAAAATAAGCTATACCTGGCTAATACGTAATTTTTGATATATCCCCACGTTATTTCAAAATTATAATCTGGTTACGCCGGTTTTGACGTTTGTCAATTGTAAAATCATATGACAAAACGTTGTAACAGTGGCAGAGAGTACTTTTATAATTGCTATGTTATCTTTTATTGAATTTTAAATTGTATTTTAATCTGTATTTATTAGTATTTTATCTGAAATTTAAATATGTAAATACCCTGTCAATAAAGTATACCTGATAAAATTATTTACCTCGGTCAAAAAGGTCCCTGACAAAAAAATGTTAGGGAAACGAGAGGGCGGCATAGAGCCGCCCAAAAAAAAAGAAACAAAAAAAAAACTGTGGTAGAGCCCGCAACAACGACACTGTTGCGCGAATAGGCCGGCTCGACCGGTGAAATGCCACGAACGACCTCACAGAAAACAGGCGTGAAGTAGAAGCACTCTGCTCTTTCGTCTGATGAGTGAGGTGCCGGAGGCCTAATTTCAGTCCTTTTCCCCTTCGCACTCTTACCTCATGAGGATATGATGGGAACGCGAAGAGGATTGGATGGGGAGGGGTTAACGGGAAGAAGGAATTAACCTTTTTCCTGTTTATGTCCTCTGTCCATTAAAGGTAGGCAACGTATCTGGAACTCATTAGCTTTGCTTGCAGATCTTTTCACTCCGCTGCAGAACGTCGAGCCGAACGTACGTGTTTTGTTCGTGCTTAAAATCTGTCGCTCCGCCTGACTTAAGTCGGGCCCTCCGACGTGCAAGTGCGCGTCATTAACGCGCCGCCGCCCTTTGTTCGGGAGCCGGCTGTTCGGCGTAATTTTTATTGCGGCCACCATCTGGCAAGTTAATTTCTTGTTTCTTGGTAACGTCAACGATTTAATTAGGTTGTTATTGTTTCTGGGAACAGCGTGTGCAAGGCGTTGCGAAGTGCAGTTTTCTTGCGCGTTTTCCTAGACAGGTTTCCCAGACGGGAATCGCGAAATACGGAAGGGACCTCCACCACTGACCTAGGGTAGTGCAATTTTTTAAAAGAACAAATACCTTGTGAACGTAGACTTGGCGCGATTTTGTATAGTGAAATTGGTTTTGATCGGATATAATATTGACGAATAAACTCCTATAAATGGTGTGGTACCTACCTCTTGTTTAATTAAACGATATTGAAAATGGGGTTTAGTCAACTTATTTCTCTACTGACTATTTATGTAATTTACAAAAATAATGAACTCATTAAAAATAATAAATATACGCTCACACCCGTAACCCAAGGGGTAGGTAGAGATTATATATTTTCATATTTTTAAAAAATTAGCTACATTTTAATAATTAACATCAAATTTACCATAAGCTTTATTTTCTAATGATAATGAAAGGAAAGGAATAATACAGTGTGAGAAGTTAAGTTGTAGTGTAAGCTCTCGGCAATTGACGAGACGTGTAAGTAAACCCCGAGCGACGCAGCTTCATTTTCCCTATTCGTTATGTACCATGCTGCTATTAGTCACCGAGTGTCTATTCTGACACGTATTCAATATATTATTACGTCGAATTATTTTTTTTAAGGAAAATTGTTGACTTTGTTTTTATTATACTGCATATGAATAAAACCCGGTTTCTGAAAAGCTTGTCATATTTTTATTCAACTAATACTCCTATCAGATAACATGTGGGCCCGAATCGATTTCAGTTATTAGAGAGATACATTGGATCAGACGTCGACAGCTACCTAGCTAAGTTTTCTGTTGATCAGCGTTTCAGAAACTTAAGTATAAACAACGCGGTTTAGATAAAAATTATGGAAGGATTTTTGTAACATTTCTATATTTCATTAAGCTCTGCAATATTATTAAATTCTTTCAAAACTTTAAGGTTCACGTAAGCATTACGAGTACGTCATAAAACATTTTTTCGTCGGGTTTATAAGTAATTTGATGATATATATAAATTAATAAGCGCTCATGCCCCTGACCTAGTAGGATATGTAAAATAAGTATATTTTTTAATAAATTGTAAAAAAACTTTGTTCGTTTATGTATTATTTACACAAGACCCGCGGCAAGGGAGCTTGCTACTTAATTCCATAACGCATAATCCAAAGATACTGCAATATCCCAGTATTTAGATGTTCGTATATTATCACTATTAGGACTTCGGATTGTAATGCGGACAGACAAAGTTCTTGAAAAAAGGAATTAGTTAATAAAATGTTGTGGCCAGAGGCTACAGCAGCATATCTTTTTGAACCATTTCAAATAGAGCGGTCTTTTTAAGAGAATAGCCACCAGCATAAAACAATAATTTTCTTACGATAAAATCCATCTCTTAGTGACGTAATTAGACATCTCTCATTTCAACAAGAGGTTTAAATTGTTATATTTAGTCCAAACAAGAGTAAAAGCTTTAAAACAAGCAACATGGTGTCGAACCAGTCGGGGCTTTGAAAGTGAATCAAGCCGGAGGCGGCGTCGGAGTGAGGGTGTAGTTTGCGCTCGTTAGTAAAAAGGATCACTTATAATGTTATTTCAGTTGATCGGAGGCCACGTTGGCGGCGAGCCCGGCGGGCTAATGATTGACTTCTTGTATGACAAATTACCCCGGCAAAAACTTGCCATCAAGGATTAAACGCCTGCATAGAATTTTTCATTTTTATACCGTCACCATCTCATCTCATCTCAATCGATAGCTTAAAGAATAATACATGCATTATATTTACATGCGGGAATCTAGTTTTTAATACAGGAATAATGGTAAATCGTGGCGTCGTTATAAAACGTATTTATTGTATGTTTTGTTGTATTATAAAACGTTGCCGAGTCTGCAAATTGTTTCGAAGTTTCTCGAAATAACCAAATATCGATAAGCATACAAAAAAACATGAATCACGCGTATGAATAATCCAATCAAGAACTCAATTCTCGTTAATCGGCTTTCAGAATGAATATTATAATTAATGAACAACCCGTACGTTGTGCCGTGTGCGAGCGGTAGAGATATCATCGTAAATTATCCTATAATGAACGTCGTAAAATTAAATACACATAGCAAACTATCATACTTCATTGGACCACCGTGTTTTATTTTTTTATTGCTAGATTACGTCAAGCAATAGGCTATATTGACACCATATTGATTATTTATATTTTATTATGAGCAAAATAAAGAATTTACTCCAATTTTTTTTCAGGTGTAACAACAACCCAGATGGACATTTTTTTAGAGATCAATCTTATTGTAGATGTATTTAACATAATTTCATTACTTCAATATTATATCAGAATGTAAGTAAGGTCTGCGGTAATATTAAATTCACTGCCTATATATAAGTAAGTTAATTAATGAATATTTGTGCATTGATGAAAATACATAAGGGAGTAAGAAGGGACCTCAGGGAATGTATATTACTTAAACCGATTTCGGTAGCAGTTGGCTTCATTTCAAGTTGTCACTTGCCTACTTAATATTGAAAGTAGGTGCTATTAGTAAGTATTTAGCTTTGCAGAGGTAATTAAACTGAGAGGAGCTTTAACACCCACCCACTTAGACGGGAGTTAAAGTGTAATGTGCCTTGTGCGAAATAAACTTAAAAA
This sequence comes from Papilio elwesi, assembly GCA_029849275.1. Taxonomy (NCBI): domain Eukaryota; kingdom Metazoa; phylum Arthropoda; class Insecta; order Lepidoptera; family Papilionidae; genus Papilio; species Papilio elwesi. Next base: position 6,055,700 of record CM056687.1, on the reverse strand, counting down.
CAGGAGAGACATGGATATTGTAATCAAGTAGACGGAGACATGTTTATTTTTAAATAATGTTGTATGGTATAAGGTTTGCGATAGTGGTTAAAAATTCATGGAAATGTGCATGTATGCAAATATGAAGAAAACACTCGTAGTGCATAATATAGATATGTTCGTACATGTTAGGTTTCGTTCGAAACCGCAACAATGACTAGAAAAGCACAATCTTGGACTGTTACGAATATTAATCAATTTTAAAGTTTCAAAAAGTTTAAAGTTGAACAGTATTTGTACAGTTATCTATACGAATCAGCATGGTTTTCAAAAAGGGAAGGGAACGAATGACCTACTGATAAAGTTTATTGACGAGATATATGTGGACTTTTCACGTGCGTTTGACACCTTGGACAACAAGCAAATAGTTAGTACCTGGAAGCCTGTGGTTTTCGCGGCCCGTTACTAAGATGGTGCATGAATTATCTACAAAATCGAAATTCAGCGTAAAGATAACAGAATGCACAGCTCAAGGGTCAGTATTGGGCCCTCTATTTTTTACAACTTACATGAATAATATCTAAAAATGCATTTAATTTCCACATAATATCAATTTGCAGATGGCACATGCCTCGTGATAGCAAATAGAGACCCGTATATAGCTTATCAATTACTACAATCCGATTTAGATGCATTATTGCGATGGAGTCATGACGCTGGCCTCGTTATCAATGACAATAAAACAAAATCTCAATATTAAGCAAGGTTTTTCTTGCAGTTTTTTTTATAAAAGAAGGGCAAACGAGCGGCGGGAACACCGAGGTGATCAACGACGCCCATGGACACCCACCCGCAACACCAGGGGAACTGCAGATGCGTTGACGGTATTTAAGAAAAAGAATGGCTCGCTTCTTGAAGGACCCTAAGTCGTACTCGTCTGGAAATAACGCCGAGGAAAAACCGACACAACGCGACTTTGCGTGGCAGAAAATTTCGCGAGAACTGCACTGTTGAGGAATGCCAGCCATCCAGGTGGTGCGGATGGTACCTGGCGGTCTAACGTGTCGTCCGATGGCGAAACTCGGCGGCAGCAATCGTTCCAAACAGTTCCTCGGAACACTCCCCGTGGTATGTGCGATAAAAATGCAGAGGGAGCTGACGTCCCTCCGCAAGGCCAGAGTATCAAGCCGATCGGTAAGAGCTCGGTCGTTGACGATTCGAGTCGCTCTCTGTTGTTTGGTGGCTGTTGTTAGTTTAGTGGCTCATAACAACAAATGCCTACATGAAACTAATTTAATAAAATGAAACTGTTCTAATATAGAAACAGTAGACTCACAACGGTATCTTGGCTTAATTATTGACAACAAATTTAACCGGGGGCGCCATATTGAATTTGTCTGTAATAAACTAAGGCATTTTCTAGCAAACATCACTATTTTAAACAACCGTATACTTTATTAAAACTTATGTTGTATAACGCATTGGCCGAATCCTACGTGCAATATGGACTAGGTAGTTACGTCCGTACGTACAAGTCATATCTCGATCAAATGTACAGGCTACAAGGCTACAATATCACCAAATGTTAAAGAACAATTTCTTAATGACGAGAAAAACCTTTTTAAGCAATGTTAAACTTTGCCAATACATACAATTTAAATGTATGGTTCTAAAAAATATTTTTTCAATGAATTTTTTTTTATTAAAGTAGAAAATACACACGGGCAGTTGCTCAAAACCAGTTTAGTACAATAAGTGCAAAAAATGTATACGGCTAGCTATTTAGTTCCTAGACTGATGAATGAACTACCCTCGGAACTGTGTGGGGACATCAAGCCAAAAAACATACTGTAGGCATTTCGATATTAGACGGTTCTATAGCAGAAGTAAATTAATAATATTTAAAAATAAAAATGATGCACTCACCTCCACAATTGCTTTGGGTATCCAGGTGACAGCAACAAACAAACTTTCCTTAACTGATATACTGTTCGCAACAGCTACCAGGAATGCCGCCACGAGCCGCATGAGAAGAGCAAGGAATAAACATGCTACAATCAGGCCTAACTCTTTAAGCGTCAACTGCGTCACCTATGAAAAAAAATACGATAAGGAAATCGATTTCTCTAAGCTATCATTATAAGGGTACAAGTTTTTTTTCAACCTTGAAATATATTAGCTTAGCTACAGAAGTTAACATTATCCCAAAGTTTGGGACTTCCTTCAGATTCACACCCTAAGTTATTTAGTTTTTGTACTGCAGCATTTATCTGGTAACTTGTCTTGCATAGATACTACATATTATTGGTGTTAACCGTCTCTGGGTTAATTTTGAATAAAAGCACCACTTGCCCTTCACAGCAAGCAGCATTAATAATCACAGACTTATAGTAAGTCACCGACACGAATTCAAAGCACATTTCGCAGTCACCTAGAATGTGTATTTATGAGTTAATTATTTTCGAGCTACTGTTTTTTACAAATACTTTGTGTTTTCCATCATCTTTTATATACAATTAGTGTACAGAAATATTAGTTTCGCAATAATTTATTGTACCAATAAATTTGTAATAATAAATTTCGTGAGCAACTACTAAACATATTAACAAAGTTGTTGACTATTCTGATAAATACTCTTGAAACTTGGTAGAGTAAATCGAAACTACTGAAGGATGAAACTTGCAAACGCCACGGAGCACAAATTCGAAGAAATTTAAGGGTTAATCAGTAATAATTTGTGGCAGGTAATAAAGAAGCGAATTAATTGAGACGGTAACTAAATGAAACAACATTCATTCAATTCTCAGTAGTTTAATAATTGATAACGTTTGATCTAAATTTGATATTTGTATATTTAAATTTATACTGATATCTTTAAGCCTCAAATTAAATAGTAAATGTATTGCTACATTGTGTAACCAATTCTGTGCTGATCAATGAATTTGTACTTTAACTTTTTTAACATGAAGGTTCTTATTGTGAGCTCTACGAGACTGACGAACTATTTATTGAGCTTAATGTTTATTTCTATAACGAAAGTATATTGGCTTCTAGCATTATTAAAGATATATTGTTAATAATGCATTTTAAGAATTTCCTTTATTGCAACCATGTGATTTTTAAAATTCGTTATAAAGTAAATAAGACTGTAAATCTTAAAGTATTTACAAAAATAATGATTTAGGTTCCAGTTCCTTTCGCATAGTTGCATATACTTATCATCAAACCTGTAGGATCTCTGCAATAATCCTAACACTTTGATACTAACTGATTGTGATTCACAAACATCGAATGTCATGGGTGCATTGCATCTAAAACTTTGTTTTGTTCTATTGATGACATTTGTTTCTAACTGGAACAATGCACTATTGTATCAAGAACAATTGTAATCTAACATTTCTTTGTTTTTTGTAACGCGGAATTAAAATGATTTTATACATTAAAACATTTATCTCGTGTAGACGGAAAACAAATCTTAAATATAATTTAATGTTATTTACTCATAAATTCGTTATTTGTTGTTCCATTCACTCCGCGTCTAATTAAGACTGTCATGATAATGAAGTAACATCAAAGTAACCCTGCATAATGTTGTTCTCGCTCTGCTTAATCGACAAGGCTTTTGGCGTCTTAGAGGCGATCCCTAATGATTCTGAAAATACAAAATAGCCTATGTCGCCCGGAGATAGCATAGCTGGGAAGCTACACTGTTAGGAAACAGTGAAAGAATTTTTCAAATCAATTCAGTACTTTTATTTACCATACAAACAATCAAATCTTTCCCCTTTATAATATTAGTAAAGATGAGCAACATTGTTTATGTCTATTTATCAAGTAATATGTCTATTTAGTAAGTAATATATTTATTCCTTAGCGCATTCACGATGTTGTCAGTGATTTAATAGTTTCTTCAGATTTTAATGCACCCAGATTAGACTTAGATTAGGGCACCAATGGAGTTCCATATTTGTACAAATGTTAATAATTGTATTATAACTCTACACATTAGATTAAAAGATACGTAATGTAAAAAACTAACCTTGGATTTTTGCTAAAATTACTTGAATTTATTGTACCGCCGGCATTTCTTTTGAAATTGCGTATTCTAACAGTATAACGAAGTCGTACTCATTATTAACCGGAAAGTCATTTTAAAGCTTTTCTTTAATAGTTTACAGGTCAATTGTCATATATGGATACCCACACATCGCTCAGGAGTTTCAGATGATTCACCGCACTTTAAGGCAGGAGTCTTTTTTTCTATACAATTAAAGCTCTTTCGGTTTTTTTTATCTATAATCAAGAGCGCCACAGTACATACAAGTGCAGATCGTATATTTTGACGTTATAACGTAACAGCCGTATATTGTTTTAGTTCAGTTTACTAACTGAAAAATTCAGGGACAGTACAGCGTCACCTTGGGTAAGATTTACTACAGTACATAATAGACTATCCGATGAACTGTCGCTCGAGGTGACGTGTCTGCAGAGGCGGACCTTGGGGGCTAATAGATGAAAATTCTTAAAGTTTCTAATTACCTCAAGAAAGTATCCGCTCAGCGTAAAGAGCATCGGTTCGAAGATGAGCCACAGCCCTTTGTACACGGTAGCCACAGGATTGTCGTTAATGGGCCAGTCGCGACGAGACCAGCGAGTCGCGGCCGTGCCCGCACACACCATGATTGCTACGCCAGCTAAACATATAAAAGACAAAGATATTATAAAGCTAAACTCGATGTAGATAAAGAGTAAGGCTTACATCTAAATCCAAACTAAGAGAAATCAATTACAATTTTCACTTGAGTAACAAAAACTCCCGGTAGCAATCGTGTTACATTGTAGTATATTTTTTTATATAATAAGTAGGTACGTATGCGGTAAAGGTGACTTATACAAGGGTATTTTTTCTTTTTAGATCTTCGGTACGAAAACATAATTAAAATTGTGCACGTTTCGGACTAAATCAACTCTATAACAACTTTTGCACGTTGTTTGCCCGTAAATTGGATTAAATAACCGCTATATATATCCAAAAAGCGCATAGCAATTGTTAGTTCTGACCGGTACAATGTCTGGATATTTATCGATTTAATTAATTTGATGCGGTCGGGAATTTTATTGTACGTAATATATATTTAAAAATTACCAAAACGTAAGCTTTTATGATACAATTGCTAAAGTTGTTTCCGATATCTTTTAATTCAGTTCAATGAATAATTATCGGTCGTTCGTTTTATGTACCAAAAACGATGTTTATAATAGATGAACATTAATTCGTGTAATAAATGAAGAACGCCTCGGTTCCGTTATAAACATTATTATTCTTGATTGAATTTAATTGAGATGAAGGCTAACAAAGATGCTCCAGCAATTAGTTCCACGATTTCTATTACTCTTAAACACTTGTGTCCGCTGAGAGGACATTACGCCGCATTAAGGTCGCTTCTAATTAAGAGTCTTTGTTTTTAAAATTGTAATTGATACATAAAGTAAAATAATATGATATTATTATTAATTTTGTTAAATTATAACACAACTAGCTGCAACCCAGCTTCGCTCTGCTTTGTCGTCCCTTTCATCTCTGTCATGGTAAGTTTTTTGGAAGACATTGAGTTATTGTAATGATGTCATGTAGCGACATCTCGTAGAATTTCAAGGTACCAGGAAGGATAACACCCACGAAAGATTCCATACTTATTTTTTTCTGAAGTGAACACTTTGAGAACACAAAGAGTTCGTATATTTAAGGTGTATGTTTAGTAGAGACGGTAGGAATGTTAAATACTTTAAACGACGAGTGACTGCGGGAAATAAAATCAATGGGGCTATGGGTACAGAAGTGAGGAGTAAGAATGTGTCTATAAAGGCTCGTCTGTCAATACACAATGCTGTACTAGTCCCCACTTTAATGTATGGAAGTGAGAGCTGGATTTGGTAGCAAAAGCATGCTAGTAGAGTTAATGCCGTTGAGATGCGATCCTTGAAAAGTATGTTAGGTTAATGATGTTGAATGATAGGATTAAAAATAGCGTTATAAGGGAAAAGTGTGGCTTAAAAGTGGACGTTGTGACTAGAATTGAGAAAGGTACGCTTCCGTGGTTCGGGCACGTTGAAAGGATGACTGAAGAGAGAATAACGAAACAGATTTATGTTGCAAAAGTGAGTGGTAATGTTAGTAGGCGACGCCCTAGGAAAACTTATATCGATCAAATTAGTGCGTTATTAAAAAGGGCGATGTAAGGAGCACCCCTAACCGACGAGCATGTATGCGTAATTGTATTAATGTAGAAAAAACGAGAGAGGTGGGCCAGGATCGCGCCAATAGGATAATCCATGATATCTGCCTAACCCCTCTGGGTTACGGGCGTGAGCGCATATTTATTTATTTACTTACTTATATATGAACACTTTGTCAAGCCCGTTGTCGTGGTTTGTAAGATACTTGCTTTTCAACCCGCAGATCGTGGGTATGATTCCATCCAGGACAAACATTTGTGTGCATGAACATGTCTGTTTATCCTGAGTCTGGGTGTAATTATATATTTAAGTATGTATTACAAAAGTAAAGTACTATATGTAGTATATCAGTTATCTGGTTGCCATAGCACACGCTCTGCTTAGTTTGGGATCAGATGGCCGTGTGTGAATATGTCCTAGGATATTATTATTATTATATTCAGTGAAGGAGAAGTTATTTAGTGTTACCAGCAGTATTAATGACCAAATACTAAGTGCGAGTGTACTAGAGATATCGGATTATTGATCGTCGTGCAACCTGTCGTGCCTGAAGCAAGTTTCCCAGAATTTTGTTAGCGACTAGTTAATTTAATGATAATCTCCAATGCAGAATACACATGGATGTTTACGAGTATACATTTCAAAACTCTTCATAATTTTATAATTTCTTTCTTTCAATTATCCAATTTTAATCCTTTATTTTTGGATTTTATTTTAAATAGCTAAATTTTTTAAAAATAAAGTTAGAGCTATGTAGATTGGGATCCTGAATTATATCCGAAAGATATCAGACGTATTGTACAAAGTATTCTAATTTTCAATAGTTGAAATGAGGTACCGTAATGCTAAAAGAGTAGCGGAGAAAAGACACCTGAAGGGAGACAGCCGTTGCATGACAAATAATTCTAGCAATGTTTGTGAAATGGAGGTAAACCGCAGATGCGACAAAAGTTTTAAAATTATATGTTATTGACTTGTTTCGATTACGACGCATTTCTATGCGGAACACGACGCATCATTTACACTTTCCAACACCTGACCCATTCGCCGGAACAAAATTTTAGGTTTCATTTCAATATCCCATGGAGCGCCAATAGCCTAATCGTTAATGGCATGGACTGCGAAACATGCACAACATGGTCATGGGTTCGAATACGAGATTTGACTATTGTCGTGAACCATTTTCAAGCGAGGTTAAGCTTGGGAATGGTTAACTAATATTAACTAATTCTTTATTCTTCTATTATATATTAACTAAGTCTTTTTTTCTTCTTTTTTAGCATACGTAAGCCAAGTAAATAAGACTCAACTCAACTCGAAGTGAAAAAAATGGGGACACACGACTAGCTGTCGAATAAAACAAGAATCATCGAATTCGGTTCACCAGGAGCAGAGTTCTAAGGTAAGAAAATAAAAATCTATTTCAAAATCTCCTTTTTGAAGGCGGCTTAAAAGACAATCACTTGAAACGTATTAAAGTTTAATTTGCTTAAACAATCATTGTGAGTTCAAAACAATCATTGCCTAACGACGCCAACAAATAAAGTAGATGTGTTGTGATTACAAAAAAGCAGTCTGAATGTGAAATAAAAGATATTTGAACGATTTGCTTAGTCTAACAATCAACATTTCTCTCACGTGGTGATGATTATGTTATTCTATGCGGTAATAAAAACTGTTAGTAATGGTACTTAATACTAAACTGCCTGTCTCTTTTTTTTAATTATGATCCTTAAACAAACAAATTATGCAAGTCACGGTCAATCTAAAATTACGACTTAAATTGATAGGAACGCGGAAGTACCACGGCCCCATAAATAACCAGCGTGACTAGACGTCTACTTTTGTGTCACTAGAAGTCCATGAAACAGCTCCTATTTTTTTACATTTATATACCTGCATTTTATGTTTCTTCGAGAGTTTTTTTTAAATATTAACGTATAGTGGTCGTCGCTTAACGTCGGGTAGGCTTGCTCGTTTGCCACCGTCTTCCATCAACCAAAAAAAGTAATATTTGAACTTACACGTTCCTCCCCATCCGAGATATCCACCGGCATATGTGAGTAAAAGGCCTCCCGCCAAAATAAGTAGGCTTCGTACAGTCGCAGCATAAGGGTCCTTATGATCCGGCAAGATGTCACAAAGTATACCCCAGCCAACACCTAGACCGATCCCGACAAAAATGGCCAAAAGCGCCTACAAATAAGAAATTAAATTAGGAAAGTGCCGAGTTAATTTTATCAAACTTTATAAGGATTAAGCCTTAACCCCTATTAAAGTTAAATGAAGTGTTGAAGTTTTTAGGTTAGACGATTTTGTTTCATAAAATGTCATAAACTTGTTAAAGTAGTAATGACAAAAAGGCCTTACAATGTAACAATAACAATTTAAAGGCCTTGTGGCTTGTATCAATCTGCCTTCACATTTTATATTCTTACGTAAAATAAAAATAAGGAAATGACTGTGGCAGTGATACAAATCTTTTAGTAAGGGTCTTAGAAAGACAAAAATTCTGTTTAACACTCTGATATGTGCCTTTTGCTATTATTCATGTAAAAGTAATGCGATAGTGAAATAATCTTACCTGCACTACAATCTTTCTAAACAAAAATATAATATTAGAGAGGAAATGGTTAAATCAAAAAAGGGAAATCCTCACCCACATAAACAAACAAACTTGTTACGAATAAAATACAATTGGGTCCGTTCAAGTCCGGTTTCGGCCACAAGAGCCCCGTGAAGCGGTCTGGGGCCGAGCAAACATCGTGCAACTGTATTGGGTTCTCCGGCCGAATACATTATTTGAATTTAAAATTTCCTTCCTTACCGTACGTATATGTTGCACGGGCCTTTGCTTTCATAACTTCGATATATTCTATAAAATTTACTTTATTGCAGTAGCAACCAAAATAGGACATCAAGATCTTTAGTGTATCAGCGAATTACCTGTGGTTTATTTTCATTATATGTAAGTCCACAAGATTTTATAATGGGGAGTGTGGTGTTTGTAGATTTAAAATAAGTTACACTAAAGCATATACCGTTATGAGTAGAGAATGCACGTAGATTAAATCTATGTGATTAAAATACAAATATACTGTATTTTATTAATTTATTATTGAAGTGAAAACTTCCTTAGTGTAACATTTGGCGGGGGACGTCTTAGAGAGCCGGACGGTTGGTATGCACGACATAAAACATGCTTATTTTGGATTAATTTGGACCAGTTTCGACGATTTTGTCATTCATTTTTCTTGTATTCATATTTTAATTTTATTGGTAAGATTGAAACGTTCACTGCTGGCGGCAGTCCTTATAGCTGTTTCTTCTTGATGTTATTTTATTTTAGTAGGAGGGCTATCTGAATTCAAAAGATTAAATCAGATATCATAGGTTATTTTAGAACAATAAAAAGTTAAGTTCTCATATTTCTTCCCAATTGAAATACAAGGAGAATAAATGCAAAGAAAAAAACGACACAGAAAAATTCCAACACACGTAGTGGCTGGCATTCAAAGACATTTGCACACAATCATTGTTATAATATAATTTTATAAATCTATAAAACATATGTACCTTTATAATTCTATAAGCCGGCGGAGAGGGATAAAATATAGCGCTGTTAATGACACCGAACATGCCTTCTGTGAACGCCGTGTCTAGGCCGCCTGCGTTCGCGACCAGCAGAGCTATCTTGTTCTGGGTGCCGAGACCTTTGGCATTGAACGCCATCACAGTCGGCACTACTACAGCTGGTGATACCGATGACAGTATGGCACCCAGATGAAGACCTACAAACATATAAGTTTTACAAACACTAATGTTAACTAACTAACATATGCGTTTATGAAATAGTATCATGATAGATGCTCTATTGTATAAGATCGGTAGGAAAGATACAGTACGATGATAGATCCTACTGATTAGTTATTGCATCTTCATAAGAAATATATTATATTTTATTATTTTATTCCATATTTGTCTGATTCTTATTAATCAGAAATTGTATATTAACTGTAATATCTAATAATCCGTCGGGCGTTCTATGACAGACAATTTTTTCCTCTATAATAACACAAATATATTAGACTTAGATGATGAACACTTGACAGTAACTAGACCTAAATATTACAGAAAAAAATAATGCTCCTGCCGGTAATCACCGGGAAACAGAATCTCGCTAAGGTTAGGAGTGCCCACTTAGTTTTTTTGTATGTACATAAAGAAGTATTTTTATGAGGTAAATCGAGTACATTGCTATGTACTTAATCATTGTAATATGTAATATACGCATAACGATGGTCAAATGATTCAAATTTTTAAATCAAGTAAACATAAACTCAAAATTACTGCACTCTTATAATAAATTTTGAATACAGGTATGTCTTTCAAACTTGAATTCATTTGTAATTTCTTTTTGTCGTGTCTTGTATTTAAAATATAATATTTTTTTGGAATGTGTACAAACAATTAAAGTTCGAAGAGAAGTGAATGTACTCCATTGTTATAGAACAATTGTTCAGGAAAATTACGGAGAAGGCCAGAGCTGTTACTTGGCCTCGTAAACCGCGTAAAAAGTGCTTTCCGCGCCACTTACCCCAATACCAAGGATATTCGAGTAGTACGTGAGTAAATATGGCCGTAGATAAACACTCGACGATCCAAGGCAGAGTTGCCAAGAGAAAAACTTTCACGGAATTATTTTTTATATATGGCCAATTCCATCCTAGCGGTCCTTTCGTCAATATCAGAACGGGGTAAATTCGCCTGAAACAAACAATTATTAATAGAAATTATTATACTGCAAATGCATATATTATAAGTAGAGATTTGTTCCTTTCCATACATTATTAAGAAACTATGATAATTTGTTCTTAGGTACAAGCGATACTTTCTTCCTCTTTACTAATATGAAACGAAGTTTTTTGTCATTTTCTTATATTTATACTGCTCGGTATTCCTTGCTACACAGCAATATGTCATTTTTGAAAACAAAGGTATTTGTGTTAGAATTTTGTAAATTCAAAAATATTTTCGTAAAATAACTTTTTCCCCTATTAACTTATAACATTAGCTATCCATATTACATAATTTCACTTCACTTTATGCCACTTCCATAAAATTACAACATTTCTGATAAAAGTATAAAAAGTGTAACGGCCGCCATGTACGGTAAATGACGTTTGTTTGTTTACAACAATCATATCTTGCAAAGCAACAAAGATGTTGACATTAGACGGTCCAGGAAAGTATTTCTATAAATAAACTGTCATAAACTGTTATTCTTGTACCAAGTCTTCCTAGAATCATCTTAAGATACTACTACAAGACGTCGTGTAATAATAATTTCTCAAAAGATTATAACCACAGAATGGCCTTTTTGGAATTGATAGCTGCATGATCCTATAGGACAGGAATGGTTTCGACGTATTATTTTCTTTGTAAACAACGGTTCAAGTTACTGTTTGTCGATCGTTATTCTATAAAACATACAACGAAGTTGGTGTATTATTGAGTAGAAACGTATAAGCCATCGTTAGGGGAGTAAAGTAAAGACTTCTGTATTAGCCAAGGTAGATTTTAAAGGGGCAGCTTAGGCTGGTAGCCGCTGTGACGTGGTCCGGCAGGCGGTTGTAGACGGCGGGCTGCGATTTCAAACCATATTTGCTAAAATAATTATTCATGATTGTTGAGTTTTATTTTTAAGTATTTTTAATGTTATCCAGTAAAGAAATCTTTGACAAAACAATTGAATATAATTAGTAAAGTGACTTAAAAAACCTTGTGCAAAAACCTGAATAATAGAAGGAAAGAATTATTTCAGTAGGAAATTAATAAAATAATGATAAAGATTAAAACGATACAATGCAGACGAGACGGTTTCATTGTGAGTTCCAATTAAGATAAATCCTGATAGAAAGGACCGGTAAAATAAATATATCGATAAAACACACACAATATATAACATCTTATTTTCAACGCGTGCGGAATACCATGACTGGTGTGGGATGTGATGCATCTGTTTTACGTTTTACCTGAGTTTGTGTGTTAATCTCGTTACATTGCTTTATAATGTTAGCTTTTTATACACTGTTCAAGCACGCCGCTATCGGACTTTGGTTTTATGTTATTGTGCCCGAGCAGTACATATTTTATAATTACACCGCGGGGTGTATTCCAAGGCTTCTAACAGCACTGGGAAAACATTGCTACGTATTCCCGAAGGAACTTTACAGTAAAACGCTACCGAGATTATGTCTCAACATGACCGCAAATACAATGTACAACAGAGTTTTATAAATCGACGAGATGAGCCGGCAAACTTATTTAGTTAGTATTGTTAGTGTTAGCTGTAATAAATTGATGGAAGGGTCGATTCCCTTCATTGAAGGACATTCAGATATATATTTTGTATGGTTTGTTGTGTAATTCAGAGTAAATAAATTTAGTTTCTGCTATTTTATTACAGAATAACGTTAGATACTAAAAATGTATAGTAGTGGTAATTCTAGAGATGTTTGACATATACTTGACCTCACAAAAATCCACCTAAAGTCCAAAAATGTCAAAATATTATACTTTCTTAGTTGAAACCACCTACAGATTGATGCCATAAAAATACGTGTTATTTTTCAGATTTAAGCTCGTTCGATTCTCAGTTGTGGTAAGCATGTTTCGAAAATCTTTGAGTAGTGATGCTTCTTTTGCTAAATAAAATATAAACCACTATATTTCCTCGGAGCAAACTGTCTATCGCCATTATATAGATGTGATTAGTTTCCATTCAGGTGCGCTTAATAAATTTATTAAATCTTTTGTAAATAAATGCTTAAAAAATAAAAAAAGATAAGTACACGTAGACTCCGGACAAACAGACATGTTCTCATGCACAGAAAGGTCTGTTGTTCCTGGGTAGGAATCGAACCCACTACCTGCGGCTTGAAAGATACTTTTATCTTACTAACCACGCCAACCAGCTCGTCTTAAATGAATTAAATGACAGTGTTCATCAAAACAAATTTTAGTTATATGGCTACTAATTTTAATATATTCTTTTATAAAAAGGAATTCTCGTAACAAAATATATATAATCTTTTCTGGGTACGTTTCTATAATTTAGTTTGCTTCGCCAAACAAAACTCATCGATTTCTATTTTCTTTATTTTATTAAAGATGGATATGTATAACCTAAGGTATGCTTCGGTGGTTCGGGCATGTTGAAAGGATGAATGAAGAGAGAATAACAAAACAAATTTATGTTGCGAGAGTGAGTGGCAGTGTTGGTAGGGGACGCCCTAGGAGAACTTATATCGATCAGATTAATAACTTACTAAAAAGGGCGATATAAGGAGCACCCATAACCGACGAGCATGCATGCGTAGATGTATGAATATGGAAGAAGCGAGAGAGGTGTGCCAGGATCTCGCCAAATGGAAATCCATGATCTCTGCCTACCCCTCTGGGTTACGGGCGTGAGCGCATATTTATTTATTTATTTTATGTAAAACCTTTAAAACTTAAGGCTTACTTCTGAACTAATTAATGTAATTGTTTATTGTACTATCTATTAATATAAAACGAGTAATTCTTGCATATATTTAGTTCAATATAATACAAACAATTTAACATCAACAAAAAAACGGTGACTATAAACCTGATAGGTCTATAAACACTTCTTAGAGACACTTCCAAATTATTATCATAAAACTAGCGGAAATATATAGGTATTGTAATATATCTACTATTATTTGTAATATTAAATAAATTTTTTAAAAATAAATTCCTTAAAATTGTTTTTACCTATTCGGATCCTCGAGCACGACGCTGTTTAGATTGTAAGGTATGAGTATCCGATGCATCTAATATATTAAAACTAGCAACAGCCCCCAACTTCGTTCGGGGTGAGAAGTAGACAAAATAAAATATAGCCTAGGTTACTTGCAGATGGAATGGAAGAGCTTTCATTTAGTGAAAAATTTTAAAAATCGGTTAAGTAGAGTTTTTCCGCAACAAAGAGAGAATGTAATAGATGCTGCCAATGATGTCACACTACGAAGAAAACACTTGGATAATGTCGGACGTTTACTTCCAAAAGTTAGATTACACAGCTCTTCAATAGGTAAATTTGTGGTAGGCATTTTATGGTATTTAAAATAGGCACAGCTCGCACACAACCACAGCCAAGTCAGGAAGACGAAGCAGCTGTTAACTGCAAGTCAGGTAGGTAAAGGTGGGAGTGTAGTCCTCTCCAAATCCAAATTATATATAAGCCCTTCCTCCAACTATCAGAGGCACACGCACCTTTCCAATTCGGACTAGGAACCGCAGATTGCTCATCGATGTTTTGGTGACTGAATTGTCACTGTTTGCTTAGAAGAGGCATCTACAGCTACACCGGGCTCGAGGCGGCAGGGTGCAGAAGGCGCCTAGCCTAAGCCTCTTTTAAAGTAACTATGTTTCAGCTCGGGCCGTTACTTTATTATTATAACCGGATTAGCGGTCGGCCGAGCTCTTATATCGCTTTGGCGGACGCTCCATGGAGTGACTTGGAGGCTCAAGGGCCCTCCACACCGCGATTCAGAAATGTGAAGCGAATTCACAGCGTCATCTAATAGTGGACCGGCGAACTATTACAATAGACATAGTTGATAGATCTAATACTTAAAAGGAATATACGTAATGAGTAAAAACGTCGGTAGCAAGAATCAATTCTTTTATCATAAAGAAAATAATTCATATATTGTAATAGAATAGAATATAATCATCCACCAGGCTTATTATAAAAATATAACCATACCTTAAGTGATAGTCGATTGTGTCTGCAACAGGATTGTCTAGGAAGTTTGTTTCACCCAAGATTCTAAACAGAGCTCCCACTAGGGCCATTCCAGCCATTGCATTGATCGTCGTATACCTTTCCAAAGTATGACCAAACACATACCCCGCCACAACCATTACTGTCATTTTGAAAATACTGGAACCCGGCAACACAGCATCTTGAAAGATAAACCATGACGTGGCCCAAAGTATAACCCCTGAAATTACGAACAAAAAATATTAAGACAGGTTAAGGATATTATATATAAAAACAGTCTAACACAGTTTTTTCCAAGCAGAGTATTAAAACATAGCCCATTCTTAAGCTACATAAATATATGGTGTAAATTTTGTCAAGATGTATACGCATAACGCTGTAACAATTATTGTTATGGCGATGAAGGAAAAGCTTCAAACTATTAACAACCAAAACATTTGAAAGAAATGTGTAAAATACAAAACATTATGTTTGTCTTTCATGGTCGTTCTTCCTTATATAATATTTAAATGTTTATTTAATATAAAGTTTAAATATTACTTTAAGGGTCGATGCAGGATAATGTTAAGGATATCAGAGCCCAAGAAACGTAATCGAGTATTGTTCCAAAGCATTTCGAAATTAAGAGAAGTTTAAGTAAACATAAATTAAATTCCTGTATATTATAAGAAAAAACTTCAAACATCTTGGTTTACGATATTTATTTTATTATCAGTATATCTTAGTACTTTGAAAGATTTTCAACAAAAATCATATTAACAATGTTAATAGTGGTATAAAAACTTACCGAATAAAATGATTCCGAGGTATTGTTTCAACTCGCGTTTTGATGGCAAGACTTCCAATAATTTATAAGTGAAGTTACGCTTGTAACTTTCATCTGAACCCTTCCTACAAGCAATTTATGAACACAATTTCAAAAATTTACCTACTAGAGTTTTCATTGCAGATAAAATAAAACATTTTTTTCCAGTTACAGTAAAATGAGATAAATTAATAAAATAAATTCAACAATCAAATCAATTAACCTCAATTCTTCAAGCCTAAAGCCTTCAATGAATACCATCTAGGGTTCTGCTAGCTCCGTCAACAATTAGGTTTTGTTGCACAATTATACATTAACTCCATTAAAAAATAAAAGTGCTAAAACACAAGCTCATGCTGTGAGAATACAAGATACACAAAATTACTTACTCACGTTTTGGTGTTTTCAAAATCCACGTAGAATTTTTTTATTGTTTCCTTGTTTTCATTTCTGTCTGTAATTTATTAATATATATGTATATATCATTAAACTTATTGAACAGTGTATATGTACATATATATGTTGTAGGTACCTAAAATAGTAGGTAAAAGTATGTAGGTAAGTAGTAGGTAGTAATTAAAATAATATGTATGTAATATTTTTCTAAGGTTCGTTGGAGTTAGGTTTCTAATAAAGTTGACTGTAGTTGTTGTATATAAATAGTTTTTTCTTGAAATAAGCACTGTAATAACAGACGCGATGTTTACGCATAACATATAATTTGAGAAACAGGGAAAGTCTAAGGAGCATATTTAGGGAAAAAAAAATTAACATTAACATGTCGGATATAAAAAAAATCATTTTCATTTATTACCAAATACGGAGTGGTGGAAGAAAGAAGATAGAGTAGTGGTTATCGCGTCGCACCGCTGTGGTTACGCGCCAACAGAGATTTTCAATATTCTACAAAATAACACTACGGTATGTTCGTCGCACTATCAAACGATACACTGAAGGTTCAAGCTTCGAAGATCGTAAGAGGATCGGCCGACCTCGCACTGTTAGGACACCAGCGATCATTAAAGCAGTAAAGGCGCAAATCCAACTAAATCCTGGTCGTAAACAAAAAATCTTAGCTCTTCAGATGGGAATAAGCAGAACCACGGTAAAACCAATGTTAAATGAAGGCCTGGGACTACGAGCCTATCGTAAACAGAGCGGACACTTTTTGTGGTTAAAAAAGACAAGAAAGATCTCGCGTTTTGCTTTGGTGGTACGCGGCGAAAAATACCGCAAAATTTTGCCATGGAAGGTTACAATAAACAAAATGATAAGGTGTATACCCACAGCAGTTAAGAAGGCATCTCACGTATTCCGAGGGCTTAACGAGGGATTTCCATAACACCTGTTTTCTTTGAGGTCGTGGTATTTCACCGGTGGAGCCGGCCCATTCGTGCAACAGATGTTGTTGTCGCGGGCTCTACCACTGTATATATTTAACTTAGGTGATTTTTGTGATAAAGGTATAAAAACAAGTGCTTTGGAGTATCAAAACACCGTCCTTACCATTATAGTGGAACCACGTTCTCGAAAAATGTTTGAAAACAGACATTGGGTATACAGGACTCGGCACTAGCTCAGGGCACAAAGCACGCAAAACTGTTTGACTGCCCATGGAATCAACTTTATCGGGCATGAAGACGGGCGCTCTTCTAGTCTAGATTTAAACCCTCTCGACTACAAGATAAGATAAATTTGGAGGAGAATGTCTGAATATGAATGTGGTCCATGCTGCGACGTATTCAAAATGGGGGAGGGCATATCGAAATATGTTAATTAAATTTTTTTTTACATTTAATAACCTTTCATTTCATACATAATTTCTGAATAATTAACAAGAAGTGTATCATTCATTACATTAAAAATTTGTGACAGAACTTATGACCCGACTAATATTATGGATCTTTTACAAAAACCAATTACGAATTTTGCCAAAAATCTACAGAACGCCGTAATTCACGCCCCCTTTATCACAATAATCTCATAATGACCAATATAAAAATGAAATGTATTTCAAAAGCGCGTATGTCACCGCATTGCAAGTATACAACCATTTATATATAATATATAACCTATCAATATAAAGGCACTGAACGGTATAATCTCAAAATTTAAGCTGAAAACTGATTATTTTAATTATAGTCACATTAATTAAGCAATACATTTATTAATCTATTGCTAAAAGTTAGTATAATTTGTAATTTGTATATTTTCTACCTAGCAAGTATCATGGGGTAACTGTTGATACTATTCTACCTACATTTATTTATCAATTTCATACCTTTGACTGCAAAAAGTTTTGCAATAAATTAATTTATTATTATTATGTATTTTAATAAATTATATATTACTTACCTATTTCATCACTAAACGTCATTTTCGGTATTCTTGTTAACGAGTGAAGTGCTAGAAAAATGATTTATTCGTAAAATAAAATGAATAAATAGTTTTTTGTTTGAACACTTAAGACGACAGTCAATCAACAAGCACTACTCTTAATTGTCTTGTAAACACAACGGACGGCCGTGTCAAGCGAGCAATCGACATGTGAT
The DNA here is from genome assembly GCA_029849275.1 of Papilio elwesi. NCBI lineage: Eukaryota > Metazoa > Arthropoda > Insecta > Lepidoptera > Papilionidae > Papilio > Papilio elwesi. The sequence goes on along the minus strand of CM056687.1, from coordinate 6,037,312 downwards.
CGCGTTTACTGTCCTTCTAATAATAAAATTCGTCGCATGCGCACTCGGTACAATTGCGCTAATAGAAAATTAATTATTGAAAGAGGAGCCATCAATAGTTTAATATAGCAATGCCAGTACAGGGACTAGAATAAAACAAATTATCTGTAACATTTATGTTAAGCCAGTTATATTTAGTACTACTTTCCTAGATTCTCATGTTAGTGCGTTATTATAATGTACATTATATCCATAAGAAAATTCTAATCAAAAACAAATAATGATTGTATTATTAATAGAAATCTTCGTATTTTAGTACAAAAAAATTAATGTCTATAATATTAATAGAAATAATAAAGCAAGCTTTAGAATTCAATCAACTGACGAATGTTCCGTCAGCCATGAGAAATGTGTAAATATATATTTGGTGAATTAGTCACTTATAAAATATGTATATTAGCTGTACATAATATACAACGGCGATAAAAAACAGTGAGGTAAGTTCTTAATGACATAGTTGTGAAGGATTTATAACTAATATTAAAAATGCGAGTCTAAGATTTTTTGTTTGGTTGCTCTTTAACGGCTTAACCGATCTTCGAACATCAGCAGGGGCACAGAACAGAACATAACCTTAGAGTTCCAAGTTATTTATAAGCGAAATCAAGTTACAAGAATTTTGTAACGGAAAAGGCCTTTGCAGTATGTATGGTAAATCATAATGAGGTTGTGAATGTCTTAAACCACGCCGTACGTTAGATGAGAGCTGGCATGGTGATGGGTACTTCAATTACAATCGGGACATCTAAGTAACGACCATCTAAACAAAAGCGAGCATTAAAGTATAAGTCGCGTAGTATAAATGTAAAATATATTTATTGAGTACTTAATTATGCCTTTAAAATTATAACATCGAGTCATAAATGTGAACTATTTATCTGGAACTAAGTCGTTTGAATTTTTTTTTGGATACGCTCATGGGCCACGGGGGCTCATAAAATTGTCCCATTTGTTTGAAGTAGAAATAGATTATGTTCCTTGTTAGAGAAAAATACTTGGCGGTTATTCAATAGTAATATTATTTTTAGAATTCATAGATACCCAGCTGATGAGCTATAAATACATTTTTACAATACGTATGTCCGACTATTCCTCGTCAAAACAGTGAACATATTTATTGATTATTATCAACAAGTTCTTCTGAATATTGCTCGGCTTGCCATGCAGTCCCTTCTGCACCACACGTCTTGAAAGTGTCGGACCAAATAAGATCTCGTTTTGGTAACGCAAAAGAAACTATCAAGCCACAAGCGCTTTGAAATAATGGGAAAGTATTCACAGAATTAAAAAGAAGAAAAAACACCGAGGGAATTCTATACAGTACTCGACGAGTCGGCCATTTAAAGGAAAGTCATTTCGACGGTAAACACTAACGCAGGAACGGAAACACCTCTCTCGCAACAGCGGCTGCCGGCGAGTTGGCAGCCCGAAGAGCACGGGCAATTTGCGCCACGACACCCCCCCGGAAACCAGCTGCTCATTAACTATGAACGCCGTCATCAAGTCGTCTCTTCTGAAAAAACGACGTTTAACAGTAGCACTCTCCACGAATAAATGCTACCGTTAGGTGCTTTTGAGCGCCCACAGACACAAAGTGCATATAAATTACTTCGTGAAATTGAAACGGGGATGTGAAAAGAGCTCCGCGGTAAACTTTAGAAAGACAAGTTGTGGCCGACCTCTTTCATATCGACAGATTCTAAGCAGATTGAAAGGCGGAGGACGTTCTAAGAAAGTGTAGACTTTGCATCAATTTTTTTCTTTCTTATTAAATGTAAACGTTACTAATTTAAACAATGCTTTTCCGTAAATTAATTATTATTTTCAAATAAATAAAAATAAGGCGCGCGCAGTACCTAACATGTTTCTAAAATTATGAACACATTTATTAAAAACAACATCGGCAGGCAATGCTAACCTTTTTAACATAAACCTTGGCCACTTTTTACGAATAAAAAAATAACCGCGAATACATTAACTGTAATTAACAAATGGAATTGTTACATTACGTTGCTATCAACTGACTTAATATTATTGATAACCTAAAAAAATCAACAAATAACGTTCATGGAATCGAATCTAAGAAGAAAGAAAAGAATAAATATATATAAATGCGGTAAATCGATTCAATCTTTGTTACTTAATTGATAAAAAATCGGTTCGTAAAAAAGTTTTAATACTATAATTTAACTATAACAATGTGTATGTATTGTATGACACGTGCCATACTGCCATAGTAATGTTTTTAGCTTATCTCGCCAGTAGCCTTAATAAGTAGCGGCAAATTAGGGAAAACCGCAGCAAAATTAATCTTATGGCTTGTAAGTAAAATACCGATTTAGCTTAGCACAATGTCAACGGTTAATAAATATAAAAGTCACTTAATTTTTATTCGGATAGACAAAAAGATAAATGGTAAATTTTTTGTTGGATTTTTTATCTTTCAAATTTGTTGTCCTTCGAACATAAAGACGTGACGGGCTCATTGTCTCAAGTTTTTTTGCCAAAACTCTCTCTATATTAGACAGGGTAGTCAGAAGTCTATTTATACAATGTACAACCATCGGACGCAAATTTTTCGGTTCAATTTGTAAGCGATCGTTACAATAGTTGAATTAGTTGAAAAAGTGTCGGCGGTCGCAGCAGTCGAATAATATCGGCGCATCTCTTGAATAATGTTAGATGTTATACACTACTAGGTCGCCGAGTTGTTGATGGACTGGCTGACATGTCACGTTGGTTCAATTGACCTATGATAACATTCGCCTTCAGTCCAATATAATTTTCATTGTCACTGAATGTACTGCGGTTATTATGGTCGTGCCATTTTATCATCACATAAAAATGATGCAAATGAATTATAAAATATATGATCTGAAGTCGGCAAAGGATGATCTCTTCTCGTGAAAACAAGGAAAGTTGGCACTAAGCTACTTTGCTGACAATAATAAGGTTTTAGTGGTACTTTATGTGCTGCGGTACGGCTTAATAAGTTTACTAGGGTTTACGGTATATAATGTGCCGAGTACTCCTCATCGCTGGTGCAAGTTAAAGTATGCCCGATGCTTAATGAGTATCGAACTTTAGTTTTCATATACATTTTAATATTGAAATGTTCGATCACACTTCTACTAATATTCCCGATCACCATGTTATAGGGAGATAGAATACCTAATAAGCGAGAAAAAACCGTCTGTATTATATTCTCTCAGTAGTGTTATCAAAATAAAAAAAAAGATTTGCTTATATTCCAGAGACAATGAAGATTTATTATTGATAAGTAAATATTTTTTTCACGTAGAATAAACTCTTAGCAAAAGTATATTATTAAAAGTATAGTATTATCGATTATTGAAGGAAAAGCGGTGTTAAGATTACCCAAGATTGACAGATGTAATAAACGTAAATTGATATATAGATGTATTACATAACATATGTAGGACTGGCCCAAAGTGGACTAATTCTATCCTCTTTTCCTCCTCTTGCTTGTTTTCCACTCTTTTCCACGACAAACAAACGGCTGGCGACACATTACGCTATTCGGTTATTTGGAGATACTCAAGGGTATCATTGATAACATAACATCTAATGAGTCGCGTCGCCGTTTGCCATTATAAAATGTTTTTTTTTCTCTACATAATATATTTTCTATTCGTAACATCAATTGTTTTGTATTCAGAATATAAATTACAATTAGTTGTGTAGCATTGCTTTTAGGGCTAAGTACTAATAATAAAATATTACTAAACATATCGTTGCATTGCTTAATCATTCATTTAATATGAACACGTGTATTGTGTGTTCTCGTGTATGAAGATTGGTTAAACTTACTTGCGTCGGAGATGCTTACATTACTTTTTATGTAAATATTTTAATAACATTCCTGACATAATCACATTAACAATTACGAACAGGGGAAATATAACAACATTTTTAAAACATTAGATGCGAGTCGTTTTTTAAAACTTAAATCGATTAAGATAACGTATTAAAGACTCAAAAAAGAATCAAAAATGTTTTGACATTTTAACAAGCAATGAATGCAATGCATTCGACACATCGAAAAATGTAATCCATGAATGGCGTATGTATACACACATAATGCCCAGATATTTGTGATGATCTGGCAATACTTGGAAAGGATATTGAGCAGTACATGTTCAATTGCTGAAGATGATAATGATAATGATTTGTTACTTAAACTCTTTAGTTGAAAACATACAAACTGTTAATTTATATTCAACTCTTGTAGTCGCCACTTAATATCAGTCAAACAGGTATACGGTATACGAACACAGTAATTAATAAACGAAATATGTTTGTAGGTATTTTTATTTAGGTTTTAGCAAGTAATTGAATGTCATCATTTACCGCTTGTAGAAACGTGTCACAGTAAATAACCTGACCCAGAACGTAGCAAATTTCACAACTAGACATTATTCGTAATTTTATCCATGTTAACAACAACCAAAAGTGATAATATAAATAGGTAAAGTAATTAGTAAATGTAATTCGTTTTCTGATAACATATCAATTTTTTCAATTAATTTGTGAGATGGTACGTAGGTGATTAAGTGAATATTCTTCATAAATTATTTTTATAAATAAACTAGCGATTGCCCGCAGCTTGTCGCGCGTACTTTTCTTATTACAAAAAATGTAACTTGACTTCGCGTATAGGCACCAATTGAGGTGATAATTAGTCATTAATCAGTGGCCACGCATTATGACAAATTCCCGAAATTACCGGAAAATAAAACATATAAAATCAGTATTAATATTGTATTTTGATATTTAACAATTTAATTTTGTTTATCTGTATAGAATAAACGTTTCGTCCGCCAATAGAATTGTACAACGATTTTAAAGTTAGTAAATTAAATGAAATAAAGTTTAGGTTAGGCGAAAAAATCACCATCTGCAGCAATAGGGAGACGGGAAAGGATATTTCCTTTTCCCTTTAAAACCCTCCCCCGTCCAATCCTCTTCTCCTTCCCATCTTATCCTTATTAGAAAAGGATGGGAAGTGGGCTGAAATTAGACCTCCGGCACCTGACTTCTACTTCTACTTCACGCCTGGCCTCTGTGACGCCGTGGTCGGCTGATCCGGCTCATTCGTGCAACAGATGTTGTAGTTGTGGGCTTTTACAATGTTGAGCTTGTACCTGTTGTTTTGAGTTTTCACTTCTCTCGGCAGCCTTATGACTGCCTGTGTTTTTTATTTGTTATCTATGTACCCAAGCGACGCTGTTTAGTACAAACATTATGTAAAATAATTTAAAATGTTTCAGTGTTGGCAGTAGTTATTTGCCGAACTTTAAAAGAAAGGTAAGAAAATTTTTAAAAGTTGAACAAAGAAGTAATAAAAATGTATGAGTGACATTAATGTCGCCTCCGACATTAAAATGAGAGCGTCCGCATTGCTATTGCAGTGCTGGAGCTTCAAATAGTAGGTTTTCAAATTAAATTTTCATTTTTATAGCTTTACGAGTTCTATTTCCGTCTCCATAGCATCACAACTTTCAGTAAGAGATCTGAGCTCAGAGAAAGTTATGTAAACACGAACATTCCTGGTTTATACGATATTGATATAAAAAAACTTACTTTTGATAGAATTCTTGGCTTGAAGCACAGTTCCTGAAGATCAAAAATTGTTTCTAAAGCCTGGTGACTTACACATATAAGAAATTTATGTCGATAATTCGATGTCCGCGTAATGGTTGCATTACTTGTCGATGAACAACAGACAATACAGTAAAAGTATAACATTTTTAACTATTAAGAATTTACTTAGTAATTTTATCGCCAGGTGGTCTTCAGGCTCGCATGTGTTCACAATATTGAGAACGTAAAGAAATAAAATAAACAATAACAGCCTTAAACATGGTTTTATTTATAATATGCACCTCCATCGTAAAGATAACAAATAAATTTGTTGTGATATGTACGTTCATAGATTTTCTAAAATACATATAAGAATTTCGACACAAATTTATATGTACTACGCCCTGCAGTTATAATCTAACTGAAAACTTAGTAATTTCTAAACTATTCATTATTTTTCACAGTATCAGGTTAAAAGCGAGCGGCAGCATAGTAATTTAACTAATATGTTACAGTAATTACCAAAATTTCCCAGAATGCAAGCTTATCCTGCAATTTGAACTAAATTACATTACGTGCTAGAGCGGCTGGATTGTTACCATTTGCCATATTATTGTTTTGATGTGGTTTTGCACCGAGCAGCCGGCTCCAATATTTAGATGGCTGAAAACATATCGCTTTGGAGTTATTATACTATGTTCATATATATTATAATAAACTTGAAGTCTCTCAATTAGAACTGTCATGCCCGTCACACAGTCGGTAATAAGTTTTCGTTATAGAACGGAAATTATATAAACAATATGACGCATTTTGAAAGCGTGTTATGATTATTTCACAATTACTATGACTAGGAAGTCTAATGTTTTGATTATGTCTTAGTCTTTTACATTACTTTCAACGTTTATCCTTTAATTTTCGTAACTCCCTTCGTTGATAACTTATAATATGTCTTAGTGGGTCGTCCTTGCATTTAGTTACTTTTTCACTGAGTCAAAAACCAGAGTCAAGTCTTCTCCAATCACATTCAGATCTATCTTAAATCTATTAAATGGGTAGGTAATATATTATTTTGAAATGTAAATTTTTTGTTGTTTTCGTAGCCAAATGATGAAAACATGCTACAACACACTCTGACCGTCCTATTGAGAGTATTAGGTATCTTTTAAGATATTTTAATTAATAGTGATGATTACAAAACAAAACAGCTTCGACGATAATGATTAAAAATAAGTATTGAAGATATTTAAATAATAATCCTTGAAAATAATTGTTTAGTAAAATAGGTTGGTTGGCTTGGCAGCACTCGTACGTTGCAAGCTTAGTGAAGCCGTTGGCTTTGCCAGTAATTATTTCAAACTGCTCATATGACGCTACGACTCTCGTCAACCGTGTATATGGAATTAGAATTATCTTGAGTACATACTGAATGTGATATGTTGCCAAACAGCGCCTGTCCTGTAGATTACTTACGGTAACTAATTCTAATTAAAATTAAAATAATCTCTTATATGTAACAACTATTGCGCGGATTTATAGTTAAGTTTTTTTTATTTATTCTATTTTTTACATATTTTTATGCTATTTTTTTTAAAACAAATAAAATGAACGTTAATTTAATCATAGGTAAATGACAATTTCAAAAGTAATATTATAGACGAATATTTTTCCAGAAGGCGATTAAAGATCGCGATCATAATTCAAGGCAATACGGAAATGGTAATTTTCAACAGCGTCTGTGTGATATTTGTTTTAGTCTTCAACCTGACCAACGTAAATTTCACGTACATATAAATCTTGGTATCATTACAAAAGTATATTTAATTAAATTATCTGCACCGCTTGACAACCGTCACTAAACAAAACGTTGAAACTTACGTTATGTCCGTAGTCCTCTTATTTCCAGATCATTCGCGTCGCCATAATATAGAGTTAATGCGGCCTCGTGGCACAGCACAATAGCGACACCACTTAAATACATCGTGTACAATTTGTCGCATGTTCGCTTAGAGGAGGCGATGTCACTTCAATACTATTATTGCGGCTGCAAGCGATAAATAAACTGAAGCGACGATGTTCTGTACTATGGCCACAGATTAAAAGTCACACGTCTTAATGTAAATTATATTTCAATAAAGGTCGTAATTGTAATGACCTTGGGGTATGCGTAAAAAGTTAAATAGAAAGACACCAACTATCTATACTAATATCATTGATACGAGTATAATGCACAGAAATATAAAGTCGATGAAAAAAAAATGTTGTAGACCACCATGTCGATGATGTCGAAAAGCGACAATATTAAAAGTAAGCTAACAAATCTAGATATGTAGCGGTTATCCGCGCTCGGTATCAGTTTAAAGAAGCTAAGGAAAGGGGCTAAAAGCGTGGAAAATGGAATCCGTAATATATTCACTACCTGAGTCGTCCATTATAATCATAAGGCCACGAATTCCTAAGACCGTATTGCCTTAGGAATAGATTTTTCCCAAAGCATTATGAGTTCTGTTATTTAGTGCGCGTTGTCACATGGTGGAATTGGTAAAAGGTACGTCAATGTGGTAATTTTTTGCTGGAATGGAATTTTGAGGATTAATCTTTTTTCGCAATTTTTTTGATAGATTACGAATCCAAGTAGTTAAAAATTCGTGCACTGAATAGTTTTGACTGTAAAATTTAATGAATTTATGGTTTATGTATTTTATATTCTTTCCAGAATAGTAGTGTGCTAGACTTTGACAGACAAGGTAATATGAAATATGCATAAATTCATAGTTTAACAGTGGTAGAGTCCGCAACAACAACATCTGTTGCCGACTTGGCCGGCTCGACCGGTGAAATACCACGACTTCACAGAAAACAGGCGTGAAGTAGAAGTACTCCGCGTTTCGTCTGATGAGTGACGTGCCGGAGGCCTAATTTCAGTCCTCTTCCCCTTCCCACCCTTTCCTCATAAGGATGGGACGAGAAATTGAAGAGGATTGGACGAGGACGGAAGACCGGGGGTTAGCGGGGAAAGGGAAATATCCTTTTTCCTGCCTGTGCCCTCCTTTGTCCATTAAAGGTAGGCAACGCATCTGCAACACATTTTCGTATTTTTCGTATATTGCGTATGTCTATAGGCAGCGCTCACTTAACATCAGGTGATCTTTTTAAATCGTTACTTTCTGATCATATAAATTACATCGTGGAAAACGCATATAAAAATTTGGGTTTTGTCTTACGGACTTGTGCACCGCTTAAAACCATATTTTTATTAAAATCAGTGTACTACGCTTATGTACGCAGTACTTTGGAATACGCAAGCCCTGTTTGGTCCCTGAGGAGACCAAAGGAGAGCTTCCTATACGTTATAATACACAGTAATATCGATTGCAAAGAACTAGTAAGTAATTTTATTTACTATATACTGTGTGTCGACACACACCCCTATTCCACGCCCCCGCACATTGCACGAACTACGCAGGCAATAATTATAACGCGACTTACGAGTTCCTATAATAGATATTTTAATAACGTAGACCCATTTAACTTTTCAAATTTCACAAGAGTTTCGACTTTCCATCTCGCTATTTGTTGTTCGTATTGTTTTTGTATTTTTGTACTTTGCTGAAACGAAAAAAATAAAAACCTGTTATTGGCCATACTTTTTGCTTATACCTTTTGTGATTTCTTGTATCTCGATACGCTGTTGGGTTTTTATAATAAATAAATAAATAAAATTAATTATATCAATATTTTAATAACCTAAATTTACTTTTTATTTTTATAATTTACCTGTGCTATTCCTATTCTGCATTTATTTATATATAATTCCTGCTTTATTTTATGTTTTAAGCGAACCGTTTTATCCATATCTAAGCAAGAAGAACCACTTGAGATTTGTGTGGTAGGTATTCGATTTGTTGATTGAATCTTGTACAAACGACTTTTCTTAAACGTGAGTTCTGCACGTGCTTACAATGATAATATTGGTTGTGAACTGACATCATTTTCAAATTGCTTTTTTGCCTCTGACTAAACCATTCGGAATCTGCAAACGTAGAATACTACAACACAAAAACAATATAAATATTATAGTTCAAGGTTCCCTCAACAATTTTTCAGTGGAATAGGCGATTGTACGATACAATTAATTAATTGTGACAATGGAAATTACTGATTTTTATTATTATTGTAAAAAAATAACAGACCCCTTACGGGAGTGTGCGACTCTTTAATATTGATTATTTAGTTGATTTTGTATTGTAATAAATTCAGGCACAAACTAATTTATCTTACCAAAGTATATGGTACAGGGAAACCATCTGCTAATGCAGGCAAGCAGATACAAGCGGCACTACTTCCGGCATTACCACTTGTTATGCTTCAGTGAAATCGATTGGAAGGAAGTTTATTAAAATACTTTATTCAATAGTCAGGAGTGGGACTCATAAAGACGACATCTCTTTACTTATGTAATATTACTCATCAAACCTTTGTTAAGAGTTGCGCCATGTTATAGAAATTACTGCACAGATTGTTAGTACAAGCTGTAACTAAAACGGTTGACAGATATAAGCGGTAGGCATCCAGTTTTCACCGGACTCTATTGATCTCAAACGGTGGTGGATTAAATGTGCATGGTGCCAACATTGTAATTGTTTTACTAATGAAAATTCTAAAAGAAGCATTAAATATGACATTACGAGGAGGTAGGCTCCGTCGCCTAGCGGTTAGAGTATGAAGCTATAGATCTATCTTTTGGTAAAACTGGGAATTATTAAAAGTTATAGGTTTACTAAAGTATTAATGAAATTTAAAAATAAGTCGAAGCAATAAAAATAATGCAATAAATAAACATTTTTTTAAATAATTTTACACGGTATATAAAATTTAAGTAGTTACACTGAAATTAAATTGCAAGGTAAGTGGTTAAGTACAAATGTCAAATGGCTTACTGAAGGCAATTTTGCATATTAATTATAATTTCTGCAGCGTGTTTAGTAATAAGAATTATGTTACACCATGCGAAATTAATATTGCGCATAAGTAATGTTTATTTAGAATTCGGAACGAGTTTTTACTTACAAACGTTTTTAGGTCATAACTACTGAGGTCGGCAACACAGGTCAGTGATTCTTTTACCACGTTATGGTCTGTTACTTCTTTATGCTTTTTTATAATACAAGTTTAATGTATACCAACTTTTTCTCTAAGGAATTAACGGAGATTAGAGAATGCATACCCATTTTAAAATACTGGCCAGTGTAACAACAAATTAAATCGGTATGCTGTCAAAGCATTAAATATCTTTTTTTAATTACATTTTTAGCATTCCTAATTCCTAATTTTAATAGAATAATATTTTTATCAACTGTCAGACTTTACCGCAACATAGAGAAGTAGACTCCGCATGTATTGCCAAAAACATTGGTGTTGATTACGTTTTTTTTACAATGATTCATGATTTAAATATAAATAAAACTTTTGTTTACTTACTTACCCGTAGAGATAAAGCTTTACATCCTATTTAGGTCTGTTGTCGTCTCGTACGATGACGAAACTCGGCGGCAGGAATCGTTCCAAACAGTTCTTCGGAACACTCCCCGTGGTACATACGGTAAAAAATGCAGAGGGAGCTGACGTCCCTCTGCAAAGCCAGAGTATCAAGCCGATCGGTAAGAGCTCGGTCGTTGACGATTCGAGTCGCTCTCCGTTGTATGCGGTCAAATGAAAGAAGCCGGTATTGGGGTGCTCCCGCCCAGAGATGCGAGCAGTATTCTATGTGGGGCCGAACTTGCGCCTTGTATAGCTGAAGGTGGTGGCCCGGCTGGAAATACTGCTTCGCTCTACTGAGTACACCCAGCTTTTTAGAGGCCAATTTGTCCTTGTCTTCCAAGTGACCACGAAACTGAACGTCACTCGATACGTCAACGCCGAGAATACCGATGCTGGCTGTGGCAACCAGAGGAGTGCCCTCAAAACATACATTCGCGACAAAGGGTAACCTGGGAGGTAACCCCCGATCCGACAACGACCCCTACAAAATAAAATTGATTAAAAACAAAAATGGATTAAAAAAATCCCGTACGTCTTGAAAATATTACAGTATTAACATTTGTTTTAAATAAAATTTGTTTTAATTTAATAACCAAAACCATGTGAAAATGTATGCCAAAAATTCGCATCGAAATGACTGCACACACATTTGAGATTGAAGACCGAGACGAGGGAAGATTGTAGCAAAATTGTCGGCACTTCCGGTTGCACTCAGCGGTTGCGCCTTGTTGTGTTGTTTTATTGCGTCCCCGCCACTGCCGGCAAGCAGCGGCGCTTATTGCCCGTCATATTGCTAGCGCAATGAATTCTACCCACTTTCGCAATTTCGTACCTTTAGCAATGTACAGAATATTCCTGAAGAAATGGTATTTCAACATGTACGTATTTTTTGAAAATTTTATATCTTTATTGCACATTTTTAGATTTAGATGCAAAGGAAATTATGTTATTGATGTCTATCGTACCATACATCGCTCACATTTCTGGTTTGCCGGAAATGTAAGAGTACGGCACTGAAACGTGAAGTTATGTAGCTGACTTTAGACGGCAAGAGTCTTTATAAGGACTTGTCAAAAGAAGGAGACACAGTATTTATTCTTGTCAACGGTCGTGGCAACACCTCTCGAGGCCCGAGCCTTGACTGATTGTTATAAGTAGTCGTATATAGTGTGTACAGTATATTTTGTAGTGAGAGTATAAGGCAACAACCTGTGAGAGGTATTCGAAGAAGGAGAAGTGGGATTCGAAGCCTGCAGACGGACGGAACACGGCGATTTGTGAGGAAAATATATAATTACGCCGATAGAGCTGTATAACTATTCTGTTTATTTTTGTTTCCTTGATTCACGCCGTCTATCTTATATTATTATTTGTATATTTTCCATTATCAATACATCATTGTTCTTTTACGACAGGAAATAAATATTCTTATGTATAATTTATTAGGGTTGTTTTGCAGTAAACTGCTGTGTATACAAGCTTTTTAACAAATAAAGTTAGCCTAGCATTGCGGTTATAGAACCAAAGGTTTATATTTGTAAGTAATAAACGGAAGGCGTTTTCCTAATAAAGCGGTGCTCGATCACAATCTCACCTGATCGTCAAGTCAGGCTATGAAAAGATCGTACGCTACGTACCAATCTGATGGTTCGGAAGAATGAAGGCAAGGCAATATAGTTAAGAGACTATATATATGGAAGAATGATTACCACCTGTGTATTTAATTGTCCAATAGTAGAATGAAAGTGGGCATGAAGATGAAATTCTTTGCCACTTACTCTTTGAGCTGGATATAAGCTTATAATTATGAGTTATGAGTGCTAGAAGGCGTATCACGTAACATTACTTACAGGCTATCATCATCTCCTTTCTATTTTCCCACTCATGTGGTGGGGTAGGCACAGTATGATTGTAGTCCATACTGTTTAAGTTTTGGCTACAGTTTTTTCTGTCGGCCGCCTGCCTTTAGTCAACCCTCCTTGGGAATAATTGTACTTAAATCTTGTTTTATCAGTGTGATTAAAGATAATTTCGTTGCAGAGGTAGAAATGTCACGAGGACTGGTATTGGTCGGGCGCATCGCTTCTCGTTAGGCTCGTCATTAGCTGTTCGGCATTCATCTCTTCTGTGATAATAATTCCGCGCTACTTTCCATGTCTATAGACCCCGCGCCCTCTTCCATCTTCATGGAATTCCGCCAGTTTTTCTTTCTTTTTCTTTTCTGTGTCTTAATACAGCTGTATTGATTTCGAAACAATCGAATTCAGGATGAGAAGGCAGCATGCAGTAAACATTTACATCACCTTTCGATTTATTTTATCGTTGGTAGCATCGTCCAGTCTTTGTCAATAAATGAGCGATTTAATAATGCACACACGCACAGTGCCTTTAGAAGCATCCTGATCATTGTTGAACGCCATGTTTACTCGAATAAAAAGGCTTTAAATATTTTAAAAACGTGAAGTAAATTTGCATAGATTCATGCTGTTTAAAGAATTAAGCTTTAAGTTAGTACGCTGTAGTGCTCAGGTTCCCCTTTTTAACGACATAACTTGTGCAATTTTGAATTTACAAAGTTGCTATAAAGGACGATAAGTTAACACTTAATTGGTAGTCGCTAATTAAAAAGTGCTTTACGCGGTTTCTTCTCGTTTCCTGCAGCCTTTTTTATTACCGTTTATCGCGAAACTTAGATATTTTTCAGAGCTATTACTTAAACAACTAGAACTATTGTAATCTTTAGCTTTAGGACTCTGGCTCTGTTCAACATCTGTCTTAAAAGCGGTGTCTTTCCCTCGGGTTCGAAGGAAGCAAGGGTGGTGCTCGTTAAAAAAGATGGCAAAACCGCGAATTCTCCCTCATCATTTCCACTCATTTGCTTATTGGATGAGGCTGGTAAGTTATTAGAAAGAATAATTGCATACCGCCTCCACCAGCACCTTTGTCAGGTAGGCCCAAGCCTGTCCGACGGCCAGTTCGGTTTCCGGCAGAGACGAGCGACTGTGGACGCGACTCTTCGTGTCCGAGAGCAGTCACTGCGGGCGGTAACCTGGGGTGGTGTGGCATTGGCTGTTGGCGTTTATGTAGTCAATGCATTTAATTTGCTACCTTGGAGGACGATCAGGGAGGCTCTGGTATACCACCGCGTGCCTCTCTACCTGCAGCAGTTCGTCAGGGCGTACCTGTATGATAGGTGAATCAGTAGCTGGGTCGAAATGCAGTTAAAAATCATTAATGATTATAGACGGGGTTAAAATATCTTTTAATATGCAAATGCACAGGTCTAGCTACGCTACGTAATAGTACAAATATGAGTATAAGTCTACCTGTACAATTCTTTAGAAGTATACCTTCCCTTCACTGTCGTTTAGCACAAAAAGTATGGTTAAATATGGATGACACATTGAGCCTATTTTCAAAATAAATTTCCCAACAAACTAGAATGTAAGAGATGAAGGTTGTCCGCTATAGTGTACTTACGATTCACGAACTTTATTCTATTTTATCGCCAAAAACTATAATTTATACATAATTATCACCTTTGCGGATGCAAGGTCTTCCGCCTACGTATAGTCGACTTAAGTTTTAAAAAATGTTGTACAGTAGAGCTTTTAAAAATATTTTATATGTATGTAGCGCCATGGTAACCATTTCGTAAACAAATTCTACAGCAAACTTGTAGATGAGTATTATGACAATGTAAGATGAAAGCTAAAACAAGTTAATGTTATTCATTAAGTTTAGTTTATTTTTGCAAAGTTAGCGTTACCGAGGGGGTTATAAGCACAGTGTGTCGGCAGCGAGGCAGCGCGGAGACGAGCCAACAATAGGCGCTCGTTGAGCTGCTCCCTCCGCTCGCGTGCGACTGAAGAGATTGTTCTTCGCCAATGTTAACTTCAGCCGTGAGTGTACTCAATGCTTTATACGGGATTTAAATTAAGCCTTAAACTTGCCAGTAAATTTTCTAATAAATATCCAAAGTTTCTTACAGATAAAATGTAAATATTAACTAACAATAATTAAACTTACCATCATGGTTTAGACAATTGGTTTGCGCATGGTAAACCAAATTCTTACTATTTACAAGAGTAAATATTCTTACCACTTCACACTATCACTCATGGCGCTGCCCTGGATGTTGTATGATATACATACTGTTGTCGGTAAAAGTGGTAGAGGCACCTTATAACTTTCTTTACGATATTTATGCGTTTACTTAAAAAAAAAACCGCCCAGTCAAAGTCAAGTTGCATTCATGCAATACCGCCGACGATAGACCAAAGAAGGTCGGGGCGGAAACTGTCATTGCAAAAACTCACGACCTTGGCTTAAAAATATCAAAACTGCAAAACCGTGCATTGTGGCACATGGGTCCGAATAGGTGGTTTCGAGGAACACTGTGAGCGCCTAGTCCCTCGGATGGAGAGGGTAGCGGTTGCATTGTACTAACTTTTACCTAATTTCGGAGGGCCAAGTAAAGAAGATCGTCACCTCTATGCAGGCATTGTACGATCCGTAGCCCTGTACGGGGTACCTTTTGGGCTAATAGACTGGCTGTCCGCCACTGCGGGCCAAGATTTAGAGCGTGCAGCGATGCTATACGGGTCGTTCGAGGTCACCGCACATTCTCCTTCGAGGCTCCGTCCAGTCTCGGCACTATTCGCACCCCTTGATATACTGACGAATATGGACGTTAGGGCGTATGACCGGATCCGTATACTTCGCCAAAGGGGCGGAGGCGAACCGAGCAAGGTGGTCAGATAGCAGGAACTACAATTTGCTTTGTCGACGTTGCGTGGCTCGCTGATGAACGCATTTGTGCGCATATCGCATGTGCACAAACGCGTTGTCCAAGCAGTCCTGACAGTTTTTGAAGTCCGGATGCAGCGACGAGAAGGCAGTCTCATTTATAGAGACACACTTTGGCGGAAACCAGGATTCTGCCTCGCATACGCTGGCGCAGTGGCTGGCGTGGGAACCGGAACGATTAATGCTGACTCAGCGGATTGGACGGGATTTATCCTTTATCCAGCCATTCGGTAATGCAGAGGGGAATGTCAGCGTGAAGAGGCGTAACAGCATTTTGTGAAATCGCAATGGTTAAAAAGGAGGCCGCTGTTTAGACTTGAGAGAGGACAGATCCCGCTCGGAGATGTCTCTGCCATGGTCCTGCTGCGCCTCGTCACCACCGATCAGCAAGCAGTGCTCCCCTTTCGCGAATGGGATTTCAGAGTATGACATAGAGTGGCCCACAGGAATTTGAGGCTAAGAGATGGGCAAAACGTATGAGGCCACGGTCGGGTCCCAAGCGGAGATCCCGTGGCCTCTTGCCATCGCTGTTGGCAATCACCGTAGGGTTTTGATCGATGCAAGTCCGAAGTAACTCGTTTCAACTACCACCTGCCCCATTCGGTCGACTATACATACGTAAGGCATTTCCCCACTCTCAAAAAAAGGAACTCCTTCGGGTGTTTACCCTGGTCTGCACACTATATATTCCTACTGCTTCGTAGGTATGTAGGTGTTGTGCGTAGGGTAAAACAAGCGTGGGTGACAGGGCTTAAAAAATCTCAATTACCCTTAGCCAAAAGCTGGGTACGCCCATGCTACTACTGGACCCTAGAATTACCCTTTTAGAATCACACGTTCGTTTGAAGAAAAATGTCTGCTTATATAAAATTTTGTGAATTGGATTAATAGTTGTCGATGGGCATTAAAAACTATTTTATACTGTGCGATACTTATTTTAGATCTTATTTCAGAGTGGGTAAAACCGGGGTGCCTGTTTGTATCGCCGAGCAAATTTTTGGTAACGTTATAACGCTATAGCTGTTCGACCGAGCATAGCATAATTTATTACCTATATTTTATTCCACGGTGTTAGCTTGGATTTAATCTTTAAAAGATGCAAACGCATTTAAAGCTCGCCGATATTGTAAGAAAAGTCTTTAAATTTGTTTAACAAACACGGGGTAGGAATATTTGGTTAAACTAAACCCTTGCAGAACATAGAATAAGAAAAAATAACCAATAAGTAACTACGGTTTTAAAAATATAAATCATGACTTGTTAAATAAGTTGGGAGGGACAAATTAATTTACTTCGTTGATCTCATTTTCTAAGAACTAATTAAAGTCTGACAAGTTGACTAACGCTATGTAGGCGAGAGGTAATTTTCAATTTTTCGTATTGTAGGAGATATATTCGTTAATTACTTGTCTGAAATACTTTTAGTTTAGTGCTTATTTTTAATTAACTAATTCTTTACACCTTTTAGAGACATAGATTTCTGGCCGAAGGAAGTGGGGTGGGACTGTGTGAAAGACGAGACGAGTAAGAGGGGTGTGAATTAAGATGTGACGGCTAGGCTATGACAGATATGGAAGATGTAAGATATATATTGCGCCGACCCCATATAGGTCGGAGAAGGGTAGTAAAAGATGACTGAAATACATTAAATAACAATAAGTATATCATATTCTTGATATGCGCATCTCATTCAGCTGTAATAGTTTGTGTTGTGTAACTTCTACAAACTTTTCCACAATTCCCCTCCAGAGCAATTTATACGTAAGAACTTAGCGCAAACACCTGCCATTGTTATTGCAGTTAACTTTGTGAAACTTTAAAACATAAAGTGAATGTAGTACATTTTAAAGTTAGCTAACTGTCATTTACGTAGACACTAAAAAGTATACGTACTATTCTTGCGTGTAATACCACTAGAGAATACTTTTTTATTTGGTGAACATTCGGCGTCAGTTTAAAGTTTTATGTTGTTCGTTCTTAATTAATTAGTACTTCTTAGTAGAGGGCACCTCTGCAGTGCTTATTTATGAATCAACAAACATTAATGTGAGCAACATACTACAACACATTAGGTCGCGGGAGTAGTAGGCTAGTGACGGTAACGTCTGCGACGATGCGTTCTACTCTTTGTAATATTATGTAGGATTTGTGGAATTCATACATTCACATGGAGGCATTGATTTCAGTTACCCTTCAGTGAAGGAAATCAGTTAAATATTTTTAAAGGTAGTGTCAGATCAGAAAATTGTCTTAGGTTTTTAGTTCTTAAGATTTCGGACAAGCTCAAGAGTCGGTCAAAATAAGGAAACTTCATACCCCGATCGGGAAAAGAACATACAAAATATCACATATCATATCATCATATCACATTTTTATGAGATATCAAGATATTCGAAAATGTGGTAGAGTCCGCAACATCAACAGCACGAATTGGCCGGCTCGACCGGTGAAATACCACGACCTTACAGAAGACAGACGTGAAGTAGAAGTACTCTGCGCTTCGTCTGCTGAGTGAGGTGCCGGGAGCCTAATTTCAGTCCTCTTCCCCTTCTCACCCGTTCCTTATAATGGGGATAGGATGGGAAAGGAAAGAGGATTGGACGGGGAGGGGGTTAACGGGGAAAAAGAAATATCCATTTTCCTGTCTATGCCCTCCTCGTCCATTAAATGTAGACAGCTCATCTGCAACACATTTGCTCGTTACAGATATCTATGGATAGCGCTCACTTAACATTAGGTGATCCGCTTGCTCGTTTGCCAACTTCTCACATAAAAGAAGTATTGGAACACAATTTCAGAACTTTCAAGAACAATTGGAGAACATTCCATACGGGTGGTCTTCCGCGGCGACTGCTTGTAGGCATACAGACTCAATACAGTCGCATAACATTAAAACGTACACTATATTATAGAGTCGTGCTACCGTTGTAGGTCATATACGTAAATATGATTCGAATTACCATCACCACAGTCGCGATTCTAACCTAACCGCTCCCTGTTCGCACATCGATACTGTCGAGCGTTTGCTGTTGTTCGCGCATTGCAAATGTGACCTACGCCCAAAAGTTGCGAACCAGACGCGCACTCGCATCTGTTTCGCTATAAAAAGTCGCCGTAGGCAACATACCACAATCAGAGCTTATGTCCAATCTTACATGACATTATGGATGATTGAATGATTTGAATGTCGTAGATTGTGGATTAAGAATGGGTGAGCTAGTTGTAAAGTGTCTCTTGTACGCCGATGACAAGGTCGTGTCGTGTTAGCGTCATCGGCGGAGGACTTACAGCTAATGCTAAATGTACTGAATGATAGAGACTGCAATAACAACGTCTGTTGCGCGAATGGGCCGGCTCGACCGGTGAAATACCACGACCTCAAAGAAAACAGGCGTGAAGTAGAATTCTTCGTTTCGCCTAATGAGTGTCGAGGCGTCGAGGGCTTAATTGTAGCCCTCTTCCTCCTTTTATCGTTTTAAATGAGGATGGGTAGAAGGAGTAAAGAATTTCACGGGGCAGGGGTAGGGCAGGAAAGTAATATCCTTTTTCCTGTTTATCCCTCCTCCGTGAACTAAAGGTTAGAAACGCATCTGCAACTCATTGATCGTCACCGATGCCTATGGGGATCGGTTACTTAGAATGGTGAATTGCTCGTTTGCCACCTTGTTTAAAAAAACCATTTGTTCATTACGAGTAATCACTAATGTGCGTTATATTAATTTATTAAGACATGTTATTTACTTTACCTGATGTATTCAATAAATAAATTAGTTACAAAATTCAATATGAAGATCCAATTTAAATCTCGCTCATGTTCGAATAGTAAATCCAATCGGAGTCAGGTAAAAGGGATTGAAAGTCAACCCATTTTCCTTTTGTAAATTTGTTCAACGTACTATATTTACATACGGTTTTCTAACACTATTAGTATTATTGAAACATGAATAAGATTTGTTTTAAATATAAAAGCTAATTATAGTTTAGGTTTTACGTTGCGTGCACAGATAACTCGTTGACTGCATATCAAAACGTGGTGTTGAGTTCTGGACTAAAGAGAGCTGATTTTATTGGTGATATAATAAAAATACAATAAATGGGTATACATAACTCATATATTTTATGTAGAGACACATTATCATCTTTGATAATAACGTACCAATATATGAATTTGATAACGTGTCAGTGGAAATTTTGTAGGATTAAGTTTTTTTGCTAAATTGTAAAAATATTACTGTACAATTGCCATACCAAATTACAGTACAGAACTTTTTGCTTTCATTTTAACTTAAATTCTTAATATCAGTCGTCTGCAGCGAAATAAATTGCGATTTTTTCGTTTCAAGCTGGTGGAGCCATTTGTTTAGTTTTTCATACTTTGTGGGCAGTTTAATTTAGGAAGTAATTTAATATTTCCTTCAAAAAATCTCAATAATATTACTTCTAAGTACTTTAAATAAAAATTACCCTTATCTTAATTCAGTTTATGTTTCTAAGAACCTATCCTGATACTCCACGGTACTCCATTATTTCTGTCTGTAAAATTAAGTGTTGTGATTATAATCATAAGTGACCGATGTTTTGCCAGACTATGTTTTTGAAAGAAGAGATTAAACAAGAACAGATATCCCCTTCTCTTTTCTTTCTTAACGCGCGTTTCTTCGGTAGGAGAGCAGAAGATGTAATATTACATAGTCGGTTGAGCCTGCAATACTATTCACCCGCTGTTATACAAAATTCACAGGCCTTAGGAAGTTTGGAACTTCCTAATAATGCTCGACGGTGTATGAACAGTATTCAAGTTAAATTGAAAGTCAATGACTTTATATTGAATTAGTACGCTCGCGAACAGCTCCATGTTATGCGAGGTTGTACCACCATCCCTCTGCTATACTTTCGTACTTCTCAGTAGTAATCTACTAACTCAACAGCACAGACCGCCGCAGGATTCTACTACGAAGTTTGTAAATGTGTTATAAGTTAAAGTATTTCATTGTAATACCTTGTGTTCGTGAAATAGGCCGCGCATGTCTCGGCTTCATAATTTACAGTTACCTAATTTGCTAAGGACTACAGTCGGTAAAGTTTTACTAAGCTCAGAGCAGATAACAAATTCTCCTTACTTAAAAATTAGATAAGATTTACTTTTGCTTTAAAATATCTCAAGCAAGAAGTATTTATATATTCTTCAATAAGTCTTGCCTTGTGCACAAGTAGTACGTAGTGATGTTTCTAATATTTCCTTTAGATGATCAGAATTTTTATATTACTTCTCAGAACTAGGCATTCTTATGTATCTTATTTTATTGATATAAACAGTATCTTATTAGAAGGCAGAATCATAGTCTTTTCTAGGTTAAAATGTACAGGGTTATGTTCCACCAGGGTTCTATTACTTTTTGGTGAAATTTGATGTTATTTATGATTTTGATCTACCTACATATATCTTATATTGATATCTCACACAGCTTGTAGCCTAATATTCCCACTACGATACACAAAAATGATTATATTTCAAGACCATACTGTACTCTATAAGTTATCACAAGTAAGATTAATCTGTAAATCTCGGTAGTTAAAGCTGAGGTCTTATTGTTACCGTGGCACCCGTTTGGTGATGACCTCTTAAGTCAACATTACGTTTACATCTAAGCACAAAATATGTATAACACAATCGCAGTAATAGAAGTCAGAACAGAAAATAGTAATTTAATCTGAAAAACTCACCACGATTCAATTATCCTGCCGGGTTATTTAAAGCCTACATGTACAAGTTTTCGTATTCGCAATTTCCCCGTTCATGAACTTACAACTGATATTTTTTTGAACCTTACTGATTAGTAATTAAATTTTGCCAATTTCTTCACAAGTCGTATCACCGTGTTGCGTCCGTCTGAAGGCTTCGAATACCACTTTTGATGATATCTCACACAAGCTGTAGCCTAATATTCCCACATTACAACATACTGTACATACTTAATATGACTGCTTATAACAATCAATCAAGGCTCAGGCCTCAAGAGATATTGTCACGACCGTTGGCAGGAGTAAAAACTGAGTCTCCTTCCTTTGACAAGTGATTATAAAGACTCTTACTGTCTAAAGTCAGCTACGCAACTTCACGTTCCAGTGCCGTACTCTTGCATGTCCGGCGAACGGGAAATGTAAGCGTCAACAATGTAAAATATATTTTTTGATAACTCTGAATTTATAAACTTCTACTAAACAATAAGAGCTATAACTTAAGTTCTGTACTTACGACCTATTGTGTGGTACCGACCATGAGAATTCTGTAAGTAAAGCCTGTGTTAAAAGTGATTCATGATAAAGTTATTATCTTCACCGTGTTAATTAAAATCCATAAATTAATAAGCATCAAATTCGACTGCTATCATTTAATTAAAGTTATGAAGATCAACGAATTTAATTGGTAAATTGTTGACACTCAGAACGGGAATAAGCGAACTGTTCATTGATATGATATAAGCCGTTGCATTTTCAGTAGTGTTTGTAAGTTGCCAATGTTTTAAATAGAAAGAGCTCTTAAATATTTTATGAAAGCCCGTTTTAGTACGAAGATCCTTGATTCGATTCTCAGCCAATCCAAAAATATTTGTGTTGTGATATGAGGACTAACATGAATCAAAAGTTGACGAGTTAGTCTTTATAACAATAAAAGACGAATAGCAATCGTTACTTGCGATAGTAGTAGTAGTGGCATATGTATGTAAATAACTATCACCAGTGTACAACTGAATCTTCTTTTTAAACATTTTTACTGAGTTCTGGCCTCGGATGCGCATTACATTAACATGATTAAAAATGGATTTTAACTAACTAAAACAAAAAACTGAAACATATATCATATCATAAATTTCAGACATAATAATAAACAATGGAACCCCCAGCAATTTTGTGATTTTGAATTTCGTTTCACTTTTATACTACTACACATTTATTATCCACGAACACGAACACCGTAACTCTTCTGGTCTTGCCTCCCCCCTCTTCTTTCACTCTGTTGGGTGAGCTATTCGTTATGCAGCATGTTTGCTAGTGCTTTGACTGGTGAGGTCTTCGTTTTTCATATTCCTGTATGAATGTTTGCAGCATCGGATGCTTAAATTATTGTTTGTGTGCAAATATTCCAGCTGTTATTACTTTTCAAACTAAATAATGTTTTTTTTAATGTAAATAGTAATTTACTTTCAGGGCAAAAGAAGATAAACGAGCAAACACACCATCTCATGTTCGGGCCACCGGTTCCCATCCACATTACCAACGGTAAGTCACAGATACGCTGCCTTTGCTTAGACAATATTATAAGTATATAAATACATATGGAATTGCAGAGGTTGAGCAGGCGCACGGAATGGGACTAGGTGCACCTCAGTAATCTCTTAATTTAATGGCTTTGTTTCATTAAAACTGTTTGTGTTAAATATAGTTCAAAATTATACATGTTTAGTAAGCAGAGCGTGTCGTCGTATCTTCGTCTTTTTTTCGATTATCATATGTATGATTTATATCAGACAACTTTAAAAGATTGTATTAAGATGTAATTGGGATACAATGGCTAATTAGATTGTTTGGAAAAAATATCATTGTATTCAAAGTCGCAGACGGAATTGTCACTTCTGGCTTGTTGACACCTTTCCATTTTATCCGATTTGTACCGCAGTGCGCTATACGTGATGCTAGTGTTAATTTTTTAATAGCTTAACTAGCTTTTTTATACCATGTTTGGTCAGTTTCATACATTAGAAACTGAAGTAGATGCTCAGTACGTAAAGATGTTGCTACGAGTAAGCAATGTGAACAATGGAAAAGTAAATCATATTAAAAGCACAATTAAACCGCCTTGTAACTTGTTTTGTTTTACGTCGGTGATTTATTTAATTTTGTTGTTCACAATTTTTAATGATTACTGAATAAAATATGAATTCATAACAATATTAAAATCATACAAGGCCCTCTTTTTTAAAAATTGAATTGATAAAGTACATCGGCACTACGGGACTTTACTCTTCAAATTAAATATCGTCAATTCACGATAGATGGCCTATTTAAAATGACGACGCAACGCGCAGGCGCCGCTATGGGCGCTAATTTAACAATTGAACTTTATAGCACAGAGATAATAATATACTACGTACAAATGAATAATAGTATCGTATTATATGTTATCGTCACTTATGAATTAAAACTAATCACGCCATTAAAATAAAACATTAAAATTAAATAGTGTCATCTATAATTTCCACGTAAAGTGCCATCTAGTAAGTTTTATTAGTAAATAACATACTGACAATCATAGAACTCGTTGTTGTACCAAGCTCGCGCCACAGGCGCCCACGCCGCGCGACTTAGTGTGGGGTCCTCCAACTCCTGCTCACGCCATTCGTCGTCCACATTCTAATTGAATATGTTGTATTACATATAATGATATAGGATATGTTATATTATTACTGACAATTAAATTTATAATGAGAAAGTGAGTGGCTGTGTTGGAAACCGACTTACACCAGTATTACAGTATTAAGAGTAACTAAAACCGACGAGCATGAATGCGTAGATGTATGAATGTAAAAGAAGTGTGCCAGGGCCGTCAAATGGTAATCCCTAATCACTGCTTAACCCTCTGGGTAACGGGCGTGAGTGCTTTTTATTATACTCCTAATATAGGGCCGATTACGGTGTCTGTAAACTAAGTATTAAAGTACGATTTGTGGTTATGATTCGGATATTATTTGCCTTCTTTTTAAGAAGCAAGAGAGTTGTGCTAGAATCGCGCCAATTGGAAATCCGTTATCTCTGCCTACCCGCTGTGTTACCGGCGTGAGTGCATATATTTTGTACTTAACCCAAATCTTTTCTTTACTTACTGAATCTTAAGAAATATCATATACATTCTACCTACTTGGGCTGACCTGACCTGGGTTGACTGACATTAATGCTAACAAGACACTTTAGTCACAAATCGTAAAATTATTTAAATTTCCGTGAGGAATTTTTGATAAACGAATAAAATGACGGCTTAACTCACGTGTAGTTCGGTGTATGTACCGACTGGTATCGAGCCCGCCTGTGGCTCTTTGTCAGGGTGAGTGGGACTGGGATTAATTCTCGGTCGCGCGCCGTCTCGCACGTTGCCCCCTTCTCTCCCCTCCTCCGTCTCTAACGGGCTCAGAACTAGTCGGTACGTACATACACCGGACTACGCGTGACTTAAGTCGTAATTTTACTAGTTTAAGGTTCTTCGTATGAAATAAGACGATACGATAACTGATATTCAATCTAAAAGTCAAAGATGTATTTAAAATGTTTAATGATAGCCATGATTGAGTAAGATTGAAAGTTAAATCAACACATAGCAGATTCCATTAAACTGTGATGTCGAACAATGCTGCAGCGCAAAGGATAATGGAACCGCTAGAAGCTGTTTTAAAGCATCACAATTTAAACAGAAGGTTCGAACAAGGAGCTCTTCTAATGTTACATTTCCTGTTAGAAATTGCTTTTCCCGCAGCTTGATTATTTTTGCTAATAAGTGTTAGTTTACTTCCTAACTTTATTTTTAAAACGTTATATTAAAGTTGTGTTTGACCTATTTTGAGAGGAGGAGGAGGAAAATCAAAATGTATATTAGTTTCTTTATTTTAAGTTCGTAAGTACCAAATATATTAATAATCCAGATTAATTTATAAAATACATTAATATCATTTTTTTCATGACGCGCAAAACACACGTGGTAGTTTCTTATAGAAAACTTGGCATGGCAATTTGTGCGAGACTCATATAGCTATTGTCATTTCTCCGCCCTGCAAGTTTTCTGCTACCACCCTATCTCGCATTGTACTCCTAGCTAGCACTTTTTAATCTAGAGACGTCGAATAGAAAGAACAGTATCTACATCTTCTTGAATATTTCGCTTGCTCGTAAGATATTGCTTTGGTTCGTCCTATTTGTTTTCGGAATAGAAAACAATTTTATTCTTACACGGCTTAGATTTTCTTTTAGACCAAATAGTTGCTATAAGTGATCTGCAGTGAAAAGAAAAAGAAACAATAGTTCTTTTTTAATATTCTTTATGGATTGACTGATGTACTATTTTTTTTGACAAATTTTCGAAAAAATCATTTTAGAAGGATATTTACCCTTAAAAATATGTAAATATGTCTTTAATTATGTCTTTAAAAAAAACAGGTCTTGACATTCATAAAAATCTTTACTCAACCGATAGTATTACAAAGGAGGATAAAAGTCGTTATCGGCATTCTTTAAACAGTTTCAAGTCAACATTTCAGAAAATCTAGAGAGAACACCATCGTTTGAAACGATGGCAGTACTCCCATACCATAAACGGAGAATTCAGGGTCTCGGACACACAGGTTTAGGTCTCTGAGTGTCCTAGGAGCAACCCCGAGTAGAACAGGAGCGAAGGTGCTTTTCGGAATGCGCAATGTATTTGCAAAGTCTACTAGGGAATGCGGTAGGGTTCCGAACAGAGATCCCATAGCCCGTGTCATCTCGTTTGTCGACCGCCGTAGGATTTTAGTCGGTGCAAGCCCCACATAACTCGTGTCTTCTACACATTGTCCCGAGTCGAGTACGAGGAAGGAATATCTTCACAAAAAAATAAGACATAGTATTTATAACATTAATTAATCACTTAATGGTAGCGAGTGGCTCTTGCGCAGATTGCATTGGATTGCCATAAGCACTTACTATTACATTTACATTATTATTAATTAACATCCATAACACCAGAGAAATTGCAGATCCAATGCCGATGCTTTAGGTCCTCACGCTATTTTCTTGAAGTTATATTGGTTTGGAAATACCGCTGCAGGCAGATTATTAACACATGGCGCGTATGCGAGGCAGAAAATTCTCCACTCAAACCATGAGATAGTGAAATGCGACCCATTAAAATGTTATGGATGGGATTTGGATCTCTGTAGTGTTGAGTGATGATAAAACTCAGCGTTAGGATTTGTACCAATAGGTGATAGAACATGTCCCAACATCTCTTCGCAAGGCCCGAGAGTCAATCCGATCACTAATAGCTGTCGTTGATCAAACTCAAGTCTTGGAGATCTTTTCCAATCTAGAAATGTGTTGAGAGTGGAATACCCTATCTCTCTATCGGACCAAACCTGTGGCTTGTACAGCTGAACGTGATGGGCAGGACAGAAATACTGCTTCGCTAAACCCAGCACACTAAGGATTTTGGAGGCCAACGTGGGTTTACCTTCCAGATGACTACGATACTAGTATCGTCGTCATCTGAAAACCACGTCTAGACGTGGCTCAATATGTCAGCGCCAAGAATATTTGATTGGGATACCAGGGGAGTGTTACCACAAAGCGTTGTTTTTAACGGTGAGTGCGCAAACTTGTGTTTATTTTTGTTAAAAAGAAGTTACGTTCTCGTTATGCGAATCATCCGTATCTTTAATTGTTTCCAAATAAGTCCGATCAACGGTAATTATGTAAAAACAACTTAATGAGAAAAAAATTACCCCTAATAACTTAGGAAATATATCTAAAAGTTCGCCAAAACTGTTCCAAATTCACATAAGTATGTTGCTGCCGCATGCTAAGCATGTTGTTTACGCGAACATTATAAGATTGCCCTCTACCAAATATCGTCTAACACGGCTAAAGAAGCTTTCACTTCAAAAATCATAATTTTATATGATCATTAAAATTGCGACTCAAATGTTCTTTACATGGGAACAAAATGGTATTAGTCTGCGGCGTATTCATCAGATTATATTTGAAATGGTCACTATATTGAAGCTACGCGATGGAATCTTGACAAGTTTTGCGCAAAAATTAAATTCCAACGAGATAGCGCCACTGGCAAAGTAAAGCAGCCAGGCGAATTTTCTCTCAGCAACGACGCCTCCGTTGAATCTGCGTACCAATGTTCCAATATTCGATATGAATCATTTTTTAATACGGACACATATTTATTTATTTTATAAAAACTTGACAAAAGAAACGTGAAATTGTATTATTTCGATTTACTAATACGTTTCTTTTATACGACTATATTCAATCGAAGAAAGAGACCACACAAATTTGCTACATAATTATGCAATAAATATCTAGCAATAACGCTTTAAACGCATTAAAACAAGCCGAAAATCTTACAATGTAAGCTATATTAAACTGACAGATGTTCTAATTCTTTTTTACCCCTATTTAAGGCAGAGTTTCGCTCGTAGTGTCTTGTATCATGTACTTTACGTTTATTATACGAATAAAACAAATAGGTATGATAAACGTCTTGATAAATCAGTAATAAATAGCCGAAAATATAGTTTATGTTGCAGTGTTTACCATCCTTATAGCAATGCAAAACAACTTATCAACATTTACACCCGGCGTTGTACAGTTAGTTATTATTATAACCTAACAAGAACTTCATGGGATATTCTCAAATCAAAAAATTTAAGTCATTTGATATGCCTATACTAATATCATAAATAGGAAAGACTCCGCTGTATTGGTATATTCACATCATGTATAAATATGATCGGTAAATAAAATATTTGGTAATTATATTGGTAACTTCTTATCACGAAAAAAATCAAAGGTTTTTCTACAGAATTATGAGAGGAGCACATACAACAACATAGAAATACAATAAAAGAAATAGCTTTTAAATCATACATTATTGGTCTACTAGACTCAGCGGCTAGGCAATGACGGAGGCACCTTACCACTTGTTTGAACTGTCATGGCCCTGTATACCATTACGATGTTGTTCTATTAACTTATTTATATTAAAGAGGAAGGCAGGGTAGAGGCCTCTTACTTACATCATACCTCTTCTTAAAGCCAAAAATGCATTTTTTCTCCTTCGTTGTTAATATGAACATCTTCAAGTGAGTGCTCTCATATTAGATGCGATGTAGATGACGTAACATAAAATGTAATATTTTTATTGCACTTATGTCATAGAAAACTATCGACCACGACTGGGAATCGAGGTCACGAGCCGCGAACTGTACTCAAGTACTACTCTCATTAGAATATGCTTCATATTATTTTAATGAAGTTTTCTTTTGATTATCGGGGATTCGATGCCCAGCCAGTTTGTTATACAACATTTATTATAATTTTGCATTTTTAAAGTGTTGTCTTTTCATAACGTTTGGTTCATCTCATTTCAGGCGAGACATTCGGTAATTAGCGTAATTAATTCTTACCTCTATCTACTGAAACCGAATTATAGACTTGAGAATACTTTTATTCTCTCTCCAACTGACGCAATTGCAACTCGTATCAATTCCAAAGTACACTATTATTTGAAAACAATCTTCGCTGTTTACATTTATTGTAATTATGCATTAGGTTCGTCAAGTAGCGAACTTGTTTATTCAAAAGCTGAATGTAGCCAATCGCGAAGTGCCTTCGCTGGCCTTTCCTAGCTTCCGGTCAGGTCATTTAGCCCAGCCCAGCCCGGCTCCATTGTTCATTATTTTAATTTTTCCTTCACTCGCTATCCAAATTTTATAAAGTAATAAGGTGTCGTATGGTATTAAATTATAAAAGAATAATGTTTTAATCACAATTATTAGTATTACGACTTTTATTTAATACTTCTATAAATACACAAGTATATATTTAGGTACAGTCTAGTAAGTTTTCATTATATTACAGTTACTTTGTGTACTCAAAACATTAAAAAAATGACGTCACACATTAAAAAGGCACCGATGTTCGCATTATAAAAAATATAAAATGTTTTGAATATCTTAATGTTAATTTTCCTCATCCTATCCTTATGTATTTATTCTAATCTTTACTAATATTATAAATACTAATGTGACTTTGTATGTTTGTTACGCCTTAACTCTTTAACGACTCAACAATAGATGTTGCACGCAGTGTCAGGGGTACAGAAAATAACAAATACCTTTAATCCCCAGGAAAAAACTTCTTGAGGGATACGAAAACAAAACCGAATATTTTTGCGATGGTAATATATAATAATTTTAGGCGAATTATATTTCTCTTGCATCGCCGTGGCCACGCTATTACTTATATTCTTAACATTTATAATATCGTTGTATTATTTTTCAATGAACGGATAGCTTTGTAATTTTAACGTCTTTTGAAAAAGTTGACCGAGTAAGAGCTCGTCTGGGGAACAAGTTGTACCAGGGCCTCCTGTTGAGACCATGCCGACCTTGCAATCTCTCGACTGTCGAAATATTATTTGTACAATATACATACACTTCCTGATATCAAGGTAAAAATACTAGAGAAAGAATGTAAATAGTATGGAAATGGAATATGTTGATTTGATTTAAATCGTAAAGATGTTTGAACAGTACATCCAATTTGAGAGAGAGCAAAGGGACCCACCGTAAGACCTTTAAAAAAATATCTAACATTATTATTTGATGGAAACATTTGGTATTGAAAAATATGTTGCTTGACTTATTTTTTATATGAATCAATTATTAACACAAGGCAAGGAATATCTATAATCCAAGAGCACGTATGCGTAGATGTATGAATGTAGAAGTGAGAGGTATGACAGGACTGTACCAAATGGAAATCCGTAATCCGTGCCTACACGTCTGGTTAAGGGTGCGATTGCTTATTTATTTATCAATTATTAATAATAAATTTTAAGCCGCTACTCAATTTGTTCTCGAAATTATTTTGTACATTGAAGTTGTTGCATTTTTGTTTTGAATCGCGACTGATTCTACAAAAGAACTGCCATCGGGCTTACCACTTCTGTCGCAAGTAGTTTTAACTGTTTATTCTTTCTGATATTTTCAATACTTCAATGCAACATAAAATTGATTCTCAAGTGCTTGTTTTCTCCGAGTGACTCAATTGTTTTATTGATTTATGATTTGCGACATAAAACACTGCTTTTTCAGAATTTCCTTGTAATGGAAATTTCCAGTCCGCCTAGTAAATTAATTCAGTTGTATATAGAAAGGCAATTTTTATTGTAAACTAACAAATATTTATAAGGATTCACTTTCTTTCACAAATGTGTTACCGCATTTGTATGTAACGTGCTTCTTCGTCTCGTATCTGCGGCTAATGAGTCCGGAAGCTACGTGACACATGAATATTATACGCCTCGCGGGAGATATGGCGGAATTCGAGACACGCTCGTCCCGACCGCCCGGAATGTAGATATAGCCAGGTGGAAGGAATGAATTTCACACACTTACCTTATTATATTTCCTTCGAAATGTTAGTTGTTGTCACTTCAAACTTTCGGCATTCTAGTATATTTAGTTGCGGTCGGCGAAGAGGACAATCGGCGTAAAATTTAAGTCATGATACCATATGTTTAAAACATGTGTGTAATAAAAATAATAAATAAGCCTTTTTTAGTATGTTTCCCACTGCAAGGACACAGGCCTCCTCTCCGAGAGAGTATGGGCAATATCATCTACAAACCATCAAAATATAGTCTTCGGAAGAAGTATTATTCAAATGCTCTACATTTGGTTACGATTGATTCAAAGTATATTTGATGCTGCAGAGTGTGACGCAAACCACCTGCATTTCATATACATTTGTATATTTTGACATTGGGTCATAAAATACATAATAATCCGTAGCACTTGCAGCGTTAGCCAACCGTAAATAAGAATTATCGCTAATTGCAACAATATTTCACACATTTATAAATTTTTGATAGGTATTTTGGTCGTACATATCGTAATTAGTAATTTGGTGCCTTCGACGCGGTTCTCCCACTGAAGTTCATTTCCCATGCAACAAGTAAAAGAATGTATCACGTTTATAAAATATTTACTAATTTGATCACACTTTTCTAATCTGCATCGATTTAAATTTTGTTTTGTCTTCGATTCCGACTATACACACACACATATGTTTTGATTTTTAACGGATGTTATCGAATCCGCAATACGTCTGTCCTCTATTTGCGCAAACACAACACTGGTCGCCGTCTTAACTTCTAGAAATGTATTCAAAGACAAATGTAATTTTTAGATATTTATACGATATACAGATTGAATTTCAGTATTTCTGTCCACAATTCAGGCGCAATAAAAACCAGTTCTATATAATAAAAAAAACACAGACGGTCATAAATCCTGCCGAAGTGAAAATTCATAAAAAGCAAAAATTTATAAATAATGAATAGTGAAATATATATATATATATATATATAATGAACATAAATAATGAAAAAAAATTAAAAAAAGTTTTTCGAAACTGTTCCAAATTTAAATGAGCGAATCGAAACTATCACTATGATGTTTATATTTTATTTATAAGATGGGAAACTTACCCTCTATAAAAAGGTCTTCACTGCTTGTACCGTGAACGCTCGCGGTGTCCGACTCAATAATGACTACTATGAATAACCTTTGTCCGATATTTAGTAATTTACAAATGCAGGCTTTTATTTAATTCAATAACTTAGTAAATTCAATTCGCGTAAGAGATTTTACTTAATGTTTTATTCATCCATAATATAAGAAATTGTCGATTTACCTGAAAACTGATTTTTATTTTACTTTTAAATTAAAATTATGTTTCAACCAAAGCAGCCGTTGCATTTTCACGTAGCAAAAGCTGTTCCAAATAATGGTTGGAAATTTCCAATAATCTCTTAATGCCCGTATATGACGGTTCCACTGATTGCCGCAATTTGCTATAGTCATTGTTTGAGTATGGCTATTATAAGTCGCTGGGAGTGTAGTTTGTGGTATTAAAATGATATAACTGTGTATTATAAGAATAAACAACATGAGCATGGAAAAATATCAAATTATAATAAATCTTTTAATATATAATATTAATTCAACGAACTGAAAAGAGTTCTAATTGAATTCCGAGTCGAGGGCGCAGCTAGTTATGTTATAAAATACATTGTTTTTAGACAGTTATTATAATATAAAACTTCATGATTACTTTACAAATATTTAATAACTTGTGTAAGCTTAGGGAGGAGAAATTAATAAATGAAAAGATTTTAAAGCAAGCTTTACCCAAGTAGTGAGACTGGATGTAGCCAATTACAAAGTGCTTTTCGTGGCTAGTGCTTATTTGCGGCGGGTCATTCCGCTGTTCCGGACCTCTACACTACAGTTTTAATATTACCATTATCACTGTGGCCTACCGCAGTTTTATTTAAATTCTTTTTATTCATTTTGTGTTTAAAATGCATAGCAAAATTTCATTATTCTTCGACTTAAATAGCTGCTTGCTGTCATAGCTACTAAAAAGCATTTGTATAGCCAGCCTCCAAAGTTAAGGGTTATCTTTAATCGGTACTCCTTGTACCTTCATTAGTGATTTTTTTCTTAATACAAAATTTAATACAAACATTGGTTGATGATGAAATACAACATAGATTGATTTTCTGTTTATTTTAGATTGAATGTGGGCTAAACTAAAAAAAATCCAACAGCAAAATGACGATCTGAAATCACTTAGCGAAGAAAGAGCTTAAGCTCTCCACGAGGTCCAAGCTTAATGTTCCATTTCGGTATGTAAATGGAGATCCTTGAGTGGATAGGAACTTGAAGTTTGTCTATAAAACTTTTGACATGAAGACAAACTGACGTTACCAAACATGTGTCAGAGTTATTAGTTATATCTTCTAATTTTAAAATAATAATTGAACTCATTTCTTTAAATTATAATGCGATTTAGATTTAGATTATTCAGATATTTAATTAAATAACTTTAATTCACAATTAATTAAATGAACAAATAATTACATTTAGTCATAACTCTATGCATGCGCTTGTTATCCTTTATTTGTAATAGTTTCTGTTCTTTTTGAGGTTCGCTGTGTCATGGTCACACTTAACTGGCAATGATATATACATATGAAAAAAATTAAGTGATGTGTATATTGTAAGTTACTGGGGATTTGCAAACTTTGTTATTAGTAGAAAAATATAAAGATATTTTAAATTCTGCTGGATCTCGTTCGAGTCCTTGTCGGGATATTCACTGGCATTGATTTTATACATTGGTTTTGTAGCTTTAGCACCATTTGGTAGCCAAGTTGTAAGTTATACAAAATGCAAAAAACTTTATACAAAATGCGATTGTCTTGTTTTCCTTGTCTCCTTTTCCTCGTTTCCCTTTGGTAGTTCCGTTGCCGGTGTCTCAACTAAGTGCCTACCACCGCGGTACTGACTAGAACAAAAGTTTTTTATTAATAATGCTAAGTCGCCATTAAATTCCAACAGCAAATGTAATAATTGTCTGTTTCTATAATTAAAACAAAAGGCAACTCTCTGAATTGTAAGGGCCCTTAGGGGTTCATAGCTTCAGTAAAAAGTAAATTTAGTTAAGCATTGTCTTTCGATGTCATCACGCCTTAAGCATTATTAAGCGAGAGAAGCAGTTAAGAAAATAACACAGACATTACTTATGAACGCGAAGGTATGTTGAACTGTGGTAAAAAACAAGCACGCTCTCAGTGGATTTAAAATATTCACTAGTACTTTGTTCTGTCTGCCGTGCTTGTGAAACGGGTCGCGCACGTCTCGCCGACATAATTTACGGTTACCTAATTTGCCAAGGACTGAAGTTGTAAAGTCTTACTAAGCTGGGCGTGGGTAGCAAATGTCGTACTTTTTCATTGAGAGGTAGCTAAGCGCAGTGGTTGCTGGCTTGTGACAAATAGCATAGCAGAATTAATATAAACTACTTAATAATTATTTTAAAAAAATGTTAAGAGTTGAGACAAACACAGAAATGACAGGCAAATATTTAAAAGAAAATAATAAATATAGACCAAGTTGGCTAAGTTTTGTCCTAAAATATATAGAATTGCTTTACATGTGCAAATTGTGAGCTTGTGTTTGCAGCCGGCGTACAAGGCTCTTTGTAGATAACGCGACAATGTATTCAGGTCAACGTTGAGACTCTGAAGGTCTTGTTATTTTAGGTCCATATATTCAAATAGAGTGTTGTGTATGTAACAAAGTTTACGACAGTAAGTTCTTGAAACCAGTACCGCTAAATAAAAATTAGGTATCTATTTATTACTCTAGTGCGAACGGATGTGGATAAATGTCATGAGGTCATTTTGTTATTTCATTAGTATATTGATGACATCCGCCGAGTAACTAGAAGAACAACCGAGAAGACTTACAGTTGCGATGACGGACTTTCTGTAGAAAAAAGAAAATAGTTAAGCATGAGAAAAGAAGCAGAACAGAGGTGTAGTGTAGTAACTCGCCAACGACGTGACGTAGTGACACGGGTTACTAGACTGACATATCTTTATATTGAGGCTCAAAAACTCTAAATGATTTTTGAACTTTATATTTTATTGTGTTGAAAAACAAATTCATGAATAATTTACGTATACCCCAGAGATATGTTCACTGATTGTATACACGATTCACTTCCTCGCTTGCACTTGACATGATTCTATTTCAGATATGCGTCTATTGAATGCTAGCATGATAATGTTTAGGAGGCCATGCGAACCTGTGCAGAGCAACGTGAATAGACACTGCTTAGGCAGGGAGAGGGCAATTATGTATTTTGTTCACTTGGAGTATGAACTCGTAAAATTAAAACGTACCCAATATTAATGTAGCGCGTGTTACGAATGCACTGATTGACCTGCTGTGTAACTTATATTTCAAGCTTATTTTATTAGTCGTAGCTAAATTTTAAAAACCCTTTTTTATACTTGGATAGACTTAAAATGTAGTTTGTTCCGGAGCCCTGAACGGTTACACTTAAAAAGCTCGGAAGCTATTTCGAGGCGTTTTAGGAAGTGAAATCTCACATAACTCTGACTTAGCCAGAAAATAGGATCTCTTATGAAATTTTCTTCACAAATGTTTATCACTTATATAACGAAATAATTAATATATTTTTAGATATTTCTATCTGTTCTTTAAGCAGTATATACATAAGTATGTGTCGTGAACTTCACACAATGAAAAGAATTAGGTAAAGTAAGGTCAGCGTATTAATTATAACCATCATGCAATAGAAGCTTCCAACTGGTTCTCGATAACTTTCGCTTTGCCAGTTATCTATTGCAATACGGTGAATAAAATATAAGTCTTGCATTTGTTAAGCAACATTATATTTTATGAGGGTAGTCTTGATACTCTCTCTCTCGGGCTTTTTATGGAAATAGCTGGATGAAGGTTTTATAGAAAAAAATGGATATATATCCATTATCTATTATTGTCTTATTTTATTATCTGATAATTATCGTTTTCCACCGCTATTGACATCACGTTGCATAAGAATTTAAATTCCTTTTCCTAATATCTACACAAGAAGTCATTTCAACAGTCACTAGTCTCCATGATTGATTGATGTATCAATCGTTTTTTACCTCAACATAAAGCAGTTGAGTTCCAAAAAAATAGAAAGGAAAAATACGAGTTTCCTTAAAGCTTATTTTTTATTTACAGCGTTAAGCGATTTGGTCACACGTAAGGCGATCTTTGAAATTAATTACATTATAAAGCATTTTGTTTAAAAAGCGTAAACAAAAGCAAACAATCAATGTTAATGACCTAATTCAATTGCTTTCCCTTGTTTGCATTTGTTTTTGATTTTATTTTTTACTATACTTATATAAGTAAGGTAAGGCTCGTGGGAGTGTGAGTAACAGTAATGGTAAGGATATCCTCACCATTACTGTTAACGAACACGAGTCTGATTGCGACATAGACAGCTATTTGTTAAATGCTTGGATAGAGAATGAACCTCAGGTCACTAATTACAATATGCATAAAGATTATTTTATTATTTTCGGTATTGCGTTCCTATTGAAGGCAACTTATAGGCTTAGGGAAATTCTAAGGAAGATGATTTTTAAGGACTACGGAAAATTTATTATATATTAAATTTATTACATACATACACTTAAGTCTTATTTATTTGTATTCGAAATTAGTTGTACTGTCTATTTATTCCAATGTCTAAAATGTTTAAAACTTCAGTAAGCACTTATTTTTTTGGCACCTGCTAAGGCATAGTAACGTCTATTTATCTCGGTCTAAAAATACTTTTATAATTTTCAAAACTCATTCGAATCCCATGAGTTATGTCTTCCCATCTAATATATACCGAACAGATCTAGCTATGTATACAATACGAAGAACAGGGTATAGGAAATTGCAATCCTGCGAAAAATAAATCTATTCCCGTGAGGAAAATTTATACAACCTTCATTTACAATATCGTTTGCTATGGTATTGCTACATTTTTGACAATTACTAGTTTTTGATCCGGAATACGCGGAATCATCATACAAATAACGCGTGCAAAACCGCGGGCAACAGCTAGTATCCTATAAAATATGTTTTCATAATAAATACTCATGTGATGTGCTTACCTAATTTTAATTTAATTATTAAATTATCGGCTTATAGAATAATTAAAATCAAGATTGATTTACTTTTCAACTTTAGTTAGTAAAGTCAAGAAACAAGTATTCTAGGCCAGCCTTTTAGATCTTTGAGCCGAGTAAAGAACTTGAATATTCTCATTATGAACTCCTGTAATCTCAAAATAAAGTGAACAAACTTCTAGAACATGAGATTTTCTTATGAAGGCACGGAAAGCCGCGGACGGCCTGGTGGCTTTGCTAACATCCTCCTACATGGATGAAGCCGACACTTGAGTTAAAATAGTTCTAAGTTAAAAAATATTTGAATAGTGATTCAACCCTAACTAGTATTATAAACGCGAATGTGAGTTTGTTACGCTTTATCTTTACTCAACAGACTATCATGAAGTTTTGTACACGCATTGTCACGGAAACAAAAATGGCAGACGTGGTGGACACATAACTACGTCTTATCAATTAACTTATCTTTATGTATATTTTTGCTAGTTGCGGTCAAAATTACCTTTTAAATAATATTTGAATCTGTTATTTTGATAAAGAATTTTAGAAAAGATAGTGCTTCCCCCATAAAAAAACATGCTTAAAAATAATACAGAACGTTTTCCGGGTTAGCAAATCGTAATCGGTGTTGTGAACAGGAGGTCCAGTCCCTATTTGTCCAAGTTTATTTATTAGATTACACAGCAGTGCCAACTTCGATATCGATATCGACGTCGGCGGCACCTGCTGGGCGCCCTGCTGGGGGTCGATAGGCGATCGGTTATAGTTATCCAGAGTACAACTAAATATACAGCAATAGTAACCTTGTGAAACTCGGTCAATGTTAAACATTTTAGTTGTATTTAATTTATTGAGAATTACGATTTATAAAATCTTAGCCCCGAGTCAAAAAATAAAAATAATTAATGCACGTGCATTCAAAATTTGTGTTGTGTTGAAAAACGTTCTTTGCAATAATTAATGTCCATAATTATTAATTAAAATATAGTGTGAGTGTAAAATTAAAATGTAATACAATTTAAATATAATGTTATATTGCAAATGAACTTAAGTGAACAGGAACAAAGTCTTTTCGCGACTCTGTCGACGCAATAAGCAGTACTAAGATGGGAACTTGCAATTTGTGGTGTGTGAGTTCACCGTAAAGTTAGATCGCTCAGTTCGGTGCGGAATGCTTAATAAAGCGTTTTAGTAGTTGTTACAAATTTACACGCAGCAATTTATCCGCCATATTGTTGATAATTTAAACATCATTTTCACTTTATTTGTTTGTCAAGTGAGCCGTTGCAAGTACCGCATATCCGCATATGCTATAGGTAGGATTAATACTGATTTACAACCTGGTCGTAGATACTCGTAGTCCATAATAATATCGGATAAAGGTTTTTATTATTTAAATAGTGTTAATTATGTCTATTTATTTTGATATTGCAAGTGCGTTCTCCATTCGATTCGTCATTAGTCATTTCTTTTCACTAGTCCTAAGATGTTAATGCGAAGTGATTTCATGAGTTCGTGTGTTATGAAAATGTCAACTGAGAAATTTATCTCATGTTTCCGTTAATATTTTTCAATTTTCAAATACTATTTCTTTGGGTAAATTAAAAGCATAAATAATAAATAAACTTTTCATTTTGTATGCATGGTTCTCACAGTTTGGGAAAGTATTGTTAACTTGCCTCGTTTATGTCTCGGTGCAATGCTCAAGTTTTGCATAAGTTTGGAAGACTCGTCTCGAGCTCCGCAGCGTTAATTTCACGGTATCTTTATTCAAAACAATGATTCACAGCAGCAAAGAAAACTAAGTGACATAATTTACTATTTTGACGAGTGCACTTTAGAATTGTAAGAAACGTCCATACATGTCGCTAAGTTATTTATATCCGTATTACGTCAGCACTAAAATCCTTTTATATTTCCTACAAAACGACGCAATCTTGGTTCAATTTCTTAGGGATAACTCACTCCTAGTGGAGATTGTGTTAATTAGTATTGACAGATGTAGTGCCAAAAATCGAGGCAATATCGCGGCTAAGCCGAGCCCGCTACTTCCTTTATATTTCCTATATCATGCTTCCACTGCTTCCTACTAATACTTCTTTCAACAAAAAAATATGAGCAAAATAACTATATACTATATTCATCATTTAATGAATGAAGTAATTATATGTTCATTCTAGACGTAACTTACTGAACGTATTAAAGTCTAACACATTTTCTATAACAGATATTCAAATATGTTTGCCAACAAATTAAATTGAAGCAAACGGTATAGAAATCAATCATGACAACTGAATCGAATTGAATGCCAGGCGATGCGTCTCAGTATGGCGTAACAGCGCTGGATCAACCACCTGTCAGTTTCATGGGTAATTGATGATAATTGATCGTTTCATTCTAGGCAGAGTGGCATTAGCCAACTTAAGTTTCTACAACCTTTGAAACCCATACCATGGCAATGGCCGTGGTAAGGGTTTCAAAGCTT
This sequence comes from Papilio elwesi, assembly GCA_029849275.1. Taxonomy (NCBI): domain Eukaryota; kingdom Metazoa; phylum Arthropoda; class Insecta; order Lepidoptera; family Papilionidae; genus Papilio; species Papilio elwesi. Next base: position 5,997,461 of record CM056687.1, on the reverse strand, counting down.
GCCGTCGTGCCGCGGTTTTTCGTAATATCCGAGCGAAAATACTGATTCACGTTCAGAGGCCAATCTACTTGATGGCAGTATACGTAGTGCTACTCAGAACTATGTATTTAAAAATCTGGATAGCATCTTATTCCCACACGCCTCGCCAGCAGGTGGTTGTCCTATTTATTTACATATAAACAAATACAAATAAACAATAAGAAAAAAATATTTTGTCGTGCAATGTTTATAGTCATTGATAATATTAAATTCCAATAATAATTAAAAATAAAATCACCAAATATTGAACTTGTTAATTTAAAAATAATTATTTCGCTATGTCAATGAAATTTGTGAAGGTTTTTTTGAGATGTAACTTTACTTGCTCTAATCGTCTATTGGCGCCTTTCTCATTGTAAGTGCAATACAAATAACGTCTGAAATCGAAGGATCTGTGGGTAAGCTGCACTCTGTAGTTAGTAGCTCAAGCTTTTTTCTTATATTTTCTATTGTGTGTCAAATTGTCAAATTAATTATCGATCAATCTCTAACCAAGAACCACATCTTGTACTTATTTATATTATTACAGTTGTAAATTAATTTAAATCTATTGGTTTTGTATCGATCAATTATTTGTCAAAATTAATTACAAATCACAAAAATTAACTATTTCGTTTGTATTTCTGCAAAACTAATGAATGGAAACTTACGGAACTATCTATGTACATCGGATTTCTACCACAAAACGTATAATCCGAATAGGATTTACAATGAATTGAGGTAATAAATCCGATTCATGCAGTATGAAGAGATTGCTGGAAGAGATGGTTGAACATTATCATCCTTAGCTTTTACACTGTTATCTATTTATAAATAAAACATAAATAATATTTTTTTTCTCATTATAATATACTATTTTTGATTAATAATTATATGTTATAGAAGTAACTTAAACGGCAAGGGGCCGGATATATTGCTCAGAAGTGATGGGCAATGAGGCCGAAAGATCCTAGAATGGCGGCCATGTACAGGTCGGTGCAGGACGGGTATCGAAATGAAGATCTGGCGGGAGTACACTGGATGAGGCATGGGGGCACCGATCGTTGTGGCGTTACGTGGAGGAAAACTGTGGAAGACCAAAAGCTGAAGAGATGACGAATATGTTTCACATTCGTTTACAATTATTTATTATTTGGTTATTGTGGTTATTGCATGGTCTAATAGTGAACAGAAATATAGTTGCTATATCGTACTACAGTTTTGGTGGTCTCATCCCAACGTTACATATCAACCAATTTACCATCTCACAATTAACCATTTTAAGACATATTTCATAATTGCATAATTCTATCGTAAATATGATTACAAAGAAAAATATTGCTCAGTCCATACATTTAACCATTAACACGTTTAACTTTTTTATGTAAGAAAGTGGCAAAATGTATTTACATAATATACGTAGGACATAATATAAATTATACAATCACCTTTATTCTAACTTTTAAAGATACCACTGTAATGTTGTAGTAAAGCTTTAGTGCATGGAAACGTTTCAAGTTTAATATGTCGTAATAATGTAAAAGTGGCGCGCGTGTAAATGACTGCGCCTCGAGCGGATCTCATGCTGCTCATCAGGCCTCCGCGACAGTTATGAATTTCTAGTTCTAACAAGGACGACAATGATTTATTAATTTCATCATACCAATGTCAGCTACTTACATACCTTCAAAGTAATAACGTAACAAGACTTTGTTACTTTTACACGAGTCTCGGTTTTCCGGATGTTTCTCATCTCGCAAAGCTTAAAAAAAGTTAAGACATGAAACTATTATCAATCCTTTTTTGTCTTTGCATATTTAAGTTTACATAGAAAACTGATATTTGTTCTGACCACGGCTCTTCAAACGTTGTAAGTTTTCTTGTACATATTAATATATATTAATTTAAAGTCCCTGATATGGAATGGAGGGAGGGGGGGGCAATACTCACCATAGTGATTAGATACCAGTTCCTGATTTGTGTGGTACATCCATATCAAAAAATAAAAATGTCTGCTATTGGCTTTTTAACGTGGGGATGAGATCGTATATTTGTTCATTTTATTTGTTTGCAAAATCTGTCCAAAGTGTAACTGTAAACCCGTGTGGGAAATGCCCGCGCATACCCCATCTGCAGGCGCAAATTTATTATATTTATTTTTGTTTCACTATGGGTGGGTTTTATTAAGATTTCTCCGCGCCATGACAATGCTTCAACCTAAAAGAAGGGAAAATATTAAACACAAAGGAACATTATATTGTATACCACCTCGGTGATATGCCATTTGTTCAGCTATGCAATTAATTATAATTAGAAAAATATTAGTATAAGTTATGTTTTTATATTCTTATTGTTTATTTATTCATCTCATTTATCCAATCATCGTATTGATAGTTAATTATACTAAAATTATAAGTCTGAAGTGTTTTATGCGCCGAATACAGTACAAAGCGTCTGCACCAGTGTTGAAATGAGGCTTTTAGTTTTTCGTAGCCACAGTTCAGGAAGTATGATAACGTGCTCTCCGCCGCAGGTAATGCATCGCTTTTGCTTTATGCCACTAATGTAGTGCACTTTCCCGTCCGCAGTCTTAGATAAAACAACTATAAAATACGAGTAATAACATGTCTATTGCTGTTCTATCTGCCGATTGCGTTTAATAATGTATTGTTATAAACCTTTGTTTATATAATTCTACTATTATTATTTATTTATTTTGATCCGAGTTTGATTTCCTAAAGATTCCAATGGTTTCAAAACTAAACATACAAATCAATCATGTATAAGATGTACAACAATACCCTTTTTCTTGTGTTTTGTATGCCATATTAACACAAGTTTTTTTTTACATTTTGTTGCTAAATAATATGTCTTTATAATCTTTCTATGATACACAAACTATTTTAAACTTAACTTAAATAAATAACACTGACTTCGCTTTGTATCTCATTTCTTGAGCTTTGTATTGTTTTGAATTGAATATACCTATATATAACAGCCAATGCGTAATGTGGACGCGTTCATTTTATCTTGTTTGTTATATCGTGAGCCCATTCTGCTTAGATTGAATCTGCGATAAGTGATGGTGTTAATGTAAAGAATGGAACGATTTTGACCTCTTTCGTTACCGACCGCAGACTTCTGCAGATCGTGAATACGTGATGGCCACGTATTATTCTTTGGCTCGGTGCCTAACTATATTATGTGTGTTGAGGAATAATCTTTTATTCACGTTCATGTGAACCGGATAAAATTATGAGATAAAATACATTATTCATGTAAAATATAAGTATTTCAATGAAAGCTTTGTGTGGTCCCGGTGTTAGAAATTTTTGTTTGGGTGGATGATTTTCTTTAAATATGACTATATACGTGTTTCGTAGGCATTGCTTAAAGCGCGAAGCAATCAATTGTGCGTTTTGTCTTTGTATAAATAGGTCATAGTCAAAATCCCAATTACTCCGTAAGCATGTTTAGTAATATTCTTAAGGCTGCGTTGTACTTAAGTCTTTCTAGATTTCTTGCATGGTGTGCAGAATAGGAGTGTTTTCAATGGTTTTTGATTAAATTACAGAAATGTAGATTTATCTAAAAAATTCATTAATCAAAAGTTGCACATTCATATTTTTTTACAAAGTACACCTTATGTTATTAGATAAAAATATTTTTAAAGATAATCCATTAAAATAAATCATAATGGTCAGGCATTATGATTTATTTTTTTGGATTATCTAAATGAAGTCTGATGATGAAAAGGTTAACTATTATTACCACCAACTACCTCGTAACGCGTTAGCATTTTATATTCGATTTTACCTTGCCTGTATGCCCAAGTAGGGTTGGCCGTCAGGCAGGCGGCGGGCCGTAAAAAAGGATACCCAAAACTACTACTGGACTACGGTCGTATTGCACCGAGCGTACATAAGAAAAAAAGATCAGGGGAAAGAAATCGATTTTACGGTGATATTTGAAAATTAATTTATTCATAAAAAAAATTGTGGCCTTCGCGTCTGCGAAAACACTTTTGATAAAAATATATATATATATATATATATATATATATATATATTGTATGACAATGAAGATGTTAAAATTAAATAAAATGAAAAAATATGTATTTGCTAACACACTTTTTCATACGTTAAGATTCTAATAACATGTTTTAATCATTGCATAAAATCTGATATCAACTTAGTTTTGCAACAATTTAATTCTAGCTCGAAGTGTTGATGTAAACTCGTAGACGACAAGTCTGTAATCCGATTCAACAGGAAGCAGTTTGTGGCGCACCACACTTATGCCCCGCGGGCCACGCCCAGCAATATCGAGTGTAGTCATGCGCCCACTCAAAATTATAGTATTATCGCGCTTCGATGATTTGTTCAATTATTTTTATATTATATATTCCTTCTGTACGTGTGTATATTAATTATTTTGATGATGTTTGAGTGGGCCCTGGTCCTGAGATGGCTAAAATTCAAAATTGGATCTGTTTAGTGGCACTGCCATATAATAACGTAAAAAAAATAGTTTAATCCGCTTGAACATAATGGTAAATAAAACAATTTATTTATATTTTCATTACGTAATATAGTTAAAAATTGGAGCATTCATTTTGGCCCGGGCCGGGGTGTGCGTGTAAGTCGGAGAGGATGTCTGCTCTTGTCGCCTCAGCCTTCTTACGCGAGTCTACGCGTGCCTCTATAGGTCACATAGCGATAATATGATGATACAGATTCCGTTCTGGAACAGATTCCATCCGCCGAGATAGTCGTACTTGGCGGTTTCAGAACGCTGATTGGCTTGACTCACGTACCACCGATCACGCGGGCAGGTCTGTCCATGACTTTGCCTTGTCCTATGGTCTGACGCAACTGGTTACATTGGCCACGTGAATTCCAGATGTAGACGAGTTCAAGTTCCCTGTTGGACCTTCTGCTGACCTAACATCCAGACAGCTACGTGGTTTCAGTCGACGCCCCCTTGGGCTCGTCGCACCACTGCCTGATCCTGACAAAAGTGCCTATCTCGCGTTGTTGAGACAAATAATTAAATTAATTTAAACATATTTTGTGATCTTATAATAAAATAGTTTATGTCTATATTTATATTCAGTTGAATATTGAAGCGCATTGAAACATTAATTATTACGCCGTAGTGTATTATGTTGGCAAGTTCAATCAAGTTGCGTCGACATGGGTTAGTTATGAGGTTCTCAACTCCTTGCTCTGATCAGTTCAAAGTTAGTATAATTAGAGAAATTGTCTTTTGAAATGACAAATCTAATTACATGACATATATTCATAGCATTGCAGCATGTGACATTTTGCTCGATTGATATAATTCTTTACGAAGTTAATATTCCACTACACTACATTTTTTTTACATAATAAAAAAGTTACCTTAAGTTTATAAGTTTACCCATTTATAAAATCTTTTTAATTTTTTTAAAAATGTCATCATCTTCCTGCCCTCTGCTCATCTATCTGGGGTCGACTCGGAATGTTGTCTTTCATAGCCCTTTATCACCCTTCGTATACGAATTCCCTACTTACACATATCATCTTTCTCTCAATACATTCATACTTTCTTCTGTAGACGAAGTTCTACTATTTTAACCATCCAGGTTAATTCTCATTACTTTCTTCTTTCTATGTCATTCATTCTTCCGCATAATATGTCCATACTACCACCCTTGCTCCAAATTTCATGCATTAATTTTATAAATTTACAAAATGTATAAAAAGAATATCCTACTGTTAGCGTATCACAATTCAAAGCCGTCGTTCAATATCTACCCACATGCATATTTTTATTTCGCGATGCGCCTACCTGCACTGCGCGAGTGGATGGTCATTCGCGATAGAAACGTCAGACGTGACAAATGTGCTTGGTAAATAATTGGTTTTGAATGTTAATTAATATTATACTTGTTGAAACTGTAACCATCCTTTTTTCCTCTAGGGATTATTAGGAGTATATTAATGAAATCGGCTCGGAAACATAAAATGTCTCCAAGTCGAAACACCACCAAGATCGTTTCTTTTATATTATATTAGGCCAATGATATATTTATAAGTGATCGTCTAGTTGTAGAACTTTGTTCTAATTTGTGAGTTGTAATAACAAGTTCTTCTAGGAATTAAAGAGGAAGAAAGATTCGCCAAGCTTATTGAAGCCGTAGGATGCTTATTATTAAAGTCCTTAAACTCTATATAAAATTTGCCAAAATAATATTTTAAAATTAACGATCAATTGCAATTTCCAAAACATTTCATTAAAATTTTACTTGTAAGGGGTTTACATGCTTTAATCTCAAATACCCGATACAACCCTACTATCGCAACATATACTTTTGTCCTTAAAAATATATGGAGGTACACAGCTCCAGCGGAAATCCCCGCTGTGTACAGTGAGTGCCGTCCACCGGGTGCACTCCCCCCTACTTCAAGGGACAACAGATCGGCCACCGTATATCGCAGAAAAATACTGGCAAACCAGTAAGAGAGTTTTTAGCTCATTATTGGTGAATAAACACCATTCAGTCGTTTCTCGCATATCAATGCGTTACACCGTCAAGTGTATAATAAGGCGTCGCCACCAAGACATTGTCAGCATAGGTATCGACCTACGGAGCGCATTAGGAGTATAAAACTCGCCTCAGGGGATGGCTAATTCCCTCGTTGTGCGGTGTCAGCGCGACCCTTGAGAGCATAGCTCCCTCCAGCTACCATCTTCGCAAGAGACAAATGCACAGGCTCCACCAACTAATGCCAGGGCAGTTTCGGCCACATTAATAACTTTTAGTATAATTCTCGAACATCATATAATTGTGTTATACACCAACTTTTCGCATAATGTGAGTCTCGATCAACTTTGCATCACCCACCAATAATTTGCCTTCGTTTATAAATATGGATATTTTACAGGCCACTTAATTGATTTGTAAATCATGAAGGGCAAACAGTCTGCAATCCCGTATAGAGGGACCCGACTTGGGCAAATCTAATTAAGACAAGCGTCATACTACAATACAGAATACCATAGCAAACGACAATATCTTATCCTCAATCTATCCGAATAATACAAATGAGCATATTAGCCACGAACCACTTATATACCCGTCACAGGAGGACTCGTTGATCCCATCAATGATTCATCAAAAGATGTACCAAAGACCAAACATAAGCAGCATATCAGGTGCAGTAATGTCGAATTGCAACTCTACACACTCCACGACAGGCGATAGAGATAATACTCTAGGCGTAGCCGCTTCAGAGCAGAAATTTGCAATCAACACCCCGCAACCATCAATGACGCATTATGAACACAATAAACACCCGTGTTATGTTATTGTAGCGAGCATGTATAATCGCGCTTGCGAGACATGCTTGCGAACCAACAAGAAATCAAGCTTAGGCAACAAGTATCCGCTACCTCTATTTTCATCCGTATAAACAGAATCAATTTCGGTACAAAAGTTAGTTGGCAATTCATATAAACTCGACGTATCATAGAAGCAAGCCTCTAAGACGCCAAGTACCCATTATCAAAAAGCCGAAGCTATAAGACATGGTTCTGAGCACGTTTAATACACCGAAGTGCAAAAACACACTCTTCCCAAACCAAAGCATAATTAGTGAATAACTCACCAACTACACCCTAGCCGGTATAGGTTTATAGACATTTATTCATCGTGTGAACATGTCTAAGCGATTTCCAGCATAATTTCACAACGCAACATTTTACGGAAATTGGACCCTGTATACCGCTTGTATACGATCCGTATTCCAAAATAACCACCACATAGTAATCGGCATTACACATTTTATGGATTTCCCCCCAAATATATCTACCATCAAAATAAATAAATTATTTCAATATTTCGACGTCCAACGCTTCACGCCGGCCGCATTACTCATATATGTAAGGTCATGGGTGTGTATCTACGTACAGGCAATTTTGTTTGTTTTATCCGTTCGCGTAGGATTTTTCACTTTCGTATTTTTAAATTATTTTATTATAAGTGTATACAATACCTATTACCCTATTTTTGGATTTAAATTCAATAAAAAAAATCAATGCACGAACTCACTCCTTAGACTTGGTATAATTTTCACCAAAAATCAATACGAGAACACTTGTAATTCTTATTTTCCTTAATGTCTTGATTCAAATATCAATATTAATATGTATTTATATTACTTATAAGTGTTTTATAGGTCTTTAAGTACCTTTAATCACGATTTATATCTTCATGAGACCAAATAATGTAACTTAATATTTTAATTTAAATATCAATATTTTGTAATGATATTCTAATATGTTATGCATATAACTATTATTAGCATATTTTTATATTATCAAATGTCATATTTTAATGATTTAATAATGATAGTTACAAAACCATCTCGGCATATTATTTCTTGAGGTAAGTGCAACACTACGATGAATTTCTTTGAAGATTTAGAATTTAGAAATATTATGAGTCAATAGGTTTTGGTGGTTTGTTTGCTGTGATGCGTATATTATATTATGTAAGTCTCTTTATGTATTCGAGTGAAGCTGGTGCGGGCTGCTAGTATATCACATAAATAAAATATAAAAGATTACTTGATCCTATAAAACAAATAAATCAAAATTCTTATTAATAGAATTTTAACGGAAATATAAGCCAATGTTAAATCATATAAAAAATATCATAGAGATACAACTACTGATTGTTCATGATAGTTCCCTAGTTGAGCCCACATAATGTACAACCGCTGCCGTTGCCTACTCGGTCAGTACAGACTTACTGATATGATCAACTGGTCTGTAGTAACTGAGGCTTCAATAAATGTTCTAAAAGAGAAGTAAGCCTCTTACTTACGAGTGGTTTACTTCTTTTATGAGTCAAAGGAATTGAATAGGTTAATGATTATAACAGTTTAGTTTAGGAATACATAAGAAGCAAGGCTTAAAAAGAAGTTATTGAGAAGAATGTGTGTCATGCTCCAGTTAAAACACGATGATAACAATGCGGCACAGCGGTGCAGCATTTAGTATTGTGACGGAAGAATGACAATAGCAAACTGAAGCTCGTCAAATGAACGCTAAGCATAACCGACATTATTATGCAGAACGTTAGACTAAAATGATTATTCATGGTGGCTTGTGTTGCTGATAAAGTAGTAAAATCTGATATTAACATGGCAGCATTTTTTTTAATAAGAGAAAGGGGCAAACGAGCGGCGGGAACCGAGGTGATCAACGACGGCCATGGTCACCCGCAACACCAGAGGAACTGCAGACGCGTTGCTGGCCTTTAAGAAAGAGATAGGCTCGCTTCTTGAAGGACCCTATGTCGTACTGGTTTGGAAATACCGCCGAGGATAGACCATTACACAACGCGGCTGTGCGTGGCAGGAAATTCCGCGAGAACCGCACTGTTGAGGAATGCCAGCTATGCAGGTGGTGCGGATGGTACCTGGTCTGTCGTGTCGTCCGATGACGAAACTCGGCGGCAGGAATCGTTTCAAACAATTCTTTTGAACACTTCCCGTGGTATATGCGATAAAAATGCAGAGGGAACTGACATCCCTCCGGTAATGGCGCAGACTTGTGTCTTTATGGCATTGAAATCGACCCCAATCCGAGACTTCACCTAAAAGGATCTGCAGTTCAGACGCAAGTTAGGTCCGGTTCTCATCGGCAGTAGCCCGAGAAACGTTAGCGCAGGCCGTGTAAAGTGCATCACACGTGCTATCGTCTGCATAACAATGGATGTTGTTAATTTGCAACATGTCACTCATATGCAGAAGAAACAGGGTGGGCGACAGTACACAGCCCTTAAAACGTTTAACTTTTAACCGCACGCGTATCGTAACTGTCCTTTTGGTCATATATCATATTTGGTATATTCATTTGAAAACTGACTTTACTATAAATCTCTCTTAACTCTCCGCATCGTTTATGCTATGCTTTATACGTTGAATGTTAAAAAAATTGTGTAACCACAGGAGCTGATAAAATCTTGTTTGTTTTCGCGTATCTGCATTGCACTATTCATGGAGAGCTCATTTAAATTAAGCACAGTACTTACTAGACATTGTTTCTCTATTGTCATTTTACCCTTTCAATATTAACTGTCTTCTCCACGCTCTCTGTTGTAGGTATTGTACGTTTTAACTGGGGCATGGCACGTGCCTCTCTCAATAAATCTCTTTTGCATTTTAAGCAGTGATTCGTTAAGAAACAAATAAAAAAATTGCAAAACCTTACTTATTTCAATTGTTTTGTAATTAATTTACACAGAAGTTATTCCGTGTATAATCTAATAATATATTCAGTTCGTAACTGTTGCTCTGGCAGGTAAGTTTGAGAAGTCTTACATATTTTGTTACTTTCAGTATTTCACAGTATATAATTCACTTTGGGAAACATGTCTTGGTGTCAAAGATATGAGAACGTAAATATTGGTCGAGGATGAAGGATACTAGGTGAACCTAAAACTGTGAACAGAACAGTACAGCCCGCAGCATAAAAGTGTCCGTTCTGGGTACGCTAAGCAACACGCTAACAGAATAAGCAACTGAACAGGTGTGCGAGGCTCCGTCGCCTTTTCCTATCTACCTTTTATCTCTACTTTTCCACATACCTTTTCTTCAGCCTTTTTGAAAAAACAGGGCCTCTTTGCAACAAAAAGTCTGGCAATGCATTATGGTGATCCACAATTTTACCACAAAGACGGCCCAGATGAACACACTACTTGATCGGATAGGTAACTAAATCAAAATAGCTGGAACCAACGAGTTCACGTATATGTTTAGTTGCTGTTAAATATTTTTGTGTAATAAAAGTCTGTGAGTGTTCCGTTGCCAGTTCTCTGGACAACGGATGGTTTGTCGTGCCTAAATTTATCATGTTTATTAAAAGGTCTTCCTTCATATTTATAACGTGAATGAAATTATTTTTCATAGCAAATATCAGAAGAGAGCAAATGGATGCACGCTGACACTAACGACCGCGTAATTTTACTCTGAATGGATTTTACATTTTTGATACGAGAAATTTTGCTGACAGCGATATTAAAATTTTACTTCCGCTTTCCCGCGCGACAACCGTGCTATTTATAGCCGCACACATGTTCTATATCTATACATATAATAAAACTGTAACTGATCGCTGTCTCTACGTGTAACATATTTGAGAAAATCTGTTGTTGGGGGCCTTCGTAAACGAAATAAAATACAAAACAATGATTATTAGAATATTTGTCTGTTTGTCTGTATGTTTATTTGTCTGTGCGTTTGTTACTCCTTATCTCAGAAACGGCTTAACCGATTTGGATGCAGTTTTCACTAATTTATTGTGGTAAGTATCACTTAACATTTAGTGTTTGTGTTATCTAAATTGGTTCATACATAAGAAAGTTATATGAATTTAAGGAATCATGTCAAACATTTGTTCGATAAAATGCTGTTCAGTTGAATAGGTTGAAATTTTAGTTAACTATATATTATGATCATTAAAATGATGATGATTGAAAGTTTATATAAAGTTCAAAACAGGACAATTTCGAAGATTTTGCAAGCTTCAGTTTGACACGATGCGCATTGAGATATTCATAGCACGCGCACGTATTTCGGACACGCACGGCTCCTCCTGGTAATGGTAACAACCATTTTTTTTAATGGGCGGCTCTGTGCCAGCCTTTCGTTACCCACATATTTTTGGGTCAGGGACCTTGGGTATGGGTAATAAGTTTTTCAGTGTAATTTTATTGAATTTATAAGTGAAATTAAAATTAAGTTTAAAAGTTACAAGTTCTTACATCTAATATCACAATTATTTATCACTTTTACCTACTATTTAAAAAAGAAACAAAAATAAAATAATTACTAAAAAAAAAGTAGACGTAGTGATTTCTTATATTTACGCGATTACTACACATTCAAATAAAACTAATTTTACGGATTTTATCGCGTTTATTTTACGATTTTGATTTCCGAAGTTTAAGGATGCGTTACAGCGCTCATGGTGACGGGGGGAGGGGGACTGAGGTGTCGGACGTCCCGATGTCCGTAAAATTAGTTTTATTTCAACGTAGACGTGGTCTCAAGTTCGATTTCATGGCCACTTAAACTTAAACCCTAGAATCGCCAACGGCGAGTTATGTAGAGGTTCAACCTAATCGATTTTATTTGATTCGGGTTATTTCGATTTATCAGTGGTGGCCCAAGATTTAGCTGCGCAAACTCGTGACTTGACAATTTTTAGAGGATTTTTTATTTATTTTTAAGGGTACCTCTAATATGGTGGTCTCTTGTGTTATTTTTCTTAACTCGACTTATATTTTTTTTTACTTTATCAACTTCTTATTTATATTTTTATTTATTTATTTTACTAACTATTTTTCAACGATATTTCATAAATTTATCTCCTATTTTTACATAATCAGCATTAGTCGTGCTGTGGACAGCGAGGCGCTAATCTGTTTCGTCTAAAGGTCTTTTGTTCAAAAACTAAATAATGACATTAATATAATATTGATAACGGATAAAGAGATTAAAATTTTTATTGTGGCGTCTGCGGCCGTGTTCACTTCCCTTCCTAGGAAGCTAACTTACTTTACGAACGATATGTCCGTATGTCACACTGCTCCGCCTTCTTTGATTTCCCCTAGTAAACATTTCTGTTGTTAGAATAATTTTCACCTATACGAATGTTTTAATTGAATCGTGTAACTAAGAATTTACCAGACTTAACTTTAAAACAACAGAAAGAGATTGTTGCAAATATATCACACCTCTACAAGTTCGATTCACCTGCCTTAGCTGTTACCAATTATAGTGTGCAACATCATTCATTACCTCTGCTTCTTAAAATATTTGTATGTTCTTAAAATAGCAACAACAGCATTGAAACAAATGCTTTAACTCTCCAGACAATTTCCCTGGTAGACGAAATCGATATAAAACAAACCCTAACGTCGTAATGTCATTTAGCCAACGATCTAATTAGTTATTTAAGCACCTCTATAAAATAGATTAAACTAGACATGCACTTATTAAATCTTGCATCACTAGTAACACAAAAGCGTAAAATTAAGTTGCAGGAAAACTTAACGGTGAAACCAGATTTCCCAGCTTATGTAAACAATCTTTTTTTAAATAATTCAAGTGCCGGAAACTCGAGTTTAAACCACCGCGTGCAACGTCTAAAGTTAATTATAATTTAAGCGCTGATGTACTACACTCTCGACAGCGGAGGAAAACGTGACCTTAATCTACTTTATTTTTAAAATTCATTCATACTTCATACTCTAACTTGCTCTGACTTAAACTATATGGAATGTTATGAGCTTTTTCGTTTTTACCTTGCCTTGCCATTTAAAATCTACCCTCAGGATGGTACCTCCCTCATCTCAAAAAAGAAGGTCAATCTCCTCCCCAAATGACAATCCTCCACTGTGTAATGATTAGTTTAGGCTTGATATGATTTCCCGTTAATTATTTGAGTGAGTAATTAAAACTAGAACTATATTTTCATTTCCGATCAAAAAGCTAGTTAATGTGAGAATATTATCTCACATTGCTTCTACTTTTCAAAAATTCTACTTTACGCCGACGATATGAAAATCCTTTGCCCCATCAAATCAATTCAAGACACGTTGCGCCTTCAAGATGATTTGAACAGGTTTCAAGACTACTGTGCTCTTAACAAACTTGATTTAAATGTATCCAAATGTTATGTCTGTTCGTTCACGCGTAAAACTAATCTTATTATAGGCTACTACCGATTAAACAATATATCTATATGCACTGTGCCCAAAGTAACAGATTTAGGTGTGGTTTTCGATTCAAAACTTATATTCGACCAACATATTAGTAGTAGTAGTAGTAGTAGGGGGCTACTTTACCGCAACTCCACGACTAGCGCGTATTTTGCGTGTGGGCGGGACATGGATCAACTCCCCGAAGAATCCCAGCAACCCCTTAATGTTGCCGCTTATCTCCGGGAGCGATCCCAGCGAACCAAGATACTTAACCCTGTACTGGGACACTGCAGGACAGTGTAGCATGACGTGTGACGCCGTTTCCTCTTCCTCCATACACGCTCTGCAAAGAGGGCTGTCAGTGATTCCTAAATTAAACAGGTGTTTATTGAATAGGCCGTGTCCTGTGCACGCTGCCACGGCTATTTGGATCTGCTTTCTACTTAAGTTTTGTAACCTACTTGAGGTCTTCCTATCTAACTTCGGTAGGGCTTCTTTCGTTTGTCTGCACTCCTTTATGTTATGCCATAGGTCGCAGTGAAGGATGTGACTTCTTTCCATTATCTTCGACCTGAGGTATGCTGGCTGACCAACATATTAATGCCATAATTAAAAAAGCATCGAAAGCGTTAGGCTTCGTTTTGAGAATGTCTTCCGAATTTCAATCCATTGAAACACTTAAAATACTGTATTGCTCATACGTACGTAGCCACCTTGAATATGCGTCCCAGGTCTGGAACCCGCGCTATAATACCTACATAGATCGCATAGAGAGCATTCAGAAAAGGTTTCTCCGTTTTCTTCAGTTTCGCTCAAAAACATACTTGAAAAATTATTATTCTCGCTGTAAGAAGTTCCACTTGCTACCACTAAAGGAGAGAAGGCGCGCGGCTGACGTAGTCTTCCTTATCAAAGCAATGAATGGTGCGATCGACTGCCCCGAGTTACTTGAGCAAATAGGTCTGTTTGCCCCCACGGTGGCGCTTCGCAAGCGTCATTATAATCTTTTGCACACGCCTCATGTAAAAAGTAATTACAGGCAAAATAGTTACTTAATTCGTGCGTACAGATGTTATAATTCAATGGCAGATGATGTTGATATTTTTAATACGTCTGTGGCAGAAACGAAACGGCTGCTTAACGACCGTTTCTTTAAAATATAATAATGTTTAACTTAAACTTACTTTGTACTAAAATTACCTATTGTAGCAAAAAAATACTACTTTTTGGAGGTCGTCTTGTGCATATTTTGATTTAATTTTTTTTCTCATCTTCTATGATCCCTGTGCACGTTAGTTTTCCGATTATCAATTATAAGTAGTTACCCATCTGTGGAAACTTTTGATTACCCTTAAGATACCAAATAAGTATTTCATGTTTTTTAAGATAGCTGTTAGTTTTCCTATTAAAATAAAATAAAATAAAATTATAATGTAGCTAGATTACAAGGCAAGGCTAAATACATAAAAGATGGTAAAGAAATTAATCAATGTAGGACGAAAGGTGGTTTCGTGTTCGAATTTCGATTAATTTTTTATCTACCAACTGATTTCCACTGCAGACTATACTAAAGGACTATAGGTTCTATCAGTGGGTTACCTTTTTACGCAGCATTGACATCTGCGTGGTCACCTTACTATAATATCATTTACTGTTACGGTATTTTATCAATGACGTTAAATTTTGCGTAACCTTACTATCATAACTTTTATTTTGGTCTCGATTCTATCCATAAGTGTGGGTTTTATAAGTAAATTTAAAGATAAGCTGAACATACCATTCAGAGAAATATTAAAACTCGACAAGGCGTGTGTACGAATGATATATTTGTAGGTAGAGGAGTTTTGACCGCCGCTCGACCTCAAAGCGCACCTGTCTGAATCATAAGACCGAGCTAAAGATCTACGTAGATATGAATTTACTAGATGGGTCTATAAAAATCCTCCATATTAGTAAAGTGCAATGCTTGGTGGTAGCATTTTGGATTATTTATTAAGTTAGAGATGGCAACGTAGCATTTTGACGTTTTGCCTTACGGAACATGTGAGAACATAATTTTTTTTTATATAATCACCCTCAAAAGTATTTTGTGTTCCGTATATACATACTTAAATATATATTCCGCATTAATTATAATGGTACAAAACAGCATTTTTTACAAATTATTTTCTTAATTTATAACGAAATGCAAGTAAATGTTAAATAAAGTAATAATCTGGTAACTTTAACCAGCAAATAACTTCTCATCTGGCAGATAACCTATAATTTACTAGCCACTTTATTTACTGGTTAAGCTTATTTGGAGATTGTGCAACGGCAACAATGACTATATTCGCCAGATAAATTGTTTAGTTAGAAATAGGCGTCGTAATGCTGGATTAAAACATAATTAAGATAAAAATGATCAAGTTGACATGGAAGCATTCTGACCTAGGGGCGGGGGTGGGGGTCACAAGACCCTTAACCCACCCTGAATCCGCCAATGAATACAGCTAATAGGGTAACACAACAGAAATTAATTCTAAGGCGAAACGATTTCCGTACAAAATATTCGGTAAAAGGTGGCGTAAGGATAAAAAAAATTATAACTAAAACTAGCTGTAATTGGGAATTTAATAAAAAGTAGGTATGAAGGATAAAACCCAAGTACTGTAAAATAACGCACTGAAAAGTATAAAACAGGAAAATGTGTGTATTGTTATGTACAAATTATTAAATAGCTACTTATTGTCTACGAGCCGGCGAAATTCGTACAAATAGAATTGACCAGACGCACGTAATTTATTGAGATCGATCATTTTAGCCGCTCACGCACGGCTTGAGATTCAGAAGTCACCAGCTAAATTCTAAGCCCTTTGAGCGGAAGTTATAAGTTATAACGTACATACATATATATACCCGGTCAAAATCATAATATTACTTTTCGTTTTGCCGAAGTCCGATAAAAATAGCAGTTCAACATTAAAACATGAATAAATTAAAATCTGTTTCCTGTTGCTTTATAATAAAGTGGGGAAAACGAAATATTAAGCGCATAATCAAACCGATTTGCATTTTGTTTAGACCCACCTGGCGCCAGCGGCGTGCCCAAAACGATAAACATAAGCATTATGTTTTATGCAAACACTTATTTGATTAAAATCCGAAGCCTCATTTACATTTAATAAGAAAAATACATAAATGACCGAAGAAACACTTTGTTTTATTTTACTATTATTAGTATCAGCCGATAAGACCTTTGTTAAGAAAAAGATTATAGGCACTGCAATGCGTATTAGAAATTGTTGTAATAAGAGCTAAGTATGTTATATTATTATATAGTATATTATTATTATAAGCTACCGACTTTAATTTTGAAATAACTTCGACATCCTTCAAACGACAAATCTGCAGATTCCCGTAGCGATCATCAAGAAAAATATAACAAGTGTAATTTTAAATGATAAAATAATTAAAAATAAATAAATAATTAATGATAGGATGTTGTGGTGGGAATTTTGCACGCACCTGGAGGAATAATTGTCCTAATAATGGAGATAGTCATTTTTATTCAAAGCAAATATTCCTTTATTTAAAAGAAGAAAACCTGCATTCAATCACTTTTGAAAATACGTTTACTTAACAATGCAAATGACAGTTGTAGAGAGATATCTACCAAATGGTCGGGACCAGTAACAATCATGTTCAATCAGAACGAGAGGCCATGGGATCGGATCGTCTTAATCACAGAGTTGAGGCAGTCTCCTGTTGGGGCAATGCCAATCTTGTGAGATTCAACGCCACCAAAACACAAACGTGTTTATTCTCCGCCAAATGGAGCCAGTTCGCCTTAGCTACAACTTTTCAGAATGTATCCCTGGAATTGTCTGACTGTCTGCAGTTACTGTTAGTCGAGATCTCGGCGAACTTTAACTACGGATAGTTCATTGAATCTAAGGTGAAGCTTGGAGTCTTTTTAAAGGTATGGCGATACTTCATACCGGGAAAGCTTTTGATTTCATATAAAGCACAGATCTGACCCTGTATGGAGTACTGCCGCCACATCTCGGCAGGCGCAGCCAAATATCGCGGCATTGGATTCAGTGGAGCGGCGGGCCAGGAGATTGATCGATGATCAAGACCTTAATTTGACCAGTCTTGAGCACAGATGCAAGGTGGCTAGCTTCTCGGTGTTTTACAGGTTGTATTTTGGGGAGCGCAGGAATCACACGAATTAATTCCCCAATCTCCAATCTCCATTCTACCATCCGAAGTTCAGACATACAGCAGGTCTCCATCCTGTTATAGACACACTGCACTAGTTATAGTTAGTACCTAAGCACACTCGAGTGCACAATAAGATCGGCACTCAAACGTGCTAGGGCTACACGCAGTAGGCACACATCCTCCCTGCTTATACTCAGCAGGGAGGGAGCTAGGGATACCAATCCCACCGGGATCGCAACTGGTGTAATTTTATGAAAATGGACCACTGAAAAAATATACCTTTTACATTTTCTACGGTTTACGGTTATACGTTTATTCCTTTTTTTATAAATGTGTACTTAATTAAATATATCTTAGGAGCAAGATTCTGTTAGCATTTTACGAGGATAATTTTATTTTAATGACTGCAAGGGACGGTCGGATCTAGCTTGGTTAGTTCCCATTACATTCAGGACTAAATAATGTTAGTGTAAAACCAATGGTGAGAATCTATCCCCGTCATCTCCAGTTGGGCTAAAGGTAAAAATTCATATTATTTATAATTAGAAATAAGTTGCGGAATATGTAAAAGATCTGTTATTTTGTAGCACGATAGTTGTAGCAGTCTATTATAGCTCTATAGTGGCAATTTTGTTATTATTGTTTTTCCTTTGATTTAAATTATACATAGGTAAACCTGATAGCACTGAACTGATATTACATGTTCTTACCTGCAGTCTAAAAGACGGCCTTTTGTTTAGGCTAGATAACAATTTTTTATTGTAAATTCTTACGTTACGTATTTTTATTGAATTTTAAATTCAAATACGTTTTATAAAATTAATGTTTACTTATTTACTCAAGTCTCTCAAGAGGCATTATGAAAGATCTCAAGGCTTGCTTTTCCTGCACTCAGTCACTGAATAGGGGATCCACTTTAGCACATATATCGGAATTTGCTATTTACTTACGTACATTTTATTTCTCACTGCTGCGAGTAACATTTTATAGTACAATTGCTGCAGTGAAAATTTCATCAAAATATTTTATAATTAAGAATATTAGAATCCGTGCTCACCCACGCAGTGTTCAAAACTGTGTTGTGGGAGATGGATTTATCGATAGCTATCCACTTGGCAGTTAGTTTATTATGTCCACAAAATCATAAATTTAACTCGGCCACAAATTATTTGCGAATTATTTTTTCAAAATTCTAAGCTTAGTAAAAATCGAATATTATTACGAAAAATTAACCGATTAAAATCCTAAATAATTGTTAATGATTTTTACAAAACTATTTCAAAATTTCACTGCCCCTAACGCCAGAAAATCTTAGAAACACGAGTCGGTGCTAGCAGTTATCAACAAATATATCAGGATAGTACACATCCAAGAAGGTGCCCGCAGTCTAGATTCTGTGTAAGATATTGTACCAGCTGGGCTCCCAGCCAGCGATGATATAATATCGTAGAAACAACCAACTGCGTAAATTCACGAATTCTCTCAAATAAAACTGTCACATAGCACACCTATTAATATTTCCAGTTATGTTTTTTTTATTATGAGTATAATGTTACAAAAAAGGCTCACGAAATTTATTTTTCTTCGTACAATTATTGTTATCTTCTTCTAAATGGATACAAAATTTACAACATAACCTGAATAAATTTATTATAAGTGACTTGATTCCTAAACAACGTGTACATTCCAGAAAAATCACTGTCGGTGATGACTATCTTTTACAAATGATATTTATATAAAAAAATAACTTAATTTATTTGATTACTGACCGATATATCTAAAATCTATAACAATATATTTTATATATTATATATATATATATATATATATATATATATATATATATATATATATATAATCATTCATTCATGTTCATCAACTTTAATATATATATATATATATATATATATATATATATATATTAAAATTGATGAACTTTGAGAAGTGAAGCACAAAGAGTGAGTACTCCTTATGTTTATGTGATACATTCGTATCAAGTGAAGGAAATCTTAATTTAAAACAAGTAAAATTGCATAGTAAGAATTTATAATGAAGCTAGCCTGTTTAATTAATTTGCATTCATTTGGCCTCATTCTTTCTTAATAAATTCTTTGCTGCTTAAGAATTTTAATTTACTTTTAATCAATTCTGTTCTGCTGGATGATTACGACTGCGGAGGCGTTCATTATTCTGTTTCAGACCACCGAGTACGTTTTAATTCTATTATTGCGATTCTAATCATTTCTTGTGTCTTACTCTTCAAAGCTTAATTTGATCATTTCAGAAAACGTTTCTCTAGTTTTACTTTATTATTATTTACTCTTACATTTTACATCATCCGGGTAGATCAAAATATAAGTTTAGCCGTATTTGCTCGCCGTACTAACTTTCTGTCTGACTCTTAGCAGCTATCGCTATAAGATTCTGGAACAAGTTAGGAGTGCTAGGAAGGAATCTTCGATCTATCAATGCATTAATCTATATTTGTGTGTATGTATCTTTGAATGCATAATCTTTGTATTCTCGATTGATTGATCTGTATGATTTTATAGTCTACCGTTGAGTTTACTTTAATCGAATAGTAAGTAGTAGTTAACAGTGGTAGATCCCACAACAACGTTTGCTGTATGAATGGGCCGGCTCGGCCGGTTAGAAATCACGTTCTCACAGAAGACAGGGGCTAGAGTAGAAATGCCTCTAGTCTGATGAGTGAGGTGCTGGAAGCCCTTATTATAGGGAAATAACTTTTTCCTGTTTGTTCCCTCAACTAAAACTTAATGTAGATGCCTATGGGAAGCGGTCAATTTATAATATCGGGTGACCCTCTTTCTCGTTTACGACCAACATCTATTTGGGATTTGTACACAAATCAATGCACTGACAGCAATTGAATTAAAATTATTTATTGTCAAAGTGTTTTTATTCTCTATTTTTGTTACAATATCTTATAAAAGAATGAATCTATTACCAGTAACCAGGAGGCTTCTAGAGGCTTCTAGAGGCATTGTGCGCTATGCATTATGAAATCGCTCTTTTACTAGTAAGGGTCGGATGATGCTACTGAGCACTTTTACAGTTCGCAAGGTGATGTTAATTTTATGTTCAATACATATGGCCTTCGCATACTGAATCGATTGTCTCTTTTTTTCTTAATTTGATAAAAGAAAAGAAAATACACGTGATGAATTACGAAACGGGTCAGGCAGACGGCCGGCTGTAAGAACTTTAGCCAAAATCTATACAGTACAGTTTACGGCCATACTGTGCCGACTCCACATAAGAGAAAAGGGGAGGGAGATGTTGATTTGTTGATGTACAAAGAGTGGTTTTAAAAGGTTTTTCGATTAGGACTTTTATAAAAATGATTAAAAACTTATTGGTTTGATATTTACTGGCAAGTAAGGTCATTTTATTTCTACCGGTAATGAGCTTTTAAGTGAAATTTATTTACCCCTGCAAAATTATACCCATTTAAATCACATTTTAGGTGAAATGAAAACGAAATGAGTGTTGATTTCGATCTACAGTACCTGACCCGAGATTACACTTTTCCTTATAAATTATTCGTTTTACAGCGGTAGGTTCTTATTACAACCTTTACAGTCACTATTGTTTTAATGTACAATGAATAAATACTTTGTATGAATGAAAAACGAATGAATAAATGTTTTATGTACAGAAGTGACTATCGACCATCACACTTCATATCTACGACGATACTATTTTCATAGTTTTTGCCATCAGAACCAGATGACGATTTGAAGTAATAAATTACATAAGACAAATGATTTAAGTATTATTATTTTTAAAGTGCTTTTCAGTCCGCACAGCAAAAGGTTATGAAATACGAATATGTTCTCAATTTAAATGTACTTTTAAGTCGTTTAAATAGAAATGTAATTGAAATAAAATTGTAACGAAAACAGCCGTGAAAATCCAGAACCTTAATCGCGTTAAGCAGTGTGCTGAACGCAATTGCATGTTTTTCACCTATTTACATAAACCCTATTAACATTTTACGTTATAGTGGAAAGCCGACGCTGACTATAATGTGCAATCAGTATGTGCAACTGAAATCCACTCATGAAGACATTTAAGGCTATAAACCGTTCACATATATATAAAAGTTTGTGCTTATAACATGACTATATTTAAATTATCTACACTACACATTTATACCTCTTTCATCATTAAATTATTACATAAAAAGCAACATGACTTTTAATTACTAATTGCAACATATAAATTTAACTAACAAAAGCGTTTTCACGTCATAAACCTCTTTGAAGCATAACCAATCATTTTATATTTGATGTATTACACTTAACATCCTGACAGCAAACACTGTGGTCTGGATGTACGTTCCTTGATACCTTTTCAGCGTTTCACATCCTTAAGTCTTTAACAAGGCAGCTTCTTATTTGTGCCATATTGTAAACAGAGCTTGAATAACCATTCAGATTAGGTTGATACAATTGCTAGGTTGGAATACAATATGAAACACAGGTCTAGACTATCAAAATATATCCATACCAGAGTCACACTCGAATCTACAATAAAAATATTCATTCTTAATAATATTTAATCAATATTTTTACTATACTTTTTAATTCAGTGATTTATAAGCTTTGTATATTACACACGACAAATACTTGTACAAATGGTTTTTATTTAAGAAAAACTAAATATTAAATTCTACAGCTTCACTTTATTTAAAGTATATTTCAGAACTCAGGCATTAGAACAATTAATTTCTCAGTGAAAACGATAACAGTAGACTTGTGACTCTGAACGGGCGTTTATCTTATTCAGTGGCAGCGCTTTATATTTTCTATTGTTAATCGTAACCAAAAGAATCAATTTCATATGTACTTATGTTTATACGCCTATGTTTATTCATGTAAAATTATTCAAACTTGTGTGTGTGAGAAATTATTTAATAAATCTTAATAAAACAAGAACGACAGCGACTGCGAACTAATCCCACTCACCCGGAACAAGGGACCACCGACAAGTCCGAAACTTGTCAGTACCAATACCGATCTACGCGAACGTAAGTAAAGCCGTTTTATAAGCATTTGTCTAATCATGTATTTTGTTGGTTACATTGTTTTTTGTTGGCTGACTTGTAAGCATTTGGATTACATTAAATTGTATTAATATGAATATAATGCTATACGTGCATATTACTGCTGTTTTTTTATTCTCTTGGTGAGATATGGACTGTTATCGTAGGACCTTGAAATGTGTCCAGGAGTACGTGCCGCCGAACTATTGCCCTCCGTTACTTTCATAACACTCGCCGCAAACTTCGTAGGAAGAGGAACATGTTGTTATTGAAGTAATGCACACTACATAAATAAAAATAAGGGCTATGTTCAAATTCTGGCTACCCTATGCATACAAAATATAAGGAAGCAATAACCCTTTTAGGAACGTAATACTTGAATCCTTTTCAAAGAGCGAAGAGATTATAAGCGTATCAGTATCACATTTCTAAGACTTCGATATTCTTAGAAAATATTCATCGCTCGAAATCAATGTACAAAAATAGTGCAAAGTCTACTAAAGTGGTATTTTTAATGTAAGTAGTTCCAAAGGTGAATCAAAAATTATATGTTGTAATTAAAATCATTTTAAAATGAAAATTTAGGTTGCAAGTTATTTTTCTTATACAAAATATGTACTAAATTGTAGTTTAGTTTTATTATAGCATAAGTTTTTTATGTAAGTCCCATAGTGGTAATTAAGTTGGTAGAGTAAACATATGTCGTTGATGCGTGGCCTACGTTTAATGGACTGAGGAGGGGATAGACGGAAAAAGGATATTTCCTTTTTCTATCCATCCCCTTCCCGTCCAATCCTGTTCCCCTTCCCATCCCATCCCAATTCGCAAAGGTTGGGAAAGAAAAGAGGACTGAAATTGAGCCTCCAGCACCTCACTCATCAGACGAAACGCAGAAGCATAGTTCTACTTGACGCCTGTCTTCTGCAAGATGGTATTTCACCGGTCGAGCCGGCCCATTCGTGCAACAGGTGTCGTTCTCAGATCTCTGCCGTTGTTAAAAAATGAAAATGAGTTTACGAATCTCAGCTAAAAATATTACTTTCAGGAGAAAGACTATTTATCCTAATTGCAAACATTTTAAGGAAGATTTGACATTGTTGCATATGTAATACGTATATATGTACAAGTGTCTTACAAAAATAAGCGAATAAGACCTTTAACACTTATTATTGCTCAACAAGCAAGGCTTGCTATTTAAATGGGTCAATAAAGTCTTCGTTCATTTCCTCATTTATATTAAAGTGCTTGTAGTGACGGGAAGATCCTGGATAAAATACTGGAACAAAATTCATCAGCATGCATAAAGGACCTTCCAGCATGCCTGTTTTTATATCCGAAAATTTACGATGGGTCAGAGCAACAACGGTCTGCAACGGTTGCGTGACTTTAGTAAAATACATTTTTTATGTGGGGCCAGCTTTTATGCGGGGGATTTATAGGGCCCATATGTTGCGAACTTCAAGTATTATAACTGCCAAAACGGTACTTTCAAAGAGCTACACTTTCAAGAACTTGTCGCCATGTAACATAAAACGACAATTTTCGGAGAACTATACAATAATATCATATGACTAGACAGACAGACGTATCAGTCTGGGTACAATAGGGGTGCGTAAAATGTCAAGTTGAATGAAACTGTATGATACAAGATAATAATTACTTTACATAAAGCTATTATAGTTTTAAATGTTATACACCATATGTATTCTTCTTCCAGTTCTGCACGTTTATTTAGTTTCGTTATCATTATAGTAAGAGGTGAAAATAATACTCAAGTTACGAAAGATATTTGCAATAAAACATAGACTAAGCCAAAAGGTATTTTGTTGTTATAATAAAAATGAATGTACTTAGCTTTTATTTACTTGTCTTTCATCCTTTATCCTTACAGCAGTTTATATTAATTTTCCATTACTATCACTTAGGGAAACGTAAGCGCTGGGAGAAGAAGCGGCGGAACAAACCCAGCAACGCTTCTAACACTAATGTGGTTGTATCGGGAATGTGTCGTAAGCTACAATGGCGACCATTTTATACAGTCGATGGTCAATACAATATCTTGTATTATAATATCAATAGCTATTTAAATATATATCATTTAAAAAGTATAACAAACGTAATATTTTAAAGTAATATTTCACAAAACTGGTCGCTTCGATCATTCACTAAACTTGTTAGAATGTCGGGCAAAGCCTCCGCTCACTACTCATTCAAGAAACGTAATACCCCTGAATATTTTTTTTGTCACTGTTTGCCTTGAGGAGGCATTTACAGCTACACCGGGCACGAGGCGGCAGGGCGCAGAGGGCGCCTAGCCTAAGCCTCTTTATGAGTAACTAAGCTCGAGGGCTCCCTCCGTAGAGGGAGCCTCGGCTCGGGCCGTTACTTTAATATTATTATTACCGGATTGGGAGGCCACCGAGCTCTTAGGTCGCTTCGGTGGACGCTCCATGGAGTGACTCGGCTCAAGGGCCCCCGAGAGGGGACCTCGGCTTGGGCTGTCACTCATTACGCGTTTAGCATTCCGATTCGAGGGTGCCCGAGAGGGCCGAGCCTCGGCTCGATCGGTAGCCATTATCTGATTACAAGTAGCATTACAACTAACATTACTACCACTTCGGAAAGCGTTAGCGCTGGGAGAAGAAGTGGCGGAAGAAACTCCAGCAACGCTTCTATCATGAGTAGGGGAGAAAACTCTGCCGGCTATGTGGCCGTATCGGGAAGGTAATAGCCGTCCTCGCCGGCGAAGACGGTGTGTAATTTGTTTGCGATGTTGTTTCATCCTAGCCTGAGCGATCGTTATTGCATCGTCTCGATAGTCGAGTACGTGCCTAGGTCTTTTTGTTGATAAGTGGGAATAGGCGGCCTAGTACGAAAGCCGCCCGGTTCCTGACCCGGGTAACGTGAGCGGCGAAGTTAAGTTTACGGTCAAGGATGACACCTAGGTATTTTACCTTATCTTCCCAAGGAATTGGGCTGTCCATGAGCTTAATGGATGGGAGACGCGGAAGGTGAGCTTCCTTATGTCGCGAAAAGAATAGGGCGGCGCTTTTTGCTGGATTTATTTCGATCCTCCATTTCCGGAACCGTGGTGGCTGCGGTCTGGAGGCGTCGACATATAGCGTGAGGCTGAAGGCCCGACGTGAAAATGCAGGTGTCATCGGCAAATAGGGCAAGCTCTACACCGCGTACGCGCGGTATATCATTGGTGTAGAGGGTAAAGAGGACTGGGCCTAACACCGACCCTTGAGGCACCCCGGCTCGAACGGGGTGTGCTTGAGAGCACACTCCCTCGACGCGGTAGCGGAACGTTCGATTACTGAGGAAGCCCTGAATATTCCTTACAACGCCTTATATAGACCGAGTTGCCTTAATTTGTTCTATTTGACATAAACGGTATTAATGAGGGTAATCTAAGCAATGTTATACACATTTAGGAAAGCTAAGAAATAATTTACATCGCAACCAAGACATCACCATTTATTTTTTTAAATAATTATAGAATATTTTCTGATCCATAATTACAATTTATATGAAGCATATTTAGATAATTATAGTAAAGTCAAAATACCATCAATGTACAGCAATGTCAATGTAACGTCTCTTTTGGTCAAAAAATGTCGTGTCAAGAAATGTCTTGAAACATTTTAACTTGTTCTCTATTTAAACTTATATCTCCACTTTCTCAATAATCTCTGTGTAAGCCTACATTCTGTTTCGCGCATATAAGCTTAGTGTGTAGGGTGTGTGTGTATGAATGTGTAAGTGAGATTACATAAGACAATTTTCGATTTAATACTATATTATTGAACAGTGCCAATATAAAAATATTAAAACCACAAGGTTAGTGACGACAAGATCAAGACCAAGTAATTTATCGTTAATATTGCCCACTCCATTAGGTGTATAGGTCCGTAACTTGATAATAATAGACAGTAGTTCGAACACGTTATCCAACAGAGCAACTGTAACAATGAACCTCCATCATGTAGCACTTGAACACATGATGGATGTTTCGAGCGACTATCATGTCCTGTTTTTACAGCATTCATTAATTAGACTTTATGTTTAAAATAAAAGTCTAAGCCAATTTTGATTATTAAAAATCTTTCTTCGATTACAGTATAGCTTGCAGTAAAGCTTGCCCGACCGGGAAAGTACCATGTTTTCTCAGAATATTGGTGTGGCGTCTAAATGGCGGCGAAATATATATAAGTCCTATCCCGATATCTTCGAACGAGTAAGCGGTTTATCTGATACGTGACTAAGCAAGTATAATATTAGGCATGAGGGCTCCGAGATGCCAGGTTTGGAGATAGAAAATAACTACTCATCTACTGGGTAAATGTAATAAACATATTTAGACCAATTTAAAAACAAACGTCACATTTGTCCGGCTAGCGACGTCAAATGGGCGAGGAAAATCTTGGAATGGAGGCCGCGGGACCAGAAGTGTGGGGTGTGCTCGTTCCCAATCAGACGACCTCGTAAGGACGGCAGGAAGTCGCTGGTTGCGTAAAGCGGAGGATCGCATATCGTGGCAGGCATTGGTTAAGGCACTTTGTTCACCAATGGACTGATGTAGGCTGATGAGGATGATGACTTATTGTAATGTAGCCGTTAAAGGAAATTGAATCACTTTCATTAGGGACGTTAGATAATCTTTCCTGAAAACGGCTGTTGTGAAATTTCATGGAGCTCGTATGAATGAGGGAGGTCATTAAGTCGAGTGGAGCGTGTAACAAGTAATGTGGTCAGTTGATTGTATCGGTTGTTGCGGATATTGCGATGGAATCCCGACGTGAGCGGTGTAGTCGCACCGGAGGTCAATGGCGTGAACAAAGTTAATGACCTGTTATAGGAAATATGTTCAAACATTTTTTTTTACTTAAATACCTTTGATCACATTCTACTGATGAATTCTACATATCAATAACAAATAGCATACATATAAAATATTTTTTTATATTATATCTTCAAAGATCATACAGTGATTTATAATAATCAATTTTAGCGTCGTCTATTTGATATATATACTAGCTGTTGCTCGCGACTTCGTCCGCGTGAAATCGAATAAGACGTACTGATCGCTTTGCAAAATAAATCTTTATAATCTCATTTACACATCAATTGTTCTACAAAAAGAACATATAACATCAGTAGCAAAATATATTTTGATATTACAAAAAAAATAATTTCGTATACATTTACAATTTTAAATCTGTATACATTTCACCCGTTGTTGTTGCTATTCAATTTTAAACTTAAAAAAATGATAAAGCATTAACGCAACTGTACAAGGCAATTAACAATAACAAAAAGACGGCTGTTTACGACATAAGCCGTGGCGCCTAAAAAAACTATTAAAGAATTTCTAATTAATATTTTAACTGTTATAATAATTATTAGCACGCTAATGAGCGCTAAAGAACAACGACATAGCCACCGAAACCGACACCGAAACTGCCACCACGACTACCACCACCATCATCAAGACCACCACCACCGCCAAAACCACCACCGCCACAACCACCACCGCCACAACCACCACCGCCACCTAATAAGTTAAATAAAAGAGAGAGGGGAGAAGAGAGAGATTTTATTTAAGGTTAAGGTTAAGCCTGCGACGTCGAAGGCTATATTATATAACTATTCCGTACAGTGTTTTGACATTGCTTTGGCGTTGTCAAAATGGTTTGATATTTTTTTTGTTAGAAAGTTAGATATTAATATTTTAAGGAATATAAGGGGAGTCAGAGACATTTGAGTGACCGTGAAAATTATTTTATATTCTTAATAACATTTGCATAACTTTACAATGTTCGTTGTACTGACATAGATCTTCGAAGCAAGGCAATAGCTTGGCTACTTCGCGTGCAACCCGCGCCGATGACCAATGAGTAACGGATAACAAAAATAATCTGGATAACATGTACGAGCAACGTTTATGAGCGACTGAAAATAAAATATGAGAATAACGAGGTAGAATGCAATAAATCGTGTACAACAAAGGCAAAGTCAGCGAGCGCGACAAGATAAATATTGCCGGTTGCATATACATGAACCACCTGTAAGCTTGGAGCAAGCCGCATTCCCTTACGATTTGACATCGATTATGACGCCGACAAACCAGGAGTTATTCACTGCTATACTGGGATTGTTTAGGACAATAGAAAATTAAGAATAATCCTAAAGGAAAAACATAATTTCCACTTGGGAATTTCTCAATTTGGCGATCATGAGCAGACTTTTCAATCGACAGCTCGCGCGTTTTCATTTCCCACAGTTCTTTAAGAGTGTAATGAATTGTTAACATTTAAAATCATTTCTTCGTAAGAAAGATAGTTGATTTTTAAAATAATTTTAGCGAATTAAATTCAAGAATTCATTTTCAAATTGCAAAATTGATTGTGCTAATAAATCAGTAAGGTTTGGAGAACCACAATTGTTTGCCTGTTGACAAGATGGACAACTTCGGCGGTCTCTGTACATATAAAGGCCGCGCCGTATGTGGTGTCGTGACTATATTTTATATAAGTCGTCAAGACTTTTCTTACATTCATCTGTAACCCTCAGTTGCTTGAAACCACTCCATTTGATAGATATGACTTAACTGATCAAGAGGTGTTAACGAAAAATGTCAATCTTTGACAGATTTCTTTACAAAGCACCACGTGAGTGGGCTATTGCAATTATTTTAAATAGCAGAAGCAGGATCCGTCGTACGCACGATTTTCGTTTAGTTTGTTGTAACATCAATCAACCTCGACAACGCAGAGGAAGGAGATTAAGCTTATGGACAAAGTCAAAGAGACGATTGTCGACAGAAAAAGAGTCTGAGTCGCCATGTTCAGATCTTTGATCTTTGTTTATTTACCCCCTTTGTTTAATAGGAAATATAAAACTAAGTTTGCGAGAAAGCTTTGCATTGAATATTATATGCATACGTTGTAAGTGTAAATACGAAATTACAAAACAAAACTTAAGCAGGACACGATGCAGCCCATGTTATCGATCTCAATTAATAATACGTGGAAAGATAAATAGGATTGATAATAGCTACGGAAAGGTTGTAATGAAATCAATTTACTAAGGTGGTACGAATGTCGCCGGGTCATCTAGTTCATTATAAATCCGCGAGAAGCGGGAGATGTCTCATCATAATATATTTAGTAAGTCGCCCGGCAGAGAATTCAGAGATTGGTAAGTATAACCGGTTGTGGTATAGATTCAAAATTGCTTAAAGTATCTTTTGCCGCTTGCGGTTTTAAGAAATTAAATAGTATTTCTTGTTACCCATTTCACCAATCCCTACTTATATTATAAATGTGAATGTAAATTTGCTTGTTACGCTTTCACGCGAAAACTACTCAACAGATCATTATGAAACGTTGTACATATATTCTTAGAGGTATTAGAAGTAACATAGGATACTTTTTATGAAAAAAATTGTATAAAAAGCGAAGTATGTATGTCCCTATAGGCCTATAGACTCCGAAACGGCTGGACCGATTTCATTAAAATTTACAGGGATTGTTCGGATTGGCACATTCCTGTGTTTGGTAGCGATCGAAATAATATAATTAGTGTAACTCGGGCGAAGCCGGGGCGGGTCACTAGTGTTAATATAACAACAACCTCCGAAAAAACAGCACTAACCGAAACCCTGTTACAACTCAAAACTAGGCAAAAAATATACAAAAGTAAATTTGCTGTTAAATTATGTGGCAGGTCTTGTCTACCTTCCCTAAGTATTTCACATAATTTATAATTTTTAAAACAAACAAATTATACAGCGTGAAAATGTGTTCATATCCTTACTTTTTCATGTAAATTTATGAAAAGAAATGATTTTTGTATGTTTTAGTACTCACATGACACGTGTATAACTGTGTAGAATATTTATTTCGTTACATAAAATTCCATATTTCGTTCTCTTGACACCAGTAGGTTTTTGCAGATCGTGAATACGTGATGGTCACGTATAATCTTTGGCACGGTGCCTAAGTGTAATATTATGTGTTGAAAAGCTAAGTTTTATTCACATACATTGGAGGCCGTGTGTATATGTAATATATTAATTTCTTTTACAAGTAATTATCCATAATTCTTAAACCAATGTTAGCTCGGGGTTCTGACTCACCAAGCAATGTCAGCTGCCTGTATTCGATTCTCGTTATCGGCACCATGGAGATTTTAAATAAATAATGAACTATAAAGCAAATGGAATAAAACTTTAAATAGCAATTTTCCGGACACATTGCTTGTAGAACAAAAGGCCAATAGGATGAAACGGCCCTAGAATGGTAACCACGAACAGAACAACGCAGCTTAGGTAAACCTCTCATAACGACGACGTTCTAGTCAAGATTACGATAAGAGAGAGGGTGGGGGAGGGAACTTTGTGCTCATTCACGGGGGAGACTTACATTCTTACTTACTTACTTGATAAAACGATGTACACATACGTACGACAGTATAATCTTCACCGAACGATGACAGTATGGTAAATGTAATTACCACGCAGATTTCAATCCAACCCTAAGTAAGAATTAAAAACGAAATAGCAAGTGTTTTCATTCCATCGCACAAAGAGAATATTTATTTCCAAATCATTGCGACGCTGATAAATTGACTCAGGAACAGAGTTTCATCGCGCCCGCAAAGTCAAATTTGAATATCGTATCGACAGCGGACTACGTAAAATCTACCTTTCTGGATATTTTCTTGTTACAAGAAGGATTGACTTATCATGACTATATATTTTTATAATTTAGTTTAAAACATAACCATATTGATCTTGGCCATTTATTACTAAAGGTAATTAAATGCAAATTAACTTTTCTTAAGCATTAGGTACAATATTCTAATAAAATATAATATAATTTAACTAATTTATAGCAGAACAATATTCAAATAGTACGCTACTAATTAGTTAATTTACTTTCAAGAAGTCAGTCTGTGAGAAATCTTTATCTATCTATCTATACATGTAATAAAAATGTAACTGACCGCTGTCTGTACAACAAACTATTATTGGGGGCCTTCGAATGGCAATAAAAGACAATGCAATGATTAGTAGAATTTTTGTTTGTTTGTATGTATGTCTGTTTATCTGTGCGTCTTGCTTATCTCAGAAACAGCTTAACCGATCTGGGTCCGGCTTTCACTACTGTATTGTGGTAAGCTACACTTACCATTTAGTGTTTGTTTTATCTCAGACGGCTTAAAAATAAAAAAGTCATAATAATTTAAAGATAATAAATCTAAATCTAAATAATAAGATAGCTATTCAGTTTTTAATTTAAATCAGAAGTTTTGGTTATAAATTTTATTAGTTATGATCTATAAAATGATGATGATTGAAAGTTTATATATAAAGTTCAAAACAGGACAATTTCGGAGATGGACAACGCTCCGTGGTAATGGTAACAGCTAAATATAGCTGTTACCATTACCTGGTTACGCACATAGACGATTTTAGAAATTATGTATTTATTTTTTTGTAATGTGTTTTGTAAGGTTAGGTTAGTAGCTTATTATTCCGAAAAGGGTTAGCGTTAGGTAGTTGGTGGGCCGTAAAAACTGTAGCCAGTACCTATATAGTATAGACTACGGTCACAGTTTAAACATGTGATTGTTAAACTGTTCTACGGCCATACTGATACCTGCGAGAAACGAGCAAGGAGATGATGATGAGATTACGGTAGATGATGGTGACACTAGCGTTAAGTCATTGAGTCTTATTTCTTAACTTTAAATGTTGACTTACTATAGTAAGTACTGGATGAGAAATATAATCGGTTGCTGAAAAAACTTTCGTCCATCCTGCGCGCTTGAAGGTGGGCTTCAATGAGCCCACCCCGAGCGGCCCTCTCTGGCCGGTCCTGCCTCACGGACCGGCCTTGGGTTCCTCTTCGCTTCACCGTGGGAAAATGAGTATACCCACCAATTATATAGTAAATCAAAGTCATTAGCAAAGCAATAAAATCACTTTCAAATACCGCTCATAACAAGGATAAAGTTGATTTTTTTCAGTGGGTACAGAATGGAGGCCACTTACAAGTCCATAAGCGAACTTCATCGGGTGTGTTGCATTCGCTGCACGTACTGTTTTGATTGGCCTTCATATTTTAAATTTTATCCCTGAATTTATGCTGCCTTAAATAAAATTGTGCAAATGAATTTAGATTTAATTTGACTATAACAATTTGATAAAAGTTGTTGGATTGGTAACTAAATAAAAAACCGATATTGACGTAGTAATAAAAATGTAAGAACATTATTATTTTAGACGTAATATTAATATATTACTTGTACGTTGGAACTAAAAAGTATATTACGTAATTATAACAATAATCTCAGAAGATAGATACACTGAATTTGACTGAAATTGGATACCACAATGGCAGCATTTTAGTAGCGTTTTATTGCTAACTTGAGTACCGAAAATAACATTTGATAAATGATACATTTTCAGCTGCAGGCGTTTGACTACGCTCTATATTGCTAAGAAATAAAAGTAACACACTTGCATCCGTGACTCTGATGGGTAACATGAACATGAACTCAGATTTATATTTTAAATGAATACTGTCTTTATATATTTATATATATATATATATATATTGTATTTGGATTGGAATTAAAAACAAAGACATTAAACCTCATAGGTCATAGCCAAATAGCCCATCAATAGTCCACACAGCATGAACGTAGTCTATTCGGTACAGGTTTTGGCTGCAGTTTTTACGGACGACGAATTAAATTTTCACGGGAAAGTAGTAATACGGCTAGCCGATCATACTAAGATTTACCAAGAAAATGTAAGCAAACTGGGACGCAAGTGATCAAGTGATCGCAACCCATAAGCATCCGCAACAAGAGTTGCAGATGCGTTGCTTACCTTTCATGGACGGAGGAAGGAATAAACAAAAAATGGTTTGCTTTGCTTGCTATATGCTTTCTTTACTATGAAAGGATGGGAAGAGGAAGAGGACCAGAACTAGGCCTCCGGCACCTCACTCGTCGGACGAAATGTAGATAATCTACTTCACGCCAGTCTTCTGTGAGGTCGTGGTATTTCACCAGTCGAGCCGACCAAGTCGTGCAACAGATATTGTTGTTGCGGGATCTACCACTGTTATAACGTGGTTATAACGCCTGTGCGTTTGCTACCGCTAATCTCAGAAACGGCTTAACCGATTTGAGTGCAGTTTTCACAAATGTATTGCGGTAAGTTTCACTTAACATTTAGTGTTTGTATTCTCTCAATCGGTTCATAAATAAAAAAGTAATATCAATTTAAAGAACCATGTCAAACATCTGTTCGATTAAAATTCTATTAAATAACAATTTTGTTGAGTAGGTAAAACTTTTAGTCATATATGTTATTATTTATATTACGATCTTTAAAATGGTGATTATTTAATGTTTATCACGGAGTCATAGTGGATCACACACCGGATGTGCTTGATATTGCAATAATTTAAATTGCGTTAAAAATATCAATATCGCCCTACGCGAAATAAATGTGATTCACGGGTTTCACTCGAGTCACGGCTAAGGCCTTCTACACCAGCCTCGCCCCTAACGAAAAATATATTGGACTGTCACAAGCTCAGTGCTAAGCTGCAAGACATTAACGCGCCGCAATCAGATTCCATCCCCGATCAAATAAATAAATAAGTATGCACTCACGCCCGTAACCCAGAGGGATATACAGAGATAATGAATCTAAAAAAAAGATAATGCCGTTGCAATCGGAACTCTTACAAGTCATGTCCAAACTACCGTCGAGGACTGCTCGAGGCAGACCAACCAGTCGACCAACCAGTCGAAATTTTTTTTTTTTAATTTATATTTTAACTGAAATTTTAAATTTTGATTGGCTTGAATTCGAATTTAATGTGTATTTTAATTGGAATTTTTGAAACTTTTAATGTATATTTAATTGAATTGTGATAGCTCTAGAAATGTATAATCTACTCGAAATTTTTAATTGTAAGTACCATGAAATAAAGAAATACTGAAAAAATTATTTACCCAGTAGACAAGGTCCCTGACCTTACACACGTTAGGGGACGAGAGGGCGGCATAGAGCCGCCCAAAAAAAAAAAAAAAAAAAAAAAAAAAAAAAAAAAAAATGTACGATTCCTGTTGAATACATCTTTTTGGTTTTCTACAGGTGTATATCAAGGTATATAAAAGGCGACCTGTGTATGTATGTATGTTCCTTACAGATTCCGAAACGCCTACCCGGACGAAGCCGGAGTGGATAACTAGAGCAATATAAAATTGATAGTTAGTGGCATATAGTACTCAAAGCATCTGTTACAAAAATAAATCTGTTATAAAAAAATATAATTACAGCCGTAGGTCGTGTCAATGCATGCAAGTCGCACACCTTGCTGTATGGTCGTACATATCTTATAGCACCGTCTCTCAGCGACACTTCACACAGCTACGTGACCGCGCAGACAACTGCGGTAATCCCATTCTCTTTGAAACCATATACGTATATCAAAATACGATGTTACTAGCTTTATTTTAACTTTTTTATGCAATTAGTTAGTGTGAAAAGGGGTATCGGATTTGGTAGAAAACTATTTAGTTTTGTTGAGAATATTACTTGGGAATAATCATTTTAATAAATTGTTGACCATTAGCCGTAAACTTTAGTTGCTGGGACAGTAAACATTTTTCCTTTAGTCTTGTGATATTGCAATAGGTTCTATGCAAACGAACCATTTTAAATATGTTATATTTAACATAATAAATTTTATATAAACTTATTTAGAATTATTTATTTTTAAATGATTCTCCGGTAAACATTTCCGTGTGCGCTTTTCTGAAAACATTTGGCCGTGTGGAAACAATCACTCAACATCAAGTCATTTATCCGTCATTGCCACGATAGGGCACGCGTTGTGTCTAAATTGCGGTATAGGCCAATTTCTCATAAAATTTTAGAGATTTTGCAAAACAGTAAACATTCATAAATGTTAATATGAATCTAGCGAACCCTTACAGCCGATAACGGACGGGCTTATATTTTTATTCAGAACACATTTCCCAATAACACATTAGAAGCCTTTCAAAAGCAGATATTTTTTTTAATGGAAGTACATGGCAAACGAGCAAGCAGATCACCTGATCTGAAGTGAGCGCTACCCATAAGCATCCGCAATAAGCAAATGTGTTGCAGATGCGTTGCCTACCCTTATTGGACAAAGCAGGGCATAGACAGGAAAAAAAGATTTTCTTCTTCCCGTTAAATCTTCCTCCCGAACCCATCCTATCCTTATGAGGAAAGGTTGGGAAAGAGAAGAGGCTTGAAATTAGGCCTCCGGCACGTCACTCACCAGACGAAACACAGAGTACGTCTGCGTCAGGCCTGTTTTTTGTGAGGTAGTTGTGGTATTTCACCGGTCGAGCCGGCCCATTCGTGCATCAGATGTTGTTGTTGAGGGCTCTACCGGTGTTAATAGTCAGTATCGCTTTTTAAAAGTTGGTTACGTGACACTTGTTCAAATTAAAAAATCAAGATTAAAAATCAATTAGTTGAATTTCACAAGTTTACGTTTAAGTTTTAGTTTTTTTACGATTTTTTAAAGTGCTCAAAAATCAACAATAATAATATTTAGGGAAGATAAATGTGACCAAGTACGAGTCATACAAATAGACATGCCTATAATTTTAGTAGCTCCGTAAAAGCTTGGTTCTATCAATATTATCTATACGTTAGCAGATGGTGGTCTAAGGTGGCTGGTTGGTACAGCTTGCATGAAAAATCATAGAGCTCATGGATCGTTCGACGTAAGCCCTCAAAAAGCCCTTATGCATCGATTCTACGGCACTGGAAACGTACTAACGTAATATGTACAATATTACTTATCGACTGAGCTATTCCTTAACATGTTTTTTATAGAAGAAAATAGAATATATATATATGGTATAAATTTCTTTTTCCAATGTAGCAACTTTTGCTGAAACTTGTGGTAGAGCCTTAGAGGCGAACCACTCCTTGTATGGGAATTAAGAAGCTTAATCTAAAATCAGAAATTATTTATATTTTGGAAGATTTGATAGATGTATAAAATCAAACGCTTTCAAAGATGAAATATAATTAATAAAAAAAACGTAATTAATTGTTGTAGGTCTATACAACGTATACCCGGTGGCAGAATAATTTCCTATTACAAATGTCTTTGATAATAACATAAAATATTCGTTAATATTACGCTCATTATATGTATACATACGCAAAACTGCAGCTCAAGGAACCTCACTGCGCTATACCCATACAGTACCCCTAAACGGAATTGTGTCAGCTGTAAATGTGGGCCACAAGTATGACGCCGTTTATTTTTATTACATTTGAAGATTCCGTTTGCCTCAGTGGCGAGCGTAAAATTGCTATTATATGAAGTTAATAGTGCTCAAGTAGCTACAAAAATGATCTTAAAGCCTGTGTTTTCAACAGTAAATAGTACGGTAACATGTATCGTAAAATACAGCTTTTTATATTGACATACCATAGAACATCCCTTCTATGTAAATACCTAGAAATTAAACTGTTTATATAGAAACACATAGTATATAATTCAATATATTTCTATACCAGCTCTGTCGCGACTCCGACCGCGTGGAATACTGAAATAGACAGCATTTTTAATTGTTTAGGCCAACCCTTTTCTCGCATAAGAAGTAGCCTATGTCCTTCCTCAGGCTACTAAATCTGTACCAAATTTTATTTAAATCGGTTTAGTAGTTTAGGCGTGAAAGCGTAACAGATAGACAGATGGAGTTACTTTCACATTTATAATATTAAGTAGGGATATATTGAACGGCCGATTTGCGTAGTTAGTAAGATACTTGCCTTTTTGTTGGTTGTTGTTGGTTTGATTCCCACCCAAGCCTCTCTATTACTTCTAATATTTTTTTACAGTCTAGTCGGTATAGGGGTTTCCAAAATTCATCATGTATCTTAGTATCATCATATCAATATAGTTTATCATGATTTAGTATAATAATAATAATAAATCTTATAATGGAGATGTTACTGAAATGGCAATAAGTTTATAGCCTGTCATATATGACAAATATCATAGGGCGTGAAATGAAAATTTCATCTCACCCTACTTGTCCCAGTAGGTGTGGGGGTATGTCCTTTAACTAATATATTACAATGTAATCAATGTCAACGATAGTCGAAAAAACATTGCAAAGTTCGATTAATTTCCAGCCCAAAGCGACGCTTGGCATTATTGTTTCGAAGAAATTTAATCTCCTTCAAGTGTTGGCTGACAAGTCGCTGTTACGTTGCCTTCGATGTCATCTACACAATGAATGAGCATCGTCGAGCGTTTAGGCAAATGAAATAAATAAAACTTAGAGCGGAATTATTTGGTATGGTATTATCGACTTCAAATGTATATTGTAGCTGGTTGTAAGGTATGATCGGATGACATAACATATGGTAGAAACCTAAAAAAAGGAAATACATTTCGTACTAAAGTTGTAAAGTACTCCAAAAATCAAGATGAACAAAACTTATTGCGATAAAATCCATAAAATTAGTTTTGTTTCAACTTGTAGAAAATTTTAAGAACATTGGGTGCACGGCTATGTTTGAGTATGAGAGATTTAATAAAGTAATTTTTTTTGTGAAAGAACATATGTTACCAATAGATTAAAAAAATAAAATACAATATCAATATATTTTTTTAGAGATAATAGAAACTACAGGGAGTTATGGGATGGAAGTAACAATATGTAATTTATGATTAACATGTTGACTTCTTTACTGTTAGGTTTTCTTAATATACACACATGTGAAGTCAAGTTGATAGCTCAGTTTTAATAATTGTTGTTATGTTGACTACAAATTCTTCTCGAAGATCCGGTGACGTTTAAACGTTTAAATTCTAAATATAAGAATAATAAGTTGTTGTGTTGATTCAGTTTGACGCGCCACAATCGACTCGCGCGACGTCATCGATGGCACCACCATTTGATGGTGGCGGCCGGCAGTCTTTGAGAGGGATCAAAGGGACACAACAAGTGAAGTAGAAATAATTTAAGTAAAATAAAGTGAAATACTGAGAAGTGACTGTGTGTAAGTGCCCTGGCCTAAAACTCTATTAGGTTAGAAGCGGGATAGACGAGAAAATTTCTTATTTTCTTGCCACGCTAACTAGCCCGGAAAACGTGAGTAGCGATATTTTGTGTATTTAAATAGTGTAAGGAATATTTTGTTAGAAATCGGAACTATCTATAATTGAGTTCAGGTGTAAGTTGTTTTTTTTATTACAAAAACCAACCGAAAACGCTTGTCGGATAAAGAAAATTTTCTTCTTTCCTTTCTATTGTTTTTTTTGGCTATTTAAAAAATTGATGATGATAATTAGTTTATTTTTCTGTCAATTTACGTATGGGAATGAACAGTTTTTATTGTCTCATTTTTTATTTTTACATACTACATTCTACATTTAAATAGAAGGATAAGGTAAATCTTGTTTTAGTATATAGAAATAACGAACAAAATATCTTATGACAGATACTTTATTGATTATATGTCTATTGATTCCATATGATGTATTATTCGACCGTACCTCATTGTAATTAATCTGTGTAGATATAAAACTACGCTCCCGCATGCACTACGCACGGTCTTTTGACATTGTAACTATTTGTTTCATATTTGAAAAAGTTGTTCGTGAAGAAGATAGATATCATTATTGACCGACTTCAAAAAGGAGGAGATTATCATTTCGTCTGTTTGTTACCTTAAACCGATTTCGATAATTCTTTTCTTGTTCAAGAACTAGTGCTTGTCGTTTGGTCCCATTTTTTAGTCAAGATCCGACCGGTAGTTTTTGAGTTATTCTTAATAATGCATAATATGGAAAAGTTGAGTTTTACTTTCTCGGCTTACGTAGGCTAAACTATAGGTTTTGCACGTAAAGCAAAGTAGCTCACCGAGCAATTGCTAAGACGACGTAAATGAACCTAAAAACTATTAATGTTGAACGTGAAACTGAAAACAGATAATCATTAAATGCTAATTTATTCTGAGCAATTTATTAAGTTAGTAATTTTAGGTAGATTCATGCGGGACGTACATGTACACTACGTACATTCACCGCTGGCTGGGCGCCCAGCTGATACAATATCTCGTGCACAGAATCTACGCTGCGGGTAACTACCCGGATGTACACCGCCTGATTTATTTGCTGATATTCACTAGCACTGACTCGTGCTGTGAAGATATTTATAATACAATTTTCAAGCGTAGAAAGCGACGAAACAGCATCAAAACAATAGTTTATTTTTTAATTATTTTGTTCATTCTTCTCGCACTCGTTGCTTTTTTTTAAAGCTAGCTGTCAGTTCCCGACGTTTCCCCATGAATTTTAAAAATTGCACTTTAATACCACCTTCAGAAGGACGGCGAAAGAATAATATAAATCAATTTATTACTTTTAGTTTACCTATTAGCAACTAACAAATCTGTTTTATTCAGGAACGTAAATTCATACGTAAGAAAACCTATTTTATAGTAATACTTTGGAGATATTATTATAATAAGACATTATATATAAATAGGTATACATTGCAACTCTTATACGAAGTATTCTAAGTATCAAAAGTAAAGAGACCCAGTATGAAAATTGTAAAGCTTTTTCGGGAAATATTGGAGTCTTCGTATGACCTTATGTTCGTGTGCACCTCTTAAATACTGGAACAGTATATTCACTAATATGACACACAAGACGTCATGACGCGTTCACAAACTTACAAAGATACGTTCGACTTAGAACACGGTCAAGTGAAAATGATAAATTGTCTTCATCGCTGTTGACATATTTAATGTAGCGACAGTGTTTTACTTTCACTTTTGCCAACAACCCCGATTTCTTTTTATAATTTATTTTATCAAAATGTTATCTAACCGTGCATATCAATTAGTTATATTCTTTTGTCCAATTTCGACTTAGCTTTAGCTTGTCCGAAAATATAGATATAGCTCATTAGTTCGTATCTATGACCTTGTGTTTCGCAGGTCGTACCAAAAATCATTAAGCTATTGGCGCTTCTTTTAATTAAAAAGACAGTGTCAATTAATTGTATTTTATCACTGCTAGTATTTTACCACAGTACTTTTTTATTTCTCCAAGGTAATATTGCTGAAATTGCGTATTGTAGAAATTAAAAACACTTTATAGCCACGAGCAGGCACATACAGGATGTTCATATGATGAATCAGGTATTTATACATGAACGCACTGATTCCATGCAAAATTTGCTGCAAAATAAAAGTACAAATACACACATTAAGCTTAACCTGGTCATACGGTTGTAATCTGGGTATTTATTCAAGGTCTGTTTACCATGCAGCAAGAAAGCGCTTTGAACTCAAAACCTATTGCTCGTTTGGAATACGAACTTAACTGATCTTTAAAATAAGCTAGTTAGATTACTAGCTGTGCCCCACGGTTTCAAAATGATATTATGTATATATTATGAGTATCTCAATGCACAGTGTGTCTAGCTGATGCTTGCAAAATCTCCGAAACTGTCCCGTTCTGTCCTGTGAACTTTATATATACTTTTAATTATCATCATTCTAAGAATATATATAGTTGACTAAAATTTCAACCTATTCAACTGAACGGCTATTTTATAGTATTTTTATAAACCGATACATTAGTGAAAACCGCACCCGAATCGGTTAAGCTGTTTCTGAGATTAGCGTTCACAAACGTACCGCAAAATTATAATAATCACTGTTTTGGATTTTATTGCCTTTAGAAAAGTAATATTTAATAATAGTTTTTCTCTTACGTCTTCCATGTACAGACGGCGATCAGATACATTTATATATGTATAGATAAGTTAAGTAAATAATCGTAATTTACTTCTTTTCACATATATTATTTTCCTTACAGTACCGCATCTTGATGCAGCTTAGACATAATTATCGAAAAATTGTACATTGTTCAGCGTGCGCTTAAACAATGATCGCGGCTTATATTGAACCTCCCAACCAGATCTACGATGGATTTTTTTTGGATATC
This sequence comes from Papilio elwesi, assembly GCA_029849275.1. Classification (NCBI taxonomy): domain Eukaryota; kingdom Metazoa; phylum Arthropoda; class Insecta; order Lepidoptera; family Papilionidae; genus Papilio; species Papilio elwesi. The sequence goes on along the minus strand of CM056687.1, from coordinate 5,955,328 downwards.
TAATTGATATTTAAGATTTTTGTGTCATAATTGGTCGAAAAGTGAAGACTTGGAAATGTAGCATTTGGGATATTTTTATTCAGTGCAGGTCATCTTATAACACGTTCGCTGAGGTGACAAGCACTTTTCACACCACAATTGTCAGTATTGGTGTCAGTCTTTGGAACACTTTCAACCCGTGATTTTGTAAGCGTATATCTATAGTATAAAATACATCAATAGAATAGTTTATAATTATTTTGTAGTATGCTCTACATCAAGTTAGCTACCTATGTTGTTATCTATACAATATATTATTTCCATCTTAATGTTCAAACTGTGTCAACTGTCAAACTGACGCTAGACAACATACACATTGCGAACTATAATTGAATAAAGATGTAACGATACGGTATCGTACTCATTTGGAAAGCTTAAATCGATGTTCGTACCTCACGGTAATAGGTAGACAACGATTACGTTCCACTATCTCGCCTGTCGCTTCAATCGTCTGCTGGAAATTCCGGCGAATTGTATTATCAAGACTGTCTAATAATTTGATTAAGCAAGAAATATATATACTGTTAGAATGTCTATGTTTATCCAGGCAAAATAACGTTGATTATATAATAAGGTGCTTAGAGCATTACTGATAAAAACGTATCTACTGTTTTATTTTAATAAAAATATTAGTATATTTTTTTATTAATTTAATTTACTAATATTTCTTTTAACCATTCCAACTAAGTAGAAAAAGATTGTACTAGGATATGGTTCACGAAAATAGTCGAATGGAGGATTCGAACCCACGTCGTTATGATCGGCAGTGCGTACTTTTAACCAATAGGCTATTGGAGCTTCATGTTTATGGTTGACTTATCGTACAGGTTGACTAAATAGGCACTAGTAAGTTATTAGAATTAACACAAGTAAGATTATCAACGAAGTAAAGAAATAAAATAAACATGTCTTCGTATATTATATATGGCCGGTAAGCACATAAATGAATGCCATCTTTCAACAAAAACAAATTCTTTTATTTCATAATCCCAATGAGACGAAGACGAAGCTGACATGTTTTGTGATATGTAATGTCATTTCACAAAGGAATTACTTACGTCACAAAATTAGATTGAAGTAATACGTTCAAAATACTCAGAGACGTAATGTCACCGCTTATTATATATTTCCGCTACGATCGCCTCAGGGAAACGAACTCTCTCACCTCCTCTTCAACATTGCGCTTGGAGCCAACAGGTAGCATCGTTGATCCCGGGGTAGGTCGAAGTTAAGTAGATTGGAGAAATCGAACGAGATCTGAAAATATCGGAATCAAGGGTTACTAACTGATGATGATGTTATGATTTCCAAAGAGAGTTTCGAATCTAAAAATATTTTATTGTTTCATATGTACATAATAGGTTTCTGTTCCAGCATACCAGAGGATGCTCAGTAAAGAAAGCATTCGATATTAATTTTATAATTATATAAATTAATCAGGAACAGAAATACAAGAAATATATCATGCTAAAATAATTGGCTAGAATGTTTAATATATTTTGACGGGATCCATATTTTTTAAATTTAATTGGTTATATTGTTTGAGTTCATTTAATTAATTTTACTTCGTAAATTTGTTATCTTTTACTGTCTCAAGGGTCTCTTTCTTTCGAAGTCGCTACTCAAAAGAAAAATGTCTATAAAATGACACTGTTATGAATAAATTAACGTATCAATACAACGTTTTAAATAAGCAAAATTGGTTGAGAATAGAAAGTTATTAAAAATCTGAAAATCACAAGTTCAAAATAAATTCAAAACTGTGATATTTTTGTGTGTAATGTATATTTTTACATAGTCAAGGTCTAATCAATAATTCCCAAAGCATAAATAATGCCAGTCATCCCGTGAAGTCTTTTACCACACAGAGATATCGCACCTTTGTTTTAATATGCAGTAAGTTTCAACTGTCCTTTTATCACAGAAAGTATGACTGACGTACTATGTATATACGAGTACATATAAATTTAACAAAAATATTTTAAATCGCTTATTATCTATTGAAGCGAATTATACGAAAGATATGAATGGAGCTTTAAAGTTAGCTGTTACTGTAGTGGTTTTTGCGCTTTATTCGCTTTATTGTACAAAAGACTACGGTAAAGGAGAAACAACTTTAATTAAACAATTGATATGTGTCGCGGTGCAGTAGCAATCCGTTTTGTTTTTGTAGTACACGCTTGTGTAGTGAAGAAACAAAACGTTTTTAACCTGAGGTACATTCACTCGTTATGTACACCTTCGGTACAATTATTTTATACAATTCTAAGGGCTTTTTCATTTCCACGTGTGGCATAAAAAATTAACCACCAAGAATAAATGTAAACTTCTTAAGAATTTTAAAAAATCTAAAATTTAAAAGTATTTTAAGTTTACCGAAGGGTAATGGTACATGCAGTTTATTTTGAAATAATTTTAATAGTTAATAAAATTTATTACGTTGGATAGCCTTACCTCTAAAAGTGTACATAAGGTGTAGTTTTGTGGTGTAGCAATTGTAATTTCTCCAGTCTGGTTAAGATTCATAAATTTAAATTAAAACTATTTCATTATTAACGTGCTTCTACTAACAATACATGCTAAAAAATTCAATTAGTAAAATTTCTTTCAGAATTGCGTACACTGAGGTTGCATGATACTCCTATATGCTGTTTAAGAAAGGGGTAAGTGGTCAGCATTGTGATAAATTTAGGTTTCTGCTGTTTTTGCAAACAATAAAAATTATCAGAGTTAGAGGTTTGTGAGAGAGTAAAAACTATAGTGTAAAGCTTAAACATCTAAAAAAGATTTTCTACGAATTCCTTTCCTAAAATACGAATAAAATAATTTTATAGCAATATATTCTGATAACACATTTTCGCGTATTTTTTTTAAGATTTCAATATTTATAACGTAATTTGTTACTTACATAATTAATGTATATATAATTTTTAAATATTCTATGAGATGTACCGCCAGTAATATAAAATGTATAAATTCAGCATATATTCTGTAAATGCGCAGTAATCTAAATGTTTGTGCAAGTCCATTAACTCAAGAAGTAATTATGCGAGATATCTCCGTGCTCGTTGCAATGTAAGTTATATAAGAAAAAAATATTAATCGTACAGCGTTATTGAACCTTCTCTAACCAAGGACATTAATTTTATAATGTTCAAAAATTTTATAATATAATTTTTTTTTGCGTTTAGTTCCTCGTATGACCTCTTTTTGTCTGGCTTATTCATCATTTCATATCAACAACTTTAAGCCCGATTGACTCGAAATTTGGTATAAGTGAAACAAACGATTTGTGGTAAATCTGTAGCACGAATATGCAGGCTCGACCGGTGAATACCACGACCTCACAGAAGACAGATAGTGAAGTAGAAGTCTTGTGCGCTTTGTCTGATGAGTTCTGGAGCCTATTCCCGTATATTTATCCAATAAGGACAGGATGGGAAGGGAAAGATGGTTTGATGGAGCAGAGTATGGATAAGAAAAATATGTTTTTTTCTGTATATCCCTTCCTCTGTCCATTAAAAGTAGGCAACGCATCTACCTACCTCATTAGTTTGTTGCGATCACTTAATATTAGCTTGCTCGTTTGCCGTTTGCGCTTGCTTTTACTATTTCATCTTTCCTCGACACGTTTTTTTGACACGCTACGAAAGATTTTAAAACAAATTAAATTTATGATTATATAAAAATGATTTAAAAAATATACATCGATTTTATGGCGGAACAATAGTAATCCTACCAAGAGTTAAATCTCAAGTATCTATCTATCCCTTTTCCGAAGATAATTATAGCAATAATATCAGCTGCAGATTTTTCTAAGCTTTAAGAAGTTACGTATGCTGTATGGATTATTGGTGTTCGGATTTAATAAAATTATTCGATAATCTTTACGCTCGACAAGCTTATATAAAATATATGCTAGATAATAGGGGAACAGATGGTAGACTCAGGCTAAATGCATGAACGCAGACTTGTTGTTCCGGCTTCAAACGGCAGTTGAATTTAGCTATAAATTCTAACTAATTTATATCGGCTTTAATATAGGATCGATAAGTTGGCTGCAGGCGTTCAGTTCCCAAACATGTTAAACTAATATTTTATCGGTCTATTTGAAATAACTTATAATTTAAAAATCAAAAACTAGACAGACTGTAAAAAAGAACCAATAACATGTGTGGGCCATGCCATGTTAGAATCTAATGACATCTCTCTCTTCGAAATCGATCAAACCGTATAGGCTACAGGAGGCCACAATAGAACGGACATAAATAAATAGATACATACATTCGTACGAGAAACATTAATCTCTATCTGGGTTAGTCGCGTAATAATAATATTGCTATTCGAGGTATTTCTACTTCTACTTTCGAATTTAACTATTTTATTGAAAATACAAGATTACAGTCAAGGCTTGTATTTAGAAGACATGAGAGATTTGTAAAATTATTAAATGGGTTTTGTGGGTTTCTTGATTTCATTATTTATTTATTCATTCGTTCGTTCTTTAACTCATTCACATATTTATTATAAAAATCTAATTTTACATTATAACATTACGAACAATCGCTTTGAAAATGAAGTCGCCAATGTTGTTTAGGCACTGCAATCGTAGCAATAATTTCATAAACTAGTTCACTAGTGCACTTTGTACTAATTTTCAAAGTTAAGTAAATTAGTTTACCATGATTCGAATTAAACTTAGATATATAGCATTAGATAGTTGAAATACGGCACACAATATGTGGACAGAATTGGTTTCCTAACTGTCTAATTTTAAGTATTCATCAGAAATAAATAGTATAAAGGATTAATAAAACATTAATAAAAATTAAATTTATTTTCTTATAAATAGTAATTGTGTCTGGTTGCTTTTTGACTTTAGCAAATTAATATCGTGCTGCTTCTTAGTAATTATCTGTCCATGACATTGTAACTAATTAAATAAAATTCGCGTCTGTATGTATGCAAGTTCCCTGTAGACTCCAAACGGCTAGACCGATTTCGATTAAGCTTTCAGGGTAATATTCCTGTGAGCTTGGTAATGAAGTATAGGTAGCACTAATTATGTTGATCCTAATCAATGCAATTAGTGCTACCCGTGCGAAGTCGGGGCGGGTCACTAGTTGTTTCTAATGCGGCAGCGATTCATTTTGCATGCTTTTAAAAATATTCGATAAAGCAACAGACTTTCTAGATGATGAAACGAATTCAAATAAAAACTAATGAGGTAAGCTTAAGATTTTAAAATAATAGAAGATTTAAAAATAACAACCTTCCCGCACGAGCACACGGGAGTGCAAATTTTAAAACCCCTTCGAGCGGTTTTTTCGTGTTAAAATTTGTAAGCCCTTTCATGGCAAAATTACGAAGTCGTTAGTGTCAATACGTCGTATTTGCACTTTTTCGATTTTTTGTGATAAATTCTCGCGCATTTTAAATATACTGCACTATGCCGAGAAAATCTGTATAAATATCACATGTGTTTCAGTTAATATGAACTTACGTTTAATTAGTGGTTGACGTAAATATTACGTTTTGGCAAATCAACTTATTTTATTTAACCATTTAAATAAACAAAAAACCATACCAAAATAAATCAGACAATAGAGAGACGACAACCATTATACTTTCATCGGAGATGTTATAATTTTGTAGAAATCGTGAGTTAACGTTGAGTAAAATTATATTATATATTAATCCAGAGAAATTAATGCACAAATTTAACATGTTTAAATTAATCATTGTATTTAACATTTTTTTATATAATTCCGAGCGACCAGATGACACCTTAAAATATTTTGTGTTCGAAGAGATAACCATTGAAATTACTTGTAAGAAGTAAATATTTGTGAACTTTAGGTTAGTAGGAAAGACTAACCTACTAGAGTTTGAATAAGGTTACAGTTGCCAAACGCTTTATTATGCTTAGGCTATTGATAACACGTTATGGTACAAACAAATATTACATATAATATATTTTTTTTATATGTATATACTCTAAAAATTAATTTACCTTACAAGTCAAATTCTTATGTGTGTTGTGTAAACACTGCACATACCTGAACGTGTTGAGCAGCTAACTGAATTACTTTGAGTGCTTTTCAAAGCACTAGACGACAAAAAAATGATAGAATGTAGTACGTAGCTTTGAAAGCTAATTTAAGATGCATTTTCTCAAACGTTGGCGTGGAGAATAATTTGATTCCCATTCAAAAAGTAACGGCTTAATTTATATGAAGATAGCTAAAAAGTTAAAGGTGGGTCCTAAAGTATGAGGTAAAAGGAGGAGCTATTCGAATTCAAAATACGGAATCCTGGGTTGGTTGTCAAGATACAAAAGATAGTACAACATACAGATCGGTAATTTCACGAGTGGTAAACAAAAATTTAGTATAGTAATTAGCACGGTAACAACTTTCAAAACCGACCAAAACAAATGTTGCGAACAGCATATTCCGATTAAATATCTCGTTAGTAAGAAAGAATACACATCTCCAACGTCCAAGATTTGAGAAGAGTCATTGCTAACTTGAATTAGGGTGAAACCTTTGACACATACGAAGTAACTCAATCTTTATTCATAACACAAGTAAACAAGTATACGTGGTAGCATTCACGGCGTGTTCCGCGGGCTTATCTAACATGTCACCAAGATCCAGTGAATGCGGTTGTAAGCGTATATCAAACCATTACACGCGATAGGCGTATTCAGAGGACATTACAATATGCGGCCCTGCAGGTGCTCGGATATTTATCGAAATCGAACGACATTTGTCTGTACTTTCTATAATTTACATAAAATAAAATTAAATTTATTTTGGTGCATCTATTCTGCGTGTACGAGCGTTGCACCAATATGTTATATATTAAATATACGGCGTAATAAACATATCTAATGATCAATTATAGCTTTTATGTCACATCATGTTTTCCTTTCCTTTTACAGGTCAGTTTTGGTCAGTTATTGAAAATGGAGCACTATAAGCAATTGTTCTTCCTTTTCACAGTAGGACAATATTCCAAGAATAATTAAAACTTTGGCCTCCATAAACGCTGCTCAGAGTGATGGTAAAAACCATGGCACATCTCTCATTCAACATCTTGAAATAATTATTTTTAACAGTGGTAGAGCTAGCAACAACATGTATGTTGCCGACGCCTACGGCAAGCGTTCACTTCACATTAGGTGAGCCACTCACTCGCTTGCCACCTTCTTCTTTGAAAAAGAATGAATAACAAGTAAATGATATGTAATTAAAAATCTTAGATCGACTAACTAATAGATACAAAAATATTTTAAGAAATGTATATTTCCACTCTACTATAACGCAGCCAACATTAAAAAGCAAAAAAAAATATAACTTCAGCTATATCTATAATGAGGGTTCTACTGAAGTGTTTTTCCGATACCTATTATTAAGCCAAACCGAAAAATAATTGTTGTCATAAACATGAATGTTTCTTGGTAGCAATATCTACAGAACGGGGATTTACCCTAGGCACAAATATTTTATAGACTTCAAAACTACGTCATGTGCATATACTATATCGAAATGGTGATAGTGTCTACTACTTAGCTGCAGAGTTTTATAAGATATAATAAATTGTAGAGAATAGTTTATATTTTCAAGAATAAAATAGCTCTAAGCGAAATGTGCGCACAGTGAATCTTTCATCCTTGCTTCCTATCTTTAAAATGGCGTTATTCAGAAATGCTGCAAACATATTTTATACTGGCTTAGCGTTCTTAAGCTGATTCTATTACAGCGTATTGTATTTAAATTGTACGTTATTGCTTAGAACATTTTTATTTTTAAGCAAGGTCGTTAGATGTATTTAAAAATAGATCGGACATAAAACTATTGTATAGAAAAAATAGTTTGACCTGTCTATAATTGAGATTTGATTCACAGTCAATAAAGAACAATGCCCAATTTTTACCTGACTATGTATAGAAATGAAATAAATCTTAAAATTTTGTAACTAACTTGTACTAATTTATTTTTATATTATTTGCGCCTTTTAGATTCAATAGAAATGTAGATTGTAACTGAGTTTGGACGACTGAAAAGGATTTTTTCGACATTTGACAATTTCATAATTGGCATCGGCTTCGGTCGCCGGCGCAGCGCAGCGCAGCTGTCCTTCCTTAGTTGCTGTTGCGTTTGCGTCTTGTTGTGTGCGATTTTGTGTGTGTTAGTTTAGACAGATTACCGATACTAGGTGCTACTAGGGCAGATAGGTAGGTAAGTATTACTATTTTAGACTAAACTTCATCGTTAAAAATTAGTTCACACATATATTTGTTTGGTGACGGAACTTCCTAACCTAACAAGTAATGTTAATATTTTTTTGGACTTCGTTGCGTTTAAACCGAAAAATTAACTACACGGCATTATTTCCCTAACTTATAGTCGTTCTAATATACGTAAACTTTCGTTATCAGGTTTTTAAATATATCGGAATAGGGCATTTTCCTTTGAAAGCTAATTCTTTGACTTCTATGACTAGTTGACCCGACAAACTTCGTTCCGTCTAGAATTGTTTTATGTTGTGTTAGTTGTTCGATTTTCATGCGCATTAGTTAATTTAAATTAACTGGCGTAAATGATCATCATAATGTTAAGATAACTAAAGTATTTGCGCTGATAAGGCCAATTGTATCCGTGTAAATTAATTTTTAAATACCTCATCTTACATGAACATTTTTTAAATTAGAATGGATATGATAAGCTATCCTACTATAAGAGCTTTAAAAGATCTATAGAATTTTCGATAGATATTTTTAAGATATGTTATTCCTTAGATGTAGCCAGTGTTCGCAATGTAAGCGCACAAAAATATATATCTTTGAAATATCACGTTACAAATCTTTGAAACTCTCTGCTTTTCTATATATACTCTAATATGCATATATTATACATGACCTTCTTCTTGAATCACTCTGTGTATTGATGAAAATCGCATTAGAATCCGGTCCGTAGTTAAAAGATCTAAGGGAACAGACAGCGGAAGGGACTTAGTTTAATACTATGTAAAGATTTATAAGGTTTTCGAGCAACATCCGACATAATGTTTTCCTTTACTGTGAATCTTACTCAAGATTTGTGACGTAATAAAAACGTACTATGTATATAACCACCTTACAATCTCAGAAATGTATTAATATTTATAAGAAATAACATCAAGTTTTCTAAAAAGGTGTTTTTTTAATTATGTTATTAGATGTTGCCCGCGGCATCATCGCGAAACGCAGTTTCTTATTTTTCCTCCCTGGAAATATTTATAACTTAAATCTCGCGTATAATTAATTGCCTGGCATCTATAGGTGAATGTCAAACAGTTGTTACCGGTTGCCATGGTCTAAAAGTTACAAATACCACCATAAAGTTGTTATTGCTATGTCATATATGCTGACTGATTATATTTATCTATGCCTATGTTATATTTTTCTATTACTCGGGAGGTACTCTCTCTGTACTCTTCACGAAGTATATACAAAATTTCATGATGGTCTGTTCAGTCGTTAAGGCGTAACAGAATATTCATGCATTACATTAATAAAAATCAATGTTTGTATGTGTATTCGTTCGTTTGTCATCTATGCCTTCCAAAACCACTGATCAGATTGTAATGAAACGTTGGTACAAAAAGTTAATCGAAATTACATAACGCCACTAAAAAACATGTAACGAATATTTGCGTTGTTGTCATTTTGTTCAGACGAATTTATGATAATTTAATTAAGTTTATAAAAAAATATTAAGGCTTTTAATAATATTGTAACAATAAGTAATAAATATTACATAACGTCTCTGATGATTTTACACTAAATAACTAACTTGAGTTACGTCAACAGTGCTCTGCAAAACGTGTGCGAATTCAAAAAATCACACTCATCATGCTATTTGTATCAATTGATCTACTCATAATTCAACTCTGATATCAATGATATTACAAAATATAACTAATTCTGAACAAAGGATACTTATTAAAAGTGTAAAAATTTGAAGGTCTTACTTATGCTCCTTTGTCTTCGTATGCACACCGCAGTACCCTAATATTCAGAATACACCGATGAATTTTAATTTAAATTTTAAGAATATTGGGCAAACATTGTCAAACTTGTTTTTCAGAACGCCAATTTTTTTCTATAGCATTCTAAACGGTGGAGTAAATAAAGTAAAATAACCATAAATGGCGTCTATTAAAGATATTATATAGATCTTAGAGACTTTTTGACAATTCTGCACAGAAATTTCTGTTGTAACGTAGGTGACATCTAAAAAATGTTTTTTCTAAATTACGATGAATGAAATTTTGGTATAGAGAAACTAGCGTGCGAAGTCGGGGCGGGTCGCTAGTAGTATATAAAAAGAACACATTTTACTTTGTTCCTTTAAATTATATTTTCTAACATAAAATATTTCTTTACGTTTTAGAGATAAACAAGTCTTTGAAAGTTTAATAAAAGAAGTATAATCATGTTTCCATAGTACAAGTTTTATGTGTAAAATGATTCAGTACAAAGCTTTGTGAAACTTGTACTTTAGAGCGCGGATCGTTTTCGTGGCTAATGAATTTTCTCATATAATTTTTTAAGCTCCGTAATACTGTTTTATATTTTTTATTTTAATTTATGACATCTTATTGTTGGGATGTTTTGAAAGAATAATATTTATTGGACTGTACATTTATATATATTATGATAACTTGATGAAGTTCAGTGATGCCTTGGCTAACGATAACAGTTGTTACTTTTTATATAAAACCAAATCCAAATATAATTAATTTATAACCCGGAAGAGGAATTAAAGATTATATATCTTTTTGAAGTTCTTGTACTACTTTTGTTGCGATTGGGAAAATGGTCATCATCAGTGAATTTGTACAATGCGCAACACAAACTTCATGGTGTTACCATAGCAACCAATAACAACTTATAACATCCACTTATACTTCCAAGTTATTTAATTAAACCATCTGGCACACGGGATACAATTTTAAGTTACTTTTGTTTTGTTACCTAAAAGAAGTATGCCTTCTTACGTATCTACATAAGAGCACACAAACGATTTGTCTTATGTTCCATATCAAATAGATACTTGAATTATTTTTAAATACCGGAGTCGGAGCGGAGAAGATAAGCTGGATTTGCCATTCAAATTCCAAATGTAAAGACGATATGATGTGTCGTTTATTTAAATCGGTAAACTTCTCAAAGATTCTACCGACAATTTATCTAGCTACTTCCAATCTCTTTTAAATAAACATATATTTGCAAGTCCGTATTTAAAATTTATTTTCGTTTCCTTTCCAATGTACGCTACACAAGGATTTGATTTTTATCCGTACCTACGCTATTAGTTAGTAAAGCAGGTTCCTTTTTGACAAATTATTAAATGTGTTCAGTTTATAAATTCGTTAACCTACTTTAGCACGAAATTGAAAAGACAAATTGTGTAAAGTTAACCCGTTTTTATATACTGCAATATAAAATGAAATAATTTCGTAACATTTTGACACGCTACAGTGCCAAAAGCAGAGCCATCATAAACTCGTCTGACTCTTTGTTAATAGTAAGTAGGATCATATATTGCTTTTCTCCAATCTAGTTTTGCCACCTTGCCATAGAAATATTTCTGAGATCTATCTTACTCTATTTTATTACTCAAACGCTTAAGGCATTTGAGTAGCGAAATAAAATAATTAGTAAATATTTAAATGGTAAGAATAGGTAATGGTAAAATCAGCAACTGTGCTATTACTCTATATTTTATGCAACGAACATAATTGACTCTATCCTATTAACATAACATAATTGACTCTATTCTCATAACGCTGTTTCGCAACTTAGATTAACTTTTCGTTTGCAAACCGCCTCTTTCTAACTAATATTAGTCTAGATTCATTGAGGTTTACGCTGTTGCCCTACTTGTGTTGTTTTTAGAACTTTATCCATTATCAAGACCACAGACTAAATTAAAGTAGACATTCACTTTTAAGTTGTAAGCATTTATTTTGCAGATATTGATTGCTATTTTACCTTTTAGTATCGGAATGAGATTACTCGGTAATTACTCTGTGTTTAGTTGTCATATTTATTCGTAGTCCTTGCATGTTGAAACCTATTTAACTAACTATTTTTGCTTTATTTATGCCGTGGAGTGTGTAGAGTTGCAATTCGACATTACTACGCCTGAAAGACAAAACATAAGCAGCATGCTTATGTTTTGTCTTTGGTACATGTTTTGATGGGTCATTGATGAGATCAACGAGTCTTCCTGTGAAGGTATATAAGTGGTTCGTGGCTTATATGCTTATTTGTATTTTTCGGATCGGTTGAGGATAAGATATTGTCGTTTGCTATGGTATTTTGTATTTTAGTATGACGTTTGTCTTAATTAGATTTGCCCAAGTCGGGTCCATCTATACGGGATTGCAGACTGTTTGACCTCCATGATTTACAAATCAATTAAGTGACCTGTAAAGTACCCATGTTTATAAACGAAGGCGAATTATTGGTGGGTGATGCAAATTTGATCGAGACTCACAATATGCGAAGAGTTAGTGTATAACACAATTATATGAAGTACGAGAATTATACTACAAGTTATTAATGTAGCTGAGCCTGCCCTGGCATTAGTTGGTGGAGCCTGTGCATTTGCCTCTTGCGATGATGGTGGCTGGAGGGAGCTATGCTCTCAAGGCTTGCACTGACACCGCACAACGAGGGAATTAACCATCCCCTGAGGCGAGTTTAAAAGTCCCAATGCGCTCCACAGGTCGATACCTGTGTTGACTATGTCTTGGTGGCGACGCCTTATTATACACTTGACGGTGTAACGCATTATATCAATGCGAGAATCGATTGATTTACAAGTAAATTTTAATGAAATATTTTGGAATTGCAAATGATCAATAAATTTTAACGAAATTTTTTGGAAAAATTATACAGACTTTAAACACTTTAATAATTAGCTTGGCGAATCTTTCTTCCTCTATAATTCTTAAAAGAACTAGTTATTACAACTCACAAAGTAGAACAAAGCCCTACTAACTACTAACTAGACGATCACATATAAATGTATCGTTGGCCTGATATAATTTAAAAGATCTTGGTGGTGAGACATTTATGTTTCCAAGTCGATGTCAATAAAATATTTCTAATTTTCTCTATAAGAAAAAAGGATGGTTACACCATGTATATTTATTTATTTGCCACTTACAGATTCTAAAGAAAATTAACTACGTAGCTATAAAACTCTTACCTTTTTACTATAACCTTTTGATAGATTACAAAAAACTTTGAAGCCCGTTTTGATTTAGACCGGGCGTTGTTAACCGTCGTCAAAACCACCAGCCTCTATTGACTTTGATGTTAAATTATTAACGCGAAACGAAAACCTGATGGATTATGGCGTCTACTGCTACCATCAAAGCTGCTTTTCTTGTACGTGAAGTAGCTAGGGGCTCCAATAGGTGCCATGACCAGCAAGGAACTACCTTTTACCTTTAGGTATCACGTTCACTTATATATTAAATAATATATTATGAAATGTTTTGGATATGCGAAAGTCTAGTAGATCCATCTACTAGACTGTGACCTAATTTTGTTCTTTGTGCACCTTAATTGGAACGTTAATATGAGGTTTGATGTAACTGAAAAAAAACAACGTAATATAATTTATTTAAAATAATATTAATCCTACATATTTTGAATTTAATTATACTTACCGGTTTTATGTAGTGTACTCTTATACGTATATCCGTGTACATATCAATTGTCAACGTTCAATGAAAATCATACCAGGTGGCTGGAATTCGAAATATCGACACTCTGACCACAAATCGGGTGTACAACCACTGGGCCACAGCTACATATTACTGTTTAGTTATGACTTAATAAATGTTTAATATAAGGGTTAGGAAGGCCCTTATGTAGTGAAACCTTCATATATTTAAATTCTTGTTAGTAATTTCCATTATAGTAAGGAATAACAGGAAACTAGGGTTACGCTTGTAAAATGTTTAACTCGATTACACACGTACAAGTGAATTTCCCACGAGCCCGGGTACACCCCACCCCACCCTACTTATCTGTAACTAATATCTATGATAGTATGTATATGATATTCAAAGTTTATCCTCAACTTCGCTACAATTTTTTTGTACTTTGGTTATTTGTGTACATCGAGTACGTTTATTGTTCTTTCTATTTTTAGCCGTCCCTACGAATGATTTATTGCTTATCATCGTAAACTTATCTACATTTACATAGAATCGATTCGATTATATGATCGAGGGTTAAAAACTTGCCAACCTATTTCATATTTAAATAATTTTTTTTACGTTATCATAAGTAATAACACTCTATATAATAAAATACAGACTTTTTATGCAAACGAGCAAGCGGCTGCAACCGCTACCCAAACCCCTCTCCCGTCAAATCCTTTTCCTCCTCCCATCCTTTCCTTATAGGGCTCTGACACCCCACTAATCAGATGAAACGCAGAATACCTCCAGTTCACGCCTGTCTTCTGCGACATCGTGGTTGGTGGTATTTCACCAGAAGATCCCGCCCATTTACGCAACAGATGTTGTAATCTTATTTTAAATATAATGAAGTAAATATTTGCTTCAAATACATACCATGAATTTTACAGATTTCGTTATTCAAGTTGGGGTTGATTAATTTTGTATGCCGATTCATCACTTCGTGCTTTTTAAAATATAAAAATCTATTATAAGTAGCGAAAATAAAATATTTCTGCTATTTAACTAAAATTACATGAACGTTAACCTAAATCAAATTACTGACCGTCAATTAATATCGGCTGGTTATATAACTGCGTAAGTAACAAAGTTAGAACAAGCACTTTGGTTCTGAAGTGCCTCTACACCGATGTCCTCTACTATCGATTCGTATTGACCTTGAGATTTATTTGATAAAACAAAGAGGCGACAATATTCAAAGTACTTTGGGAACCCCTAAATCAAATTTCAAAATGGATAACTCTTAAACTGTTTGTGTATAAAATTAAACGAGAGGTACAGCATTCTTGTCGTCTACTATGTCTACTTGATTTTATACCGCCTACGAATTTAACATTGTCTATCAGTGTATTTTATTGTGCCTGTTAATTAGTTGTAGTATATTGTAATTAGGTACAAAGTAACACTTAGCCTGAAGAAGGATGCTTAAAAACTCAGAGCTGGATAACAAGCATATACATGTGCATCTGGTAAAGAGTGTATATAATATTTTTGTACGAATGAAGTACAGGTGTTGAAAACCTTTTAAATGTCCTCTTAAGGATGAAATTTGACAAACAAGAACAAACATCATGTTTCCGATACGCACTTAACTAAAGCCCTTCAACTGACAGTTATAAGCTTTGTTATCAAAACTTTTGAAAATTTATATCCAACAAAAGTTTTAAGTGAATCCGATTTTCCGGCGGTTTCTAGTAGACGTTTAAAAGAGGCGGATTTATTTTGACATACGAAATGACAACTTTGGGGATTCTTCGCAAAGTGGCCATCCTTCGTAAATAATTATGTTGACTAAAAAAATAGGATAATGATCGTTTCCTCAGCAAGAAAGAATCCTCCCTTTTTAGGCGTTTTAATTAAATGTATAAAACGTTATTAACAAAATAAATATATGTAATATATTTTCATAGCCTAGTAGAGTACCATAGCAAGGGTAAATGAGTTGTTTCAAAAATCTTTTTTTTCTATTGCGAGGGATGTACGCACGCCTTTTTTATAATTTTGTAGTATATTTTTTGTTGTTTTCTTCACTAACAAAACACTAATTCTATTGCTATAATATACTTTCATGTTGCGAAATAAAAAAATACAACTGTAAAGTATCGGATATACACGTGGGAACTTAATATTTCGTTATAACAAAATAAAATCTAAACCTGTAAACACTGCATTGTCATTGTCATTGGCTCATATTATACGAGTCATATATTCGTATACCATATCTATTTCCAGCAGTATCATTTTACACCGATATAAAAGGACGAATATGATGGAAACTTTTGAATTAACATACAAAATACAGAACAGGTGGCATTACAGGAACAGGGCGCGGCATTTTTTTATTTATGACGGTTTTTGAAAGCTAAAATCATTATTTTCGTTTTCTAAAAGTTCGGGATTAGCTTGCTTTCTGAAAAGAAATTCTATTAGCCATGCCGCTGTTATTAATATAATTCTTTCATCTGAATTATATTTTAAGATGTTGTTAGTACGTTGATTTTGAAAGCGAAATAATGTATAATGGTTTTTGATATAGGATAGGGCAAACCATGGGAGTTAAATCACATCAACCATAATTTTCTAACGTAAAATAATCCGCGACCCTGTCTTTCAGCTTTAAAGGTGATCTAACCGCTCGTCTTTCGTGACTTAGTATGCACAAAAAATATAGCATCACTGCGAAAAAGAAGTATTCATGTATAGAAGCCATAAAAACGTTTTAGCGCCTCGGGACGTGTCATCGTTATATCCGCAATGGGTCATCCTTATGGCGCTATAAAGTAAAGAAGATTGTATCAGATACTTTGATCGCTCCAATCTATTTCTTTTGTACATATAAAAGGAAAAATAAAAGTTTCCCTTTACACTTTATTACAACCTAAAAGAGTGATAAAGAGCACGCAAAAAATTACGGCGACACAATATCGGTCATCAATTTGTGAGTAAAATAATTGCGGCGTTTCCGTGGTTACGTCTGGACTTTTGTAATTTTATACTCCTTTAAGAATTTTATTTTGCTTTCACAAAAAATATGAAATTTAAATAAGTTTTTCTAGATATTTCTCCCATAACATTTGCAAAAACTTCTTACAATTTGTATGCGCTTTATATTGAATAGGGAATAGTAAGAATTCAATGTTTATTACGCCCCAGAAAATTATTGTGCATTCGGGTTAGCCTCGGCGACAAATATCACACAGGGACCAAATACATCTACAACTTTAGCTAGCCAAGTCGATTTAATTTGTAACGACAGTGCAGCGGTTTCATTTGTTACAAATGAACAAACGATAGTGTGTAGACATAAATACAAGAAATCCAGGTAACTTAAAGTCGATGTCTTTCGTGAAACAAATTCTGAGCCTTTAAAGAAGGTTTGTTTGTATGTAGCTTTAATACGAAACCATTTTTAGTATTATTTGCAATAATCTTGCAACAAAATGAATGTGGAAAAAAAAATATTCCGTTATTTAGATCGAATGTTTAACGAGAACATGCTGCCATTAAAATAGTACCAACTTATTTGTTTAAAAAATGACTTGAGATTTTTTTCGACGTGAAAGGTACCCTATAATTTTCGGTATCGCTGACGATTATGTGTGCGAAATTTCATGATGATCGGTTGAGTTAAGAAGTTAAAGCGTAACAAACAAATAAACTCACTTTCGGATTTACCATATTAGGATGTCTACTTATGTGAGTTTTGAAAAGTTTACGCAAAAATTTTATATTTTTATTTTATTGTGTCAAACAAAAATCTCAGATCAATGTAAAAAAAAATTAAGAAACAGCAATACAGCCATATAAAGGTTCTTGCTAATAATAAACATATTAATTTAAGTCATAAAAGGATTAAACATATACAGAATATACAAAAGATAATGAAAAAAAGAAATAGTAAAACAAGAGAAAAAAATACAATATTATGCCACGTTGGATTCAATATGTCATAACAATTATCATGACACAAAGAATTTCCGACTTATCACCTGCCTTGCCGAAATGATACTGGTATGAAGCAAGTCAAGTTCTTATTTAAGCTAATACTTGCCCTCCATACGAAAATGTTTTTACGGTAGTTAGTACATAAAGCTGGCGTATAAAGTATCCCTTTAGGTCGAAGGCTCAGTGGAGGCGCATTTAAATAACACTTCAGCCAATAGGTCTGAATCCACGGTGCTAGAACAAATCAACATGATAATTAAATGTTCGTTTAATCATGGAATACCCCCTAAGTCGCGTACAACTGGTACGACACCACGTACAATTGTAGAAATAACCAACGATGACCAAGGTCAATCCGTCAGTACCTTTTACATCGTAAAAGTTCGTAGTCGTTATATATCTTTTTTTATTATATTATATAAAGTGTTGCTAATCTTGTTTCCGAGTGCAAACGGTAAAATCGCTCCTAAGCTTCAAACATTGTTTATGTACTGAGAAGTGTTGAGTTATTAAGCGGCAATAGGGATCTGTGATGAACGCCGTTGTAATAAAATGTTGATACACGACTGGTTGATCCTGAATGAACACCGATCTACTGAGGAAATTATGTGAGTTATGTCAAGTTAATTACGGGAGAAAAAAACGAAACCCCTTCTGGCAACGGTTTATGATGAAGTTAAAGGTACTTGCATATACCCTTCAGATCAGCTCCCTATGTTTTGTCTTAATACCTGGGTATCTAAAGTTAATAGTTCAGCCGTAATAAAGCCTTTCTTAGATTGTTTGGATAGTGCCAAAACTGGTCAGGAGGTTAATGTATTGAAGTCAAATGTTGTTGCAGAACTTAACAGCAAATATGAGGAGTGGCAAAAAATGTATACCAACGGATCTAAAGGTAGTGATAGTTTAGGTGCCGCATATACATGTCGACTTCTAGATCACCATTATCAAAATTTCTAACCCTATCACAATAATGTCACCAGAAATGGTTGCTATTTTAGAAGCCTTAATATATGCCAATGCAAGCAACTTTTTAAAGGTAGTCATTATAACGGACATTCGAAGTGCCCTACAACACATTGCCTA
This sequence comes from Papilio elwesi, assembly GCA_029849275.1. Classification (NCBI taxonomy): domain Eukaryota; kingdom Metazoa; phylum Arthropoda; class Insecta; order Lepidoptera; family Papilionidae; genus Papilio; species Papilio elwesi. The sequence continues at coordinate 5,936,482 of CM056687.1, read as the reverse complement.
AGCCAGCCTAAAATGATTTTAGATGAAATCTTAAAATTTTTATATAAGTAACCGGAGTGTAATATTACAAAGGGTACCTGCACATATAGGTTTAAAGGGTAATGAGAAGTCATTCTTTAAACCTATATGCTAATAGTTAAGCAAAGCTCGCAGTCTTAGATGGAACAGAGTATAAAGTACTTCTTGATTACTCTGAAGTTTTGTCCTATTACAAAAGAGTATGCATAACACTTTGGCAGGAACACTTTGATCAAATGTCGAAGGAGAAAGGTATTTGGTACAAAACAATTCAGAGTCAACCCCCCCAAGTGTCTTGGTTTGATAGGTGTAGACTAAACAGGTCATTAGTTGTATTGACTCTGCGCCTTCGTTCCGGACATATTCCGTGTAGTACGTTTGCCTTCCTGATGAAGAAGAAGCAATCACCTAATTGTAAGTCGTGCGACACTATCCAGGATGTGCAACACTTGCTTGCGAAGTGTAACCTAAATAAGGATGCGAGGGAAACACTCCTCAAAAAATTCAATATAACCAGGTACAGTGTGGGGAAGTACCAATCCATCTTTTCTCAGCCTTTGGCTGAAAGATCAGAAGCAGTGCACAGTATGGTTCTCGAGCTGTATAGGTGACCATAGAGGTGTTTAAGAGGTGTTTTGTGGTGTATGGGGAACGATGTCAGTCCCTGACATGTCTTCTAAGACAACAGTCCCTAATAAAAAAATAAAGAAAACAAAAAAGTCGCGCAGGATAGTCCAAGCTTTGTTCGGCATTACAGTGTTGAAGCAAGGGTAAAATTTTAAAAGTGATACCTAATTGTTTTCACCTTATACTTTCAGACCAAGACGCGTTCACGTGATCAGGATAGCCGGATGTTGTCGCACACATTTCCGGTTTGCCGGAAATGCATGAGTACACTGAAACATGAAGTTGCATATCTAACTTTAGACAGAATGAGTCTTTATAAGCACGTGTCAAAGTTTTTACTTCTGTCGACGGTCGTGACAATACCTCCTGAGGCTCGAGCCTTGACTGATTGTGGTAAATAATCGTATAAAGTGTGTACATTATTATGTAGTGAGAATATTAGGCCTCAACGTGTGCGACATATCACAAGCTTATCCCTTGTCAAGCCCGTTTTTTTTTGCTGGTCAGCCTTGAGATAGTGAGAAATAAGCATTTTGATGTAAAAAATTACAATATTAATACACTTAGGAAAGGTTAGAGAATTATTGAATACTCTTTTATTTGTATATCATTTATTATCTCAGGACATATTTCGAGGCAAATTCCTTTAGAGCAGAATTTGCGGGAATTGACAGTAAATATGTTTGAGATTGACCTTCATGTTATATATTTTTAACATAAATAGTAGTACACAAAATAGAATTTCCCATTAAGGGTATACAGTGTATATACTATTTTAATTTGTAATAAAATTTACAGCAAACTCCACATATATGCTTAAAAATTTAAAGCTTTGCTTATGATTTATAAAATGAGAACCCAACATATAACCGTGTATTTATATTATGGTACTAGATTTCATCTTTCATGTTCATTTTATTTCATTTAACAGTGGTAGAGCCCGCAACAACATCTGTTGCCGAATGGGCTGGCTCGACCGGTGGAATACCACGACCTCACAGAAAACAGGCGTGAAGTAGAAATACTCTGCGTTTCGTCTGATGAGTGAGGTGCCGGAGCCCTAATGAGTGAGTCCTCCTCCCTTTCCCACCCTTTTCTTGTAAGGATGGGAAGGGAACGGGAAGAGGATTGGATGGGGTGGGGTTGACGGGAAAAGGGAAATATCCTTTTTCCTGTCTATACCCTCCTCGGTCCATTAAAGGTAGGCAACGCATCTGCAACATAATTTCTTGTTGCGGATGTCTATGGGTAGCGTACACTTATGTGATCCGCTTGCTCGTTTGCCACCTTATTCCATAAAAAAAATATATATAATTACACTTTTTTATTATACCTAAAATTAATTTAAACCTACAAAACCTAAAATGCATTTTAAAGAAAAGATAGAAAACGTTGATCGTAGTGGCAGAGCTACGAAACTGTAGTAGTAGAAATAAAATTTATTTACATTTTTATATTTTCGTTCTACGATATTATCGTAGCAACGTAGCCAGCAGTCTATGATTATAGCGTAGCCGGCCTTAATCGTTTAACAAACGCTACGCCGCAGTTTCAATTTCCGTGTCTTCTTTTACAATGATATCGTAAATATACAACGCCTTGTTATAATATCATCATGCACATTTTTAAGAATATTGTAAGGGAATATTCGTCGTATTAAAACGATAGTAAATTACTTAAGGAAAATACTTCTTTACGTACATACATTGAGTCTTAAATATGTTCTTGCTGAAATATTTAAGACTCAGAAAAGACGATAATTTTATTTTATAAAGCGAAGTATATTCGCTTTACAGTTCTAGATACCAGTGCAATCAATTGGTGATTTCGAATTCCATCATTGACCATATAGTACGTATACATATAGAATACGTCGGCCCGAGAATAAAAGTTGAACACTTTTAGTTTAAAAGTAAAAAACAATAGTCATGAATAAATGTTTGATATCTGCATCAATAATTAACGAAACTGACCTACGTTCTAGTGCTGTTCTTTAGGAGTTTGCTAGTAAAACCGCAAAGGTTGTGAGATAGCATGTACATATTTAAAGGAATTAATCTCGCACGTAAGTAAAACAAAAAACACAGGCAGTTAATAAGGACAGCTGACAGAAATGAAAACTAAAAAAGTTGTGACGCCACAACGATAATTTCATAATAAACAAATAATCAACATTGTCATCAAATCGGAACAATAAAATTCAAATAAATAATCTAAAAAATAAACCCTTGTACCTTGACAATTAAATTTTAAATTGAATACAAGAAATAAGCACGCCATCGCTGACGCATGTTGAGCTTGTCGATCTTTCGAATATATAAGATTTTCCCCTACCAAATGCGTAACGTGACTAAAGAAGAAGTTTTCATTTCAAGAATTGTAAGACCGGCCTTACGATTTTTCGCCACACACGGTATCGCGGTGTCATTTATATGCAAATTCATAAATCATTACAGCGCAGGACTGACCGTACGCACACGTACATTTCTACGCACTGGGTACGATGATCGTTGGTATGCATGTCGTCGGTTGACCAACGCGCTACGAAAATAAATATGAACGCGTTCAATGCTGCACCGATCGCTGGACCGACCGTACGGATGTCCGTATCATCGTCGTCAGAAGCTAATTCGTACTTAATATGAACAAATATATACCGACACCGAATGATTAATTACCGAAGTTAGTCGTAGTGAACCACTGAAGAACTTAGAGCGTTATATAAAGACCGTGCTTCCGTTTCTCCACGCAATAATTAATATATACATAGTAGTGAATTCCCCTTGTAATGTTCTTTGGGCGACGATCGGGTGTACGTGATATCTACGTCTTCTGTTCACGAAACGTTTTAAATTTCGTGTACGAGACTGTACTGGTCCAGTCAGTTTCTTGGTCAGGAGAGCACTGATTGATACAAACCGACGATTGGTTAATCGTCAGGGCAGAATGTACGCACTGACATCAGTGGAGTACTCTAACCGGCCTTAGATAAAATTATATATTAATTGCATAAGAGATATGTAGCATTCATTGAAAATGAAATTTGTTCTTATAACTCTACATTTGAAAAATATTCACATGGCAATATAGAAACCTAGTCAAAAGACAGTTTCAGAAATAGAAAATCGATTTGAGAAATCTTTAGGAGAATCGTAAAATGCGAGTATCGACGGAAACCTTCGAATTCCTTCTATCATTTTGAGAAACCCTTCGCACTCCCATTATGTTCCCCGACACGGTCGCTCGTTTTTACGGTCTCTAGTACTCGCTAAGTAGCATGTAGTCTCGACGATTTAAAAGTGATGAAATAATTTAACACAATTTTCTATCTGAACATCGCGATTCTGGAAAGAAAACTGTAATTTATCTTGTCTATTCGGTTCAATTATGTTTTGTACATATTCAAACACAAAAGAACATCTTAATTATTTAATTACTCAATATACGGCGTATTTTGATTAAATTTACCTATGCTCAACTCAACATGGTGCACTCGTTCAAAAAGATGAAAAATCTCTAACATGTTATTTTGTGTTTTTTGTCTGAAATTTTGTGTAGCGGTCTGAGTGGATTGTACATTGTTCTGTGTTAGTTTTATACTAACTTTTCAAACCTAGTAATACAAGTCTTTATGAGGCTAGAATAAAACTCGAATAGAGGGAATCATTGGGCTGTCCCATTGATTAGGATTAAACGATCGCGTCACTTAAGTAAGCTCAGACAAAGAAGCGAATTCAAACAATCAAGGTTACCGATTAATTTTTTACCACTACCTTTATATATGAGGTCGTGAGATTTTTCATCTGTTAGTGTTTGGCGTAGTTTGGTTTAATGAGTATGTTAATATGTCCTAAGCCAGGCACTTAGCAAATATTCATAAATATATACTAATATACTATTAATTTTTATTAAATATAAAACATAACAAAACAACGTAATTCATATCATGATTACAATTTTCCAACAATGCATACGCAATCCATTCACGATGGTAATTGACATAAAATCGATGTATACGATATCTCGTGTAATAATTGATAATTTCTGCTGATGGCGGAATCGTATCGTTATAGGAGACTTGACATAACAATATTTCCAGTTGGAAATTAAATTATTTTTTACGTATACAATTGGTTATAAATTACTTCTTTGCTTCGAATATTGTACGTATAATAATTTAGAATTTATTTCATGAAAGTAAGACACATTTTATAATAGATCCAGTTCGTTCCCTGTGATGAGGTGGTGACTTACAGATCTGTCCAACGGTAGTGTCAGTTGGGATCAAAAGTATTAGGAGTATATATTCCGGTTAATACTGGACTCGTAAATTCAACAGCAGTCTAATTGTAACAGTGATAGCGCGATGTAAGCCTTCTGATTTGTGTCTCATAAGATAGAAGCATGTTATACAAGCAAGAAAGCCATCGCTGTTTCCTTGTGATTCTAAGATTCGATACCAAATTTAAAATATCAGTTTTGTATCAACAAACAGGCGTGCTGCACTAGTTGATAACACTACGAAAAGACATTTATTTAGATTTGAGCACAAGTCATAATTTTGGTTAGCATCACAGTGCTTAACAGAATATAATTTTTTTTTTAATGTGTACACAAGAAATATTTATAAATATTTTCTTCCTCATCATCTTACTGTATTCTATTAAGGAATACTGCGAATTTTATTGTTTTGTTGTGTATTCTATGTGTAAACGGAGAGAATCAATTTGATGGCACGTATTATAAATTGTTATATAAGCAATATCGTCTCGATACAAGTTAAAATATTTCCTCAATTCGAATTTCACAGAAAGAATACTGCTTTTTATAATGACGAAACAATTATTCTATCGTTTGATTAATCAATTACTCTTAATCTACAATATCTCAATTACATCAATTGTTCAATGAAACATTATTCCAATCCCAAAACACATTGATCGTATGACGGAAAAAGTGATCAATGCAATAAAAAATAAAGTTAAAACACTTGTCTAAATAAATTAGACTTAAAAGTGTAAAATACCCCACGTATTTTTGTTATGGTAACATGATTACAACAAGCTATGCCCCGGTCATGTGTGCGTCAACGCCGAATAAATATACAGCGTTAGCAAAAAATAACACTCTGTCACTTTGTGGGCTTACATTTTCAATCCATTCAGGAAAATAACAAACATCTGATATTCCGAGGGAAAAACATATAATTTTAGCTAACAAAGGGGTTTGCTCTTTCAATTTTTGCAACAAATTTCTTTATGACTAACGTGACTATACTTTTGGAAAATCCAATATATAGTATCCTTATTATAAAAAAGTGCCTTTATGCCTTTCTCACTCTCTCCTCTAGTTCTGCTAAAGTGACATTCATCGTATAAATGATCTTTTAGTTTAATTTAAATTATTGTTTATTCGTTCATACAAATTCATACAAACATTATTTATCGTTCACTGCGCTATATACTCATCATTATCAAATGTTTAAAAGTATAAAAAAGTCTTAAGTTTCTAAAATTTATATGGGATAAATACGATGGTTTAAGTAATACGGAAAAATTTGCATTAATTTCCGTCACTCTATGCTACAGTTCAAACTAAGCATTTTTTATTCACATACATACATACCTTAGTGTGTAGTTGGCGCGCTTAGCAACACGAATAGCATCTAGGCACTGCGTGTGGCGGCAAGACATAGCATATATAATACTAGAGATCAGCCTCGGCTTCTTCGGTTCATTGTTTTGGGTTTTATTCCGTTTATGAAGGCCCCATTCGTACTTTTTCTCAAATATCTTTCATGTACCGACAGCGATCAGTTACATTTTTATTATATGCGAAGATAATCTACCTCGAGCTCAATATAAGCGAAAGAATACGATACGTCTATAAACTTTCTTCATCTTCGGTTCGAGGTGAGGATCGGATCCTTTTTGGATTCTTAATTCTGAAGAATATTTAAAAAATAACAGGTCTTGGGAGGAATTAGTTTAAATTTTTGATATTCTGACAAAAGAAAGGAAATCATTTCGCTGCATAAAATCTTTGTTTTTGGTATAAAATTCACAAGAAAATTGCTTCCGCCTTGTTCATTTTCAATTAAAATTGACGCTTTGCTTCCCCGGCTTGTGTAGTCTCATTAAATGGTTCCATTTTTGAACTTACTTACCACTGATGTCTTAGCCCAGGCTACTTAGCCTATCAAATTGGTGCAAATATCTAATTGGTGAAAATGCCTTTAATAAACTAATAATAAACCCTAAACACACAGTCAGGGTAGGGTAGACCTACACTGACTATGTCTTTAGAGTTTTAGGGTCGTGCTAGTGGTTATTTTTATTTAATCCTTCCCAAAAAAACTAAGAAAATGTCCATGATTGTTAAAACTTTCGTGAGACACAATATAAAAAATTAATTTAAAAAAAAACGGATTTACTTATGTTCGCGGTTATTGGTGTTGGCATCGTTTATATCGGTTTCAGACCTCATGGAGAAGGACGTGTCCGAATCTTGTCGGTATACCTCGGTATAACTTATATGGGCCAACGTGAGTAAAGCCGTTCTATTGAATTAAGCCCATTACTTGCTACACGAAAGCTTTATTAGGCGACAAATAATTAAAACATTTCACAGCACCCTGCAGCCTGGAGATAAAAGAGAGTTTTTTTAAACAGATTAATTTAAAGCGCACATAATTTATTCCGACAAACCAGAACGCGGGTCGACGAGACCATGAGGCAATTTACAAACTCGAAAATCGCGGAAGTTCGTTAATTATTCGGTGGGAGGCAGGCCCGCGCTGCCGGAGACTAATGTTTATTGACAATTAAGACGTGCCCGGCCACTCCACTTGCCCTGCTGCGGTCAGCTAGCACATATGTTGCCACTTTATTGAATTTTACATTCCACAAATAATTGACACGGAACTTAGCCCACAAATCTTACTCACAATACAGCACTACTCCGCACTGCAGTAATGACGTGGCTAATACTTCATTACAGTATTAGTTATCTCGTAATTGTTGATGGTCTGGAATGTATAATGAATGTAATGTACGTGTAATAATATTAAAAAAATTATATTCAACATATTTTTTGTTAAATTTATTTTACTAGATTAATATTCTTATGCAGTTGAATTCATTTGGCAGTAATATTATATAATACAAATTCACATTTTATTTCAAAGGCAATATTACCCATGTACGCTTAACATACCAAAATAAAATATACTGGTTTTACATCCAGATTAAAACTTACGTCAACAAAATAAAATTTTAAGCATCGTCAAAAATAGGTGTATCGTGAAACGGCACATGCAGGAGTATAAATAATTCATAAAAATCCGGCCTGACCTCGGCGTATGGGCTGGCAAAAATCGCTTTACGAGTGTGGGAACAATCGGTGTGGGCTACGCCTGCGTTGATATAACCTGGTACAGGCGGCACCGCGCAAACAAATTGGATGCTTAAAATTCAATTTGAAGGTTTCGCGGTTCGCTTCATTCGCCCGGCTCGTTCGTTACAAGCCTCGAACGCTCTCACATATTCGGATGGAAATGCAATTATTTTACACTAAGAGGAAATGTGTAAATTGTTATCGTTGACAAACAGGAAACTTGTTTGTTAAATGAGACCTACATTTCCAATACTGTACACCAAATTTTTAAGTGTGTAAAATAAAAAGGTTTTGCATTGCTTACTTCGTTCACAGTTCTCGTCCTTATAAAATATAACAGAGCTACCCGTATTTTTTGGGCCATATTAAATCCCATATCTTATAGAGAGTAACATAATCAAAACCAATCAGATAAGATCAGAGACATCAGTATTTCATAATTAAAAAAAAGAATCACGTTAATTTCATGAAGAACAATAACGCAAATTAATTAACTCTCCGTTTTTAAATTATGTAATAATTATCTCATTGCCTTGAACAAAACTAATATTAAAATATTAGTTGCACACGCGCACAACACACATTGTTTATTTACCTATTTAATTTAAATATTTTAATAAACTTTTTCCAAAGCATGATATTTTAAAATTAACACATTTATAGTTTTAAGTGTGTGTATTAAAAATAAAAAACAAGAAAAAATGTTCACAAAATTTATTTGACACCATATTTTATGTACTTTTTAAATACACCAAATTGTAACAAAATGTCGATTTCATTTTATTTCTCACCACTTCGGTTAATTTAAAAAAGTAAGCATTTATAATTCAAATTAAAGCTACTTTTGATTTTATAGTGCGTTCCTCGGAGTAGTGTTGTCCTAACTTTGGAATTACATTGTTATATGAAAAATTGTTACATTGTAAATTAACACGAACACTTTTAGAAGAAACATATAACCTTAATACATTTTAAATTAGTTCCCACAACTTTTAACCCAAATAGGACAGACAGACTTAGCGATGGCAACCCACCTTTCACCTATTTTTGTTTTAATGAAACAACGAGCGAACCTATTTCTATACACCCGGCACTGATGCTTAACATACTCAAATTAAAACAGATATGTAGATTACTGTTTGTAACATAGATTACACGCCACAACTTCACAAGCTTTTCCCTCTTGCTCGAATACTTCAAGTTTTAAAATCGTTTCATTTTCATTTTTGTGATAAATTTACCAATGATCTTGGGAGTTTTTAAATCGATAACTTGTGTTTTCACAATCTTCAGCAACATTTGATAAGGTAATTAATGTGTATTTTTATAGCTAAGATAAAATTGTTATTAAAAATTGTAAATATTTTTAAATCGATTAATAAATTATACAAAACTCCTTGCAGGAAATAAATAAGCATTGCTGTATATTTACAATTTTGTACTTGTAAATTAAATTAAAGTGTTGACAAATATATTAGAATATCATTTTTAGCATAACAATCTGATGTTCCCTATTGTATCAATTCCATATAATTAAGTAGATTCTAGTTACACATTTATTGCTGAACATACGAGCCACATTTTGTCACAATTTTGTTACAGCGTATATTAAAACGAAATAGTCGATCATCATAATAAGATAATAAATTATCAATTCCTGTTAATTTTGGACGAGTACGCGGCAAGCAGCATAGCAATATAGTGATATATACTCGTACGTACGTACGTTAAGGATGGGAGGCAAAAGTTTAAGAGATGGTATGTTGGGTCTGAAAACAAACGAACATTACACAAATCAGTGTATTCTCAACTTTAAAATACATAATTAAAATGTATTACGAGATGGGTTTTGATGCAGTTGACATATGCACTTAAACAAGTCCTTGAACTGCTTGATTCTTTGTGGTCTATTACCCTGATTACCATATATAATATTAAAATTAAAGCAACCTGAAGTTCAATTAAAGTAAAAAAATTAACCCAGTCAATAGTTTTGTAATGTACTCGTCCAAATGACAATTTGTTGTATGTTATAAGTATGAATTTACTTATCAAAAACTACGCCAACTTATTACATCTCACTTAAATTAACTTTACAAAATCACAACATATGCAATTTAGGTTACTTTACACCATTCATTTTAATAAAATAATATACACATTATGCATGTTCCAATAAGTCTTTGGTTACTAATTTATTGTAATATCCACATTCATAATACTGTAATGTACGTTTATAAATACCTATAATATGTTATCCCTTTAACGAAGATAGGAATAAAGTAACGAATAGAATAAACGTGTCAATTATGTGGGTATCTAGGTAGGTATAACTAACGTTCACATACGATACATTGCGGGATAAATTCTGAATAAAAAAAGTCTGCTTTTAACATATATCCCATTATCTTTAATCCTACCACGTATATGACTGAAATATTGCAAACCTCCATAACTATATATTTACAAGTCGTTCACTGGCGAGGTGGTTTCATTCAATATTTCGCTGCTCTTTCGAACTATAATTAATTTGTTTACAATATTTACATAAAACTTTACAGTATCCTAATTATAATGATATATACAATATTGAGTATGCTCATAAAATCACAATTTTGTCCTTTTGTTAATAACCACCTCAGGGGTAATGAGAAAATCTCATACAGATATTTCTAGTATCTGAACCCTTTTTTTCATAATTCCTGGCGGTACTGGAGTTGTATTTATTGACGGAGCTCTTAAGATTCCAGAACCACCGACCGCTCCAGCTTCAGACTCTCCATTACAATCTGATGTAGCCTCGGAATCTGGCACGGGACCGAATTTGACTTGTGTTGAACTATCTACTACACGAGGTTCAAAAGTACTCGTTCTGCCAATCGGATCCTGCTGTGATCGACCTTCCACTTTTTGTATATCCGGCTTTTGTGTGTCAATACATACAACACTTCCCGCTTCTATCGCACTACCGACACTGACATCTGGTAAAGAATTACGAGCAGCTCGATGTTTTTCGTCGTAACAACTGTACTCTCCAAACGTGGGCTCTCCACAATCCGATAACGTTCGTAAATCATATTTGGAACTTGAGCTTCGGGACACGTGAGCCGACTTACAATCGAATCCGAACCCTTTTCCATCATAAGCACGAATTTCATAATCTAATTTCAAATCGTAATTGTCCGAGGAAGATGAACTACCCGCTTCACCAAGGTCATCTTTTGACCGTCTCGGTCGTGATCCTCTTTGGTGGTAAATACCGGCAAATATCAGTACATTTAACAACAGAAGGAAACATCCGACTGCAATTGTTACTGTAAGTGCGGCTGTGTACGATTGATAATGAGACGATGCCAGACGGCGGAGCAGCGCGTCATCCGGTTGGACCGGTGCGATCGTTGCGTTCGGTGGGCACTCGGTGGAAATAACCGGTGGGATCAGTGAAGGTTTCGGCTGAGCTAAGCGAGAAGAAGGCGTGCTACGGCCTTCTCCTCCACGTCCAGGGTTATCAACATTCACAACATGTGGAATGTGCGCTCTTGATTGTGATTGTGGTCTTACTGCACCTATGGAAGAGAAATAAGTATATGTATATGGTTGCTCTATTCAAATATCCACAAAAGGTTGGCTAAATCTTAAGCTTTACCTTCATAATAATTAGCATTGTCGTCTTGAAAGTGATGGTGACGCATAGCGGCGTCTGGTAAATCGGAGCCGGGTCGATGAAGCTGCGGGATTAGTGATAGCCACAGCGACATCTTGTGGCCTCGATAGTGATTCCGCATCTCTGGCTTGTTACCTTGATTTAGGAGAATGAATTGATATATTTTAATCTGCTGCTATGTCTGGGCAGGCGCAGCCAGATACCAACTCGCAGCATTGGATTTGGTGAAGAGGCGGGTCAGGAGATTGATCGCTGACTAAGCACAGACACTAAGTGGCTAGTCTCTCTCTCTCTCATGTTTTACACGCATTTTGAGCACACTGAGGATTGTGCGCAGATATTAATATAATAAATAATGCCCCATCTCCATTCTACCATCGGGATTCGTTCATCATGCGAACGGCAAATTATTGGATAAGTTGCCACCGTCAGTGATTCCGTCCGTTTACGACATGGGTACCTTCAAGAGAAGGGTCAATAGGCTATTATTAATCTAGTGCGTACCACCTCACACATCACCACTTAACATCAGGTGGGATTGTGGTCAAGCGCTATTATATTCATTACAAAAAAGTAAGATCTAATATGTCGAAGAAGTAAATTTTTCGCTTTAATAGACATTTGAAATATTACTTACTAATTTCCATATACAGCTGATTAATTGTGTCATACGTATCCCAATATAGCATTTGATCGGGCCCGAGACGCGGAGTCTCCCCTAATAAGGTACTCGGAGGGGGCGTAGCCGTTGGATCATTTGGATTACTGCCGTAGTAGAATATTTTTATTAATATTAGCAATTCTAACGATATAATTGATGCGCTAATAATATATATCTCGATAGATAAGACTTTTGTTGTATAAATGATCTTAACGATTACTTAGGCCGTTAAGCACAAGAAATCATCTTCTAGAACTGAGTAGCCGTCCCCCATAACTAAGATGCTCGGTTCCTATTCCTATAGGAATTCCTATCGGAAGCATTTTGCTTACAATTCGATAGGATCAGATTTTATTATAATACTAACTTATAATTAATTTGAAAAAATTTACTTAAACCAAAATAACTTTATTTCAAAATTTATGTTTTTTTTTAATTAATTCATAGCAAAAAACTAATGTAAGCGATTTAGTTGATGAGAGATTGTATTGTATTAACCATAAATATCTGCAATCATTCCAAATAACATAATGAACCGGAGAATATTTGTTGCTCCTCGCGGTAAAGATGAAATGTATGGACCACCAATTAGCATCGGATGTCCGGCTGCCTTCACTAACAACACAAAGAATAGCGTATAGACATCGCGTACCCTCATTATACCATGTCATCATCATTCATAAATAGCCTTTTATACTTATGAACACATACATTTTTCTTTCACATATTATGAAATATTTCTAGTGCTGATACTGATATCTTACCCGTGTCGCACGAAATTGGAGATGTAATGCATGCAAATCTTCGAGACGCGCTGCTCCTGCTGCGTAAAGTTCTGATGATGATTCTGAGCGAGCGGCACGCCCAAGTAATATGGTAATTCTTCGCCGTGCACAGATCCCGCTCGCTAGGAATTTTAATATAATCTAAACATATCAGAATAACCTAAACTACCTCTATACTGCATTTATCATGGTGATTTGATTTCACGTCAGAGGTTATTTACAAAAATGTATCCTCAAGTCTAAGGAAGGACCTATAACATACTATTTTTAGTACAAAACGCCAATAATTTTAATACACGTAAAAATATGAATCAGTATTCAATGAGTATTGAAATGTATCAGAATTCAAGAATGCTATTGTTCATGCTGATCTTTTAAAACATTCTGAGTCTAAGCTCGCTTTTTTTTAATTTCGTACATTTAACTTACCTGTGGATAATCTTTTTCTTGAGAAAGGTGGTGAAAATGAGTAAAATAAGTTGTGCCACCGCGTAGGGCATGCAAATAGCCCAGTCGTATCAAAGGCGCTGCGGTACGGCCATCACTGAGAATCTAAAATATGTTTATTTTTAAAATAAAATGTTAGGATGTTCAAAATACTATGAGTCTATTTAAAAAAAACACAGACAGTTATAAGGACTATAGGGGCGTGAAATAAATTGCTTGACCAAGCCGAGGCCCGCAGGGGGCTGTAGAGCTAAAAGAAGAAGTCAGAAAGACTGCCGCTAGTAGTGAAAACTCAAAAAGGTGGAATGGAAACAATCGTACAAAAATAAACATGTAACCAACAAAAATAAACCTGTGTACTAAATATAATCCTAATACAATAAATAATATTTAAAATCGAATACAAAAAACTAAAGGAGAATGAGTTCGTCGAAACTGGTCTAAATTCAAATAAGCACTGTCGTGTTGCTTTTGTTCATGCGAACCTATAAGACATTCCCCTACCAAATATCATCGAACGCCGGTCGCCGGACACAGACAGCTGGTAATACATAAACGATGACAATAGTTTTATACTGAAAAAAAATGTAATCTATAATCTGCGCTCCAGGACTACGCACTACGTAAAGAATCGAATGCTTGTCAGTCAGTCTTCTAAAGCATCTATTTTATATTCAGTGTCATTAGCTTCTTTCGACTGTTCTTAATTAGTGTTTGGAACAAAATGAACATAAAACAAAATGAAAATTTGAATAACCCCTAGGTGTTAAGTGAGGCTTTACTTACCTCGAGAGTCGCGTCACGTACGCTCAAAGGGTTCTGTACAGGTTTATCCCAATCTGTGTACTCATTTTTTAAAGTAGAATAAATTTCATTGAGATGATAATAGTAGGCATTACGGACAAATGTACGCAGAATACGGTCCCGTCGACTTTCGTTAAAACCGAACTCCAAGTCTTGAGCATTGAATTCCAAGTAAGATTCTGCAAGTTAGAGAATTCCAGTTATTTGCATAAATTTTGGGAAACACTTCACCAACAAATTTAAATGAGACAAATTTAATGGAAGCCGTACCTTGAAGAATTCACTGCTTTACAAATTAAAGCGGTGTTAAATTTACTAGATGATAATAGTCTCGAATAAGAATTTCCTTAACAATCAAAATAGGGTATGGGTTAAAGTTTACCGTTATTAAATTATTCTACGAACATTTAAAAAGTACCTGCGAAACTAAATAGAATATAGTTGCCAAATTTTTTGTACACAAAGCCCATAGCAATCTTACTTTCGCGCACCCTAGGGGCATTGTCCTAATTAAAAACACGTACTTTAGAACTGACGTTCACTGCTACTTGCTATAAGTATATATGTAAGTATAATGTAAGCAAAATAAACATCTAAATTTGTAAGGGATGTCGGCTTGCCTGTTGTTGTAAGTCCAAAAAGTAGCTCTCTGTGAGGGAAATCGGCTAGCTCATGACCAGCCGCGTTAGCTACGGCCGCGGCGCCCGCGCCCAGTCTTGAGTTATCCGTAGGAGGAGGGGCCTTCGTAAAATTAATAATCTTTATCATATCTTATTTAAAAATAAAATGTTAGTAATTTTTCAATTTTGTCTTGGTATATTTGTATAATAACATTGTATATGCTATTACACAGATACATACAAGGAGACAAAATTTAATGAAATCAAACACACGAATTATGTAATAATATTCAAAAAGAATCATGTTGTTCAATGTTAAGATGTTTGTGTAGGGTTAATTTATTTACTTACCGACGATGGATTTACGATAACTGTTCCGTCAACAAACGGCGCAAAACCAGGCAAAAATCTTGGCGGATCAAGTCGCACCGCGAGGAGTGCTGACAGAGGAAGCTTTCGTAGGCAAGGAGCTAAATCATCTTCTAACAAGTCCCCATGGCAGCCGGTTTGTTCCGCAACCTGTACCGACATACACATATAATGTATCTATTGTTGTAGTGACCCAGTCATTTGAATATATTTGTTTAATACAAAACAAATTTTATATTAGTCATAACATAAAACCCAAATAATTTCGACGTCGTTCGTTATCGTTATCCAAGATTTTTAAAGTCAAAATTCTGCAGAGTCACGCCTGTGATCGTCACCTTGAGACAATATTAACAATACGTGCCGTTTGCCCGATAGTTATGCCTGTGAAACAGGCATATTGGAACATAGCTGCAACACGGCTTGGCAGGTTACCAATAGTAAAAAGATCGTTAGAGAAAAACAAACATAAAAATAATATGATAGCATTAATCTTTACAGACTTGAATGAATCTAAGCATATTTTATCTCCATATAACTAAGCTGAAAATAACTCTGTAAAGGTTGAGAAACTTTAATTTATTTGAACAAGTTGTGCTAACCGCCGTGAGCTTACACTAAATATGCTCTTAAACGGCACGCTATTTACCTTTCTTTTTATCGTGAGCGGCTCTCTCTGCAGCGCCCAGGAGCTCAAGCCCGACCCGCTTAACAAGATCACGCGCTTCAGTAGCTCTGAAACAGAAAACCTCATTTAATTCCATCATTTCGAGTTAAATGTCCCGAATTAAAGTTTTCTAAACCGATGAAAATATTGAGTCCACCTTCTATACTATGGTTCAGTTTCTATTTATTACTGACGCTATTTTATTCATAAAATGTGCCTGTTACTTTTTCTGAAACATTTCTGCGCACGAATTAGATCACACATTTCTGGATATATGTCATAATAGTTGATGTTCGATGAATATTTAATAATTCTAGTAAGAACTTTTTTCCTAACATAATTATTACAGCTATCCAAATGTTATGCAAAGATCTTAAATGTTGTAAACAATTACGATATTAAATAACAGAACAGACCTCTTCCAACTGGTGAGACCGCTAAAAAGTTGGCGAGGGCGGCCCCAGTACCATGCCCCATGAGTGTGACCCGTTCCGGATTGCCACCGAATGCGGGAAGGTTTTCGCGCAGCCAATGCAGGCCGGCCACGAGGTCCATCAGACCGAAATTACCCTGCGCTGACCCTCTAGCACCAGTTTTTAAAAAACCTGAGGAACACAAATCGAAAACAAAATAGTTCGCCAAACAATGAGCGTAGATAGTCGCATAATTATGAATCCTCAAATGTGACATAAGATGAGCCCATCGATATACCACGTACGACATTTTTAATTTGTCAACAATTTTATAACTGAAAAAAAAATCTTGAGCCATTAAGTCTGCCATTTGTATTTCTAGTCAAGGTGTTTGAATAAAATTTAAATAGACTATCCTCAATGATCAAATCATCTTAAGCATATTAAAGAACATGCAGGCTTTAACTGTACCTCAGTTTAAAAAAAATAGGAAACACTCAAATTAGAACCTAAGCCAACAATTAACAAATTTATTGTTCGACACTGATGCTCGAACTTGGTTATTCACGTTTTACAAACTTTAAGCAGAGCCCCGAGTCAAAGTTACGTCAGCTGTTAAATAAATTACAACAACAGCGAAACACAACACAGTTCTGCATCTATTACATAATATTATATCTATAATAATATTATAAGGACTTTTCCAACCAAAAAAAAACCAAAAGTGAGCTCTTATAACAATGAGCAATCCCCCCACCAAGGGTTTCTGATTCGTTTATAAATCTGATGTTAATGTATTTAATCAGAACTAAAACATAATATTAGCTATGCGAAGGTAGTAAAGTGGTCTTTATAGCAATTCAGATTACACAAACATGACAGTATCTGGCTCACTGTCTAATTATTTTGTTTTTTATTATTTTAAATTTCTGTAAGTGACAGGAAAACTAAATGTTTCAATCGTACGGAAATATAATTTATATTTACCCAATACCCCAAGTCTAAAGTTGATTGTAGCTACGACGATATTGCCGTGCGCCGCGAGCGCCGTGCCGTCGTACGCGTTTCCCGCGCCCCACTCGTACGACTCCCCGTGCACGAACACTACGCACGGCAGACCCTCCCCTTCCATACCTTCGTCTGCTCCTATTTTAAAATGAAAATATTCATGTTTTGCGTTTCATTTATATAACACAAACTTATTTTTATTCGTTCGGTAAATTAACAAATATAATTCAAATTATTTTCAGTAAAATAAATGTCCCCTTACATAATAAATGCATTGATCATGTGGGTAATTAAATGTTAGAGTACAATTTAAAACGAATAAAAGCAGTAGAGACGGGACACTAAGGCAAATACATATAGATAAAAACTTCAAATGAAAATATGATACCAAAATTCTAAATAGTGCGTGAAATACTATTTTAACACAATTGATGCAATATGGCGTCTTCTTCTATAGATGCGTAGCTATAGACTGTCTCAGCCTCACTTCCGCACTGCTTGCAGGGGGCATGATGCACTGCAATGCACTACGGAATTGAGGCCTCAACACCCTTCAGACCCGCTGACTGTTTTCAGTTTTCATTCCCGCTGTCGCAAATGTGCCTCCAGATTTCCGCCTCGAGCACCCTTTTGTCTTACACGCCACCGCTCACAGAGCGCAAAGTAACGCTGCTAAATTACAAAGCAAATAAAATTAAAAGCTTTAGCACAAATTATATATCATATCGAACTATTGAACATAAATAAAACACTCCCATTAAGCAATACAAGGCTATGAAAGCAAATAGCGCGTGAATATTTTGTATCCGGGTGAATTTATCGGAGAAACGTGACACTTTAACATAATTTTATTAAGCGGATAGTAATTGTCCCTCAAATCAAATCACAAATTCAGGCATTTATTAACAACCATTACATCCATGCAAGGCAAAACGGCAGCGTATACGTTGGATATATTACTGTAATAAATGTTAGTGTGAAGTAATTTACACCGAATTTAAAACTTCATATTCCAAATTTTCGGATTTTGTCTAATCTATCAACTTATAACATTGAAGGAGCTTAATACTGAAATTAAAAAATAAATCCGGTAATGTATCAAAAACAATAAAAAATAAAATGCGATGCAACGCGTGTGATGCGAGCGCGGCAGAAACGAAACTAAAAGAAAAACGAAAACTATGCAATCACTCTTTGCCTTTTTTTTCAAATAAAATGGTACTGCAAACAAATTCTATTTTTTCGATCAAAATACTTTAAAAAAAATGCATGACCGTCGAATCCACACTGGCTTGGTTTTGATATGTATTTAGATTTTGCACATGGTATTGCGCGCGGTGTGTTATCATGAGTGCAAGTTATGTAGAAGTACACTAGAGAGTATGAGTATACTAGATGCAAGTAATTACATCACCAATATGACGCTTTTATTAAAATAACCACATTTTTTTCGTGTAAAACAATCTAGTCGATCGAGTTAAAGCTTTCATCATCAACTTGCCGCGAATCTTACATTAAATACATGTATAATATAAGCATCTCAGAAATAAAAACTTATTGCAATCACCCAACACAAAGCTGAGTGACAATATATTACAGAAGCTATATATTTTGTATAAAATATTATTACATTTTATTTCTCTGTTTCACATAAAATACGTTTATGCGTACGGTAAAAGATAAGCAACAAATGAAGTGCATCGACCATAGATTACATTGTCACTTGACATCAGGCGGGACTGTGGTGAAGTATTGATATATATCAAATTGACTATATAAGCTTACCGTTAGTAGGAACATAAAGATTAACATAGAGACAGTCTTCGCTTTGATTAGTGAGCATGGGCAGGAGTCTCTCGAGCTGGCGTATCCTAGCGCGCGGGTGAAGGAGCAGCGCGTCCTCGTGCGGCGCGGCGGCCGGCGGCGCCTGCGGGCACGCCGGCCCCGCGGCGTCCGCCAGCCGCGTCGTCCGCCACTGCGATGGCGTCACCGGCGGCATGTATCTGTTATAATCATTCCACGCTTTACCTCTCGTAAAACACAATCTACTATAAAAACGCCGTACACTATTAAATGTAATATTGTTCTCAAAGTCACTATTGTAATAATTTATCTTTTGTACGTTTAAACACAAATATTTCTTCGAGCTTTTGTTTTATTAAAATGTACTCGAGGTAATTGTTCTTAAAACGGCCATCTATCTACAGAGCGCTGCTCGTACTTTACTGATCATTTATTTGAAACAAAAGAACTTAACGACGTAAAATAACGATCACCTAATTATAATTTATAATTTGTTTCGTTTTGTCTAAATTTATATGGAAATACTTTTTAATATGTAAGCAAATGATTCTGTATTAGAAAGCAGGTTCAACAATATGGTACCTAATCGTTTCCCACGTGAAACATGGGATAAGTACGACGCTGTCTTGTAAATCATATCTTCAGCATAATTCGTTAAATTTGCAGCATAACTAGAAGTTTAAAAATCATGAACTCTACAATGATTAAATAAACTAATAGATAATGTACCTGAGGCTTCCAAGAGGCGGTGTAGCGTACGGTACCCCGAGGTAAGCCTCCACCTGCGGATGCGAGTGCACGACGATGCCGCGCAGCGGGCCGTACTTGGTGCGCACGAGGCGCGTGCTGTACTTGTGCGCCGGCAGGGCGGCGGCGCAGCACACGAGCCACGCGTACAGCGCGGCGCGGTCCGCGCGCATCACGCGCGCCGGGCGTACGAGGCGCGGGCGGGCGCGGGCGCGGGCGCGGCCTGCGCGCCGCAGCCGCAGCGCATCACGTTCCCTGCGGCGCACTCGCGTACGCGCACCGCCCCACGCTCTTCCCGCTCATCCCGATATGTGCTTCGCTCGTGCTCGCCACTGTCGTAACGGTATATTGAGCTCATTAGTAGGACAAGGTAATAGGTGCCACAACCATAAATAGATAAACATAATTATAAGCTCTACATGTAAGCTCTACACTTCATGAAAAAATGCTATATGTTAATATTGGGTTTTGGTGGATTCCTTATGTAATTAAAATCTTACTAATATTATAAATATGAAAGTTTGGATGGGTAGATGGATGCTTGTTACTCTTGAACGCCGAAACGTCTGAACGGATGTGGATAAAATTTAGCATAGAGATCAAAGCAGTGCGAGGCGGGCCGCGACCGCGAATTAATACCGCTCACCCTGAAGAAGGACCTCCGACAGGTCCGAAACTTGTCGGTACGAAATACACCGAGAAAAACGCGAACGTGAGTAAAGCCGTTTCATAAAAAGTTTATTAATATCTGATTTGATAAAAAAAAACTAAGACTAATTTAACTTACACAAAAGAACCAAGGTTCAACAGAATCAAGTAAATAACCCACGGAATTGTGAATAAAATCATGAATTAAATAAGAATAAAGTTTTTATTAATTTTGCGCGATGAATACACATTTGTATTGGATATAACGCGGACGAAGTCGCGGGAACGGATAGTTAAATATATATTTTAACACTAAAAATTGTTGACACAAAAATATTTACCCGAATCATGTTCTGTTTGGGGCAATTATTTCTGGATCTGGGATCACCATTACTCTGTAACAATAAAATTAAGCATAGGTCGTTGTTTCAGTAAAAACAATAATATTTTTGGGTATAAAAGAAAACTAAAATAATTTCTCATCCATTATTAAAGAGAAGTGAGACTTTGGACAATGGGCAGAAAATGTTTACCTCAACAAGCCCAGCGTTCATATAATTTAATAAACACAAATACAATAACACCGTCCCAATTTCAGCAAAAGCCTTGTTAATTTTTAGATAAACCACAAAGGTCACTTTGACTGAATTGTAAAGCGGGCCGTTTATGTAATAACATTAGCTTAAAATGGCTTAGCCTGGCTATACCCTGACTTAAAATGATTAAATATTTTTAAGGCATTAGTTTTATAACGTTAATATTAATAGTGGATTTAGATTTAGCTATCAAATATCACCATCTAAATTGCAGACTGTAAATAAACTAACATCAATTAATCTGTTTTGGAAGCAAAACTTTATGATTCCTGTAGTTGATATCATCAAGTGGCAAGTACAACTGACTAACAATATTTACTACGATTCCATTTCCCTCACTCACACAACTTTTGTCACAAGTAAGAGACTAATCAACTCGTTTAATTCAGCGAAAATCCACTGTATTTTACACGAAATGTATTCAAGTCGTCAACTTGAAGATACTTCCATTGTCATTTTTTATTAAATTCAGTAGAACTTGAGGTGTTCGGCATAGCTTAATGTGTACTTTGTAATATTCAGTAATTTCACTTTAATGTTTATTCCCACTAAGGAAATATATCATTAATATATAAGAACACTAATAGAAACATTTTGCTTTGACAAAATTAAAACCTTGCGTGGTCGCAGCGAAAGTATGGCAACTTGGTACATCAACAACATTATATATTATATATTCATTGTAATTAATTACTATTAATTATTATAGTAAAATTCTAAACGTAAATTCAATCATTATATTCAGAGCCCCTATGCACTGAACAGACGCGGACGCAAAAAAGGTTGTCCGCGACGGCGCGTTGTATACGGACCACATCCGCATAAGTGCTTAACGTACAACCGCGCGAACAGCGGTAGTGATTACCGCCGCGCCACGAGCAAACGCGGCGGTCTCAAATCCGCTGTAAAGTTTTTTTTAAACATACTTTTGGTGCGCGGCACGCGTCTGCCAGCTTTCGAGTGGGCATCCGCTCAGTGTGTAAGTTTTGATGAAAAATGGTCGATAGAACTTCACCAACTTTTAATGTCTTAGATTATCCCTATATCGTCGGTGTTAGGCGATCGTGAATATTTATATATTTTCGTGAATATTCTCACGAATCATCGACTGATATGACAATATCAAGGACGCACATAAAAATGCGAGACTTATAAATCTCCTACAATTCATGCTCGTGATTGATAGCCGAGCTCCCGACCTTTCTTTGAATTCCCCAAGCGCTGTCGAAAATGCCTATAAATATCAACAATGCCATCGACATCAATTATAAAATAATTGCGGTAAAAACAATAAAGAGGTCTGACCTTTGCTATCTAGGCCGAGATTTTACATTTTGCAAATTTCTGCCTACTTTTTCATCTAAGTGCGGGACGTTGATTTGAGTACTTTAATTTTTTCGAAATACTATAAGTAAAACAAAACAGCTGTATCTTAACTAATATGTTTTGTATTATTCAAAGTAGTTACAAAATAATGATTTCAGCAGCTTAAGTTAAGTTTTCGTTAAAACTTTATAATTTGTACTGAGGCAAAAGCAAGTAATCGAAATGTTGGTATTATCATCATGCACTGCTTGCTTGCACACTTGTTGCTCAAAATATGAGCTTTAGTAATTTCGCTAATTAACATGTTTCAGTTAACATGAATAGTACCTTAACGACAGCAATTTGCTATCTCCTTGTCAACAACAATTTATCCGGTTATCTTTTTAAAGCTGCCAAGTTCTCCGTAATTTTCCGCTCTTACAGTAACCCAGCGATTAAGTACCTCCACCGTGCAAAGCTCGCCCCGCTGATCGATCGCCTGTCCGATCAATTATACCATTTGCTGCACTACCTTATAACGTGAAATTTTATGCAGAGTAGATTTTACAAAGTTTCTTGTTAACATAAGTTAAATGTATGTATGTTATTTGTATCAAAATATTTCGAAAATAATATTATTCATGAACTGACAAGGTTAATTATTCTTTTCCTCCATCACCACTGACAAATTTCGAATATCTAGAATAAGTTAAAAATTTAGTAGTAACTTTTTTATTGATTTGCCTTTTTGCTTATATATCGCGTTAATAAATATAAAAGTGTACTAAAAAGGTATATCAAACTATCTATTGATAAATAATTGTTATGTAATGTAAAAACTAGTAGCTGGCATATAAGCAGTAAGCTTTAAAGGTTATGAACGTTAAAAAATATATGGCTCAATGACAAAAAAAAATTAATCGTGTGTATTTACTTGGTAATGCATTAAATATATTAACTTCAACAAATACATTATTCAGTACCACTTCACTAAGTGTAAGTGTACAAGTTTGCATTGCTTACATCAACGCCGTTAGACTCATTTCATTATCGCGGTCAACTCTCTGGACGGATATTGTCCTAACTGCATTATCGGTGTCACTCAATTGCTATTTGAGGTTTTTCTAACACATTCTAACTAAACTATTCGCTTAATTTACTTATTTAAATTGGTATTGTTAAAAAAACATTTATTTTTCATTCACCTACTTTGATAAGGATATTTAAAACAAATTACATATTTTGAAATTAAATTCTTTATGTTTTTATAGCAATCACTGTCCTCGCGATATTTGACTATCTCGGCAGCAAATTGTCTTTCATCACACTGATTAAATAAGCCTAAAGCGCAAGTAATTATTGCCGAGGAGCGTTGGCGTCAGGCGGCCGCCCGTAAAAACTAAACAAAACCGTTGCAGTATACCATAGACTACAATCATACTGTGCCGACCCCACATGAGTGGGAAAGGACAGAGAGATGATGATGATTTATTCCTCTTTATATGTTATTAAATGTGTTTGAATGTTAGTTTGAAAGATGTATTTTTAAATCATAGTAATATATTCTTAACGAATGAAGGGTCATCGTGTACGATGGGCGGTGGTTACAGACAAACGGTGAATTAGTTCCATCAATCACGACAGGGACGTCCACAGCAGGGCTTTAATGGGCAAGCGTTAATCTTCCATTTTCATTGTGCTTTCGCCTCACAGAATTCAATAGACGGATGATTTCCTTGAAATCGATATCTTATTTCAACGTCTTTGAACTGCATTTGATGTTTTTAGAAAGGATTCATTGTTGGATTTGGAACTTATATGTAACAATTTATTGAATAGACACCTAAAAACAAGCATAAGTGAACATTACCAGCAACGCTTTAATGGACGTATTCATGGATTTCAATTCATCAATGGATATTTTTGAGCTGTGACGAATATACTACAAGATAGCTAGATAAATTATATGATATATCATAATAAATGTGTAAGATATAATAGACAAAAATTGCATGTCGCTGAAAAAATATCAATTATCATATTTAGTGCGAAATTTGCTTAGATTTTAACAAACTTATGCAAACAAAACAAACAAATGACGTTGAGAAACAAGAATAATTAAGCTGAGGCTACGATTTCGGCGGGGTCGCATTTGCATAGCAGTAAATTTTGTTAAAATTCAGAGCCCATCCCGGTTTCAGTTTAACTGTCGTTGTTGTCTTAATGGCCACGCCGCACTAAATCTCGGCGGCTTTAGCGTCCCCGCAACACTCAAATTGGTTACTCCTTGTCGTTAGCTTATCTCCCTTACCTAATGTGCTCAGTTTACTTGACGATAGTTTGATTGTTTTCAGAACGTATTTTCATTAGCGTTATTGGAACGACGGAGTTGTACCTAGTACGTGGAGGTATTCCAAACTATGGCCATGGCCACACGTCGTTTTCACGCCTGTTTTCTGTGAGGTCGTGGTATTTCACCGGTCGAGCCGAGCCATTCGTGCAACAGATGTTGTTGAGGTCTCTACCACTGTTATTTTATGATGAAAATGATTAAGATGAATATGCTTGTAAAGTATAAAGTATATTTATATATGCTATCAATAAATCGAAGAATAACTCAATTTTTTGTGTAGTGTTTTATAACCCTACTAATATTATAAATGTGAATGTAAGTTTGTTTGTTACGCTTCCCGCGAAAACTACTAAACCGATCATCATGAAACTTTGTACACATATTCTTGGAGGTATTAGAGATAATATGATACTTTAATGAAAAAAAATAGTATATAAAATGTGAAGTATGTATGTTCCCTATATACCTATAGACTCCAAAACGGCTGGACCGATTTCGATGAAATTTACAGAGATTGTCCAGATTTACACATTCCTGTGTTTGGCAGCGATCGGATCAACATAATTAGTGGTTCCCGGGCGAAGTCGGGGTGGGTCTCAAGTCATAACCTGAAAATGAGACCACTTCTGGATCTATTTACATTTTATCAACTAATAAGCCTATTACGAGCGTTGAAAATTTATTCAACGGGTACAAAATGCATGTGCTCGGTTTTGTTTCTCGATACCACCACGAAGCCACGTTACGCCGTTCTTAAATGAGCATAATATTTTGAAAGTCGTTTATCGCAAGAAACTTCCTGGCGTGCCTCCTCTTTGAGGTACTAAAATCAGAAGCCCTAAAATACCTCTGCAATAAACTGATTTGGATAAAGAGCAGGTGCCCAGAACGAAGGCGACGATTTCCACAGTTATGCGCACAACGGCATAAGTCCGCTGCGTTCCGTGGTGGCTTCCGATATGCGGCTACCAAATGTTGGAACAACATTCCGCCACCCATTACGAGCGCGTTCACCAAACTTACATTCAAAAACAAACTAAGATTATTTTTGATGGGGGTCCAGAGAGATATGTAAATGCGCTATTAGATAACCTCACTTTCGTTGAACATGCATCGGAACATTTCTTTAATATACATTATATTATTTTATTTCAAGGTAGCTTTTTAACCAACTAAGAGAGAGTGGAGGCTGCGGTCTGGAGGTGTCGACATATAGCGTCAGGGTGAAGGCCCGACGTGAAAATGTAGATGTCATCGGCAAATAGGGCTAGCTCTACACCGTGTACGCGCGGTATGTCGTTGGTGTAGCGGGTAAAAGGACTGGGCCTAACACCGACCCTTGAGGCACCCCGGCTCGAACGGGGTGTGCTTGACAGCACACTCCCTCGACGCGATAGCGGAACGTTCGGTCACTAAGGAAGTCTCGTATTATGCATAAGAGACGATCGGGCATTCTGGGTAGGGGACGCCCTAGGAGAACTTATATCGATGTGTATAGGTATAGTGGCTAAAAAAGTAGCTAAAAAGATAGAAATAAGGAGCCATAACCGACGAGCATGTATACAGATGTATAGATGTATTCTTCTACATTCATACTAGTACCTGTAGATACAAGTACTAGTATGAATGTAGAAGAAGCGAGAGAGGTGTGCCAGGATCGTGCCAAATGGAAATCCATGATCTCTGACTACCCCTCTGGGTTAAACAAAAAACATCGAAGGATGGTTGTGGTCGCGTCAATTGTATTTTTTATTTTATTAAGCTTATCGTGTGCGAAGATAGTCAAGAGCAAGAGAACAGTTGTTATTCATGGTGTTCCGCATGCCTGCGGACTATCTCTAAGCTATCTTTTATTTTATTTCACATGTTAATCACTAAAATATATGAATTAAGTACATAAACATACACATAAAATGATGACGGTTGCGCGGGGCGGGGTCGAGTCAACCGTCATTCCGGGAGAAGTGTCGCGAAGGATCGACAGCTATCCTTAGACTAAACTAATTCTATTTGCTATCCCTAAAACGTAAAGGACTAAGTGCTGAGGTCCCGCTAGGGTCCAAACTACCGACTTAGCGACTTTCAACCACTACAACCAACGCGCTACTCCCGCTTCTACCGACTACAAACTGCACGTCCATCAATTGCACTTCAAGTGCAACTGCGCTGATCTAGGACTGCGATCCTGTCATACCCTCATTAATTCTGAAGCTCTTTCGTAAACAAGATTACAACGTACATAAACCTAAGGGTCTGAATCCACCATCTTATGCTGCAAAGTATGTACCATATAACCGTGTAAACGAGCCATTTAACCTGAATAGCTGTTAAGTAAATTTTGCACATTCAGAAGCCGACTGAAAATATATGATACCAGGAAGCAATCATATAATGATTAAAATATAATGATTAAAAGCTCTAATTGTCTAATTAAAACTGCATGACGAGTGGACCAAAACTTTTTAGCCATCGTCTCTCCAAACTTCGCTAATCCGCAATTATTGCCTTGTAAACAACTTTGTGCCCGTGATAAACTTTAAAGATTACAGAGGCGCTTGTCGAACCTTCATGTGAAACAGCGAACGAACTCACAAGACACAATTAAAGCAAACCTAAAATAACATATTCAGTAGCATTGGCAAACTTTGATCTTGCATAGCCTAAACTCAATTAACTGAGCTATGGCTCGAGTGCGTAAATCGTAATACATAAAGTTATTTATGAGTCAATCAATATTATTATGTCTGTGTAATCTAAGTTACAAATGTTGAACAATAAATCCTCTAAATTAGAAATTCATTAACGCATCAGACCCACCAGTGGGTCGCTAGCGGATATTGTGTGGGCTTAAAATGTAGGATGTGACCAGCCGAGACAACGGCCGGACGATCACTGACTAACGGCCGGGCGGCAGTTAGGACATTCCACTTTGTGAAACATCATCTACCCATTTTTCATCATCTACCCATCCCCCCCTTTTTTTCGCGGTTGTAAGTTTTGTCGAAATTGCTAAATGGCATTTTTTCTTTATTGAAGTGAAAAATATTTTCATTACTAAAATGTTGTAATCTTGTTAAATGTAAATAACGCCCATAAACCCATAGTTTTAATGATTATAATTCATAAAGAAAAATAAGTGAATGGAAAGTAAACTAATTTTGAATTAAATTGAATAAAGTTTACAAAGTGAATAACTCAGTCGTTTAGCACCAGACTCGCAATCCGATGGTCAGAGTTGGATTTACAGCCAATTAATCTCTTTTGTTCTGATCTTACATGCAAAACGAACAAGCTTCGATTTCAGAGTCCAGCGGCGTTGGGTGATAAAACTCGGTGAAAATCTGGAAATTGATCTGTCAGACAAATTGGGATGAAAAACATTGTCTCAGAAAAACTGTATTATGTCTAACCTCTATTTATTTAAACTTTCAAGTTTTTTAGTCCAGATGTATCATCTAAATGTTTATTAAGATTTATTACTACATACTTTTCGATTAAGTACGTCTAGGTTATTTTATTCACGCAAGTACAATAAATAAATGTAAAGCCTCTCAGAATATATTATTTAATCGAACACTTTAGAGCAGAACTAGAGGAAATCCCGAGAGGAGCAAAGCAATAAAATAGAAGATGAAAGAGTAAGCTCACAATACACATAAAACTAATTTGGTAAAGCCACTTTGAGCCGTACTGACCCTTGGAAGTTAACACGTGAACACACAAACTAATATAACCTTGATTCCATAATATTCGTATGCATAACAGACATTCCCGTTATTGTAAGACTATTTGGCACAGGCTGCATCTTTTCTTATTCTATAAGTACATTGATAAAAAAAGGGGTTTTTAGTACATTTTATAAAATAATAAGTAATGGAACATTATGATAGTTTTTTTCTGAGTGGTGGTTAGATTTCTATCAAACGATGACTGTCTGATCTCATTCAACGTCATTATAAATTGACGAGCTCTTTCGGTCTTATTGTGGGGAATAAGGAATATCCAGTTCTAGTTCACATTGTGCCTTGCACTTGACTTCCTTATACGATATGACTGCTTTCTGTTTTATTTGTTTCATAAATCATCTTCTCGGCCTATCTCTGTTCCTCTTCCCTTCTATTTTCTTTGTGACGTGTCGTTATTAGATGTCCCAACATTTTCCCCCTACATATATGGAGGGTTTCTATCAACTTTCTTTCTTCTTTCGCTCTGCCTGAGACCTCCTCATTTGTTACTTTTTCCGTCCAACTAATTATTTCACTTCTCCTCCAAAGCCTCCAGCTTTTCCCTATTTCTCAAGTCAACGCCCATGTTTCGCATCTATATAATGCCAATAAATGCTGTATCCTTTAATTAGTCTTTTTCTTGACTCCGGCAGGTATTTTGGATGAGCAGTTGTTTCTTTTCTTTCTTTCAGCTTTCTTAGCCTTTGTTATTTCGGTTTTAATTACAAGCGTAATGTAAGGCCTGCATGGTATGGATGTTCTCTTTAATTAAGTAAATATAAGTTACTGCATAAAGTTTCTGAACGGTAAAATAATTTATTAAAAGTGAAAATAATCTATAGCCCCATCATACCCCCCCTAGGCATCTTTCTATTTCATTTTCTATCTGTATTTATAGTCAATCTAATCGTACAATGAATCCGACTTTATTCCGATAATATAAGAGAACAATTTCGGTGAGAGTTTATAATTCAAATAATGAAAGCTATGTCTTCTAAAGACTTGTAATTTCGTTATATACTATATTTATATCTAGTTTATACCATGTAGAAGCTTTTTTCAGAACGGCAAATAAAAATGTTTAACACAAAAATGAAAGATTTTGTGAACTGAAATAAGCTGGATTTTGTTTCTTATTGAATATTAGCCTTTACAGAATGTTTTTTCCAAAAATTCAAACGTAAGCTATCTATTATTGAAGTAAATATATAAGTAAATAGTAAAGAAGTAAGAAGTAAATATATTTAAATAGGTTTCGTTTCGTCTGATGAGTGAGGTGCCGGAGGCCTCAATTCTGTCCTCTTCCCCTTTCCACCCTTTCCTCATAAGGACAGGATGATCGAACAAAGGCAAGATTGAACGGGGAGGGGATTAACGGGGAAAAGGAAATATCCTTTTTCCTGTCCATTAAAGGTAGGCAACGCATCTGCAACACATTTGCTTGTTGCGGATGTGTATGGGCAGCGCTCATTCAACATCAGGTGATCCACTTGCCGTTGTTCGTTTGCCGCCTTATCACATAAAAAAAAGAAAAAAAAAGTAGATAAACCTTTTTATGGTAGAAAGTGGCAAACGAGCAAGCGGGTCTCCTGATTACCGCTACCCATAGACAACGAGGCATAGGCAACGAGAACTGAAATTGGGCCTCCTGCACCTCACATTGGTTTGAACGCAGAGTACTTCAACTTCGCGCCTGTCTTCTCTGAGGGTCGTGGTATTTCAATAGTCGAGCCGGTCCATTCGTGCAACAGATGTTGTTGTTGCGGGCTCTACTACTGTTAAAAATTGCTATAAAGATTTTATTTTGCGGTTAATGAAATACTGCGATAAACTTATGCACAATTAACGAAGTGTGTGTGCAAACGGACTAGCCATCATCGCCAATGGCATTACCATAAGTCGAGCAGCATTCTTATTTCTGGTAACGACATCTGGTGTATAACATACCCCTACAATTTTAGCTAAATTCTCCTCAAAACAAATTAAGCTGGAGCTTCAGCTCTGCCCCTTTTGTCGGGTATAAACGCACAATTCCATAATTTAGAATTCAATTAACCTATGTTAATCTATTATAAGGTTCTATATTATTTTTCAATTCACTTCATCAGCAGGGGAGATGAAATTTTAAAAACTTTTCATTTAAAAATCTCAAGTTGTGTTAACAATTTTAGGTAAGTAACGTAATCGAAACAATTCAAGTTTTCCGCTGAACTTTCTTAACATTTTTAATAACATTAAAGCTTGTTAACAGTCGTGTTATCATTTATTTTAGATATACAGACATACGTTTAAAATAATTGATTATTAATTTGACATCACCTTTACATTATTGCAGATGAAAATATTAGAAGATAATATTTTTAAATGGTGTTTTTGCCGATATTTAATAAAGATCAAATTTATTTTATATTTGTTTTCGAGTGTTGAAAATTACATTTATCTTTTATCCCTGTATCGGAGCTGTCGGGCGATATCCAAATCCATGCAGTAATTAATTCTGAAAAACATCTTAAAATAATTTTCTTTTAAATAAAATAAATATGAAGCGCTCACGCCCGACACCCAGAGGGATAGGCAGACATCATGAATTTCCATAATTTTCTTTTATATTTTTTGTAA
The DNA here is from genome assembly GCA_029849275.1 of Papilio elwesi. Taxonomy (NCBI): domain Eukaryota; kingdom Metazoa; phylum Arthropoda; class Insecta; order Lepidoptera; family Papilionidae; genus Papilio; species Papilio elwesi. Next base: position 5,905,208 of record CM056687.1, on the reverse strand, counting down.
GTACCCGTTGCTATGAGCTTGACTCGATCGGCGTGGTAAACACTAATCACCTAATAATCTCATAACTTCTCCCTTCCTCTTCTCCTCTTTCTCAATCGCACACTCATTCTTTCATCTAAATACTGCCAAAGTTTAGTGAATAAAATATGATTAAAAGTATATTATTACTATGGTTAGTCATTTCTTTCTCCATGATAAAACAATCGCACTTTTTTATATTGAGCTTATAATAAAAAATGCTCTGGTATTATTTATTTCCACAGAGACTCGTCAACTACGGGATGAAGGTCTCCCCCATTGATCGCAGCACAGCCGCCGATAATTACATTGAATTAAGAAAAAAAAAACGTTTCAAAGCTTAAATATACGGATCAATCTATCCCTAATCCATTGAAACATATACAGAACTGGCTATTTGTCTTATTCTCCCAAGTAACAGATGTTGCGCGGCCTTGGCGTGTCGTTTTTCAGCGTCGCTTTTTTCCTAATCATTAGGAAAATGTTATTCGTCTGTCTCTATATAGGAAAAAATGTTATTTTTAATAAGGGTGGAATTTTATGTCGTGTGCGCATTTTCCTTAGGGAACAATTTATTTATTTTAAAATGACAACTCGTAACGCAAGTAATTAGGATCATTAATTATATTTTAACGTAAATTTAAACAACATTAACAATCTTCGTTATATTTTAGCCACCATGTAATAGGCCAAAACAACTTTCGTTCGTCCAGCGAGGTAGGCAGAGATTGCGGAATCCGATTTAGATATTCCTAGTACTCGTCTCTCGTTTCGTCCACACATAATGGTATGGTTGAAGGCAATATTAATACCGTGTCTCTAAAAGAGTCCAATGAAAGTAAAAGACTAAGCGTTCACTTGACAGAGCAAAATATTTGTAACAACGTAAGAAAATATTTGGACTATCGTAGTGGACCCATCTTCTTAACGTACATAGTTTTGAAGTGAAATGAATAAACGAGTAGTTGAGTTCAGTTAGGCTTGCAATCATATCCGAACACCGAAAGAAGGACGCGGCTGCCGAATACAAATATTCAAAATGAATAAAAACATATTAAAGACGAGAAGGTTATATTCAATACATGTCACGTTTTGGTCGTGGAAGAACCTCACATGAATATATTTGAATCATATTAATAACGGGCACGCAACTTTCCCCATAATGTTTTTCTTTGTCAAGGGCTCTTTAGAATTTTGAATAGCAGTGAATACTTACCCGGACTCGATTGCAACAATATAAACATTAAATTGAATACAAATGATCAATTTGAAGTCTACACGGACATTTGAATAAAACATTTTAAAAAGTGTTAATCCAATGTGTAGTATTCGCGTAAATATTAGTAATCATTATTTAAGCGGTCAGTTTAAAACACGAGCATATTTTTAAAAAACGCAAATGTGGGATCGGTTCAGCTTCCCACTATACTTCGATAAAAAAGTGGGAACTTGACAATAAAACAGTATAAAAATTGTACCTGTAAACGATGAGTACGCGTAGATGCTTGAATGTAGTAGACGAAGCGAGAGAGATATGCCGAAGGGCTGGGCATAATTGAAATCAGCAAGCTCTGCCCACCCTTTTGGTTTATCAGAATCTTTTTTTATAGAGAGTATAGCAAAAAATAAAATACTTTAAAATTTGTCTCTGAAAATACACGCAAACTTTTTGTCAAGTTGCAATTCAATTATTTAATGTTCATCAAAGTTGAGAAAATAAATTTTACTGGTTATAAAAACTACACGTATTTTCCATTTAAAGTTTCAGAGCACGAGGTAATATTAAAATGAACAGCCCTCATTTTGCAAATTATCCTTCTACGAGATGTCGCAGTGGCGCATTACTTTTATTTAATTATTAAATTCTGCTCAAAGTTTGATATGTTATTGGAATTTACATATATATATTGTAAATATAACTTAGTTGCCAAGCGTGATTTACGGTCTGCTAGATGAAATGCGCGAATCTGTCAACTTTTACATGTTACGCCAGAATAAAATACTATAGCTTTCAAAACTTATTTATTTTAGAAACTTACGATTAGCGGTTATTATCTCAGCATATCGGAATACGAGACTTGAGAGCTTATAGGATAATGAGAGTTGCGAAAACTAAACTATTACAGTCTATGTACAAAATGTATATTGCTGAATATATACAAAATTATTAGAATCAGCATTGGTCGAATTAAAAAAAACAGGCAGACGTAAGAACTGCCTGAAGGCGCGACAATAGTTCGAACATAAATAAATAGTCAACAAAAATAAACACTTGTATTTAGACAATAAAATTCAAAATCGTATACAAGAAAAATAAATGAAAAAATGTTCGTTGAAATTGTTCCTAATTTAAATCGGCATGTTGCTGACACACGTTGAGCATGTTGTTCACGGGAACCTATAGGATTTTCCTATATTGTCTATCGCAGCTAAAGAAGTTTTCTCTTTAAAAGTCACATTTACCGCGGCCTACTTAACTCAGACTATCTCGATTATTCTAATTTCGAATGCGCGTTAAACAATCTTTGTTTTCCAAGAACATAACATAAATCTCCCTTACGAGTAAATGGATAGTAAGAGTAAGGTATAATATATAAGTCATATCTCTCCCTCTTCAACTCGAAGGTAACGTGATAAATCTTACTTACTACTCTTTACGATATCACAAAAAAATACTACACTATTTTTAGTCTCATTTTTCTGCGAAATTCCGAATACCGCCCCAAACTTATCTAAATAAAACAACATATACAATGTGTCCGTAGCGTAGCGATGTGTTTATTTAATAAAACGCTTAGATGTGTTAGCTTGTTTAATTGCCGATTAGCGAAAAAGACGTACTCCGACCGTTGCAGCTCATCATAGTTATTTACAACAAAAGAAATTTGCTTTACTTCAAAATAACATTAAATTAACGCACCGTAGTAATGCGTTGCTCGACCACGCTATTGTACCCTTCCGCTCCTCCTGTCCTCTTCCTTACCTACTCCCCTCTGGTTTTGTACAAAAAGGCTGGCACTGCTGTAATTTTTCTGATTGCTACAGATGTTACTGGGTAGCGGGGTCACTTAACATCGGGTGAGATCCTGTGGAAAAATATATTAATATACATCTTTGTTTAACATTTACGACATCATAAGGCAAGAACCCAACTTGATAACACTAAAAACTACTCTTAGCAACTCTTCGTCCACACTGCTCTGATTGTCTTCCAACTTAAAACTTAGCCATGGAAAATTGTATATAAGCATATCATAAATGTCTAAAATCCTGCGTCATTTTCTTATAACTAACGCCCCTATGTGAACAATCGAAGAATCTAACCTCGTCTCGCGGCGGCTACTAATGCATGTGCGTAGGTGGACAAAGATTCGCGTCATCTCAGAATAAATTAATAAGCCAATAGAAAAGGTAGTATTTCTAAGAAGGGATCTGAAACCGTGTACATGGAATAAGGATCTAATGTGGGTTTTTATGTGTATTTTTTTGTAACCCATTTAAGGAATGTTCGTGGAAATATTGTCTGATTTGACATTATTATACAAAATTAGAATTTTATCGGATTCGATGAAAATTTTCTCGAACTACAAGATTCTCAGATATTAACTTCAAATACCATAAAACTAATAACTTCAAATTTGTTATTCCAAGCTTGTGCGGTCTTTATTTTCGAATACTAAGTGGGCGATGGCCTCATCGCGTTCTACGTTGTTCCTAATTAGATCAGATGGAGACATATTTAACGACCAGAGTCGTACTAAAATCGTGTTATTTAAACGAGGTAATTGAACTTTCGAGACACCTCCGTAGCCTGGATTTTAGAGAACCTCACTGTTACGCCGTAAATCCTGTTCGGTACTTTGTAATAGTCGAATGGATCTTATATTTCGCAGTCGCAGCAGTAAATTATTATCTGTTGGCGCCGTATGTTTTCGACTTCAACATCGATTCGATCTATTATCCATCATTTCAGTCGTCACTTCCTTCCTTCTCAATTATTTCACTTTTCACGCAATACGCATGTTTTCTCAGGGCTACCGCTACCGACATAAATCCCTCCACACATGAATGTTAAATATAGAAGTATAAAGTTTTCCTTGTTACATCCTATTGTTCCCTCCTCATAACATGCTAACCTTTTGCTTCTTAACTTTACACTACTGGAGGCAGTTGCTACTTTCAGATTCCCTCAATATTCTCGTTTCATACCTTATCCATTTGTATTACCAGCCATCATCATCTAAAAATTCGTATTTCTGCAGCATGCACTCTCTTTTCATCCATCCCTTTGTTTGATAAACTATTTCAATATTTTTTATTTTTATTATGGAATAAGGTGGCGATCGAGCAAGCGGATCACTTGATGTCAAGTGAACGCTACCCATAGACATCCACAACAAGCAAATGTGTTGCAGTTGCGCTGCCTACCTTTAATGAATAGAGGGGGGCATAGACAGGAAAAAGCATATTTCTTTTCCCCGTTAACCCCCTCCCCGTCCAATCCTCCTCCCATTCCCATCCTATCCTTATAAGGAAAGGGTGCGAAGGTTAAGAGGACTCAAATTAGGCCTCCGGCACCCCACTCGTCAGACGTAACGCAGAGTACTTCTACTTCACGCCTGTTTTCTGTGAGGACCTGGTATTTCACCGGTCGAGCCGGCCCATTCGTGCAACAGATGTTGTTGTTGCGGACTCTACCACTGTGCTTGTATTCGCTTGTATAATACGCACACTAAGTGAATATGCTTTAAAATAATACTTTTTATATCTAGTTGTGTTCAATATAGTTAATCAATCAATTTATCTTATATATTGAATGTAAATGTACGTAGATAATGAAACTGAACATTAAAGTAACACGACACACGTTCACGCGTAGGGTAATAAAGATTGTATAACGGCGATCATTACAATACTCGTGGTCATTTTCTAAAGTAATCCCACTCATAATATTTTATAGAAGAAACGAATTATTCAACATAAGGCCCGGACTAATATTTGTTTTATTAATATTACTTAAAGTCTCCATTTTAACATTTTTAATGCACTAATTAAATACGTGTAGACCGGTGTATGTACCGACTTGTTCGTATGTAGTCGGCACGAGACGGGCTGCGACCGCGAACTAATCCCAGTCCCACTCATCCTGAGGTACGGCGCCTCCAACGGACTCGAAACTAGCCGATACATACACCGGACTACACTTGAGTTAAGCCATTATTTAATCGGCTTGTTATTTTTATTGATTATTTATTTGGACCCGATGTGTCCTTTAGCTGCAACCAAATTAGTGACAGTAGCAGCTGTTATATGAATGGACTGACTCTTGAAGTACGAATGTACCGAGATACGAAACCGTGGTACGAATGTACCATGATACGCTATCGTGGTACAAATGTAGCTCCAATCGGTAAGAATTAACCCATTTAATGTTTGATATCTTATATAAAGTATAATTGAGCAATGTGATTTAAGTAAATCTTCTTTTCCTTCATTGAAAAGCGATTATAGACATCTATCTAGATGTGTATCGATTATTCACGAGTCCGCATCGAGAGGACCGTTTGAGAGTTTCCGTTCAAACCGTTCAATTAGAAATACACGCCATTCAACACCGACTCGCTCCTAGTTAGCATATTTCAGGGTTTAGATGGCATTTGACTTCAATTTAAATCTAATTTTACTTCCTAATTTAATAGACTTCTATCTTGCATGCAACTGTTAATTGATGAACAGAAGTTTCCTAGATTTAGATTAATTATTATAAAAATTGTGACTCTTGTATTTTTTCCATCGCTTAAACAGGATTATATCTTAAGTTCCTTTGCAAAATCCTGACTGTATTGTTTCAAATACGAATTTAATAAAGATACTTATATAATACTATAAATCGGCCTTTTCTAGAATGTTTCCCACTACAGGGACACAGGCCTCCAATCCGAGAGAGGGAACTATCACCAAATTCGAAGACAATGTGACATCTACCAACCAAGCACTGGGCCAGCGTTGTGGATTACGGCTCATTCCCTCTCTTGGAGTGGAGGCCGAGCGGTGATGGCTCAGCGATTAAGGCCCCGACTTACGTACTGTAGGTTGCGGGTTCGAACCCAGATAGGTGCTTTACTTTGTGTAATTTATATCATCACCACTGGTCCAAAAAGCGGCGAAGGATAACATCGTGAGGAAACCGGCATGTTCTTAGAATTTATATATACGAGTATTTAAATACAATAAATATATCCCGTTAGGTTAGATTAGTTAGTAGCATGTTCATATAATGTATGTTTTGCAACAATTCAATAACTGAGGTGTGCATATACCTTTCTCATCCTTTTATAAAGTAACCCTAATCTTTGTCTCTTGTAATAACTAATTCATTTATCTTGCATTTACTGCAAAATATAATATGTAATACTTGTAAAAATTGCAAAGTCATTATTTTATTAGGGTCATAAGTTGTGTAAAATCGTCCGAGACCCTCATAAACTTTTATGTTAGAGATTCTGATAAATCAATGTCATCATTTTTGGCCTTTATATAATATCATCCCCATAGCTTTATGTTTACCGTTCACTTTAAATACTTTTTTCCAAAAACCAATTTATAATTATTTTTTTAGTTAGTACTGAATGATTGAATATTGTCTTTTTTTTGCTACACATCTCTAACAACCCCTTGCCACAGTTATAAAAATTACGGTATTATCTTAGTATCTCCATACGTATCTATGCAAAAAATATATTACAGACCAGACCAAAGTGCTGGGCAGTGAAGCAACAAAGCTATCTGTTATATGTATAAAAAACAATAAAACGTAATCAAATCGGTCAACATAATTTATTCCAAAAGATAAATGAGTTGTACATTTTTGATAAGGTTCTAATTGTATTGAAATGAATCCATTAAAGGCGGTGACTTTGTCTAAGTTGAATTTGCATGACAAAATATTTAAAGTACTTAAAGGCTTCTGTGAAGGTAAATTTATAAAGTACTCTGAACAGACCTTTTAGCGTTAATAAAGTTGATTACATTTGTCGGTAATGGCAATACCGTAATCCGCGTGCCATGCGATTGACTATATTCTCAGATTAGTTTCTTGTTATCGAAGTCTCTTTTCTATTTATTATTGAAGTGAAACTCGTATATCTATATAGATGAGGATTTTAGGATTTTTCTATCATATATTAAATAATAATAATATAATAATAAATAATATACAAAAACCTTTTTTCTTACACATACGCCACTTACTACGCTATTATTCGTGTTCGGTATAAATCCTTATCTATTTAAACGGTTTTATTATCAAGACAATTAGTGTAGATTGTAATTGCAGTTTGTTGTTATATAATTCTGATCAATGTTGTTATGTATGAAAGAATTACCTCTCTTTGATTTTTTTTTATTTAAACTAAATAAGACAGAGATACAAACCATATAGTTTTTTCAAAAAGCTTTTTACACTGAGGGCTCGGACCGCCACAAATATTTTTGTGTACACACGAAACTTTATAATGAAAACAAGTGTACAGGATAATGTTACATATTCTCTAACTTCTATTACTTAAGTTAGGTATCACTTTTTCTCTCTTTTCCTACCTAGGCCGAAATGACCGCCTATTTCCATCGTCCCCTTTCTTATCATTGCCACAACTCCAACACAAAGCTAGGCAACGCGTGTATACGTATATCTTCTACCGGAATAAGCGGATGTTTATGGTTAGCAGTCGTAATTTATTATATAGAGAACCACGAGCTGGTTTGCTTCCATTAAAAAAAGCGGTTTTATTAATTTCTTGAATAGTGCAGCGACTCCGCCTTTATTACATATCATTAAAACCCTATTACGAGGCAAAGGCATGTAATACTCGACGTATATAGACCTTCTTACGTTCTTACCCCTTAATGAGCGCTAGAGACGGCAGGCCACTAGTTAATTAATTATCCGCTCGCATATCTCAAGGTAGCATCACACAGTATTACACAATAAGCAAAGCAAAGTATAATTAATAAGCGTCTAAGTAAATGCAAATTAAGTAACAAGAGTTCATAAATATTTATTATTTAAATGTTCGAATATTACGGTGGTTAGCTAATCAGATCATTCCAAAATAGGTAAAACATTATGTTAGAAATGTGTCGTAAATTACCATATCGTGTATGGTAGTGATACACCAGCTGTTGATAGAAATAGTTCACAATATATAAATTAAACATTTTCTTTAAAATTTGCAAAAGTAAAAAAAAATGAAAGAAATATTTTGGTCTAAATTCCTATTTGAAATAAGTAAAAATATAAATATAGTAAATTTAATTAATTCATTATTTTAATCCTCAGTAAAATAATAATTTTAATATCAAATACATTTGTTCTCACATAGTCGTTATAACTACTTCAGTCAGCCGCGTGAAGTGAAACGTGTGCTTTCCATAGGTTTTCTTATTTTTAATTCCGATATTGCCACGGCCCAGTCACTGAGTGGGTAGTTCTGAAATACCCTAACTTTTTTCGTCATGAGAGATATTATTGTAAGATCAAAAAAAACACAAAACGCAAAAAATTATCAACATAACACAATAATATAATACATTTAAAATCACCAAGAAGTAATTTGATCTCGATCAAATTATTAGGACTGATTAATTAAATCACCAATAGGTGGTTGATACTGTTGGGCTCAAATTATTACGTCATGAATATGGTCATGCTAATAATATACATCATTTAACTTCTGATGAATCAAGAAAGATCAAAGTCAAGTCGGCAAACCGTAACTAATCGATGTAACCAGCGCATGAAGCGAACAGGTCAGGTGATAAGTTCAAGGAACGACCACCAAACACCGACCGGCGTGCATAATTCATGCGATTCCATTAGAGCACCTGTTGCTATTCTAACTGTCAAAGCACCTCGCCGCTGTCTAAACATGTATTTATTATAACATTCCGGAATACTCATTCACTAAGAAATGTATAGCAAAGAACCTTGTAACATTAAGTGAAATGAAAATGATTCACTGTGGACCTATTTAAAAACACTTATGACAGTGCTACTGAATGCCGACACAATAAGGACGTCAACCTAATTCTAAATCAAAGTGTTATTTTTAGCAGACTAGTCCAGAAGGATGACCTGATATATATTTCGCATGTTTTTGTATTAACAACATTTTGCAAATTAAATTCGTTTATCAATTTGACCGGTAAATGTATGAATGCGAATTGTTATTTATGAAATACTGCAGTTGCATTGTAAGGGTCCGAATTTTAAATTAAAAGCCTATATATATCTACCTATGTATGTATGTGTATAGGTACATAGATAGATATAGTACGTCCGTTCCTTTGTGAGCTCCTGTACTCTAAACGGCTAATTCGACTTTGAAGAGTGAATTCTCATTAGATTCGTATTCTTCCCTGGAGTGTCAATGGGAACATTATACAAAACATTGTGTATTTAATACCAGGTATATTTTTGTATGGAATTTAATAAATTTTGTTTAATCGTAACTAATATTATAAATGCAAATATGCTTTAACTCCTTAACGATTCGACCAATCATCACGAAATTGCACATTGATAAGGAGGCAATGTTGGATCAAGCGCTTCATTTGATATTAAGCTGCCACGGCTACCTGTATATCTTCTACCTAGCGATTGTGAACTTCATTAGTTTATAACCAAACTGGGCATATTATAAGCTTTCAGCAGATTGTGATCTGAACGAATTATTCACATACGCAACATACCTATTTTGACCAAAACTGATGAAGGTCTCAATCCCTCGGTGACATATCTGTTTCAATTATACGAGATGGGTATACGTTGACATTAGCTGTGTAAAAAAATACCAATCGAATTATTTTATTAAATCTTGCAAAAATGTTAATGTATAATTATTATACCACTAGCTGCGCCCCGCAGTTTTTCAAATCCGATTGATAGTTGAGTTTAGATTAGTGAATTCCGGCAAACTGTTCAGCTTTATTATATTAGTTTTATATTAACTTAGCAGCTTTATATATTTATGAAAGAAGTCGAAAAACGAGCAACCGGTTAAGGAGGGGGCGATAAACAGGAGAAAAGATATTTTCTTCCCATCCCCTCCCCCGGCTAATGTCCTCCCCTTCCCATCTTATCCTTCGTAGGAAACGATGGGAAGGGAAGAGGACTGGCACAGAGCCTATGGCAACTCCGGCAATCGTGTAACAGATGTTGTTGTAGCGGACTCTACCACTGTTAAATACATATAGTGTATTTATAATGTAAACAGATGATTCACTCAGTTAAAGAATTTTCACGTGAATAGTTAAAATGTCATTAGGGATGAGGTACGAGCTCTTATTTACCTTAAAAGATCAAAGCAATTTGTATTCGTCCCTTTTTACTGGTCCCTTAATGAAACCGCAGCTGGGTAAAGTCCACTATCATAATTTGTAAAGAGCCAAAAACCCTTTTAAGCTATTCATTACAGAAATAACATTAGAATTTTGCTTAACTTTCATGCATATTTTTAAAGTGTAAGGTAACAACTTACACGATGGCCTAACGAATGATCCTGTGTAGTAAGTTTGGCAACGATCAGATCAACATAATTAATGTTACCCAAGTGAAGCCGGGGTGGATCACTAGTTGTTAATAAGGATCTAAGAAAAGATGCATGGATTGCAAGGATGACATGAGTAAGAAAGGAGTGACTACGGAAATGACGGTCGATACCACAATATATCAACTATGCACTTAGACGCGGCGAAGAAGTGGTAAGGTATTAATGAAGATATTTTTTGCCTCTGGCTCTAGTCACTGCTTGCAGTAACACTGCTGATAGGAAATAGTCTATAATAATAATAGCATAATTTATGTGCAAAATTTTAATTATTTTAATATAATTCTAATTATAAGTTAAGTTCGAACACATTAATATTTAAACAACGCCCACATACTTTCTGTAACTAGAAGTAAATGTACTGCAGAATTACCTCATACTTTTCGAATAATTTAAAAAGTTTGCCAATTATTTGCGTGCGGCACAAGGAATGTGAATAAACGGACTGGATACGTGACCAGAATATTTAGACGAATAACTTTTAGGTTCGAGAACAGAAACTTCAAAACCTATTTCCTTTGTTATATAAAATTAACGATATTTGATATTGTTTTATCCCAAACAAAAACAGTACAGATGGTCGATGGCATTCGCAATTCCCATTATCCCGTTTAACTTAATTGCGATGGTTGCTTACCGGTAAGAGTTCAACTTGCAGTTCTTATATTGACAGTTCGGCTCTAATTAACGGAAAGACATTCAACTAACATTAAAGAGTATATATACACTTTGATGATTTTTATGTATAACAAACTTACGTCGGCGATATTAATACTACCTGTGATCGAGCGTCCATATAAAGGTCCATATTATCTGCCTAACTGAATAAGGTCATCCGTTAGTGTTTCTAATACATAATATAACGAGAATATTGAAAAACCGGCATAAAACATCTCAATATTAACATTAATGCATAGTAACTACTCCCTTAATCCCTCAAAAAGCAAGCGTTCTCCTTCCTTAAAAGCCGTCAACGCATCTGCAGTTCCTCTGATGTTGCGGTCGCTCATGGGCGGCGGTGATCACTTATATATTAGGCGACCCGCTGCTGGTTTGCCCCCTTGTGCTATAAAAAATGTTATTTACTAATGACATTTATGTGTTATGAATATACAATGCTACATTGAACGAACTATTTATAAAGTTATTGAATGTTCATGTACAGTATTGGATGTCAACTAAATAGAGCCAGTTACAGTCCCTTAGTTAGATTAAGATTCAGTGTATACACATTCAATGTACAAGGATATCTAACCCTCATTCATCATTTATCTCCAAACGGCGACCGAATGGGTTGCAGCACACTGACGTATCTGTGAATTCTTATCATCCATTTATTTCGGCAATTCACTCTTTAACACCTTCTTACAATCCGCTACACGGCCTGAATAAAATAACAGAACGAAATCCCATGAGCGAAGATTCAATGCTAAAACAAGTGGCCTGAATACTGATAAAGCTTTATTACCAATAACGAGCTTATCCGAATCCCATTTAGCCTTTACATTTTATAAAATGCCCAAGCATTCAAAGGACATAGAATCGCTAAATGATGTACATTTTCATAAAACATACGCAGTAATTTATAAAATGCGATTTATGTTGAGTTTACATTTATCTTAACTGGACGTTTTAAAATTAAATATGCGCCCGTAACCCAGAGGGATAGGCAGAGATCATGGATTTCATTTCATTTGCCGCGATTCTGACATACTTCTCTCGCTTCTTTCACATTCATACAGATGTATATATATACGTGTACACGCTCGTCGGTTATGGGTGCTCCTTAGATCACCCTTTTTGTAGTAAGCCGCTAATCTGATCGACACACGTTTTCCTGGGCGCCCCCTACCAACACTGCTATTCACTTTTTAAACATAAATTTGTTTCGTTTTTATTATTTTAAAAATGTATCAAAAATGTTAAAAATTATTGCAAGTTTCTTTTTAATTTTATTTTTTTTTCAAAATAAACTATATAATACTAATTATTTGTAAGTATATCAAATTCCACGAACCTAGTAAATCTCAAGATACACCACACCTTGCGATGTACGACTAACTTTCACAAGAAATTAAATTTACCGGCTCATGAGTCGATTTATTTCGGGGTAATGTTCTGGGTTTCGTTTGCAGATAAGAGCCTTGATGCGTATACCTACATCGACGCTTCCACTGATGAAACCTCCAAGCTCCCTCGGGCGCTCTCTCTTTTATTTCTCAAAGTTGTAAAAAGTAATGAGATATTTTATCTCTGAGGCTGGTTTTTCCATTGTACGAAGTTTGCTTCAGAAATCGTAGGTCTCCCTCCGAAATTGTAAGATTTCAATCTACGATTACATTAGAATATTGTACGGTGGAATTTTATTGCCGTCATCAAAGTCCGGGCCATTTGTTAAACACGAAAAGAAATTGAAGATGATTTTTGAAATCTTGGGCGGAATTAATGTTTCTTTAAATCAAATATGTTATAGTAAATGTTACTTTGTTCACTCTGTTTGTGGAATCGCTTTTCTATTAAAATCTTTCATGAAATTATAAAGTAGGTAGTAAAGCTGTGTAGTAGTATTATAGCCACCATTATTGATGCTTCGATATACTTGTACACTCAACTTTCATTATAACATGATCGGCAAGGTATATACTTGATACTTTATGTAGAATGCCTCGTCATTCTATACAATACTAAGTTTCATCAACGTGGGCCATAGATTGCATTTATGTTTATATATTTTCAATTTCAAATTCTGACTTTTAGGATTTTTCAAGGAAAATTCGAAATTTTACATATGAAATACTTTTTTAGTTTAATTAGGAACAAAGTTAACTTTTACTCTTATTTTCTAACTCTCGTCCTTTAAACCGTCTCAAGAGATTATGTCACTTATAAATAAATAAATATGCGATCACAGACCTAACCCATAGGGGTTGGCAGAGATCATGGATTTCCATTTGATGCGACACTGGCACACCTCTCTCGCTTCTGCTACATTCGTACATCTACGCATTCATGCTCGTCGGTTGTGGGTGCTCCTTATATCGCTCTTTTTTAGTAAGCCACTATATATCTGATCGATATAAGCTCTAAAATTATTAAAACTATCATGAGACATTATCAATAAACTTTTTATGAAACGGCTTTACTCACGTTCGCGTTTTTCTCGGTGTTTTGTACCGACAAGTTTCGGACCTGTCGGAGGTCCTTCTTTAGGGTGAGCGGTATTAATTCGCGGTCGCGGCCCGCCTCGCACTGCGCGCCTGTGCTCGCAACGCGCGACTTGACAGGACGGGGGGTACGTACGTCAGTACGAGACTCTCTGAGCACATCCGCAGTATGCGCAAATTAGACAGTAACACCTCGGCGGTAGCAGAGCATGCCCTTAACTCCTACGCCTCACATTATATTAGGTTCGACAAGGTGAAAGTATTGGCCCGCGAAAAGAACTTTGTGTCTCGCAAGTTTCTTGAAGCGATAGAAATCGGCCGTCGTCCTAATTTTAATAGAGATAAGGGATGGCCCCTGCCGCCTACATGGGAACCCGTACTGTCGAACGCGAAGCGGGAAAACAGCGACAGTGCCGAAGATTACGTGGTCGACATTGTTAGTGCATTTTGTGCCCCGAACAACATCACATCCTATAACCCATCAGTGTCGAGCTCGTCGACATCGCTGGCGCCCCCCGCACCCCCCGCCATGTCAAGTCGCGCGTTGCGAGCACAGGCGCGCAGTGCGAGGCGGGCCGCGACCGCGAATTAATACCGCTCACCCTGAAGAAGGACCTCCGACAGGTCCGAAACTTGTCGGTACAAAACACCGAGAAAAACGCGAACGTGAGTAAAGCCGTTTCATAAAAAGTTTATCGATATAAGCTCTCCTAGGGCATCCCCCCTACCAAAACCGCCACTGACTTTCGCTACATAAATTTGTTTCGTTAAAACTTTAACTTCTTTTCAACACTGTGTCACTTATAACTAGGATTGTATTATCTCAAACTATGAATCCTTTAGTTTTGAGGCTGATATTTGTAAGAACTAAATGAACTAGATAGTGTAATGCTGCGACTATTGTCACCTGTGAATCGGTGAACTTGTATTATTATTGACGAAACGAAGCAACACATACGTTGTTTCGTTTCATTCTAGCGATAAAACACCGTTTATTTTATTTGCTTACTGACCAGTTACGCATACAAATACGGCGGTATATATGATGTTAAAGTTTCAAAAGTACTATAATCTACACCGTTTTGTATTGGCATGTGGCGGCACAGTAAAACAGTAGAACATACCTACAATTATATAAATAACCAATGACCACTAAGCAAATCCTCGTAATCATAAAGACTAAGGAGTTCAAAAGCCCTGCTGTTCGAAACCGCCACAAATTACATAAACTTTTCTATATTTGTTCTGTTCCTTCTTGCTCTGACCTTTTTTAATACATAATATCTTTTAAAAATCAATAGCCACATGTCAAAACCTTTGAACTATATATACATACATTGTGTAGAGAACATGCCAAGTCTATGTGAAACACATGGCTATACGACAAACTAGTCGTAAAAAGATATAAAATGTGTTTTCGTTGATTTAGTGTAAATTACATCGTTGCAGCTATTGATTGATAATCGAATATTAGATAATCTATGGAATATGTATATCTAGATACATATAGGTTGTTACACAGCAAAATTGGTTTTTTAGTTGGAATTTTTTGTAAACTAACGTACACGTACGTACGTAACGTACGTATGTTCAAATTTGTAACTTCCAAAAAATTAAACAAAAACTTTTTATATTTTTAATATTAACTATCCATATTATACAATCATACTTCACTTTATCTCCCATTTTCTACAAATAATAACATTTCTGATGGAAATATAAAAAGTGTAATGGCCGCCAAATACGGTAAATCACGCCTGTTTCTTTACTACAATTATATCTTGCTGCAAAACAAGGTATACAGTGCTTGGGGTAATAGGCACAGTGGGGTGAAGTTAGAACGCGTCTATGAAGTGTCCTTGTCCCTACTTTAATGTGTGGAAGTGAGAGCTGGGTTTGGCAGGAAAAGCACATTGAATGCCGTTGAGATGATCGCGAGCCGTGACTCTGAAAGATGGGATAAAAATAGCTTTGTAAGGGAAAAGTATTAAAGGGTTTAAGGGTTAAGACGTTGTGGGTAAAATTAAGAAAGGTATGCTACGGTGATACGGACGAAAAATAAAACATTGTGTTGGCAAAGTTAGTGGCAGTGTTGGTAGGGGACGTTCTAGACGAAACAATATCGACGTAGGTGGTTAAAGCGGGGCCCTGATCGTCTAGTAAAACGATCCCGAGAGGACGGCAACAAGGCGTGATCCTGAGCTGTCTTACCACACACACACACTTATTGCGTGCCATAATGTAAAAGAGGTGAGAGAAGTGTGCCAAAATCGCGCCAAATGAGAATCCGTTATCCCCGTCTTTCCCTACTTATACCTTCAAAATCTTCTTTCTTCCTAAACTCATTTCTAATAGAATAATTAGGAAGCGATTTGTGTCCATTTTTTTAACCTGACAATTCATGATACAATCGATGGAGATTCTAAAGCGGCCATAAACAATATATTATTTTCTGGTTTTGTTTATATTTGCAAAAAAAATTAAAATACCGAGACTGACTGTATCCTGAAAACTAGAAACAAAAAAGGACTGAAGAAAAATTGTCTCAAGTTATTGACGAAGAATCACATAAAGTACGCAGCCAACATCAATCAAATACAATGAAGACAGGCCTTGGAAAAAGTATTGAGATCACAAAAGAATAACAAGTAACTAGCGCCTTCTTTTTGTTTATTATTGGAATAAATATGTCCATATATACGTAACTACTTCGCAATTTTAGAGTAAATCTCAACGTCTTATTGTGTTAATTGGTGCTAAGGTTGTTTAAAGACTTTTAAAGATAAAGATATATAAAATATAGGCCCTCTAGTTGTAAATCACAAATCTGTTATTGTGATTCGCTTTAATGAATTGGGAACGTAAGCGCAGTGGTTGATTTTCATTCCTAACAGGTTCCGGTCCTATCAGTAATCCGCTCTAAGATCAATGTACTATTTTTATACTCGTACTACTTAATTCAAGTCAATTATATTGATGCTTCGTAATCTTTTTTTATGATCTCGGTAAGTCTTTAATCGTTCTTTTACTCATTACCCTCTACGCAACCTTTAGTCTCTTGGTGTCACAAGTCATAACTGATATAATACACATCATACTTTCATGTGACACTGTGGCAATTTCTTCTTTGTGAGTAAGTATTAATTTATGTATGACGTATATCTGTTATTGAAGTTACAACTTCTTCAGCCGCGTTAGATATTATTATAGAGTAGGGAGAGGAAAATTTTATAAGTTCGCGTGAACATTGAACATTTGAACTACTGTCACGGCTTCCCATCTCTTTAGACTTTTAATTTCTGGCGGGAGTTCTTATGGCTGCTTGTTTGTGTTTATGTAAATATCCTTTTCACATAGTGTACCGTTTTATATTTATTTTCTTTCTTTAATGCGTGGTCGACTGGTAAAAATTGCCTATTAAGTCCGCCATTTGTTTTGTGCAAAGAAGTGTCCTAAAAAAAACACTGACAGTTGACGACACACGACGGATGAGATAAAAGGTAATATAAATAAATAAAGTACATTTTTGTAATTAATAACTTATTCAAATTTTTAAGAAACTCAAAGTCGTTTTGTTTTTACAAAGACGATAAACTCGTTCCATGAAAAAGTATTCCCATTTCAAAGGAAATTTTTAAACAGTAGTAATTAGAACTTTAAAAATACAAAAATTGGACTCCGTCTTAAAACGTGAAAGAGCCAAAAGACGGCGGCGTAATACAGACATCGACGCCATAATTTAACTTCATATTTTTTAAACCTGAATTTCTCATGAGATCTATATCAGTAAAACAATAATGTAGGTACGAATTACTATACATTGTTAGTCTTCGCACCGTTGAGTACGCGAAAAGTATATAAAGAACCTTATATAAATATTTAAAAATAAGGTAAATTATGGTAAAAAATCTATATATAAAAGCTTTGAAAGGCTTTGACGCCCGCCACAGGCTATCATTTCATTCTGACATAGGACACAAACATAATTTTTTATGCGTTTGTTGAGATGGATTTTTAGCCTTTGCGGCTGTTAAATAAAATGCGTTGCGAATTTTATAGGTTTGTTACACTTTTATTTTTTTTATTTTAATAGGATAACTAACAGCTATCTTAAATAACATAAAATACTTACTTTTTAAATAATTTCTTAAATTGAAAGAATTAATTAAAACGTGGACTAATTAATTAATTATTTGGATATTTAAGCACCCTAAAATCACTTTTCTGTGTTTTATGTGATGACCGACTAATTTATCTTTTAACACATTTCGAAGTTACAGTATTTAAAAACCAATAGCATTTCGGTCGTACGTAGCAATCATCGTACCCATTAAAGGTATAAATAAAAAAATAAATAAAAATAACCATTTCGTGTCCCTCTTAAATACACATTTAATGAAAAATACACGTCAATTAAATACTTTCATTAATTGTCACTCGGCTTCATATTAGTATGAACACAAAAACTGCGAACGTGTCGTAGATGTTGGCTTTGTAGCTCGTAGCTTCGAAGCTCGTAACTTCGTAGCTCTAGATCGTAGCAATGCTCAGAGCTGCTACAATAATTTTGATCAAAATAGTTCATTTATTTTTTTATTTGAATTGTGTATTCAATTATCTCTGACAGTAAATTATTTTTATGAGTTAATTAATTAATTTTAAGTTAATAATTAATAGTAAAGTTGTACTTTTCTATTAATTACAACACACAAACTTCATAGCTGAGAAATGATATTTCGGGAACAGTCAACAAATAGATATAATTGTAAGATGATTGAGAAATTATAACATACAACATGAATATTCAACAAAAGATAAAGACATCCCCCGCTTACACACTCGCTATCTCTAAGATAACGCATCCAACCCCAGCCTCCGCACGACCCTTACCGTACGTCATAAATTTTATCACTTCGATGAGCGGACGCAGCAAGGATCTCTTTTCGGTTTCTCTATCTGCGGAATTAACGAGCCGTAAACTTGTGAGCAACGTTCGAATGGTTCGTTGTTTTTCAGTCACAGTTAATATCACTATAAAATAAGTACACTTAATTTTTTTTCTCCAAAACTTACACCCCACATCCTTCTTATATATAAAGTTGAATTTCCTTGAGTTTATGCTAATTTAAAATTCAAACTTTTTCAGTATCGACAATTTTCAGTATCTTTAACGTCACTATTTTTTTAATGTCTTATTTACATTCAGTTTTAGTTAGAAAAAGTTTATAGCACTGGAGCAATTCCGGTAGTTACTTTATATTTAGTTTGCCGTGGTGTTGACGCGCGCTGCGTCTGAAATGTCAAACGATGCGGTGATCGAGAGGCGTCGGGAGATCACATAGAAAGCAATCGCTCAGCTGGCGGCCAGCTGCGGACTGCGCGGGCCGCGGCCGCTGCGCTCGCGAGGCCAACGTCACCCCGCGCCCCGCCCGCGCACGCGCCCCGCCGAGATCGATACACCCCGCCCCAACCACTGTAGCGCCCGCCGGGGGTGAGCGGCCCACACACGCATTCGTCGCGACTTCGACTCTTAAGGCACGCTCGCCCTTCTTCAGCTTTTTTAATGCTTTGGATCACACTACTGCTGAAAGAATATACAAACATTTTTCTGTGTATAATTTTTTATTAATTCAATACCTCGCGCTTATTATTACTACTATAACTTAATTTTAACAAATGTCTTTCCTTTTCACCCTTTGATATATCACTAGTACAAATGTACAGAATTTATATATGTGAAGAAAGTGCACATTGCGTGAGAATTATGAAATCGATGCAACTTAGCATTTATTACATTAATTATAATTTAGTTGTATATACCAGCCTTACATCTTTTAAAAATAGATTAATCAGAAGGCTTTTTAAAGTGTAGAGCAGTTTTTAAACTGATGTTTTTCTTCCTCTTTTTTTCATGATTAAATTTTTTGCTAGATATTTAAAGGTCTTATGAATGTTCCTTATTGCTTGTAGCTTAAAGTAGATTTTGTTAACTTTTTAAATTTATAATATCCTTGTGAACCATGGCGTGTAATTATTTAATTACCAATAAATCTGTATTTCTGTATAAATTAAGTTAAAAATAAATTGTCTGCAGTTTTATAATCTCGATTAAATCGTTGTCACAAAATGTTGTATAAAGTAACCTCCTATTGAGACTCTTATATATCTATATTTTGGGAAAGGCATGGGTTGCATGGATCAGATGCTTTTCTTTACGTATCATCATAGAAAAGTTTTTAGCTCTAAACCAAAAAGTTTTCTGCGCCTTCGTAGATCTAGAAAAGGACTATGATAAAGTTAAAAGAGATGATCTCTGGTCAACCTTGGATATGTTTGGATTGAAAAGTGATCTAATACAAGCGTTAAAATCTCTTTATAAAGATTGTACTGCGTGTGTTATGATTAACGGGGCCCGACCCCCTGACCGTCGAGCACGCTGGAGGGCTGCGGGGAGTCGTCCTGAGGGTGAGTCGCGGAGGGAGAGGAGTGTTGGTAATGCGGTGTGCCACTCGCCTTGCCCTCCGCGACTCAGCGGAGTCGCACCTCTGATGTGGCAGCGGTGGGGCTGCGAGGAGAAGGGCAGCCTTCCCCTTGCAACTGCATTTCGCGTAATCCCGGCGGCGATGCTGGGACCACGGGCATCTGTATTTTTCAAGACGGAGGCCACGAGGAGTGAACCTCTATAAAAAACTCAAGGTGGCGCCAGCGGCGGAGGGCGGGGGCTCCCGAAACTGCATTGCACGGTGCAGTCTTCTAGGAGCGCCCGCGCCCCATCTTGGGACGAGGCGCCCTTTTAAGGGCGCAGAGAGGGGCCCCATCCCGGGGCGGCCAGTGGACGTCGCGGTGTCGCGTCTCTTGTACACTGATGACCAGGTTGTGTTTGCGTCATCAGCGAAGGACTTACAACTTGTGCTGAATGTAATGAATGATTCATTAGATGATAAAGGTATGGAGATGAATGTGGGTAAGACAAAATCAATGGTGGTCAAAAGAGAACAAAGTAAGACAGTAATCGAAACAAATATTAACTGTAAAGAAGTGGAACAGATGGAAGAGTTCGTGTATTTGTGGTGTATGTTTAGTAGAGATGATAGACATGTTAAAGATTTTGAACGATGAGTGAATGCGGGAAATATAATGAATGGGGATATAGGTACAGTAGTGAGGAGTCAGAATGTGTCTATGAAGGCTCGTCTGGCAATACACAATGCTGTACTAGTCCCCACTTCAATGTATGGAAGTGGGAGCTGGGTTTCTCAGGGAAAGCATGCTAGTAGAGTTAATGCCGTTGAGATGCATTCCTCAAGAAGTATGTTAGGCGTGACTCTAAATGATAGGTTTAAAAATAGTGTTATAAGGGAAAAGTGTGGCTTAAAAGAGGACGTTGTGACTAGAATTAAGAAAGGTATGCTTCGGTGGTTCTGGCATGTTGAAAAGATGCAAGAAACTAACTACTAACTAACAAAACAAATTTATGTTGCAAAAGTGAGTGGCAGTGTTGGTAAGGGATGCCCTAGGAAAACTTATATCGATCAGACTAATGACTTACTATGACTTATAATGAAAAAAGGCGATATAAGGAGCTCCCATAACCGACGAGCATGCATGCGTATGAATGTTAAGGAAGCGAGAGAGGTGTGCCAGGATCGCGCCAAATGGAAATATATGATCTCTGCCTACCCCTCTGGGTTACAGGCGTGAGTGCATATTTATTTATTTATTTTATCTATACTTTAATATTAACCTACTTACTATTTATTTATATATAATGAAATTCCTTAATATAAAATATATTCCTTTAGAACACGTTTTTTTTAAACAACTTGGTGATACTTGTAGCTTCATAAGGCATATATTTAACTGTAAAAGGTCGCAGGAAATAGATTCTGAACGTTGTCACATCTGTAAAATTCCTCTTACAATCGGTGTAAGTGTTTCCCCATGGACTTTGAAGCGACGCCAACTTCGCGTGCCCATAGGCTATCTCGTAGGGATCTTACGCATCTCTTATTTTGAAAAATCTCTCATTTGTAAATAGTTTCTTCCCTTTCTCCTTGTAAGAATAATCAATATTAAATGTCAATTATTACATGAAATTTAAAATGGTTGATATTTTTGCATAAAAAATTATACAAAGATGATCACATATATATCTCAGAACATTTTCTTCTACGAAGATTTAGACCGTAGCATCGAACCTGTTAAATTTCTCAGTAGAAATAGTCTACTGAGAAATTTAACTAGCACTTTAACTAGGCCAACCTAAAAACAGAACTAGTAACTAGTTATTTGAGATACATAGAATAAAGGGGAAATTAAATCTTATGTTTCTGGTTAATGAGCGCTGATGATGCATGTCATTTTCAACTTATTACTCATATTAGATAATCAAGCTTATATTAACAAGCGTTAAATAGCACATGCGCCAAACATTTAATTTGCTAATGGAATCAGAGCCGATGGGAATCTAGTAACATCTGTAGATCGAAGTGTTTACAATTTATTTGAGGAAGGAAAAATCTTCACGTATTTCCGATGTGCACATGATGGTCCGTTACTGATACCCAAAACGTACACCATTTCCATCAGTTCACCAATCAGAGTCAATAATCTACAAAACTTAATTAAAATCACTATTTTAATTAAGTTTTGTCTTTAAATTTCACTAAATTTCAACAAAACTTGTATGTTTCGTATTCATTTTACAGAGAAGAAAGAAAAAAAAATTAAGCAAAAAACATCCACTGAGTGAGTGGGTGCACTCACCCGCTCACTCAGTCGAAGACTCAATAATTCAATTGTATATAAGATGAATTAATTAAGCTGAGAGGGACAATTTTCACAGCTCGTTGAGAACAACAATGTCTAATTGAAGCTCAATTTAATATGCTCTCTGATATAGCTGGAAAAGCAATCGACAAAACAATAATTACATTTTAGATTATTCCCATTTTTGCACTTTTAACGAATCGCAACAGGAATGTGTCGTACCATTTTGGAAAATAAATGCGGGCTCACTGTGTTTTGTTTCAATTCATATTTGTAACGATAAATGGATCCATAGTATTTTAACTACATAATTGGATAAGGCGAAATTTTCAGTGTCTTACTTTTTTCATAACCGCTAAACCATATCAAGCGGTTCAAGATCAAGACCCAACCCTCGTATAGAGCTTGTCCCTTTTTCCAATAATAAAATTTGCCAAATTCTCTTTCTCATTAAAATAATAGTATCCAGTTGACGTCAAAATGTTGCAACTCAAATCACCGCCGAGTGAATCGATGTACTTCGAACATTTTTTTAAAGGATAGGATACTACTACTACTCGGGAAAATTACTTCCTTTAATTTTCCTTATATTCCTATTCCTATGTGTCCTGCCTAAATATATAATATAATGTTTCTTAAAAAAATCTCCTTAAATATTTAATATTTTATAGATTTGACGCAGAAAGATATCGCTACGTCTATCTACGGTTTGAGATTCAGATATAGGAGTTTGCGAAAGATTTGATACATACCTCGAAGTCAAACTAGTATTTTAGTAAGTTCAAATCAAGAGTATGATGCCGATAAAATAAACAAAACGACAACTTTACAGAAATATGAAAGAATATAAAAGCCTCGCTGTTCTATAAAAGTTGAGATCACAAAACATTCATCGCGGAATAGAGGCCGGCTGGCCGAGCCGCGCTACACGTGCCTTCTCATCTCCTCCGCAAAACCTCTGGCGAATCAGCAAAAAGTTTCATTCATCTGTCTAAAGAGTACATAAAACGAGATGAAACGGCCCTCTAAAGCTAACACCGTTCTTTTTCATGGACAAGAAAATATTGCTTTTTACTATATTGTACTCGCAATAATGCACAGACTTTTATAAATTATTTATTGCCGAGATTGCTTTTATTCAGTGTGATAACTCAGAATCTATTACAAGTGAAAATGAATTCAAATACTAAGTAATTGCAACCTTAACTTTTGACGTCTTAAAAAGTAAAAAGCCTGAGTACTTATTTAGTAAACTTAAGTCTCACTCGCATAAGACCTATAATACCAGAAACCAAGGTAACCTGCCTATACATAAGCATAAGTCTACAGCTTTTAGGGGCAGCTTCCGCTACGCCGCAACTAAATGCTGGAACAACATACCACCGCCAATAAAATCGGTTCTATCCAGATACGTTTTTAAAAATAAACTCAAAGAGTATATTTTTGGAAAGCGTATGGCTGTAGTGGAAGCTGTGTATATAAAAAAATAACTGGATCTAATACTTTCGGAATTTATCATGTGTGTTTTATATATTTTATATATAGCTTTATAATATTTTTACATACCATAATTTTATTTATTTGTATATGTATGTATATATATATATATGTGTGTGTGTGTGTATGTATGTATGTGTATGTGTGTATATATATATATATATATATATATATTTAATTACGGGCGAGGCCCTAACTGAAAAACAGCGCTTCTTCTGAAGCTATAGGCTGAGTTAGGGACCTATTCGTCGCCGCTATATTCTCAAAATATATTGGTTTTTCTTTTATTTTCTGTTAGCTCATATATTATTATTACCTTACTGTTGATAAAACTTGTGTGGTGGAGTGTAG
This sequence comes from Papilio elwesi, assembly GCA_029849275.1. Taxonomy (NCBI): domain Eukaryota; kingdom Metazoa; phylum Arthropoda; class Insecta; order Lepidoptera; family Papilionidae; genus Papilio; species Papilio elwesi. The sequence goes on along the minus strand of CM056687.1, from coordinate 5,880,802 downwards.
TGGCAACAATAAACTATTTTCTTTCTTTCTTTCTTTCTAATTATTTCGTTAATATTAATCACATTAAATATTTAATAATTGGTTATAATAAATCAGTCTTTTTTAGAATGTTCCCCACCGCAGGGACCAGGCCTCCTCTGGAGAAAGATAAGTTAAACTTTAATTGGTTATTTCTATAAAAAAGCAAACAAAACTAAAATTGAAAATAATAAAACCTCATTACTGCTAACATAGCGAAGAGCAGTAGAATGCAAAAATAAGCTATGGTAGAGGTTGAGGATCGAGTGAGCGTAAAGGTTGTGGATTAAGGTAAGGTAAAGGTTGAGGGTGTAAAAAAAGAGAGCAGAGTTGTTGTTTCGGTCTGGTGTAGTCATCTGACACTCATCATATCAAAAGAACTCAGATGATCTTAACACACATGTTACTAATTACACCAATCATTTATTTAAGCATTTACAAAAGTAACATTAACAGAAGCACGCAATTTTCTTTGGGCCCTACTGAGCATAGGTTTTCGGCAAATGAAGATGAATTGGTTTCCATAATTGATTGTATCTCCACATTTTGTGGCCGAGCGCACAATCGATGTATCAGATTGCTAACTGTTTCTAAGTCGCTGTTCCGCCTCATTTTGGATTTTATTTGTGTATTTTTGGCTTACTTCAAATTAATCTCTAACTCGCAACGAATAAAACGGCTATTTGTTTAAACTTTTTTGTGGTAGTGAGTAGAAAATATTCAATTTAAGTTATTACCCTAACAAGTCAGTTATGAGTAAATTCGCTAAAATTATCAGTTAACTACTACAACCTAATTTCAGGTAATAATCTTAATTCTTAGCTTAATTAATGTCTATACACAAGTTAACTACGTTCAATGTGATCACATACGCCAATATTTGTATAGAAATCAGTTCTCTCGTATGTACATATATGATTCCTACTAGGTAGGGTCAGCAGACGTGACACCCATTTAATCTTAAATGCAACAATTGGGTTAAAAGTAAACATATCTAATATTTAAAATATATTTTTTCAATTATAAATCGAATTCAGAACCCGCGGCACAGGGGTGGACTGTGCGTTAGTTTGGCCCTGGGCTAATAGTACTTTGGGTGCCTAAAAAAACGCAAGATTGCTAGTTTGTATTCAGTCAGGAATATAGCCAACAACGAAAAAAAACGTTCGTTTTCGTTATCGAGTAACTCTTGGAGGCCTCACCTGGGAGATCTTATATGCACGCCCCTACCGCGGAACAATTGGCTTGCACCACTGTCGACTACGGAGTTCGCTGGGTCTGTCGGAACGCAACGGATTAACGCATGAACATTTTTTAGGTATATCACCAACGGTTAGCGTGGTTTGTACTTGCTTTTCACGCCGCAGGTCGTGGGTTCGATTCCCACCCAGGACAGACATTTGTGTGCATGAACATGTCTGTTTGTCCTGAGTCTGGGCGTAATTATCTATTTAAGTATGTATTTACAAAAGAAAAGTAGTATATGAAGTATATCAGTTATCTGGTTCACATAGCACAAGCTCTGCTTAGTTTGGGATCAGATGGCCGTGTGTGAATATGTCCTAGGATTATAAAAACAACAAAAATATATAAAAAAAATATAATTTACTTTTTGTAAAGTTGCTAAATTGTAATCAAGGGCGTACCCAGCTTTTGGCCAAGGGGGGGTGGGCACTTGAGATTATTTTAAGCCGTGTCCCCCCCCCGCTTGTTTTACCCTACACACAACACGAATCAATACTTATATGTAGTGTGCAGGCCAGGGGAAGCAGATCCTTTTCTTATCGTGGGGAAATTTTACTCGCCCCAATGGGATAGGTGGTAGTTGAAAAAAGGTTATGACGGGCTTGCACCGACTGAAACCCTACGGTGATCGCCAACAGCAATGACAAGAAGCCACGGAATCTCCATTTGGAACACGACCGTGCCCTCTCATACGTTTTGCAAGATTTTGCACATCTCTTAGCCTCAAACTCCTCGGAGGCGCTCTATGAGGAGCGCATAGGTTCATAACTGTGCGCTCGCGACGCCCGTTCAAACTGAAATCCCGCTTAGCATTGCCGAAACGACTGCTGACAAGGATAGATCCCGTCCAATCCGCTTATTTATTATCTTTATTTTTACTATCCGTGTCAGGATTATTCGTTCCGGTTCCCACGCCGGGCACTGCACAAGCGTATGCGAGTCATAATCCTGGTATCCGCCACAGTGACAACACCTTGGCGTTGCTTCGTGGTCTTAAACAAATAATTCACGAAGTTACCATGCCCTGTCATTATCTGTGTTAATCTGTAGGTGAGACTGCCTTATCGTCGCTGCATCCAGGCTTCAAAAACTGGCAGGACTCCGTCGCGTTTGTGCGCATCGCACTTCGGCGAGCCTATTGCGCTACGTCGACAAATCGAATTGTCTTTTCTGCCATTTGAGCACCACATCGTCCGGTTCGCCTCCGACCCTTTGGCGAAGGATACGAATCCAGTCATACACCTCAGAATCCATATTCATCAGTATATCAAGGGGTGGGTATCATGCCGAGACTGACGCCGCCTCGAAGTAGATTATGCAGTATCCTCGCATGACCCGTATAGCTTCGGCGCACGCCAGGCCAAGACCCTACAGTGGCGGACAGTCAGTCTCTTAGCCCAAAAGGCACCCCATATAGTCCGTATATCCGTATATATACTACATATCGTACAACGCCCGCTTAGAAGTGGTGACATTCTTTCCTTGGTCCTCCGAAATTGAGTAACAGTTTGTGCAATACACCCGCTACTCTTTCCATCCGGGGGACTGGGCGTTCGAAGGGGACCTCGGAACCCCAAGCGACTGCAAGGGTAAGGCCGAGGTACTTCATGTAGCGACTTCCCTGACTTCAGATCCACCTATTCGTACCCATGTGTCGGGTGGCTCCCTATTTCGGAGGTACCTGTGGAACCACAATGCCTTGGTTTTGCATTGCTTAAAATTTAAGCCTAGGTCGTGAATTTTTGCAATGACAGTTTCCGCCCCGACTCGACTAGTTCTTTGGTCCTCTTAGAGTTTTCCCCAGTGGTCACCAGCAGGGTGTCGTCTGCATAACATACAACATTTACGCCAACGTGGAGATCGATGCGCAGCATTGCGGCGAGGTTCTTCCAAAGGGCCCAATGCTGACCCCTGTGGAACTCCAACAGTCAAATACATAAACAAGAAAGACAAAGACATATATTTTAAAAGTAATTTCGAGGATCTCCAGCAAAACAGATTATAACGTCTCTCGTGAAAAAAGGGCAATACATTTTACCTGACCATTTAACATATCATTAGTATAGTAGCTGTCGATAGACGAAGATTCGGTAATTCCCGTCTATCGTCGGCGCCGGCATTTTATGAATGCAAATTGACTTTCTGACCGTTTTTTTTTAAGTTAACGCGTAAATATTGTAAAGAAAATTTTAACGTACCTTTACCACTTTTAGCAACTGCAATAGGTACGTCGGCATACAATCCTTCCAGGGAGGGTTAGCTGCCTCCCCTAGGTACGCCCATGATTCTGATGATTTGTTTTGAAGAAGACAACTGCCGGTATGAAGGTGGCTTATGGCTGAAAAATAATACTATGTGTTTATGCTCTGCTATACATGCATGTATGAGAAGCTTAGGCGGGTATCTAGTATCTAATAAGACTAGGAAACTATCTAGCCGAGTAGTTTTCTTACCGCTGTGTGGTGTTGTCAGCTTAATATTAAAAATATAGTACCACGCAACCAGTTACTACTAAAAAGAATTATGGAACGTAATTTCGTACTGACAATATTTTCAACAGACACGGCGAGTGTGCACGCAATTGTATCCATCCAAGCTATATTTGCTGCGTCCTCGAACACAGCGCTCTGTTTGCACGTCAAACATATGGCCTGTAGCATCCTACATCCTTTCGTGCAGTCGACTTTCTAGTCACACCCTCATTAATGTAAGAATTTATTACAATTTGTTCTGTTACTTAAAAACTTGTAAAAAAAGGTAAGAACAAAAACGATTTAGTGTTTATGGATAGGGACAAAGAAATATAGTTTTTTTTGACAATAGACTATTTTTATAGAAGAATGTGGCAAACTAGCCGGTTCACCTAATAATTGACCGATACCTTGAAAGAAGCAAGTCACAGATGCAATGTGCCTACATTTAATGGACCGAGGAATTTGAGGAGAGGAGAAAAATAAAAAATAATATTTCGTTTTTCTATTCACCCTCTCCTACGCCGAATCCTCTTCCCCTTCCTTCTTTCTTCTTTTCCTCCCTTCCCTTTCCCCTTTTCTTACTAGAATGGGGTGGGAAGGGTATGAGGACCGGAATTAGGCCTCCGGCCCCTTACTCAGCAATCGAGACGCAGAAATACTTCCACTTCACCTCTATCTTTATACAAATTAAATATATTGTATTGCTTTTTAAAAGAGATGTTATGTGGTCAACTGTAGCTGAGTTTGGATTGAAGTTATCTTATACTAGCTGTATATATATATGTATTCTATTGCTTGTGTTAGGATTAACGCGGCCTACTCGGATTGCTTTAGCATCAATAAAGCTGTAAGAAAGACGGGTACAGTAGTAAGGAGTCAGAATGTGTCTATGAAGGCTCGTCTAGCAATGCACATGCTGTACTAGTCCCCGCTTTAATGTATGGAAGTGAGAGCTGGGTTTGCCAGAAAGCCTGCTAGTAGAGTTAATGTTGAGATGCGATCCTTAAGAAGCATGTTAGGCGTTACATTGAACGATAGGATTAAAAATGGCATTTTAAGGGAAAAGTGTTGTTCAAATGTGGCTGTTATGACCAGAATTGAGAAAGGTATGCTTCGGTGGTTCGGGGAGGAGGGGAACTTAAATCAATAAAATTTGTGGTCTATTACAAAAGGGCGATATAAGGAGCACCCATAACCGAAGAGCATGTATGCGTAAAAGTATGAATGTAGAAGAAGCGTGAGAGGTGTGCAAGGACCGCGCCAAATGGAAATCCATGACCTCTGCCTACTCCTATAGGCTACGGGCGTGAGCGCATATTTATTTATTAGGAGAGTATTTATTATTAGGAATATTTAATTGTTTAATACATGAAACTAAATAAAATTTGTATTGCAGTGACAACCACTTCATTTACGCCAAACTCATAATGTCTTTCAATTGATACAATTACGTATAAGGGTATCAAAAGTATACGAAAACAGGTAAAAAAATGGTTTTTATTTTAATTGGTACATTGTACCTTTAACTTTCATTTGAAGAAGAATAAAACGTAGAAAATCACAATAGAACCATACGACTTAAAGACAGCAACCGCCAAGCAATCGGTGACAATGAAAAAGTTAACAAGAAATTCTTTCAGCACTTCTACTAAGTTGCTCCTCTATATTGTCTTTAGACGCTACGTAACGTTAAAATAAACAATTGCAAATAATAAACCTGGACGCGAACAAAGAAATATTTACGTTCCAGCAATGTTTGTAAGCAATATGTAGAAAAATGCAAAGAGTTCGACACAAAGGGGACTCGCGGAATGCCAACCGAGCTCACTCGTCTGGCGCAGCCGCCAACGCTCTACCTCGCGAATATTTCGGAAGCGACGTGACGTACGTAAATCTATTTGAAATAAATTCACCATAACAGTATTACAGGGCGTGTTTGTTCAACTATGTTTATTATTCCTAACAACGTTGCTAGCGTTTGTTTACTTAACTTCGAGATCGCATTTAATAGAATGATCGTTCCCACATGTAGAAAGCTGCCATTAACACCGAAACAGTAATACCAAAGAAGTCATGTTTCCTGCCTTTAAGACCTGGCAACAGTTGCTTCCACAAGGAAGTTGCAGAAAAGCGTACACTTTTGGAATATCAATCATTCAGATCGTGTAGTGAGAATTTAGAGTTCCGTCGCTGTGAACGTCATCAACAATCAGCAACTGGCATGGTTCCAATATTTTCTTCAAAATACTAATTTCAATTTAAAATTATTTTAACTACATAAATGAGAATTGTGTACAGAATAACAGTATAACAGAATGGAATACAAATATGTCGAAAATCTTTCTTGTCGGTGTCTTCGTTATAAATCTCTCATTACACTGGTTTATTTTTAAAACAAACTAGATGACATATTAAAATTGTGACGATATGTTCTAAAACACTACTTATGAATAATATATATAATGTATTTATGATTTAACGATAATAGCTTCTGTCACTACCCACCACTCATAGATATACATATTTGCCAGTGCAGGGTCCGAAATAATATGGCCGATGTCGCTCGCCGTACGGCTATTAAATATATACCTAAAGATATAGTTAAAAGAAAAGATATAGAGGTAGTAACGAATCGAAATTCACAGAGGCTGCATTCAAACGCGTGGAAGATAATGTGAATTTAAGTGTTTAGTTGTTAATTGCTTGCATTACTGTGTGTACATATATTGTATTTTTAATTTATTGTCTATTGTTATATATACACTTACAATTATATAACTATTGTAAATGATAAGCAAAGTATGTAGCATCGAATTGGAATAATTTATGTATTAAAATAATGTTTTTTTATTGTAAATAAATAAATAAATAAATGTTAAAACAAAAAGAAGTGTGTAATTTTGCTGATCATTAATTAGAACATTGAGTCAAGTTGAATTTAAAATTTGTGCTGTGCATTTTCTTCTCGAAATTCAAAGCGATATCATAAATTCCGAACAATACATAATATTTCCTTGTAGAAGCCGCACAAAGTTCGCGCCGAGCTCATCAGTACGCTTTGAATTGTACTCTAACACAACAAACACGCAAATTGTCGGTATTTTAATATATCCGCGTTTATTTTCCTTTTTGGATCTCAATTCATTTATCCGAAAGACAATGAAAGGAATAATTTATCCATGAATATTAATGAACTGGGATTCGCACTCATCCCTCTATTCAGGCTCTTACTGCGTAATAATAAAATGGCTTCCGAATACCAAAAAGTATATCGATAAATCCATATCATTTACATCACTAATAATCTATCTTATAACATGAATCATTCTGTTATTGTTATTACAACATTAAATAATATACCAGTAAGAGAGCAACCCGGCCTTGACCATCACACGATTGTATGAGCAAGATATTCCGACTTGAAACGTCTCTTATCTAAGAAGTTATAGTTGAACAAATAAGACATACCGTAGCATGTCAAACCATGAAGATCACCTGATGTTACGTGACCGCTACCTATAGGCATGTGCGACTAGTAAATGAGTTGCAGATGCGTTGCCTACCTTTAATGGACAGGACAAAGAATTTCCTTCTCCTATTCATACCCTCGTTCAATCCTCTTCCCTTTCCCATCTAATCCTTTGTAGGAAAGGTAAAGATCGTGCCTCCGTCACCTTGCTAATCAGACGAAACGTATAAGAATAAAATACTCCAACTTCAGGCTTATCTTAATGGAGATCGTGGTATTACCGGTCGAGCCGACCCATTCGTTCAACATATGTTGTTGCATGCTGTACCACTGTTAAAATATTAAATGCTTATTCTGAAGCCTGGTAATGTTGCATATAGAAATGTTAAGCCGCAACATCTTTTGAGTGAAACGATACATAATTATGCCAGGTTTGGGTAGATAATTAATAGATAGTTTTGTTTCGTAGATAATTAATGCAGTTGTATTTTCTTCACCATATTACACCGAGGTAACACAGCTTGAAGAGCAAAGAGAACCGACAGTTAGGTTTAAATGATGCACAACCGCGCGCCTGGAACGAATGAACGAAGGAACGCTGCAAGTGTTCGTTGGTGCCGGCGATTTGATGAAAACAAAATTGTTCCGAGAAACGAAACAATGCCATATATTTTCTAATATATAAAAAGCATTCTAATAAAAACTGCGTTAATATTTTTCTTAAGTTTAAAGACTAGATATCTTTTAGACTAGTTTAAAGTATCATAATCTAAAGTACTGATACAGTTTACATCGGGTTGTAACTCGCTAATTTACATGTGTTGAGGTATGTACAAAAAAATTTTAGTACATCAAATGAAGGCAATTTTATTTGGCAAGTACTCACAAAAACTTATGTGAATGAACAATGTTTGTTTTACTTGTGAAAAACAAGAAAAAAAATTGCATCAGCAATCTGAAAACTCTCAGACGAGAAAGCGCTAAATGTCCATCCACCATGGTAGTAGACAGAGGTTTATAATCCCCTTTCCCCTTAGCGTATTTATCCCTTATTAGAACAGGATGTATGTATACATGTATATCAATACCTACCGAGACCAGACAATTTAAGTCTCATGTTATGAGTATATTTAAAAATATAACCTTCATCTACACTTGAAAAGAAGCTGTTATAAATAGAATGTTTAAGCGTGAAGTAATTATCTCTTCGGCGCCTTTGTTTTTTTTTAATTGGGTTCGGTTAAATCGCTGGCTGTAAGCTGCAGGCGCTGCGCGACTTTATTGCGAGCTGAAAAGTAAATGGAACCCGGCTTAGAACCGGAGGCGGCACGGCTCGTCGGCCATAAAATATTTGCAGCGTACACGAACATCCGATGCTACTGTCCACCAGCTGAATTAGCCTCACTTGCTCCTGCAATGTAATTCTGCTGGTCATGTTGGACAACGTTGTCTATGGTACACATAAGCTAGGAAGGGTGCAGGTGCCCACTCATAATACGAACGTTTTAATTGAAACAATCAGTGGCTGACGATAAATGTAATTTTCATAAGCACAGGACTCAGCTAGTTGTGTCGGAGCAAAGATTTTAACTACCTAGTTTGGTATGCTACACCAAAAACACTACAAAAAAATCAAAGAGCGAGTATGGGCAGTCCCGTCTAATGGACTCCTGACAAATCCTTATGCAAACATGCAAACGATTGCCTGAAATTCCGTCCATTCTAGCTAAAGTATTCTGCACATTAATGATGGTTATAACCAACGATAATTAATCATCTATAAATCCACAAGCTGTTCCCGCGACTTCGTCTGCGTTGAACCCAATAAAAATGTGTTTTCATCGCGCATATTAATAAAAACTTTTTTTATTTAGTCGCTATCGCTATGTGCAATATAATCTACAGACGCATGATTTTATTCACGATGGAATTGTGGTTATTTACTTGATTTTGATGAACCTCGGTTCCTATGTGCAAATTAAATAAGTCTTTGTGTTTTATTATAACAAATGTTTACCGTATATATTATTTACCGGTAAAAGTTCTATCAAAATCCAGAGAGAGTTTGGCCAGACCATAAATCGTCATATGCCTTTAGTTAGTAGAAAATTTATTTTGACATTACAAACAGACACTATAATTTAATTTATTAGTGTACATAAGATGCTCGCTGAAAGCACCGTATAGCGTAGAACATGAGAACTAAATTCTTGCTTCTTAGCCAGAACGAACGAAATAAGTTAGTAGAATCCAATAAGGAACGTATATTATTAAGATTTAGAGAATAAAAAATCTTAGAAACCTATAAGCAGGTTAGTTATACGTTGCAGCTATCAACAAAACAAACTTGTTATACTGCTGATTAGAAGTAACAAAGATCGTATTAAATTAAATATCTAAATATAAAAACCTTTTTACTAGTACTTTATGACGGAAATAAAAAGAAAACAAGTAACCTACGATGCCTGCTTAAATTCCCCGTTTAATGTTTTCACTGTTTCGTGGTCAAGTTTCGGCTATTCGGTTGGCTAGCTGCTACTCAAAAGGAAAAAAGGTCAAGTGGAGAGTTTGTATTCAAAGCTGTCCCTACTTTATATATAAGTGTTCCTTTAATTTCTCCGTTTGCGAAATCCGCTATTCAAGCTTCAACATTACGACGTTCACTTACACTTTTTGGACTTGAATTGAACTTGAACTACACGACATATATCTCAAATATTTTAAATAAAATACCATCTTAAATATGTCATTTTCTGAGCAAAAGTTTGGAAATTGTTTACAGAACACGCAAGCGGCTGGAAGAGAAACAGTTCACAAGGCAACGGAGTTTCATAAATAAATCTTCCCGGATGACAATATTCCCTAAATCTTCTTTAAATTTATTACATTATCTTATTTTTTCTACTAAAACGTTCTATAAAAAATTTACACTTGGTGTTATACTTTAGGATAGATTGTTTTACAGATGGAAAATATATGATTCAGAAATTTAGAAATGCATAATACAGATTGAAGAATCAAGTAAAATTTAAAAAGTAGGAAGAGGACTGATGTTGATTTCTTATATTAGGCATATGCTACACATTTAATTAACATTATTTTAAGTATATTACACACATTTAAAAGCCCGTAAAATTAATAATCAGGCTTTGAAGCTTGATGATCTTCAAACGACATTTCAAAAAACATTCCGCAAATGTCCTTCAAACATCATTCACAAAAAAAAAACAAGTATGATACGGACTATGCGAGGCTATTTCGAGAGCTCCAAGCTGAATGACGCCTGACTTACAACCGGCACTGTTATTAGCTCGTGCGATGTAAACTTGCTGTGCTTTGCTGTGTAAACGTACGTCCATTTCTAACCTACCCTTCCTGTAGCTAATCTTGATTGCAGGCCGATGCTGTCACATTGAAGCAAGAATTTTAAATTTCAAGTAACATGTATGGAACTTTATCGTCTCATCATATATGCTTCACGGAATATTAAAATATTTAAAACAGGCATGTGTGGTTTTCTCATGTTGATGATTGGTAGATAAAAAGCCCAAAACATATTCTTATGTTATAACGGAAAGGGACCAAACTATCAACATCAAAAGAGTTACTAAAGAGTCACCTTTTGATTTACTTGGTACGATTAGAAGAGAAAATAAAATTGGGAAGCTAGTACACATATCAGTTAAAACGAAATAGAACTATATAGTACCGCTATTTCGTGAAGACGGGATATTCCTGCCAAGCCGGGTGTCCTGTCGAGCATTGCCATTCCAGCATAAGATTCTACTGCTGATGGCTTTGCAATTTTAAAATGTATCGCTTCAATATTATTTTCCACTAAACGTCTCATATACTCGTAGTTTTACATAAAACAATAACATAATTAACTTCTTATACAAACTCAGATTAAATCTGAGAAAGTATTTCGTTTAATATAAACAAAGTTAATAAATTTCATTCATAGACGAAGAAGCTATTTTTAACAGTGACAAGTCATCATTAAACCTTCTCTCAGCGTCCAATTAAGAGAAAACGAGAAGTCTCGAATATCGCAGTGAATTTGTCTCGCTTTGTCTGATACTTTATACAGAAGCTTAAAAATCAATTCACTGGGATCACAGGACAGTTCTTTGATATTTTATATGTCCTTTATGTTTTTTTTAGCAAAAATACATAAAAGTTTATTTGTATTCCTTGCAAAATATCCATTTTTTTAATTTGAAATTGCAACTTCTTGATATGACCCTTACCTACACATATCCTTACAACAGCAATTTTACTTATTAAATGCATTGTAATAGAACATCAATATGCATTGACCAAAACATGTACCGAGACAAAATATTATTGTGGTGTTTAATTAAGGCCTTGGCAATAGGTTTGTCTACTGTCACTCTGTGGATAATGGAATCATTGTTAATATGGTAATATTCTTCCCTCAATGACGAGAAATGTAAAAAAATGTCAAAGATTTTTAATATGAACGGCAAATATTATATTTGCCTCATAATATTGTTATCGTAAAAATGATATCAATAAAAAGGATTCCCTTTTCTACTTAACTGTCGTTTAATGCTCTCGACTGAAAGTATTGGCATTGAGTTTATACGGACGGATAGCTCGTAGGCCCGGATGAGTCAAGTGGAGTTTTCAAATACACAGTAGCAATTCTAAGTAAAAAGATCTTCGTGTTTAACAAGCATCAATTAGTTTATTATTGACATTTTAATTATTTACGGTTTTATACTAAAGTGAATATGACATTTTTCACTCTTCTAAGTCGATTAAAATGGAACGGACATGTATATTTATCAATTACGTGTTAGTTTTAAACTAAGCTTTTCTGTCATTTTTGCTCAACTGAGCCATAAGCAGGGTAAAGTTTTTCGCACGCAAGAGTGTTCTAGTATTCGTCCGTCCCATTAGACCTTGTGTTGCCTTGACCGATTTTTAAAAAAGAGTTGTTAGTAGACGTTATGCGAGTCGTATTTCCTTTCCCCGAGGTAACACGTGACGTGATGGTTTCTGGATGGGATGATTTCTGATAATCATACAATCACTAGGGAATTTGTCTTATTGACATCAACTAATATTTATTATTTTAATACTACTGTTAATTTACTACTACTACTACCAGCTAGTAGTCCGGTAACTCCACCCTATACTTAATAGATGGTTCACTATTTTGGCGATAATAGCATACCCAAAAATATAGATATAGATATGCTGTCGCGGGCTTTTTTGTAAAACTTTTATGGTAACTATTTTATTTTACCTAACCTTATTTAATTTTATTGAACATTATACATTATACATTATATACCTGTAACTCTCTGTTTTTGCAGCGCACATCAGAATAGCTCGCATGTGGCGCATTTTTCCTCCTTCCTTACTTACACTTATCGTCATATTTTTGACAATTCACTTAATATCTTTATGTGTTATTCTGATGTATATAAGCTATAATATTGTAAAGTTTCATCCATTCAGTAGTTTTTGCGTGAAAGAATTACAAACATTAGTAGGATTTTATTTTGTCCTCTGAAATAAATAATTTATTTATTTATAAAGATGTTACTAGTGTTTTAAAGATATTTATAAATTAATATTTTCTTGCTTGAAAAAAGATACGTGCGCTTGTGTCATCCGATGTCGTCCACCGCTGGACCGTCGCCTGTCATTTAATCAAAACCTTATGAGCATATAAAATTTGTGACACAAGTGAGGAAAGGCTGCTCTATAATTTATGCAATATAAAATAACTACACATAACGTCTCGATTACTTTTGCAATATTATCATAGAATGACGTTTGTTTTTCTCTACCTACATCACTGTGTGTGTACTTACATCATTAACTAAAACTTTTTTTACAGGCAGTTGATAATTTAAGTAGGCCTCTTATAATAGTAGTAATATACTATTAGCACCACAAACTCACGGGCCTCCCTTGTGGTTACATCAATAAATTATTAAATAATATATAATTTCTGTATACGCACAGTACCTAAATGTGTGGGGTAATTTCTAAGCTAAAATCTTGAGCGTCTTGTTTACTTTGACTTGTAGCTCACATACAAAATATATTTTTAACAAAACATTAAGCGCAGCGCTAGTTTAAAATTGTTTCGAAATACTGATATAAATTGACGCGGCCATTTGCGGTGAATTACTGACATGTTTTATTACTAAAATTAAGCCACGTTATATATCAAAGCTTCAAAGCTATGCTATATGAACTGAGTAGAATGCTCTAGCGAAAATACTGTGGAAATATTTATAAATCAAACTACAGGTGAAATAAATTGGCCACAGGCCTTCCTCCATCCACTTCCCTTACACGTAGGCTGACGTTGCAAAGTGCTTCTGCAACTCTACACAAGATTGTAGCAAAAGTTAACGGTGTGTGTACAAAAGTGTAGGTAACGGTGACCGAACAATAGACGGCACTAGCTTCTTTGCCGCCTTTTTATTTAAAAAAGCCATTTTTCATTGCTACCTAAATATTATTAATTCCATATAGAACGCTTCAACTACCGTGAGTCGTCATCATCTCTTTGCCCTTGGGTCGGCACAGTATGATTGTAGAACATACTGTATAGGTTTTGGCTACAGTTTTTACGGAAGGCCGCCTGACGCCAACCTTCCTCGGAAATTCAACTTTCGTGAATATTTTAAATATAAAAATTATTTAAGCTATGGTGAGACATTTTTAATAAATTAAGTAAATAACGGCTTAACTCACGTGTGGTCTGGCGTATGTACCGACTAGTTTCGAGCCCGTCGGAGACCTTTCCTCAGGGTGAGTGGAACTGGAATTAGTTTCGGTACATACATAAAAAGTAGTCGGTACATGCACCGAACTACACGTGAGTTAAGCCGGTATTTAATTTGTTTAATAAAAATTTCGCACGAAAGTTTAAATAATTTTCATTTTTTCTGTAATTGAATAGAAATAGCTATGGAAAATGGAAATAAAATTTGGCGACCATTGAATTCCGAGTATTTTAATTTGGAGCGGACTGCCAGACCCCTTCACTGTCGTGATGTTGCTTTTGGTATTATAACCACACCTATATAATCAGTTTCAAATAACCATTAGTATACTATGATAACTAAATTAACAAAATCTTCAATTTACGCAAATGATCAGCATTCTAAACAACATTATAAAGACTTTAAATTCCCTCCTAGTTCTGTCTGTATTTGATTACGCCAATTTGAAGACGTTGGAAGAAATTGCTTTGGTTTATATTTGTCGGCAGGTTTTACGCGGTAGATTTGCTCCCAATTCAATTCTCTCTAGACGGCACTGAATAACCTATTGGAGAGAATTTGTGATACCCAGAATAAAACCTCCTTTGAAATGGTCCCGGAAATACAAATCTTAAATGATGTATTACATTTACGATATTCATTTCATAAGACTTTCTTAATGGTAAATATATAGCGGTCTAAGATTATGTAAAGCGTTATAGTTCTGTCAACTTAAGCTTTCGACCGAATCGAAAAATCAAATTCGATGGTAGATTTTTCACAAAGAATATATCGTATTACTCAACATTCAAATAATGCTGCTTTCATTATCTTCGAATATTTGCGGAACGAGGTGAGTGAACAAGGTAGAGTGCGTTCCGGCGTCTATGTCTTTTATTCTCTGTGAGGCACCTCCGACGACGCCCTCGGGAATTAATAACGTGATGGATTTTTCCACACCACCACAACCCGACTCCACACTTATTGTATGTATTTCTAATTTTTAAAAAAACATTTAGAACTTAACGACTGGAGTATTATTAAAATTAATATTAATCAGTACTTAAGCGAGTAGGACATTGAAGCCTTGTTCGAAATATATACTTTTTATTTTTTTATTCATTTTATAAAAATGTAAATGTTTAGAGGCATCCTAGAAATCGTATTATTTTTCTTAAAAAGTTTTAAGAGGGTGGTGTAATACAATCAGTAACCATAAAAAAATACATAACGTAAAAATGCGGATATTTGAACATTTCCCCAATGGCTTCCCTTTCTTGTTCATCAAAAGTTATGTGGAGTGTAAACGAATGACAAAATCAGGCATAAATATAAATACATCGAATATTATATATGGTACGGTCAAAGTTATTTATTCGACATTATGAATAAAGACGAAAATGGCAGTGTGGCATTTTACTGAATACATATTTAGTACGAAATGTTGTAGTACTGAATATCGGTATCCACCATACAGATATTGCCTAGTGTGGGAATCACTAGTATAACCTAACACGGCCATTGTCATTGTACACACTCAATTCTTACTCAACTCTGTAAATCGCAGGCTCAGTGTATTTTTTATTGCAAATAAAAGTATTTTCACTGTCTACTTAAAATATCAACGCAACACAATGGCCGGCCAATTCCTGCAACGATGTTGTTGCGGGCTCTACCACTGTTAAATGCCTGCGAATGAAGCGGTGATCGTAGAAAAAGTGCATCTAGTAATAACTAGAAAACTTCTTACCTTTCGGATTAAACACAACAATTAAAAACGACTCGGAATAGATTCTACAACCACTCGGACAAAAGTTTTTATAACGAGTTTTGGAATGACTAACCGGCCAAGCAAATTTCGTTCCGCCGTTTAATTAATAGATGGTTCACTATTTTGGCGATAATGGCTTACACAGAAAATGCCGTCGTTGGATTACAGCCTATATGTTATTCTTATGTATAAGCTGTATGATTGTAATGTTGATGATTGTTTCATTAAAATTCATTCAGTAGTTTTTGCGTGAAAGTCTAACAAACATCCATACATCCACACTTATAAACTTTCGCATTTATAATATTAGCAGGATAAGAAAGACTTTCAAGTTACAGACCAACTCCTTTGTAAACATAATTCAGAAATTGATTTCAATTCGAGTAAAAATTTTGATTAACATAAAAATAATAAATAGCTCAACAGAAGCCCCATTTGTATGAAAATAAAACACCGCGCGAAAATAGTTAATAAAATTCGAGAACTTATTGTCGGAATGCGAGCACCGGGGCAGCAATTATTATCACATTCTTGCGGAGCCCTTGCAGAAAAAGCGTAGGACCACGTAAATAGATTAAGTTTAGTGCTTAGTGCTAAGTCACTTTAAAGGTCAAAGAAAACATATAGATACAAGATAAAAAGAATATCAGGCGAAAAAAAACAAAGTCTACAAATAAAAACTACTTACATCAGTTTTATAAGGAAACATTTGAACATCAGGTAACACTAATTAATATTGTAACACCAACAAGATTCATGTTTTAAAACACAGTAAAATTACGTTAGCAATTGTAATTATATACATACATATTCATTAACGTAAATTTATTTTCTTAGACATGTAAATATTATTGAAATACACAATACAACGTTCTTGTGAAGGATTGTTCTATTTAAATAACAATTTTCACCACAATAATTTGTAAGGCTGCTAAAGTTCGCTTAGAAATCACATCAACATATGTCGTATGCTAATGCTCGCATAAACAATTGTCCTATACCATCTATCTTATTTAAAATGTTATTGTGAACAAGTTGACAGTACCGTGAGAATGTCCCTCGATATTCAATTGCGGCAGAACCGAATCAACATTGTTAATTAATGTCATTATCGCCATCAAGCGCCATTACCGACCGATACCAGTGGAAAACGTTAAATTATGTTTCATTTACATGTTTACTGGCTACAGCCGAGGGAATTACAAATTCAAACACGTAGTTCGTAGCGCGAACAATAGTTTGTTAAAACAGGATATCAATTTTGCTAGTATTTTTATACGATTTGATATCAAATAGTTTATTTCAATAAAGAACTTTTAAGATTAGACGAGAGAAGATTATGACATTTATTTTTTGATATTGTATATACAGATAATATATGTAATCTTCTTATGTAGACGACATACTTAAGTCCATTGAAAAAATTGTAACCAGCGTATATTCACGTTCAACAAGATTTGTGATATACCCAAAATTATCGACAACCACTGTGAATATAAAGTAAAGTAAAAAAAAGAGAATTGAGGTGAAAGTATATTTTTACAATCATCAATTGAAATAAGTATGACCTATTTAATACGTCGATATGTAAACATCAAAGAAACACACAATAATGTTAATTATGTGTCAAAATTTAAAAGTATTAGGCGAATACTTTAAGGTAGATAGTTAACTGAATATGTTAGCAAAATGCTTCCATATATTTAAATCTTGATAAAAAACAAAATAGGCTTGTTCGTATCTTTTTTTACGATGAACATTAAAGTTTACAGACTGCCGGCCGACCGGCAGAAATGTAACGTTACATGTAATTTAATTTTATTTATAAATGTGTAAATTTGATCAAGATTGATATCGGCATTTCACAAGACTTGCCCTTTCTAACTTGTATTTTAATGTGTAGGTTTAGTACTTCAACTATTTAAGGAATGAAATCCATCTCAATGGATACTTCATTTTCGTCGTAGGGTGTGTCAAAATAATTTTAATTATATTCGCTGCTATCATTCTATCATTGGACATGTAAAAACAAAGGCAAAAAGTTAATAATTGTAAGACGGACAGACTATGCAGATATTGCAGAAGCAGAATTAGTAGGCTAGATATGGAAAGAGGGCATGTTGAGCTTCCTCAACGGATCAATGACCTCGTTAAGACGGCGGGAAATGGTTGATTGTGCGAAGATATACATAAATACATACAGTAGCAAAGATCTGTACATGAATTCTGTTTGTTCACATTGCTAATGTCTATGGATGGACCAGTGTTGCTTTGAACTCACAGCACAAATTACAGCTACTTCGCTTTAACCTTTTGCTGGCTGCAGCCCCTATTTGAACCGCATACTTATTTTCATCTCTACAGGTACAATAAGAATGTTAAATTATCATCTATTTGTACTTAAATATTTATAACGATAAAGATACAGAAGTTATATGATGGTGAGGATAAGTATAATATTATATGGCATGTTCGGAATATTATGCACATTTACATGTATTCTATAGCATATGATTTATGCTTTATTCTTTAGCACCCAGGACTGTCCACATCTGAGGTTTGAAAATGCACCATTACATATATATATATATATATATATATATATATATATATATATATATATATATATATATATATATATATATTATGGTGCATATATATACATATCATTTGAGTTTTTACTACTATGACTCTTACTTTATAAAAAGAAGGACTTAAAAGAATAGTAAATTTGGCTCACTGCCTGCTCTCCGCCGTATTTCACATTCCCGAACGTGCACAACTGTAGTTGAAATAACTTAAAGGATGACACAAATCAACGCCGCTTATAAAACTTACTTGGTTAAAAAGTTACTTCGTTAATAAAATAAAAATTCGAAAGTCAAAAATATTTAAGGTGGTAATAATTAAATCTTTGCGTCAAAAATTTCACCATGATAGACTCGCCGGCTCATCTATGTTATATTATCTTGTAGTCTTATGTTGACCTGTTCATATTAAAAGCTTCATACTTCTCTTCGCAGCTTGACTTACACGGCACATAATTGCATTAAATATGAAAGCACATACAAACAGAACAGAATTTTTAACGACCGTCACTTAATCTCCGTTCCACTGAATCACCCACAATTCTGTCATACCATACAAAAATATACACCGAGTCGAATATTTTGTTTTCAAACGAAGAAGCTGCATAAACGAAATAAAAAAATACTGAGATAATTAATAGAAACACACTAAAATAATTGGTGTTAATGTAAATTGCTGTCACGTCAATCATTCTACGGAAAGACCGTTTTTAAATTAAGTGTATCTAAAACATAGTTTTCAATAAATTACATAGGCATCTCTGCTTCGATCAACAATCATTTTCATAAGAGCCATAAATGTTTAATCAATGTTATTTAATATATCGTTACATTTCCATAAAAGTGAGTAAAAGATACAAGTGAGAATTAAAGTCAAGGCCGGATGAAAACGAGACCACTTCGCAACATGCTGTGTAGATACAATTCGAGTGTTAACATTTTACCTTCGCAAGAAGAAGAAAGAACACTCTCCACTCAATCTGACAACATTACTTAATAATATATTTATTATTCAGTGTATCCCTACAAAGTAAACTTAAAATAACTTAAGTTTGAAATGATTGGATTGATTGAATTTCAATCCGCAAATATGGTATTGTGTGTTATTACGCAATAAATTAGAATTATTGCATAACCCACGTAAGGTAAGCGGCACTCGCTCGAGCACATAATAAATAGCTAGGCTACAAATAAATGTACGATTTTGCTAAAGGAAACTTATATATTTCTAAATCTCTATTTAGTAAATTAAATATTAAAGTATAGTCATTCTCTAGTCTTTCTTACATTACGATTTAGCAAGTACCGTACAAGTACAAAGTTCAAGAGCTTGAGAAACATCTAATATGATTCTCGAAGTGATATGAGAAGTTGTGTGTACGTGTAGAGCCCAATGTCATTAAATGTCAATTAAAAGCGCGCATGTATGGCAAGTTATCGTCGTGTCAATGAAATTTCGATTTGGAATCAAGTTAATTTAGATGCAAGGCTGAAAACAATAGGATAATCAGAAGAGAAAGGAGAATATCTGAAAAACAGCTATTAATATTCAACAACAAACTTCTGTTCTGAAAACACATTTTTTTTGGATTTAACGTGGACGAAGTCGCGGGAACAGCTATTAGTTCATAAATAAATAAATAATGACCAAAAAATAAACCTTTGCAACATAACAATAAAATTCAAAATTGAATACAAGATAAATAAATGAAAAAAGTTCGTCGAAACTGTTCTAAATTCAAATAAGCATGTTGCTGGCGCACGTTGAGCATGTTTCCCTACTTTTTCCGTTCTGTTTCCCTACTAAATATCACAATAGCACGCGGCTAAAGAAGTTTTCACTTCAAAAAATTAACGAAATTAATAATTCAGCGTATAACATAGGCCCGTGAGGAAGATACCAAGTAATCTGAATCAAACTGAAACCTTTTAGCTAATGTAGAAATCTCACTTATGTCTCCAAAGATTTATTTAGGGAAATCACAAATAAGATTTTTTTTTATGTGAGAAGGTGGCAAACGAGCAAGCGGATCACCTGATGTCAAGTGAGCGCCGCCCATGAACATCCGCAACAGACAAATGCGTTGCAGATGCGTTGCCTACCTTTAAAGGACAAAGGAGGGCATAGACAGGAAAAAGGATAATTCCTTTCCCCCGTTAACCCTCTTCCCGTCCTATCCTTATGAGGAAAGGGTGGGAAGGGGAAGAGGACTAAAATTAGGCCTATTAATTACATACCTACTTTATTTAATTTCCCTTTTTGTTATAGAAGGTCCTGTTGATACCAACAATGAGCTTGTAACGAATAACTGCTTTGTTAAACAAAGCCAAGGCTAAGTCTAGGTTTAAGAATAACTTAACTCGAGAAGGATGGGAAGGGGATGAGGACTGTAATTGAGCCTTCAGCACTCCATTTATCAGACGAAACGCTGAATGCTTCTACTTTACGCCTGTTTTCTGTGAGGTCGTGGTATTTCACCGGTTGAGCCGGCCCATTCGTGCAACAGATGTTGTTGTTGCGGACTCTACCGCTGTTTTAATTGCTACTGAGAAACCTCTGAAAACGGAATCAGTTAATAGTAACTATGCTTATCTAACGTGTATCAGGCGCAGCTTACATACACGATACATGTAGCTTAATTATGCACACTAGTAGCTCAATAATATTCGCAACTATTTAAGTGAGATGCAAAAATATTTGGACACATAATAAATATCATGTAAATGTTATGCTGTACCCTCGTAAAAGTTATTATAGTCTCATTTTGACAAACGACAGTAATGATGGTGGTTAATGGGACATAAAATTCAGGTAATCGAGCGACCGCGTTAACATAAGAAACCGTTGATAGCCACTCGAATAGTCCCCCGGCCAACTCAGCCCGTATCGTGCGAGATTAATCTTGCACGAGTGCAATAAAAAGTCCCTCTAAACATTAATAGTGATTTATGCATATTATAAACTTGACAATTTTGAACACAAATATTATGAGACAATTAAGGTAATTTTAATGATATTTATTTTATAATAATGAAGATGAGTATCCAAAAAAGTTTTTGTTTTATTGAGTAAACACAAAGCTTGGTTTGCTCAATAGAACGAAACAGTATTTCTTGTCCGTCTATCAAACGCTTCTTAGCATCACTTCGGCATTCATTATATAGAATACCGTTTGTGTTGCTGGGTCGCAGCCCCGCCATAACAACTCAACTTTTTATATTCAACCGTTCAAAGTATACAACTCCACGAGTTTTCAAAAACCATAGTCATAGCATTATGTTGTTCGCCGCCATATAAATTATAAATAAATAAATCGTGTTCATTCTACTATATTATTAAAAGGATAAATAAAGCAAACTCTTAATATTACCTGAAAGAAATATTCGAGCTAAAACTTCCGTCGTACATTCGAACTATTTTTGCGCTGCCCTAAATTGATGCTACTTGCCATATTAGAAATTCCTGACAGGGCTTAACTAAGATATCAATAGCAACACCACAAATAGAAAGGTTTCAAGAATTGTCTTTATATAACGCGACTGTATAACAAAAATGTTAGAATATTGTGAAGTTCGCATTTTCCAAGCAACTTGTCCTAAGCCTAAATACATCATCATACATTAAAGAAATCACACCGAACGACTACTAGGTAGCAATAATTTTAGAATTTTAGAAAGCTTTACTAACAAATTTATGAGTTGTTAGGTAAAATTCAATTACTAATTATTTAAATGATTACATAATGTAAAAAAATATTATGTAAATATTGTATTTATATTATTTTATAGCACGATTAAGTAAATCTATTATCATGATCAACAATAATATAATTAACAGCAACAGCTATGCAAGCTCGACTTAATCGGTGGGTAAGTGTTGACACCTCGGCGTTGAGCCACAGGTGGCCCGAGTTCTATCCTCTTCCTATCTGCTTCTCCTTGCACAGAAAGAACACTAATTATTAGAGTGCCAACTCTTATGGTTCTTGCATGGTTATCAATGGACGATAACCTACTGGGACCTTAAAATTCTGTGAGATGTCACTATATAACATTGTTACAAAAAACCACGATATCACCAACGACAACTTAAAACGAAACTTTTTCGCCCAGGTACTGTATTATAAAGCTAAAGAGGTGCAAATTAGAAATCCATATTCCTTTCATATCTCAGGAGAGAGCTATAATCTCTTTGTTTATTAATATTATTGGTATCTGCGGGAAGATGAATTGCAAGCGGTATTCATAAGGATCCATCTATTTTGTTTGCATAAATTACGCAACGCTGACATATATACAAACCTAATATAAGCCATTTAATGCTTAAAATTTTGCCAGTATCTTATGTCCTAGAAAGTCTTCAGTATTTCATCGTTCTACATATTAATCCTATGGAGCCTTCTTTATTTATAACCTATTTACCTTTTTGTAGTAGTTGCACAATAAGAAGAAACTTGTACAATTTGTTTTCTATTTTTTTTATATTTTTACAGACGAGGCAAACGAGAGTCTGATATTAAGTGATCACTATCCATAAACATCTGCAACAAGCAAATGAGTTGCAAATACGTTACCTTTAATTGACAGAAGAGAGGATAGAGAGAAAAAAATATCATTTCCTATCGATCCCTTTCCCCGTGACAGGTCATCTTCCCCTACGCCTTTTCCTTATTAGAAAAGTAGTAGCCCATTCGTGCAACTAATTTTGACACTGTGAAAGTAGCTTTTTTCCGTGTTTTGTAATCATTCCAATTGTATAATAAGTTATAAGAGTAAGCTCACACCAGTCTTCGTCGTACATAAAATAAGCACCAAAAAACCGCAAATATCTCCACAAATACAGTATTATGGTTTAAGCGAAACGGTGTTTTATCTGTACAGTTTCTACGAAGAAGGTTCTAGGTAGCCTTGTCTACCCATTTCACGTGCGATGAGTCAGTCGGTGACTTTTTATTAACGAACACTCTTCTCAAATTAGGTAACATTCTTATGTACTTGCTATATATTTATAACCAGTATATACATTCTATACATTCAAGATCTCTCGAAAGAAACCTCTTTAAAAATTGTAGCCTGTTAATTTGAATTATAATTCATACAAAAATCAACAATCATTTCTAAAATAATATTAAGAATCGCTGGTTTATATAATAATTTAGTAAAATAAAACATTTTTAACAAGAAGTTCGAGTGCAAAGCTTTAAAAAGCTCGTGATAAGCCACTCGGAAAAATTGTTCAAACTTACTTCTGCATTTATAACTTGCTCCGTAATAAGTAAATATGAAAAATACAGTAGACAATATGCATTTGTTTATTCTTCGGTACAAATCATATAAAGTACATTATTACATTCATAAATAAATAAAAGGTCAGATAATAAGGTATAATTAGAAATGACTAAGATAGATAAGATAAGAGAGATTATATCTCACCCATTTTATTACACTAAAGAATATTATTAATAATGATTGAACTATGGAAAACCTTTTGAAGGAGAGAAATTAGAATGTAACATTATATCTTGTGTCATTATGCGAACATGCGAATTAATCACCTATTTATTATGTATCATTGAAGTAGCAAAAAATATAAAACCGATTTGTTGTCCATTAAATTTTTTCATGATATTTTAGGCTTTAGTAAGCAGAGCAAAGATTTAATAGAAATGTAAAATATTATTTTTAAATAACGCAGAGAGAAACATTTGTATTAATATATTTCAGTATCATTAAAATTATAATATAATATAGTGGGACATCATTCACACACGGTCATCTGACCCCAAACTAAGCAGAGCTTGTGCTATGGCGACCAGATAGCTCATATACTACATATAGTACTTTTCTTTTGTAAATACATACTTAAATAGATAAATACACCCAGACTCAGGACAATCAGACATGTTCATGCACACAAATGTCTGTCCTAGGCGGAAATCGAACCCAGTACCTGCGGCTTGAAAAACAAGTATCATACTAACTTACATTATTATTTATTTATTTAAAAAATTAATCGTATGTGCTATGCTACTCTTACGTTCACATTTAAATGTTTCGAGATCTTTAAAATTGCTTTAACTTAAGAAACTTAATGCTTTCAATATTTTATGTAATACTCCAAACAAATGTTCGCATAAGCCTTTGATATATTGGAGTAACATCTTAGTGTACAGATGTAAGGACGAAACGAATGATAAAATAATGACTGGGTACAAACGTTCCTTAAACATACGTCTTCCTGTCACAATGTCTCGCTTAATAACCTGTAATATTGCTGCGCAACAAGCAAAATGTCTACCGAAAATTTCATTACTTTGATATAGTTTTATCTCGTTTGATTGACGTCGATAATTTCATCACACATCATAAGTACCATTTTCCCATAATCACGCTCCGTATCCTTTATTTTACTAGCGATCAGCCCCGGATTCGCACATTCGCTGCCATTTTTTTTCTGTCGTAATATCGTACACGGCTATTACATCTTATTTCAGCCAATTTACTGAAAGTATTAATTAACTATAGCTAAAACTTCCTCATGTATGACTTTGTCTACCTATGGAAATCCGTTCAATAGTGTTTGAGTTTATCTTCGCCGACGACGCGACGACTTGTACATATTTATCAGGATACATAAGATGCTTTAAACCTAACTTCTTAATAATATTTACGTGATAGTGAAAATCACCCTAAGTTTAATTACCCTATGTAAAAATTATGCCCTGCTAGCCAATATTCAGCCACATATTCTGTTTTTAAATTTCTACATTAATTTAAATGCACTTCATTATTCATCATAATGTATAAATATGTAGGTACATTTGACTATGAGAAATTATTATCAAACATTACTGTATTCATCAAATTCGTAACAGTTTCCTATTCCTAGTGGATTCGTGTTTACTTAAGAGTAAACGAAGCTTTAGCGATAAGCTGTAGACATGAAAAAGGCTTTAGAGGCGTCGGCATTGTCAATACTATTAGATTTGTTATTGGGAAATGAAGCTTTATTTTGTATTTATAGATACATTGTTTGCCTTTCAATATGCCGTGAATTTAAATACTACAGAGACTACTCAAATACATTAAAAAAGACGTGAAACAAGATATTAAACAGCCCTTTAGCTGCCACTTCAAAATTGCCCTTGGCCATATCGATTATACAAGTGCGATAACAATCTGTGATAAGAATATCATAAAGCCCTGTTGAAGGTAATCTTTAGCAAAGAATCTTATTTGAGTCTTTGTAAAAAGTGATGAATCTGTCTCAAATGAAGGCAGAATGCTTGAGAAGAGGGCAATAACGAGGATATCCCGGGGCGCAGTGATAAGCGTTGCACCTGAACGTTAGCCGTAAGTAAGAACTGTTAGTATATTATTGCCACTTAAATAGTGAGATTGACGTCACCCTTCATCGAGAATTAATGCCAACTTAAACTCCGACTTACTTTTCATATTTAAATTAACGGATATCAACATTTATTTACACATTGGTTTTCTATTTATAAACAATGAAAGAAATTCAGTTAACAATATAACATCTTCGCAAATTTTCTTTACCTTTCAGTACCTCATTGTAATTATAAAATCGAGAGCCTTGTACTACACAAATTACCTACCGATACAGTGGTAAGTATTGGATGACTAAGAATAAATTGTATAATTTAGTTAATACAATTAACCTTCGTCGTCATTTCCTTATAATATGGCAGTAATTCGCATACTCACCTAGTATAAATATTTAAATAATATTTGATATTTGTTACATCATCTTGGTTATTACGGATGACTTGGATATGACAGTTTGTCATAGCAGATGTGTCTCAAATAATTTTGTATTTATTTATTTCGTAGGATGTATTTTTAGTATGGTTATTTTTATTATATTATACAAATATCTAAGAAAAATACGGTATCTGTCATCAACGACCAGGGGGCTTCTACAGGCAGTGTGCTTGTGTTCATTATCGCAAATTTATTGACAAAGACTGGACGATGCTTCCAACGAGAAAGTAGTTCGAAGAGTGATGTAAATGTTATGATGAATGTGTACCGCATGCTGCCGTCTCATCCTATATTTGATTGTTTCGAAAGCAACACGAGTAAGCACATGATGTATTACGACACGGAAGAGATACACAACAGAAGAGTGTGCTCGTTAAACAGGAATGAAAATTAGCGCGTGGGTATTATTACAAAAGAGATGAGCTAATGACGAAATGAAAAGGGATGCGCCCGACCATACAACCACAGTCTCCGCGACATTTAGCTATCTCGGCAACGGAATTGTCTTTGATCAACAGTGTGCCACTTTCTCGGCAACGGAATTATCTTTGAAAACATCATTTTTTCAATATAAACAAGACTTAAGTGTAACTAATTATACCCGAGGAGAGTTGGCGACTGTAGCCTAAATATATACAATATGGACTACAATCATACTGTGCCGACCCCACATGAGTGGGAAACGAGCAGGGAGATGATGATAATCTTGGTTATTACGGATACAGATGAGTAGATTGTTTTAAAAAGTTATAAAACATTTATTTTACAATAATGTAGAATATAAACCAGTTACGCTGGTCAAATATTTGAACTGGATCTAACACAAAACTCTGAACTCTTATAACTTATTAGAAAAAAATGTATTATTAAATCTAGAATAAAGAATGTAGAAATTCTAAGGTTACGCTTCTATCCAGATAATCATTTATTTAATTTTTAAATAGCTATTATATTTATTACTGGAACTTTATCGATAAATGTACATAAATACATACGTACGTTTTATATACCTGTATAAAATTAGTAAAAGTATAAAATGGGGTTTAATTTAACATAATATAATAAATTTTATAGAAATGTATAAGAAATATATATTCCACCCCTACAATGTACAATTTCAACTAATAAAACCATGATAAAAGCAATGTTCAGATTTGGTGGAACTTAAAGAGCTTGCTACGCTGGAATAGTTCCGTGCAGTTTGTCTTTGTCGGTTATACTCTCTCTCTATGTCACATTTATTTCGAAATTAATTCCATCTTTTATTTCCGAGTGAAGTTTGCACTTTATTGTAAATTCGTTTCAGGTTGTTACATTTATCATCTAATAATAATGACTAGCTGCTGCTCACAATCCTGCGGACGTACACTCAATTTTTGTAAATGAGCGCAAAACAACAAAAAATGAAATGCTTTGTACACGGCCCGCGCTAATATTCCTCGAGATTGCGTCAATGAGTACCGGAACAAACTTGAGTCTGAACTTGAAACTCTATTGAGTGATGTCGCGAATTGGAGTCAACAAAATATTGACCAAAGTTTGCGCGTTTGCTACCAAAAACCAACCCTTAGTCGTTAATTTCAACTTTTAGAACTCCCTCCTTCACTCCTGAATAAGGAGCATGTTAGTCCTTCGTTTTTCCTATGGAATACTTCTCACATCTTTAGGCTGGAGCTCCTAAATACCAGCTTCTTCCATGTAAACGTGTACAACGGAGAGCGACCCGAATCATCAACGACCGAGCTTTTATTGATTGGCTTGACCTTGCGACCTTTAACATTCTATACCGAAGAATTGCGCACCTGCAGTTCCTCTGACATTGTAAATGTTCACGGTCGGTGGTGATCGTTTAATTTTAGGTGACCCGGTAACATTAAGATTTACGCTTAGAATTTATGAAAATTATTTACGAAAAAGGTTGTTGAAGAAACTTTTCCTTTATCCATTCGTAATGATTTCGTCCCAGTTCTTAGAAATGGTTTGATTTCTATGTGTATTAACAGTGAATATTTTGTTGGTGAAAATCCTCGAAAAGTTATTTTACAAACGGATATAAATAGCGTCATGAACTAAAAAATAAAAACAAAGTAATAAATATTCGTATAAAGCACAACATACTCGTATAGTGTACGAGTAGATGCGAATGGGAAAATGATAACGCAGGACAACTGTTACTCGGTCACACGTCTCGCTGTCACATTGACTCGATTAATAACAGCTGGCGTTGCGTTGCTGCAAAAACACTAACACACATCGTTGTTACCCGGTCGCTATTAAATAAACGATGAACAAAAATATTATGTATTAATATTAGTTTAACTTGGCACTGGACAAAGGCTTTCTTTTTACGAGTACTTTAAAGTGTAACTTAAGAACTGTATATACATCATGTATGTTCAAGGTTTCGTGTTTTGTTTATTTTCATTATCATAAAATAATACCAAATTTTGATAAAATTAACGTATGTACGTACTTATACAATCTGTTAAAACAAAATACATTTTTTTGCAAATTTCTCGTCGGCTTTCTTCTCGCCTTCCCGCTCTTTCTCGCCGGTGTGCGCTTGACTGTCAGCCACATGTATGTAACAATGTATGCAACAAATATAGACAAGCAAAAAAAGACATTATCTAGGTACCAACCATCCTTAAAGTAACATCGGAACAAACAATATTAGATGTGAGGAATGTTGCAAATTTTACATTTTAAACCAAGAGTTAAACTTAGTTTGGTCACGTACCTACACTCGATACGGTTGATTAACGCCCTTTTATCCTTATGTGCACGCTGGTAGGCTGTAGACATATTAGCGTTAACATATCTTTCTTTGTAACCGATTTGTACAAAATACTACAACAACAACTTTTTTCAATATTACGAGTAACTACATAAGTATAGGTTACTGTTTGAATGTAATTTAGATTTTTTAAATATAAAAGGAGCAAGTTTTTACAATTATCTTACGTCAAGAGAGGGTTATCAGACTTAAAAACCATTTAAGCATGAACCTACGTTTCACCAGAATGTTTTCAAATCAACGTGACAGGTAGGGTTTGGGTTTATTTTATAATACACATTTTAATTTTAATTTGCTAAATGTTAGTAAATGTACGCCAGTAAAAGGAGAAACACTGAGTAAAGAAGCGCCCCTTCTAAAAAGAACGCTTTGATGAGCAAGGAGTGCGTGTGCGTTATGAGACGTCACGATCTCATGTTTACAGCTAAAGAAAGAAAAATAAAGCAATCTTTACTAGAATGAAAAAGTTTATACTTTCATACAAAGGCATCGAATGCAATATTACACTTATAATAATTCAAAAAATATTGTATTATATTTAGATACCTCTGTATGAAAACATTTACTTCATACATTCACGCCACAATCAAGGGCAAACAAAGGTTAATAATAACCCTTTTTATGTATAGAAGCACGTGGCAAACGGGTAAGCGGTTCCTACCTTCTATTAAGTTACCGCTATCCATAGGCATCTACAACAAGCTAATAAATTGCAGATGCATTGCCTACCCTTAATGGACAGCGGAAGAGATAAACAAAAAAAAGGATATTTCTTTTTCCTAACCATTCCCTCCTCCGTCAAATCTTTGGAGAGAATCGGAACATGCTACTCGCTCTTGCCTCGAAGTAAAGGTTCATTGCTTCAGCTTTCTTATATCTCAGATTCTAAGTTTAAATTTAATTTTTCAAAGGCCTACGTGTCAAAGGAAGATTGATCACGGCCTCTTTCATATGTCGCTTAATTACCCTGAGCCCGGTAATCTTCA
Source organism: Papilio elwesi (assembly GCA_029849275.1). Taxonomy (NCBI): domain Eukaryota; kingdom Metazoa; phylum Arthropoda; class Insecta; order Lepidoptera; family Papilionidae; genus Papilio; species Papilio elwesi. The sequence goes on along the minus strand of CM056687.1, from coordinate 5,850,914 downwards.
CTTCACGTCACTTCTTAAGAACTAGTTTGGTTACAAAATTAATCTTTTAGCAATTAACGATGTTCATGTATTATAAATGCTACGATGAACGACAACTGAACACTGTTGAGAGAATTGTTTGCATTGATATACTATTTACTTGTATTTTAATGATAACAAATCGGCCTTTTTTAGAATGCCACCCACTGCAGGGACACAGGCCATCATCTCTCGGAGAGATATAATCACTTTTTTTACTTTTAGATAATTAGACCACTTACCTAAAAATTAAAAAGACCACGATAAAAGTATAAATTACATGCCACACAGATATATGCTCGCCAGTTCCTGTAACTCTCAATATCTTCTTTTGATGAACTGGCTGATGTAAGTTCCTCTGGGACATTTACCTCAGCAAGTCGTACTCCATCCAACGTAACGGAACCACCGAAGCAAACCCTTCTCAATTTTAGTCATAACATCCTCTAAGTCAAGCTTTTGTCTTACCTGTCGTACCACCAGAATACTGATTCTACCTATCCTAACATACTTCGAGAATATTTCCACCCAGTTCACCGAAGAAAAACAAGGATTTTTTATAGTTGAAAGTGGCAAACGAGCAAGTGGTTCATCTGATAAGTGACCGCTACCCATGGACATCCACAACAAGTAAATGAGTCACAGATGCGTTGCCTACCTTTATTGGACAGAGGAGGTGATAGACGGGAAAAAGGATGTTTCCTATTCCCATCCAACCCCTCCCCGTCCAGTTCTCTCCCCGTTCTATCCTTAAAAAGTCTCATTCTCATCCTTTCCCATCATTTACTAAAGGGACTGAAATTGGGCCGCCGGAACCTCAGTCATCAGACGAAGCTCAGAAGCATACTTCTAATTCATGCCTGTCTTCTGTTAGGTCTTGGTATTTCACCGGTCACGCCGGCCAATTCGTGCAACGTATATAAAGGCCCCTAATAATAGTTTTTCTCAAATATCTTCCTTATACAGACAGCGATCAGTTACATTCTTATTATATATTATATATGTGTTATAGTTGGACATCTATCTCAAACTCCTTATGATTTCTGTTTCACATGGTAATTATGTCTTACATAATTACATTGTCAACCATCTCCAATGAAGAACTAATATAAACGAAGTCTTAATATTTTCAAACATTGTAAAAAACGTCAATATTTTTTTGTCGTATGGAAGTATTGCTAAAACGATAGTTTCGATGGAATGTTAAGATAGTAGTTTGACCATTCGTTGGTAAAAGCTTGTAAAAACTTTGACGAAAGCACATTTTAACAATAGCGTCATGTGCACACAAAGTAACAATTTATTATGGATTAACCAGGCAGTAGTGAAGCTAAAATCGGTTGAGGCTGCACATGAAATCATTGTCATTCGGTCGAGAGACGGGAGGACAATAGATCAATCGAGAAAAAGTAGAAAACTGTCATTCTGTCTGCGCAGCTTTCCGATGTTCCGTGTACCATCATGATATACTGCCGCTCTCGGTTTTGTAGCCTAAATAATTTATGTGTGCTCTATTTCGTTAACGTTTAATATAAATTATTATTAGACACAGAATGCTTTGATATTCGAATGATATTGATTTGATTAATTTAACATAGTTATTGATCGTACAGAATTGTATAATCTCACGAATAAGTTTAAATTATATTGAAGTATCGGAATATTTCTAAGCATCGGAATATTTAAAAACATTCTAAATTCCTCAAAATTGATATTCTAATAGGTTTAAAATGTTTATAAGGCTAAATTCGGTGAACAACATTGAGTTTGTGGTCGATATTTAAATATTTTGCGTTTTATCAAACAGTCTCATCTGTTTTCAAATTGTTACGTAACAAAACTCGCGTTAAGCAATATATGTGCAGGGTATTCTGCGACATACTTGCATTGTTAATATTCAAAAAGCCTATGTCTCACGTAAAGAAAACCGTTTAATACTAGAACGATACTAGAATCTGATAAAAACATAAATGCGGTTAATAATTTTTCGGATTACACTTGTTCTAGTGCACGTACAAGCTCCCGGTTCAACATCGTGACAAACCAAGGCACATAATGTAAACAGAATAAGGTGTATTTGTTACACAAAATGTTATTTGAAGCACCTTTCGTCGCTTTTGTAAATTGTGTCTCAAGTATCGAACACGATCTAAAAAATATATTATGGGCATGTATACTGTTAACGTGAGAGGCCAATATAGCACTTGACTATTGAACACTTTTAGGAAGTGAGTTCAAGTATTGCACAAGTGTACACAATGTATTGCATAAAATATACCGTTACGACTAAAATTCTTGGTACCTTTTGTATTTAAGGAATATTGTTTTATACAGATCGTTGTCAGAGCTTGCATTAGCTTATGGTAGATGTTACCTAGTTAAGCAAAGGTTTGCTTCCATCCCTGTGTCGCGCTCATGCTCAATACAAAACGATACTGGTTTCAAAAAATATCCCTCTACTCTTACACACGAGGATGTCTACGAGAAAATGTACATAGGCGTAATCCCACTCCCACAAAGATATGTTTTCCTCACCCATCCACAGAAAGACGAGTACAAAAATAAATGGTGATACAAATAACTGCTCCTTAATATCCGTATTATTTTAGCTTGTATTTGTGGTGTAGGTGCAAGGCATGGATAATGCTTAAATATAATGATAATGGTTAACATTTTAAGTCCCCCTTACCTTATCGTCGCTCCATAGATCATTATCCTATTACTACACTAATAGTGCATCAAAAAAAGACAAACATAATCACTTCATCTTCTCTGAGATCCATACTAAGTAATTAGATTAAGTGATCACTGCCATATTTTCGCTCAACTTAAAGTCGCAATAGTTAATATGATGTCATAAAACTAGAATAGTGGGAATTGACATTTTGATTCGTAACGAAGCGAAGCCACCGACAAACTACTGATGCATATCAGTGCACACATCTGGCGCGGAGCTCGGAACACAATCCGGGTCACAGAGCACATAAGGCGTTGATACGTAAGCGGAGTCACGCGGAAGTCGCACGCTTCCTTAAGCTTTCACCTGTCCGCACACACCGTAAACTGTGCTAAAGGGAGCATTATCTTAGATCTGACACCTAAATATTTTCCTATGTTTCTTAAATGACGTATATTATTAAGCCAAATAGTTAATACAAATTGATTTACAATTTAAAACATAATATTATTATTATTTATTTAAATATTGTTACGATAAATATAACCAATTTTTTTTGGGGTTTGGAAAATGCGATCCTATGCACGCTCCTTGTTCGGGGCAACAGGGGGATCTGTGGGACTCTCCCACCAAGGTGGGCCTAACCATTAACAACCACACGCGTTCCCTCATGACCATTGTGTGGGCGCCACGGGAGCATGCACGGCACGTGACACCGCGACGCCCACTGGCTGCCCCGGGATGGGGACACGCTCTGCGCCCTTAAAAAGGCGCCGCGCCCCAAGGTGGTCTGGGGCGCTTTTAGGAGACGGCACCGTGCAATGCAAGTTCGGGAGTCCCCGCCCTCCTCCGCTGACGCCGCCTTTTTTTATAGAGATTCACTCCTCGTAGCCTCCATCTTGAAAAAGACAGAGGCCCGCGGTCCCAGCGTCGCCACCGGGATTACGCGAAATGCAGCTGCAAGGGGAAGGATCCCCTTGCCCTCGCAGTCCCACCGCCGCCGCATCAGCGGTGCGACACTGCAGAGTCGCGGAGGGCAGGGCGGGTGGCGCACCGCACCGCCCGCCAGCACGCTCGTAGGTGGACTCCAATGAGCCCACCCCGAGCAGCCCTCTCTGGCCGGTCCTACCTCACGGACCGGCCTTGGGTTCCTCTTAGCTTCACCGTGGGCCTCCACCCACGGCTACTGAGCCCTACCGCCACGACAAGGTGGGAACCCGATCGGGGGGACGATAAATATAACCAATACACCAACAAAAACATGGATCTATTTTTGCTAGAATTATAGTTACGGCACTATTACTGGCATTATTATGTCTTACAAGACAAACTCATTGAAAAGTCAAACATTCGCATGTAGATGCGGTTGAGTCGCTTAGTGCGACGCACATTAATTTAATGACAAATAGTTTTCACAACTTGGGACATGGGCTTATTCCGCGGCGTCCCTTAATTTCCCTTGTGACACTTTAGACGGGATATTTTTCACTTAAGACGAAATACAATTGTCGGATATAAGATAGGTATTATAAAAATTGTTGAAACATAAATAATATACGATGTTTGTGTATAGAGTAATAATTGGGACATTAACTGAAAATGTTAATTATAATTTGTGCAAATCGACACTACATTGTTAATAAATATCGAATACTAGTCAGATATCTTGACCAGACAATAAGCTGTAAAAATGAAATGAGAATAAATAAAAATTGTATCGGAGCATCTTCAGACGATCAACATGTTCTATTTATGGTTTACGATATTTAAGATTTCTTACTATGAAATAAACATTTATTTGAATTCAGTGAATCCACTAGGTCCACTTTGCTCTGGGTCGAAATGTAACCGCAGTCAAAATGTGGAATGTTATTTGAAATCTAGTGTTATTATTAGCGGGGCTTTCGAAGCGTTCGGACTGGGATTGAGTTCGTGAAAACTTCTTTTTAAGATAGCTTTTAGATTTTTCGCGCCATATTCAACGCCATAAAAAAACGATACATACATTTTAGGCGGCAATGTTTATTTGATAAGAGAGCTCGTGTTCACTTCACAGTAAAGGCAAATAAGGACTAAATCGGTATTCAAAAATTATATCTTTCAACTCGAAGGATGAAATTGTACGATGTAAATTTGGACGAACGTTCCGGTTAATTGCAAAGAAATGCATGAATATTTTCATAAGCAAAATGTTTGGGTAATAGTTTAATTTCCGTAGCTTTTTTAGCCATTACTAGTGAGTACTGCAGCCGACTATCAGTTACAACTAACCAAGTGTGGTTAGTTGTAGCTGATAGTCGGCTGCAGCTATATACGTATACGTGAAGCATTCAACAGCTTTCGCTCGGATGTTAGGCAAGCCGCTAAAGTTACCAAAAGTCTAATGGCTTCGTTAATGAACTCGCAATAATATACATTTTACTCTGTCGGCTTTCAGGCTCATTAACTTATATGACTTTGATATTTAATATAATTTGATTATGATACATTATAAAATATTATGATACTTACCATTTAAATGGGACTGAATCACGCGCCGTTCACATCACATTTAATTAAGTGACAACGCAGATATAAAATAAAAGTATATAGTTAACAGAAAAAACAAAGAATAAGGAACAAGCAAATGAGAATTTACAATTGTGAATTACATATTGAATAATGTACTGTCCACCTTTTCTCTACTCGCTATGGCTTATCTATACAATAGATAGATAGATAAATAAAATTGAAGTATCTGTATGTAATATCAAAATTAAATTTCCATACTCAATACACATGATACGGTACTAATAACAAAAATACAGTTTATAACATTTTTGTCTGTCTGTTTGTGACGGGTACAGCTAGTAAAATATAAATGTATGATGACGTGTCGTTAAAGTTATATATCCTTAGAAAAACTCCAAAACATTTGGTAAGGGAAAATGTTATAGGTTCTTGTGAACAACATTTTCAAAATGCGTCCACAAAACGTGTGAGCAACGTGCTTATTTGAATTTGCAACAGTTTCGACAAACGTCATTTTTTTTCCTATACTCAATTTAGAATTTTATTAAGAGACAAGCTTTTATTTTGGTTGATATTTTTTTTGAAGTATGGTCGCGCCTTCCCGCCTGTTTTGAGTGTTCATTTCTGTCGGCAGTCCTTATGTCTGCCTGTGTTTTGCTACATTATAAACATTTCTATATACATAGCCAGTATAACTTAAAGTAAGCCAAGCACTGTAACCACCTAAATCATGCAACCAAACCTATTCCAGATTCTTTTCCGCGTCTTACGAAAGTTTAGTAATCCATGATTGTTTCTAAACATATGATATATTCTTCAAAATGTTATCATAATTGTTTCTTTCTCTATGTAGCCGTCCCCTTAGTCTATCATGAACCAAATTTTTGGTGGCGGATATAAATGACTGATCTAAAGTTTCGACAAAGAATTTGACGAATACACAGATTGATGTTAAAAAGTATTTTCAAACCAGTGCGGACTTTGGTAGTACGTACGATCGTGAGCTGCTTTCATTGTTCGTATTGCTTAAATATATATGACTAATAAAAGTTGCCACATAACACTCAGCGAACAGTTATATAGGTCCTAAAATGAAAAGATTTGCGAAATATAATTTAACTAGCAATGTTCATGAGCAGATGGACTCTGATTTATGACGGAACTCTCAGCGCCTTCACTTTCCTCTTCCGCCATAATGCCATGAAAATTATGACGCCTGTTTACGATTGATAAATGGATGATCTGAATAAACCTTTTACATTTTTTCGTTTGAAAAAGTTATCAAAAATATTTCCATTCATTTCGACTGTTTGCCAAAAAATTTTGAATTTATCTGTGAGTACAATTTGAGTCCAAGCCTCATCCAATTTTCGTGGTTGAGAACAAAATAACCAGAGCTATTCGATGGCACGGGTTCGAACCCATGCAGGCGCCTTACTTAGTGTAATTTATTTCATCACCACTGCTCCAAAAACGGTGAAGGAAAACATCGTGAGGTAACCGGCATGTTCTTAGAACCATCAAATTCGAAGACATGTGACATCCACCAACCCGCACTGTGCCAGCGTGGTGGATTACGGCTCATTCCATCTCTCGGAGAGGAGGCCTGTGTCCCTGCAGGAGGAACATTTTAGAAAAGGCCAATTTATTATTATTATTTATTTATTCGATGGCAAGTGACAAGATAGTGGCCTCTGGCAGGCAAGTGTGAATTTATTTCCGCTAATTTCAGTCTTCTTCTTACAGTTTTTGTGCTTACTAAGGGTAAACCTCTACCTTCTTGGAGCTTCGTTCTTGCCTTAGAAGTCAAAGGACATGCAAAGCTTTCTCGTGATTTTATGCGCGGCTGTGGCAAGAAAAACATTAGAATTTACGAACGACAAATTTAAATATTTTGTGACCACAAATGTATATTTGATATTCTTTCGGTATCCGAAAACTTATTTATGAATTCATGTAAGCGCATTATAGGGAAGGCTTAGTTCCATATCATGCCATTCCAATTCTCGTCACGTTCTATTATAATGTACTTACGTAAAACTTGTCATAAACAAGCATTACAATAAAAACGGGATGTTTTACTTGTCAAGAAAATTATCTCCATAATAGTAAACTATCTATACATCGGTGTTTTAGGTAAATATTACCTATACAACTGCAGAATAATTAACATTTGGTAGATTTCACTTTAAAGAGCACTGGGGATTACTGGACTTCATGAAATATTGAATAATAATTGTAAGATACTAATGCATAGGTACGTTAAATTCTTTCTTTTGTATTTAAAAACAAATGTACCATTTCTCTATTACGAAATTAAACAATAAACTTACATTTGAATAAAGGTTATTTTACGGATTTCATCGCGTTTATTTAATGGTTTTGTTCCCTACGCTTCGGGTACTTTAAAGCGCTCATGGCCTCGGGGAACTGCGGTGTATGGCACCCCTATGTCAGAGTTGTTGACGAAGTTTCAGTTATTATTTTTCCTCCGATCTGTGCGGAATAAGCTCACAGTATCGTGACATCTTGCATTTGTATGCTTGGTTTGGGATTTAATTTTATTATTAACAGGGCCCCAAGCAGGTGGTAGTACCCCCAATAAAGTGTAGTATTAGCGTAAAAATAAGAAATCGTTATTAAACTTAAATTAGGTTGATGATGATAAGATGAGATTTAAATTTTTAAGTCATTCTAAAAATGAATGAGGGTAAAAGTAAGATACCTGATATGAATATCACAGAAAGTTTGCTCGAAAATGAATTGCTTAGAATGTTGTAGTTCTTAGTACAGACAACAAAACAATCACATTTTTTTTTCATACTAAGTGATCACGAAAATTAAAGCATATTTCCGTCGGCTCACACCGCGAATATAGCTTCCGCTTTCCGTTGACTAGCGTAAAACGCGACATGCGATTTGTATTTACTGTTAAAGCCCACGCGGGTTGATAATGGGACCTTGTCAATAAACTAAATATACATATATGTATATATGTATATATATATACATATAACTACATATTTTTTTATAACAGAAGGGGGCAAACGAGTGGCGGAACCGAGGTGATCAACGACGGCCATGGGCACCCGCAACACCAGAGGAACTGCAGATGCGTTGCCGGCCTTTAAGAAAGAGATCTCGCTCGCTTCTTGAAGGACCCTCAGTCATACTGGTTTGGAAATACCGCCTAATCTGTTTTGTAAGGATAAAAGTCTGTTAGTTAAATTGGTGTCTTTTTATCATCCGATGTTTATTCCCATGTTGTGATGAAGGACTTATAATGCCTGGGTTATTATTTTTGATATCTCCATGTGGTCATCAATGCTTTGGTTGAAATCATTTAACCTCATTCTCAAACTTTCAATCCGTAAGCAATTTTGACTTTGACTGGTTTTTCATGCGTAAATAATAATTTCACGAAAACGACTATAAAGTATTTCCTCTTGATTTTAATACAAAGATGTCAACAATAACAACAGCAGCAGGTAAGACAGCGTTGCTAACGGTAAATACTGTTTGACGATAGGCCCGTTATCAACTCGTGGGGTTATACAGCACTTGTTTCTCGCGCCCAGCCGTAGCATCCCAAGCGGCACCGAATTACATGATCATTGAATTCGCTATCGTGACGTACTAATTAAATTCTATTTTTTATTATATTAGTATCTCATCAAAAATTCAAATTGGGCTTGCATTTTGAGCTTTCAATGCGAAACTCAAAACTTTAAACTTGTCAAGCGATTTTATTGTGACAAAGTGTAAAATGTACAGTAAAGGGTACATGTGCTTAATGAAATGTCAATACAATTTACTTTTTAAAACGTATCTTTAATCAAAAACATAGAATTAATTTTTCTATGATTATAATTCGAGAAACATCCGTGCATAGGAAAGATGATTCTAGATTTACATTTACATTTTATACCTGTATGACCTTTCTTTTTTATCATCTCATTTGAAAGTGTATATGTGCTTAACTCGTGTAGGTCTCAACTACCATGCGCGCTAAGTAATGTTACAATGGCTAATGACTCTTAATCAAGACCCAAGGCGATAATTATTACATTCATTAGTAGTGTTAACAGGATTTATGAACCACAACTAACACATTTAAAGCCATCTTCTACGTAACAAAATCAATTTGTTTAATAACACTTTGTTGTTTTATTGTAACATGTAAATGGTTTCACACGCTGGGGGTTTAAGGTGAACCAACCAATCTGTTCACATTTTAGAACGGTTTGATTTTGTTGTAGGCATGATTCATGGGCTTAAATTATTAAATACCTGTGTTAACCAAAACTTAACTATTTAATATCAACGAATGGTAATGTAAAATAATAAAGGAAGGCAAGTAAAATGTTTTTATTATTTTACCACATAAGGCAACCTTCGTAAGGTTGCAGGGTGCGGGCAACGCTTTCGATACCGCGTTGCGTTATGTTTATTCACAATTTTCAGTGTTTTTTACTTATTGCACGAGCCTTTTCTCTTACTTCAATTAAATTAGCCTACGTTATTACTACCTATACTAATACCTAACTTCCAGTGAAAGTCCCATAAAATCAGTCAATCATCATCATATATATATCTGCATAGACTATGCTAGTAACCCAGTACGAGTCACATAATATTGTTAAAAAAAGGTTATACTAATAGTTCCATGACATAAACAAATATTCTAATACAAAAGGAGAAACATTTGCATCACTCAAACATTGAACTTTACAAAGTCGAGTGGCGACCTTCGGCACTATTGAAACAATTTAAAAGGTACTTCGAAAGTTCATCTTCATTGACCGGCGAAGTGCTTTCTGCAAGTTTTATCGGGCAACATTAGAAGTTATGAAGGTTCTTATAAAATACTTTATATGTTACAAAAATAAAACTAAGAACATTGCCGTATTTAAATATGTATCGTGCAAACAGTTTTAACCATTTATATTGTCTTTATCATAAGTGCCTAGAATTTAATCGGCCTATGGTGCTTCTATGATTCGCGTAAATATATGAAGAAATCATTAAACTTAAACTTGTTTTTAATGCTAGGTACAAGTGATAGAAGTATGGCAATCGTCATTATTATTTTACTTGGCTCATTCAATTTAATATAAGTTATGTGTTTATGGGAATACACCAAGGACCTACCAGAACATATTTTCTCTTTACAAAAGACTCGTACATTAACAAAATATATTTTAATAACAAGCTTTCCGCATAATTAGTTATCAGCTACTTGATCTCTAACGTTGTTACTTGAACTTCTGTTCAAAATCGTAATAAATTGCGGTAACGGTACGCCATTTGAAACCACTAACGGCTCGAATGCGCCGAAACTGACAGGAAATTGTAATAAACATTTGCGCAAGGTTGTTGCGGCTGTTTCCATCTGTGTTATTAATTCCTCCACCTTAATAATCGTCTCAGTTATATGAAGAGACTATAACAAAGCTTAAGTTTTTAAAAGTTATAAATAAATTCGTAGACATGTTTTATGTACTTTGAATTTACAACCTAAAAATAATTTAAATCCAACTTCATGTTTTATTCAACTTTAATAGCGCACAAATGTCAGTCATAGATTGGTAGTTGTGCTTCAGTTCTGCTGGTCAAATCTACGCTCACCTCAAAAGTGCAACAAAGTGCTCGGTCTTAGTGTGAGTGACATAAAAGTTTTCAAACAACATGTCTCATGCTGAGTCAAACTCAACATAAATCATAAAGTAGTTAATTAGAAAAAAACTAGTGCATACAAAATGATTACGCATACGGGCTTAAGTACTAATTTTAGTATTTTTACTGTAAACCTGTATGAAAAATATAAGTTTTAAAAATGTTAGAGTATGCAATGTAAATGGACACGCCTGAACATAGAAATTTATAGCATGTATATAAAAATATAGAGATGATTACGTCACTTCAAGTAAATTGCGAGTGAACAACTTCTCTACTTACGTGTCACTTGGGAAATCAAAGTTTTAAAAATAATATTGCGATAATTAATATCTCCTTGTAACTCTCTTGAAATACAACATGCATTACGAATTTTCATTGGACATGAACCTGGCACACCTCTCTAGCATTTTTACTTCTCCCCGTCTTTGCACACAATATATAAGGCGATATTTAATATATAATTTACATGTACACTAAATATCTTCTTTCTTTGATACCTCACCAATTATAATATAACAACATAATATCCTGAACATTATTCACGCACGGCCATCTGATCCCAAACTATGCGAAACTTGTGCAATGGAAACCAGATAACTGATATACTACATAACATTCTTCATGTCTTTTGTAAATACGTACCGTCTTCGAAGCTACAAAGTAATATATCTAGTAAATAATAAAAAATGCGGCAGCCAATGACCAAAAATTCTATGTGCTATTGAGCGAAATACAAAAAGCCCTGACAAAACGTGCGAGAAAAAGGACAAATGGCTCTAGGGAGCAATACTCGACGGAAAAAATGTTCTGTGTAAAGGTTACAAAGCGTTGACAGTGAGAAATCTTTTATGTAGATCGCCCTCACTATTGTAATATCTGATTACTGCTAAGGTATAATAAACAAGCGTTTCGGCCATCATTAGTATCTTCTCGAATAAGAAAGATTAATCGTTTGGAAAAGCTTCATACTAAATTTCTATAAATTTTGTCTTAGGATCAATTGACTCTTAATAATCTACTGTGTTAAAGACGCTGTTGTTAAAAATTAAAAATATGCGCTCAAGTTCGTAAACTAAGAGATTAGAGAGAGAGTAATGACTAGAGTCTTGCCGTTAGATCACGAGGTCGTCATAAAGTTTAAAATAAATCATTTCTAATTTTGTGAGAGATTAATTTATAATAAGTATCATGGCGACCGACGCAAGTAAGCTCACATAATATACGTGTTTGAAAGGATAACCCATTAATATTGTACATACAGTAAACAATCCCAACATCAAAAAAGTATGAATAGCCATTGGTTCTGAGTACAAAAAATGAAACTGGATAGAGGATAAGGTAGGGCGCCCCCTGCCAACACTGCCACTCACTTTTGCAACATAAGTTTTTTTTTATTATTCTCTCCAAAAAACATATCTCGTCATTCATCCTTCCAACATGCCCGAACCACCGAAGCATACCTTTCTCAATTCTAGCCACAAATTCCACTTTTAAGCCACACTTTTCCGTTACAGAACTTTAATAGAACTAAAACATATACTTTCTTTTTCTTAAAAATATAATAATTGAAAAAAATTACCCGACGTAATAACATTTTAACTAGATGTATTATATTATATATTTTGGTTTTTATAGTATATTATAATTCTAGTATGTTATACATGTGTATGTACAATATATCTGCAGCTTATAAATAAAATGTACAAGTAGCATAGCATATGGTACACATTGTAAATCGTAACGCGATAGATATAGAGCCTTACGTTGCTTCCAATTAAGCTCATCATGTGAGCATCTTTGAACCCCAGTCAAATTAAAGGAAGCTTTTTTATTCTTATAAATTCTAACACTATGTATTTCGAGAATATCTATAAACATTCACATGAAAGCGAAGACGACGGGATAAAATGTACAAGTAGCATAGCATATGGTACACATTGTAAATAGTAACGCGATAGATATAGAGCCTTACGTTGCTTCCAATTAAGCTCATCATGTGAGCATCTTTGAACCCCAGTCAAATTAAAGGAAGCTTTTTTATTCTTATAAATTCTAACACTATGTATTTCGAGAATATCTATAAACATTCACATGAAAGCGAAGACGACGGGATAAAATGTACAAGTAGCATAGCATATGGTACACATTGTAAATAGTAACGCGATAGATATAGAGCCTTACGTTGCTTCCAATTAAGCTCATCATGTGAGCATCTTTGAACCCCAGTCAAATTAAAGGAAGCTTTTTTATTCTTATAAATTCTAACACTATGTATTTCGAGAATATCTATAAACATTCACATGAAAGCGAAGACGACGGGATAAAATGTACAAGTAGCATAGCATATGGTACACATTGTAAATAGTAACGCGATAGATATAGAGCCTTACGTTGCTTCCAATTAAGCTCATCATGTGAGCATCTTTGAACCCCAGTCAAATTAAAGGAAGCTTTTTTATTCTTATAAATTCTAACACTATGTATTTCGAGAATATCTATAAACATTCACATGAAAGCGAAGACGACGGGATAAAAGGCCACAAATCCGATAATAAATAAATCAAGGCCAGTCTAACGAACCTTGACATCATACGAAACGCTTACATAGACATGAATTACTCAGATTTAGAACAAAATATAACATTTCTTCATGTCCCTGTGATGAATTATGAACAACGGATTCGATTTATACATTCAGTACTATATTTTATGAAGGATTATGTTAATTGGTTTGTTTTTAACGGCCGCTTTCCATCATTTAATCCAAGGCGTCGTCAGCACTGTCGAAATAGGTGCTTACCTATATTAAATATTAAACCATTTACTAGAGGGATAGCTCTCTGTGTATCTTTTATACTTGTATAAAATTGTAACTAAAAAAGTGCACCATTTTTAGTTACAATTTTTATTAAGCAATTACAATTCACAAAATACTAAGCATTTAACATTGACTTATGTTGAAGAACAATGCCATGTTTTACTACAAAATGTTATAATCTTCACAAAAACAATATTGTATCAGAATATTATTTGAGATCAAATAAGGTAAATCACAGATAAAAACAATCTTCTCAGATGCTGCTTGTTAGAAGAAAAATAAATTGCGCTCGGAAATAATTTTTTGCCCTAACAGAAAATGTTCGCTTTGATATTAGATGGATCTTTAAATTATGAAATGAATGTGGTCCGAGTCACATAGACACAAATTAATTATGAAAACCCATGGAAATTAAAAAAAATACATTGGCAGAAGTTGAGGACTGACGTTAAAAGTGAAAACAACAACAATGACAACCACTCCAACCTCTACTCCAACCCCCACTCCCCGCCACTTCACTCCTACTCGTCTCCTACTCCTCTCCCTTTTTGTCAAAACTCGTATTACTTGGCTAAAGACGTTTTCACTTCAATAAGCATGTTGCTGATGCCTGTTGCATGTTGCGCGTGACGGTGACACGAATCTATATAAGATTTTCCCCTACCAAATATCGTCTAAAGGATAGCCGCGCGCGGGTTACTTTTGCCAGGGTGACATAAAAGTTTTGTTACGTCACGTCGCCAAAGCCGAGTGCGCTCACAAAGGGTGACAATTGCGAATTTTTTTTTAATCTAAGCTTCATTTGTCGATATATTTTGGAGAGACGGTAGTTGTTTGTGAATTCATTGGACTCAGGAGAAAAAAATAAAACGAAAATAACATTAACATTAATAACCCTTCTGGATTGATAGACTACTAAGTGGATAGTTCTCCACTATGGCTTATAAAATTCAGTCAACATTTTCAGTGGTAGAATCCGCAACAACATCTACTGTATGAATATCGTCTTTATACAGGTTCACGTTTTACTTAGACGTTGACGCCATATTGTGTGTGCCGAAGTCAATCCTATGCAAATGGCGAAAGAACCAGGAAGGAAAGTGACACTTTTTTAAGACGTAGCATACACTGGGTGGTTGCAAGGAGCTTGCATTTTATATTCGTCGAAAGAATCGTATTCTAATGGATATACGACTATCTGGTGAACTGTTCCTGATGGTCAATAATATAAACTTTTGAACGTTAATGGACAACAATAAGCACTAACTGAAACTATATTTATAAAATAAAATAAAATTCTTGTTTGCTTTACAGTTTCATTGCAAAAATGTTTAAGCTATCCTAGTACATAACTTCGTTAAGTCTCTGGAGCGATTTTAAAAAGTGCTAACGTTTCGTAGAAACACAATTTTGTGGAAGCATAAAGACACAACGCGAAGACACCCGAGCGAGATGAGGTCCGTGTGCTGTATTCTCCTTGGGGAACAACAAAAACGTAGTAAATGAAACTAAGATGAAAACAAATAATCATGATGTAAGACATTTATTAAGTCAAAATAAAATTTAATAGCTCAAAAAAAGAATCTAGCTAGTCTAGCTAGAAAGTTTATTTGTATTTAAAAAGTTGAACACAATCACAACCACGCCGACACTAATAGTCGCAGACGTGCGAGACCAGAGAGACGCAACGATCACAATTACTTTATTTTATTTTGGTTTGTAAAAATTTATGAAGATAGATAAATTTAATAATTGCACATAAACAGACTTTGTTATATCCGAAAATGAGTTTTTGCATTCCACAGTCGTTGGTAATTGGCTATTCTATTTATTACTTTGGTAAACTGCTATTTCGCATTGGTACTGAAGATGAAGTCCTTCACCGTAAGCTGATCATGTTCGGTACTATAGATGCTGCAGAAAATTACATGATGTGTTATTTTTGAACGGTAAATCCGAAAAGGAAACATAAAGATATATACATTTTTTTTTAGTCCCAAAAAACCAAAACATAGAACTTACATTCGACGAATAAATTGTGTTAGAAAACTGGAAGCAAGCCAGTGAAGTTTCTCACTTTTATAAAAATGATAGCCGTGCCACGATACTGTCCTGCAGCTTTACAATAACTTTAAGCATTTTTCTTTATTGAGTCGATTTATTTGAAACTGCAACAGTTAACGTTCTGATGCACGGTCAGCGTTACATATTTGTGCATGTTTCTAGATGTCCAACGCAGCCAACGTCAAAATTGTACGCGATGTTTCACTAATATAATACTCTCTTCGTTTAGACAATAGATGAGAATTTATGTAGAGAGGGTAATTAATCATTGCAGCTTTTATATCAAAAAGGACAGAATCCTTTCTCCCTCTAAACATAAGAAAAAAGTTAAGAGAACAATTAGGTAAGAAAACTGGGAAGGAGAGGAGTGTGGCTTGTAACATCTCAATCACTACACGAAGCACAATAGCATATAAAACTAATGTAAATGGACTTTACACAGATATTTCCATAAATCGGAGGGCCTCCCAGGTGAAGCCGCCCACACAGACAACTCAGCAGCTGTTGAATGTATGTATGTAGTATATGTACTTGTCTGTGTAGTGAGTAGCTATGTACCTAATGATATTTTGATGTTTGGCGTAGCGCTATAATACGTTATATCGGGCACGTATTGATGGTCTCTATTTGTGTACAAACTAGTGATATCGGGTTAATACGTGACGTGAATAAGCGTCAGATCGTTGGCCGATTTTCCGTTTGATCCGACTTCATATCGGTAAAATTATATAACAGTTTAAAGATATTTTTTTCATAATATTAAGTTAAAAGTAGTTTAATTTACGTGCTCAATGTGCAAGTTTAAGCAAATAATTAATTTACTTCTGCGTAAGTACCTATCGGAAAAACGAAAACTCATTTTTACAATCTGGTCAGTAATCAAATCCCCTACCGACATTATAAACCGCACCCAAAGCCGCTAACTCATGATCGCTGCAAATACAAAAATATAAATAAATATTTACAGCCACGAAACATTCATCATAGTACAATAATCCGACAACGGTAAATCATACACCCAATACTTTCCACACTGTAAACACTGGATATTTTGTTTCGGACAAAATATCAATAGAAACTTTACCTTTTTAAAAGATTTACAAATATTTTTAACTTATATTTCAGTTGGTTCTTAAACAGATACATGATAAAAACACTTTTCATATTCCACACAAGCGAGGAAACATACTTATTAATATTTTTTTATTACAGTTAATGAATAAAAAAGCTTAACGATATAAAAAATGTTTTTCTAGCTTATTTTTAGTACTTTCAGCTTGATGACATCTTATGAAAAAGCTTTATTCGATGTCAATCGACGCTGTAGGTCAAGTGGCACTAGTATGAACAATGTGGTCATTCGTCATAATAATGATATTTCCATAAGTGAAACGGAGTGCCATTAATACATTATATTTTATATTACATAAAGATTCAAATGAGCCAAATGTCAAATGATGCAATTTCGCCACAGGAATTTGAGGACGAGTACATACCTTCCTTAGACCTTAGTACATATTATAAACAAATTTGTATGAATGAAAAATTATATTCTTAATCCAAAAGTAGAAAAACATTTTTTACCGATTCCGGCATATCATGAAAGACTGGGTCGGGATTTAATGTAGCGAGCTTAACTTACCTCCAGCTATCTGATGTAACGCTTACGCGATTAAAATATAGAAAGGGTCCAGTCGTGTCAGCAAATCCGATCCATACTAACATTACCTGACTCCAACTTCATAATTTGTGGCTTGTACAAATATCGGCATCCATTACTCTGCTCGGCTACTAAAGGAAAGCTTGTACAGTAAATTGGGGATAATACCCCTTTAACTTGATATGTGTTGTATATTACGTTATTTCTATTTCAGTTGTCTCAAATTAACTAAGACTAACTCAGAAGGTAAACTTCAGAATTCCAAGTCTTACTCTGATGCGCATACCAATTTGAAATCCTTTTGTTCCCTTGTAAAACAAAAAGGGAATACCTCAGTCCTTCTTAAAAATCTCCTTTGTATAAATGTGCCAACGCATACATCTCTAATGAAACCGGGCAACTCCGGTTTTTGAACAATCTATTCTATGAGGAATAAAAAAAACGTTATATGCTTTCACGAACCTCTTCAATTCATAGCTGAATAAAATAAATCTACCGAATAATTTATTTACCGCGATAGAGTTTATATAATCCCGGTGTCAAGGCTACCCACAAATATTAAAGCAGTATTGAATTTAGGACTAACTCATTTTAAGCAAATTTATGTTGCAAAAGTGAGTGGCAGCGTTGGTAGGGACGACCTAGGAGAACTTATATCGATCAGATTAATGACTTACTAAAAAGGGCGATATAAGGAGCACCCATAACCGACGAGCATGCATGCGTAGATGTATGAATGTTGAAGAAGCGAGAGAGGTGTGCCAGGATCGCGCTAAATGGAAATCCATGATCTCTGCATACCCCTCTTCGTTACGGGCGTGAGGGCATATTTTTATTTTATTTTTTTATGTTGATATTATACATAAATTAATTAAAATATGGAATAAATTTTATTTTAGTGTACTTAAATAATAAATTGCAATGTTCGTGTGGAGTCGTTTTAAAGACATTTGTGTGAAATCAATCCAATTAATGTTGATGAGGCATGTAGTACGATGGCGGTGGCTTAGTACTTGGGGTTGTTATTAATTTACAGGCAATGCTTATGAAATCTGATGAAAAACATGTTTCTTTTCGTCCCTTACATATGACATGAATTGTTTACGGTTATTTAACGTCGTAGTATTACACAACTTTGCAGTTTGAAAAGGTTTTCTATAAGGAATAAATCAGTGCGTGACCATTCCGCCATGCGAGACAATATGAGCAAAAGATGGCGCACAATAGCTCTGCGTTACCATATTCACTCTTTTATTGCATGGGAAAAAGTGGAAGAAAATACTCCTTTATTAATCAGTACTTCTAAAACCTTCAAAATGTTCTATTAATATATTTTAAGTATAATACCAATAGTATCTCTAAATCTAAAATACACTATGATGATAATTGTGTCATATGGGATATTTTTAAGCTTTTTGTCCCCGGGCAGGGACACTGAAAAATATTCTACTTTATGTGCGACATGTTAACTCCTAAATGGAAAGCTTTTAGGTTTTGAAGGAATTTATGCTCCATTTTGCTACGCCAAAACTCTCGGTGAAACATGTGTCGACAAAATATACGTGTACTTAATACAAATATTTTTAAATGTTTTATAATTATTTTGCTCGTTCCAATTTAGTCAATAAATTTTAATAACTTCAAACGTTTTCTCTGTGCAGAAAGCAGGCAGTTTAGATTTTATAGCTCAATGATGACGTCGATCATAAATCAAAATTGCAATGCACATTTGGACACAATGAATCTAAGATTTATCTAGTACTGAACTTGTAAGGGAAACAATGTAATGTAAGCAAAACTAAACTTACAAATAAAAAGGAAGAGACGAAAATTGCGCAGGCGACGGTGATCATAAAACATTTAGACAACACTCGGTCGTTAGCTCCTATTCCCATTCAAAAACCGGCAAAGAGTAAACGACCCGATGTTTATTCATGTCACGTATTAACTCGATATTAATAGTTTCCACACAAAAAGAGAACACATCAATTCGTGACCAGATATAAAACTGTTAAAACTTACTGTAACATATGTTTCATTAATTTGTTTATACAAAGGCGGCTTATAAACGTGTATGTATTCGAAATCCCTTGGCTTGAATCACATATACGAAATAGAAGATTTATTTTTATATCTATTTTAGAAGGAAAAGAATATTAACTAAATGATTGTCGTTGAGATGCGATCCTTGAGAATGCTAGGTTTAAAAATAACGTTGTAAGGGAAAGGTGTAGTTTCAAAGAGGACAAAAATTTTTAAGGGCATGCTTCGTTGGTTCAGGAGTGTTGAACGAATGAATGAGGAGAGAGTGACAAGACAAATTTATCATACGAAAGTGGGATGCATTGTCGGAAGAGGACATTCTAGATAAACTGATTTCGACCAGGTTAGTAACGTTAAAGTGATGCAAGTTGTATGGATGTAAATGAATCCAGAGATGTGTGCCAGGATCTCGCTAAATGGAGGAAATATGTAATCTCTGCCTACTCCTTTGGGTTACAGGCATCAGTGCTTACTTATGTATGTTTTGGCACTAGCTTCATTTCATTAAAATAACACATACATAAGTACTAGCTGCGAGCCGGGCTTTGCTCTGCGTTGTGTTTTATGTGTAAGATTGTATTTTTAAACTGTAGCGCCTTCTAACAAAAATATGAGATATCAGTACGTTAGCCCTTAACAACGCTCCAAAAATTGATAATTCAATAAACTATAAAAAGATGGCGCCATCTCTTTACATTAATTGTTAACATAATTTTTTGTGGACAAAAACATATATGGATAAATTTTAAAATAAAAACCGAATCTAAGTACAAAATTACATGAAAATCGTTGTAGCCGAGAATCACTTTATAAATATACAAGAATTGCTCGTTTAAATATATTAGATGTCCATATGTGAAGATTAAGGGGATTTACGAAGCAATAGTTATCGTGGGCATTAGCTTGTAGCTTTCACTTACCGAGTAATTAATAAATAAATAAATTAATTAATACAATACTTAGGGTCTTAAACAATTACAAACAGAAACATACATATCAATCAGTTATATATAAATAAAATACCCAAAGTATCACTCTTCTGGTGTCCTAGGTTTTTCGTCTTATTTTTTTTTAAAAAGAAAAGGGGCCAAGGAGCGGCGAGAACACCGAGATGAACAAAGACGCCCATGGACGCCGCAACACCAGAGCAAAATACTTTAATAAAAATTGTTAATTTATTCTTCTTCAAATTATGTGAAAAACTGTTTAAACTTATTTCCGTTACATCATTTTTTTCATCTGTAAAATATGAAAGACGAAGCAGACAATGAGCCAAGTACGAAGCTGGTTTTTTGCGACGAAAATGAACTTAAGTTTTTATAATTAATAAACTACTCACCTGATGTTAAGTGGTGATGTGGTCTAATGATGGTACGCACTACACTAGTTTAGTGATAGCTCTTCTCTAGAAAGTGCCTATGTCATAATCGGGCGGAACCACTGACGCTGGCAACTTATTCCTATCCTTTGTCATTGCACGATGAACAAAGAATCCCTTCGTTCGAACGCTCGGCATCTTTACAATGAAAGGATGGCGACTTGCCGTATGTCCTAACGTCCGATGGGAAATTCATTTGTCTAATTCCTGCGCACACGCTGTCCTGGTGTGAAGTACCGCCTTACCTGTGAAAGGATTCCAAGCATCCTAGCAGCTACCTTCGCCTTGAGATTCAACGAATCGTCCGAAGCTAAGATTCGCCAAGATGTCGACGCCCAGTAACTGCCGTAAAATAGTTGAAATATTCCAGGGATACATTCTGAAAAGTCGGAGCTAAGGTGAACTACCCTTCAGCGGTGAATAAACAAGTTTGTGTTTTGGTGGCGTTGAATCTCACAAAATTGGCATTGTCCCAATAGGAGACTGCCTCAAGTGTGTGATTAAGACGCTCTACCATGGCCTCTCTTTCATGCACTTTTTACTAAAGATACCATTCGGTAGATGTCTCTCTGCAACTGTGATGTCATCTGCATACCCATAAACACTAATAAGTGCTAGCGAAAAAAAGTTTACATTTTATTTTTTATGACTTTACAATCACAATGACAAACCGAGCACGGTTGAATATATCTTGGTAATGGTTACTGCGAGAAGATAGGCATATATATACGAATCGAGATAACCGTGGAACTGTACAGTTACTTCGGTCGATACGCTGAGATTTGCATCCTAACACGACAGTGTAAACATATCTGTGAGGTTAGCCAGCGTCCGGTATAGCATCTATTTGGTTGGGAGATAAATTGCTAGTGGCATTCAGTACTCACTGCTTACTTTTGACCGAACATTAAGAGATCAGTCGCAGTTGTTGTCGGGTTATAGTTGTAAGGCCATATGAGCGTCCATTGTTTTAATATCAGAGTTAACCGAAGAACCGAACTCTTCCACAAATTACGCTCAAAACTTTCCGGTTGAGACAAATTACATTTATCATTAAATCGTTCGATAATTTTAGTCTCTTGAATAAAAGAGGGGAAATCTAGATCTTATTTGGAGAAATGTCGGCCCTAAAGCTCAATGTGTAAGAAATAAAAGGTTCATTTTTTCTTTGTTATAAAGTATAGGAAACGCTTCTCTACGATGCCCAGCAGTGGCTTGGTACTGATGTGATGATGATGGAACCAAAAAGGTTGTCTGGAACAACCTAACAAGTGAAGAGTATAAGTATCGCGTGTATATTCTGGTACTTATTATTATTCGTTAATGAGATACCTTAATGTTATTATTGATTATTCTGACATTTTTAATAAAAACTTTCACAATTACAACAGCGCGTCTCTAATCCGCCTCTATTTATTCTCGTCACGTATTACCTAGATATAAAAAGTTATGCTACAAGCACCGTGGTACTGTATAACATATTTCGAGTTCTTACACGAACTTGCGATTTGAAATTATATTATCAAGAAAAAGAAAAAATCTTCTACTCCTGAAAAGAACTTTCTGAAACTGTCCGAAGTGTACGAGGAATCATTCCCTCGGCCTCGAAATCCAGATATTAAGTAGAAACTGTTACGCCTTTTTATAGAACAGAAGTGGGACGAATGTAGATAGATCATAGAAGATAAAGAAAAGAAAAGGAAATGGGGATAAAAAGAGGAATATGTGTATAATTATATTTTTGTTATAAATATACTTGCACGTGCACTTACTTACCAATATGTATCTAAAATGGTTTTAAATTAATTAGAGCATTTTAATAGAACATTTTGTCATACATTTTTCATTATGCAAACCTTTCATTGCTTTAAACAAAACAACATTCAAATTTGTTCTTTGAAGACTCGACCACCTTTTGTCTTATAATTAAATGTTTCATTTGACATCAAAGAAGCGTTTCTCATAACGCTGACAATAGCGGTATTAATAAGGGAGCGCCGGTGATAAAATAAATTAAGCTGAAATGTTTTTTATGATTAACCTTGTTGAACCTCAAACAAAATACAACCACGAGAGAAATATCAACAAGAAAATTGTTTCATTTATGTTGTACTAGATGTTGTCCGTGGCCTCACAAGCATTTGTTTTTTATTTTCCTTGATCGACATTTTTGTAACTTGAATTCGCGTATATTTTGTTAGCATTTATTGATGTGGTTATGTATGTACGACAGTAACAATTGTTATTGTCATGTCATTACCACACCTATTTTTTTTATAGCATAAGGGGGCAAACGAGCTACGGGTCGCCTAAAAACTAAGAGATCACCGCCGCCCATGAACATCCCCAACACCAGAGGAACTGCGGAGGCGTTGCCGGCCTTTAAGAAAGGAGTACGCTCGCTTCTTGAAGGACCCTAAGTCGTATTGGTTTGAATTTAAGTGCGTTTCTGAAACACGTGCGTGTGCTATGAAAATCTCAATGCATAGGGTGTCTAGTTGAGGCATGCAAAATCTTCGAAATTGTCCCGTTTTGAATTTTAACACATATTTGCAATCATCATCATTTTAAAGATCATAATATAACTAATAACATATATGACTAAATATTCAACCCATTCAACGGAACAGATATTTTATCGAAAAATGTTTGACGTTTTTTTTTTAAATTGATATAACTTTTTTATTCATAAACCGATTTAGATAAAACAAACACCAAATGGTAAGTGAAACTTACCACAATGCACAAGTGACAACCGCAAAGCGGTTAAGTCGTGTCTGAGATTAGAGGGCACAAACAGACAAAGAGACATATAGACAAACAGAAAAAAAATCTTATAATAATAACAATTGTATTGGGTTTTATTGCGTTCATGAAGGCCCCCAACAATAGTTTTTCTCAAATATCTTCTCTTCAGACAGCGATCAGCTACATTTTTGTTATTATCCGGAGGCCGACACTCGCCTGGACATTTACACGCACGTGTTCATTTGTAGCTAATAACTACGACATTAAATATTAATATTTATAAAAATTAATGTAAAATAGTAGTATTATCGTATTGCTTAACTTAATCATAGAAACAGGAAGCTTATACCACAAGGTCGATTAAATAATTAATGAAGCATGTTTGAACGAAGGTTAGATTCTATGCTATGGATGTAGGTAGCACTGTTATATAAGATACCCTAGAATTTAATGCTCCAATCAATGATTTCTATACCCGGTGGCAGCCCTAAAGATCAACTGTAGTAAAACATTAGCTTCAGCTTAAGCTGCTTTAAGAGATATCAAATTACTATATGATTACGTTTTTAGTAATCGTCATGTTATTACAATTTATGTTAAGTTAATTAAAGTGATTTATGTACATTTATACACATACGAAAGACAAGCGACTGGCTGTGGGCCACATCTTTACTTTCGAACTTAAAATGTAAGTATCTCAAACAAAGGCGTGGATTTTTGAACTAAGCCAGGGCATTTTCTGGTTTTAACATTTTTTGAACACGGACATGATGCATCGATTTCTGTAGTTTTTCGCAAAGCCCAGTAACACAAAAAGTGCTACTTGAATTCTACAATCGTTTACCCAGGAATCACGAATGATCCATGGCCCACCCTGGTCCTGTCTTCTTTTTTCGCCTTTATGTTGCCGTATCTGATTGTTGCGGATGTTTAAGCGATTACTTCACATCAGGTCAGGTACCAGTTTAAGTCATAAAAATGACTAACACGAACGCAAGTAGCTCCTGTATAAAATTTATATTTATTATTGTATTCCCCTATAGCTATAGCAAATTTTATTACGCACAATATCAATGACGAAGAAGGACAAAATCCCTGTTCTCGTGTTTCCTTTTACGACTAGTATAAAAGTTTATGGGTGCTAACTTGCAATTTACTACGTATTAACAATATTTATACATTAATAGTTTTATTTATTTTAATCAGTCTAATAGATTTATTTTAAAAGAGTATCTGTAGCTGGATATTTATATATTCTTATTGATCTTTTTCTTAACATTACTAAAGAACTTCATTACAAATTCCAACGAAAAATGTCAGTTGTACAAAATGTTAATATTTTACAGAATGATATAACTAGGACACTCACCTGACGATAAGTCATATTGTCTGTATAGAATAATTTGATATATATAGATTCGCCAACACTAAACTTACTTGAACATCTCAATAAAAAGAACTTATTATTATATTATACGAATATGACATAATTAAAGAATTGAATGACATCATACTTCAATATATTTAAACATGACAATGCTTAATTACAACAATGAACAAAATGGAGTATAAGTTATTCTATCAACAAAACCAAAATAATATGTTTCCACTCGTCAGTATCATTTTTACGAGCAACATAAACGTGTATGGAAGCTTTTTATGCCTTATTCTTTTCATTACAGAAATGTGAATATTGAAATAAGCTATAACTCAATTTTATACTTTGCTTAAACATTTCAAAATTACTTCAATGTTTTTTAACCTATGTACAAATCGATTAATGCACTTTTTACTTTTGTAATGTTAATTTGCTTTTAATATTATAACAAAATAAATCTTATTGTAAGTAGTTTGTGTATTAAAGATCTCTACGAGTGTTGTCAAGTTCTAATAGTGCGACGGTTGTACTCTCGAGTGAGAGAAAAAAAACCCTTCATACAAAATTTGTAAAATAGCCAATGCTATATTATTTTGTGAAAATGGAAGTATGCCGATGTTTATAGTACAGGTTTTTCGGTTTTTTTAGCACTGGCCGTAATATACCGTAAAAACTATGAAGTGCTATAATTTGTTAAAACCTATAATTTTTTTTATCAGTTTTAATTCTAAATAAATAAACTTTCAAATTTTTCAAACTTCTTAAAAACGATACACCTTAAATGCTTATAAATTTAAAGGTATATCTATAATAAAAGGTCTGAGCTGCGCAGTAAACTTTAAAATGATTATCGCATCCATTATTTACATCAAATGCTATTAATATTAAGTAAATGATATTTGCAAAATTATTTAGTTCCTAGCTGTGTTTGTGTTGTGGGTCTCACCCGCCCTGCAATTTAACTTAAATGAAATTAAGGTCATCATCATTTCCCGCTTATGTGGGGTTGACACAGTATGATCGTGCGCACAGTTTAACAATCACATATGATTGTTTAAACTTTGACCGTACTCCATACTGTATAGGTTCTGGCTACAGCTTTTACGGGTGGCCGACCTGCCTAACGCTAACCCTCCTTGGCAATAATAAGCTACTAACCTAACCTAACAAAACATATTACTTAAGAATAAATACATAGTTTCTAAAATCGTCTATATGTGTGTAAATACTGCGTTACCAAATATAACTGTTACCATTAGTAGGCAGCGTCGTGCGTCTCTGAAATACGTGCGCGTGCTATGAATATCACAAAGCACAGTGTCTCTAGCTGATGCTTGCAAATTCTCCGAAACTGTCCTTTTCGTAATTTACATTAACTTTAGATAATAATTATTTTAAAGATCATATAACTAATAACATGTAAAACAAAAAGTTCAACCTATTCAAGTGAACTGCTATTTTATAGCATTTATATCGAACAAATTTTTGACACGCTTCTTTAAATTGATATAACTTTTTAATTTTTGAACCCAAGGAGATAAAACAAACACTAAATGTTAAGTGACGCTTACCGCAATACATTCATGAAGCGCACCCAAATCAGGTAAGCCGTTTCTGAGATTAGCGGTAACAAAAGCATAGACAAAAATTCAAATAATAATTGTTTTGATTTTATTGCGTTTACAAAGGCCCCCAATAATAGGGTTTTTTTTAATTTCTTCCATGTACAGACAGCGATCTGTTACATTTTTATTATATATGTATAGAGTATAGATTGTGGTCGATAGTTTGAAGTATTTCACTCTTTTTTTGTGTTTTTATATGTATAGAAAAAGTTGAAGAACATTAGATTTTGAGCAATGTTTCCGTATTGGAAGCAAACTCTCAAGTTATGTCAACAGGCAGTGAATGCAAGCGTGTAGACGAAGTTGTTATCAAAGTTCCGCCTCAGGTCACAGAAATGATTTCGACAAGCTTGTCCACATTGAATAAAATTATTAGCTTTATCCAGCATTCACAGGTCTGTGCCACGAGTATCACAATGAACGATTTTAAACTTGCAGCTACGTAATCTTGGCCATTACGGTTTCGTCGGATTTTGTTTATTAATGTGACATGAATTTTAATTTATATTACATTTCTACAATAAATTATGTAAAATATTACAGTTTTGTAAATGTGATTAATTTATTTTGTTTTTAACCTAAATAGCTTTTTTTACCATATAACATATATTACGAGTATAACTACTTAGGTACACATTCACATTCTTGAGAAATAATTTTGCTATTCAAGTTATTGAAGCCTCAGGTTTTGGTTGGTTTTAAAATTTTGGTTTAAAAATTGGTAAATAAAATAATATGTAACAATATTTATCTTCGTTGTTATTATTATGAAATGAATGTACGAAGTAATGTAGTTTTGTATATGTGTGATTGTGAGTCTGTTTGATAGTTTGTTACGCTTTAACTCCTTGACGACTGAACGATCATCATAAAATTTTGCTCACACATTGCCAGCAGTACAAAAAATAACATGGGGTATGTACCTTTTATCCTGAAAATAAAACTGTTCCCGAAGTACAAAAACCATCATTGACAATATCGGTTGCCATGGTAATATTTGATGTTTTGGCAATAACAACTTTATGTCACATATTGCCGATAATTCGAAGTTATTGTACGCGGAATCATCCTACAAAAACACCAGTGTGGAAGACGAGAAACAAATGCGTGCGCAGCCGCGGGTAACAGCTAGCGAATAATCCTGACAAGGAAAACATTGCAACTTGTTGTATTACCTTATTTACCTATCTCCATAGGTTTACAAAATAAGTAAATAATAAAATACGATATATTCTCCAAGGTATTTATTATCTTAACGTGGCAATGTGAAAATTTTCGCAGCAAACTAGTCGTAGCAATGGTGACTGGCCGACATATTTGTAATATTTTTCTTGTCGGAAGTCGGAAGGTACGTCTTCTAACGCTACGTGTTTTAAACCAGGCGAACACTTCTTAGCTTATGAACTACTAAGAATATACATTTTTAAGGTATACCTTTGTATTATGATTACTAATAAAAACTTTATTGTCAGTGATGATTTAAAATCATCAATAATAGCTATTATACTTTATGATGTCTCTCAGATTGTAGCCTAATATTCTCACTACACAATAAAATAAACACTATATACGACTACTTATAACAATCAGTCAAGGCTTGGGCCTCAAGAGGTATTGGCAAGAGTGTGACAGTAGTAATAACTGAGTCTCCTTCCTTTTCTTATCATATAATCCTTCCCTTTGTGAGTGCTAATATAGACTCCCGCTGACTATAGTCAGTTAGGCGATTTTGCGTTTTAGTGCCGCAGTCATGACGTCCGGCAAAACGGAAATGATAACGACATTTATTATCAATAATGATTAAAATAGTCCATTTCCTTATTTTCAGGTTTATTTTTGATCAATAAATAATTTACAACGAAAAACTTGTTTTTCTCTCGACTCCCTGAACAGACCCTACATTTTACATTTGAATAATAAACGATAGGTAAGCGTGCTATAACACAGGAATAACATTGCGCGCAGCACTGACTTATTGTAAGTGATAGAATGATGGATAATTAGAAAAAAAACATTTAACCAAAGTTATTTATTAGACGTCATAGTATATTTTTTTGTAAACATAATATCATCGCAATTTACACAGCATTAGAAATGAGCACTTAAGTTGTAATAAATTTAGTGCAAGCAAAATAAACAAGGTCGTAAATAAATCTAAACAAGCAAACGTGACCATAATTCGGTAGGTTAACGTCATTCCTCCGACTCTCCAGTCCAAGAGTCAGGCTGATTTATTATAGTGAGTCCTCACGGGTGTACAACTTTCCTCTTTAGGTATGACTCTCTTAAATTTATGAAGGCTGTTTATGGGTGATCGATATTACTTCCCCCTCTATAATACAATAATATTTTTATATAATTATTCTATTAACTGCATTGGGTCTTAGTTTTTTAAAGAAAAACTTCAACAAGCAATAGTTAATTAAAAAAAAAGGAATAAAACCGACTGACTACTATTTGTACGACAATTCGAGGAAGAATACGGATCTGACACCGCACTCTTAAAAATCGGTGAAGTCGTTTAGGAGGTCACAATGGAACGGACATAAAATACAAAAACATAAAACATCAGTATCAAATTTATATTTTGATATTACAAACAATTTAATTTAGTTTATCTGTATAGAGCTACATTTCACCCGGCGTTGTTGATATTCAATTTTAAAGTTAAGAAAAGTACAATGCACGTGTTTAAAGCGATTAACAATATCAAAAGAGACGGCTGTTTACGACCTCGTCATTTGCGGCAACAAAAAAATAAGTATCAAGGATTTCCACCTGATATTTTGTTGTTATATTTATTATATTACATTGTACGCACTGCTTATATGTTGTAAATAATTTTAAGAATGTGCATTCTTCTTTTTGAACTATGTTTTCTTTCATGTTATTGTGTAGGTTGCTTATAAGACGTATGTATTTATGTCCAACACCTTGAGCAGTAGCGCTAGTAAGCGCTTCTCATATACTATACATGTAGTATGTTTAAGGCAGTCTGAAGCTTTATTATATAATCGGTATAAATTCAGTGAAATTATTTCAGATTTTTCGCCTGATTGATAATGTTATCAATTCGAGCAAATTACAATATTCCGTACTTTTATTAACGTATAGTGACGTATGAGGCTTGGCGTATGGGATATACAAAATCAAATTATCTAATAGGCCTTATTATACCTTAACAATATAATATTTAAATTATTCTTTAAAAAAATGAACTTATAAAACACACTGTGTGTGTGTGTTTTATAAGTTCATTTTAAAGGATAAGTTCATTTCTAAAGGATTTGTATCAGTTAATTTATATTTTATAAGGTACTCGTAGTAGTGATAACATAATGTTACTGCAAATTTGTTGTAGCGACAACGAAGACATTTCATTGCTCAAATAATTCCGAGCTTTACGTCATTGTCAGTTTCACTTTCACGGCACATTTATTTTTGAAACTACCTGTACCTTTATGTGTTACTGAGTTGAATATGTTATTAAATAATTTGTTGTATTTTGGATATACCATTATACTTAAAGGTTATAACCACTTTAACTTTTATATTGAAATGCAATTTAAAGAAAAGCAGCACAGAACTATACAATTGAACAATCACTCAGAGAAAGCCAAAACTACTATAATACTAAACTACATATAATATACATTTTTCAAATATTGAATTACAGTTATAAAATATACTAATGTTATTTAAAATAAGGTTGTAAGAAAGTTTGCAAGGTATGTAGGCACTCAACAAATTCAATTGCAAGAAATACTTATTGTGACATAAAAACATTACCAAGTAACGAACCGTGTAGAGACAACTGGCATGTGAAAAGGGTAAAATGGAACTACCACGAAGGTTCGAAACCTTCTTTATAAATGTGTCCACTCAAATTACCTTTCTTTTCACCGCACATTTTCATATACTTACGTTAGAGAAGTCTTAAAATAATCTTAATCGGCACCAGCAAGTAAAAACTAAATAATTTAATGCTCAAATTTACTGCTACAGTGTAATGATAAGAAATTTGTACCGTAGTACAGCGGTCTGCTCATATAAAGTAAAGAGCTATTTAACCTTAGCTCTTTACAATTTAGAAGAAAGCCTCGTACTAAGGAATTTTATGTATCTTGTGTTCTCGCTCCGTTTCCGGTTTGCCGGAAGTGCATGAGTACAGAAGAGAGGCACTGAAACGTGAAGTTTTGGAGCTGACTTTAGACAACAAGTCTTTATAAGGACTTGTCAAAGGAAGGAGACTCAGCTTGTACTTCTGTCAACGGTTGTGACGATACCTCTTGAGCGTTTAGTGATTGTTATAAGCAGTCGTATAGTGTGTAGTTCCCACTATCAGAAGTGGTATTTGAAGCCTGCAAACGGACGGAACATGGCAATTGTGACTTGTGAACAATACTTTAATGTCGACTTCAAGCCGAAAGCAAAAACATATTCTCATCATTTTTGCAAGTAAACCTGCGGATTAAGCGGGTGAAATATAATTTTCTTAAATGTACGTAGGGTAATGTGATTTATTTCAGAATTCACTTCATCATTACATATAATTTTATATCTACCTACATTATAGTAATCATACACTACACATAATTTTTAATACACGTTTCTCATAACTAAGCACAGGGCAAACCAATACTTAATAAAATTATTCACACAGCAAACACACATCAGGTGAACTTAAACTTTTCACGCCTATAAGCGCGCTGTGCCCAAGCAGATGTATCCGGTGGGATCGGAAGGCTGCGATTGTTGTTTCAGCATCGGTACGACGCATTATTAAATATTTTCTTCCACAGTATTCTGCAAAATCTGCGTTAACTCTCTGCCAAGGGCTTAAGTGGCTGGAGTGGATTATCGCGAACAGAGCACCAAGCCTCATGAGCGGCACATTTTCGCAATATCTTGGTCTAAGCTCGGTCAATAAACATAACTACGTGATAAATTTTTCATCTTGTTCACCCCCAAATTACCCTCATGAACCTCTTTTAAAACCTGCTGTCGCAATTTTGGTATTACAATTCAATCCTTATAAATTAAACAACCCAAGGCAACCATAATGTCCCGCCTCCGAGCAAACATAACATAACCTGTGTTTTTACTTAACACCGAGTCGCGACTCGTTTCCTTACGTATATCATTAAAACTAACGGGTATGGAATCCTCAATTAAATTATTGTAAGAACTCACCGCATGCGGTCGACGTTCGTTCGACAGCGGGAGACGGGACATGGCGACGCCGGCCCGTTGGCCTCCGAGTGAACGAACGTCGTAACGTAACACGTAAAATCGCGAACAATCAATCAATTCGTGGCAACGGATAAAAGTCCCTCTTAATTTTGGGGTTTATCGTGATTTTGTAATCTCCGCAAATCCCAATCGACCCGTTTTCTTTAATAACCGGCACTATCGGCGTATGAATCTTCCACCTTGTAGATGTGCCCCTCGGCTTCGGCGATGCTCGCGTTAGACTCGGGATCGAAGTGCGAGCGCCACGGGCCGCGCGCGCACTTACATTGGCCGCTCGGCACTGACCTGTAATGGAACGGTCTTTGTACATGTACTTAGGTTATCCGTAAACACCTCGGAGAATTCGGCTGTAAGTTGGTTCACGAATGGCTTATCACTGTTCTCATTTAGCAGCAACTCAATATTTAAGGCCCAAAGCCTAACAGAGTGCGCCCCTCCCCCTCTCTATTAAGATTTTAACGTGGCCCATTGTAACATCCACGTAACGTTTTATATAAGGATTCTATTTGAGAGCCGACATAAGTGCATAACTTAAGATTATATGCGCGCTTGCAGCACTCTTCATAACTGTACAGCACGAAACGACGCCCATCTGGCCGATGAGGTGTACCGCAACGCCAGCAGCGCGCAGCGTGCAAAGGCTAACACCTCCTTATATCGAATATTCCTCTCCGTAAATATTTTCGAACGCATAATATCGCTCACGAAGCCTGACACGCATTGGTCTCTCGAATTCTCCTCCAGCGTCGCGCCGATATTACACGTCGAAGCCGGACGCTTAAGGTTTTGTGAGTAATCCGACAATGACTCGCCGATTCTTTGTTCGCGCAGTCGAAATTCATGATGTTCTGCAATTTCCGAACGTTGCGGTTCCAAGTGATTCGATCCTAAACTCACTAGCTCGTCGGATGTCTTGTCCTCCGTGAGTGTGGGAGAACAAAGATCACACATGAGCGCATACGAGGCTTCGCCGACGACGGCTATTAGCAACAACACTTGCAAGTCTGTCTTGATTTCATTTAACACTATAATACATATTAAAGCACATGCTTAACTCGTCGAACGCACGCCGGCTCATGTTTACTTGCTAAGTCGAACTGTTATAATTATTCAATCGGAATGATTACTGAGGCAAAACTTTGTAACTTTTATTAAAATCGCGCGTAATTCTCCTGGTCGCCAATGTAATGTCAATGAAAGGCGGGGTTCAGGACAGGACTGATTTATTTCAGAACTCACTTCATCTTTACTTTTTTTATAGCATAAGGGGGCAAACGAGCAACGGGTCGCCTAAAAACTAAGAGATCACCGCTGCCCATGAACATCCGCAACACCTAATAATCCAATAATTCTATATCTACCCACATTATAGTAATCATACACTACACATAACTAATATTTAATTTTAGTAAAGTAATACCAAAATACACAATACAAAAATATATATCTATCTATTCTATACATATAATAAAAATGTAACTGATCGCTGTCTATGGAACATATTTGAGAAAAACTTTTATTGGGGGCCTTCATAAGCTCAATAAAATCCAAAACAATGATTTAGATATTAGAATTTTGTGTGTTGTTTTGTTAAATAAGTTTTATTATTTTATTAAGAAAGTTATATCAATTTAACGAACCATTTTGTTCGATAAAAATGTTATAAGATACCTGTTCTAAATTTTAGTTAACTATATATTATAATCTTTAAAATGATGATGATTGAAAATATGTAAAGTTCAAAAGACACACTGTCCATTGGGATATTTATAGCACAGGCTATGTGCGTGTTTCCGAGATGCACGGCTCTCCCTGGTAATGGTAACAGCTATTTTTGGTAACTCAGTATTTACACGTATACTTTGCTACAGTCATGTCGACGTCCCCACATATGCGGGAAAAGGGCAGGGAGTGGATGATGATGAGCTTAGGGTAGTATTTAAGTTGGTAATATCATGTCGTGTAGGTAAAATTGCAGGGTGGGTGAAACCGCGGGGCATAGCTAGTTAGTAATATTTCTTCCGACACACGCAAATATTACATAATGTTTGGTTACATGTACATACAAATATGTTGGACGCCAGCAATAAAATAACGTCGAGGACCTAGGATAACATAAAGAAAGAAATAATGTACCAGAGTAGGTAAAATATGAACAAAAGACTTGAGGACTGAAATACGTTGTATCCCATCGTTATACATCCGAAGTAAATTAAATCACACTCAATATGTTTCCTGCATTTCGGTTTGTGGAAAGATAAATATTGGCCCGCTATTATGAAAGGCTTTCTGCATGTGCAAATATGCTAAGCTGGCCGACAGCCAGTTACTTGTCTTTTACAAATCTGCAAGTACTTATGCGTAGCTTTTAATATCTTCTGTGAAATTTTGTCAATCTCACGACAGATTTTTTTAATACATTTTACATTCACTGATGCCTTTTTTTTCTTGTACACAATATCCTTTTGCATAGACAACCATATGAACATAATGTAAATGTACATAGATTCCATGTTATTAGACGGATTCTTCTAAAACTAAACATTATTTTCTAAGAACATTTACAACTAACTAATCAATTTCATTTCATGGTCCTATATTCTTAGGTGAATTAAAAAAATATATGTATAATTATCATCATCATTTTATCTATATATCTATACAGCTAAATAAAATTGAAGTGTCTGTATGTAATATCAAGATAAAATTTCCATACTCAATACACATGATGCATATACGGTGCTTATAACAATAATACATTTTTTAAATGTTTTGTCTGTCTGTATGTACCATATGTCCGGTTATTCCGGGTAATCTCCGAAACGACTGAACCGATTTGGTTGGGACTTTTACTGGAAGAAGTAGGCTAGCGGACGAAGTCGCGGATGTCAGCTAGTTACAACAATAAAACCATTCCTCCATTAACAACTAAGAAGTTAAATGTAAAGTAAATATTGAAGGGACAACTAGAGGGCCCCTCAGGGCAGATACGCAGTCTTGTGTTTGTTTTTTATTCTCAGAAAGATTTCTTCACAGTGTCTTGTTTAATCGCCAAGCTCCTATAACATAATAAATCATTAAATTTCTTTATTTCTACAACCAGCAGAGGATTGTTGGAAAAATATACTTTTCTATATTTATCCAACAATCCTCAAAATCAAAGACTAGTTAGTTAGTAGACGTACTTAGACCACTGCGATAAGCGCCTCGCTTGCTGTTGTTTCATCATTTCAATTCAAATCGAGACAAAATTAAAATTATATTATAATTAGTGACATTGACAATGGCATAAATAAGTCCTTTTAGATAATAATCATATTACATACCCTTACGACTCCAGAGGCACAGACCTAGACCTACATATAAGAATATCTTGTCTGTTGCTATATAATTACT
Organism: Papilio elwesi; assembly: GCA_029849275.1. NCBI lineage: Eukaryota > Metazoa > Arthropoda > Insecta > Lepidoptera > Papilionidae > Papilio > Papilio elwesi. Next base: position 5,815,666 of record CM056687.1, on the reverse strand, counting down.
AAAACTTAACTTGTAATATGTTGAATGCTGTGTATAGCTCTCATTGACTAAGTTATCAGCATTGAATTCATTTGAACATATAATTGTGAGTATTGAGATACCCCAGCTGTTGGTAGACCTATAATAAATAAAAAAACACTGTCTTAAAAAATGCCGCATTGCTATAGGCCTAACAATGCATACTCTCCAGTGCATTTTATAAAAAAATAACAACTGGCTGTTCAGCGGAGCTTTTCCTCCATTTCTCTTTTCATGTCAGGGACATGCACGTGTCAGTTGGCAGAGAGTAGCGTTCGTTACTGTCGAGTTAATATTCCATCATTTCCACAAGCAAGCAAAACTTATACAGAATTATTCGACAAATATTAAATGTACCAGTTATAGTAATGGAATTAGATTAGTTTTCTTTTTTAGATTAGATTTGACATTCCATCGGCTAAAACTTCGATAATGATTCAATTATTTTATATTTGTATGTTGTAAATTTGTAATTGTGTGTTATAATTGTGATATTTTTACGCGGCACTCTTATTCTTTCATTTTATTCTCAAAGTTTATGCGTCCGGCGCTAGAGTTGATGTAAGAAAAAAAATGGTATGTACATAAGGACAAGAAAATCACATTTTAGTAAATTTAAGAAAGGCTAGTGATAAAGTCTTAAAGAAACTGATAAAATCGTTGTAAACTAAAATATTAGGACTAACTAGGACACGTAACTCACGTATATCAATAATCAATTTGCACCCTTCAAACGTAGCATATTCGCAAGAAAACTGCCTACTATTACATTTTAGCAACAATCACGTGTAATGTAATGTAAAATATTCAAAACAGGTAGACAGGCGCGACAATAGTCCAAAAATAAATAAACAGTCAAGAAAAATAAACCCTTGTATGTTTCAGTAAAGTTCAAAATTGAATACAAGAAAAATAAATAAGAAAAGTTCGTCGAAACTGTTAGAAATTCAAATAAGCATGTTGCTAACGCGTGATGCTGGAGCACGTTGTTCACGAAGCTATAACATTTTCCCCTACATTATATCGGCTAACACGGCTAAAGAAGTTGTCAATATTGGGTGGAGCCAATTCTGAGCCACTTTAAGAAGATTATAATAAGACTTTATTTTACTTCTAAAGGATGTCTGTAACTAGCTGAAGCGTCGAATTTTTTCTCATTTTGAAGCATGAAAATCAAAATTAGAACGCTCCAACCAAAATAATTATTAGGTTAAATTCCATTGCGACCGGCGAATCGAAAATTCATATATGCATAAAGATGAAAATAGCTAAGACGGGGAAAAAGAATTTCTCATTGCTCGTTTATTATCGCCTGATAGATGGTACTTTTCTCTCCTAATGGAAAAGTTCGTGGAAAGTACTTTTTGCCGTCTCCGAGCAGTAGTTGGTATGATATTATATACATATATATATATATATATATATATATATATATATATATATATATTGTAAAAATGGCATTATAGGTCTGAATGTTAAATAACGTAACATTTAGATACCGCTAATAATAACCAAATTTATATATCTGTTGAGGATTGATTTTACAATTTTATTATTAAGTAAGCTAAGCTAAGGTAAGGTAAGCTCAAAATAAGCTACATTATTTATGTTTATGCTGGTGGGGAACCTTGAACTGTCCAAGACCTCACAATATTCCTGCCATATATCCGTGGCCTTGCTACTACGTCCTGCACATGCGAGCAGCGTCAGGGCGTCAAGAAAGGGATATAAAAAACACGATAAATAAATAAATATTGTGAATTGGGTTGGTTTTCTTTTTTCACTAAATGTAACAAAAACTGTCTACAACAACAAGAAAATTATGTATCCCCCTAAGGTTGTTGTCAAGAGGTCTATTTTAAATAATAAAATAAATAAATATGCACTCACGCCCGTACCGCAGAGGGATAGGCAGAGATTATGGATTTCTATTTGGCGCGATCCTGGCATACCTCTCTCGCTTCTTCTACATCCAATACATCTACGCATACATGCTCGTCGGTTACGGGTACTCCTTATATTGCCCTTCTTTAGTATGTCACTAATCTGGTAGATATAAGTTCTTCTTGGGCGTCTCCTGCCAACACTGCCACGCACGCTGCCTGTCCTGGCTTCGCCCGGATATTACTAATTATGTTGACCCGATCGCTACCAAACAAATGAACACCCGCTGTGCCAATCTGAACAGCCCTTCTAAATATCATCGAAATCGATCCAGCCGTTTCGGAATCTGTAGGTCTATAGGGAACATACATACTTCGATTTTTATATACTATGAATACATGCACAAAATGAATGAATTAAATGAATAAATGCATACACAAAAGTTCATTCAAGTCGATTCAGCAGTTTACTTGCAGTATAGATTGCAGCGCCATCTGTTGGGTTTATCTAAACCATCCTCGAATTCACTTCAACACATACAGAAAAATTATATATATATATATATATATATATATATATATACAATATATATAATATATATATATATATATATATAAACAAATACATATCTACGAGAAGATTTCAAGTTTTTAATAGTGTTGAAAAGTTTTGCTTTGAGCAGAACATGCGGGCGTAATCTCGAGAAAGTAGTTGCCACGAACTCAATTACGGTTTGCGAAACTGTTTTATAAAAACCCATATTTTCATATGTCGTAAAACGTTGAGAACTATTTTTATTCTAGGTTCACAAGTAACTAGAACTAGACAGTTAGTACATGAAAATTTGTGACCACGAAATGGTGACCCACCTGACCATTGCACATTGTCGTTTATCAAAAAGAATGTAATGAAGAGGAAGGAAGAACTATAACTATAAGACTATAACTAAGGAAGGAACTATAGCGTACAATATCGGCAATTTTTCAACAAGCCTCGAGATATTAAGCGCATATCAACCATAGGATGTCAATTCTTTATACTATTTTACTAACTACTATATCATTGACGGATCTCAAGGTGTAAAGGGTCTTAACTTTTACTTAAGCCCTCCGGTGAAAAGTTATCAGAATTTGTAATACCCTCGGGAAACCCAAAAAAATCCGTAATCGCCACTGTACTATACTGTACTTTGTAAACGTAAAATTTGGGGTTTACAATGAAGATAGATTGTATAAAATGATCTTTACTCATTCGTGACCTAAAGGTAAAGGAAAAATGCATGCCTATATATATAGGTAATGTTCCTATTGGAGAAATATTAAAACTATATATGTATATAGTATTAATAGTCTTGCGGAATGCACGGAAACGAATTCATTAGCAGGCGTTTATGCGCACTCGGTTTGTTATAAGTTTGCAGCGTGAAGCAGCCAGCAGCTGCAAGTGCTATTCGACTGGTTTCCTCCTTCAGTTAGGCAAGCACACAATTTAAACTTAACAACGCTCAAATAATACTTATTTCACTGTTTATTTCGTTATTTTTTTAAACAAATGTTTATTTAATTGCTACAAGAAATAAAATTCTTACTTTCTATACCACACTTTACATACAAACAATAAGTAATGTTCTGTGTAGAGTTATAATTCCAGCTATGAAGAAACTAGAACCATTATCTTTCGATTGTTTTTCTTTTGAAAAAATATTTACTTTATAAAATACTATTATATTTATGTATATATTCTACCATTCGTATGTATTTCTGTATTCATTTTAATTAGTATAATATCAGAAATAATTATGAATCTTATTCTCATTCTAAATCTACACATCTATATAATTTGTTGCCGTCTAACGTATGTGTTTGTGTATCGTACTGAGCTGGGTCCTCACGATACAGGCTGCGCCTAGTGCGAGGATCCTGAATATTTCTGTTTAAACCAAGCTGTGTCCATGGACAATGCTCTATAGCATATTTATACCATTAAGTCTATTGTCTGGACTCAAATAAATTATTTTATTTTTTTGTTCTTACATATTTAAATTAAACTGTAACTGATAGTTGTCTATACATGGAAGATATTTGAAAAAACTATCATTGGGGGCCTTTATAAACGCAATAAAACCTTAGAATTTTTATCAGTTTGTATATAACATACATACCTTGGTAACAGCTATATTTGGTAACGCAATATTTCTAATTACGTATATAGACGATTTTAGGAATTATGCATGTATTATTTTGTAATATGTTTTGTAAGGTTAGGTTAGTAGCTTATTATTCCCGAGGAAGGTTGGCGTTAGGCAGGCGGGTTTAAACAATTATATATTTTAAACTCATTGTTACTCTGCTACGGCCACACTGTGTCGACCCCCACATACGCGGGAATAGGGCAGAGAAATGATGATGAGGTTAAGGTAGTATTAAATAGATAATATCATTTCGTTTAAGTAAAATTGCAGGACGAGTGAAACCGCGGGGCGCAGCTAGTATTTAATTTTTAATAAACGATAATTGTTTATTTGTGTTTGGTGACGTAAAAGAGCAAGTCTATGCTATACATATAATAAAGAGCTTTTAGGAATTATGGAATATTTCATCATCTCTCAGCTAAACTTAGCAAAAGCTATTTAATGAAATGGCAACGTTTTAAGTAAACAAAGGTGAAGTTTGTAATGCGCAGACAGCATTGTTCGATTTTTGTGGAAACTAATGAACAGATCGTTGTTTATTATATAGTCAAGAAATTTTAAGCAAAGATTAACGGTGCCAAGAACACTTTTATCTTTGCAAAATGAATCTTTTTTTTATTCTGTTTGTTATTTATATTTTTACTATCTGTGTGTATTATTTACATGATGTTTAAGATCAATATCAAAAAATACTACCATTTTTCCATTCTCTTGAAAATATCACATTTGATCTACAAATAATAATATTAAACTTTTAATCGATATAGGTAGCCCCAGTTTTTTAACAAAGTGCAAATCCCACACACAAGAACAGTCCCTTGAGTATTGTTATGCAATAAAACTAAGAGAAAAGCGGTTTAAAGGACCGGCCAGAGATGAAGTTTTCAAATACTTTTTCAATTGTCTCAACACTGCTCTGGACCGGTCGCTAACTCCCCGAAACTTCTATTGATCTTTCCGCGAACTAAACGTTACTTACTGTCGTCTACAAATATAACTTACTGATACGAAATCGTCAATGCAGTTTTATTGGTGGACATTTTTGCATTTTTTGGGTGATCTTTTTCGAGGGTATTTGCGGGTGTGTGTTTCTATTTATTTATAGAAGAAAGTGGCAAAGTGACCGCTATCCATCGCGCTAGACATAATGAGTTGCAGATACGTTGTCTACCTACAATGCACAGAGGAGGGGATTCTGTTTCGTTTCCTATCCATCCCAGGGAAGGGGAAGAGGACCTGATGCCAGCCTCTTGCAACAGATGTTGTTACGGGCTCTACCACTGCTCTGTAAAGTGTATTTAAATATATATGAGAGTATGTATTTATCTTGAATACATGTATGTCCGTTCCATTGTGTGTTTCTGAAGCTTTGACTGGCTTGACCAATGTCGAAGATTGGTGTAACACTCAACTGTTCCTCTACGTCATTTCAGTAACCACGGTGTTACATTTAAACAAACATTTCGATGTCTTATTGCACACTTTATTTTTATTTATTGGTAAATTAAATGCAGAATTAATAGAAAAATGATTTTCAAAGCCACAATCGCAAACTAAAAATAAACTTAAAATGACTGCCGCTAAATGATTCATTTTCACAAAATTTTCATGCAAACGAAACTGTTTTGTGTTATTGGTATTGTAATAAAGAAGACAAATTAATCAATTTAAGAGACGTATTAATTTGAATGTAAACTCAAATTAAACATACCTTATAACAGCATAAATATGTGTTTACCACGGGGGCCATTGCCAATTCCTCCGTAAAGGACTTCGTGGAAACCATGATGACCACATTGCCAAATTAGGATATTATTTCGCAGTTCTTCAGCATCAGATTTATTTCCTTTTTTATCTAGTGTATGATGTATATCTGCTTCATACTTAAACTGTCTACGTAATTTACGATCCCAATCAGGCAAGATTTTAACTCCAGTTATAGTTCTAAACAACAGGTGTGATGATAGGTTAACGTCTAACAACAACGAGCTACTAATTGTATACCGCCGTCAACATATTCTCTTTAGATCCACCATCTGCAATGGTTCACTAGAAAGGTTAACATAAATGTAAAATGTAAATTTGCCATTCTATTAAATATCCTCATAGGTATAGTACATTATATAATCTTACACAAAAAAGCGTGGTAAAGACTAGCTATATAGATATGTTTTCAAATAATTAATACTTAGAGGACCATTTTATTTCGACGAAAAAGCAATAATCGAACATGTACCTATGGGTGAGTTTATTTAAAAACAAATGTGCTGAGTGAGCAAAACCGACGAAGACAAACTACGCCTCACCCTTGCTACATCGTAATCTCTCGGGTCCCATTACATGGCACATAAATACACATCACGTTATTCACATAAAATCATAAGGTCACAACGTTGCTACTCCTACATAGCTTTTACATTGCCAAATTGAAATATATGATAATCTAACAGTGGTAGAGTCAGCAACAACATCTGTTGCACAAGTTGGCCGGCTCGACCAGTGAAATACCATGACCTTACAGAAGACAGGCGTGAAGTAGAAGTAACATCCTTTTCGTCTGATAAGTGAGGTGCCGGAGGCCTCATTTTAGTCCTCTTCTCCTTCCCACCCGTTCCTCATAAGGGGGATAGGATGGGAAAAGGAAGAGGATTAGACGGGGAGGGGGTTAACGGGGAATAGGAAATATTCTTTTTCCTCTCTATGTCCATTAAGGTCGGCAACGCGTCTGCAACACATTTTCTTGTTGCGGATGTCTACGGGTAGCGCTCACTTGTAAAGTGTGCGATCAGGTGAACCGCTTGGTCGTTTGACACCTACTCATATAAAAAAAATGATAATTACCTAGATTAAATAAATCAATTGTGATTTTTAAAAGTCTGTTATTGCTGGTTAGAATTAGATATTGCATTTAATTTTATATTGATTATTTTATTTACATTCGCTTATTATATCTATATTTTATATATTATTATGAAATTAAAATTATAGAAGCGTTATTATTTATTAAGTAAATATTAGCTACACTCGTTCGGTCCCACACACAACAGTCCTATATAGATACTAAGCACATTTGAGTGCTTCCGTATTATTATTTTGTCCACAAAAAATTATTACTTTAATATTGGAAAATCATTATAACATTCATCGATAAAAGAAGGGCGTGTAAAATAGAAAGAAAATTCTCATTCATGAAAATTGATAATAATCATAACGTCTCCAATTTAAACTCAATTGTACACTACATTGAATTTTAATTTAACTCTAACCGGAGTTTTAAAGAACCGAATCATCCACCGCGTCTGTACCAATTCACCGCTGCCACCCCGCCGCGCTGGGAGCAATCTTCGGTTACACAATTTCAATTATCTTGAAGAAAAGTTGGATGACTTGCACGTATTTATTTTTTAATAACATAACACCAATACTAAAGTCCGTAATTCAGAGGCAGAGAGTGTCCCGTAAAGGCCCCTAGTAGTCGTCGTCGCACTGGGAGTGTAATGAATATTTGTATTTATTATTTTTTAATGATTTAATTGCGAAAACAGAGTCGAAATACATTTAAATCCTTGTCCTGTTTGTTACAAGGTTCGAATGAACAGAAATAATTAAATGTTGGGGTAATCATCCCCATACTCAGCATCTTCAGTCCAAAAAAAAAAAAGTTTGTTCCTATATTTAAAGAATAGTATTCTCTAATTATAATTGACTTTTAGCCCGTTTTATAAAATGGGAAGCGAATTTTGGCAACAATAATTTCCCATGTGAATATTTAGGGACACTTCTTCCAATTATTCATTGAACCAGTATTGTTATTTATTGTTAATAATTCGAACGGCGTGCCGAGTTTTCAGTAACCAAATCTCATGTTCCTGACTTATCTTAACGAGGTATGAAAAATGACAGCCGCCATTATTTGCGTCATATCACCGAGCTAAGATACTTTTTATAATAAATCATTCACCGCCAGCCTTACACTTACGTACCAATAGGTACGGTTACTGGTTGCCTTTACTACACGTAACAACAACGGTAAAAGTAGAGGTAGAGTTTAACATAGATGAAAATGTGGAGGTACGACATGGTGTTCACTTACACCAAAATATTTCCTTGAGTTGTAAGCGGTCGGTTAATATGCGCACAGAGATAATAATATACTCCGTACAACAGAGGGACAATCCCATTGGTCGATTTGACCCCACACTAAGTCGCGCGGCGCGAGCTTGGTACAACAACGAGTTCTATGATTGTCAGTATAATGTTATTTACTAAGAAAACTTACTAGATGGCACTTTACGTGGAAATTATAAATGGCACTATTTTCAGACAACGAACATAACAAAACATAACTAAAATAGGTAGGTAGGTACCTACCGCTACCGGCCTACGTTAAAACCAATACCACCAACCAAAGCACCCTATATAATAATAAGGTTATTAAGACCAACAACTGTAGGAGATACATCCTAAAGGACGGCACCGTCGTCATGTGTCAAGCGTGTCGCCGTCCCGGTGAGTCACTTAGGCATGTTATCTCCGGTTTTTCGGCGCTGTCTAACACTGAGTATCTGCACAGGAACAACCTAGTAGCCAGGATTCTCCATTAGGAGCTCGCTCTGAAATAAGGTCTACTGGATGTTAGACTGCCTTATTACAAATACTTGCCGGAAGCCGTGCTAGAAAATAGACGCGCCATGCTGTACTGGTACCGGCCCGTCATCACGGACAGGACCATTCTCGCGAATAAGCCTGACATCGTGCTGATGGACCGGGCATAGTCCAGGGTGTTTTTGGTCGACATAACCATCCCATATAACGAGAAACCTCGTGAACGCCGAAACAGAGAAAAAGAGGAAATACCTGGACCTGGCGCACGAGGTGAGCGACATCTGGGGTGGTTTGCCGACTGAAATAATCTTGATAGTTGTCTCTGCAAACGGGTTAATCCCAGTCACCCTCTCTGGATATCTGAGGCGACTGGGACTCCGGGACGGTGTGCTCCGAGCTCAAATGCAGAAAGCGGTGCTTCTCGATACCGCCCGGATAGTCCGCCGGTTTCTCTCCCTTTCCCCCTAACCCTCGGCCGTCTGGTCTCCCCTGCCGAGGGAATCCCGTCTGGTTGGGATTTATTTGTGTATTTATATATTGTATATATTATATGTATTTATTACTTTTAAATTATAATATCTTTTTTTGTTTATATTTTAATTATGTATTTATTTTATGTAATGTATTGTAATATATTCATACCCAACCAGACGGAGAAAACATTTTAACTACCACAATAATAATAATAATCTTTATTAAGCACACAACTTCAACAACTATACTATTGTACGTAGTATATCTATATTATTATTATCTTTGTGCTATAAAGATAAATTGTTAAATTAGCGCCCATAGCGCCGCCATTTGAAAACCAATGAAAATTTTGAAGAATAAAACTAAGTAAATCACTGACGTAAAACAAAACAAGTTACATGGCGGTTTCATTGTGCTTTTAATATGATTTACTTTTCCATGGTTCACAATGCTTACTCGTAGCGACATCTTTACGTACTGAGCATGTACTTCATTGTCCAATGTATGAAACTGACCAGACATGGTATGCGATACTCGTAAACAGACGCACGGAAATGAAAGTAAAGCACATACGGAAATGAAGGAAGCCGCAGATACTTCCCGATCCCACACGCACTTTGTTAGTTATGGCTTCTTGTAAGTTTCTCTTAGCAGCTACATCGCAACCAACTAAGTATATTTACTTAAAGTATGAGCATTATTTTATGAAAATAAAGACGTCAATATTAAATTCCGTTACAATTCATGAATTGTCAAAAAGAAATTAATAGTGCCGTGATAGCTCAGTTACTAAGCTTTCGAATTTATTAAAGAAGAACGCGGCAATGAGCAAAGGGGTCACCAGATATAAACAAATATTTAGTAACGCAAAAATAATTTGCAGATGTATTATCATGTATTAAATTGGTTGTGTTGTGTTCCCCCGACCGGGATCCCGCCTTGTCGTGGCGGTGGGGCTCAGTAACCGTGGGTATGGGCCACCCACGGTGAAGCTAAGAGGAACCCAAGGCCGGTCCGTGAGGGAGGACCGGCCAGAGGGCCGCTCGCGGTGTGCTCATTGGAGCCCACCTTCGAGCGCGCTGGGAGGCTGCGGGGACTCACCCCCGCAGTGAGGGTGAGTCGCGGAGGGAGAGGAGTGTTGGTAATGCGGTGTGCCACTCGCCCCGCCCTCCGCTACTCAGCGCAGCTGATGCGGCGGTGGTGGAACTGCGAGGGGAAGGGCAGCCTTCCCCTTGCAGCTGCATTTCGCGTAATCCCGACGCTGGGACCGCGGGCCTGTGTTTTTCAAGACGGAGGCCACGAGGAGTGAACCTCTATAAAAAAAACTCAAGGCTGCGTCAGCGGGGGAGGGCGAGGACTTAAATATTCCAATATTTCAATATTCGAACATTCTATTGTAGAAACTTTCCAACATATCAATATTCTATTATACCATCGTTCCAAAATTCCAACATACATACAAAGTCCCTGCATTTCACTGTTCCAACGTTCCAATATCCCGTCATTCCAATATTATTGGAGTTATTCTGTAATGTTGTTGTATCATGTCGTGACCTGTCGTGTTGCATGTTGTTGCTGCACGATGTCGCAGGCCGTTCTTAAGTCATAACGGGATATCCGGACAGACAGAAAATTAATAAGGCCTATCATTTGCGCAATCAAATATTCTTATTATACACCAATTTTCATTAAATGCCAAGCCCTTTGTAACATACATCGAGACATACTGCCAACAGATAAACAGACAGATATATTATATAGTATTTCTCTTGTTCATGTCCTTACCTCATATATATTAGTCAAATCACGTGTTCTTGCTACATACCAATTTTCATTATGATCGGCCAAGGAGTTTTAAAGAAAAATGAAACATGACGCACAGACAAAAAAAATTAAAATGGTAGTATCGATGTCAATGATGCATAAAATGAATATTATATCTTCATGATATACGAATGAATGAAGCAAGAATGGTGTCCCAGGATCGGGGCTAAATAGAATTCCATAATCTGTGCTCTAGCATCCTTGTTCTTTGTTCCTTGATCTTTTTAACTACGCAACGGATTTTAATATGGTATTTATCAATGGACGGACTGAGTCAAGAAGGTTAAAATGTTTAAGACATGCATATTATAGTAGAGAAACGCAGAGAATTTGAAAAATGTTGTAAAAACATATTTTTGTGCGCTTACATTGCAAATGTTGGTGACACCTTACGAGATAAACCTTAAAAACATCTACAAAAAAGTACACGATGGCATATATCTATCTTGTAAGGATAGCTGAATATACCCAATGTAGAGCAGTCAGAGAATGCGCACGTAGCGCGAAGCAAGGGAGCTGATATTCATTCTCTAACGAGAGACATTACAGAAGTAAGCGAGACGATATTCGTTCTGACGCGGGACACTACATCTGTCTCCGTCCGTCGTCCTCACTGCACAAAGACGGTCTCCGCTGATCACATTTATGCGACCATAGTAGGGTAACTGTTGTATCTATCTCGCTAAAGTGTACTTCTCAAGGATCGTAAATGTAATCATAGGGCAAGTTTTGGTAATAAATTGAAACATAAATAGTACTGAAATAATCTTAATTAATTTAAAACACCGGCCGGCGTCTGTACAAAAATAAAAACAAAATATGCTCAAATCACTTTTGTTATTTATTATGGCGAGGATTTAAGTCACTTTAAATTCCTTGTAACTTCCTATAGTTAATTTAATAAATATGCATTGTTTCCTCCATTGTAATAAAATCTGTACAATTTTGATATCGTTTTAAAGTAATTAGGTTAACAGTTTGGCTCATAGACCCATGAAGATGATATATCTTAAACTTCTAATTGATAGTTAATACATCGATAAAATTACACCAACAATAAAAAGTAAGCCTTGTATCGGCTTTTTAATAGAACAAATGCATAGAAACGCTCGGTCATGGTAAAAACATTAGTCAGACAAAAATGAACTACGTCTAATATTAATAAAGTATCAAAATAACCTTGTTGACATCTGGGCCTATAGGCTTTTTATCTATGAATAGAAGACTCCAATGAAGTAAAAATGCTAGTCACTTACATTCATTTAAAGTTAACACTTATTTTTTACTTTAAAATATAGTCTATAGATTCAGGATAGGCTAATGTATGTATTTTACAATGTACATTCTATGAAATGCATGTGTTTAACACAAGAGTTTACTGTATGAACAATACACAGTGTATTGGAATCTGCTTTATGAAGATATATAATATTTTTGCCGATATTATAATATAAGTATTTTATTCTGTTCTAAAGGTATATAATGCATGTTATTTAATCCTGTAGATTTGTTAACTTCGCTGGAATAGCTTCAGGCGAATAAAACAATGTGACACGTGCACTACGTCAGTTATAGAAGCACAATATTTTTTTATTTTTGATGAAATTTAAAGTATTGCGGTATCAAATATAATTAATTTACCAATAATTATTAATCTACATATATTATATATTATACCCTTGTCAAATTTTTGTAATTACTCTTAGTAAATTTGTTTCATCGACACTTTGTTGGTGGTATTTATTTATACCACTAACAACTAACTTGACGTTTGTGTTTATTCATCAGTTTTTAAGATAATTCATCTCATTTGCATTTACTTAACCGTACGTTTTCACTGCGTCTGTTTGTATGGCTGACATGTCACTGTTTGCCAGGAATCTATAGCTCGAGAGCTCCGTCGAAAAAGGGCGCCTCGTCTCGGTACGCTACTTTATTATAAATTTGTCCTAGGATATTATTATTATTATATTATTATTATTGCGAAAGATTTATCTATTATTTACAAGTTCATATCCAACAATTTCAAAGTATTACCTAAAGTGGTAAATTAGGCTCCATAATCTTAGAAATTCGCATGAAAATATGAAATGGCTGCTAAGTAAAAACATTTATTACAATATCTCTTCTATGTATCTGTTGACTTAAACGCTTCTGGCCAAGTACGACTAGCGCGACAGCGCCTGGCGTACTCCGGCGCGACCTGGTGCAGCCACTGTGCTTGTATCGCCGACACTGAAACGAGGTATGCGCGGCGCGTGTGCAGCAACTCAGTATAGAGGACTGCGGGCGGCAGCGGCCGCGCGGAGTGCAGCACGCCACCCGGGTGTAGCGCCGCCGCCGCTCCAGACCCCGTCACGTACTTCGCCCCGCCGACGCCCGCGCCCGTCACTCCAGTACGCAACCAAGCGCAGTTCGTAAACAAACCGCTCAGCAAACATTTCAACAACTGAAACAACGCGCAGGCACTAAACATCCCTGTGACTTCAAATAAAGTTATATTTCTAGAGTAATGTGTGCTTTGAAAAGAAACGCTAATGCCTCTTAGAATACACACTGAGAAACCTCGGCACAGATGGTTTAATTTAAATGTTTAAAAAGAAACGCTAATGTCTCTTAGAATACAGACCGATAAACCTCGGCACAGACGGTTTAGTTGCAATGTTTAAAAAGAAACGCTAATGTCTCTTAGAATACAGACTGAGAAACCTCGGCACAGACGGTTTAGTTGGAATGTTTAGGAAGGAAGGAAGGTTTACCACAATTTTTATTTACCTGATCTAATGCAGTTCCACAACTTGTCACCGTCATGTTAAGTCTCTGACAAATAGATAGTAATTGTTGTCTGATATCATATGCATAGGTCAAATTCTTGTGATTCAGGTAGTTTTCCTTGCACCATTGCTGTAATAAATATCATGTGTAGCCATAGATTTCCATGTATAATATGACTAAAATTTAGATTCTCCTATGCGAGATTAAAGTGATTCTCTATAGTAACTTGGCGTGTACCAGTTCTTTGTAATACGAAACAAGCACGATTTTAACTCACTCTGAGCTGATCGCGAGGAATTAATTTTAAATGTTGCTTAAAGTTTGCATTTGCTTGCTGCTATTTGTTATTCGAAACAAAAGATAGAATAGTACTGTTCAATAAGGGACAACACTTCACATTAACTTCACAAATTTTAAAGAACAGAACAACGACATAACATAACCTCGGATGGAGTTTAGATTTTGTAGTCGATTCATGATTCAATCATAATTTATCACAACGCCAACAAAATGCAAGCACAATCCAAAATACCAAAGGCACCATCTATTAGAATTAACATTATCAAATCAAACTTACACCGAACAGCGCTTAGACAAGTAGTCTATGGGCAAGGTACTACTTATTTTACTAGTCTATAGTTATATATCCCCTTCAAATTGAAAAGCAATATTGATACACTGCTGTTAGGTGGTTATAATACGCACCACAATACCGTTACTAATGACCTCAAGCTTTAAGTGTTCGAACGTTATCCAGGTAACCCTAGATACTACTGCACGCCAATGTCTTGTGGTTTAAGGTTTAGGTCTAATGCTGTGACATTTTACTATAAGAAATGTTAACATACCTTTTTTAAAGGTGCTTTACAAAAAGCTTTAAAAACATTTAAAAGTGTAACATGATCTCCTAATGTTGATACAAATTTTTGTTTCACTTTTAAGGCTTCTTCCCTCTTATGTATAGGCATGTGGAACACATTTTCACTTGACAAAACCGCCACCAAACTTAAGGCCTGTAACAAAATAAAAGGATTACTCTTACGGAATTTTAGTAAAAAATATAATTTAGAACAAACAGAACAGACTGGTTTTTATATGAAACGGCAAAGCAAGTTCATTTTTTTATTGTATTGTACGAAGTGGCAAACGAGCAAGCGGTACACTCGAAATCGCTACCCATAGACATCTGCAACTAACTAATGAGTTGCAGATGCGTTGCCAACCTTTAATAGACAGAGGAGGGGACAAATAGAAAATGATTATTTCCAATTCCTAAACTCCACTGTCTAGTTTTCTTCCCATGCTTTCTTTATAAGAAAAGGGTGGGAAGGGGAAGAGAACCAGAATTGGGCTTCCGGCACCTAACTCATCAGACGAAACACAAAATACTCTACTTCACGCCTGTCTGCTGTGAGGTCGTGGTATTTCACCGGTCGGCCCATTCCTGCAACAGATGTTGTTGCGGGCTCTACCACTGTATATTTTCATTGTTCAGTTTCAGTTTCACCATCATATCCTGCTACTACTGCACCTTCTGTATAGTTACGGATACAACAAACATATACGTATGTACCTAAGAATTAAAGGCTCGAATCGAAGCGACTGCAACATATACCAAGCGTTCTTAAACTATGTCAATACTAAGTTGTGGTTGCTATAAGCATTTACTTGCAGCTCTAGCCGCCTCAAAA
Organism: Papilio elwesi; assembly: GCA_029849275.1. Classification (NCBI taxonomy): domain Eukaryota; kingdom Metazoa; phylum Arthropoda; class Insecta; order Lepidoptera; family Papilionidae; genus Papilio; species Papilio elwesi. The sequence goes on along the minus strand of CM056687.1, from coordinate 5,800,204 downwards.
ACAAGTCGACGTCTCAACAACAAACAGCAGTTGCAGAACGAACAAATAGAACTCGCTCACCTCCTCCAGGCAGTTATATTCAGGAGCACTTAATAAGATCTTTGAATATTTCGGATCGATTGGGAAAGCTGTAATTCTTTTGCCGAGAACAGTCAACTTTGGATTTGCAACATTATCAATAGCACCTGAAAGACGTAAAGAAATAAAACATTTATATGTGTTATTAAATCTATTTTTTATTTAGCATTAGCGTTAAATTTAATAGTAAATTCTTACCTAACTCTTTAAGTAGCAACAAAGATGCTTTAAAGGATTCTCCAGGTGGTGGATCAATTAATGGAAAGGTAGTAGGATCAAATCCTGATGCTATTAGCAGCAGTACAGTTGATGCGAGAGGACATCTGAAATCATTTTTTTTACATGAATTATGGCTTAAAATTTCAAAATATTTTATTTAGATTTTTGTTATCCATATAAAAATAATCTGCTTGCATTTTTTATTGTTAACTAGCTGTGTCCCGCGGCTTTGTCCGCGAAGAATCAAATAAAACATATTAATCACTTCGCAGAATAAAACTTAATCGTACTTTTTACATTAGTTGTTTTTACCGTACAAAATTAAACATAAAACATCTGCATCAAAATTATTTTTTGATATAACAATCAATTTAATTTAATTTATCTGTATAGAGCTACATTTCACCCGGTGTTGTTGCTTTTCAATTTTAAAGTAAAAAAAATGGTAAAGTAATAACGCACGTGTTCAAGGCAACTCACAATAACAAAAAAAGACGGCTGTTTTTTCACATATTATTGTTTAAACTATGATCATAGTCCATACTATATAGGTTCTGGGACAGTTTTTACGGCCGGACGCCTGTCTAACGCCAACCTTCCTCGGGAATAATAAGCCACTAACCTAACCTAACAAAACCTATTAAAAATAATAGACACATCATTCCTAAAATCGTCTACATAGTGTAAATACTATAATTACCAGGGAGCGTCGTGCGTCTTCGAAAGACTTACGTGTGCTATGAATATTTCAATGCACTGTGTCTAGCTGAAGCTCGCAAAATCCCCGACACTGACCTGTTTTGAACTTTATGTTAACTTTCAATCATCATCATTTTAAAGAAAATAATATATAGTTATATAGAATTTTAAAGATCATAATATATATCGGCGTGACCATCTTATAAAAATATCCCATTATTGAAATTAATTGAATAACTCTTGAAAAAACGTTCTTAAAATCGATTGATTAATTGGGGCTTCTTTTATCGTAATTTTTAGATTAATTTGCAAATGATTACTAAATCCAAACACTTTATTGTGGGTCTCATGAGGGTATAAATAGGAATGTTCGGGCGGCGCAGGAGCAGTCTCAGTACGACCGCCGGAATGTTCCGAACTCTTCAAGGATGCAAAGACTCTTAACGTTATAGCTACCACCACTGAACTTGTGTGTTTTTTAAACGCTTCGGGCGACGCTCCCAGACATATATAATAAAAATAATCATTGCTTTGGGTTTTATTGCATTTATAAAGGCCCCTAATAATAGTAATTCTCGAATATCTTCCATATACAGACAGCAAATTGGTTAAGCCGTTTCTGAGATTAGCGGTAACAAACGCACAGACAAACAGATGAAAATTGAAATAATCATTGTTTTGGGTTTTATTGCTTATATGATAATTTTTCTCAAATAAGTTCAATATACAGACCAGATCAGTTACAGTTTTATTATATGTATAGATAAGGTTTGCATTGTAATAATAAAGCCAAGGAGCCGCGAAGTATGAAACATAAAATGAACAAACTGTACCAGGGAAGTATGACGAACTATGATAGAATACCAATGTTAAGAAGCACTTAGTTTTTTTTACTTTCCAATTTCCAGGCAGGACCGACAGGAGGTCCTTCGCCTTACGTAGGTATCCAACCTCTGTTCTAATTAAAGAGTACAACATGCATCCAAATGTACTCTTGTAGTTGTGGTATATAGCTAACGGCAGGGAAGGTCATTAATCATCAGGAATCTCCTGCTTCTTTGATCGTAACGTAACACAATTTTTATGTGATAAGGTAAAGTAGGTAAGGCAAACGGGCAATCGGGTCACCTGATATTAAGTGAGCGCTACCTATAGACATCTGCAACAGGCAAATGTGTTGCAGATGCGTTGCCTACCTTTAATGGACAAAGGACATATACAGGAAAAAGGATATTTCCTTTTCCCTGTTAACCCCCTCCTTGTTCAATCCTCTTCCCCTTCCCGTCCTATCCTTATGAGGAAAGACTGGGATGAGGAAGAGGAGTGAAATTAGGCATCACACTAATCATACGAAACGCAGAGTACTTCTACTTTACGCCTGTTTTCTGTGAGGTGACATATCAAATACAGTTAAAGCAGATCATATAAAGCGGACCTGACGATCTCTGGCGTATTATGCGGCTTTCTGGAGGCGAAGTCTATCTCCGTGTAGAGACGATAGGCGGCGCCGCGAGCGGTACGGCCCGCGCGGCCGGCACGCTGCCACGCCGCCGCCTGCGAGCACGCGTTCACCCGCAGCCGCTCCGCACCCGTTGACGTGCACCAAGTTCTAACACGACAAACATCTTACACTTCTCAACTATTATTGATTGTCATCTGCGTCTAGGTTCTACATTAAAATTATACAGTTCATTTTATTTGTTTGATATATACCAGGTGACGTGGTGAAGAATATATAATTTGTCCTTTACAGAATTAAAAAATATCATCATTTACCTTTCCTTCACAAAACCAGTGTCGATGACATATTTTATTTGTGGAATAGTAACAGATGCCTCAGCAATATTAGTGGCCAATACAATTTTCCTCATTCCAGGTGGTGTTTTCTTCCAAACTTGTAATTGTTTTACAGCAGGAAGACCAGCATACAAAGGGCACACCCTTATTAGAGGTCCTGGCGATTCCTGAAATCAAATTAAGTTTTATTTTTATTTTATGATATGTACTTCACCCGTGGGAAGATTGATCTGCACGATAGTTAGTTATCAACTATGGTAGCTGGGGGCTTATTTTCGACTGTCCGGATTTGTGGTTTACTTAAGTTGAGTAACCTTCTTGAGATCCACCCATCTATATTGAGGAAGACTTCTCTCGCTTGTCTGCACACTTTTGTGTTGTTCCATAGGCCTGCATGGTAACAACCTAGGTAACCATGCAACCATGTAGAAGAGTGCAAATATTGTAGTATTCTGGTCTGTTTAGGGGCTTATGCTGGTGAAGTTATAAAAGTAACAAAAAAAAGTATCAGATAAATGCATAAGTATTTAAAAAAGTCGTGTTCATCTAACAAGTAGGTGAATTTCTTGTTGTTGTTCATTTTCAATACTTCAACTTGTTCAATATTATAAAAAATTATATCATTATTACGAAGTCCTTACATTGCCTTTGATAAATCAGCCCGAAGGAAAATAAGTAATTGATAGTATAAATTGAAAAAAATATAACAAACTTACTTTAGCAACTTGTTTAATATTGCTCATTACAGTTTCAATTTCCTCCTGACCAGTCAAGAACACAAGAAAGTCGTGGCTAGAAAATAAAAGGAATCAATTTAGCTTTTTTTATGTGTTTGAATAGGACTGGTTTAGATTTACAATTGAAAGGCTGTGCTATCATCGGGTTCTAGGTTTTTATGAGAAATAACTAAAAAAAATGTTAGCTGAACAATCTAATAGCAGGCAAGCCAACCAATATTGTTGAGATGTTACATGCAATTTTCTTTAGTTATAAAAAGTAATTTGAATTAGGTTATATTTAAAACTAGCTGTAAACATCCACTTTGGTGGGTTTTCTTGTTTTTTTTTCTATACAATTATCAAAATGTTGAGATACATACATACAACATACATCTATCCATATGCAATTACCATAGTGACATTAAGGCTACAGCCACCCATAGCCACAGTTGCTCTGTGACATGTAGTTTTGGCTAAGAAGTGAAATATATATAATTAATGATATAATGATTACTTGGCTGGTGCAGTTGCATGGAGTTGGAAAATGGTGCACAGCGCAGCATACTGATAATCCTCATGTTTCATTTTAGTGTGATATATTGTTACTGGGTGTGTTCTACCCTCCAAATAAATCACTGGACAGTCATTGTAGTAATTCCTAAAGGAATCCACGTCCATTGTTGCTGACATTATTATCACCTACAGTAAAATAACTTTATATAAAAAGAATTAAAAAGAATGTAAGATGAATGCAAAATGCATACCTTCAAGGGTAGATGTTTCTTTTCATTTCTTTCTCTTTGAGCTAATTTAACAATTCCAAATAACACATCAGTATTTACAGTACGCTCATGTGCCTCATCCAATATTATAAATGAGTACCTTTTCAACAATGGATCAGCCACTGCCTCCCTTAGCAACATGCCATCTGTTAAATACTTTACTTTGGTCCTAAAACTGGTTACATCTTCAAACCTAACACAATACCTGAAATATTAAATTATTGGTAGTCCTTAATGGTAAGTTTGACTGGAATGAATTGAACTCTGCAATAAAATAGTTCTAAAATTCATTATTTACAGTTTGTGTATTTCCTTGTTTGGTTTCAATGTATAAAAATATGATTACCTCATTTCCACAAAAATGTCTTTCTCATTATCATCAAAATTGAACATTGCCTTGTTCTAGTTTTAACAGTACAGCATATAGTAGTAGTAATGGGGTTTTTTTTCTACAACTTCACAAATAATTGCGGACCAGCATTGTACCTGATGAGTCACAGTACTTAGCACATGTTTAAGGTGACCATTCTACATGACAAAAGATGTTTAAAACATTGTGTCAAAAAATAAGGGTGGATTTATATTTCACTGTTCATTCAACGGGTGGTTAAGTACGTAGATGTTTTGATTTTAGGGTAGTTATGTGAATCGTTTACAATTATCGTAATTTAATAATAACGGACTTTACTGGAGATGGCAGCTATTGCAATAGTTATTGATGAGGAGGAACTTTAATTTATACAGATAAATAAAGCTAAAGTGTCTGTATGTAAAATCAAAATAAAATTACCATATCAAATACACATGATGTATATAAGGTACTTATAACAAAATTACATTTTTTAAAAAATTTGTCTGTCCAGTTATTCCAGGTAATCTCCGAAACGACTGAAACGTTATGATGGGACTTTTACTGGAAAATAGGTAATATTTTAAGGCTTCAAATAAGATTTAATTTGAGCAAAATAATTAGGGTTCCGTGCAAAAAGCTAAACACCCACGAAATTGTGGAAAATAGTACGCGTTGTAGTCGCCAAGCGAAAGCGCCGCCCGCTAATTGTATGTCACAAAGGTTGTATGTCATAAACATTTTGCTTGCGTACATTATTTAAGTGTAAAGTTCTTTAGCCGTGTTAGACGATATTTGTTAAGGGAAAATGTTATAAATTCGCGAAAACGACATGCGAAACAACTTTGACCATGTACGACGATTTTTGGTAGGGTTGGTGGTGGTAGCGAGTTTACAATAAAATATCATAAATAACGTAACAGTCAAAATATCAGTTGGAAATTCTTAATTTTTATTTTTTTGGTCCCGCAGCTTATTAGGTCGAAAAGTCTTATTTGTTATTGTTGATTGCCTTGAACACATGCCATTTTTTAACTTTAAAATTGAATAGCAACAACAGGGTAAAATGTAGCTCTATACAGATAAACAAAATTAAATTGTTTGTAATATCACAATATCATTTTGATAGGTGGTACTGATGTTTTATGTTTTGATTTTGTACAGTAAAAACAATTTATGTAAAAATATAATTATAACTTTTATATGTTCTATTTAATTCCACATGGACAAAGTGTGGGACAACAGTAAGTTTAAATAAATAAAAATAATAGTCACCAGTATAATTTATTTCTTTACCAATTATAGAGTCCATAATGAAGTTTGGAACTTTGTGTCCATGTATTTTAGAAACATGTCACAAAAAAGCTCAGGGTATTTTCATACATGTTCTATAATTTTTCATAATTCAAACAAAATGGGCATATTCTCCTCACTAAAAGTTTATCGCTTACGGCCCGTCCGCCACACGGATCAGTATTCATATTACGACGGGACGTGGCAGGCTGGGCCGGAACCGTGCCGCAAACATGGCAAAGCCTTATGCCATCCGGGCTCGACAACAGCATGTATATGTGTAAAATGTATGTAATGTGAAAAACATATGCCATTTCTGAACACCCCGAGGCTAATAAGAATCATCCCTAAACTAACTTACACAACCATCTGTTAGAAATGTATTCTAAACAATAATATAAATATGTATTGGCTTGAGTATTCGACCAATTGGTCCAGAGCCTATCGTTCCTCTACCGCCAGCATACCTCGGGTCGAAGATAATGGAAAGAAGTCACATCCTTCACTGCGACCTATGACATAACATAAAGGAGTGCAGACAAACGAGAGAAGCCCTACCGAAGTTAGATAGGAGGACCTCAAGTAGGTTACTAAACTTAAGTATAAAACAGATCCGAATAGCCGTGGCAGCGTGCACAGGACACGGCCTATTCAATAAAAACCTGTATAATTTAGGAATCACTGACAGCCCTCTTTGCAGAGCATGTATGGAGGAAGAGGAAACGGCGTCACACGTCATGCTACACTGTCCTGCAGTGTCCCAATACAGGGTTAAGTATCTTGGTTCGCTGCGATCGCTCCCGGAGATAATCGGCAACATTAAGAGGTTGCTGGGATTCTTCGGGGAGTTGGGCGGGCTGGAGTGATCCATGTCCCGCCCACACGCAAAATACGCGCTAGTCGTGGAGTTGCGGTAAAGTAGCCCCCTACTACTACTACACAAATATGTATTAGCTGTTTTAAATAAATATTAATTACCCAACAATCGATCCTATTTCAGTATTCATTTCAGCAGCAACACGCATAGCCAAGGTTATAGCAGCTACTCTCCTGGGCTGTGTCACGGCAATTGCACCTAATCCTTCAAGGCATTGCTCATGTATTAATTGTGGTACTTGTGTAGTTTTTCCGCTGCCTGTTTCTCCAATTAATATCATTGTGTTGTTCTTTTTTATTTCTTCTAATAACCTGTTTAAATCTTATTGTTTATATTAAAATATAACATTCTTAAAGCAAGGGTAAGTGTCCTAGCAGGTAAAAATAAAGCAAATTCTAAATTAAATGAATAAGTGACCATTTCAAATTAGGCTTCTGCTCAACAATTAATTAATGTATAAAATGAATATTTCAATTGTTCCTAAATTTAGAGTATAAAAATCAATAACCTATTTCTGACGGCATACACAGGCAGTAACTGTCTTGTTTCTTTTAGGTCTTCAAAAAATGCTTCCTTTATATCAATTTTATCTGTAACTTGTTGGGTTGCAACGTGGTGTCCATTTAGTTTGGATGAATTTTCTACGCATAACTTTATACGTTTTACTTTAATACCATTTATATTTTTTTTATTATTTTCTTTGCCAACAGCTGCATACTTTGAATCCATTTTTAAAGCCGTAATAATTATGTTTAGTTTACATATTACACAAATAATGTTTTAGTTTTAAGCACAAATTCTGTCGGGTTATGTTAAGGTTATGTTTCTTCACTAAACTATTTCAGGCAATTTGGTATACAATAAACGGACCACAGAAAAATTATACCACAAAACAAAAATTAGCAATGTGTTACATAACTTTGCTTTTTCTACTTTAATTAGATCTCTTTCTTATTAATATTCAATCAAAAAATATAACGCAACGAACCCAGACAACTTCTTTGATTGTGACAGTAACAAACAAATAGCACAGACCAAGCAATGCAAAGGACAAAGGATAAGTTTCGGACTGTGGAGGGGGGCAAAGAGTAAAAAAGATAAAGATAGTGCAAGTTTCTTGCGAAAAAGGAGAAATAGTTCTACACGCAGGAAACTTAAGGTTCCATTGCACTACATGGTAGTCAGAGCACTTCTAGCCAGCAGGACGTGGCCCCTTACATATGCATCGCTTAACACACTGCTCTGAAAATCGGACCTTGGTCAGTTCCAGACTCATATAGGGACGAAGAGTATATATGGCACCTCTATTTTTCAAACAATAAGCAGCAATTTTTGCGGCTGTAGTGGTCATATTATGACCATGTGAAGACCATGCTTCATATCCAAGAGATACCTAGTGCCACCTAAAGCAGATTTTAGCCCAAAGAGAACATTAAATTGCATTAGCCCAATTATATTTTGTATTATATTACAGATATTTTATACTCATATATAGGCTAAAATCCTCCTTTAGCCATTCCACTTGACGACTATGATCGTTGTGGTCGCGACGAAAAAGTCACGAATGACATCACAAAGATCCATTTCAATATGTGTGTCTTTGTAAGCGTTGAGCGTTCGAGCAATTTTTAAAATTTGAAGTAAGACATATAGACGATTATTACGGCGCGACACGGGAAAAACTGTGGTACTGTGCCTGAGTATCGTGAACGCTCAGTAGAACGTAGCGATTATCAACGTTCAAAAGTCATAAGCAGTGTACTAAAGATAGTGACAGCAACACTCAAATATGTCAAATGAAGTATTAATATAATAAGAAAAACATAACTATATATTATTAGTGTTTGTCATTTAAGTGTTAATGCAAACACATAACGTAAGCCGCTTCCCTTGAATGGAAAAGCACGGAAACCCCCTATTTTTTAAAACTTCGTCCAAATGGCATTTAGTACTTGCGCCTGTCGCCACCTGCCACTTGTACGTATGGTCTATGTTCAACCTAACCCAATTATGTGGGTTTTTTCGCACAAATCTTTAATTGTATGTAAAATAATGTCAATAGTATAACAAATAACAACTAATAAAGTTTATCATTTTATTAAGTTTTATTGAATGATAATTTTAATCAAGGTATCAAGGTTTTTGATCATGTATAAAACCAAAAAATATAGAACTGAGAGGCTAGTTCCATATTTTTTTGGATATCTCTGGCATTTCAAGCTAAGAAAGTAAAATGACATTAGTTTTATTAGTTGATCTTCACGATTTTTGAAAAATTATATCTCATTAACTACATTTCCGTATTACGATACCTAGCACAACGAAATTACATACCGATACCATGTCTCAAAAAAATGGTACATTACATACTAGCCCTGTGACTAATCACTGGTTGCGTGACTCATAGGACCGCGTTGGCGGTCAAAAACTAAGAATTTTTATACGAGGTTTGTTTTAGACTACATTTTGCTTTTAAAAATAAATTGTTAAAGTATAATTCGTAACAAATAAAGGAGGTAAAAATACATTCTACGTTATAAATAAATAAAAAAATGAAATTTTACAAACTGTCAATTGAAAAAGATACCAAAAATATAGATAATAAAAATTATTCAAAACTCTCATTGCTGTACTGCTTTTTACTTAAGACATAATTCTACATACCTAACTCGTCAACTTTGACAATTGACAACTCCAGCCTCAGACTAGTAGCTATTCATAGCTTTAGCTATAGCTAATTATTAGTACCATCCAATAGTTATGGTCGTTGCGTGATTTCTGCATAACGTAACGAAGCTTTATTGATATATCGCAAACGTTTGGGACAACTGTCTATTTTCATAACTATCTATTTTTTTTAAACGGAGCGTTTACACGTTGCATTTTATATGTTACAGAATACAATACAGGCTATTGATAACTACAAATTAAATATAAAATGAACTTCCCTTCATACTTTTTCAGGCTTAGGTCTGACTATAGGATATCAAAGAATAGAATAATTTATTAGTTAGTAAAAGTGTTATATTAATCCTCGCAGACAGGCGTACTTAGATGTTTATTTTCTGTATGTATTCAATCAAATCATTATTTACATTGTTATGTTAACACTTTATTTACATCCATGCACATTTAATTTTATATGGGGTAATTTTTTAATTTAAGGTTCTAATGAACATTATTTGGCTGACCTTTTTGTGGTCTACTCTTAAGCGACGATCACTAATCAAAAGCCAAAATAAATCATTGCTTCGGTCATAGCCCAAGCACTTGACCTGTATTACAAATAAAATAAAGCTAATCACTTTAGTTTAAGATGCACAGCCATTATACGTATTTGTTTATAATAAAACAATACCAAGAGAGAGCAATCTAACCTACGAAAGAACTGAAATATAGTTGTCTCGTTTTTGCTTATAGCCGTCGTATGGCATTTTATTTCTTTCTTCTTCTTGTTTTCGGAGATGTCGTTGCTGGGGTTACCTATTGACGGTTCTTACAGCTACATCTAATACAGGGCTCGCAATCCGGATCCAGGTGATCTTGAGCTAGGAGCATTTCATTTCATTCGCACGTACGACAACGCATAATGTCTCTATCTCTATTTTGCAAGTGCGTTTGCGTTGTGTGAGCTGAACATAGCAATAGTTTCGTATCGTTCGATATCGAAAGTTTTAAGATATTGCCATAACGTTGCCGTTATCCAGACGCGATAGTCGTGTTGACAACTACTATGTCTAATAACGCCCACTCCTACCATCCAATCAGTCAGTCAAATCACTCACAAGTAATTACAGTATAATTACGGATTGTTTTGATTTTAATGTACTGGATTATACAACCATTTTTGTACATTTTCACGTTATATATGATAATTGAAATGCATATCGTATGCATATAATGTGTATATCCTCAAAATGATACACATAAAATCTGTTTGCCGATATGTACAAAACAAAATATTTAAACATCGATGTTATACAACTAGCAAGAATCCTTTCGTTAGGACATGGGAGACATTATCTAATGATATATTAAATAAAAAAAGTCAGATATATCCTGAGCATGCTGACGTTGTCATAATAGGTGGAGGTTTTATTGGAACCTCTGTTGGATATTGGTTAAAGACTCGAGCTGGATCAGGACTATCTGTTGTTATTTTAGAAAAAGATCTATCTGTAAGTAAGAGCGGTCCTTACTTTATTTTAATACTAGTTATTTATATTAACCTGTTTATTTATTTCAGTATGCACAGCTACAAAATAACATTTCACTGGGGATGCTAACCCAACATTTTTCTCTACCAGAAAACATACAATTAGCTCAATATTCAGCAGATTTCTTTAGAAATATAAAATGTAATTTAAATAGTGATACAGACATTCAATACAGACCTAATGGACATTTAATACTGGCCTGTGAAAGGTATGCTGAAAGACTCGAACAAAATGTTGCATTGCAGAAAGAATTTGGTGTTAAAAATGAATTACTAACAGCGGCTGACATTAAAGAGAAATATCCATGGATCAACACAAGTGATGTTAAACTCGGTAATATACTATCTTTGCTCAATTTATAATTGAAATCTTTTTTATTTTAAACTATGAAGATACAATGAACACTTATAAAGCTAGTTTTCTTTGAAAATTAGTAGGTACATGATTTTTCTGAAAATCTTTAACTGAATATGGGTTATACTTTTTTCATTGAGTCTTGGTCATAGAAAATACTCTTCAGTTTCTATAATTTTCCTTTTCTTACTAATACTATAAATGCAAATGTAAATGTACTAATGTAATAAAACATAGCCAGTGTGTCTTTCAATCTCTTTGTTGAAGTTACCCTGGCCAAGCTGAGTGGCCAGTCCTAATTATAATAGCAGCAGCAATTTTATTCAGGCAAAACACCATTAATAATATATATGACAAGTTTTCATGTTATTGTATTATCTGTGTGCTTGTTAGCAAAGGTCTCCTTCAAGTTTTTCCACATCTCTCTATGTTTTTAGCAGTTTGCATCCATAATGTACCAGCTACCTTCTTGACTTCATCTACCCATCTCTGTGCAGGCCTTCCTCTTTTTCTTAGCGTCATGCCTGTGTATGGATATGGAGCAAAACTTTAATGAACTGGTCATTAAAGTATTGCTCCATTTATCTATCCTTCTTGCTGTAAAACAAACTCAAATGAAGGGCATATATGACCTGTCCATCTTTCTCCATTTGAGTTTCTTTGCTTAATATATGACATCTTTTAACTTGTCAATCTCTTTTGATTTGTTATCCTGATTTTGTCAGATATTTTGTTCCATCATACTTCTTCATATAGAATTTTGGCATGTTTTTAGTTACAGCCCAAGTTTGGCTTCCATATGTGAGTATTGGTAGTATACATGTATTGAACACTTTTCCTTTAGTGGTCATACTCATTTTTTTAATTTTCATGACCTGTCTGAGACTCCCAATATCTTTTCCATGCATTTCCTATTCTTCTTTGCTTGTTAAGTCTGTCGGTAAAATTGTTTGTCCTAAAAACGTAGATGTGATAAATTCACTCCATTTATTGATAGATCTTCCCAGTTGTTTTGCCAATTGCTGTAAAAACTTTTGGAGATATGAAATCGCCCTGTCAAACTTCTCTTACTATTCTTTCTCAAGTTTTATTTCTGCTGTGCTGTTTATATATATATATATATATATATATATATCATCAGTCATCTAGAACTTGAGTTATACAAGCCAGGATGACTTTTGCAAAGACATTGTATATTACATTAAGTTTATCAGTCTATAGTTGTTGATATCATTCCGATCTCCTTTTTTATGTTGGTTGGTATTGTTTCATTTTGTAGAATTTACTTTGAAAATCGATGTGAGATCTTATACAAGCATTAAAGTCTCTATAAAGATTCTAGCATGCTTGTCTAGCATGCATGCATCGATGTATGAATGTGGAAGAAACGAGAGAGGTGGGCCAGGACTGCGCTAAACTGAAATCTAGGATCTCTGCCTACCCCTCTGGGTTATGGGCGTGAGCGCATACTTATTTACTCATATTAGTCTCTATATTCGGGAAAAGTTTTGTTTGCTCTTTTTGTGCCACATGTCATAAGAAAACAAGTCTTCAACCAGTGTCTCTCTTGATTCAAATTTTTCTTTGTCTTTGCTAATTTTGGCTATTTCTATTCTTATGTTCTTCTTTATTTACTGTTGTTATTAATTCAGCCCTTTTTGTTATGATTTCTCTTGTGTTTTCTAACAACCATTCCCAATTATTCATTCTATTTGATTTATTTTCTATTGTGGTGGTTAGAAGGTCTTGTCATAATTAATATTTATCTTCAATCTATCAAGTTTTCCTTTAACTCTTCTGAAGTAAGCATTCTCTTTGCTGCTAAAAATTTAATTTTAAATGGCCTTTCTTTTCCCTTGATATTTTTAATTTAGCTCTGACAATTCTATGATTACAGGCAGGCAGGGCAGGACAGGCACAGCTTTCCAAATTAGTGCAATTATAGTGTCACTGTGGTTGCAGTGTAGTTTATTTCTGATTTTTATAAGATTGCAGCTGCATATTTTGTAATTTAATTTATATAAACACATTTTTAGGATGCATAAGTACAGAATCTGAGGGATTATTTAATCCAGAGGCACTATTAAAAGGGTTAGTTCTAAAATGTTGTGACCTTGGAGTGAAGATTGTTGATGCTGAAGTAATTGGATTTCATATGGAACAGCAGCGTGATGTATTAATGGAAGGAGTGACCCCAGGGGGTTTTAAAAAAATAAATAAAGTTATATATAAGACAAAGGACAATGAAGAATATACAATTAAATTTGCAGTTTGCATCTTAGCAGCCAGTGGCTGTTCAGGTGAAATTGCAAAATTAGCACAAATAGGAGTTGGAGATGGTCTGTTAAAGATACCATTACCCATTGAAAAACGGTAAGTTATAAAGTTACATATATGATTATATATTTTTAACAGTTACTAACATGTATTTTATTTAATGTAAAGAGTATACCACCTATATAACATTCACGATGAAAATACAAAAGCCAGTATTAGTACACCTGCCATATTGGATACAAGTGGGCTATGGTTACAATGGAATTGGCTTGAAAACAATTTTTTATGTGGATATACACCTTTACGAAACAATGGTGCTAAAGAAATGCTCACTGAAAAGTTCTATGATGAGATAATTAAGCCAGCACTGTCAAACAGATTTCCAAACCTACACAAACACCAGGTGAGATATGGATAACTCATTTTTTATCAATTGTGGATGATTTCAAAAATATTTGCTTCAAACTTCAGATTTTTGAATGTAAGAGGAGGAATCAAAAAGTAGTGAGAATGAGATAAAATATAATGACTATTGATAATTTCATAATTTATTTTTCTATATAGTCTCTCTACACACCGAGTCCAGCGCTTTTCCAATGCTTCAATCTCTTTAAAAAAAAAGTTTTATCATGGTCCTGCAAAAAGTTTGGCATCTATCACCGTATTTATCGTTATCGTCTTCGTACCTGTTTCCCTATAAGTATTCTTTCAATTTAGGGAACAAATATAAATAGCTAGGCGCCAGTTCTGGTTAATAAGGGGTCAACCAATTCGAAGCCAGCTTGCTGAACGGCAGCTACCGCAATTGTGCCAGTTGCGTTATCGTGATGAAACAGCACGCCCCTTCGAAGTTTCCCTCTCCTTTTCTCTTTGATGGCATTCCTCAACTTGGGAATTAAAGCTACATAATTTTGGCCTGTAATAGTGGTTCCACGCTCCAGGTAATCAATCAACAATATCCCTTCTGAGTCCCAAAATATTGAGGTGCCTTGCCAACCGATGCCACGGCACGAAACTTGTTCGGGGTCGGTGATGATGGTCGTTTCCATTACAAAGTTTTGTCTCGGGATCAATATGATGGACCCATGCTTCGTCCATTGTTACGAAACGAGACAAAAAGTTTTCAGAATCTTCTTGAAACTTGTCCAACAATATCTTCGGAATGTCAAATCGATTTTGTTTCTGACTGTCGGTTCACATTCTCGGCAGCCATCTTGCGGAGACTTTTCTCGTAGTCAAAGATTGTTTCAATATGGATTGAATACTTCCATATGAAATGTCCCGTTTCTTGAATTAAGTATCAGATGGTAACTCTTCGATCGCTCAATACAATTTTCTCGACTTTCGCAACATTTTCTTGGGTTACTGACGTCGATGGATAGCCACAACCGTCTTTCGTGCTCCCTACTCGAAATTGAGAAGCCCACCTTGCAACATCCGTCGTATGTATTCCACATACGGCGTAGCAGACTCTCCTTATGATTCGTCCAAATCGCAATGAATCTCTTGCCTTGGTAATTTTTTTTAACAGAGGTACTTTTAATAACGGCTCGTTTTTCTGCATTTTTGAGAACATGTTCCGACACGAAGCAAACAAATGACTACATTCAGAAAAAAAGAGAATCGATTTTTTTTCTTTATAAATATTACTATGTCTGGTCAGTTTCATACATTGGAAAATGAAGTACCTGCTCAGTACGTAAAGATGTCACTACGAGTAAGCATTGTGAACCATGGAAAGGTAAATCATATTAAAAGCACAATTAAACCGCCATGTAACTTCTTTTGATTCACTTAGTTTTAGTGATTTACTTAGTTTTATTCTTCAAATTTTTCAATGGTTTTCAAATGGCGGCGCTATGGGCGCTAATTTAACAATTTATCTTTATAGCACAGAGATAATACTACGTACAAATGATATAGTATCGTAGTATATGTTATCGTGACTTATGAATTAATATATATATATATATATATATAATATCTCGCCATTAAAATAAAATAGTGCCATTTATAATTTCCACGTAAAGTGCCGTCTAGTAAGCTTTCTTAGTAAATAACATTATACTGACAATCATAGAACTCGTTGAAGTGCCCAAGTGCCAAGTGAAAGCTCGCGCCGCGCGACTTAGTGTGGGATCAAATCGACCAATGGGATTATCCCTCTGTTGTACGTAGTATATTATTATCTCTGTGATATTACAAATATGTATCTGAGCTATGCCTGCCAGTATTTATTTTTTCTTTTACCAAGGAGTATGTCATTCTCACTAGTTTTTGATCCCTCCTTGTATAAGTCAAAGATTTGTAGGCTAAGTGCCTAAGCTTAATTTTGTTCCAATACTTTGCAGTGTCTTTTTGCATTATATTATATTATAGTGGTGCACTATTTTTAGGACTAAATGTTCCTTATATTTTAGTGTTGAACACTATATAGAATCAGAAAAGTTTTGATTTATTTTCTTATTGTAAGTGTTAGATAGATGTTAACAAAAATTAATATTGGCAACAAATTTCTTGAATATGCAGAGATAATAAATAAACTAACAATAATTTCTTTCTTTGGTATTTACTGTCTGATATAATAAATATTGCCAAATTTTCAGTAAATAATAAAATAAATTTCTCTTTTTGTACTTATCAAATGTAGTTTTTTTAACTGAGTCAATTATTTTTGATTTTAGATAAAAAAGCTATGGACTGAAATTCAAGATTGTAACACTTATGACGAAACCGGTATTCTGGGTCCACATCCATACTATACTAATTTAGTTGTAGCAGCCGGCTTTGGTAAACTAGGTAAATTATAATTTATCCAACTATCTTGACTTGAAAGTATAGAACCACAGATTTAGACAGGTTGTTTTTGTCATTTTACTGTTGGTATCATCATCACTAAAACACGGCATAACTCCAAATCCCACCCACACCAGTTTGATGATTGGCATTCCATTACAGCACAATATTCAGGTGATCTCTTTCCTTGCACAACTACTATTCGCAACATTGTCTACAGCTGTATTTCTAAAACAATATTCTGTGCTTTTGCCACTTCTACTGTTACTACCCCACAACAACAATTATCAAATTATATTTTTAAAGAATATCTTGTAGCAATTATCAAAGTATATCTTGAATCACAATGTGACTGTGACATGTGTAAAATATTTATGTCCAATCTATTAATTATATTATAAATAAAAAAGTTCTAATTTCTGATAATGTAATGTTCACTGTTTCTAGGTTGTCAACATGCACCAGGTATAGGAAGGGCAGTAGCAGAATCAATAATTGATGGGTATTATTCTAGTGTAGACCTAACAAGATTTGGGTTTGACAGATTGTTGTTAGACAAGCCTTTAGTGGAATTTAATGTTTATTAGTTAATGTGTTTAATAACACATACATGATTATTGTAATAAAATAAAAATTAAAAGATTAGTTTTGTTGTTTTCTGTAATACATACTATTATGCAATTCATTTTGAACATTTATATTGATAACATACAATGTATATTTTTTATATTAATAACATACAATTCACCACATTCCATTGCCACCAATGCATTAGTAGAAGATGGATGTTATTACTAGGTCTCACTTAAGTACTCCACATGTCATAGAAAGCATGTAGCCAAATATAGATAGATGATTTTTAAATGAAATCCATTATAATTCTTACTATTTTTAATTTCAACCTCAAATTGATAAAATAAATTATTTTCTACTTAAATTGAGCTGGCGGTGCA
The DNA here is from genome assembly GCA_029849275.1 of Papilio elwesi. Classification (NCBI taxonomy): domain Eukaryota; kingdom Metazoa; phylum Arthropoda; class Insecta; order Lepidoptera; family Papilionidae; genus Papilio; species Papilio elwesi. Next base: position 5,782,794 of record CM056687.1, on the reverse strand, counting down.
GCAAACAATGCACCACCTTGCTTAGATGCAGCTCTTGATGGAGCAAATCCTAGCAGCTTTTGAATATTTTGTCTGAAACAAAGGGGATTTTACATGTGTAAAAAACCTAAAACCATAAAGATCTGTTAATTAAATTTTTAAACTTACCTTATGCTCATAGTACAGAGTATGTACAAAAAGATAAATGAGCAATCTGTATAGTTATCTCCGGGAAGATTTCTATGGCTCAGTCCTTGTATCCAGGAAATTGGATGAAATGGTAACTTGGCCACAACTCTGCCATCAAATCTGAAATAATTTAAATTGTTGAAGCTTTTACAGCAGAATAGTTCAGTTACATATGTTAATTTATATAGTTCAGTTTGTGTAGGTTGTTAGATTATTCATGTTATTAGTCCAGTAATAATATTACCTATGAATATCAATAATCTCCGACATCGTACAGTTCAAGGCCTGCAGCACCTTTATAGGCTACCTCTGTCTTTGTAACCTGCATGTTAATGTCAAAGAGGGCAGAACCCATCACATCTATTGGTAATGGATAGTAACTAAGTATCTGACACTTGTTTGTGTGGTTTCACAACTTGCACCAATTGTTGCAGAAAAACACAGATACGAGTGGGGGAAATATCTTTTGGTACCCTTTCCGCTTTCCGACGCCTCGCGGAAATGCATAGTTTTCGAGACATTCAATTTTGAATTTTGAGGTTAAGTTTGGTGAAATGCTCAACATTTACAAAAAAAATAGGGTATGCAACGTCTCCGACGCTGTGGGAAGAGCAGCCCCTTCGCCCTTGCGTAACAAATCGCAGGCATCCGGGCGAGCCGAGCAGTAGCTGGGTACGACTTTCTGTTGATGTCCATTTAAATGGGGGGAGAGCGGGATCGGAGGGGTACTACCCCTTAAAACAAAAAATATGCAGAGAAGATGCCCCCTTTTCGATTTTTTTCACACAATGCTGAGGAATAACGCCCTTGTCGCTTCTGTGTTCGCTACCGCGGCACGCTCGATTCGCTCGCTCTGCTCGTGCTGTGTGCGGTTTTCACTAATGTATTGTGGTAAACTGCACATTTAGTGTTTTTTATCTCAATCGGATTATAAATAAAAAAGTTATATCAAATTAAAAACCCATATCGAACAGTTGTTCAATAAAAATGATATAAAATAGCTGTTCAGTTGAATAGGTTGAAACTTTAGTTAACTATGTATTATGATCTTTAAAATGATGATGGAAAGTTTATATAAAGTCCAAAACAGGACAGTTTCGGAGATTTTGCAAGCATCAGCTAGACACAGCATGTACATGCAGAGTGCATTGAGATATTCATAGCACACACGTGTTTAGGAAATGCATGGCTTTTCCTGGTAATGGTAACAGGTAACAGCTTTATTTGGTAATGCAGTATTTACATGTATAAAGACGATTTTAGATCCTATGTATTTAATCTTATATAACATATTTTGTTAGGTTAGTAGCTACTCTAGCTACAGTTCTTACTACCTATAAAGTATGGACTATGGTCACAGTTTAAACAATCATATGTGATTGTTAAACTGTGCTATGGGCATATTGTAGCGACCCACTATACGCGGGAAAAGGGGAGAGAGATGGTGATGAGGTTAGGGTAAAATTAAGTAGGTTATATTAAATAAATTAAAATACCGTAAATTTCGTTTACGTCAATACCCTGCAAGGGTATTGCAGGGCGGGTGAAACCGAAGGGCACAGCGAGTTTCTTAAGTAAAGCCTGTCTAATTCAAAGCTAATCCAATATTCTTGATATTTTTTTATGTTTCGGTTGCTGGATTTTAAGGGGTTTTGTTTATTATTTATTATGTTCCTTTTCACGAACACTACAAATAATGATAACAAAAAACCAAGCATTGCAGCGAGTCAAGATATGTCATAATTGAAGGGGGGGCAGCAATCTCTAGAAATTAAGTAAGGATTGGGAGATTCCAATTCCTGCATTCCAATTCAAATGCCAACCCACAAGGTATGTATAATTACCAGGCTAATAAAATCATATTAAAACTATCTTAATTTGTTTTAGACTAGACTAGACTTACATGCTATTAAACATACTCAAGAGTGCTGTAAAAGCAAAACCAATTGCAAACATTGACTTCATCTTCACAAGAGAAAGGTCTCTATTATTGTTTTTTAACCTCTCTTCCTCCCTCTCAATTTTCTTTTTGTGTTGTTTATCAAGTGAATCCCCATGGGCTTCCTTACGCTTCTCCACTGAAAATATATTTTTAAAGAAATAAGTAATACATATAATTTCATACACAATATGCAAAATCATTTTTTCATCTTTGTAATCGACAAATGGGAATTTTTAAGCAATTTTCATGATCATGTATGCACACAGATACTTCAGAGCAAAATAGTAATCATAACATGAAGGTGTTTAATATAAGTACAACAGATAGTCCTTTAAGTAGAGTGTGCATGGAGAATGTACGACCCAAATCTTACTACACTGCAGTGTCTCATTAAAGGGGTAAGTATCTCAGCTTGCCGGGATCAGCCCTGAAAATCGCCAACAACATTAAGGGGTTGCTGGGATTCTCGGGGATTGAGTAATTAAAATATAACGACCATTCCACTTACATTTTTTACTTTGGCGTTCGACTTCGACCTTAAGTTTCTGATATTTTTCAGTTCGGTACACCAAAACCCAGGTTAAACCTTAGATATGAAAATAATTTTGAGTTAAGTCATAGATTTAAAAGACTAATAGAAACTTAAAATGTCTATTCAATCAGTACCTTCTCCTAAAAAAGCTGTGCAAATCGATATAAATACAATTAATAAAGAGTCGCCCCACATTTTACCACTTCAGATTGAAATTTTCAAAACAGCCAATTTATAGTTTTAATGGACTATAGTACACATTATACATATGCACCATCGAAATTGTGATGTGACATTGAGAAAAAATAACTAGAAGAAAAATTAAAACACGAATACATTGATTGACATTTGACTTTTGATGACATTTAATTTTTTTTATGGTCGATGGTACTTCTTTAATTCTCCATTAATTAGCAATTTTTTCCCACTAGCTAAACAACGATTGCTCTCTTCTTGGAATTCTTGTTGGAAAAAGACTGCTTCTTCTAGAGGTAAGCACTATGCTGATATTCAAGGCTTTATTCCTCCCCGACCTTGGTTCTGCAACTTCAAAGATATTCATAAACGCGTCACAAGTACGATCTGTAGATTAAGACTAGGCCATACGTGTACCCCTGTCCATCTGGCTAAACTTCATATCATGGACAATTCTATTTGCGAATGCGGTCTTGACGAAGGCTCTCCAAATCACATCTTTTTCAGTTGCCCTCGGCTATCTTCTTCCCTCTATGATCTCCTTCCTCCTGATATTCCTCGCCCTATTGATCTCAAATCCCTTCTTTCCCTTGTCAACTCTCCTTTCGTTTATATTCTTAGTTCATTCATTAACCATAATAATATTAAGCTGTAGTTTGTCTGTCTTTTGACCAACTGGCCCCTGTGTATATATTGTGTGTGTCTTATTTGTCTTAGGTATATCAACAGCTATCCTGCCATCAAACATTCTTAGTTACTCACTTAATTCTTAGTTACAATCTGTGACCTTGTTCGTTCACAAAGCCCGCTTTATAAAGCAGAGTATTATATACACTTGACATTGGCGAAATCTATAAGGAAACGCCATTAACCCAAGAGATTATTTAATTAGCAAATTGAATTAGGTTAGGTACTCGCATGTACAGATGTACAATAGGGCAATTTTAACATGTAAGGTAGTTTACGCTCTACGCAAGGGGTCTTCCCTTCTTCTAAAGGGTCCCACACATTAACAGTTCGCCTGCAGTCTCTGGTCGTATCAGGCGGCCTGCCATCCAAGGTCTATATCGCCCACTCTAGTTATCCCATTGGGATAACTACTATAATACTAATAAACGTATTGACGCTATAAAAAAATAATATACAAAAAATGAAAGAATTACAACACATCAAAATATCATTTATATGTTCCTTTTTTTCACTATTAAAGCGAAGCTGAAGGAATAAATTGGTGAAAATTCAAATAATCTCTATTTTTCCAGACAGTTAACTCGAGTTCAACCAGAGTTACGTGAATTTTAACTCGGGTTATATCGAGTTTCATTATATCCGAGTTGGCGCATCACTACTTTCCATATGTATTTAGATAAAATATACACTCGTAATAAACCGGCTACATTGTTATTTAAATATATAATCAAAGAAGAATTTTAAAAAGTAATATAAACTAATTCATAATTTATGTAAGATTTTTTTGTTTTTGTATTATGATTTGCGGAGTAAATATAATTGGCAAGTGAAACGTCATAACGTAATACGTCATAATAACAAAAAGCCAATCAGATACTGCATTATAAGCTATAAGTGGGAGCTGGCCAGGTCTCCAGAAGGCGTCGCCGCAATTACTGTTTTACCACCCTTGGACAAACTATGCTTCAGATCACGTGACCTTCTTTTATAACTTCTTTATTTTTAATGGAATAGTGTCAAAATAACAAGAAGAAAGATGACAGACATTGTTTGTGACTTAAGTTTAAAACACACGACGTCGTAAGCTAGACGAAAATATAACTTTATAAGCAATTAAAGACCAAGAATTGCCAAAAACTAGAAATTACCACAAAATATAGAGCAGTTCTTTCATTATTTCTAATATATGTAAGAAATGTCATTTTTTTCTCATAAAATATTATTGAAATTTACCGTTATTGAATCAATAAATATTTTCACAATGACAAATATATTTAGAACGGAATAGAGTTATGCCGCCATCTTAAAAAATAATATAGGTTTTTTAATTCTATCCAAAGAGCAAACAGACTAACTAAGTTAATCTTATTCTATCATCGGAATGAACTACTTTTGAATTGCATCTTTGTTCTTTGGTTCACTCAGCGCCGCACCGACATTGCTCATGCTCATTCACTCAGTCAGCTCGCCCCGCTCAGCTTAGCTTAGCTCACTCACTCAATTTCCAATCTTTTTGCTTGTAGGTTGTGCAATTCGTATCGGCTTGCTAAAGACAAATCCGACGCCATTTCTTTGTCCTTAGCCTGGATTACAACAAATTTTAATTATTAGTGTATTTTAATAAATTTAAATATAATATTAAAAGACTACAACTGTTCTTGAGTAAAAATAACAGGATACCTTTTTAGAAAGACAGTAATCACTCTAGTGATAAGACATTTTTATACTTTGTGAAGGATTTTAAACCAATAAACTAATACGAGTATGTGCTTTTGTAATATGTATACCAAGAGTAAAGGAATATATAAATCTTTAGAAATACGCCGCCATTTTCTATCAGGAATGTAGAGCGTGGCGCACGATTGTTACACGTCATCGTTGTCCATACTTGAGCAGAAATAAACTAATAATCATGGTAAGTTTTGTATTTATTGATCTAATGATTTTGAATATAGCATTAGTATTACTTAGAATAGAAAAAAATGGAGCTTGTGTTGAGAAAATACCATGAAGGAAGTAATATGTGTACATTTTAAATCTAATTGAGTATTACACTCAAGGAATTTCGTAATTATAAACTTTGAAGTAAAGTTATAGACTCCTAAGTATGATACGACTCATAATGATGACTATTTTCGTCAATATGATAACGTCATGGTCAATTTTCAACATTTTGAAAGCTTTTTTATTATAGCTTCATTAAGCTATATTAAAAAATTGTCATAGCGCTATTATCAGTATTAGTTCAATCAAATTGTATATAAATCATATTCACTGTACTTTACTTTTATTTCGGATTTCACGTACTTTCGGTTTTCTTTGCAAATTTCAAGTCGAAAAAAAGTCGACCGCCATCTTAATCACTTCAATCCGCCATTTTCGTTTCTCCTTGTCGTCCTTCGTTGTAATATCTAGTGTCAACTTTATACGAACTAATAGACCTCTTTTTATAGTGCATAATGATAAAATAGGTACAAACCATTGATTTTACAAAACATGATACTTCATGTTTTGTAAAATCATGCGATATTTTTCACAGAGGCAGGCAGAGACATATTACGCAGTACATAGTGGACATTGCTCCCCCCTGCCATACTTCAATCTTTGTATCTGTATTGAATAGGGTGCGTTTAATATACTAAATATATATAAATATACGCTCACGCCCGTAACCCACAAGGATACGCAGAGATTATGGGTTTCCATTTGGCGGGATCTTGGCACACCTTACATTCATACATCTAAGCGTATCTCATCGGTTATGGCTACTCTTTATATCGCCATTCTTTAATATAAAAACATCTTTGTATCGGGTAAATAATAATAATAAAACATTTATTTCAAGACTAGAGTCTCATTATTTGTTAGTAAGACACACACTTATCACCTAATGTTAGTAGCAATATAATATAATAATATTTTACAAATCCTATTTAACTATTTACTTCCACATGTAACTTCGACAATAACTAAATCTAGACTAGAGATTCCATAAGAAAATAACAGCTAATATTTTGTATAGGTGTTCATAAATCTCAGAACGAATTTTGGTAAATTCAATTAATTCAGGCAATGATATTATAATAAGTCGAAAGTGTCCTAATTAGGACCTCTTTTATAGCTCACATGATGTGTTTACATTTACGCTTAGGTGACAAACACTAGCTGTCCCCTTTTTATTAATACTTTAATTATGCAATCCTTTTTACACCATTTAATATGTGTGAATGTTGCTCTCACAGTGGGTTTCCACTGCTGAAAACATTTACATAAGATATTTTTATCTACCTTTCTTCAGAGAAAGTAGAGATAAATGTTATGTCTCCACAAGTTTATATGCCAGTGTAAACCCACGGTCACTGTCTTTGGAATTCTTTTCACTGGTTAATTTGTATGAGTATAACATGTTTATAGTATATATCATATAAATATAGCAAAGATATATAGATAACAGTGGTAGAGGCAGCAAAAACATCTGTTGCACAAATTAGCCGGCTCAACCAGTGAAATACCACGACCTCACAGAAAACATGAATGAATGACATGAAGAAGTACTCTGCGTTTCATCTAATTAGTGAGGTGCCGGAGGCTTAATGTCAGGCTTCTTTCCCCTTCCCACCCTTTCCTCATAAGGATAGGATGGGAATAGTAAGAGGATTGGATGGGTTGGGGGGAGGGTGAATGGGGAAAAGGATATCCTTTTTTCTGTCTATGCCCTCCTCTGTCCATTAAAGGTAGGCAAGACATTTGCTTGTTGTGGGATGTCTATGGGCAGCATTCACTTAACATCAGACGATTTGCTTGCTCGTTTGCCATCTTGTCATATAAAAAAAATGAACAGCAACTATTATCCATAATTATATCCTGTGTCGATGTGTCCCAACCACTAGCCACAAGTAAATAAAACAACTAATTTAAAAACTTAGTTACATACACAATTACAAAAGGATGATAAAAAAATTGTCTCCATGCATAATAATTAGTTTTATTTATTTAAAAGCAAAGTTAATTGTTAAAATTAAATAAAAACAGCTCATGAAAATAGTTTTCTTGTTGAGTTGTATTTTTTTTTTTTATGTGATGGCAAATGAGCAAGTGGCTCACCTGATGTAAAGTCAGCGCTATCCATAGACATCAGCAACAAACAAATGTGTTGCAGATGCGTTGCCCACCTTTAATGGACAGAGGAGGAACCCTCTCCCTGTCCAATCCTCTTCCCCCTCCCATCCTATCCCCCTTATGAGGAATGGGTGGGAAGGGGAAGAGGACTGAAATTAGGCCTCCAGTACCTCACTCTTCACACGAAACGCAGAGTACCTCTACTTCACGCCTGTTTTCTGTGAGGTCGTGGTATTTCACCGGCCGAGCCGGCCAATTCGTGCAATGGATGTTGTTGTTGCGGACTCTACCACTGTTAAAATCTTATGTTTTTATGGATTACTATAATTTCCAGTGTATACTTTGCGCGTGGATTCATAAAATACTGATTGGGCTTTCGTTTTTTAAATTGTAAGTCTCTTAGAGCACAAGTTATTAAGGAGTGGTGTTTAAGCTTTGATTCTATTGTATTATCTCAAAAATATGAGTTCATCGCGAAATAAATGCAAATAAACCCTTATGTCACTGAATGATTGTCAAAGCAGACACTTTATAATCAGGGAGGCAAATTCTAAATGGTTGGCACATTCTCAGTTGAACAAACCATGACAATATGATGTTGCACTTCCAGTCACTTTCTAACGGGGTAAATTACGTTAGGCATATTGTGAATATCATAAAAAATATTGTTTGACAAAATGAAATGTGCCTGCTGATTATTCGAAAGTCGTATCCTGAGCCACTTCTTTTCTTTTGCTGGAAAGCTTTCACTATACATAAAGCAAAATGTTCTTGAGATGTTATTTCCAATTGTGTTCGTAACATTTGGAACTAAAATTGTAGATTACATTTACATACTGAACTAAAATTAAATCTGTTATTTATTTTAACAAGAATGGGATTTGAAGGCAATGAATAATAATTGTTAGTGAATTCAACAAAGTTTTTTGTTTAGAATTTTTTTAATTTTTATGACACCTGTGTAATATTGTTTGTGACCACTAGATCCAGTTGATAAAGGGGATAATTAATTCTTTGTTATTTTTCATTAACCTGTTGAAAAACAAATGACTTTTGTAATTTTAGTTTTGCAACTATTTATTGTTTTGTACCATATATATTAGTTACTAATGCTATGAAAATAATTGAAACTAAAATCACAGTTATTCAGTTATTATTATGTTTAGCGACTGACTAAAGGATGACTGGTAAAATAAAAAAAAGCGAGTCACAGGTTTGACCAATCAGTGCTCAAAGTTCATTTTGGAGAAAAAGATGTTAAATATAAATGATATTGATAAATATTCCCACCTTACGTCGGCTCTTTGTAAAGTGTCTAGAAAAGAAACTGCATATTCTCAATAATTTGTTAAACTGACAATGTGCTAGAATTTGCCTAGCCTGAGTATAGCCTGACCTAACAACCGATCAGTGACATAACCAACATTTTTTTTTGTGTGATTGTCATTACAAATATTTATCAAATAGGACATTGATAAAATACGACATTGATAAAATACAAATTTCATAAACACTATGAATTATTCTGAAAGTGAAGCTTAGAAGGGTTTTGTGTGAGGAACAGGGAAAGTGGACAGTAATGGATGAAAGGTTTTGGTGCAGATGGAATAATATATAGTGATGAGAATGTAATATGATGGTATGTTGCTGCTATTCTATACAAAGAGATTATAACAAAAAATTATGTAAGACTAACTTATAAAATATAAAGGTTTTAAACTTTTTTAAACGAAATAAAACACTAGTAACATTTGTCAATAGAACTATCATTAGTTTGATGTTAAGCTGTTTAATTCAATACAAGTTTACACACAGTTGTAGAAATGTATGTATTCTTAAACAATGTTTTATTTAGGGAACTTAATTTTGCGGTATGCATAATTACAAGCATCTAAATTTTTTTACAATTATGTATAGAATGTGCTTTTCGTTCCTTAAATGTAGTGTGTTGTTTGCTGGAATCAAATTTAAAACAACATAAAATCTAAAATAATGTTTATGTAATATGAAATTTAAGGAAGATATATATTGAACCAACTAACTCGACCTATATTGAATATTTTTAATAGTTTGATACTCAACTTTAAAAATCCACTGTGTTATTAATTTATTTTTTCTCTATATATTGTACAATTACTGGCCAACATGCCCATGAATTGTCAATGGGCTCCAAAAAGCTTACATGCAAAGTCCCACCACACTTGAGTGCCACAACCTAAGTTCAGTTTGGCAGTCATATTGTGTATCTTCGTAAAAAAGTAACACTCAGGAAAACCCAGGTTGAGTTTTCCTGAATGTGTTACTTTTTACTATTTATTTATTGAATGAATGTGTTACTTAGGTATAATAATTTTAAAATGTTAGTTGCCATAGTTTTGCTGTGGATTACATTATTTTAAGCTTTTTATATTCCAAGCTTTTTTGTATTGCCTATAGTAAATCTATAGTCTCCATCATTTCGTTGTCTACACTTACTGGTTAGACTATAAGACAAAGCTAATATTATTGGTTAAATTTCTTAGGTTTGTTTGGCAAAAAAAAAATTTGCCATGTGATGTGCTACGTTCCACTAGGCGTTCACGACACTCACGCTCACGGTTTCTCCCGTTCCACTTGTTTCCGAATTTTAAACTCAAGTGGAATAGATTATGCAGTGTTTTCAGCGCTGATGTAAATATACGAAGGCGAGTAAGAAAAAATAAAGCTAGAGCTAAGAGGTTAAGCTGCAGTTTAAACATCGCGCGAAATTTGTCAACGCTCGCAAAGACCTTGAGTTGGGTCGTGAGCGAAAGTGATGACGTCAATAGTGGCGTTTTCGCTGAAACCACAGTGATTATAGTCGTCAAGTGGAATGACTAAAGGAGCATTTGGGGCGCTGTGAATGCTTAGTGGAACTCAGCCATGGCGTGGCAACCAATAACAACTTTTTGACATTTATGTATAATTCCAAGTTATTTATTTAAACCGTTATAAATTGTATTTGATGTCTGTTTTTACACATAGAGAACTTGGCATACAGGATAATAAATAGTTATTTTTGTTTTGTTAGTCTAAAGAACTTACTTGCGTAGATTAATTAGTACACAAACTTTTTTTATAAATAATTAGTTAATTAGTGTCGTTGATCTATATATTTTGTAATAAATACTGTTAATTTTAATTACAGTAGCTTTGATATTAATGGCATAGCATATATATTTTTTTATGTTATGAAGAATTATACAAAATGAAAATTACACATATCATGCCTAGGAGCCGCCGCCCAACTTCTTTCAATTTATATTCTTGTGAAAACAAATAATACTTGATTTGAAGCACCATTTCTACATAATTGCAGCAATAATTTGGTACCTAACACCTAACTAACTTCTTGAAACAGCTCTATAAATGCGTAGAAATTCGATATTTTACTAATGTTTAGATTTCTAAAAGAATTATTTAATTCAGAATATATTTATTACCTTCCTAAAAACACGGTTCTGATGACTAATGTGACCAATTTTAATACAGTTTACAAGTATGCGGTACAATTAGTCATTAAGTACATACACACTCAAAGCAAAAATATGAATTATACAACGGAATGGAATATACATTTTATTTATTAATTATTTCGTTCAAAACAGAGAAGAAAAGATTTTATTAAAAGAAGTAATATATAATTTAACTTAACACAATGTAAGTCCCCTCCATAATAATAATTGATATATGATTTATTAGTCAGTTTTATTTGATGGTATTAGCAGAATGTGTTCTGTTCTAAAACATAGTAACGACTAGCTGTCCCCGCGACTTAGTCCGCGTGGGGATCAATAAAAATGTTTTTGGTACATATACTCATACGAAGGTTCATCTTATTCTTCTGATGTGCGAAATTGAATTCGAATTCCAATCAACTTTTGTTTTTTTTATTACATTGGAAACTTATAAAGAACTTACGTGAGCAGTGGTGGCTCAGCGGTTTAGGCCCCGACCGCATTGTAGGTTGCGGGTTCGAACCCAGGCAGGCGCTTAACTTAATGTAATTTATTTCATCACCACTGCTCCAAAAAATGGCGAAGGAAAACATCGTGAGGAAACCGGCATGTTCTTAGACACATATAGATTTTAAAAATTGTATCTTTATAACTACCGTATTCCAACATGTGCATTGGATATAATTTTATTTTGATATTACATAGAGATAAAAAAATTGATGGTGTCTGTATTGTTGTGTGAGTTGAGTGTTTTTTTTATCTCTATAGATGTTAGCATTTATTTCTGCATAAATGGATCAGGTCAGGGTATTACTTTAGCTGATGTCATTTGAGGTAGACATGGCGCGCTCCAAATTAAGCTTCGATTTTTGCCTATAAAAATAAAATTAAGATGTCTCTTAGTTCTTTTTAAATGGCATAAATGAATCATTACAATATTAAAATATCATGTTAATTGTCTTTTTAATGTTTCTATGAGGGCTTCAGAGATCCAAAGTTTACGATTGTTAAAAATTATTTAAACCTTATATGATCTATAACTAAGCCAGAACTCTTGTAGTTTTATTAATTTTATAATTATTTTTGTTTGTTGTAGCCCCGGATATGTCCAATGCAGTTACTGAATTGTCTCAGCGTTCTCCTATCACCTCAAGGCGGTATTAAAAGCAGAGACGAAGTGCAGAGGCTCGCGAGGTATGTTAATTGTAAAAAATTATAACAAGCAGATGTTAGGTTAAAACATTTTATTATACACTCTAGAATAGATCAGAATGACGTGACGTAAATAATTATACATTTTCATGTTTTGTCGATATGTTGTATCAATTATTTTTAACCATCGTTGTATTAACGGACATTGTTGTTTTATTTTTCTGCAACGGCAATTCTTATTAATTAATTGTTTGGTATGATGTTATATAGTATTATTTGTTTGCAGTTTAATGACCAAATTCTCAAAGAAACTAGTGTCTAAATGTATATACATACAAATTTTAAAGTGTACAGAAACTGAACTACTAGGCCTATTTATGGGTTCTGGGGGTTGGCGATTGGTACACATGTGGCTAACAGAAAGCATCGTAGCTAAAAATTGGCCTCTTGTAAGAGAGCTCTTGGAGCTTTTGCTGCTGTGTCCTGTTGACATTGAGAGACTGAAAACGAATAACTGCCCTAAGCTAGTCAAGGAATTATCCAAGGATGGTAATCACTACGGTGAGTTTGATTTTGCTTAACATCACATAATTCATTTTTAAAGACGCCATACAAGGAAGGTTTTAATTTCCTAATTACTAAAACCTTTTTTAAACATGCTTCTTCAATATGTGTCTATTTACTACATTTTAAATTGTAAAGGTGAAGCTGTCTCCCATCTTTTATCTTGAAACATACACATATAACACACATACAACAATAAATGGCGTTCTGATCACCAATCATTTATCAGTGGAATAAACCTTATTGTTACCATTTTTAGAAGATCGTTAATGAGGTGAAGTATTTTGGATATACTAAATTAGAGTCAATGAGTCTAAGCTTATAATTTATAGGTATTGAAATTTTCATAAGACCATTCATGACCTCATAGTTAACTTTTTTTATTTTATACTAATCTTAAAATTTTATTTTAGCTATCAGGGCATTGGCTTCAAAATTGGTAGAGCAGTGGCTCAAAACCGTCAAAGGTGAACATGTTATGCGTATTTTACTATCGGATATATCGCATATAATATCAGATGCACAAACAGAAATTGAGCCTGAAGTTAAAAATGTTATTGTAATTGAAGAGGAACAGAATGAAAATGAGACCAACGGCGATAATACGGTTCAAACGGTTGATTCGTCACCTGAGTTGTCAAGTCAGGAACAAGATATTGTGGATACGGCTAATGACATTGAGAAGGATCATGAAACGCTCCCTGTTTTAAAAATAACCTTAAAAAATGGGAAACAAATGATATCTCAAGTAGATGAGGATAGTGTTGCATCGAATGAGGATTCTGACAAGGATAAAATAAGAGATAAACATAGGAGTAAAAGTAAAGAAAAGTCTAGTGATAGGAGTAGTAATAGTTCTAGATCTAGTTCTTCCAAACATTCAAGTAAATCATCAAGTGATAAATATAAAAGTAGCCATAAAAGTAGTTCTAGTAAGCATAGTAGTAGGGAAAGAACGAAAGATAAAGAAAAGCATTCATCGCATAGTTCAAAATCAAGACACAACACAAGCAGTAGCAGTAAAAAGTCTAGTTCCTCTAGTAAGTCAAAAGATGATAGATCAAAACATATTTCTGATAAAGAAAAGTCTAAGGAAAAAGATGATAAAGGTAAAGAGTCGCCTAAATCAACCGTAGAAAAATGTGACGATAAACCACCAACTCCATCAATACATAAACTAGGAAAAATACCTAAACTAAGTGATGTCAAGAAAGACAAACCATCTATTTCGATTGAAGTACGAAAACCTGATGATCCCAAACCTAAAACTGTTAAAACATTCAATTCCAAGTTTAGGAAGCACGGACTAGAAGAGGAAGTGAAGCCTCCACCGTCACGCGCAGCACTGCTTAACAAGAAACCCCCACCGGTTTTACCCCCTACAATACCGATACCAAAGAGGCCCTCACCTGTTCACAATGAAACCCCGCCTGAAAAGAAGCTAAAAACGATAGACATCGTTGAAAAACCTGGAGCTATAAAATTAATCCCACCAAAACCGAAGCGTAAGTATATTTTTTATTATTTGTTTTCGAACGTATTAGTAATATGTTTTATTTTTACAGGAAAGGAAGGTCTGCTTTGGCCGATGACTTCAAGAAAATTCGTATATTTAGGTTGTAACAGTGGTAAGTCTAAAATGTATAAATACACGGGTTTCATAGTGATTTTATATTCTGTAAAGTATTTATTTCAAATAAATGCTACATTTGATTAGATTTTTTCGTTGACCTGAATCTGTTCAAAGACTGTGAAGCACGATGAGGTGAAAACATCGGCGCATCGCACTGCTTCTTCCGAAGAACGCGGCTGAACAGATCGGGACACCGTGAACTACAGATGAGTCTTCGGCAGTGAATCCATCCATGGAGACAAAGTAAAACGATCCAACAGGAATACTAATTAAACAAAATCGAAAATTACACGGAATAAGTTCATCAATAATCATAACGGAACGTTAGACCCTACAACTATTTGATTCTATTCTACAATTACTGCATTACCACATGAGTTCATTGTCCAAAATCTTATAAAAATCCTGATAGATTTTGAATGCGAGATATTTTTTTATGGGATATTTTAATGAAATGTAGCTACTATATATTCAGTATTCTTTTTACGTTTATGACAAACTGGTTGCGATCCATCAATTAATTAACACGCGTGTGAAATATATATAAAATAGCAAGCAACATAAGTTCACTAAAGAATGTTAATATACTCGATTTTTTCATTAGCCTAATATGCTAACGTGCATACGTTAGCATATTAGTCAACACTGGAATATATGCGACAAGACGTCGCTGCTGTACTGCAGCCTCAAAGCAGTTGTTCATTGGCAGACACTTTCAAGTACAATGTATTATAAATATATGACGAACCCTACAAATTTATTGGCAAGAACATGTGCGACGCCTTAACACGCACCGCACAGATATATATGTGAACCTATTGTAGGGTATACCTATGAATAATACGAACAAATATATATCGTAATTCAAGTGTAAAAAAAGTATCAATTGAGCATTTCTAATTACCTGTTCGATTAATTTAATATAGTTAACTTACCTTCGCCTTTTTTACTTATTGGTGTATTATACATCATTCAAGACATTCAAGAACTACAAATAAATACTAAAAGTTTCTAGTTGAATACGAACTAATAACAAGGCAGTGCCTTCCGTCATTATTTGCACTCCACTATATACATTCGCAGGAGTCGATATAAAAACATGTTATATATTTATTATAGTCATTATTTTGTTTAACGGTTATTAAGTGTTTAGAATTAATAAATTAAACGTCTACGCTCAATAAACGATTGTCGTGGAATACACTTCCATATTGATAAAGAACACAACCGATGTAGGATTTATTATCGCTGTAAAGATGAAGTAAGTACTTTAAAGAGTAATTGACTAGATAATTTCCAATAGTAGAATTAAAGTAGTTTAAGAAGACTAGAAAAAATATTATTTAAATTAGCTTGGTACTTAGAGGCACAATTCAAGTGAAGAATAATAATATAGACTACATAAATATACGAAAGCAGCATTCATGTCTAAATATCTTGGTCGATAATGATCATTTCAGTCCGTAGAATGTTAGTATAATGTCCAACGACTATTGATTCCAGAAACACTTGTAAACATATACTGGTTTGCTCTCTATACTCCACTGCTGAACTTATATTACAACAAACATTTCTGTAATGTAGATTTAATAGAAAATATTGCCGTAGAAAGGTTTGCGTTCTTCAACCTTGCAATGGTTCATGCAAATTAGTTGTTTTAAATATATTCCCAAAGCGAAGTATGATTTCTATAAATAATGTAAGAGATTGTAAACAGTGTGTCGCGATGCCTGTTCAAATATAAAAATACATAACACTGTATTTTACAAAAGCAATGTAACAAAGACATTGATCGTAACAGGCCAATTGTATCCCAGTACGGTCACACCCCTGGTTTGTTGGTAGCCGAATAAGTTAGTTTGGATCCGCAGATGCCAGTTGCTATGTGCCTTCCTTTTACAATATCGCCTAGCACTCAGTGTTAATAAGTAGCAATGGAAAGATACGAGCTTAGGACTAGAATTATTTGCTAACACAGACATTTTACAAACGTAAGGATCCAAACACAAAACGTTCAACTATTATAGGAAAAGTGTAGGGTTTTGCACTGTTTGATTTATCTAACAGTTGATTAGTAGCATAACTGCTAATATTTGTTATTAGGTCCCTTTAATATTTCATTTCATTGTAAGATACTTATACAAACTTATTTACGAGTTTGATACTTACTGTATAACACACACGCCAACTTCACTAAATCTAGATTCTTCAAAATGGTAATAAAGATCTGTTGCCAAGATAAGAAAAAAACTCCAGTTCATAGAAATAACAAAATAATTGCCATTTTTCTATCACATTATTTAAAGGATCATGGATTTCCATTTGGCGCGACCCATGGCACACCTCTCGCTTCTTCTTCATTCATACATCTGCGCATGCATGCTCATCGGTTATTGCTGCTCTTTATGTCGCCATTTTTAGTGAGCCACCAATCTGATCTATATAAGTTCTCCTGGGACGTCTCCTACCGCCACTGTCACTCTTGCACTATAAAATTGTTTCGTTATTCTCTCTCCATTCATCTTTTCAACATGCATGAACTTATAGTGTAGTTCTGTTATATTTCTCTTAGTAATAATGCGGGTGGAAACAGTTGTCTTTACGATATACATATAATAGTTGACTTGCTGGTACTACTATACTTTATATAATACTTGTTTGCATCATTAATTAATAGTTGCTTTACGATAAACGCCATAAACCTTATTTGAACATCCACATCTTTAGTTTGGTATTTAAAAAGTTGGTTTAGTATATATAGCATTACAAACGATTATTATTATTTATCAGTGTCTGCCATAGAACATTGCTAGTAAATCCTCTATAACGAAAATCAATACGTATATATCTAGGTTTAGGGTCATCAGTAATATCGCATAATTAATAAATGTATCGAGTACAAATGTGAAGCAATCGCGGACAATATGGAATTGTATTTACAAATATACTTGGCCATAATTAAGTGATGAATTCAAAATATTAATGTCATTAATATCAAGAAACGAGCCATAACTTTGTAGGAAACAATGCTCTAAATTGCACCAGTTTGTCTAACGTCATAACAACTCCGACTTTGAATATATGTGTCATGTAGAAGCAAAACTACAACATTCCATTCGTAAAAATGTTTTGTTGAAAATATTTTACATCTGAACATTTTTTGGAAATAACGATATCTAATTAAACATTGTAGTTGCTGGCTTCGCTTCTGCGTGCCCGAGATAGTCGTCTATACTAGCCGTGCCACGGCGGTGTCGCATCCAGGCGCCGTGACGTACCTTCAATATTAGGGATATGAAATATTACCGAAAAGAGACCATTTAATTTTAACTTGCACTGTTTTAAAGATATATACAAGGCTTATCTGACCTAGTTCGAACCGGGAAAATTAAAAAAGTATAATGCCAAGATAAAAAGGGAATACTCATAACGATTGTTTCTTTACGAATAACATATATTTGATACAATATTTCGTCTGGATGTGCCATCAGCGTGAGACGCCCTGTATAGTTTCAATTGAATGAATAATAAGTCGAAGTTAACTGCAAATGTAACATATTGCAACGTATGAAAGTTATTTAAAACCCTACCTCGCTCCTTGATTATGATGTCGAGATTGTAATCTAAAAAGGAATCCAGTACAAATATCTATAGCAAAAGGACTCAGATTTCGGGCTCTAGTAAAATAATGCTTTACGCCACTTATTACGCTGGAAATGTAATTGAAAATGATGCAGGTGGGTGAAGGTACAATTGAAAATGATTCAAAGCAACTTTTGTGAATAACTATACGTGGAAACTATGGAGGCTGTTTGCATGTATTACGGGTGTTTACTAAAAGGGTGGGGAGGGGTAAAAGTTTATTAAGTGATGTGCGGGTACGTGCCCTAACCAATATTCCCCTACCATAATGTCCAGTTAAAAAATCCTATCACGGATGATTAGATCCTTAAATCTTCAAAACATTATTAAATAGCCTTTAAAAATAACTAATTGTTAAGAAGGCATTTCAATAATTTTATTGCATGGTAGGTTATCAACAATTATGGATATTCAATCAAATAAGCATACAAGCGTTCAAATTTAAAATTATTGCGTTTTGCTAATTTCTTTTGTGCGTATTTACATTAACGGTTTTTTTTAAATATATTCCAATGTTTTTAAATTCGGTCCAAGATACGGCTAATGAAATTGATAGCCTCATCTGTTATTTGATCAGGACCCAGAATATATTTTAGATAATATGTACAACAATAAATCACTAGAGGGTTATCGGCTGAATTTGGGACCAACAATGTTAACCAAAATGGCTATTCGAAAAGAGTATGAACTTTATAGAGCCTTATAATGTTGGATTCATTTTAATGTCGAATTCGGTTTTTTTGAATTTTAAGAATTTTGCAAATAAAATTCGGTTATCTATCAAATTGAATCGGAAACGTCCTTAACGTGTACTGCGTGATAAATACAGCTGAGTATTTATTTAGAAGGCGGCAAGCACGATGTTAAGAAAATATTTTAGTAAATTCTTATTTTATGGAGATTAACATCGATATGCACCCGTTCTTATGCCCTCGTTTTCATTTAGATAACTGCGGGTTGCTCTTTTACAGTGAGACAGTATGTTATCTATCAACTTCATAAATTTTTATAAAATTCATTTTGAATTATGATTTAAAAGATTGCATAATCGTTCAGCGGCAGAGGGTGCGACTAAACGAAATGCACAACGGGTACGGTGCAAGAGTAGCGTTACCCTATAATCACATCTCCACGACTGGGACAAATAAAACAATTTGTGCTAAATTCACCGTTTTCAATAAACCTTGTCTTCCTGGCAAGGTTACGATAAGATTTATTATTGGTCCCGATATACTTTTAGCATCTTTATTTATACGCCATTGCGTGCATGCTCCTTTGTAATGGTTATATGCTTCTTATTTAGTGTGTCACTAATATCTTCTATTTGAGTTTGCCTAACGGGTTCGAAAACGGAAGTTTTGTAAATAGAAAGTAAATATGATCTCACGCCGTATCACAGAGGGCTAGTCAGATATAACGGATTTCCATTTGACGCAATCTTGGCACACCTCTCTCGCTTCTTCCACCTCCATACATCTACGCATGCCACATTGTCTAACACCTTTATTTACAACATAATATTTTTTAAGCGGGTGGTGGTTGCAATGTGTTATAACTTCTTTTTTCCAATTTTCGTTCGTTCTAAAGTTAAAAAAGCCATGTTATATACTTTTAATAATGTGTGTGAATAATTTGCGACAAATAACTTTTAAACTTGCTCGTAAAATTTAGTCGATCAATGCAGTTAATTAAGGCTTTGTTTTAAAATCTAGTCCATGTTAAAATTTTAGAATAGACCAAACATGCCAATTATATTTTATGAGTTTACAGCTATGTAATGATAACGGAAAGCCTACATGCGCCCATTGATTAATTTTAGAATGCGGAACAGTACCTTGTTAAGGGAATGTCTGTTTACTTATCCTTGTAAATGACAGCCTTAACCTTTGTCAAACACCTCATCACGATCCTTCAACGTCTAAACGAAAAAAACCGCGAACGCCGGAGGGGTCTTAAGGTCTTTACACACCATGGCCGCCGATCCGCCGGCTTTGCCCGGGGGGTGCCGGCGGCATCAGAACATTGTATGACGACCTATGCCGGCGCTGGGGAAACGCAATACGCAAAACAATTCCGGCGGGCCGGCGGCCGCAACGATAGCCTAGTTGTGTCTCGATAAAGTCTGGAACGGCACGTATTAATAGCATATTCTAAAATTGTGTGCCATAAAATATCCTACACAATTTTACATTCATAAAAATGCAAATACGAATAACTTATAATCAAAGTGTATAATTACCATGCTACATTATAGTCTTGTTTGCAAACAATTAGAACAATAAATACACATCCCGCAGTAGTAATTTTAAATTATAGTCGTAGTTAATATGAACGTGGACTTTCTCTAGGGGTACGCCGAACGATGCGATGGAGAAATTCTTTCTTTCTCACGGTCACGGGCGTGTGCGGACGGGCCCTCTTATATAATACACAGTACTATACCATGTATTATTGCCAGCCATTGAATTAAACAAATTTACAAAAAAAATACCGAAAAACGCAAATCCTATTGTGTTAAAATGGCACCTGTAGTAATCTTATGCACCTAAGAAGCATTTGATGTCAGATGCATTGGTGAATATAACTATGGGGTCTTTGTTGGAAACTTAGTCAAAATGTTGTCAAGTACCTCCAGTGAGTATGAAGGAGTTAGTCATTCAACCAATTATGGTCAAAAGAAAATGAGTTCACTGAAAGTGGTAGGTCCTTGTACTTAGAAAAGTAACAAATTCAAATAATGGTGGGAATTATTTGCCGCTTTGTTATTTTTTTTCCATTATAAACTGTTAAAGTTGTACATGAGTCAATGACTATGATTCTTACAATTAACCTAATTCACTAAACCAATAACTAAGTTTTATTTCAAACTTGACTAGAAAAATACTATTTCGTAATTTGTTTCTTATGGTGAATAATATTAAAGTAGAATATCATTTGCAATTGCAAATCATTTTCAAAAATTTATCAAGGCAAAAAAATGCAAGTGTTCAAGTATCGTGATATAAACAACTTGTGACCTTGTAGACTTAAATGTTTGACAAAAATATGCACTGGTACACCTATAGACCTCGACTGTGATTGTTAAAGCTTATCCGAATCGTAATATTTTATTTATTTCAAATCGACATTTTGTTTTGAAAAAAGGTTTTGAATATCCGAAAAAAGTGCAGTTGCTGACTTTGGTCAACGGTCAAAAAGTTAACAAATCAGGCGTATTTAACGCCTGATTTGTTAACTTAAAGAAAGCATTTGTTTGTTTGCTTACACCGTGACCTAGCAATTAAAACACCTAGCAAGTGCTCGGCTAAGTCCCGGTTTTAATGTCAGCTGTGAGACGTAGTAATTTTATAAAAATCACAAATGTTAGGGTTCCAATGGTGTATGGCTATAAGTTAGTCCGCGTATAACTCTGAAACGATGTTTATACTAGTAGAAGTAAAAGACTGCTACCTAAAAAGTTCGAAAACAACGAATTTACAGTTACGTAGTATTTATAGAATACAATGTACTTCACACATGACCTCATCGCTCTATTTGTTTATTAGCCCCGCTAGCGCCAATATATTAGGGATTTATGTTCCGGTCTAAAGATTTTAGTCGATTTGCTATCTAAGCGTTTCATCAATCATCTGCGAATTTCATTCTAATTTCGGTATAGCTATTTTTGTCATAATTATTTATTGTCCGTATGTATCTTTTTTTAGCTGGGTGTCATCACTGCGATAATAACGTGCTTTGCGGATATTTTACGAATACGATTTGCTCGCTTTAGTATTTGTCAAGCTTAATTGTAAAATAATATACGGATGCCATATAAGACGATATAATGAGGACGAAAATATTTAGGGTTTTCTAGGTCAGCAAAATATTTGTCTTTGTCAAAAATCATCAGTATTTAACGGCCAATAAACCCCCTGACCTCTAGACTTATTAATCGGGTGAAATGGATTACGATTACTATCCATTTTCACTCAGAATCAGAAGACGATAGCTTCAACTGTCAAGTTATACGTTGTATAAATGTTTTATTAGTATAACTTAACAAAATTATAGTACACATTCAATGGATTAAACCTGATAACAAAATGAAACAATAGATCTTGGTTTCCTTATCTGTAATTAAATTGTAGTTTCGCAGTCAGCCAACATAAAAAGATATTACCTAGCTTAATATTTTCAACATTAACAGTTGTTTATTTTATGCAATGCATCGTGGAAGCCGTTAAACAGTCAGTTTAGAATCGTGTGTATTCTTAACTGACTGTTTAACATAGTTTCAAAGCACTAATTAAAAGGGTACTGTATTATATAACGCTTTTTCTAACAGTCCATCTTTTGTTTCCGAATTAAAAGGTAGGTATCATTACGATAGATTATTATTAACTTATGATTAAAGGTGGGGATTATATGTCATTCAATTGTTGTTGTATTGTACCTCTTATGTAGAAATCTGTTTATTCTGAACATCGCATTTCTGTATTTATAAATAAAATAAATATGCACTTACGCCCGTAACCCAGAGGTGTAGGCAGAGATAATGGATGTCCATTTGGCGCGATCCTGGCATACCTCTGTCGCTTCATATTCTTAGCATACATCTACGCATACATGCTCGTCGGTTACGGGTACTCTTTATATCGCCCTTCTTTAGTATATCACTAATCTGGTCGATATAAGTTCTCCTTGGGCGTCCCCTGCCAACGCTGCCACTCACTTTTGCAACATAAATTTGTTTCGTTACTCTCTTCATTCATCCTTTCAACATGCCCGACCTACCGAATATATACATACCTTTCTCAATTCTAGTCACAACGTACACTTTTAAGTTACACTTTTCCCATACAACGCTTTTTTTAATCCTATCATTTAATGTCACGCCTAACATACTTCTTAAGGATCGCATCTTAACGGCATTAACTCTACTAGCATGCTTTTCCTGCCAAACCCAACTCTCACTTCCATACATTAATGAAGGGACTAGTACAGCATTTTGTATTGCCAGGCGAGCCTTCGTAAGCCACATTCTGACTCCTCACTACTGTACCTATAGCCTCATTCATTTTATTTCCCGCATTCACTCGTCGTTCAACATCTTTAACGTGTCTACCATCTCTACTAAACATACATCCTAAATACACAATGTCTTCCACCTGTTTGTTAACATAACATTCTGTTAACATTTATATCAATGATTGTCTTACTTTGTTCTCTTTCAAACACCATAACGTTCGTTTTGTCTACATTCATCTTTATACCCTTACCTTCCAATGCCGACGGGGATGCCACACAGCCCTGTCTTACACCTTTATTGATGCTAAACCAGTCTGCATTTATTACAATGTAATGTAAAACATTATTCCTCTCTGAAGTCCTTTGAATCGACCGTATGTGGTCAGATTATAGGTTGCTATACATCAAAGAACTATTATCGTACGAAAATCCGCTAAATTGAAGACGTTTTGTCATTTTCTTTTATGTTCAAAGTATCTTCGAAGTAATGCGTTGAAACAAATCCATTTTTTACACCGGGACGGAATTATGTTTAAAATAATATTTACAATAAAATTTAGGTATGAATTAAAAACTGATGTCGAAGTTTGTCTTCGTGTAAGTTGCATGAAACCTATTTTGATTAAGTTCCGATTATACTAGCTTTAATTCTAATTTCTTTGAAACATATTGTTATAAATCTACTCTTTGTAGTGCTTATATTTTTATTTCTTCTTTTTTCAGTTGTAAGTCAGTGCAAAAAATAACACTGATGTACGGACTTAAAAATTGTTGCAAACACAAGTACTATTTAGGTTATAAAAACGTTTAATATAAAGTAATAAGCGTCTTAAGTCAATCATGTAATTTATTTAATTACCTATTGACCGCGCTTCGTTGCTTATCGTCCTCGCCGGTATTCTTGTAACTTGATTTTAATAACTTTTAATTATAGGTAAATGTCAAAAAGTTGTTATTGGTACCCCGACACAAGTCTAACTAGTGACCAGCCTCGGCTTCGCCCGGGTACTACTAATTATGTTGATCTGATCGCTGCCACAGGAATGTGCCAATCTGGACAATCCCTGTAATTTTTTCGAAATCTGTCTACCCGTGTTGGAGTCTAGAGGTCTATAGGGAACGTACATATTTCACTTTTATATACAATTTTTTTTCTAAAAAATCCTATGTTACTACTAGTACCTCCAAGAATATGTGTACAAAGTTTCATGATGATCGGTTGAGTAGTCTTCGCGTGAAAGCGTAACAAACTTACATTCACATTTATAATATTAGTAGGGATGTTTCTTACGGTTTTATAAAAATGTGCGCAACGACCCTAATTCAGTTTTGATCGAGATTGCTTTTCCTTTAAATATTTTTTTTTTAAATTTACAAACATTTTAAATACAGCGCCTCAATAAGTCACTTATCCAAACGATGTTAGTCCACAAAGGGGAATACCACTGCCACTACAAAGAAAAAAAATTACCTCGAAAGCATCAAATTACCTAGAGGACGAATCCAAAGTAAAATTATTGATCCTAGTATCCTTAGCCCTAATCGCCCCCATAAATGTAGGCTGTATCAATTTATCGTTTCCTTAACACTCATTCACAATAAAATTGCGTTTGTGCTTATTAGCGCTCGAAGCAAAAAGTAGCATGATATACAACTTTATATTGTAATCAAATACGTTATTTAATAATAAATAATATGAGAATTATTATTACTACTCTCGTCAGTAAATTTATTGGGAGTAGATTAGCAATCACTGTTGGCTTTTGATTGAGCGTAAAAGATCGCTAATATGGCAAGGGTAAGCCTATCGCTATAATCCCCAGAAAAGTACGTTTGTACGAAATGGAAAACGTAAACTTGCACTGATGGTAATGACCTCTTCTGATAAGAGGCCGTCCAGACTCGTCGTGTCACGGCATTCAATTTCCCGCTTTATACCACCTGGAGCATTACAACATTGCGTTAAGATCTGAAGGACAACGTTGTCTTTATTACTTTAGGATCACGCAGACGAACTATCTGCCCCCGATTGACAAATGGTTTAGTAAGGCTTTTGAATTTTTGTAAACTTGCTCTGTGAATTTCATTATGTATAAGTTTGTCAAAAGTTAGCTGAATCAAATCCCCAATCTAGATAAAGCTAAAAGCTTATCCTCTTAACATGACACATTTTACGAATAAAACTGAATTAAGTTGGTCCACTTACAAAGCGATTTCTTTAAATTAAGTCTTTACTTTTAATTTAATGCAATCGCTAGTTAGGGAAAGTAAAGAGTGAAAGCATCGCGATTTGGTGAGACAATTGGTAAAGTCACATTGAGTGTCTGGCGTAACTTAAGACTATATGATTGTAGCTCAGTTCCTAAGAGTGACCTACTTATGAATTGATCGTCAGTATTCCTCATGCCTGTAATATTGTGCGTTTTAGATTCTAGTATGGAGACAATTTGTTTTTAACGAATGGTGTTTGGCGTCTAAAAATATTTATTAGAATCGATTGTGTTAGAATTTCTAGAGATAAATGTTATTAAAATAAAATTACAGATTTTGCCTACATAAGAAATAAGATTTTGGAAACCCGTGGCTATTCATTTTGGCTTGAAACTGTTGTTTTATTGTATATACATTTTTATTATGTATAGATTAATTTTTATTTTAAATGAACAATTGGTTATTTCTTTGTGACTACATTTTTTTCTATTGTTACAGCTATGATGTTGCTCGAGAGTGATATGTTCATGGATGCACTCAATGCCTCGGCCACAAACAAAAAAGAACCTAAGAAAAGGAAACGCCGTACCAGCGGATCTAAAGATGGTAATGTCCCTAATGATTCATCGCCTCCTACTACACCGACGACCATAGCAAGTCCTAATGGTGAAAGCAAATCGGTGCCGCCAAGATTCTATCAAGATACTTTGGATACTGAAGAAAGTAATAAAACCTCACCAGAGAAAAATAGTGATAATAATGAAGAAGCGGAAGGCGATCAAGAAGTCGAGAACAACAAAGAGGAAACAATGGAAGTGTCGGAACCCCATACTCTAACAGTCAATGGATTGAAAGGTGTCCTTTGTTACCATAAAAGAAAAGGTCCAAAGAAAAGCATAAAATGGAAACCAGATTCAGAATTGGAGGAAATACAATATTTTGAACTAGATGAAACAGAACGTGTAAATGTTACAAAAACATTTACTGACATGAAATATTTAGAAAGGATTCATGAAAGAGATGCTTTTCAGAAGGGACGAAATCTCAGTAATGACGATGTAATGGAGGAAAGAACAAGTTGGAAACCACCCATTCCCATTGATTTAAATGGACAAATACAAGTTGATTATGGTAAAAATAGCACAGAGAAAGATATACAGGCAATTCGGCAGAAGGGCACATTGCAGCCTCTTTACTTCCATAAATCAATGATACCAGATTCGCCGCATGAACCTGATGTCGAAACTCACACCTACTCAGAACCGACAGTTATACCATTAGATGATGCTACTGGCAATCAAGACAACATAAGCGATTTTCGAAATATGCCATGGCCTGAGCCGAAGGGAATTGCCCCGCCTTCATCAAACACTAACATAAATGTACCTGCAATGTTTCCACCAAATATGCCTCAATTTCCTGCAAATTTTCATGGTACGCAGTTCCCAGGTATGCCACCAGGCTTTCAGGGCACTTCAATGGTTCCTGCTGATTGGACAAATGGAGTACCACAAAATATGATGCCAAATGTAATTCCCGGACCGATGCCACCCACAGGCCTTCCGCCAGGACCTGTACCGCCAGTTAACATGCCCCCAGGGATTATAATAACTCCAGAAAACATGATGATGGGTCCAGAAATGTTTGGTGCACCTAATCCCCTTTTCCCGGTGCCACCTGAAGCATTTAATATGCAGCAAAATATGTTCCCCATGGACTTTAATATCTCAGGACCTCAAGTGGTTCCAGGACCAGAGGGTTTTAACGGTCTTGGAAACTTCCACGGTGCTATGCGCGGTCGTGGCGCTGGCAGTCGTTGGAGGGGTAAAAGTGGAGGAAATTGGGAGGGACCCCCGAGAGGTCGTGGAGGACATTCGCGTGGCAATAGAAAAGTGTGTATGTATTTTCAAAGAAAGGGATCGTGTAGGCAAGGAGATAATTGCACTTTCCTTCATCCTGGTGTTAATTGTCCTTATTAAGTAACAAAAACTTACTCATTTAAACATGCAATAACTATCTGTACAAAATTATAGGTACATTATTTTAATAAGATTTAATTTTAAGGACCAGGCCGGTTCAAAAAAGACTGCTAATGTATATGTGTAAATAATGTAAAAATGTAAATATTATTGTTGTTAATAAAGTTTTTATGGAATTGGTGCAAGCATTAAAAATATTCAATGTTACTATTTTTATTTATTAGTGAAATCATATCTTTCAGATGAATGATGTAGAGCTAACAATTTGTAGAATTTCTCAATTTTTTTCCACCATCTACGATTTTAATTTAAGCCGAGATAAGTAGACGTTAGTAAGCCAGACTTAGTCAAAGCAATAGGAGTGGGCGAATACTCACTCACTCGCTTCTACCACCACGCGATACGATATGCGTATTTCGCATGCGAGCGACAGAGCAAGTGAGACAAATATTACTAGTTCCATCAGTACAGCAATGCAAAATATCAGATGTTTGAAGCAATTTGGTATCACTTTTATGAATAAGTAATTTTAAACCTTAAATTATTAAGTACTGTTAAAGCTTAGTTTCAGATAAATACTAATCATGATATCGAGAACCTACTACCACACCACTAAGCTATACGATACGCGTCAGCCGCATGCGAGCGACAGAGCAAGTGAGATACAAATATTACACTAGTTAGAGCAGCGCAGCAATGACAGATATCAGAATAGCAGATTTTTGAACCGATTTTGTCGGCTTGCTGTTATGAATAAGTAATTTTAAAACTTAAAGTTATGGTGTTACAGCTTAGTTTCAGATTAATACTAATCATAGTATCGAATTATTTGTTGAAATGTCTGTTTAGCGTAGAACTCAAGCACATTATTTTAGTAATAATAATAAATAATTAAATACTTAATTGTGTCGGAATAGTTGCGGAAGAAATTTTCCCTCGGTTTTACAATTTAGGAAGTTTTTTTTACATATATAAATATATTAAAATATAAATATATAAAGATAAATTTGACCTGATACTAAAAATTAACCTTTAAAGTAGTAATATATTAAGCATTAGTACATGTAACTTCTTTCTGCTATTCGCAATCTCCAGAATGATAAATAAAGAAATGGCACCTACCAAGCTAGATACATATATTCCCAATACCGAATTATATTGAAACCTATCATATCGTCGTATCATAGTTAAAATGAAATCCGTGTATTAGATTTATGAATCTAAGATCCATACGCGTACGCAAAATTATTAGATATTTAAATACATAGTTTCGAAATCTGATCTTGAATATTGAAATCTGATTCAGATACGACATCCAGAAAAAGCGATATGACCCATGCCTACAAAGCAAGTCAATACAGTGCAATATATTTCTGTCAATGTCATGTAGCTACGTTCTAATCATAACATTGACATAAATAGACTCCAGTTCCAGTTCATACAGCATCGAACTGCACATTTTTTTACATATAGAATTTTTTACATATATTAACGAATAAATAGTGGCGCATACTACATAAAACCATTTACACCTTGTTTATGCAAAAAACGTATAACGTTCATAAGTAACGAATACTCAACGGACTTGTAAAGCAAATAAACTTTAACGTATATATAATCTCTACCCCGTTCATACGTCCGATGTTCATACGTTTTTTACGAATAGTAACCAAACAAGCGTTTGGTTGAATTGTGAGTTGGTCTCGTTTGGTGTCTTGTAGTAAGGAGTTTATTGCTGATTGATTTGTTTTGCCTTGATTATACACTGTGGCCATTAAAGCCAATATTCAGTAATTCGGTAATTATATTAAACACATTAAAGCCAATATTCAGTAATTTGGTAATTATCTCCTTTATTTGATTCTTAAAATCTATTGAAGCTAGATCTTCTGATACCTTTGCAGAAGGTATAAGCCACTGGTTTTTTTATCACACCACGAACCATAAATACTAGGACATGGTCCGCAATCATTGGTGTGCGATTCTTTCTAAGTAATTCTCTTAGGTAATCCACAGATTTTGCTCAGTAATCTGTATGCTTTAGGGCCTCCAGACTTATACAATTAACACATATTTTCTGGTCAATTGTGAACCTTCATTTAGCACACTTTCCAGCATTGGATGTAATACTTTCTATAATTACTTTGGCAGATTTCGAGATTTTTCCTGTGAGTATATTGAAGGCTTCTGACCTCCGAAGTTTTGTGGCAACTCGTAATCTACTTTTAAATGCATCTTTTCTATTTGCCATGGTCTTAATTTTCTTTTCTGCAAGTTTCAATTGTTTAAATGACGCCTTCTGTATTTTTTCACAACTCCCATGGAATGAGGCATCTGGAGAAAAAAAATAATTCACATATCATAAAATGTATTTACTAGTCTAACTTAAATTCTCATAATACCTCTAATAATGATAAATTATTTGCGCAAATTAACAACTTATTTGTAACTTAAACAAACTGTAAATGTCAATTATTGTCGCTTGTCAATGGCGCCTGATTTTCGGCAAGATTTCTTCTGTCTTCTCATCCTTTTCTGCTTAACTGCGAGCTGTCGAAGTGAGCTTCTGCTTCTCCAGATAAGTGTAAAAATTATATCATTTCGGTTAATGTTATAATTTATGGTTGGTGCCGTTCAATCAATCGAATTTTAATTGGAAAAATTAGTTGGGATGAGGAATAATGAAGTGAATAAATATGCTAAGCTTTATTATATTAGGATAAACATAATAAAAATAAGAATGAATCCTGTGCGTTTTATTATATTTCTTTTATTTTTCATTATTTTTCTAGGCACCGAGGCTTGCATGTTATCTATACGAATTTATAGCTCACAGAACACTTATACTATCACGAATCTTCTACAACTATCAATATTGATAGATAGTTGTAGAAGATTCGTGATATCATTTCAGATTCATGCAACATGCATGATGATCCTATACAATAGCTACATATGTATTTATAAAAAGTTTCGAAACGAGCCTGACAGATGGCGCTATGTACAAGATGGTGGCCAAAGAGCATATAAAATATGTTGTAATAAAATATGATATGATGTTGGCATTATAATCGTAAGAGTTGGCCCTCTATAGCCTATTATAAGCATTTCTCTATGGGAAACATAGGAAGCTGGAAATACTTATAAGTGTCTGTGGTTGTGTGACAGTTTCCTAATTTGTTCAATAATTATGTTTATACCATTTTTTTAAATAACTAGTTGAAAGCATAGTTGTGTTTATATTTTTTGGGTCGTCTTTCTATGCCGAAGTGTTTTAAAAAGGATATATATATTTTCATAGATGATACATATTTTTTCGATATATATAACTAGCATTATTTTCATCATTTTGATCTTGGAAACATTATAACTTGTTATGCAACGTTGGTTTTTCTTGCAAGAACAAAAGAAACTTAGAAAGCATAGACCTAAAGTTTTACAGAATATGTCTGAGCAAAAAGAAAAACAGGAAAGCCTAGTTATATCTCAAGAATGGGTGTTTAGCGTTTTGGTTCCAAATTTGGGTGCAAAAGAAAAAGTTTATGTATCTGGAAGCACCACTGAACTTGGTGAATGGGACTTAAAGAAGATTGTACCACTGGAACCAAAAGAAGGTACAGATTTATGGAGGACCAAGTTAACAATACCTAATACTTGTGACGTATTTTATCGTTACGCCATTTGTCTAGTCAGTGAAGATACTAACAATGTAATTGTTAGGCGATGGGAGGCAAACATTCATCCAAGAGTTATTAAGGAAAATGTCCTAAATCCAACTACAGATGTGTTTGGAGAGTTGAAAGGTGTTCAAAAAATTAATAGGGGATGGCTTACAATTCAGACTTTAGTCCAATTTAAATTCATGAATAACCCAATAAAGTTGAAGAGCCGTCTTATGAATAGAAATATCCTTATTAAGGTAACACCAGTTAACTTGTCATTTGGAACAGAAGGTCACCCTGAGGACTCACAAAGTACTGACACTATAGAGGTGGAAAGTCCTTTAGGAGTTAATATAGAGGTATCCACTCTAGACAATGACCCTGAACTTTGTCAGTTGCATCCCCAGGAACAATTTGGTAGAGAATTTAAAACTAATGGTGTCCTTTTGGTTAATGTGTATGCCCCAGACCATAAGGTGCTAGCTTATCTCATTGATTTCTATTCACACAGCAGTCGTGCAGCCACGGAAGATCCTCCATATCATGTTGGATATACATATGTTCTACCAAATATGTTTAAACCATCCGAAGGTGCCTTGGAGCTACCTGTAACTTGCAATGTCAAACATAGACCACTAGGCACAGTAAATTTTGAATATCTTATTGTCCATCCATTAAAGGAAAATATTTGCAACTTGCAAGTGTCTTATGCAAAACATTGGGACCCTACATGGACAGGTCTGGAAGTTGGACATCGTGGCTTGGGTGCCAGTTTTAAAACTAAAGAGTAAGTTATCATGTCAATAAAAAATATTTATTTGATGTTTATTCAAATTACTTTATGCCATTGCTCTTTATGCTAGACTTGAGCCAATAGCCATATTTATATAATTAAGAAAACTACTAGTGCTGTGTTTTAGTTTATTTGACTTTGTAATGATCTCTATTTCAATAGATGTATTTTGCCTTCATTTTTCCTTTGGCTCAAGTGTGCTCTATAATAAAACTAATTTCAGAGGAAATGCTATTCGTGAAAATACAATAGCTTCCCTAAAACAAGCCGCTGCCAGTGGTGCAGACTTGTTGGAATTTGATGTTCAGCTAAGTAAAGATATGATCCCTGTCATATATCATGACTTTCATGTATGTATTTCTATGAAACGAAAAAAAGAGGTTGATTTTGCAGAGATGCTAGAAATGCCTGTGAAGGACCTAACCTTGGAGCATCTGCAAAAACTCAAGGTATAACTTTGTGTATTGTTAATGTCAGCCTGGTTTGCATTTTGCCAATTGGAAGTGTGCAGAAATTACTGTATTTTTAGTTTATTACTGTAATAATAATAACAGTATTATATCATAAATGACTGAACTGTCAATATAGATATAGTATCTTGTCTAGGGATGTCTTGAGATAAAGGTTGCAAACATAGTATTTAAAATAGTGAAATCTTGTTATGTTGTATTGGATAATCTTAATCCCATCAGGTGATCTCAATATTTACCATTAAAACAATGTAGAGAACAAAACAATCCAAGATCTTCAAATACTCTTTTTTACATTGAAGAGTGTAAAAAGTTTTTTGATGGCTTTTTAAGGTTTATCATTTGGTAGAAGGTCGTAACCATGAGATTCTGTTTTTTGATGAAGATTTAGAAGAACATCAACCCTTTCCTACATTAGAAGACACATTAAAGTGCATTGACCTGCATGTTGGATTTAATATTGAATTGAAGTGGACAATGGAGCTGAATGATGGCACATTTGAATTGAACAATCCATTTGACATGAATGTTTATGTTGATAAGGTAATATTTTTTTGACAATGCAATTGTTTCCATCTAAAGTATTTTTTTATGAACAGAACACCGACTTTACCACCAGCACCAAAACCTATCCCCACCACCACCACCACCACTACCACCATCACCGTTAATTGTTTAACGCAGCTAGGTAAGTTTTCACTTTAATAAAGTATGTACACAATGTTTTATTATTGTACTGCTTAAGGGAACCTTTTGTGTCATTGCAGGTAGCGGGCAGCGTTTCCTATACGCGTAATTTTTATTCACAATTCCTATCAAAATCAGGTTATTCGTTTCGGTACTTATGCTGAACAGACTGACAAAAATTTTAGACAAGATAGATATACCATCTCTTTGTAGATCTTAAAAGTTGCAATTTCTCAGTATATTATTTTGATCCATCCCATAAGCTTGCAGCAGTTGCAATTCAAGCACATAAAAATATGTTTTTTACGACATCACATTACAAATCTTTCAAACTCACTGGTAAAATATGCATGTGTCAATGTCAATTGATGAAAACCGCATTTAAATCCTGTTCGTAGCTTGAAAGTTCTAAGGGAACAAACAGCGGAAGCAACTTTGTTTTGTACCATGTAAAGATGAAGAATTCTTTATTTCGCAGGTCTTAGAAGTAGTTTTGAAGCATGCTGGCGAGCGGCGAATTGTATTTTCATGTTTCAACCCTGATATTTGCACTATGGTCCGTAACAAACAGAATAAATATCCAGTGATGTTTTTAACTGTTGTAAGTAAATTATTTATTATTTAAATACTGTCTTATTATAAAAACTGTGTTATATTTAAATTATTTATATGATTTTAGGGCATTACCAACAAATATCAGCCCTATAGAGATCCTCGATGTTTAACCATTCCCGCAGCCGTACAGAATGCCATAAGCTCTGATATATTGGGGATTGTAGTTCATACAGAGGATTTACTTAGAGATCCTACTCAGGTAAGACATTTACCTTTTGAGATTTCATCATCATGAGGATTACTCCATCTGGATCTAGAAGAAAGGCATCATAACTTGTTCCCATTTGTGGCTTTCATTTCAAAACTTTCCTCTCCTTATATCTTTGATACTTGACATTTTTGGCAAGCAGCTGGCAAACTAGCAAGTGGTTCACCCGATATTAAGTGACTGCTACCCATAGGCATCATAACAAGTTATGGGTTGCAGATGCGTCGTCTATCTCTAATGGTCAGAGAAGGAGATAAACAAAAAAGGATTTTCCCTTTTCGTAGCTATCCCCCTCCCCCATCAAATCATGTTCCCCTTCCTATCATTTCTAAATTAGAAAAGGATAAAAAACTTCTTCACGCCTGTCTTCTGTGATGTAGTTTTTACCGGTCGAGTCATACCTCTCTCATATTCGAGTTATACACTCTCATACCCGAGCCATTCGTGCGACAGATGTTATTGCTGGCTGTTTAGGTAAATACCTACTACTACTTCGTTGTTACTGTCTTTACGCCTTACTGTTGACCTTGGGCACACCATCGACCAAATGATTGTTTTTTCTGTGCTGCTGAACTATAAATGTTTATTGTATTATTGTTTATAATTGTGTTTAATTAAAACCTTATGTTGATGTTACAACAATATTAATTGAATATTAGGCCATGGTTGATAGCATACACTTTTTGTCAATGATATTTTATAAAATAAATAAATATGCGTCACGCCCGTAACCTGATATGGTATGGTAGGCAGAGATCATGGATTTCCATTTGGCGCGATCCTGGCACAACTCTCTCGCTTCTTCTACATTCATACATCTATGCATACATGCTCGTCGGTTATGGATGTTTCTTATATCGCTCTTTTTAATAAGCCACTAATTTGATCGATATAAGTTCTTTTTAGGGCGTCCCTTATCAACACTGCCACTCACTTTTGCAACATCTGTTTCGTTATTCTCTCTTCATTCATCCTTTCGACATGCCCGATATTGTACTATAGATATGTTATACTCATACAAAATCATCGGTCAAAAGTATTCCAAAGCAGTGACAACAACATTCACACATGTCTAATCGTGTACAAAGGTTAGCGTATCATTGGTTTCAATATTTATCTCATTCCACAAAAGAGTATAATCAGGAAAGGTAAAGGCATATTATACGAAAAAAATAGAGCATCGTTGATTCCTACAATATTATAAATGTGAATGTGAGTTTGTTACGCTTTCACGCGAAAACTACTCAACCGATCATCATGAAACTTTGTACACATATTCTTGGATGTATTAGAAGTAACATAGGATACTTTTTATGAAAAAAAAATAGTATATAAAAAGCGAAGTATGTATGTTCCCTATAGACCTGTAGACTCCGAAACGGCTGGACCGGTTTCGATGAAATTTACAGGAATTGTCCAGATTGGCACATTCCTGTGTTTGGTAGCGCTCGGAAATATAATTAGTGGTACCCGGGCGAATCCGGGGCGGGTCACTAGTATATCATATTTCATCAATTTTAACCTTCAATCTATGTTGTAATTTCTTTGTCAAACGAAATACTTTTTCCTATTTCCAGGTAAAACTTGCCACTGACGCTGGACTTGTCATATTTTGTTGGGGCGATGATAATAATGATAAAAATACCATTCAAAAACTAAAAGAGATGGGTCTACATGCCGTCATTTATGACAAGCTCGATCAATTTACAACAAAGCAAGTCAAGGTATCTATTCCTATTGTTCAATCTTCGCTTTTTTTGAGCAAATCTGCGCGCTAATGACAAACCCACAAGCAGAAGCCTTAGATAATTGACATCGTAGTCAATTTTATAATGTATGTTTATTTTTATATTCATATCAGATGCCTTTATTAAGAATCTTCTGGCAGTCTCTACAGATCTTCGCTCTGTCAATGAGAGTATGTTTTTGCACACTTAACATTTTTCAGTCGTAGACCTCTGAGACCGGGTAGAGTCAATGAGGGCCATCTTCAAAGCTTTCTCGTTCACACTTGAACCCTGGCACTTTTTATTTCACAGTACACTCATTATCGTGCAATCGTAGATTATTTTAGTACATTAAAAAAAAGATGAAAGGCGGCAAACTTTTCAGTCTATCCACGTATTTATAGTTCAACATTTTATCTCTCAGCATACGCCTCGCGCAGTGTAACCCTCGTCTTTATGATACGCAACATGTCTGCTTTGTTTGAGTTAAGTTATTGCACAAACAGGAGAGCATATTCTTGGTGGAGGCTCGCGAGTCGCAGCGGGAAATGATGAAACTGGCCGCGATGGAGGAACCACCGCGCTCTGGAGGCTCATCCACGTCGCACAATAGCTTCGAACAAACAGAACAACCCTACCTGGACCTTGCCATCCGAAACCATCTGCAACAGCACTCCACCGTCACCTCGCTAGAATCTCTCGCATCGTCTATCGACCTCGCAGACAATCTGAGCGATAGGAACTTGAAACGCAACAAAGAACTAATTATGAACATCGAAAAAGAATCCCAAGTGAAAGAACAAACAAATTCATTTTTCGGTTTGTTTCCTTCAGGAGATACAACAAAGGCATCGCCCAAAAAATCGCGTAGAGATAGTTAATAACTCAATTTTGTGCTACTTTTTACATTTTTTATATCTTTATTACATTTGCTCAATTTTAAATCATTTGCATGTAGTTGCATTTAGTATTTCATTCGCGCTTTCGAAACTGTATTACTTTTGTATTTTACATTATATTTTTTTTCATTACAAATTATTGCTACAAAAATATCCTTAACGTATCTTGTCGATTATAGTATTATTTTCTAACGTCGAAATAAATATTATGCATTAAACAATTATTCATGAAAATAAATAAAAAAGTTCAAAATATTTTGAATTTGTTGTCATACCGCAGGTATCTTTTTTAATTATATAACTTTTTATTCAAATTTGAAATTATACATTACATGTAACTATTTCTACTATAATTTAATGTCTTTAAAACTTTATAATAACAACTGCAAAACTGACTATTTCCTTTCTTTATTAAACTTAAAACAACCTGAAACGAGTCGTAGTACAAAACAAATAAAAAAAATGTAAAATGCGTAAACTTTTTGCCATTAAATATATACGTTCGAACGTTCGTCACGAGCTTTCCTACGTTTGTCTTCTTGTTACCATTTTCATGATACACGGTTCAGGTTTGAAAATTCATTATAATAATAAATTTGTGTATACGTAACTCTTTGTGCCATCTGTGATATATTTCATATTGTAACTTAATAGCATTATTCTTAAATAAATTTTAAGTACCCCTGACAATGATCATTTATTTTATTAAAATTCTTATGCGAGTTTTCTTTTGTAACATGTCTGTGCCAACAGGATACATGTTCTCCCCTAAAATAAAGGTAACATTAACACAAGTGAAGGTACGAATGGTGAGTATCCGTTGTTATTGCGTATACTTATAAAAGCTTTAGTTTCTTATTTATTCAAGCTGTAGCACAAGTTGGATTGTTTTCTTTAAACCAATATAACATCTGCCCACAGTATCGGTTATTAAAACGCTTTTTTCACTTTCATATATTATTTAAGGTTTCGTACATCAATCTATTGAATAAAATATAATTTTCTTGGCCGGTGAGAAAACGGGACCCCGTTTTCCTTACAAGGGCTATTTAAAACACAATCGCCAAAAACATCGTTTTCTTGACCACCCCACAGTGTACACCATGGAAAAGTTCCGAATAGTTATTCCTTCATGCTATAATGAATACTGTAAACTGTATTTAATAATGATTGGTTGCAGGTTAATAATAAAACGTCTTTTTTCATGGATAGTGTATAATAGTGTATATAAATACTTAGGGTACAGACGTGTATAACGATATAAATATTACTATTCTACATATTAAGTACTTCGATTACACAGGACGGAATGTTTCTAATACAATCACAACAAGGGTTAAGTAGGCACAAAAGTAAAATTATATAAAAATATTTCTTCTTAAAACATATTTTAATGTATAATAAGTAAACATATAAAGCAGTGCAGTTACATTAATACCCACCTTCATAGATAAAACATACGAGTCAAACGACATTTATTTAAATAGGATAATATCGTGAAAATATTTTTATTACTAAGGCATTGATGCCTTCTTGGCACAAGTTTACCAACAAGATAATTTTCCTTAGCACACCCAAACAGTGAACATCGGTAGTCCATCATTTTTTTGTAAACCAACAAGTACATAACAAAGTAACAGGTAAAACAAACAATACTCACACCATAGAAATAATATTTTGCATTTATTAAGTCATTTAAACTCGACACCATGGTTTAATACGAGCGTTCCGGATATATTCTACACTTGGGATTTTATAAACTTTACAATGAAATGAAACAGCGGAGCAGAATATGAAAGACTCAAACAAAAGAGTTAAAGACAAATCAAAGGATTTGGGAGATCATTAAGTTCGCTTCAGGATATAATATTCTGCAATATTCTTAAGACAAAATAACAACCAAATGTGATATGGAAAGTATTATATAATATATCACGAGAAAAAAAAATAATATTTAAAATAGATAAGTGTTCTAAACACTACAAAAATAATTACTTACAAAAGACAGGCAATAAAAAGAGAAATATTAATTCACAATAAGTTACATTTTTCCGTACATTCCTAGTAGATATATGAAATGAAGCAATCACCAAGTGTAAAACGTACGTACTACGCTATGCAGGCGGCACTCGTACACGCGGAGGAATCCGATCGCCCATGTTCGCACATTTAATGGTATCCGTAACAAACAAACTTTAAACATTACTTTCACATCAAAAATCTGATTTTTGTATTGTTTCCAGGATTAACAGCTTGCAAAAGAAAACGGAAAACTAAAATATTGCAACCTTATTGTTGGATATGAAATACGTAGCTTACTGTATGTCATTGCTTCTAATTTCTATAGTTGCGGCAATGTTTATATTGCGTGTGAGACAATAATTGAAATCTCGGTAACTTGCAATTATCTCACATCGAATTTATTTATTACAGCATAGCATATCAGATTTCTGGCTAGAATATAAGAAAAAAATACTTGGGCTTACTTTATAAATATTAAGTATGTAATAAATACTAAGTCGCCGCATTTTGTTAAATATGAAATTTCAATTCTTCGTGGATTTGTTTTAAAAGGCAATATTACATTTAAATTCCATTAATGAATTTCTTCAAGACTAGTACATATTATTATTATGATATATTATAGCTGAAGTAAATACTTTACAATAAATAATTGTTTATTATTCAAACCCCACTTAAACTTTTGTGCGTGACGATATTTCTACCCGTTTTTCATAAATCAGTATTTACATATTTTTTTAAATAAGCTCCTATGCAATATGATATTTTAACTATATACATATTTATACGCTGTATAATTTCTTAAAAGTCTTTTGTTATTAAAGAAATTTGAGGGTTAGGAATTAATTGACTTGTGATATAGGTTCACGTAAACACATTAATAAATAAACTTAAACCTACGTACATGAAGATTACAATAAGTAAAATAGATGTACAACTGAAGATTCACGTATGGCCGCTTGGATATCGTGCGAGTGATCCTTGTCACAAAATTTAAATATTCTTGTAAATAAAAAAGTGAAGTACACTTTATACAAAAATAACAGTTATGTTCATTCGCCAACATATACAAGGGATTTTAAAACTGCGAACATTATTAACCTCCTTTTTGAATATTATTAGTGAATCTTATTTGCATTAAAATAACAAAATCAGTACAAGTTTCAAACCGTGGAGTCCGAACAAAACAGGACAGATGTTTCAGTTTTCCAGGTAAACTTGATCACGGATGCTCGAAATGATGTGAAATTCATGCACACATAGCATGCATTTCACAAATCTAATTTTTATTTTGGAAATGTATGAATGAACACACGTAGTATCAATATTTTATAAGTGGTCCACTAAATTCTCGGACGCCATGTTTTTAAATAATTATTTTGAATGTATAAGTTATAAATAAGACTATTAAAATTATATAATATTTATCTAAAATCCGAATTCATGTATATCTATTCTATATCATTAGGTAATTTGTGCCGTAGCAAAGGGATTGTACCTTATTCATTGCAGGGGGAGGGGGAGGGGAAAGTTCTATTTAAGTAGTACCTAGCCGGGTCATAAGTTCCAAGTAAGGCCACATACTCTTCGACTAATTTTAATAACGTTTGTGGTTTTAAAATTATTAAATATGATTGCCGAAGAAAGACGGTCGCGGTAATCGCGTTGCACCGCTGTGGTTACGCGCCAACAGAGATTTTCAATATACTGCAATGTTTGAAAATACAATGCGGTTTAATTATCGCACTATCAAACGATACACGATGAAGATTCAAGCTTCGAAGATCGTAAGAGGACCTGCCGACATCGCACAGCTAGGACACCAGCGATAATTAAAGCAGTGAAGGCGCGAATCCAACGAAACCCTATTCGTAAACAAAAAGCTTAGCTCTTCAGATGGGGGACAAGCAGAACTACGGTAAAAAGAGTGTTAAATGAAGACCTGGGATATCGTAAAAAGACCGGACATTTTTGTTAACGAGCGTTAAAAAAAATAGAATGGAAAGATCCTGCGGTTTTTATTACGCCGGTGTACGTAAGAGAAAATACCGTGAAATTTTGAAAATGATAAGTTGTATGCCCACAGCAGTTGTATGCACGCACACAAGAATGCAGCTCACGTACTCCGAGGGTTTAACGAGGGCTTTATCCTTCATCACTCATGATTTGGCTTGGAGTCTCATATTCAGGCTTAACTGAATGTTTTTTGTGAAAAAGGTGTAAAAACCAGCGACGTGCAGTACCTAAATACCGTTCTGACCACAATAGTGGAACCTTATTCGAACAATGTTCGAACATTTGGTATTCCAACAGCACTCTGCACCAGCTCATAGGGCACGAAGCACGCGAAACTGATTGACCATCCATAGAATCATTACTTTAACGTGCATGAAGAATGGCCTTCTTCTAGTCCAGATTAGTCCAACATTTGGAGGCGAATGTCTGCGCTAAACCTCATCAGAATTTGGAGTATCTGGTTAAAGCAGCGGCAGAAACAGATATGAATGTGGCGCGAGCTGCCTGCCATCGATGACTTCGAATAATGTAAATAAATTTGTATTCTACATTTCATTTCATATATAACTTCTGAATAATTAACAAAAAGTGTATCGTTAATTACATTAAAAGTTTGGGACAGAACTTATGACCCGACCAAGTATATTTGAGGGAGCTCACAGTTTAAAAGGAAAACAATGATCCCGAAGTATCAAAATAACAAACTCAATTGCAATAAAAAGCATTAATTCTAAAAACTTCGAGTTGAGATAATAAGAACGTTTAAAATGCAATAAATACACACACATACATAGTATTATGTGCCTGTGTATGTGACTGAACTCCTTCCAAGCGGTTGGACCTAAATTAGTTATACCTCCCGTATATGGAAATTTTCCACCGATATTCTTATTGCAATTGTTCTGCAAATCGATTTCAAAACATAATAAAACACAACACATCGAAGTTTTCAATCTCGAGTAATGTTACAGAATCAATCTCACACACCCATAATATAATCATTATACCGGTATCTATTAATTCATTTTTGGACGGAGTTTTGGCACATTTTAATAAAATTGATTATTCTGATTAGGTAACATGAAAAATTTAGCAATGCCCGCAGGAGGTTTAGTTTTAAGATGTTCTTCAATAAATTGGCACGGGCAAACGTATTTCTCTCCGTGGCGGCCGGGCACCGTGCTGGTCAGATTTAGTCTGTTTTTGATGGCGTACGCTCCCCATCGCCCCGCGTATCGTAAAAAAAGAAGTGTAGCCCTTTCCTGTATGATGTAAAATTTATTGTAAGCAATTAAATCCCTAAAAGGTTAAACGTAAGTTTTTAGGTTAGAGTAAATATGACTTGCCAACAATACTTTTGGTCAATCGATACCGCGGCGCCTGAGCCAATCATTGCAAGGCGGGCAACAGGCGCGCGTGTCTTTGGGCTCTTTATTCCGCAATATTTCTTCGACGTACTGACAAGGGCAGAACGCGAGAGACAAGTGGCGCGGGGCCGCGGGGTTGCCGCCCTCCTCGTCGAGCGTCCAGTACAGGCGCCGCCGCAAGAAGTCCTTGCCCCACCGTTGTAGGTACCGAAGGTACACTTGCTCTGCCATATCCTGCACATTTATACACCCAGCTTACCCACCTCTACATTACATTCATATATTACCAAAACAGCGTATTAAGAAACAGTTAAATTTGCATGCAGGACAGTGTGAAGATAGTAAGTATATGAGTAAAATTAATATTTGTTATTAGATATAAAGTATAATACAATGTTTTAGTGCGCGCCCGCAGTACGAATATGTTACTAGAAGAGATAACTAAATTGTTAGGTAATACTTGTGTTTGTAAGCCTCGCATGGCATACACATGCTGACTCACATAAACAATATATATAAATAATTTCGTACATAAAATCTGTATTCGGGTATGTATGTATGTAACACATATAAGAATCGGCGTGATATAAAAGTGAAATTATAAGATCTTAGAAAAGTGTGCAGCCAGTGTAACTCAGTATGATAAGAGCAGAACTCAATTGTGTCATCATAAATTTTAGGTACTGCTTGGAATTAAATTAAATTAAACTTGGGGAAAAGTACGCCTTTATGTCTTGGTCATGCTTAAATAATGATGAAAGAGCAAGAGTTGAGAATAAGAACAAAAATAAAGTAATGCGGCTACAGAAGTTTTCACTCTAATAAAAATCATAAAATGATCTGTATTATCTGTATCTGCGCTCAGTAAAACGAAGCGACCGGCAGATGCTTAACAAACTTAGTACGCAACACAACGAAGTCGCCAAGGTCGTACTCATCAAGGTTTTATTGTTCCGACGCAATGTCTCGACGGCTATAACATATCGAACGTGGAATAGCTATGCAACACAATCGATCATATGATTCAGAGAGCTGAGGGGAAAACAGTGGAGTTAGCACTTCGTAATCGAATGTTATTATATATTAAAATATTGAATGTGGACAAGGCATCTATACATATAATAAAAATGTAACTGATCGCTGTCTACATGGAAAATATTTTAAAAGAAACTATTATTGGGGGCCTTTACATATATATAAATGCAATAAAACAGTAGTAGTAGTGCAGTAAAACGCAGTATTTACACGTATGTAGACAGTATTTACACGA
This sequence comes from Papilio elwesi, assembly GCA_029849275.1. Classification (NCBI taxonomy): domain Eukaryota; kingdom Metazoa; phylum Arthropoda; class Insecta; order Lepidoptera; family Papilionidae; genus Papilio; species Papilio elwesi. The sequence goes on along the minus strand of CM056687.1, from coordinate 5,739,745 downwards.
TTTTAGAAATGATGTATGTATTATTTTGCAATATGTTTTGTTACGTTACGTTAGTAGCTTATTAGTCCCGAGGAGGGTTGTCGTTAGACAGGCAGGTTTAAACAATCATATATAATTGTTAAACTGTGCTACGGCCATACTGTGTCGATACCACATACGCGGGAAAACGGCAGAGAGATTATGAGGTTAAGGTTGTATTAAGTAGGTAATATGATTTCGTTTAAGTAAAATTGCAGGGCGGGTGAAACCGCGGGGCACAGCTAGTATAACATAATGTATCATACAACATTCGTGTTCTGTTTAGGTTATGGTCTCTTTTTCACGGTTAGCCTACAGAGCATAGTCTAAACTGAAACGAGCTGGCAGAGCTATTTAGACGCGTCTGAATAAGGGTCGTATAAAATGGACTCCACAAGCCTTTTTTATGGGAAAAATTTTACAAACATGGCTCAAATGTTAAATTAGGATGTGTGTTGAAGAAACACTTACCTACTCGTTTCTAATTATCAAGAACAAGCTAAAACTATTTAAACAAAACAGCAACCTGTGATGAGAATATTTAGCTTTCTTTCTTTAGCGAATTAAGCAACGAAATTAATTTTATTATCATTTAAAATTTTGATTTAACTGCTAACTAGCTGGCTCGGTAAACTTCGTTCCGCCCTATAATTAATAGATGGTTCACAATTTTGGCGATAATGGCTTACATATTAAAGCTTTTTGTTGGACTATTTTAGGTAAGCATATCAATATCAACAAAAACTTATAACGTTAAAGGTTTTTGCAGCGCATACCAGAATAGCTCGCATGTGGCGGAATTTTTTCCTCCTTACTTGACCCTTATCGTTATTTTTTGGAGAATTCTCACGATATCTTTATGAATTAAGGCGTATATGTTATTCTAATGTTTAAGCAATATGTAAAGTTTCATTAAAATCCATTCAATAGTTTTTGCGTGAAAGAGTAATAAACATCCAAACTTACAAACTTTTAATATTAGTAGCACGTACGCATTTTTAATATAAGTAGGATTGATTGCACCGTTCTGTTCTCTGATTGATTCATTGTTTCAGACTGAGACGAGAAAAAGAGGTTAGATAACGGGTGTGTCCGTTTTATACTAGATACTACGTCATGATCTTCGTCAAATTGTTTTTCAAAATGTAAACGTTTGTCCATAGATACGGATAAAATCAATAAGGTATTACGAAAATGGCAAAGTTATTTCGTAAAATGTAACCAGAAGTCACAAAGTGCGCACGAGTCTGAAGTTAGCAATAAGTGTCACAGACGGCGAGAAATATATTCTTGCTCTGTCATAGTACCAGCTCCAGTATTGTTTGTCTCCCTCACGCCATGTGAAATGCGTAAAATATTTCTGGTGCTAGCTTGTATACTTATAATTCTGTCTACAAAACTAGAAACTTTTTGTAGACAGTATTATAAATATACAACCAGATGTTGGTTTACTAAAATAACCATTAAAAAAAACAACAATGAAAATTTTATGAATAATGTAAAATAATATCCTTTTTTTTTAAATACCCGCCACCATGTTATTATGATGTAAAACATTTATCAACAACATTAAGAAGTTTAATTGGTTAGCAAATCTATTACCATAATGTTTATAATAAATATCTGGTTAGAGAATGTTAAGGATATGGCATTGCACATACAATAACAATGTGTTTTAGGTTGTAAAACACTTATAAATGGCATTTATTCTTATCAATATTTTATGGCATCAAAAATACCCCATGGCATGTACTTAAAAATCAAATAATTATTCTTTACTATTTTAATATTTATTTACCTATCTCTTATTAAATAATTAGTAACTAAATATATCACTATGTGAGTGCATGAGTTGCTGATTAGCACAAATATTCAAATATAATGTTAACAAACCAGTGGTAAAACCTGTGGTGAGACCTGTAATGTTATGTTAAATATGGATAACCATTGCTGATGGAATATAAAATAATGTAATAACTCTGGGAAGATATAATGACATTTAAAGATATTTAGAAAAAATACTACAATAGTTTCTATACTACTATAATCTTACTTTATAAAATGTAATGAAATAAATAAGGCTCATACAAAATATATCATATTTTGAAGCATATTATTGCAAAATTAATTATTAAAAAATCAAATGAATGACATTAGTCTGTTTTAGAGAAAACACATATTATATGTTTTATAGTATTTAATAGCATTTCTATATTATTACTAATTCCAAAGTCAGTGGAGGACAATTCCTTCATGATACCCTTAATAAACATCTTCAAAGAGTATTTCGTTACATATTCATCAGTCATTGAAAGTGTGAAAAAAAATCCTTCTTATATATAAATCATCTTATAAGTTGCGTAATTCCACTAACAGTTAAGGCAGTGAGAAAGCAGTAAGTCTGCCTGTCTATTGCAATGGAGCCACCAACTGTGCCAAAAGCAAATACCAAGCAAACCAATTCGAAGCTTCAGTGGACAGGACTTTGCGTGCTATATTAAAAGCATTTCGGGAAAGCGGAGCGAAGAAATAGCGCGGTGATAATAAACTGTTCGCTCGCTACAGACAAGTCATCTGCAACTCAGCCCTGTATTACACTCCCGCTCCTCTCCGTTTTCCCACTTCGCATCAATAAACAAACACAGTCCGTAATTCCGCTCCGCCTTTACTCCCTTCCAATGCTCTGTTTCTTCACTCCGGGTCAATGGACAGGCAGCCTAATCCTTTTCACATTGCTACTTAGTAGCAAAACTAGAATGTGTTAGTTATCACCTAGCTTTCTCCACAGTAAGGGGGGGGGGGGGGGGGTTATCTACCACTGGTAAGCATAGTATTAGTTTTAATGTTAAAGTATCTTAATAAACAATTATATAATATATATGTGGGAGAACAAATAAACAATCATACCTGTTTCCTAGATAGTCTCGTAGATTGGCTGCCTTGTATAACAATATCGTTGACAGTTACATCGAGTCTTTGTTCCCATCCTTGCATAATAGTTTTTCCCTCTTCACTCTCAATAAATTGTTGAATGTGTGCAATACATGGACCAGAATCAAAATATATAAAGCATAAGTTCACTTTGTGACATGAAATCTTTCCTCTGTCATCCAAAGCTAGTAATAAATTATGCTTAGTGAGTAGCTTGTTAACACTGGCTAAGCACTGTTCCAAGCCTTTTGAAAGTCTTAGCTTTATCCACATGCAGAGGAAAATGGCCATAGCATTGAGTATCAACCATAATACTCCAAGAGAAAATAGTGTGAGACCCGTTAAACCAGAGAACAGTAGAGACAAAAGCACTACAAATGCTAGTGTAATCCAGCAAACAAGAACCCGCTTATAACAAATGTTGTATAGTGTAAAACGGGCATCATTTACAAGGAGTTCCATTGCATGAACATATTCTTCAACCGTAAGCTGTAACAAAGACCTTTTTAAATCACCTGACTTTGATAAGTTTGTCTAATGTGCATTATTATCATTGTCATAATTAAAACCTGTATAGAGAGGAAGAAGAGAAACGTAGAGAAAATAAGATTATTAGATATATATATATATATATATATATATATATATATATATTAATTAAGTTACAATGCAACATGCATTGTAACTTAATTAAGATTTCTAGTTAAAAGATGAACCTGAAATGAAAGTGTATATTTTATACACACCGTTAAGCCTTGAGCCATAAGTTCTTCAGGTACTAATTCAGGTCTAAATTGTGCTGCTGTTATCCAAGGCCAGCTTGCATTCACAGGCAAAACTGTTACCAGAAGATCTCCATTTGCTGTAAAAATTCAAATTCTTAATATGCAGAAGAAAAGCATGAAATAATAAAATGTGTAAACTGAAGAATGAATTAGGTCTTTTAAAGTTTTTTTATAATCAAGATTAATTGACAGTCACTTCATTTGATGGCAAGATATTGCTTCCTATTGATTTTTTTACATATTTTCTTGTTATCAACTAAATATATGTCTGTGAATAATTCTGTTATGTTTATAATAACTACAAACTATATACTGCTGGTATATGCAGTGCTCCATTGCATAAATTCTGGTAAAAATTTGTATAAGCTTAGAATCCTATGCTAAAACCTTATACTTTTACATTATAAAGTTAAAGAACAGGAGGTATGAAGATGAACATGGACAAGACGAAAGTATTGACATTCCAAAAAGAGCAGTCAATCATTGAAAAAAAGTGGAACACATAGAAAAAGTTCGTATATTTTAGATGTGTCTTTAGTAGAGATAAGTAAGTAAATTTTTAACATTAGACAGCATGTTAAAAAATTTGAAAAATGTATGTTGTGACTAGAATTGAGAATGGATGACTGAACCATATTCAGGCATGTTGAAATGATGAATGAAGAGACAGTAACAAGACAAATATTTGATTGTTATTCTTATAAAAATTAATAATTAAAAATGGTAGGTAAAAACTTACAAAAACCGGAACGTATGTTCACAAATTCCACATTTTTAGTGAGATTTACATGTGATATGTTTTCGAGATTCCTGTCCCCTCTTTCTAAATTTACATGCACGGTTTCAGTATTTAAAACTGCCGGAACTTCTTGTTGTACAGTTAGAGAAGTACTAGGGGTATTTGATAATTTCGCATCTGATTGGGGAACATTAGTTTGTGGAGACTCATCATCGAATTTCACCCAAGTTTTTCGAGATTCCTCTTTATTCAAATTACCATTAGATGCTATAACATCGTTAGATTTATCTTGATTTGTAGACATTTTGTTAGTGACATAAACTTATGTATTTAAAGTTGTTCTTCCACAAATGTATTTAAATTATCTCAATTTTTAATTCTAAATGATTGAGTTTGGTTGATTGATATCATATGTATCAATTTGGTCTAAGGATATGAGATATTCCTTGTTTGACGTTTGTCGCGACACCACACCACCACACTATCACATTTTATGCAGTGTTACCCTGCTATATTCAAATAGTAACAGGATGTTTTCATCATTAAATATCTTAAGTATTGGTAGTAGTGGCACATCTGTTGTATTATAATTTCATTCATGTTTATTTATTTGTTTGCTTTCTACGCATTTCTAAACCATTGATCAGATTGTAATAAAAAAATTGTAGATTCTTTAATATTCTTTAATTTTCTAATTCTTTTGCTTCGATCAAATTAGACTGATGGATCTTTACCTATCATCCAATAAAAGTCCCAACCAAATCTGTTCAGTCGTTTTGGAGACTACCCGGAATAACTGGACAGACAGACAAAAATTGTACTTTTGTTATAAGTATATACATCGTGTGTATGGAAATTTTATTTTGATCTTACATTACACTAAACACTTCAATTTTATTTATCTGCATAGATAACTCAAAAACAACTGGTTAAATCTTGATCAAATTAATATGGGTATACGTGATAACAACTAAGTTTCAATCAAATAAAGATAATAAACAAAAGTGCATAGTAATTAACACATCGCTAAGCCCGGCCGTCGTTTGATTCACTTGCGCGTCTTTTTTAGTTTTTACTAACTTTCTTCTAAACTATTGGTCAGAATGATATAGTTCACAGGGTAATTATGATTGGCATTAAAATCTCTTTATAATTAACACATTTAAATGGATAAGGATTTATACCGAACACGAATAGCGTAGTAAGTTGCGTATGCGTTTTAATTAATGTTTCCTTAGAATAAAATGGTTATTGTGAGACAACCATAGAATATAGATATGTCATCGCGGACTTTTATTAAGCTTATTTAAAGAGCTACAATTATTTCATACATCATTTTAATGTATCGCTTACATGAGCCAAGAAAGTAAAACTCAACTTTGTCATGCAAACAAAACATAACAAACAAACAAAAAAGATAAAGACGAATTGATATCAATTCGTCTTTATCGCGTCTATATCGTTATACGCAACTTAGTACGCTATTATTCGTGTTCGGTATGAATCCTTATCTATTTAACTGTGTTGATTATAAAGAGACTTTAATGCAGATTATAATTACGCTGTGAACCATGTCATTCTGACCAATAGTTTAGAAGAAAGTAAGTAAAAACTACGCGCAAGTGATTCAAACGACGGCCGGGCTTAGCGATGTGTTAATTACTATGCACTTTTGTTTATTATCTTTCTTTGATTGAAACTTGGTTGTTATCACGTATACCCATATTAATTTGATCAAGATTTTACCAGTTGTTTGTTGAGTTATGTATTTTATTTTATTTGGAAAACAAACAGTGAAAGATTACAATAAATGAATAATATAAAAAAAAATAACTAACACCATTAACATGTTTTCACATATAGTATTCGATTAAATTAGCCTGTTAGCGTTGGCAATCAAAAAGAGACGAGAAATCAAAGTATTACGGATTCATCCAGCTTCTGATAATTTCGTTCTTGATAGATGTTGGCGAAGAGTAAAAGAGATCTAAGTCATGAGAGTCAACCAGTCTATTAACTAAGCCTGCACATCTCACAAAGTAAGCGTTCCGTCTGTAATTTGTTGAAGAAGAGGGAATATTAATAAGATTTAATTTACGAACCGACTTTGTGGGTACCCTTATTTCTATGTTAGATAGAAGTTGCGGAGAGTCTATTACAGATTGAGCTAATTTGGCATATAAAGTTATATCAGCAACTTCACGTCTTAAGTTAAGCGGTAAAAAGTGATATCTTCTGCATCGGGCTTCATAATTGACATCTAAAGTATTACATTTATATTGTAAGTATAACACAAAACGTCTTTGAACTGATTCGAGTCTGTTTATGTAGACTTCATACTGTGGGTTCCATATTTGAGAACAGTACTCGAGGTGGCTGCGTACATACGAACAATATAGCATTTTAATAACTTTTATGCTAGTAAACTGAGAACATGAACGCTTTAAAAACCGACAGCCTTATTGGCCTTACTGACAACGTTATGAATGTGTTTCTCATATGTGAGTTTTTTGTCGTGGGTTACACCTAAGTCGCGCACTTCATCCACATTCAAAAGCTTATGACCACTAATAGTATATGTGTAAGAAATATAGTTGAGTTTTCGTGTAAGAGTCATGCTATAACATTTGTCTACATTCAGGTTTAGTTTATTACGAGTACAATATAAGTAAAATCTAGAAAGATCCTCTTGTATACAATCTTTATGTGTATTAATGCTTTTGAATGCTTTCATGTCATCTGCATACAGTAAAAATTTAGAGAATAGGGAACAAGAGCTAACGTCATTAATAAAAATATTAAAAAGTATGCAGATAAATAAAATTTCCATACACACGATGTATATACTTATAACAAAAGTACAATTTTTGTCTGTCCGGTTATTCCGGGTAATCTCCGAAACGACTGAACAGATTTAGATGGGACTTTTACTGAAAGATAGGTAAAGATCCATTTGGCTAATTTGATCGAAGCAAAAGCATTAGGGTTCCTTGCAAAAAGTTAAAAACCCTCGAAATTGTGAAAAACATTACGCGTCGCCGTAAGTGATGTGGTGATAGTGGCGATGGTGGTATCGTTGGTAGTGTAAAGCTGGTGGTGGTGACGGTTGTGCCGTTGGTGGCGGTGGTGATGATGTGATGGTGGCGGTGGTGATGGTAGGGTGGTGGTGGTCGAGTTGGTGATGGTGGCGGTGGTGATGGTAGGGTGGTGGTGGTCGAGTTGGTGATGGTGGCGGTGTCGGTATTTTTATCGGTTTCGGTGTCGATGTTCCTGAATAGAAATGCGCATTCTAAAAATAAGACGATTATAAACTTTTCTTCTGCGAAGTGATTAATATGTTTTATTTGATTCCACGCGGACGAAGTCGCGGGCAACAGCTAGTAAAGAATAAACCATTAGCGCTCGCCGATCGGACTTAACTTGGCGAAACTAAGGCTTAACTCGAAAATAATATCGATAGTATTTGTTTTCTGAATTTTGTTATTGTTTATATTTATCTGAATTGTCTTATCACCAAAAGTGGCCATAAGAAAATTAAAATAAATGTAATAATTGTATATACATAGTTATTTACTCGGCTTCGAACGGGCAGCAAAACACGTATCTACTTTTTAAGCAAAACATGAGTTTATTAATGAAAACATTATGAAAATTTAATTAGTAACTTTTAGATTTTAATTTTCTAATACTGCCATAAATCTGTCACCCAAATCGAAAAATTTGAAGGCTGGGTAGGTAACATAGTACGTGATAATTGCTGTTATTAACAAAATTTAATACAATAGCTCGACAATCAGCCGTGCAACAACTAGTTTGTCGTCCCTACCTGCCCGAAATGCTGTTTGACCGGTTTTCATGCTCTCGTGCAATCCGCAAAATCACTCCCACTGTGAAGTCGGTTCGCTAACACATCGTACGTATTTACAGTTCAACAAACGGTCGGATTTTCTGACATGTGATAAAAAAAGAAGCCACTAAATTTACGAATAAGAATTGTGACTGTGAAAAACTTCGTTTTATTAAAGATTAAATTAACTGAAGTTTTATATAGTTAGTGTATCTAAGTGTATTTTCGAACTAGGTTAATATTGTTAAATTCAAATGTATATTTGAAGAAAGAACATTCAACTTTTAAATTAGTAGCGTCCGTTGAACGTTTCTCATTGAAATAAGATTGAAACACTGAGTCATGATAGTTATACAAAAATGGAGTCGTTACCTAAGCAGTTCGTTACAGCTATGCGTACACTTTTTGATATAATGGACGATAAACACACGGGCTATGTCAAAGTTACAGATATTGAAAACCGATGGCGTGACGATCGTACTAAGGGTTTACCTCGTGGTGTTATAGAAAGCTTACAAAAGGTAGCTTCACACGACGGTTTATTAACATTTGAATCATTTTGCACCGGTCTTAAAATATGTTTATTACGAAACCAAGTTCAAAACGCTACTAAAAAAGTAAGTAGTATGGAAGAAATAGAAAATTCTGTAATGCATTCGCAAGTAAGCGCTCAAGTACATCGTCCACCCTCCGCTCCCTTACTAGACATTAATAGTACACAAAATCGAGATAGGAACTGGATGCCAAGAAATCCGGAAACTTCGACGCACGGTCAACATAGAACACAGAGCATGCCTCAATTAATCGAAGATAAGGATAATCCATTACCAGATTTAATGCACAATGTAGGTACAGCTATGCCTAAGCTCGACAATACCCAAAGGATGTTTGGTCCTCCTAAGCCACCGAGGCTGGAAAAGAATCAACTCGACAGAAAAGAAGGCTTAAGATCTAGCTACAAGTCAGATGATATGCCAATAGACAGAGAAGATTTAGAAGGCAAATTGGAATTCGATATATCACGAGTTGTTGATGAACAAAACAGGGAAGACAGAGGGTTAGGCGACGGGCGGTCGGCAAACGAGACACAAATGTCACAACACATGCGTCGCAGCGCTCGTCGTCGTGAGCCTCGAAGGCATACCTTGCAGAACGGCGTCGACTACAACCTTTTAAAAAGAATGAAACAAATCGAACAAGAGAAAGATGTATTACTGCAAGGTCTGTCAGCAGTCGAGGAAGCGCGCGAATGGTACTTGAAGCAACTGGCAGAAGTTCAAGATAAGATGCGCTATGCAGGACGAATGGGGACATACGTGGTAAGATATTGTAAACAACAAGGGAAGGAAGAATGACTAACACTGGCTTCTCTCCTTATATCATCATCATCATATATGTGTATATCATTTAATGGGATGTAGTTGTCAGGGAATGCACTTTTCATTTAATATTAAATTTTTACTGTGAATTATTAATTAAAATAGTTGAATACTATGCGATGTGGTGCCAGCCGTTTGCCGTATTAATGTTTAGGCCAATGACATTTAATAATACACGCCTTACGCACGTGCCGTCGCGGCCAGTTGGAAGAAAAAAGTTAATTATGAGCCGAAATAAAAATGTTATGTTCGCTTGATTGAATTAGGTCTGTGCAGTACCTGATCTGTGAGTTTTTGCTAGTTCCTCGTCTTAAATGACTATGATGTAACGAGATGAATTAGTAGACCACACATGACTGTTTTTTCTCGTACGCTACCACTTACACCTTGTTTCACAGCAAAATAGAAGTCTTTTCAACAAACAAACGACATTTACTATTCATAGCGGCCGTTATATTTAGGCAACTAATTAAAGCGGCAGTTGTATATAGTAATTTTGGTAAGTTAAAAATTACAAAATGCACATTCATTAACGATTTCAGCATTTAAACTTAGCTATAAGGAAAAATGAGTCGTACAGAAGGATCATTTAATGAGTACTGAGCAGTAAAATAACTAAATGGGCAGTTACGAGTGGGCAGTTGACAAATCGGAATGAGTCGGTAAAAATCTCATTCTAAGCAGAGGTGGTAAAAATTTCATCAGCATAGATTAACCTAACCTTTCCCCATCACTCGGTAGTATCAAATAACAACTGAGAGGAGCGCTCGCTACAATGTGCAACACAATGTAATTACATCTAAAATGTAACTGATCGCTGTCTTACATGAAAGATATTTGAGAAAAACTATTATTGGGGGCCTTTATAAACGCAATAAAACTAAAAGCAATGATTTTTAGAATTTTTGTCTGTGCGTCTGTTACCGGTAATCTCAGAAGCGGCTTAACCGATTTGAATTGGACCGATTATAAATAAAAAAATTATATCAATTTAAAGAACCATGTCAAACAATTTTTCGATAAAAATGCTATAAAATAACTGTTCAGTTGAAAAGGTTCAACTTTAGTTATATTACGATCTTTAAAATGATGATGATTGAAACTTTATCACGGGTCCTATCAGTCTAATGTTGCCTGTCAGTTAAATACACTGTGCATTGAGATATTCATAGCACACATATTTCTTTCGGAGACGGAGGTTGTAGGAATGATGTTTTGTTAGGTTAGGTTAGTAGCTTATTTCCGAGGAAGGTTGGCGTTAGGCGGGCGGCCGGCCGTAAAAACTGTACCAGAACCTATATAGTATGGACTATGGTCACAGTTTAAGTAATCATATGTGATTGTTAATCTTTGCTACGGTCATGTCGATGATGAGGTTAGGGTGGTATCTAAGTAGGTAATAAGTATATTCAGTTCGTTTAAGTAAAATTGCAGGGCGGGTGAAACCGCAGGGCACAGCTATAATAAATAATACAATAACAGTAAAAATATCAGTTGGAAATTCTTAATACTTATTTGTTTGGTGCCGTAGCTTACGAGGTCGTAAACAGTCGTATTCTTTAGTTATTGTTAATTGCCTTGAACGCGTGCCTTCTTACTTTCCAATTTTTTTACTTAAAAATTGAACAACAACAACACCGGGTGAAATGTAGCTCTATACAGATAAACAAAATTAAATTGTTTGTTATATCAAAATATAATTTTGATACAGATGTTTAATTTTGTACGGTAAAAACAACTAATGTAAAAAGTACGATTATAAAGTTTTATTCTGCGAAGTGATTAATATACTTTATTTGATTCTACGCGTACGAAGTCGCGGGCAACAGCTAATTGGTAATAAAAATGTAACTGATTGCTGTCTTAACATGGAAGATATTTATAAATGCAATAAAACCCAAAACAATGATTATTAGAATTTTTGTCTGCATGTCTGTCAGTGTGTTTGTGCGCGCAAATAATCTCAGAAACAGCTTAACCGGTTTGGGTGCGGTTTTCACTAATGTATTGTCGTAAGATTCACTTAAAAGTTTGTGTTTTTTTATTATATATTATTATCTTATTAATACAATCTTAATAACTATATATTATTATCTTTAAAATGATGATGATTGAAAGTTTATATAAAGTTCAAAACAGGACAGTTTTTTTATAGAATAAGGGGTCACCTTAAACTAAGTGATCACCGTCGCTCATGAACATCTGCAACACCAGAGGACCTGCAGATGTGTTGCCGGCCTTTAAGGAAGGAGTACGCTTTCTTCTTGAAGGACCCTAAGTCGTATTGGTTTAGAAATACCGCTGGCGATAGATCATTCCACAACGCGGCTATGCGAGGCAAGAAATTACCCGTAAACCGCACCGCACCGCGCAATTGGAGCTCTGTCGAGTTGAGCGATGACGAAATTCAGCGGCAAGAATTGTTTCAAACAATTCTTCGGAACACTCCCCATGGTAAAGACGATAAAAAATGCAATGGGAACTGATGTCTCTTCGCAATGCCAGTCAAGCCGATCAGTAAGAGCTCGGTCGTTGATGATTCGAGTCGCTCTTCGTTGTAGGCGATCAAGTGGAAGAAGCTGGTATTTGGGGGCTCCAGCCCAGAGTTGCGAGCAGTATTCCATATGAGGTCGAACCTGCGCCTTATACAGCTTTAAGCGATGGGCCGGCGTGAAATATTGCTTCGCTCTACCAAGCACACCAAGCTTTTTGGAGGCCAACTTGGCCTTACCTTCCAAATGACCGCCGATGAATATATCAACGCCGAGAATACTAATACTGAGCAGAGGCAACCATAGGAGTGTTCTCAAAGTTTACATTAACGACGAAGGGTTGTTTCTTGGCAGTAAATACGCAAACTTGTCTCTTTTTTTGGTTGAATTGGACAAGATTTTGGCGGCCTCAGTTCCGGTGTTCCGGTACTCATTGACGCAATCCCTAGAAATATTAGCGCGGGGCACGTACAAGGCACCACCGGTACTAACTATCGTCTGCGTATCAATGAACGTTACTACTTTGCAATATGTCATTGATATGCAGAAGAAAGAGGGTAGGAGATAGTACACAGCCCTGTGGTACAGCCCAACATTAATGGGCTTAAAGCCCGAGCATGTACCGTCGACTACGACCTTGATGCGACGACCCTCAAGGAAGCTGGTAATCCAATCGCATACCTTCTTGGGAAGCCTGTAGGAAGACAGCTTCGAAAGAAGTCGTTTATGCCAAACCCGATCGAAAGCTTTGCCTACGTCCAGACTAACCACCAGGGCCTCCCCTTCGTTCTCAATTGCCTACGCTCATCGGTGAGTTAGGTAAGCCAAAAGATCACCAGCTGAGCGTCGCTGACGAAAACCGTACTGACGATCGCTAATCAGCTGGTTATCCTCTAGGTACCGCATGTGCTGGCAATTAATGGTTGATTCCATTATCTTGGAGAACAAAGAGGTTATGGAAATAGGGCCTATAGTTGGACGGCTCCGAGCCGTCGCCTATCTTTGGGATCGGGTGGATTAAGGCATTCTTCCAGGATTTTGGGACAACGCCTAAGGAGTAGGAGTACCGAAAGAGACGCGTTAACACCGGTGCCAACTCAGGAGCACATGTCCTAAGCAATGTCCTAATTCCGTCAGGCCCACTCGACTTATGGATATCCAGAGACTGAAACGCTTTGCGCACTGATCTCTGAAAAATCTGGATTTCCAACATAGAGGTCTCACCGCGCAGAAATTTCGGCGGTGAGTTACCTTTGTCATCCAGTATCGAGTTGGATGCAAAAAGAGATACCAGAAGATCGGCTTTCTCTTTTGCAATATGGGCCAACGAGCCATCCTCGCTGCGCAAAGATGGTAACGACGGGCTACAGAAATTTCCTTGGACAGCCTTGGCGAGAGACCAGAACGCGCGAGGTCCAGAAGGAAAACGTACTAGCCTCTCCCCAATGCTGGCCACTTGTTCCAACTTTGCCCCGGTAATAACTCTTTTGAAGGTCCTGGAGGCAGAATTATACTTTCTTTAGAGGAAACTGGTACTTACATCAAGGCATCAGCGGCAAGGGCCACTGACGCTTCGGCCCATGCTCGGTAACATACCTGCTTGTAGCGTGATGCTAACTTGCAGGAACGACCGAACCATGGCCGGGATCCACCGCCTATTGACACCACAGATGACTGCACAAAAAGTTCCATCCCCTGAAGCACAATAACTGTTGCAAGATTGATCCAACACAAAGTTATAAATACTTTATATATACATTGAATAAACGAGCGACTGACTACGATACCACGTGATGTTAAGTGGTTATGTGATCGAAAACTGATACGCACTGGCGACTTGTTCCAATCATTATTGTGTATTATTTATTACATCAGATACAAATTAAGTTCTAATTAATCGATCTCCAATGGTAATTTACCGCCGAAGAAGTGCATATGAAAGTTTTTGTGTTCGCTTCATCAGCAACAGAATCGGTAACGACATCGGGATCATCCAGTTCAAAGCAAATCAACACCGCGATAATTTGCACTGAGTGTCAACATATGTAATAGTTATACAAATAGCATTATAAATTGTATCGATACTTTTTTGCGAAACATTTCCGATGTCAAAATGTGTGACAACTTATGAAATGACTAGCTAGACACTAGTTACTTTGATTATCTTTTGGTTTTCTAATTGTATTTTGCCGCATTTCGTTTCTTTATTTGTACATAGCTACTCGTGACGCCATCTAAACTTCTAAAGAATAAAATAATTCTAAGAAATAAACTTCTTTACTATGTGATGGGACCCCGTGATAAAGTTTCAATCATCATCATTTTAAAGATCGCAATATAACTAATAACATATATAACTAAAAGTTCAACCTATTCAACTGAACAGTTATTTTATAGCATTTTTATCGAACAAATGTTTGACATGGTTCTTTAAATTGATATAACTGTTTTATTTATAAACCGATTGAGATAAAACAATTACCACGATACATTAGTGAAAACCGCATAAAAATGGGTTAAGCCGCTTCTGAGATTTGCGGTAACAAACGCACAGACGAACAGACAAAAATTCTAAAAATCATTGTTTTGAGTTTTATTGCGTTTACAATATCTTTCATGTACAGACAGCGGTCAGCTACAGTTTTATTATATGTATAGATAGTGCGAACGCAGATACGAAACGATACATTGTGAAGAACCTATTTCTTTTTTGTCCATAAATAGTAAGCCAATAGGTATGTCTTGTTCTCTGTTTGTTCGCCACTATTTTTTTTATTCGTTTACAAGAATTGTCGTTTATTGACGGTCCGTTGTCCGATGAAAAGACGGTCGTCTACAAGCGCTCTTAAATTACACCACGATAACCATAACGACAATTAAGAAGTAAGTTACAAGTAAGAAGCAATGGTGGCGTTTACTCTTATCATAATTTTAATAAATACGTAAGATATTTTCTTCTACAGGAGCCTTGGAACGAAGCGCACCAAGAACGATTAGAATTACTTCGAGCTCGAGTGTTGGAGCTGAACAGACAGCTGGGCGCGCTAGCCGCGGGGTGGCGGCACGGCCCACTCTCCCTACACATGAATCTCGCGCTACCCAACACCCTTCACAATTCACCCCCCTCTACGCCAAATAATGCTGCAGTCCTTAGATCTCAAAACCGTATGCTCGCAGAGGTTTGTATAATGTTTGTTTTGTACTTTTATTTAACAAACATAGTTAAGTTATATTGTTACACATATCTGATGAACTGAAATCTGGATCCTGAGGATCTGGTGACCTGAAAATAATTTATTTTTATTATAAAAAAAATATGCGTCACGCCCGTAACCTGATATGGTATGGTAGGCTGAGATCATGGATTTCCATTTGGCGCTATCCTGGCACACCTCTCTCGCTTCTTCCACATTCATACATCCACGCATGTATGCTCGTCGGTTATGGGTGCAACGTTTTTTAGTAAGTCATTAATCTGGTCGATATAAGTTTTCCTAGGGCGTCCCCTACCAACACTGCCACCCACTTTTGCAACATAAATTTGTTTTGTTATTCTCTTTTCATTAATCCTTACAACGTGCCCGAACCACCGAAGCATACCATTCTCAATTCGATTAACAACGTTCACTTTTAAGCCACACTTTTCCCTTATAAAGCTATTTTTAACCCTATCATCCAAAGTCACGCCTAACATACATCTTAAGGATTGCATTTATTATAAACGGCATTAACTATACTAGCATGCTTTTCCTGCCAAACACAGCTCTCATTTCCATACATTAAAGTGGGGACTAGTACAGCATTGTGTATTGCCAGACGAGACTTCATAGACACATTCTGACTCCTCACTACTGTACCTATAGCCCCATTCATTTTATTTCCCGACCTGTGTACGTCGTTAAACTGCCTAGTCGCCAACCCGCATGCCCAGCGTGGCGACTTATGGGCACAACTCCCCAAATGAACGGACACAGCCAGTTGCGGCCCCCAGTACCCGGCAACTCTACTATTCCTGACCAAGGTGGCGGTCATGGTTACGGTAGAGCGGGGGGTGCTAAGAATCCCCGGTCGGTAGGCCACCATAAACAACTGACCATTGGCACTTTTAACACCAGGACTTTGAGGCGTGACGAGGATGTGGGAGAGCTGGAAGTAGAGGTCCATTAAATGGCATATCCTAGGACTATCGGAAATCCGGAGAGAGGGTGAGGATACCGTGATCCTTGAGTCTGGAAACCTCTTCTACTACCGCGAAGGAGACCAGCTCTCCCAAGGTGGTGTCGGGTTCCTCGTCCGCAAAGCCCTTACCAACAACGTTGCGGAGCTCTCGAGTGTGTCGTCGCGGGTGGCGTACCTTGTACTCAAACTGACAGAGAAATACTCACTCAAGGTTGTGCAAGTTTATGCTCCAGCAACGGCACACCCAGATGACGAGGTCGAGGCCATGTATGAAGACATCTCGAAGGCTATTCACACCACCACCAAGACCCACTTCACGGTTGTTGTTGGGGACTTTAATGCCAAAGTGGGAGTACAAGGAGAAAACGAGTCGAAAATCGGACGGTTTGGTTTGGGGTTGAGAAACCACAGAGGACAAATGCTTGCCAATTTCCTGCAGATGGAGGGGCTTTATTTGATGAATTCGTTCTTCGAAAAGAAGCCCCGAAGAAGATGGACCTGGATGTCCCGATATGGTGACAAGGAACGAGATCGATTTCATCATGACTGATAAAATGCGTATATTTAAGGATGTCTCAGTGGTCAATAGGTTTAGCGCCGGTAGCGACCACCGACTTGTGCGAGGCACCTTAAATATCGATTTTCAGCTTGAAAGACTCAAAATGATGAGATCGACTCTGTGTCCGACTCCTCCCCAAATCATGCCCGTTTCGAGTAAGTTCGAGTTAGAACTTCAAAATCGATTCAGTATGCTGGAAACCACTGAGGATGTGAACGAGGTCGCGGAGAGCATTGCGGCGACACTACACGAAGTTGGCGGGAGACACTTCGGGTCGCAGCGTAGAGTTCTTGAAGCCTAGCTTACCACTGAGACTCTGGCTCTTATAAGGAAGCGACGGGAAGATACTGCATCCGTAAGAGCTACAGCAGAATACGCAGCTCTCAACAAGGACGTCCGAAAGATGATAAGGCGCGATTATCGTAGTTTCAATGCTAAGCGCATTGAAGCTGCGATAGAGCGTAACAGAAGCCTTAAGTCCCTTGTTCGGACGTTTAAAAGCGCTCCTCTGATGAAGCTGCAGGGAGAAGATGGTTCGATAGTCACTTCCAGGCCAGAGATCTTTAGTGAAGTAGAAACTTTTTATGGCAAACTTTATGCTACACACTGTTTTCCACCCACACACGCCGCTTGCGCTAGTGATAAGCGAGCACCACTGACGCAGCACTTCTCGGAGGATATCCCGGACATCAGCGTAGGTGAGATTAGGATAGCCCTGGAACAACTGAAAAATGGTAGAGCGCCTGGTGAGGATGGAATTATTACAGAACTGTTGAAAGCTGGAGGGGTTCCGATCCTAAAGGAACTACAGCGTCTGTTTAATTCCGTTCTCCACAACGGGGCTACACCTTGGCGTGGACCAGGAGTCAGGTTGTCTTGTTCTTCAAGAAAGGTGATAAAACTTTGTTGAAGAACTATAGACCCATCCCACTTCTGAGCCACGTTTATAAGGTATTTTCTAGGGTTATCACGAATCGTCTCGCCCAAAAGCTTGATGAGAACTAGCCACCGGAGGAGGCTGGGTTTCGAAAGGGTTACAATACCGTAGACCACATTCATACCCTTAGGCAGATTATAGAAAAAACTACGGAGTATAATCTGCCACTGCGCGTGGCTTTTGTGGACTATGAGAAAGCATTTGACACTATCGAGACCTAATCAGTTCTGGAATCTTTACAGCGCTGCCAAATAGACCACCGCTATATCGAGGTGTTGAGATTCCTTTACAATGCTGCGACAACGACTGTGCGAATCCAGGACACGCAGTCTAAGCCTATCAAGCTGCAGCGAGGTGTCAGACAGGGTGATGTCATCTCCCCGAAACTGTTCACCGCTGCCCTTGAAGATATCTTTAAGACGCTGGACTGGAAAATGCAAGGAATCTGCGTCAAAGGTGAATACATCTCCCACCTTCGGTTTGCTGATGACGTGGTCTTAATGGCTGAATCGGTCGAGGATCTCAGTCGAATGCGCAACGATCTCAATGCTGCTTCCCAATGCGTGGGGCTACAGATGAACCTCGATAAGACGAAAGTCATGTTCAACGAGCGTATCGTCCCTGGCCCAGTTACCATCGGGGATGCAGTGATTGAAGAGGTAAAAGACTATGTCTACCTCGGACAGGCCATTCGGCTTGGCCAGGGTAACTTCAACAAAGAGATCGACAGACGCATTCGACTAGGCTGGGCAGCATTCGGGAAATTCCGGTCCATCCTCACCTCGCAAATACCTCAATGCCTAAAGACGAAAGTCTTTAAACAGTGCGTCCTCCCCGCAATGATCTACGGCGCAGACTTGGACGCTGACGGTAGGGCTGGTCCATAAGTTAAAAGTCGCACAGCGATCGATGGAGAGAAGTCGGTGTTTCTCTAAGGGATAGAATCCGGAACGAAGAAATTCGACGGAGAACTAAGGTAGACGACATAGTTCTTAAAGTCAAAAGGCTGAAGTGGCAATGGGCTGGTCATATCTGTCGAGCGAGCGACGTCAGATGGGGGAGGAAAATCCTGGAATGGAGGCCATGGATGGGGGCCAGAAGTGCGGGACGCCCTCCTTCCAGATGGACCGATGACCTCATAAGGACGGCAGGAAGTCGCTGGATGCGGTGCGCGGAGGACCGCATACTGTGGAAGGCATTGGGGAAGACCTATGTCCAGCAGTGGACTGATGTAGGCTGATGATGATGATTCACTCGTCGTCCAAAATCTTTAACATGCCTACCATATTTACAAAACAGTCACCCCAAATACACAAACTCTTCCACCTGTTCCACTTATTTACCGTTAATATTT
Source organism: Papilio elwesi (assembly GCA_029849275.1). Taxonomy (NCBI): domain Eukaryota; kingdom Metazoa; phylum Arthropoda; class Insecta; order Lepidoptera; family Papilionidae; genus Papilio; species Papilio elwesi. The sequence continues at coordinate 5,720,525 of CM056687.1, read as the reverse complement.
AATTCAATTACTATCTTACTTTGTTCTCTTTCAAACACCATTACTTTCATCTTATCCACATTCATCTTCATACCTTTACCATCGAATGAATCGTTCACTACATTCGGCATAGTTGTAAGTCCTGATGACGTAAACACAACCTGGTCATCCGCGTACAAGATACATTGTATAAAGGGACGATGACGGCTTTACACCAATCTTCCGGTACTAGGCCATGTCTCCAACATATATTGAAAAAGACCCACAGCAGGCTTGCAACTAAACCTTCTCCAGCTCTTAACATTTCAAGGGAATTTTAAGTTATATTTAAAATTTTATTATAAATATTTATTCGAAATTTCAACATGTAAGTTCTAATGAAAACTTCGTAATGATTATAAAAAATCTAAGATACATCTTTTTTACTCTACAATAGATAAGGTCATTCTAAGCCATTACATTTTTTAGATATGCAATAACCACAATGTTAAGAAAAAATAAAAAAAACGACTATACGTGCCGATTGGGACGTCAATTGAAACAGATATTTATCAATTGTTTTAAAATCGTACATACACACATTTTGTTGTTTGAGAAAACGTTTTCAAATTCAGTAGAAACTCATACAATGGATGTACTTAATTATTAACTTTAATACATTTTGGTCTTGGTTTGATAGTACACAAAACGTACACATATACATTATAAAGTTTTTATATATATGTCGGGGACTGGCCGAATGCAGAGTTACTTAACGAGTAAAACGTTCGAGCTGTCATTCAGTTTGACTCAATTCCAAGCTCTAGCGTAACGGCGAACCTGGTAACGGCATCGGGTTGCATCGTGGATACGCGCTACGTGTTTGGTGGAGTGTCGTTACATGAAGCCGGTCTACTTATTGTACTATCGATCCAATATTATACTTTGTAATGTCCTATATTGTATGAGCTATTCAAGATGGAGTTAAATGTCATTGCCACCTATCTATGGCTATATATATATATATAGGAATAGATAGCCATAGATTAATCCCTATTTGCCTTGATCAAGGCATCTCTTTATGAAAATTTATATATACGAGGAGGAATAACATAGTTGTGAGAATGAGATAGAATATAATGACTACTGATAACTTAATAATTTATTTTTCTATAATGTCTCCGAGTCTCTACTCACTGAGTGTTTGACTTGGTCCTGCAAAAATCGGCATCCATGTTGTTTCTATTTCTTTCTGACTGTCGGTTCACATTCTCGGCAGCCATCTTGCGAAGACTTTTCTCATATTCAAAAATTGTTTCAATATGGAATGAATACTTCCATATGAAATGTCCCGTTTCTTGAATTAAGTATCAGATGGTAACTCTTCGATCGCTCAATACAATTTTCTCGACTTTCGCAACATTTTCTTGGGTTACTGACGTCGATGAACAGCCGCAACGATGTTCGTCTTCCGTGCTCGCTCTCCCTACTCGAAATTGAGAAGCCCAGCTTACGATAGTGGAATACGGTGGAGCAGACTCTCCTAATGTTGCGTCCAAATCGCAATGAATCTCTTGCGTCGTTTTTAAACTTTTTTAAACAGAGGTATTTAATTTCGTTTTTCTCCATTTTCGAGAACACGTTCCAACACGAAGCAAACAAAGGACTTGATTGTTTTCTTTATTAAAATTACAAATACGTATCTGAGCCAGTACTTATTTATTTTCTTATCAAGGAGTATATCGTTCTCACTACTTTTTGATCCCTACTTGTATATATATTTATATTATGTGATTTATAGCTGTAAAAAAATGTTGAAATGGCAATGGCAGCTTTTTGCGTCCAAAATATGACAAGGCATGGTTATTGAAATATATCAAGCCAAAGGATAAAAATAGTTTAACAATGCATGTCAGAAAATACTTACTTTCTTTTACTGATAATTTTCTTAAAAATTTAATTTTATCTCTTAATATTGTCTGTTTAACTTGCAGGAAGTGAATCGTAAGAATGAACGAATTTCAGTATTGGAACGTGAAAAATCTGCACTTATCAGAGAGTTATTAGTGCAAAGAAACCGAACAAAAATTATGGACAGCTATAACTAGTCAATTAATCATTATTTAAATATCTTTTGACAGTAGTAAAGCCCACAACAACAACACCTGTTGCACGAATTTGCCGGCTTGCCTGGTGAAATACCACAACCACACAGGTGTGAAGTTTACTCTGTGTTTTGTCTGAAGAGTGAGGTGCCAGAGGCCTAATTCTAGCCCTCTTCACCTTCGCATCCTTTGCTAATAAAAGAAGAATGGGAAGGGGAATAGGACTTGGCGGTGGAGGGGATGAATAGGAAAGGGAAATAACCATTTTCTGTTTATCCCACTCCTCTGTCCGTTAAAGGTAGGCAACACATTACCTTGTTGCAGACGTCAATGGGTAGGGTTTACTTGGAACCACTTGCTCGTTTGCCACCTTTCTATTATGAAAAAAGCTAACAAGTGTCATATGAACAAGTTTAAAAAAATAATTATATTGTATAATAATTAGTGCCATAGCTTGTAAGTTTGGGAGGAGGCAGGCAGAGTTATATCAATGAAAGAATTTATCTTATTTACTGTTTATTCAACTAAATTACTAATAAAGTGTTAAATGTATGTTATTTTAATTTGTTGTTTTATTGTACAAAGTATAATCATATTCTCTGAAAGGAACATCATATATTAAATTACCATGATCCCGCGCTCTTTCAATAGCCACCAGTAATTCTTTTTGTTTTTTCTGGCATAATCCTGTGTGAAAAGCATCTAGAATCTGAAAATATTTAATGTCTTCATACAGTACAGTACATTTTATGACTAATAATTCTACCTGCTCAATTAGTTCAACCCTGCACACAACCATAAAAGTAATTAAAACTGCATCAGAATACATTTATACTGAATATTTAAAAAATACTGAAGAGGACCAAAATCAACATCACATCAGTTGTTTAAGTAAAGGCCATTAGTATAGGCAGGTTCAAGAAACTAACTAGCACAAAGTAAGTGTGGAGTAGCCCCTTGTCAAACATCTGCTCAAAAGCAAGTTGTTTGGATTTGTGGTACAGTAGGGTTGCAAGTAATAGTACCCTGAAACGGACTGACAACAACCTGGCAAAAACTGATGGTTATGCAGTGAATTACTAAAAATAATTGGGAAGGATATCTACATTACCATTAAAATAATATAAATAGAATTTATAAGTTCAGAATTTAAAATTTATTTCAAAATGTTCTTTGTAAAACTAGCTACTTAATGTAGATGAAGAAGGTCTTAATTAAAGGCTTTAGCTAGGTTTATGAAACTTATTTTTTATTTTCTCAGGAATGAGTTACTACGTTATTACATAGTGTTAGGGAAAAGGGGACCTGCCAAGTAATTCAGTATTATAAATTTATTTCAATTATCTCTAAAAGATAATACATGAACACATAAACTCAGTTAAGGAGCTGCACATTCAAGCCTCATATATTTCAGATCTGGACACACCCTTAGGATAATATGTATACTATTACCCAGTCAGTATGAAGTTTATATTTTTTTTGGGGAAAGGTCTTGGTATGTAATTTCGTTATGTAAAGTGTTGTAACTCAGAGACATATAGTTTTTCCGATATAATTTCTCAAAAATCGTAAAATCAACTAAGAAAACTCAATAACATGTGACTTTTATAAACTTGAAATGTCAAAGAGACAAAGGAACAATATCCATAGAGCCTAACCTAGTTCGACATATTTTTGTTGTATAAAAATGTAAAAGCACCCACCCTTACATTATGGCTGATATGTACAACAATGCATGTTGACCTGGATGTTCATAGTTTTTGGAAAAGGTCTCAGTTCGTAGTTCTGTTGTGTATAGTCTTTAAATGTGGTAAAGTTTATTTGTGTGTTGTGTTTTTGATATATAATATATACCCCACCCTCTAAGTATGTTACTTTAATTTAGTATATATTTGGCTATAATAACAAGTGGAATGTTCTTTCATAAGTTTTGCTTACCTGGCCAGTGTATTGTGAAACAAATTGTTGCAGCAATTTTGAATTTCTGTAATCTAATACCAAATATTCATCTCGGCATACAGGACATGGATTTCCAGTAGATATAATCCCGTGTCGAACACAAGATTTTCTGGTTTTACGCGGTGCAAAACCACCTTTGTGGTTGCGTCGATATAATGTCCATACTGGTTTACCTCCATAAGTTTCTTGATAGGCTTTGCTTTCAAGATAGCTAATGCTAGTTTCTACAGGGATTCTTTTTGTTCTATCCTTCGAAGGGTCAATAGCTTTTCTTTGTTTTTCGTCATTTTCATCATTTAGATTGCAATAAAATCGGCTTACTGGTTTAATATCAGATATAATAATTCTTTGAAATAAAGACCGAACATTTGTTTGAAGAGACATTACGCATAAATTACCTTATTGTTCCCAGTACAATAAATAACCTATAACTAAACCAATACAATTTGACAGAACTGGTAGAGTAGCAATAGCAATATGCAACATAGATTAGATATTGATTAACATAACAATGTCAGAAAGGACCTTTGATTAAATGTAAGGATATTATGGCCCCGACTGATTGTAAATGTGAACTTCATCAATTTATAATCCCAATTATAAATTGACGAAGGATACATTAATTAAGGTAATGAGTTTTCGTCTTTATGTTTTTCATTAAAGCTTGTTTTATAATAATATGATTTATAACAGTAATGTTGGGTCGCTAGTAATTAATATTCTTAAAAAAAAATTACTCCAACTTGGCTAGAAAAACACATCTGTTATATTTTATTCAAGAAGTTTTCGAATGTTATTTATCTAGATATAGGGAAACTTTTTAGTAATAGTAAATTGGCACTGGCATATAACAGATTTCGGCCGGCAGTATTTATGGTGTCTTTGTCTTGTCTAGTGATTTTTGTACTTAATTTGAATCTAACCGTCATCCGTTAATCAAATTGTCATTTTCTATTTCTACTTAACGACGTTTGCTAAACTTCTAAAATAGTACTAAGCGTATAGTATTGCTTACTTATATTAAGTTTCAAATACCAATACTGAAATATAGTATAGTATAAAATGTCCGAAGCTCTTTCTGAACCTATTCTGTAAGTATTTTATTAATGCATTTTTTTGATAAATCAGGCTAATGATCGCAATTGTGCGGCTTAAATTAAATTGTTTTCTATTATGTTGTGTGATGCTCTTTGTTGTTTCTACTCTCATTCTGCTTTTGATTGTACTAACATTACTTACTGCTTACTATTCTAGATTTTTTAAAATTGTTCAAACATATTTACATATTATAAACACCTTCATATTGTGTTGATTGTATTAACACGAACATGTAAGTTTATTTTGTTAATATACAAATTATTGTAGGAAATCATTTTTACCTCGTTCTTGTAATTACTATAAAAAAATTCTCAGTGAGGTTGGCATATTTTCGAATAATTTAACACCATATAAGCAAAAAGTGTGTGATATGCTTTATCAACTTAGTTAAAGAAACATGAAAATATTGTAATGAAATGTTTCAATTATTAAGGGTACTATAGGCCTTTTTCTTTGTATTCTATTATTTACCATTATTGTTTTATAGCTGTTTGATACCTGAATAAATAAATAATAAATAAAAATAAATTATTAGTATACAAATGTAGTTACTACTTATTACTATTGTGGAAAATGTACCATTTTTGGATATATTTTATTTAATTGATATTTAAATACTTTAAATTAGTGTTGAATAAATTGAGTTGGTGCATTTCAATGAACTTGCTATAATAAGAACAATATACCTAAATAATATAAAAACTTCTGGGTATGGTAAAACCTAAATGGTTTAATTGAAAGAAGAACTTCCTTTTTATTAGAGCTTATTAAATTTGTATGGATGTAACAAGAATGGGTACATGCCCATAACTGATAATTTGTTGTATGACTGTACCATGTACCTGTATAACCAGGGAAATTTGTAATATACAATTCATGGACTGGCTTGGCAGCATAGCATGATGTGCTACACCATCTCCTCTTTCTCCATCCACACACTACATAGAGAACTGTCAGTGATCTCTAAATTAAACAGGTGTTCATTGATGAAGTCATGACCTGTAAGCACCGCCACAGCAGTCCAGATCTTTTTTTATTTAAGATTGCCTATCTATCTTTGGTAGCGCTTCTCTTGATTGTTTGCACTACTTTATGTTGATCCATTGGTTGTAGAGGAGTTGCTTTGTATACCTCTTAATACATAATCCTAGTCTCATGGACAAAAATCATGGTTAATAGCTTACAGTGCCTTATGGTTATTGTCAAGTATTTTATGCAATAACTTCATATTGGTTGAAAATTTGCACAAATTTAGAGTTTGAATCCCCTACCATTGTCTTCAAGTTAATAGGTTAAAATTAATAGCGAACTTATGGCCCTTATATCTCAACATTATAGGTACTAATAAAATAAGCTAGGCTGTTTAAAAGGTAGCTATTAATGTATTAATAAAAATATATTAAAATTCTCATATCTTCCCTGATTCTCTGTTGAAATCCACTGATTATTTTCAACAGCTTATTATCAGATTTACATGATGTAGTTTTGGGTGTGCATTTACCTTGTGTATAAAATCAGATAGACAAAAGCTGATGCTTTTGTGAGATATTCAATTTTAACGGTGCTTGTCATAGAAAAGTATATTTTTGCTAACAAAGTTAGGAGCATCAGTGGCTGTATAAATACTTTTTTGAAATATTTTTGAAGTGAAAACTTCTTTACCTATGTTAGATGATATTTCTAGGGCTAAGGCTTTTTCTTAAGCCAGGTCCAGACAAGTGTAACATGTAATGTAAGATTACGTATAAATGTCATCACATGTTAGAACTCAGAACATGTAGACGAACTTTCTTCATTTATTTTTATTCTATTCAATTTTATTGTTAAGAAATAGGAGTATATTTTTTTGATTATCTGCTTATTTTGGAATAAGTGTCGCGGCTTCCTACTTGTTTGTTTGAGTTTTCACCTCTGGTCGGCAGTCGTTATGACTGCCTGTGTTTTTTACTTTTTAACACGCTTCCATTACCTTCGTATATACTTATATATCAATTTTGGGCAATCTTCCTGGGTAATTTTCACTTTTAGACACATTTGACTTGAAAGTTCGCAGTCTTACCAAGGTCCTACATCAATACCTTTTGTCAAAGTTTTCACCAGGATCATCAGTTTTTTAATAAATTATTTTATTTAATGATTCAGAATAACGCCACCTATTTAAAAATTGGTATAACAAATCTTTACATAACGAAACCATCTAGTTTTTTTTAGTTTTTAAATTTTCATTAAGTGCATCCTAAGAATCATTAAATTGCAGTACATTCTTACTTTGGGGTGATAATCTAGAAATCCAAATATCATGATCATCATGCATGAATTAGTCACACACGATGGTTGTCGTCTACAGTACGCCAGGAACCAATTTTATCAGATAACTTTTAAATGTGTGCAAGCATTTTCTAGGCCTAATATATATATATTAATTAAGTTTACCATCTGGGTCTGCTTCTGGCGTCTGCAAAATTAGTTCTACGTCCATATTACATAGCTTATTTATTAAACAAATAAATAATTACCTTTCATAATCGCCGGTGCAGTCGGATCTGTAGATAACACATGTCGACAATCTTGACGACCCCTTTCTAGTCAACCAGGTGTACTTATTATTATTAATGGAACTATGGCGTTCCATCTTCTTGTATACTCGATCTTACTGTGAAAAGTCCTAAGTTCGACTATCGCCCAATTCTAGTAAAACAATGTGTTCTATATTAATATCCGACTTATATCACGTATGTTATATTAAGGTCTGTGGAAACACTAACTTTACCCGAGTTATGTCGAGAAATTCAGTCCTGACACATTTGGCAACTTACTGTGTGTGGTGGGGAATACCCATTGACTGCACCACATGGGTCAAAACGGTGTGAAGCTTTACTTTTAGATTGAATTGAGTTGGCTTGAGAACTTTGATTCAAACTTATTTAAATAATTTTTGTAAACAAAATTTTCCGAGCTTATAATTTTAATAAACTTTTAGAAATGTTAGGTAGGTACATTACATTTTAATTATATTACGTCTTAATTACCAAAAAGTAAAATTAGATTAAATCATTTTTAACTTGAATATTGTAATACACATCACCTAATAATTTTGATGAAAGTCGAATTTTTATTGATATCAATCACCATGTTAGTAATAGATGTAAGAACTAATTTAGACAAATAAAGGTTTTACGAAATTTCTGAAGCGTATTGTACTATATTAATTATATGCGAAATTGTCACCTAAGCACAATTAATTTGATACTGAAACATTAGGAAGTGGCACGTCTCTAAAATTTGGAGCACAGTTTACTGCGCGGCCACTTCTATTTCTGTGAAGTGCAACGAGCAGCATCCGCCCTCCGCCTCTGGGGCCGACAGGCAGACTTACTTTTATCTCTCTTTCTCCCACGAGCCATGTACTATGTATGTTCTGTCGGCGTATACGTGCGAACGCAGGCGAACGCTCCCGATTCGCACCCGAATGCCCTGTCCTATATTTCAGTATCACAGTATCCCATTCTTAAGCAGAGAAAACGGTAGTAAAATCAGCTGCTGTACAATTTACCTAATTCGTTTATTTGTTTACTATTTATCGTGTTTTTTGCACATAATTACCTTATGAAGGGCTTAAATATATTTAATTAAAGCGTAATTATGTTAAAGTTGTAATAATGTGCGTCACAGACATATTAATTTTCTTGTATAAATAGATGTGGCCGAGTTTAAAGCGAACTCAGTCTTGTTATTTTAATATAGCACAGTGCAGTGTTGTTAGTGTGATTTTTTTTGTGTTGTTGATTTTTATAGACAGTAAGTAGATAAGAATTGTGTTGCATCGAGATGGCGACGTTACCTAGAATGAATCATTCGAAGCATGGGAACAGTATATCATCAGCATTTAGGTATGTTTGTTAAAACAATATCATTTAGGATTTTCTTATTGTATTTAAAGTTGATGGTTTTTCCTCCTTTTCCTCTTCGAGGCAACAATGGTGGTGTTGATATGACCTCTATCATCAATCTCACCCAATTTTACTTAGACCAAAAATATGCTTATTTTTTACCTGTATTTTTGCTGTTGATAAATTAATTCTCTCATCCTCAAATCGCCTTAACATCTTAACGGGCTTTACTTCGTCGCTTTTCAAAATAATATTTGAAATTTAAAAATTCAATTATAAAATGTAATATTTTTATCATAGCCTCATATTTTTAGCCAAAAATTATATTCTACGAACAAGTCGAATAACTAAGCCCAAATTAAGTTACTTTAATTTTTTATTCAATGCTCGACATACCCACGAAACTAAGCGAAATACAAAATTCCAACATGATATGAATACATAACCAGTTATATCGGTGCAATCGTTTATTGAGTATAATGAACTTGTCCAAGTTCAATAGTTGCATGTACTCGTGTTATTAGATAACGCGCACTCGTAAGTGGAATTGTCTACTTAACAAACCTATACGTTATGTATTTAAAAATACGAATACATGTAAGACAATTGACTGTTGTTTAACTAAGTAGAACAATAATAAGTTTAGGAACGTTAACCTTGTAATTAAAACTGTGGGTTTCCACTGGCGTATAAACTTGTCGCGATACAAGGTTTCTCTCTTGCCCTCTGAAAAAAAAACTAGACGACAATATATTTTGTGCGAATTTCGGCAGCGTCAACCCACGATGACTCGCTAAGGATTCTTTATGTTAACATTATCATCAGCTTACCTTTCAAAATCAATTCCTACAAAATGGTCTCTTAAAACAATTAGCCTATACAACTTCTAATTCTTCTGAAGTCTTCTTAGTAGTTTTCAATGTTATCCTACATAGCGGGATATTAAAGTGGACACAGATGTTATTAAATTAGAATATTATTTCACAATTCATTATAATACTATATTTTATTTGAGAATATACAAGTGTCGATCGAGACGCATGTTGGTGCTTGGTTAAATAACTTTAATCAAAGAACAATAATACTGACGAAACAGCGAGTTGCATGTAAAATCGTTATCGCCTGAGCTAACGGGTTAGCGATTATTCGGTCATCGGAACGCACTAGAAAATAAATTTAATCCAAATGTTTTCTATTTAACGTACATTATTGCTTGATGACATGCTAACGATGGACGACATCAGGGGAAAATATAATCAATGGGCATGCATATATACTGAAGTTATCGAAGAGTTGTGTTCATAACGCAATAACTCGATACAAGACAACTGGCAGTCATCAAGACCTACCGCGCTCGGGGAGGCCGAGAGCAATCACTTCTAGCGAAGAAAACTTCATTGTTGTAACAAGCAAGCGTAATAGACGTTTAACAGCACCAGAAATTCGAGCTGAACTCAATAAAACTCGACCGGAACCTGTATCATTGACAACAGTAAAGAGAAGACTTCGAGATGCCAATTTGTTTGGTCGCGTAGCTGTTCGTAAGCCACTGTTACGGACACAAAACAAAAAGAAACGTCTGTAGTGGGCTCTTACTCATCGATATTGGTCTGAAGAAGGCTTTAAAAAAGTTCTTTGGACTGATGAATCAAAGTTCGAAATATTCGGTTCGAAAAGAAGAGTTTTTGTACGTCGTAGTGCCGAAGAAAAGATGTTGCCAGACTGTGTAGTGCCAACAGTCAAACATGGTGTAGGCTCTATTATGGTCTGGGGATGTTTCTCTGGCTATGGCACCGGAGATTTGGTTAAAATTGAAGGAATAATGAAAAAGGAGCAGTACAAAGACATACTGGAGCGAAACGCTGTTCCTTCCGGGCTACGTTTGATTGGAGATGGATTCATTTTCCAACAAGATAATGATCCAAAACATAGTTCTAAACTATGCAGGGGATATTTAGAGCACAAAGAGACGGAAGGACTTTTGAAAAACATGGAGTGGCCCCCTCAGAGTCCGGATCTAAATCCGATAGAGCTTCTGTGGGAGGAGATGGACAGAAACGTCCGCAGTCATTGTCCGACGTCAAAAGAAGACCTCTGGAGGACTTTACAAGAGAGTTGGAACAATGTGGAAAACAACATAAGAAACTATCAATAAACTAAAAGCCCGGTTACCAAGATTGGTCAAAAATGTAGTATATTATATATATATATATATACAAAGTAAGGGAAGATTTTTCGACGAAAAGTTTTTTTATTAATAATAATGTCAATTATTGTAGTTTTTAAATTATTTTATGTTACATAAAAAGTTCCCTATTTAATAAGGTAAATAAATAATTTGTAGAGCACTAACTTTTGGAGTTGTATTCAATATTGTAATTTTTTCAAGGTGGTCTCAAACTTTTGTCCGACAGTGTAGATTAACGTACATAGAAGAAGCGGTACAGGTTTGTGGCAGGACGGTTTCTATTCTCAGTCTATTTGTTCCCGTCCTGCCGAAATCAGATGAAACGCAGAATATCTGCAGGGATAGCTATTTTTTATTTACAAACATCGTCATATTTTTTGTTACAAGTGCAATAGCTCTACTTTAAAAAAATTATAAGTGTCTTAATTAACTGATGTTTATCTTTATTACATACTAGTGACCCGCCCCGCCTTCGCCCGGGTACCACTAATTATGTTCATCCTATCGCTATCAAATACAGGAATGTGCCAATCTGGACAATCCCTGTAAATTTCATCGAAATCGGTCCAGCCGTTTCGAGGTCTATAGGGAACATACATACTTCGCTTTTTATATACTATTTTTTTCATAAAAAGTATCCTATGTTGCTTCTAGTACTTCCAAGAATATGTCTACAAAGTTTTCGCGTGAAAGTGTAATAAAAAGACTTACATTCTCATTTATTATATTAGTAGGAATAGGTAAGAATTATTCAATCATTAATTACTTACCTTACTTTCGGTATCGTTTGACGTGACAGATCAACAAATTCGACACCATTTAGATGGTTGACACTAAACAACTATAAGTTCCCCCTGCACGACTGCCCTGTGGAAATAAATATCAGCTGCTGTGTTTCTTCGTTAAGTAAAGAGCGTACACCTTCCTTTGATGCAGGACAACGTTCCTAAGACCCACCACTTGGTGTTGTGGATGTATTTGGGCGGCCGCAATCTATTTAGCAGCTGTTCCTTGTTGCCTTATCCTGTAAAAGAATATCATGTGCGTGAATGAACTTAAAAGCCTCATGCAATACATGCTTGGTTTAAAATAGCTTTTGTAAGCGGTAAATGCTACACAAAATGCAAACAGAAAAATAAAGTTTATCAATCTTGATGTCAATGTCAATGACCGAGCTCTTACCGTTCGGCTTGATACTCTTGGCCTTGCGGAGGGACGTCAGCTCCCACTGCATTGTACCAGGTATACCGGTATGAAGTGATTGTCAAGATACAAATGTGTCGATAGGGAACATTTGTTTAGAACGAGCCTTTATTTTTTTTGTTTGTTTGCTATGACATCTGTGAAACATATTTAGTCTACATCAAGTCATTGAACAGACATCATATTTTTTCATCGTGTTAAAAATGTCGATATTTGTACCAGAAAGTGATGATTTGCGGAAAGCATTAATTTTTGGTTTTCATTTGAAGAAAAGTGCTGCAGAGTCGCATCGAATGCTTGTCGAGGCATATGGTGATCATGCTCTATCAGAAGCAACATGCAAAAGATGGTTTCAACGGTTCAGAAATAATGATTTTGATGTGAGAAATGAAGAACGTGGAAGACCACCAAAAAAGTTTGAAGACGCCGAATTGCAAACGATATTGGATGGAGATGACACTTTGAATCAAAAGCAAATGGCAGAAATGTTAAATGTTGCACAACAAACAATTTCTGACCGTTTAAAAGCTATGGGAAAGATCTAAAAGTGTGGAAAATGGGTGCCACATGAATTGAATGTAAGACAGATGGAAAACCGAAAAAATACTTGTGAAATTTTGCTTCAAAGACACGAAAGAAAATCGGTTTTGCATCGGATTGTTACTGGCGATGAAAAATGGATTCATTTTAAGAATCCTAAACGGAAAAAATCATGGGTTAATCCGGGACAACCATCAACATCGACTGCAAAACCAGATCGATTCGGCAAGAAGACAATGCTGTGTGTTTGGTGGGACCAGAAAGGTGTGGTGTACCACGAGCTCCTAAAACCTGGTGAAACCGTTAATACTGATGCCAATGAACCATGCATTGATCGAGAAACGACCAGAATGGGCCAGAATACACGGCAAGGTAATCTTGCTCCATGACAATACACCTGCACACAAAGCAAAACCGGTTCAGGATACAATCAAAACACTTGGCTGGGAGCTGCTACCCCACCCGCCGTATTCACCAGACTTGGCTCCTTCCGACTACCATTTGTTTTCATCGATGGGACACGCATTGGCTGAGCAGCACTTTGATTCCTACGAGAGTGAGGGGTCGAAAATTGGGTGTCTGGTTGGTTTGCTTTAAAAGACGAACAATTTTATTGGCGTGGTATCCACAAATTGCCAGAAAGGTGGTCAAAATGTGTAGAAAACAATGGCCAATACTTTGAATGAAATGTTTTTTACTTTCCCATTAATAATTAGTGTTTTATTTTCACAAAAAAACGCTCATTCCATACCGATGCACCTAATATATACCACGGCGAGTGTTCCGAAGAACTGTTTGGAACTATTCCTGCCGACGAGTTTCGTCATCGGACGGCACGATAGACCACGATAGACGATGATCCGCCCTTGCTTTGCCCTGGCAACCAAACACAGGAACCCCGGGAACTCGCGTCGACAGTGCCCCGGTGGCAGTAATAGACCTACCTTGGCTGACACTGACTCCAAAAAATAAATATGATTAAGAATTGATTCTTATATTTACGTGCTAAAATTATTTTTTAGTTTTTAGTGCATTATTTGTTATTGAATATAGTTTTTTGATGTCGGTTTTGTTTTTGTTAAAAATTTTGTTTATTTCTCGATTTTTAGTGAATCTAAAGTTTCTTAACTTATTTTGTCAGGATATGGGTTGACCTACTAAACGTGCTGCTCATATGAGACAGCGTCGTTTCAATGAGGTAAACGAAGACAGGACGGAACGCGTGTCTAAAATTAGGATATCTACTTCCAGGGCCATTTTAAAACAGACTAGTGAAGAACGCAAAAATAAGATTTCGAAAATGCGGGCTTACATAAAAAAAGTTCTGAACAGAGACAATTAAAAAAAAACGCACTCACGGTCTTGACTTGGTAAAGGATCGTTTGTCTAACGAGTCGGAGGAGCAACGTAATACAACGTCGTTTTAAAGTAAAACGAGAACACCGTCAATGTAAAATCAATTTAATAAGCTTTACTAAGAACAACTGGTTAGATCTTGATCAAATTTATATGGGAATACATGATAACAACCAACTTTCAATCAAAGAAAGATAATAAACCAAAGTACATAGTAATAAACCCATCGTTAAGCCCGGCCGTCTACTGCGCGGTTTTTTGAAATCACTTGCGCGTAGTTTTTACTTTGTAGTTTAAACTTTTGATATCTTCTAAACTATTGGTCAGAATTATATAGTTTACAGAGCAATTATAATCTACACTAAATTCTCTTAATTATTAACACTTTTAAATGGATATGGATTCATACCGAACGCTAATAATAGCGTAGTAAGTTGCGTATGCGTTTTAATTAATGTTTCCTAAAAAAAAGTGGTTATTGTGACAACCATAGAAGATAGATATGTCATCGCGGACTTTTATTTAGCTCATTCAAAGAGCTACAATTATTTCATACATTTTAATTTAAGTTCTATAGTTTAAGTAAGCCAAGAAAATAAATTTAAACTTTTTCATATTACGCATTATTAAGAATAACTCAGAAACTACCGGTCGGTAACCTCCTCCTTTTTGAAGTCGGTTAAAAAATTCCATAACTCGGAGACAGAGTGGTAGTTATACTATTCTAGATAAGCGAATTCTGATTCCATCTGTGGTTATTTGTAAGCGGAGCTTTGTACCCGCAATAGAACCTACACGCATCGAAATCGCATTTTTCTAAATCCTACTCATTGTTCTATGTATTGTAGCGAATTATTAATTGCAGGAAGGGACCACCAGCTGCACTTTTGCATGCTTCAGTATCGGTTTTCGAGGCACATGTTACACGTGCCGTTTCTTTTGAAAGATATAAACTGCAAAAGTGTGTGAACGGCTAAAGTTCTTTGCCCGAAATTATTTCGCTTTAACACAGCTACATTTACAAAGTTCCTTGGTTTGGGCGCTAGAGTGCTTTAAAATCTATACATTTTTATAAGTCGAAAAGTCTTCTATATATACTAGTGATTTGCCGGTATACTAGTGTTCGCCCTGGTAGCCGTTTCGGAATCTATGCGATTTTTTTTAAATATACGTAGGTTTGCATTTGTAAAAAAAAAGTATGTCACGGGAACCGTACATTTTCAGGGATAAAATACTTTTTATAGCCTATGTGCTATTCCGGACTATAATCTGTCTCTCTGCTGCCTTACTCAAACACACAAAAAAATCGTCGAAGTCAGTCCAGCCCTTTGAACGAATTCTTATTTCGGATATACGTACAGATACTTTATACATATACAAATATCATTATAAAGTATAGCGCTAGCTTATCCTTTTTATTAAAATATTTTCGTTTTCTCATTTCAGCACCAGTCCACGGGCACTCCAAGAGATGACGCTCCCTTCACCTGAAGGTCACAGTAAGTTTATTATATCGCTTCATATTACATAACTAGCTGTGCCCCGCGGTTTCACCCGCCCTGCAATTTTACTTATACGAAATGATATTACCTATTTAATACCGTAACATCATCACCTCTCTGCCTTTTCCCCGCGTATGTGGGGTCGACACAATATGGCGATAGCAGAGTTTAACAATCATATATAATTGTTTAAACTCGCCTGCCTAACGCCAACTTCTTCGGAATAATAAGCTACTAACCTAACGTAACAAAACATATTACCAAATAATTCAGGCATAATTCTAAAATCGTCTTGATACGTAAATAGAAATACTGCGTTACCAAATATAGCTGTTACCAGGAATAACATACAAACACACAAAAATTCTAATAATCATTGTTTTGGGTCTTGTTGCGTTTATAAAAGCACCCAATAATAGTTTTTTTTTTCAATTATCTTCTGTGTCCAAGCAGCGATCAGTTACAGTTTTATTATATGTATAGATTATATTTTTTACTGCGTATAAATCCATTAATCTAAGTAGTAAAATAAAAAATACGGTTTAATGCACTTTTACATAATGTCTATGAAGTATGGAAAGCAGAAATATTTCAGAGCAAAGTCGTCCAGAACCAAGCAAAGCAGTGCATAGTGGAAAAGTAATTGTATTACACATTGTTCACAGATGTGACAGTTGCCAGTGGAGTGAGCATGAAGCAATATGAAGAACAGTTGAATTCATTACGCAAAGAGAACTTCAATTTGAAGCTAAGGATATATTTTCTTGAGGAAAAATTGGGTCATGGAGCACCGCCCGCCGTCCAAGTATGTTTCTAAATACTTAGTCGTTTTCATCCGCCTTTTAGTACAATTGTAATTTCTCTTACTATTATTACATTTACTGTATTTTATAGTATGTCTTAGCATAATCCTTGTATATAAAAATATTTAAATATGTCATGTCAGTAATCTGCCTTTTGACTCATACTACATTTTTTAAATACTTGTACTAAAAGTCATTAACAAGGAACTTGAAAAGCTGAACGGCTAAAATGTCATGTTTCAGGGTTTATTAGAACATAATGTGAGGCTACAAGTAGAAGTTGAAGAATTGAGAAGACAGCTGAGCGACAAGCAGGAACTCTTGGCAGCTGCCGCTGAAGCAATCGATGTTTTAGAACATCAGGTAAATAGAAATCTTTATTTCGTTATCAAGGAATTACTAAGCCCTCAGTACCTGATTCTTTCCTTAATTATTTTATTATACATTTTTGGCACGAGGAAACCCAGACAAATTAAATGTCTCTTTATTTCGCAAACTCACTCCAGTGCTACGACTGCTACTCAATTTTCATCATTAGCAAAGACAATAAGTCTTACAGAGATGTTGACAATACTTTCAAATTTTCAATTAATATCCTTTCTAGAATTATAGAATGAGCTTTAGTACAGATTAACAAAGAAACTCAGTGTAAAAAAAATGAACTCTAATGACAGAAAATGGATGTTTTGCGTTTAACTTTTTTGATCTAAGATGACTGCCATCCGCGATCCAGAATAACGAGGTGTGTCAACTCTGTACGTTTCATGTTTGTTACACCATTGATTGTTATTTCTTCAGGGCTCTATTTCAACTGAAGGCGTCGAAACATCGATGAATAACAGTTGTGCCATGAGACAGGCAATAAATGAGGAAGTAAAGGTAGGATGTTTCATTTATTTTTTCTAATATTAATCGACGCAATGAGACCGATTTTCTCAGTTCAGTGTACCGAGGTAGGGAAAATGCAAAAAGATAATACGTATCTTTTAGACCTGTAATTCTAGCCTGTCTACGTACGGGGTCCTGCAAACCTCTTTAAGGATAAAGGCTAAAGAATTAGTTGTCTTGTCTTGTGCACTCCGTTATGTCAAGGTCAGTGCGGCTGCAATGAATAAAGCAAGTAGAGAATATCGGTCATAAAAATCATAAACTGTTTATACATCTTTCTTAAATATTATTAACGCAATAACAGCTTTTTAAAATTTACTCTTCTCCCAGACTATTGGCAATGAACCAGACGCTGTTGACGACACATATCAAGAATCTGAATCAGCTGGGTAAAGTTTTTAATAGTAATAATAAAATGTTGCCTGAACCTTAGTATACGATTTCTAAATAATGTATTTTGTTTGTTTATTTTGAACAGGGACTATCTCGCGGTAACAGTAAATAACGATGATTTGGTGAGTTTAATTCGCTCATTAGCTTTATAGTTTCTTATTTCTACTTATTGTAAATGCTAGTAATTCTGTCATATTACTCTAAAAAGCCTCTTTAATATGAAAACATTCACTAGATGCAAATGATCACCGCCACCTATCTGTACCTGTGTCTTCGCCATACAGTTTTCATAGTTGTCATATTATTGTTAAGCTGCAGTTTTTTTGAAGTAAAACTTCTATATAGAATCGGGAGCGGAGCTACGAATCAACAACCATAAAGAGAACTCGAATACACCCCGTATTAGAATTTTTCTGTCACTGGGAGTTCGTTTTATACTTGTTAATTCCTAGCTCGGCTCCTTTTTTAAATAGAAAATTGACAAGTAGTTTTGAGTTATTCTTAATGCGTACCAAAAAAATCTGCAAAAATAGGACAATTTTGCTTTCTTGGCTTCCTTAGGCTAAACTGTGGGACTTACATTAAATTGATGTATGAAAGAATTGTAGCTCTTTTAATGTGCTAAATAAATGTCTGCAATGACATGTATCTATCATCTATAGTTGTCCTACACTAATCATTTTTTTTTCTTTATCCATTGCAGTTTCACTTCTACTAAGAGTATCAGCACACGTTTTTGTTTTTTTTATTAAATTTATTATATTAACGGCTCGGAACGCTTTGAAACAAATTTTAAAATTAAAATCTATTTCAACATGTATTTTTCTTTTAATTTATAATTTAAATAAACTTTACAGGATCAATTAACAAGGCTTCGTAAAGAGAACTATAAAGCACTACAAATGATCAAGGGATTTTTGAAGAAAATAAAACAACAAGATAAAGAAATAAAAAAGTTGAAACTGGTAATAATAATAATTATTATTTCTTTACTTAGTTTGAATGTTTGTCGATGATTTACATCACATATTGACACAATAAACTAAACGATATTGTAGCGATATTATCGCCCATATTTATCTCACTGCTGGGCATACATTTATTATCTACAAAAAGAGCATCACATGAATGTTAATACCACCACAGAAACCGTATGATGGATGATCTCTAAACATTATATTTTATCAGGATAGTTTTCCTTATAGCTTTATGCGACATTAGCTCCAGATTAATAGGTCCAAATAACGATTAACAAACCAGAGTTATAATAATAAATACACAGTAACAGTGACGTTGTTAATTTCCTAATTTGAAAATCCAAAAAGCAGATTAATTTATAGTAAAATACTCAATTTAAATTTTGATGTTTCAGGATAAGGAACTAACATGTGCTCATGTAAGTGATTCTCAGATAGAAAAGTACAATGAGATTT
This sequence comes from Papilio elwesi, assembly GCA_029849275.1. Classification (NCBI taxonomy): domain Eukaryota; kingdom Metazoa; phylum Arthropoda; class Insecta; order Lepidoptera; family Papilionidae; genus Papilio; species Papilio elwesi. The sequence continues at coordinate 5,701,209 of CM056687.1, read as the reverse complement.
TGAAATGTAAGGACGAGCATATCAGAGACTTGGAAAATAGACTAAGAAATTTGCAGACAAATGCTGAAATGCAACAAAATGAAGATTCCGCTGGGTAATTATAAGCTATAATGAATAGTTTTGTTAAAGTCGATTTCACTTTGTACACCTTGACTTTATTTCTGTTCTTGTGCTTCGAGCTTGTAGTTACATCACTCTATACATATAATAAAACTGTAACTGATCGCTGTCTGTACATGGAAGATATTTGAGAAAAACTATCACGTGGGGCCTTCATATACGCAATAGAACCCAAAACAATGATTATAAAAAAATTGTCTGTCTGTGCGTTTGTTACCGTTAATCTCAGAAACGGCTTAACCAATTTGGGTGCGGTTTTCACTAATGTATTGTGGTAAGCTTCACTTAACGTTTAGTGTTTGTTTTATCTCAATCGGCTTATAAACAAAAAACGTTATATCAATTTAAAGAACCATGTCAAACAATTGTTCGATAAAAATGATATAAAATAGCTGTTTTTAGTTGAATAAGTTGAACTTTTAGTTATATATGTTATTAGTTATATTGCGATGTTTAAAATGATGACAATTGAAAGTTTACCTCGGCGTCCTATCCTTTAATAAAGAAAATTATTTTATTCGTTGTATTAGTATATTCGTCAAGACTAGATGGCGTTACGAGTAGCTGTGTACAAATTAAGAAACGAAATGCGGCAATAAACAATTAGTAAACCAAAAGATAATGAAAGTAACTAAATTTAGTATAACTTTTAATATCATAACACATAACAACACATTTAAATCAAAATTTGATATTTTTATCGGACAAAATGCGAACCAGTACGATAATCAATTCTCCGTTACTTTGAAAATGTCAAACGTTCGAAATTAGATGGCGCTTATAAATCAATAACATAACATTTTCAATACTATTGGCCTAATAAAAAGTGCTTATAAATATTTTAACATTTTTGAACATAAAGTTTTGAAAGAAAATCTATACATATAATAAAAATGTAACTGATTGCTGTCTGTACATGGAAGATATTCGAGAATAACTATTATTGGGGGCCTTTATAAATGCAGTAAAACCCAAAACAATGATTTTTTATTATATATTATGTTCTTGAAAATACTATATACTATTTATTAATATCTTTAAAATGATGATGATTGAAAGTTTACGTAAAGTTCAAAACAGGACCGTGTCGGAGATTTTGCAAGCTTCAGTTATACATTGAGATATTCATAGCACACACACTTCTTTCGCAGACGCACGAAGCTCCCTGGTAATTATAGTGTTTACACGTATGTCTTTGGAGACGATTTTTGGAATGATGTGTTCATTATGTTAATAGGTTTTGTTAGGTTAGGTTAGTAGTTTATTATTCCCGAGGAAGGTTGGCGTTAGACAAGCGGCCGGCCGTAAAAACTGTACCGGAAGCTTTGCTACGGTCATGTCGATGTTCTCACGTGAGCGGGAAAAGGGCAGGGTGATGTTGAGGTTAGGGTGGTATTAAGTAGGTAATAAGTAGTAATATCATTTCGTTTAAGTAAAATTGCAGGGCGGGTGAATCCGCGGGCACAGCTAGTATTGAATAAAACCTGAGGACTAACAAACACATTTTGTTGTATTGATTAACTTACTTTACTTACCATTTAATACGAAGCCTTAGCATTATTCAACTTGTTGTATTGTATCATTGTTAAAGTGCTCGATTATCAAAATTTCGCCCTCAATAACGTACCCATCAGTCGGCTCTGCAAAACGTATCCCTAGCACTATACTTGCGAGTGGAGTGTACCCGTACCCCTTGCCCACGAATAATAATATCAGACTGATACGGGGAACATCACTGAGGGAGCTGTTTCCATCGCAATATCTATATGTATTATTTTCATTTCTTAGTGTTCTTTTGTTTCAGGAACCTCCAGCAACTACTGACACGGCGTTTACAAGGCATGGCATATTTCCTCGACAAATTGTTATCACATAAGTAAGTATAAAATTAAATAAAAGATTTTATTTCAAATTATACATATTAATGTAATAAGTATTTTCCAGATGTGTCCTCGGGGAAGAAAAAAAGAAGTTAGCAGAAAGTATTTTGGAACAAAGCTTAGCACTACCAGTTGGTCTGAAGCTGGATGAATCTATGGCACCTGAAGATTTTACAATGGACGAAAGTAATCTAGACATTTCTCAATCATTGAGAATAGAGGATTTAACTATGATGTTTGGACACCATGTTATTTGTAGTGACGACAGCAAGAGGTACTCGGCTAAGAAACTAACAAGCAAACATTTTCCACAAGCGGACGTGATATCCGAATCCGAATGTTGGTCAGAACCAGATAGAAAAGTCTCGTTGGCTAGAGTCGGTCTTTGCGACACTGGCATTGCCGGCAAAGAAATTGTGTCGGACAATAATAAAGCTAGACCACGCCGATCACGTATCTCCTATGGATCTCGCTCTGAAGACAATAAGATCATAAATGAATCGGCATTCCTGGAAGAAATACGCGAACTCACTAATCACAATGAACAATTGGAAGAAGAAAAGAAAGATCTCGATAGCAAATTAGAACAAGCGATGAAGCAAATCAACGACATTATGAACGAAAAGGAAGAATTAAAGATAGCTTTAACTTCAGAACGTGATAATGTCATTGAAGCCAATAAAAATTTGGAAGCAATGAGAAATTCTTATATAACAATGGAGTTCAGGCTAAAAGACTGCGAGCAGCAACTTGCCTACAACATACAATTAACGGAAAAAATACGCAAAGAGAGGCAAGATTTGGAAACAACGTTCATGGATACTGAGAGGTCTTTGAGGCGAGCAGCGGATGAAGCAACTGTGCAAGCGTCGCAAGCGGCGTTGGAAAGGGCCAGGGCCCAGCATGACAAATTACAAATAGAGAGGGAATTGGAGGAAGCTCGAGAGAAAATAGCAGCCGCGTTGGATGCAAACACGCAATTAGAAATACAGTTAACTCGGAAGATAGCTTTAGAATCCGACAAAATAGCTGAAATGCTAGAAACTGCTCATTCTGAAGAAGACCGACCGACTTCACCGGACCAGGGTATTGATAGTGATAGGCTCTCTAGCTTGGAACAAAATGATGCCATTTCATTATCACCCAGTGAGTATTATTTTCATTGAAATGATCATATTCTGTGAAATATCGAGTATTTTCCTATGAACAAATTACTTGTCTTTACAAGTAATAGGTTTTCTCTCTCATTCATTTACTAAATACCGCTAAAAGTATACGATTGTTTTTTATTCCTGGTTGAATCAATCGCATATTACAGATGACAGTAGTATGCTTTTCAATATCTAACCCATGAAATTACGAATTACATTTCTATAAATGACAAATTGGCTTACGTCCAAGAAAATCAAAATATTTTTTTAGCATACTCATTACATATTCGTCCGTTCAATTCACAGGATCGTTATACGAAGAGAATGTGACATTGAAACAGAAACTAGCGAGGACGAAGGCGACGCTAGCGGAGACCCTGACGCAGTTGAACGCGGCCAACCTGCGCAAGCGGAGCGTTCAGCGCGCCATCTGCCGCGAGATACACAAGACACAAGGCGTCCTGCGTAAAGCCCGCGACCAATTTGAGAATCATGACTGAACATATATCTTCTTAATTTCAATATTGTATTATTATATTTAATATCATTATAAAAGCGACATCGTGGCCTTTCCAGTTTAACAATTAGTACTTATTCGATATATTTTGTTATTAATACCAATAAAAAATTGACATTTTCTTTTTTTTTATGTAACCTTAGGAATGTTGGCAACCCTCGATGACATGTATGATTGAAATCAACATTTTATAATTTCGATTAACTAAATTTTATAGAGCTTTTGAACTGCCTCAAATTTCATTTCCTCCTGATATTAAGTGAAGTGGTTATTAAGCTAATTAAATAAATTGCGCGTAGTTTTTATTTTGTAGTTTAAACTTTTGATATCTTTTAAACTCTTGATCAGAGTGATAGTTCATAGGGCAATTATAGTCTATATTAAATTCTTTTCATAATGATTACATTTAAATAGATAAGGATTCTCAGCCCGAACACGAATAATAGCGTAGTAAGTTGCTAATGCGTTATTGTGAGACAACCATAGAAGATGGATATATGTCGTCGCGGACTATTATTTAGCTTATTTAAGTAAGCTGTTCCTCGCTAAGCTGGAATACATGAGGGAGATGTGAGCTTTTCCTCGGAAGCTGACGACTAGCGCGCAGCGGAGACGAGAGGTGTGCGGCGTGCAGTGAGCGTTCTAACTAAACTGTGCGTTGGCGTTCACATCCAACGCTCGCCACACGCAGCTCAGTTCCGCACATCTCCCTACAGTCTAGCCACTACGCATCTCCGCACAGCTTCAATGGATACATTCTAGATGAAAAACATCTCTTCCCAACTCCGCTTTGGTTGAGTCCGGGTCTAACACTTGCTGATGGTCTCTTAGATTATTTTTTTCTGTAACCGGTTCTCATGCAATCGTTTATATTTTTGCCGGGAATTTCTACCTGTAAAATTATCTAAATATGAATTTAACTAATATACCCAATTAAATTAATGTCACTAAGCAATAAAATCGTCTTGTTTAATCGGCAATATCGTATCTTCACGACTCCCGGCACGAAAGCTTAAACATAATTCAGTATAAAACACTCCTAAAAATGACTTTTCTAATAAATTCAAAAAGTTTGTTAGTTATAGGAATTGAAATTACCCATATTATAATGCTTAAGAAAAAATTAATGCACTTCTATTGTCTAAGAACATGATATAAGAATAAGATAGGATGCAAAAAAACAAAGCTAGCATGCTCTCATAACCCTACCTGATATGCACGCACCCACACACATCAAAGTTTACATTTATAGAAATAATGCAATGCTAGCTTTGATTTGAAAGCAATGTGATTCCAAGAAGGGGAGCCTCATGGCATAGGTCAACCTATTATGAGCTCCTGTCTCCCTTGAATTATCTCATTAAAATGTTATGTAAAAAAAACTTGTTACTCTAGTCATACGTAGGAGTAAAATAAAGAAACTTATTATTATTATGTAGTGGTGAAAATTCCGTCTACGTCTGCTTGGTATAAATATACATATTGTGAAGTAAATTTCAAAGTGGTAAGCAGAAAATTATAACCCCCCTTCTTTTCGAATTAATCCATAAAATGGACAAGATAACTTCGGTTTTTGTGCAATAAAAATGGCTTAGTTTAAAATTTTAAATTATTACACTGTTTTAACTTTCTAGATTTTGTGCAGATTAAATTAATTGGCAGCACTAAAGCCACGGTGGCGACGCCAATCAGTTCACAGATAAGTTTGTCGGACTATATATAATTGCATTACAGATTTAAAATACAAACGGCAGATTGTTTACCTGTTTTTAAAATTTGTTGGGATTTTATAAAACAGTTTGTAGATCCATTAAATAGTAAAAAAATTGTCATTACATGTACCATAATTTGTGTAAAACTTTGATAACAGTATTTATATATGTGTTGTAATTAAATATACGCAGTCCTTAAATTACCTTTGCCCTGGTAGTTAAATTTAGAGTTGGCGGGAAAATACGCAAGCATACATGTAACACATTAATAGTAAAATTTAAAGTTTACAAGGAATTATTCAACAGTTAATGTCAGACATGCAATCGCATTATTCATTTCATCTTGAAAACCCTAGCTTCGATAATATAGGACATGTAGTGGCTAAGGCTGATTTAAACGATAAACATGATCGATCTACACCTTCACATTACCATTGGAAAATCTTGAAATGCAGGTAAATATTGAATCTATTATGTTTCTATTCCACTTTCTAGTACTCTATTTTACTGTAGCGGTCGGCAATACGCGCCATAAATTTGAGAGCCATTCTCCCAGATACAACTTCTAACATTACACTGAATTTTGTATAAACTATACGTACTTTTTAGGTTTCATTTATTTTTTTATTTAAGGTCGGGTCTTAAATTCGGTGGTGGGAGTAATATTTTATAATAATAATAATAAATATTTATTTCAGATAAATATAACTAAATCTGTTAGTAACAATAAAACTTAAATAAATTAAAACTAAGAAGTTTGCATTTTTTTTGAGTTTTATTCGTTTTTTTTCACTGATTACAGCAAATATCACTTCAATTAAAGACTAATTTACCATTTTTAGTAACATAAAAGCAAAATACACACCGACCGATTATCAGAGCAGACACTTTATAATTGCCCAATTCAATACGCAAATTCTAAACGGTCGGCACATTCTCAGCTGTACGAATCATTGACAATATGACGTTTCGTTTTCGTTTCATCGAAACTCGTATCCTGCGCCACTAATTCTCTTTTGCTGGCAAGCTGTTGCTAAACGTAATTGATTAATTTGTTTCTCAATAAAAAAGATATGTGCGTTGGGGAACATAGTAGAAGTGAAACTTCAATGGACAAGTATCCTATACTTTACGTTTAGCCTATGTAACCCAAGGAAGCAAAATAGTCCTTTTGTTCGTTACATGGTATATTGCATTTTTCAGGTGCGCCTATTTTTAATCTTTTGATATCTTCTAAACTATTGATCAGAATGATATATAGTTCATGGGGCAATTATAGTCTACATTAAATTCTCTTGATAATTAACACATTTAAATGGATAAGGATTCATACCGAACACGAATAATTGCGTAGTAAGTTGCGTATGCGTCAGGGCCGTCGTAAGCATTATCGGCGCCAGGGTGCGAAAAACGGCTGCGCCCTCCCTCCCCCCTCCGCCTTATCAATTTAGCATTTTTAAGCAAATCATTTTTTATGTTTCGTTTATGCCTCTTAAATCATATTTTACAAATAAAAAATGAAACCTGATTGAGTTGTGGAAATAGCGCAAAACAAGATGGTGCTCTGATCATTTCCACTGCTTCACTAATAAAATTGTGGAAATATCGATAGAATTATAGGACAATAGGAGAAATAAGCTAAAAATATACTCTCAACGGGGCGAAAAAAGTCGTTTGACAGTTTTAAATAGTAGTGGATACAGTGTTTTCTAATTACATTGGTACTTTAATAAAAGTTTACAGACTGCACACCGACTTAAATAAGATATAAATCACAATAAAAAATATGTAAAATTATGTTTTTGCTAATTCAAAAATTGGTACGTAAATATTTTGTTTTATAAATATGAAAAATGAAGAGCTTTGCAATTTATAATCATATACAATTATACATAAACATAACAGTTTCATCTTGTTGGACAAAATCAAAGTTTAAAGTCTACGGGTTTAGGCTTAATGTTCATAGTTCGTTTACTACATCAATCAGTGCCGACTCTAACTGACCGCCTGCCCGTCGGTATCTTTAGCTATGTAAAGTTCAAACGAAATTGCACTTTATAATCGAGACTTAAAACCATTTTGCTTCAATTTTTTTTTTTTTTTAATTTATTTATTGAAATATAAAAAAAGTATACAATTTGAAATTACAGTATCTTAAAAACCTAATACAGGTTTGTCTAGATACGTGAGTACTACGCTAGTTAATGTTAGTATAAATATGTAGGTATTTATAGTTTTACAAGAATTGTTATTATATAATAATCAGTGAGTGTGCACATACCGTCATATACAGGTGCTCCATCGTTGTTGTATTGTATCGTTATAATTTGAGGTAATGATTTTTGTCAATGAATTGCAGTCAGCTATGTCAAAAGCCACACGCGCGTAATATGTTGTGGAACAATAAAGACTTAATTTTTAACTCTTTGTAGCTAAACATTTGCCGCGCATGCGCTTTATTTATTTTAATTCTTAGAATATTAGTAATAAGTGAAATCAACTTGCATAGCGCGAGCGGTATGATACGTGCCGAAAGCCGAATGCGCCGCGCCATCTTTACTAAAACAATACCTATGATTTTTAATGAACTGTGCCCGCGGCTCGACTCGCGTGCTGTCATTGTACGTCTAGTACCCGGTACCCGGTAGCCACCCCACCTATTGGAATGGCGGTCGGCTTGCGCCCCTAGAAGTCTGCGCCCGGGTGCCCCGCACCCCTTGAACCCCCAGTTAAAGACGGCACTGGTATGCGTTATTGTGAGACAACCATAGAAGGTGGATATATCCAGGTCCAGGTCCAAGACGGAATACCAGACCGTAGTGGTATTAGACCTAAGCCTCTTAATTAAATTTTATTTTCAGGATGTTAATATTTTCTAATTCTTCGATCTTAGCCTGTCCGGACAAAGAGGAAGTAAAACAAGTACATGTTATTATTAACACCTTAACCGATGATTATGATCGATTAACTTCATTATTTATGAAATTTTCACTCATTCAAGTAAGCCTTTTATTTATGGTAACATTGTTTACACAAACATGTACGCACATATCCTGTCTGAATACTCTTGTTTGGATAGCATAGGTATTACCAAAACAATGATAAACACGGGCTTAAATCTTTAACTTGCAATCTAAAGGTTAAGATTCGATTACAGGTTAGCTTACACCTATGAGCTTAAATATTTATTACATTAACTTATTCAAAATTTCTTGCTCTAAATGGTATCTACGCAATGAGTCATTCGACGCGAGCGGACAGGCGGACAGTGTAGTTTGTCCTGTCAGTTTTGCGGTTACGTTTTCCCGAAACGTATGAATTTTTAATATTGCGACCTTACAAGAACAGGCTATTTAAGCAGAGTTCCGCTTCATAATCCGATAATAGCTACCAAGCCAACTACAGAGGTAGACAGGTCCTCTAGTATCTTATACGCAGTCCAACCAGCTAGAACATATAAACTAGTTCTAGTTGATTTATGCATTTTTATTTTTAATTATTTATTTTTATAGGAAGGGGGTGTAAGACGTGTGACGCCAGAGATGTTTCTCATGTGTTTCCGATACACACTGACCGCACGGATTGCGCCAATTTGGAATACATTAGGATATAATTATCTAATTAACAATAGAAATTTTCTGTCAACTACGGGGCCGCAGGATGGTACCAAATACCATATTTCAATTAGTGGTAAGATTTGAATGTCTGTATGTTTTACCTGTCGTAAAACGGAGTACATGCGTGGATATAATATATCGGATCGGATAAAACGGATCCACAAACGTAGCACTATGGGGGGGTTTTTGGGCTTAATACTTAATTATTACACTGTATTAGGCCAGAAGACGTTCTTGGAAGGAGCTACCACAACACGCTCTATCTTCTATACTCTACCGCTTTAACGGTTATGAAACGCACGAAACATATCCATCGCACTTGTATGTCTGGCTCTTGGTGTAATTGATAGACGAGCTCGGTTCTTTGCTGATTTATGGTGTTCAAAGTTCTCTGCAACACCATATTGTAATGGGCAGTCGTAACGTGAGTCCACCATTAAATAAAAATGCCATTAAATTTAATTAAAATTTAAGTAAAGCACTACATATTTAGTCGGCCGGCAGTCTCTTACTGATCTACCAGTTAATAAGTCCTACGTGTCCAGTCTACCGTACCGTCTACAGTACGAGAAAATTCATCGTCGAAAACAATTATTCAAATAATGATTACATGATGGTACGTATGATTTTCTAGACTCTTCCACGGTGCTCGAATTAAAGCCTATAAAAATTATTATAATCCAATCCGATGAAGTATACAAGCCCGGCGACTGCGTGAGGGTATTTCCAAGGTAATTACGTTTTTGTTTATTTCAATAGTGTCATATATTAAATTATTATATTAAAACGTTTTTTATAGTCTAAATAAAGCCATTATAGAAGAATACTGCAAAACTTTACCTAAATCGGGAAGTTTCAAGTGTTATAAAGATTTACGAAGACACTGGAAAAACATCGTGAGTGATTCTTTTTATCGCCAAATTGTATAAATATTTTTCATAAACTTTTTTTACAAATCTATATATATATATATATATATATATATATATATATAAGTATAGTAAGTAGTTCTCATTGCTGGTTGTATGTTAGTGTTTAAATATTAAACACTAACATACAACCAGCAATGAGAACTACTTACTATCTAGCCACCTTACAGTCAACGGGTCGAATCCTAGCAAGCATGTGACATAATCTATACAGATAAAAAAATTCAATTATTTGTAATATCAAAATATAATGTGTATACTGATTTATCATATTGTATTTTGTAAGTCTATGTGTATGGAAAAGAAACTTGTGTCAAATATCTTGTTTTGCCGCAAGAAGATTCGTATGTATAGGTACAGGGGTTTGTTCGAGCGTTGGCGCCACAGCGCACTTGCATCTAATGTCCCGGGGTAGAACGTATTACAGTAGAGCTGTTGCAAGATTATAGTGTGAAAGAAAAATATTTAAGTTGTCTGCAAGAAAATTTCAGCGAGTCAAATGAAAGGAATTTGAAAGAAATGGATGTTGGAAGATGCAAGAAAGACAGGAGAGGGATAAAAAAAGATTACCTGACGATTTCCAGGCAAATATAAAAATGTTTTGGGAGTTGGTCAAAAACGCCAGAGGAAAGTCAGAACAATCGAGAATGAATATTGTTCGAGATGAGAAAGGGGATATTCTGAATGATGAAGTCTCAATTCTGAGGAGATAGAAGGGATATTTTTAAAGATTGTTTGAATGTGAAGGGGCATGGGTTTCGCATACGGCAGACAATTACGAACAAAAGGTGATAGAAAATGAGATAAATTTGAATGAAATTTTGATTGCAATAAAAATAATGAAATTGGGTAAAGTATCCGGACATGGCATGATTTCCCTTGAAATGCTGAGAGCTGGAGAAGGTTTACTAGCAAGCCTGATGGGTCTTTTTCAATATATGTTGGAGACATGGCAAGTACCAGAAGATAGTGTAAAGCTGTCATTGTCAAAATTACCGAGGAATCAGCATTGTGGGAAAACTTTATGCTAAAGTACTTATTGAAATTGTCATGAAAGAAACTGAAGATAGAATGTGGGATACGCAAGCAGGTTTTAGAAAAGGAATGGGTTGCATGGATCAGATCTTTCCTTTACGTATTATTATAGAAAAGTTTTGGCTGTTTTCTGCGCCTTCTTAGATTATGCATACGATGAAGTTAAAAGAGTTGATCTATGTTCTTGCGTTTGGATAGAACAGTGATCTAATACAAGCGTTAAAATCTCTTTATAAAGAGTCCACTCCCTGTGTTATAATTAACGAGGCCTGCTCAGACTGATTTAGCGTCAATAAAGGTGTAAGACAGGGTGTGTAGCATCCATGTGGCTGTTTAATCGCTTTACAGATGATTGTTTGTAAGCTTTTAAAGAACAAGATTGTGCATTAAGAATGGGTGACCTACTTTTGAAATGTCTCTTATACGCCGCTGACCAGGTCGTGTTTCCGTCACCGACGGAGGACTTAGAACTTGGAATGTAGTGAATGATTCATTAGTTGGTAAAGGTATGAATATGGATGTAGATAAGACGAAAATAATGGTGTTTGAAAGAGAACAAAGTAAGATAGTTATTGAAATAAATGAATATGGTTATACATAGGTACAGTAGTGAGGAGTCAGCATGCGTCTATGAAGGCTCGTCTGGCAATACATTATGCTGTACTATAATGTATGGAAGTGAGAGTTGCATTTGGCAGGAAAAGCATGTTAGCGGAGAAAATGCCGTTGAGATGCGATTCTTAAGAAGTATGTTAGGTGTGACGTTGAATAATAGGATTAAAAATAGCGTTATAAGCGAGAGGTCTGTCAGGATCGCGCCAAATGGAAATTCATAATCTCTGCCTACCCCTCTGGGTTACGTTCGAAACAATTGATGCGGGCATTCATCATAATGCCTGCCGACTATAAATAATGTCCACTAAAGTTGGTGCCACCTTGCCCAATTATTGTAAAAAACACAATTATAAAGTTGTATAAGTTCGAAGCGAAGTGATTAATACTTTTTATTTTATTCAACGCGGGCGAAGTCGCGGGCACTGTCTAGTATTTTTATAAAAATATGAATTTCACTAAAAAACTCCTTAATAGATTTAAATGGAAGCTTTTCTTTTAACCTATTGGTCTATTGTCCATTGATAACAAGGAACGAAAGCTTTAAAATGTTGTTTGAATCATTAAATCTAATGAAAAGTTGATGTAGAACTGCGATAAAAAATCCTTAAGTACAAAACAATGACGACGTATAATTGAGAGAATGTGATTCTTTTACCTATATTGACGTTTTGTATTTGATTTAAGCACGGATACCGCATCCCGGATGAAGAAGTACCGTATTACACTGTTAGGTTTTGGCGAGGGAATCCCTTAACTTATCCGAAGTTGTGTTTAACACAAAACTTTCCCATCATAACACCGATCCCCAAATGTGCTGAGGTAAGAGATAACAGCTAACAAACTATAGGACAATATCATGTCATCACCTAGTATTTTAGAATAATAGTATTAAATAAAAAAAACAGGCCGAACAAATGGACGATGTGTCCACCGTCCTACTGCTACTGCCAATCAGTTTTGGTGCTGGGCGCTGTAAATATGAATGTTATTTGAGAAAGAAAACAATCAGATAGGTGACAGTAAATAATAAATTAATGTGTTAAACCCGTATGTGACCTAATTATCCATCCAATAATATAAATCCAGCCATCCTCCAGCTAATTTCTTCTGTTCGGTGCGTATATGACTGAACTCCAAAACGGCTGGACCCTTTTTGACCAAGCTTTGTGAGTGTTGGAATGTGTGTGTGTTTGAATGGGTGCGGGGTTCTTTATATTCACAAGTGGCACTGTTGTCGCGTCAGACGTTTTTTCGTTATTCGTCAAAAAATGCGAAAAATGATAAATAAATAAAAATAGCAGGCAATAAAATGTCTGCTCGGTGCGCTACTTGTATTTTGCTAACTATATTTATATATATCCTAAGAAATATTTTTAGGAGCCTATACTTTCAAGATTCTTAGCATGTCTCAAAACTAAGATGCCATCTTTTCTTGGAATCTCACTCGTAGTCAAATGTGTTAGTGAAAAAAGAAATATCAATACTAATAACGTAAGTACTGTAACCTATCTTCATATGTTTTTAAAAAATGTTTCGTTTTCGAAAAAGCATGAAGAATAATACAAATATCTAATATATATATTCTATATACCATCCTTGTGTGCGGGATTTCAAAAACAAAAACGTAAAGTGAATTGAAAAAAATCTAAATTATGATTCTTCTAACGAATACGAGGGCCGGACTCTAAAATAGAGTATTGGTACGGTCTTATTATTTACGTGGTAAATGAAGAAAAGATTTAGAAGAGAAGACTTCGAAAGCTTGTTCCTGTCGTACACACGCCACTTGCTGAGAAAATTGCGCAAAAATATTACTACGTATTTCTACTCAATTTAGTATTCCGTAGCTCTTCTCTGGTCGAGTCGGTCTTTTCATGAAACAATTGCTTCCTCTGCGTGATTACCGCATTCCTTATTCTTGATATTTTTGATTAATTAAAATTATTATTTAAAAATAAAATTATTATTTCAATAAAGTCTTATTTTCAGATTCCAAGGGACAATTATACGCAAGCCGTAAGTCTTTGCACTCCAACTCAGCAATTGACTCAACGTTGAATTTTTATGGCTCATATGGAAATACAACATTCGAATTCATTTTTATTTTATTTAAATGCCATTCATACATAAATCTACCTCAAATAACACTTATTTTAAAATTCATCCATATCAAACAACAATATTTTTCACGTCTGTTATAATATTTACATTTATTAGAATAAAACTAACCTGTCAATTTGAAACAATAAATTACATTAAAATTAACATTTATTAATTACCTATGTACAATATTTTTTCAAGCTCCTATCAACGGGCAGTAATTGCTTCATTGTGTCGAATACCATCTTGTTACTTTTTAAATAAAAATTTCGTACTTTAAATACAATTTCACCATCAACTTTTCTTTTAAAAATCCTGGGATCAAATTCAAGCGCTCAAAGGTTCAACTTTAGTTATATATTATGAAATGTTTTGATTCAGATGCAGATGCCTTGGTTAGCTTTATAATAGTATATAAACATAATTAGAAATGCGGATTAGAAAAAGATATTTGGTATCTTATACCAGAAAATTTATACACGTTAATTAATATTATCATATGTAGTGATGTATGTCATCACATATATTACCTATACTATTGTCAAACTAACTGAGCCGTCTGTTCACTAAATTAAAAAAATAGAATAGATACGTATAAAAGAACTCAAGCCCACGATTTTTAGGTACGTAAGATGATAAAATTATGTCACTGTCATAAAATATTGGCTAGAAGCTTTCGTCATTGGTTTTCTACGTTGATTTTATTTTAAATATAAACCTTCGGTCAAGTTGTACTAAAAATTGGGAAAAGGTATGTAGTTAGGTGTTAAGGTGTTCCTTGGAGGAGTGAGAGATGTCTGACTTGCAGTTTGATTAAAGAATCTGGCCACAGAGGGTGATAAGTTTCTTCTTGGCGGCTGAGGTGATAACATTCTGTAATCCTAAAGGAAAATTATTCAATTAAGAAACTATGGGTGGATAAATTATGAAATTAAAACACACAACTAATCTGGTGTGATATCAGGACCCGAAATGAAAATGTAATTATATTAAATAAAAAACACCACCCATTAGATTTGTTATCTTATAAGTTTTCAATTTTGAGATCAAAGAAAATATCTCTTTGATCTCAAAATCACCACGTCCCTGAATATTAGATCATTTAAACATTTAACACAACGCAAATACTCGCTTCGGTTAATAGTATAGTTCATAATGTTATAGATATAAACACACACGAGTATATCAATAAAGTATTAACACATAGATAATCATACAAAAAAAATTTCCACTAATGGAACGGCTTGCCCGTTTCATAGACGCAAATTAATAGATCGTGTCGTGTCGAATAACTAGTTTTTGAATCACAGTCTCATCAAGCGCCTTACATCTTCAATGCCTATGGGCTATGAGTATGCTTTATGCTTAAAATATGTTAAGCTTGCAGGATTCTCACAATAACATACTAAGAGTTATTATATATCTATAATAAATGTGCTTAAAATAATTGCATGTACAAAAAAATCATACCGTTTCGCTTTGTCGTATATTTCCAGGCGAAGATATTGGCGAAACATTGTTTATATTATTTGGAATAATAATTCTCGATGAATATAGAAGACTGTGCAACTTATAACCTTTTGCTAATTCGTCTACTGTTTTACCTAAAACATAGCACAGAAGCGAATGTAGATAAATGTTTTAGATTTTCTGGTTTGACCAACAACCCTTATCAGCACTTACCAGTTAATGATGTAGGTATATGCGTATTACATCGTCCTGTTTCCATTATCTTCCTTAACGCCGGTATATTGTAGAATACCATAGCTACAGCAGCGCCGTCAGCTAATTGAGATGAATCGCAGCAAGACAAAAGGAAAGCCCACTTATCGGTGTTCCAAAATTCGCCTGAATAAACGGCCAGTTGCAATGTCGACGCACCTGTAAATAATAATAAGAACACATAATTTATGCTTAAAATTTCTTTAGCTTTAAGATATAATTTACAACTTGGCACAAATATGTTGTTTAAAAGCTCATATCAGCTAATACAGTCAGACAGTTACAGCACCAACAACAAGCACTGGAAATCTTAAGAATTATGTTTTTCTGTTTTAATTAGCTGATAAACATTAGATACGGCTAAACATATTTTCAATCACTGGTATGTACATGAGGCCCCTTCTCAAATGCAGTTAAAAAAGACCCGAGTCACTATTGGACAATCTTACTGCTAAGCAAATGCTAAACGATAATTGATGAAGATAGAATAATGTTACTATAGTATAATACTTACCAGCCTCGCTGATGAGATGGGGATTAGCACCATATTGTATGAGCAAATTAACAATGGGATAAAGCCCATGGCGAGCTGCCAGTCTTATAGGCCAGCCTCCTTCATGATTAGGATTAAAACCACTTTTTAATAACTTTATCAATTCCCCTTCATTATTTTGCAAAATACATTTCTTTATCCTGTAACGACTGCTATCCATTTTCAAATTCAAAACAGTACAAAACAACAGAATTTAAGCGGCCGACATTTCAAAAACTTATTTAACTAATACCTTCTCTTTATTTGTTATCCCATTTTTCTAAGACGGGTATATGTATTATCAGTTTTAATCATTGTGCCAAAATTTCAGTTTTTGGTTTAGTAAATGTTTTTTTGCTATCTTATAATACCTGATTTAAGCGCCTAGAAATTAAGAAATTATGTTTTTGTGGCTTAAACAGTTGCCAAATCACAATTTTACATGGAGTAAAAATTTCCTAAGTAAAAGTGTGGAAAAATATAGCAGTGATTATACATTTACGGTTACATAAATATAAAAAAACATTTTATGAGTGAATGAATGAAGGGAGATTTTTTATTTAATTTTCATCGTTAAGTTGCTCTAGCGCCCAAACTAAGCAACTATGGATATATCCTTAGGTGATTATTTGTTTAAAATGGGTTAAATCGTTATATATCGGCCAAGTAATCTGTGGGCTTCCATTGTACGCCTCACCTCATTTCCAGAGTTACGGACACTGTTATTTCCATTTACTCAACTTATTTTACTTATTTTACAACTTATTATTATTCTTAAAGTATGGCAATAGTTTGTCAGTACTTAATAAGTGTTGTAAATGACTGGCTTAAAAGGGAAAGAACCCAGAGCCTTTAAGTTTATTAAAAAAACTTGAGTGTTGTCAATTGTCATTGTGATAGCTGAGGAATGCCGTGGTTTCACCATCACTATGGCTGCGTTCCACCGTTCATCATTCACAACGCCCAAAATGCTCCTTTAGTAGATTTGTATGATCGTTGGGGTCGCGGCGAAAACGTTGTAAACGACGTCATCATTTTCGCTCGCGTTAAGTTCAAAGCGATCAATCTCAATATAAACTTGACAAATTTCGCGCGAATTTTAAAACTTAAAGTAACAAAGAGTACTGTATAGATTGAAGCGTAAAAAATAACAATCCTACTATCGCCGTCGCCGTATAAAAGAAAAGATTTTTTTACTTAACTTAAACTAGAATTAATTAAATACTTAAATACCACTATACTACCACTCAATTTTTTTTGTAATATAAATCGAGTGACTAAATGAGTGATGCGATTGCGTGCAGCCGGCGTTCATCGATGTATAATAAGTTATCATGTCAAAAATAAAGTTTTTTCTGAATCGCCATTTGTATTATTTACATCACTTGAGTTTAAAACTGTAACGCTTGGAAACAAGTGGAACGTGAGAAACCGTGGTCGTAAGTGTGTTTGTTATGTGTCGAGGACGTGGATTTCGTCTGAACAGAACCTGAACGCCTAGTGGAACGTAGTCTATATATATATATGTATAACTGTCAATTTTGATTCAAATGTCAGAGAGTCATCTTCACTTTTTATAATATAATCCAATGCTATTGTATTAAAATAGAATTAAATAAACCAGGGCTTGTGAGCTAAAATTAGTAATATTCAAAATTTTATAAAATACTAAAATCAAAAAATAGATATTTGTTGTCAGTGCGACAAAACTGTTGAGTTTCAAATAAATAATTTCTGCTCTGATTTGTTGATTATCTGATGATGTGAACAATTTAACATGGGCAGGAAAGGATGTTTTTATCAATAACAAAATATTTAATGTTAAATATATAATATATGTTTAATATATTTAAAAATCACTTCACAGTTAAATTTTTGTAAACAGGCATAAAGAATGGAGAAAAATAGTAAAAAGAGAGCGACGGCGCAGAATAAGAAAGGAAAACGCAAAAAAACTCGGTATGTTTTTCTATACTTTGAAGTATAACATGCCAGAATTGTTTATTAAATAAAAAAATAGTTAATAGGTTGTTAATTTCAAGATCCTCAAACAATTCTCATGCCTGAAGAATATAAATGTTGGCTTGAAAATCAAGAAGCCATGGATCTGCTTGAAATTGAGCGCATTGAAATAAGTAATATGGAAGAAAACAGTAAATGGGAAAAGGCTGAAAAAATGACAATGGAAAGATGGAGAAAGCTTCAAGAAAAAAATGAACAGTTACGTTTAAAACATTTGCAGGAAATTGCTAAACGTAAATTGGTAAGTTTTTGAATATTTAACATTGACTTATTTTAGCATGTAAATAGTATATAAATAAACACGTTTGAGGAAGTAGATGAGTTTAGAACTAACCCAGAGTTAAATGGTTAAGATGAACTTCTACTGATGGTGGACACAGGATACTATATAACTGTGAAATTGTGGAAGGAGAAGGCAAATGAGTTCTTCTTGAGAGTAAAATGAGAACATGTAACTTTGTTAAGCATTAATATCCATAACAACTAAAAGGGCTGTGAATGCATGGCCAGCACTTAGGTAAAATGAGGAGGAGGTTAATAATGAAAGAGCAAGAGGTTGCCAATGGTACCTTACTAAGTAAGCTCCAAAATTTTATTACCCTTGCATTGCTGCTAGGTTGTGATACGTCCAAGGTTGAGCTAACTCTTTCTTTAACAGTTTCTTCAATAGCGTGTTAACACCACTATCATGCTTTTTTGCATTTAGAAACATAACGAAAAATACCATGTAAACTGGCGATATGTATTTTGGTGCAAGTTTTCACTGTGTAAAGATTTTCGCATGTAGTCCTTATTAACATTGATATCTGATAGGAATGGGAAATAGAAAAAAAACGAAGACAGGAAGATGCAGAAAGGCTAAAGGAAATTGAGGAAGAAAATAAAAGAAAACAGAAAATATTTATGGAAAAATTAGAACAATTTTTAAAAGGTGATTCAGAGAACCCTCCAGAAGAGTTACTTGTCTCGAGGGAATCACGGCCAAATACCAATCTTTGCCCCTTCTTTTTAAAAACAGCTTGTTGCCGTTTTGGAGATGAATGTTCAAGAAACCACCAATATCCTGGCATAAGCAAAGTAAGTTCTATCTTCATTATTTCAATTGTTCTTCAATGTATTACTTCAAATAAATAACCTCATTGGAATAAAACTTTTTTGATAGATTGTATTGCATATATTTTGTTTGTTATTCCTGATGTTTCAAGTAATTTACAGCGCTCATGGTCATGGGGGCTGGGGACTGAGGTGTCTGATATCAAAGAAGGAACTCACAGTATCTTGAGATCTTGCAATTGTATGCTTGGTTTTGGATTTAATTTAATTAATCACAACAATGTAAATGGACCCCAGGTGTTAGCACCCAGCCATCTTACCTATTGAAATACTTGCCTACTCCTATACTATGCCTCTTCCTCATCCATACATCTATCCATGCATGAGTTTACGGGAACTCCTTATATTACCCTTGATTGTGTCAGTAATCTGATTTATATAAGTTCTCTAGAGATGTTCCGCACCAACACGGCACTCATTTTTGCAACATAAATTACTCCCTTTTTCGATTCATCCTTACAACAATCCCCGAAACAGTTAATGTTTATTATTCTTTAATACACATACATATTAATTTAAATAATATTTTCTTATAACTAAACCTGTG
This sequence comes from Papilio elwesi, assembly GCA_029849275.1. Lineage (NCBI taxonomy): Eukaryota > Metazoa > Arthropoda > Insecta > Lepidoptera > Papilionidae > Papilio > Papilio elwesi. The sequence continues at coordinate 5,681,597 of CM056687.1, read as the reverse complement.
TTTTGACATTTGAAAGTCTTGTTTTTTTCTGGACTTTGATATAAAAAAACATCTGTATCTATTACTGACCCCAATTAAAAATATTTGTCCACCCCTGGTATTGAGAGATAAGACTTTTAACAAGTTTATTATGGTCGTGAATGGGACAAGGGATGCGCCTACTGCTATTATATTAGAACCAAGAAAACGAGACTTTGAAACAGCACACAATGAGAATGGAAAATTGTATTTAAATACCACATTTGCCTACATATCTCCTCATGACACTTATTAGTAGAAAATTATGTTCATATTTCTAGCATCTTAACATACTTTTATTCTATTTAAATTCAATGTTGACAGACTGTCATTACACTTGAGTCAATGTTAAACATATTAAGCACTTGTTGTTTATGTCAATTTTGTTTATTATAGGTATTGCTAGCTACAAACTTTTATTCACACTTTGGATTAGAAAATTCCAACTTCAACGAATATGATACGGATCTTATGCTGGAATATGATGATAAAGACACATATAAAGACTTTGAAGAGTTCTTTAAGGATGTACTTCCAGAGTTTGAAAAATATGGTAAAGTTGTACAGTTTAAGGTGAGTTAAAAGATGAGAAGATAAAACAAGAGTTTAAACTTGATAGTATCCTTTTAATGAAATCCACCAATTTGGTGACACATGATAGAAGTATTTTATAAACGAAAAAAGCCTCATGGGTTACGGTACGGACTGCCAAACATGAGGGTCTTAATTTTAATAATTTTAGTTCGGAAAAAATAAGAAGTATGAATATTTAATAGCATTTTACTCATCAAGACATGTAATAAATAAATGCTATTAATATGTAGTAATGGTTAAGTAATTAGTGTTATTGACATGCATTGCATTGGAAAAATATATGGTATAAATATATACCATATATTTTTCCAACTGCAGTAAAGAATGGACAGTTCCAATTATTTTTTCTCTGGCATCCCATACAGTAATATTTTAAGTAGTAATTTCCATAATATATTTTATAACCATTACTGATGTCCGGTTAGTCAATATTTTATTGAACAGTGAAAATTCTTCATCTGGAAATTTTATTTGAAATGGAAACTGTGTTTCAATTTAAAGGTTGGTATGTAAAGCTATAATATATTTATTGTTGGATGTGTCAACCCATTATGTTGACTATGCATTTGATATGTTTGAAAGCATTTTCTATGTCTGACACACCGGGACAAAGTGGTTGGACATGGCCAAATGTTTTGGTGTAACAAATCAAATCTATCCCATATACTAATAAAAATGGAAATCAGTTATTATTCTTAAAAACCTTATTTATATGATTTTATTAGTAATGTTCACTTAAACAGGTATGTAATAACTACGAGAAACATCTGAGAGGAAACACATATGTAGAATTTAAGGATCTGCGAAGTGCTGTGGCCGCTTACCAGGGCCTACATTCACGGTGGTATGGCGGCCGGCAGTTGTCGTTACAATTCTGTAAAATAAAGTCCTGGGATAACGCAGTCTGTGGTATGATTGTAATATACCGTGTCAATACTAAAATTGTTGCGTGTTAGTTTTCAATATATTTTACAAAAAGGAAAAAAATTTCAGGCTTACAGCCGCAAAGACGTTGTCCCAAAGGTCGAGGCTGCAACTATTTACATGTGTTCAGGAACCCGAATGATTTATTTTCTGGGCATAACAATCATCGTAACAGGTATTGCATGTACACTAAACTAAGCACATTAAGTTTTGAATGGCGTAAAATGTCACAGCCAAAGTTACTGTTCTGAATCTGTTCTCCTGATGTTTTATTTATTTTTAAGGCAACGCAGAACTCCACCACGATCTTGGAGATGGTCAGAGTCACCTGAAAGAGATCCATCGCCCAAACGAACGCGATCTCGTTCCAGAAACTCAAGAAACGGTGATGAAGGTCGTCGTAGTTGTAGACACCACAGTGACAAAGATCGCGACACCTCTCGCAAAAGAAAATCGCGAAGAGATAGCGTCGATTGATTGTGCATATTACTTATATTGAAGTGATTGTTTTTATACTTGGTATTAATAATCATAATATTTACCGTAACTTTCATGGTGAAAAGGCGATGTAAAATTTTGTCAGTTCTGTTAAAAGAGGGGCTGATATAATGTTAATTTTTGGTTTAAATTTTTTATTAACCTACTTTAGAATGTCAAATAGCAAATAAATACAAAACATTTTTCTACCATTAACCTCTTAACATTTCTTGCCCCAAGCGTCTCGATTATGTATTAAACCGATAGAAAAGGTACAAGTTCCAAAGTGAAGTGACGGATTGAAGTGTGCAGACTTAGATTTTCTTTTATAGGAGATGGGCGCAAACAAATAACCGATCGCCTAAAGCTAAGCGGTCACCGCCGCCCATGAACATTCGCAATCAAAGGAATTGCAGATGTGTTGCCGACCTTTTTTTTCTTGACTAATTCCTGAGCCGTATCGGTAACTGGAATCTGAAAAATTGGAACCACCTTTATACTGATGTATCCAAAACATCTCCATCAGGATGCGTTGGGATAGGCGTGTACCATGATCAATATAATATAGTTCAAAAAATTAAGCTTCCCCCAATAAACCTGTTTACAGGAGATTTATTTGGCATTTTGAGAGCAGTAGAATACGTCTTATTTATGAAATTGAAGAAATCTGTTATTTTCTCCAATTCTCTTAGCGCATTGCAATTAATAGAAAAATGTCCGTACATGAAAAACCCATACCCTGTCATTCAATTACGAAATTTGTTATTCAAATGCTTTACAATTAATTACTCTGTCATTTTTGTCTGGATTCGGGGATCAAAATAAACGAAAAATCTGATTCTATTGCCAAGCAGACTGTGGAATGTGGTGACATTGTGCGCTTTACAAACTTTTGTCATGACTTAGGGAACATACCTAAAAAAAGCCTGTATGAGGAGTGGAATAAGCAATGGTTAGAAACACAAAAAAACAAGAGGAGTACTATATTCTGTATTGGTTAAAAATATAGGTCAAAGAGGTAAATTGAACAAAATAGAAACTAGTGTAATAATTAGAATGAGACTGGGACATCATGTTCACCTGGCTAAACTTAAAATTTTAGATAGTGATTCCTGTTCTTTAGTACTGGCGTGGGAGACTTGAATCATATATTTTTTTCGTGCCCACTATATGACCACTCTTCCTTTCTTAGCACATCCGCTATATGATTGCAGCATAAATGTTTATAAATCACTAACAGAATTTATAAAAGAAAATGATATTAAAATTTAAGATATGTAATGCACGTATATTATGTTTGCCTTGAGTTTTTTATAGAGGTTCACTCCTCATGGCCCCCGTCTTGAAAAAGACAAGGGCCTGCGGTCTCAGCGTCGCCGCCGGTATTACGCGCGCAATACGGCCGCAAGGGGTCGGAGAAACCCCTCCCCCCGCAGCCCCACTGCCGTCGCAGACGCGGTGCGACTCCGCTGAGATACCAACACTCCTCCTCCTCCGCGACTCAACCACCACTACTTCTGCGGGGACCCCATAATTCTTGCAGTTCGCTGCAAAGGGCGGACTCAAAGAGTCCACCCTGAGCGACCTCCTTGGGGCCAGCCCTTAATCAAGGGCCGGCTAACTCCTGCCAGCCCACAAGTGGGCCTGCTGGATCAGGTCGCTCGCAATCGAGGCCGCGGGCTCCCCTTGGTATTTGGTTCGCGGGGCTTTCGCCCTACTCCAGCTCGCACCAGGCTGGAGCGTTCCCCTATCCACCACCCGGGGACGCGCCACGTCGGAGTTCACCTCTCCGCCCACTGAGACAACCCAGCAGGTCCGTGGCGAGAAGTCGATGTTGCGGTTGCGAAGTGGCAGAGTATGATTGTTAACAGACTGCGTCTAGACAGTTAGCAGATGTGAGATGTGAAAAACCACTACATATGATTTTTCACATGCTACTAGTGAATATTGCATGCCTAGTTTTGGCACATCATCTAGTGGGATTGCAAAAAGTACGCTGGCAACACTGGTAGTTTCTGTCTTGTCTTTTCCTTTTGATTTTAGTACAATATGACAGCTTTCAAGCTAATAAGATTTAATAAAAATCAATTAAATAAATAAAAAATATAAAGAAACATGGCATTAACGTAAAAAAAAACTCGTCTTTTAAATTTTATGTGCAGGCAGGCATCATGACGAGTCTTTTCTTAAGATGTTCAAAACCTATTTTTTCAATATGTACTATACACCAACATTGTTTTCGAAAATTGTTATTAGTGAACAAATCCTTATCTCATTATTTCTGTAATAGTTGGGCAACAGTTTCCCGAAGACTTAAAACTCAATGTGTACACTTAAATGATTCGGATAATGGAGACTTATATGCATCTAAGGTTAAACTTATTTCAAAATTAAATTTCTTATCTGAAGAAGATGCACTTCCATTTTACAAATTGCATACCAGAACTCTATTACAAATTTACAATTGTACAAAATATGATGAGAGGATGGGCTTTTGTAAGAATAGACTATATTATATCTCATCTAGATTGAAAGTAAGTTGGTGCTTGCTTTGCTGTTTTTGCAATGTGCTTTTATTTACACTGCTAATATATTAATTTTCTTAATTTTAGTGTCCTCCAGAACTTTTGAGGGAATCTATATCTAAAAGAACCTTTATTTATAGCTTACCATTCGATTGGCTTGAAAATTCTTTAAATGTTTTACTAGGTAAGTGATATCAAACTGTACTTCATAATAACTTATCTATAACATAAATCTGTTGGTATTCCTTTCAGACATGGGAGTAAGTTCTGAGCGTATATTAAGAGATTTGTGGGTGCTAAAATATCATCACAAAATTATTCATGAAAGACTTCATAAGGTTAAAAGTTTGGGAGTTGAAACTCTACATCCATGGATGGTAAGATGTACAGAACAGATTTTAAAAAGGTAAGTTAAAGCTTTTGTCATAATGATTGGAAACCATGAAGTAATCGTTTTTTAATTTTAAAAAAAGGCGTAAGCTAATATATTGTTGTTCTGGCACCTATAGGTCAGAAGTGTGGGGGATTATTGCCTGCACATTATTAATAAATATTTTTGTTGCAATAACAGGTATATTGAAATATTACAAGAAACAAAAAATATTCTTGGGGAAAACCAATCGACACATGTGTACTTAGCAAATAGACTGAATATTTCTTCTAAGGATGTGGAAGCGATATTTGAAAAAGTACCTGCACTCAGGACTATTAGAGTGACTAAGGTATTTTGTACACAAACTTATATTCTAATAAATAAATGGAATGCATGTTTTTTTGTATCTCCAAAATATAGATAGAGAATTCAATGTTATTATCTCATATGTACTCATGTTTTAATTTGTGAACTTTTATTAACTTGAAATAATTTTTCAGCTTAAATCATTTTTAGACTTTTTAATTAGTGAAGGATTTTCAGTAGAAGATATTGCCAGGAGACCTCGAGTATTAAATGCATCTCAGAAAACAATAAAACAACGGATAGAAAAATTAAGAAGTTTAGGGCTGAAAGAAATCAATTTAAATACACTGTCTCGGAGTAGAAAGGATTTCAAAAAGTATTTTGCATCATTAGAATCTGTTTCCTGCCAAATTTAGTGATGTCGTATTATTGTGAAATAATAACCATAAAAATATATAATCCAATTTGTCTACATTTTTTTAACTAAAGTTGTTTAATTTCTAGTTTATAGGAGGTTCAAGTTAACATATTTGCCATCACAAAAATATAAATAATTTTTGAAGCATAGCAAACCAGTGTTGCAAAGTTCAATCAACACAATGTTAGAAATGAATGACTTGCATATGTTTGTGACAGATTAATTGTGAACTTGCAGTTTGTAACCAGTCTAGGCATATCGCAAACTATGAGCGGAATGAATCATTCAAATTATGAATCAAAGTAATCATTCACAATTTGATGTTACATTTCTCAAACTATGTACTTATATTTTGTTTGCATTATAACATTAAACTTGAAGTTAGAATGTAGTAGTTAGAAAATACAGGATGTTATGATAGACATCATGTCCAACAGTTATATATAAAAATCAAATGAGTTTATTCAAAGAATATATGTTAAATTTGACAATGTCAATTTTCAATGATTCCTGCAGTTCACAATTGGTTGACACTTTAAAAACTTCAAATTTTATATGCCTAGGCCAATTATAAACTGACAAAGTTCACAATTCACAACACCACTTTGTAATATTGATATAAAGTGTGTAAACTAATTAAGTATGTGACTGATTTTCCTGTTCACTGATGTTACTATTTAATCAGCATAGTATAAAACAAGAGTAAGTATTAATTACATAAAGTTATGAGATACTATGAATAAAAGAATCTAAATTTGCACAAGCAGTATATTATTTATTTTTATTGCTACCTGGAACAAATTTGTATTATTTACATGCCCTATACCATAATGCATACTTTAAAATCTTATTAGAAATTATTACACAATTAAAATAACTCATATTTATTATAGGTAGCATTCATTACAGAATACAAAAAACAAACAGTGCATATGGTCGTGGAATGAATTACAATAATTGAATGAATAACCAAGATGAAATTTGAAACCTCGACAAGTCTGTGGTGGATAAACAGAAATTTGTTAAAATATCCCTCTTTATAGTTTGTCACTCAGTTGTCCACTAGATAATACATTTCAAAATGTGTCAACATTAAACTACCTAGATTAATTCTGATAAAATTACATGTGAGGTCTGAGTAAGAATCCTTCAATCAGGATAGATAAACATTGAACTACTGATGGGCACATTGCATGCCTGGACCTCCATGCATTGTTTCCTCATCGTCACTAGCATAAGCTTCCTCACGGCCACCACGGGTTCTTTCACTAGCAGTGTACTCCATCATATTTACTTCCTCCACATCTTCCCCAGTTGGCATAACGAAGGCTGGCCGTGGTGGCAATATACTTTCAATCTTTTTCAGTTGTTCTTCAGTGCCAAAGTTGTTTTCTGGGAATATGATGTTAAATTTGACATAGAGATTTCCTTTTTCAAAAGGGTTTTTGTATTGTGGCATGCCTTCTCCTTGGATACCCTTCAAATCTCCAGGCTTAATGACAATACCAGGAGGGTGTCTGATAAGCAGCTCTCGACCATCCAAGTGCTGTACTACAAATTGGAACCCACACAATGCCTCAGTTAAAGTTATATCATGTTTCATTAGAAGGTCATCGCCAGTTCGCTGAAACACATCGTGAAGCTTTTGTTGCAGAATAATAATGACATCACCAGGCTGTACATCAGGTTGCTGGTCACCTTCACCCCTAAAGAAGATCTTCTGACCTTCCTTCATACCTTTCTCAACATGCACTTCCAAGATCTTTATCTCATTCAACACTTTCTTTCCCTTACATTTGGAGCATTTGTCTTTGTCACTAATGGTTTCACCATGTCCTTGACAAGTAGGACAACGCGATTGAAACTGACGAGTCATATTAGCTGCAATTTGTTGGTAAGTCACTTTAATACCCTGTCCATGGCAATCCCTACAAGATACAACTGCTCCTGGTTTGCCTCCTAAGCCTTTACATGGACCGCAAATAACATTTTTGCTGAGCTGTAATTTAGCAGTTTTGCCCATGTACATGTCCTCCAAAGTAACTTTAAGTGGATGTATGGTATCCTCTCCGCGAGCGCGACCGCGACTCCGGCTACCACCTCCCATGCCAAAGATATCACCAAAGAAATGGCCAAGTAAGTCATCAGATGGAAAACCGCCGCCTTGTCCTCCCTCTTGTAATCCTTTTAGCCCGAATTTGTCGTAAGTTTGTCTTTTCTTAGGGTCGGATAAAACTTCATAAGCATAACTTATTTCTTTAAAGCGATCCCCTGCAGCAGGATTTTTATCCGGATGGAACTCCTTTGCTAATTTGTGATAGTTCTGTAAAAACAGAAATTAGATTGGTATAAACTATTGGAATACTATGTTCAAGCGTAGAAGAAATTTATGTACGACTATGTGCCTTTGTACCACCATGTAATTATCAACAGATAAGTTGTATCAATTTATTCTTACCCGTTTTATTTCTGATTCACTTGCATTTCTGGAAACACCTAGGATGTCGTATAACTTACTATCTGCCATAATTACTGATATTAAGACAAGTAAAAAGGGAGTAACTCTGAATTAGCAGAGTGCAATACGAAAAGAAAGAAATGATGTTTTAACATAGATTCAAAGAGTATGCATAGATAAAGAGCTGGTGTACAGGTTATATTTCAATAACTGGCTTGCTCTGTTGTATAAAATAACAAAATATTATAAGTAATAAAAAATAAATTAAATGTATGTTTTAATCCGAGCGGTGATCATAACAATTACTAAGTCATGTGCTTTCCTGTTTGTGTGTGTTCGTATTGTGTGCAGTGCCCTTAGCCAGCTGCACAGCCAAAGGCATCATTCTTAGGTCAAATAGACATTACTAAGCTTAGCCCATCCATGGATCCAGCCCTGAAATAAGGGCACAGACACCCGAGAATTGGCCAAGTGTAGGAGTATGAACTTGCTCATGTTCGATACAAAATATATCACACCCTGTCCAAGATTATGTTTCTTATTACTTATTCTTCTTATCATTATGTTCTATTTGCGAAAGCAAATTCACATATGTCATAGGCTCTGGGCTGTAGCCAAGGGCCCTGTAGATTTTACTTCTGATCAAGTGTATAGTGCCACGTGCAGGGGAGTGCTCTTCTTTATTCAGGATATTCAGCAAATATCTTAACTTAAAATTTAGCTCATTACAATTTAAATTGGGACTTAAGCAAATCAAGGTCTTACACTTCTATAAAACCATTTATATTACCCAAACACATAAGTTTTCGTGAAAAGCGATACCATGGGCATGACGTTTAAGGCGACGGTGGTCGACGAATATCCTTCGATGCGGCAACACTCCTGGCTCGGTTTCCACCTATAGACATCTTGGCTGAGATGGATAAGCGGGTTTATACCCGCCTTCGTCTCGTTCGAGGTGGATCCGAGCACCTGGAAGCGGTGGAGGTGCGCAGACGTGCTTTGGAAATCTGGCGTGAAAGACTCCAGAAGCCGAGAAACTCGTGCCAACGAGTTGTAAGCGCCCTCCTGCCATGCTTCGAGTCCTGGCTAGGATTGCATTTGCATTTTGTTGCAGTGGCAACTTAAAGGGAACGTCGGAGTCGTCGGCGGTTAGGGTGGGGGCCTAGATTGCCTTGCGAAACGATCCCGGGAAGACGGCAAAAAGGTATGGTCCTGTGTTGCCGTAGCACTAGAAAGTGCAAGGGGTGTAAAAGGAGAGCGCTGGCTCCCCAGGGCCCTGCGGAAAGCTCAGTGCAAGGGCACCGGTGCGTTCCACTGGAGATCCTGGAGCCCCCAAAAAACGCAGTCGAGGATGACCACCGAGGGGGTTTTAATGAGCTAACCTCACATAACCCAGTCTTTCCCCCAGAAGCAGGTTATCTTGAATAAGATTTCCCCCCCGAAAACAAAAAAAAAACCCCATACAATGGTGAATGTACGCTCATTACCCAACTCACGATCCTTAACATGTTTAGATAAAAACCATTTTTTTTAAATATCGTAGAAGGGTCTCTAAGCGCAGCTTACAGCAGCATATTTTAGTACCTAAATTTTTTCTCGAATCTTTATTCTAGGGAATATGTCGTTAGTGGCAATGATTTATACTTGGAGGTAAAATTTTGTAAAAAGTGATATTTCTGTTGAAATATCGCTATTGAATGAAAATCGAATTTTGCAGTACAATTTCACGGAAACATGTCTTTGGAATTACAGTAGGCAGGTTAAACGAAATTGCCACTTTCATGCACTTTTTAGGAAAACTTATTTGCTGAGGCATGGCTTTATGAATACCGAATTTGATATACAAAAGTCTAAATTTGATTTTCGAAGAGTTGAATATGATTTCCAAAAGTCTTAATTAAAAGTTAAAAACTTGCAAAAAACAAATACAGGACAGCATAGTTAGAAGATAAGCGACTTGCTGTGTTCTGAATTACACGCGTTTTTATTTGATTTTATTAAAGCATGGGATACTATATCATTAGCCATCGTTCTAGATTGACCGTGAAATTGTGACGTCACTAGACTATTTAAGGTTGTGGGTATGCCCACAGTGCCCACAAGGGTTGATTCGCGCATGACTAAGCTACGCCTTACGCTTACCCAAATTAAGTGAATGATGAAACATGACATTTGAATAAATAGACAGTACAACTACTTTTGACTAGCCGTTCCCGCCACTTCATCCGATATTTATTTTATTGACGTCGGAACATTTAACAGGCCTGTTGCACAAATGGTCCGGCTCGACCGCTGAAATACCATGACCTCACAGAAGACAGCCCTGAAGTAGAGTATTCTGCGTTTCGTCTGATGAGTGAGGTGCCGGAGGCCTAATTCTAGTTCTCTCCCCCTTCCTTCCTTAAACGATGGGAAGGGGAAGAAAACTTGACGGTGGAGGGGATGTATTTATTTTATTGACGTCGGAACATTTAACAGCCCTGTTGCACAAATGGTCCGGCTCGACCGCTGAAATACCATGACCTCACAGAAGACAGGCCTGAAGTAGAGTATTCTGCGTTTCGTCTGATGAGTGAGGTGCCGGAGGCCTAATTCTAGTTCTCTCCCCCTTCCTTCCTTAAACGATGGGAAGGGGAAGAAAACTTGACGGTGGAGGGGATGTATTTATTTTATTGACGTCGGAACATTTAACAGCCCTATTGCACGAATGGTCCGGCTCGACCGCTGAAATACCATGACCTCACAGAAGACAGGCCTGAAGTAGAGTATTCTGCGTTTCGTCTGATGAGTGAGGTGCCGGAGGCCTAATTCTAGTTCTCTCCCCCTTCCTTCCTTAAACGATGGGAAGGGGAAGAAAACTTGACGGTGGAGGGGATGTATAGGAATTGGATATAACCATTTTCTGTTTATCCCCTCCTCTGTCCATTAAAGGTGGGCAACGCATCTTCAACTCATTAGTTAGTTGCGGAAATCTATGAGTAGCGATCACTTGACATCGGGTGAATCGCTTGGTCGTTTGCCACCTACTATTATAAAAAAAAACTTTATTGGCTGTCTTATGCTTTTAGAATAGTTTAGTTTTCTTTTATGCTTGACTCAAGGGCTTGAGTTACTGAATTCCAGTGTAAATCGAAAAACTTAACTACTTAATGCACATAAAATATTGTATTGAGTACGTAAATTTTATTTTGATATTACATACAGACACTTTAATCTTATTTATCTGTATTTGATAGTAAATGTAAGGTAAATGTACTCTCTATTTATTTAAATGTCATGTTAAAAACGTCAATAAGCGCTTGCTTTGGCTAAGGCATATGCCAAATGACGTCATGCGAATGAACGAGATCGCAATAAACAAATTTTGCTAGGAATGAAAAAGACAATGAATAAATTTTTTCAAGGTGTTCCTGGGTTTCACTTGTTTTTGGTGGTCACACTCGTTCGGAGCCTCTATTAAGATAGTCGAGCATTGGACCGAGTTCCACCATGGTCTAAGCCATGACTACAATGTCATCGACAAATCGCAGGTGGGTGAAGTACTCGCCATTGATGTTGATGTTAAGGACTCGGTAGTCCTTATCAGTCCAGGGCCTTGAAGACGTGTTCCAACGCCGTTGTGAATAGTTTTGGGAAAATAACGTTTTCTTGTCGTACACTGCGCTGTAGTTGGATAGGTTTCTTGTCCCGACCCTGTACTCGGACTGAGATAGTGGCGTTTTCGTACAAACACCTCTGCGCTGCGATTATCTGTAGTCGATTTGGCACCGCTGGATACTGGAGTCAGCACACGTCTGGACCAACTCTCCAACGACGAGTTGCAGTTGAGTTGCGCCTGCAGCAGCCGGTAACCGGGGGGCGCGGAGCGCTGCCCTCCGCGCTTCTGCGCAGCTACGTCTCGTGTAGCGCAATGATATCCGCTGCCGAGTGACACTCAACAGCTGCGATGTATTCTTAGTAAGCGTTTGTTTTTAATTAATTAATTTTCGTGATTATGATGTGATGAACATTAATAAAATCTGTTGAAAGATTTCTAGAGGCATTTGACAGAATTAAAAAAAAATCATCTTTCTAGTGCCCAAACTAAGTAATTTTGGATGAAGTTGTGTTAAATCATTATATTTCCGACTAAAGAAACTGTAGCCTTCGTTCTACATAATTTTTAGTATTCTGTAGATTGCAACCGATATTTATTCACACAGAATAAAAAAAATTACCAGGTTGCCAGGTTAAGATTTTTCATACTTTGTATGTCATACGTTCATGTCAGACAAAGAGGATATAAAAGATTATGGCAGATCTATATAATTCTTTATCTTATTAGGTACATTACAACATTATTTATTTATATTTAAAATGTAATAGAAGACACGATCGATTAAAAAAGTAATATAAAATGTATCAAAGTAAATCAATACTCATTTTTCGAAGACAACTACACATACAAGCAGCATCAAGCACAAATTTGGAAAGGTTTGTAATAGTCATAAAATTAATTACTTACTTGTGAAATTCGACTTTCGTAAACTTACCTTTCTTTGAGGTATAGGTATAGGTTAGGTTAGGTTTTACATTATTTCATATCACAAACCAAACTGTCATTATATAAATTACCATCACGGAGATTTTTTAAGTGGCGAGAAAAAAATGACTGCGGGATTTTACGAAGTCGCCTACTGTAGACATAAGGTTACATCAATTTTGGTTCTCGGATTTTCCATCTGGACGTATAGTGAACTTATCTGTGAACTGATGGGTATCGCTATCGTCGTTTCAGTGTTGCTAGTTAATTCATAATATATAATTGTGCACAAAAGTCGGGAAAGTCGACACATTTTTATTTATAGTATTTTGTTTCTATTTAAGACAAATTATAATTTTTCAATCGTTTAGATTGAAAGATTCTTGTTAAAAGAGCCATCTAGATATTAGTGGTAGGCCTAGTTAGGAGATGTAAGTAAAAGAAAAACAAAGTTATTTTTTAGGATTCATTGAAAACCACGTTTGCAATAATTGTGGTCAGTCGAATGACATTTCAACATGGCGGCCGTAGTTCCTATTTTTGCCACTTCACCGCTACCCATAGGCATCCGCAACAAGCTAATGAGTTGCAGATGCGTTGCCTACCTTCATGGACGAAGGAGGGGACAAACAGAAATAAGGATATTTCCATTCCCTGTCCATCCCCTCCTCATCCATCAAATGCTCTTCCTCTTTCCATCCTTTCCTTATTAGAAGAGGGTAGGAGGGGGAAGAGGACTACAATTAGGCCTCCGGCACGTCACTCATCGGACGAAACGCAGAATACTTCTACTTCACGCCTGTCTTCTGTGACGTCGTGGTATTTCACCGGTCGAGCCGGCCCATTCGTGCAACAGATGTTGTTGCGGACTCTACCACTGACGACTTTTCTTTTATTTTAAAACTGTATGTTGCAATGATTACTTGCTCTGTTTCCCCGGGAAATCTTCAGTGCGGAATTGGTAATGTTAGAGAAGTAGGAACACAAGTGCAACTTTTACACAACCTGAATCTAAGACGTCTATGAAGGAGCAGACATTCGAATATTATACTTGTCAGCTTTAGTTAGCCAACCCAAGATAATCAGAGTAAATATTACTCACATTGGATCTGCGCAAAAATAAGTTACGCTGCATTTACATGTACTCGTAAGTATTAGTTGTCCCTGTGAACTGAGTTTCAAGGCCTTACAATAGTTACTGAATTTTCGGCAGTGTAACCGATTTCCTTAATGTAACTGAATGCCCAGGAGCTCCGCGTATGCGCGATCGATCAATTTCATCTTCTCACGCTCGCTGGTGTTAGTTATGCATAACTCGTTGCATTGAGCATCGACCCCTTGAAGTTCATCTTATACTGAACGAATTTCGATATGGTACCTATTATATATATTTTAAATTGTTATATACATGACTCTCATGTTACATCAGTTAGTGGGTACATTTTTAAATGAAGATAAAATAATTAACAAGAAACGAATTCAAATTCTTTGTGTGAATGGTTATACATAAGTAAAATACTTTCACACTTTCGGCTTCTCAAAGTAAGCATTTGTTATGGTTAGTTGAGGTTGTTCAGTTAAGATCTGATCGGTGAAACGGCGATACGAAAAAACAATACGTATAGAAGGAGGGTTCTTCCGTAAACAATGACGGAATAGGCCTGCGCGAGTACGGACCGGCCAGCGACGGCGTGTTAACTTTCACACGTCATAATGTATATGCGCATCCGTCTCGGCCGTGTGTTAATGTGCCATTTAACAAACAAATGTATTTAATATATGGACCGGCGACAGTTGAAATTTGCAACGGTTTGCCGTTAAATCGTTCTTATATAACTATGTTATGTAAGACAACCCATTTTGCGAATACAAATACATTGTATTTATCACAGGGCCCCGGGAAAATGCTTCGAAATTATTAAACAAAATATTAAAACCATTGCTTAAATTTATGTTTTAAATATTTCAACAACTGCACCGATGAACTATGTAAGCAACCATGTAAGCAAGCTATTGGTTAGGGTTCATACTCAACGCGATTGGAGATTGGCCGCGAGTACTACAATTATTATATTCTCTTAATATATGTCTTAATATGACAGAGGCAATAAAAAAGAAACTAATGAATAATTTGAATGAGACAGTGTTGTAATAACACAACCAAATCACATCATACGGGTTACTACCTACTACTTACTTCAATTAGCACCCAATTAAGCCAGCCATAAGTGTAAAGCTTTAATTGCTCCGTGGTCTACAAGTTTTCGCTACATCTCCACATTTGAGACCTAACAAGTTCATTGTCTAAAAGCAATACCAATTACAATCTACTTTTGTCTAGACATGGGTAAAAAAGGTAAGTAATAACTTTTTAATTAATGGTGGCTAATATTTTTTTATGTACGAGTATGTATTAATAATTAGGTTGTTATTTAAAAAAAGATTGTTCTGTTTACAAAAATAATAATTTCCGTTAGAAAGGAAAATTAAAATGTTAGTCTCATTCGAGAGATTGTCTATAGATTGGTCGTTATCGAAATGTCGAAGGTTATGTAATGCGCCAAAAATTTGCTAATGGTCGGTCATCATAGTGTTCATGTTCGTATCGTTGGTTGCAAAAATAGCAAATCGAAACTTAGTTTAGTTGTTGATTTGTGTCCACCAGTATAATATGTGTGTGTATACAGTAATATAATGTATATATACACTATGGTGATAACATTTCTATAAAATAAAAGAAAAACGTTTACTGAGTAATTGAAGTCGAGTTTTGCACACTTTTTCTGTGGTCAACCTTGGTTGAATTTGGATTGAACAGTGAACTAATACAAGCGTTAAAGTATCTTTATAAAGATTCTATTGCTATGTTATGATTAACGGAGCCTGCTCAGACTGGTTTAGCATCCATAAAGGTGTAAGACAGGGCTGTGTGGCATCCCCGTGGCTATTCAATCTCTTTATGGATGATTGTTTAAAAGCTTTGAAAGACGAAGATTTCGGATTAAGAATGGGCGAGTTACTTGTAAAATTTCTCTTGTACGCCGATGACCAGGTTATGTTTGCATCATCAGCGGAGGACTTACAACTTATGCTGAATGTAGTGAATGATTCATTAGAAGGTAAAGGCATGAAGATGAATGTAGATAAAACGAAAGTTATGATGTTTGAAAGAGAACAAAGTAAGACAGTAATTGAATTAAATGTTAACGGTAAAGAAGTGGAACAGGTGGAAAAGTTCGTGTCTTTGGGGTGTATGTTTAGTAGAGATGGTAAGCATGTTAAAGATTTTGAACGTCGAGTGAATGCGGGAAATAAAATGAATGGGGCTATAGGTACAGTACAAATACAGTCAAAATATGTCTATGAAGGCTCGTCTGGAAATACACAATGCTGTACTAGTTCCCACTTTAATCTATGGAAGTGAGAGCTGGGTTTGGCCGGAAAAGCATACTAGTAGAGTTAATGCCGTTGAGATGCGATCCTTAAGAAGTATGTTAGGCGTGACTTTGAATGATAGGGTAAAAAATAGTGTTATAAGGGAAAAGTGTGGCTTAAAAGTGGATGTTGTGACTAGAATTGAAAATGGTATGCTTCGGTGGTTCGGGCATGTTGAAAGGATGAATAAAGAGAGAATAATAAAACAAATTTATGTTGTAAAAGTGAGTGGCAGTGTTGGTAGGGGACGCCCTAGGAAAACGTATATCGATCAGATTAGTGACTTACTAAAAAAGGGCGATATAAGGAGCACCCATAACCGACGACCATGCATGCGTAGATGTTTGAATGTTGAAGAAGCGAGAGAGATGTGCCAGGATTGCGCCAAATGGAAATCCATGATCTTTGCCTACCCCTCTGGGTTACAGGCGTCAGCGCATATTTTATTTTTGCATAAAAATCTCATCATACAGGTTCTCTCAGTTAAAGTCAAAGACAGGACTGTGACACCTGCCGCCAGCTGCTACTACTTGATTGTATCCGATGTAACCGAGAGCGGCTCGAAGTAAGCTCTTGTCGTTCGTCGTTCAGCGTTCCACAGTATTGATTGGAACAATTTCTGCCACTGACTTTCATTAATTTCATAGCAAACGAATTGCAAATGCAACTCGCATCATCTTGATGCTTGGCATTCCAGAATTATTATTAAGGAAAAAAGCAAGTTCCGTTAACATAGACCGACATTTCACTTACACCTAGTCGTTGGCAGAATAATATTTTACGAGTATGACTACGATCATTTAAAATCCGTGAAGGCGCGTTTGCTCTTATATCACATAACAAGCATTATTCTATTTACCAAGCTTAAAGTATAAGAAAGCAGAATTGGTAAGATTTTAAGTTAGAAGAACCAGAAAAAATTATCCAACTTAGAAAATAAATATTTTATTATATTAATTACTCCGAAATAAATGTATGTAAATTGCATAGATCCTCTTATAAAACACCGCTAACAAATAGTTAAATATAATTTATTTAAGTAGTTTATCAATACTGTATATTAATTAAATTATATTACTAGCAAAGTAACGTAGTAATAGTATTAAAATGTAAATAAGTAGGGCGCATCAAGTACGCGCAACAAGATCAACGGTAAAGTTGCTAACTCACGCGCGTCGAACATCCAATGGAGACTGTGCTGTCTGATGTAACCGCGGCCACAGTCTCAAATAAATTGAATTCATTTGCAAAAACTAATGTATCACGTAAGAAAATTGTAGATTTTTATTTACATAATAATTGAATAAGCTGAATCTTAAACTGTAATCTATAAACGAGGTGAATCGTAAGACATTTTATAGCGGCATTTTTTGTGATAGTTTTGAGGATGAGGAAGACCATGAGACGCCTTCTTAATTTATTTTCATTTTATATGTCAATACTTTTTACAGAAACAAAAACTTATTAACACGTACTGTACCTGATAAATAAAAATCAATATTTTTATGTTTGTTTGTTTGCCCTCTATGCTTTCCTAAGCCATTGATAAAATTGTGATGAAACTTTAGTAAGGGCTTCCGAGTACTCCCGCGACGGCCAAAACATCTCCAGAGTAAGTACAAATGTTTTTAGATTTTAATGTAACTTTTTTCACAATGCTTTGACTTATTTCTTACGATGTCAATAATTTTGACATATTTGAAAATAACATGTGTTGCAAATATATGAAATACAACATATTTTACGGACTACAGTTCGAACATGGTATCATATTACATTTCCTGCAACATCATTATAAAACTGACATTGTAATTTAGAAGAATAGAAGGCGATAAAGAATAAAATAAAAATGTAATCCATTTAGATTTTTTTTCCATTCCCATTTCCCAGAAAAAAAACGAAGGACCTAAATTGGTCGCATGTGCTGGTTTTATGAGGCGTGTAAGATTATGCTAGAATTTTTTATACGATTCCTTAATTGTTACGTACCTATTGTAGCGAAATTGGTAAAAGTTCACATATATACGTTTACAATTGGCAATGAGGCCGACAACATGTCGACGCGCAGCACGTGATGTCTTCAACCTTGGATTGAAGGATTATTTAGATAGGGAGGGTATGGGAAGAATAAACGGACAGATTTGTTACAGTTTAGATTAAATGTATTATACTATAACTTCGACTACTTACACTACTACTTAACAACGACCAATAAAAAGCGTATGGTGATTGTTTCCGTTTAGGTGAAATATACTTGAGAGCAGAAGCTCGATATAACTATCTTTATATATATATATATATATATATATATATATATATAGTTCCTAAAATACAACGATTTCAAATATTTGCTTGTGCTATACAAAATGTATCAACCCAGTTACCAGAGGTCCATCGACATCATATGAATCAAATGAGGTGATAGGAGATTCTCCTTTCATAGAAAACTCAACGGTGCACAAACGATTCTAAGTCGAATAGAATAAATTTAAATGTCATTAACACACAAATGCTTTACAATTTCGTTATATGACTTTCACTTGTGGTTATCCTATATTATCTCAAAACATGGACGATTGTCTGACCTCGCGCAGACTCCCGCCGGTTGCGTCAGCGCTGCACATCTATCTGTTGCACAAATTGTACAGGCAATTGCAATAATACTACTGCTCTTTGAATGTCATCCTTTTGCTGACCACTTGCACTCTAGTAGACATCTAACTGTACACGATACTTTGATGGTAATCGATAAATTTACAAAACTTACGCAACATAATTATAATATACATAAAGTCATATCCATATCAATGTATGTACGTGCATATATATATTAAAGTATTTATGCAGGCTACGAGTATATGAAACATTATCTTGTGTATATTGTAATGTTGTAACGTTTAAAGCTTTTTATTAAAACAGTTTGCCTCATATAATTTAAAATATGCTTTTTTTATTTATAATGAGGTTTATCTGTCAGCCCGAGGTTCGAAGAACAAAGAGCATTCATTACCTATAACAATTTGCTTTTTATATTTGTATGTAAATTCAACAGACCATTATTTTAATGGTTAAAATAATGGTCTGTTGAAAACCGAATAAAGACGATGATGATAGAACAAAGACCGCCGCATCAGTCTACTTCACAGGACGATGACGACGTGGTGAAGAAATGATCTATCTAATAAGTAATAAGTTACAAAATCCTACGCAATTGCAATAATTTAGATATATCTATACTCCTTGATGGAAAGAGATACCATCGGTGCGAAATTTCTCTACGGTCCTGTCACACGTCTGATATCACTCGATAACAGTAACGGAAGAGTCAGACACCTACAGAGGAGACAGAGGCAGTAACCACTGTCTGCTAGCGAAGGTTATCGGCTCGAAAATATGACAGACTATTGTCTTCTGAATATATTTTCGTAATTATAAAGGTGTTAGTTCATTTGTTTTTTTTGACGGAGATTATTTAATTTATAATTTCACTATAACTGTGTAAGTGTTGTTGCGTTTTGTGAAAAAGACAAAATCTATCGAAAATCGATTGATAAAGTAAAAGTTTGGCACATAGTTATGTTACGGCGTTTCATTTAAAAAACTACATGAATTTGTTTATGGACATACGCGAGCGATTAGCGAGCTCGTGCTCACGCATGGGTTATGTAAATCTTTATTAGTTTCCGGCTACGACCTCCAGAAGGTCTTTATTCCTATGGCGTCGGTACGTTCTATGTGGCGAGGCGGGGTGAAGCGTATCTTCTCTTACATTGGAAGTGAAAGTGAATGAATGTCGGAGGCTTAATTAGAGAGGACGGCGGCGGCAGCGGCAGTTGGCCGCTATCCGCCGCGATCACTGGCCGCACTCGGAGTATCCGCAAGCCTCCGCTACCGCCCGCCCCGCGCACACACAGAGGTACGCACGTGCACACACTAGCCGCATTCCGACACAGTGATTCGCAAACACTAACTGTATACGTTAATTCAGTTTCCCTAATCAGTAAAGTGCACACAAAAATTACTTATAACAAAAATAAATAAGTTAAAATTAAAAAGAAAACATCGGCAAGCTAATAATAAAACTAACATATTCAATATTTTATATATTTTGTACAAAATTAATATTATTTGCAAAAATTTCAAATTAAGAGTTTATATTTTTTAAGAAGAAAAATGGCATCAATAGTGCATTGAGATAAAGCGTATATATGCTATACTGATTTTCGTACTTATTACCTTGATATTATAAATAGAAAATAAACTAAAACAATTTCCCTTTCGAGATTATACTTTGCGAGAGCTTTCCGCACCTACAGTAAAACGCGTCCCAAATCGACGATTTCTCGAAGTCGACACCTTTTCACGTAAACGCTCAAGCTTGCGGCAAGCGGGTCAGCGGCGAGCGTTGCTTTCACAAATACAACAAAATAAATTCATCTCACGTATCGATTGTCCTCAGGCGGTCATAAAAGAAAGCGAACTCATAAACGGCCATGCAGTGTTAGTTGGGACTTGTTTTGGAAGTCAGGCCAACCGCATACCTGTGTGCTAAATCATGAAGGAAATTGAAAAATAAATAATTACTGTGTACTAGAGCTAAAATAATTCACGTCGGGCTTAAAAAAGTCCTTGTGGATGGTTCAATTGCAAAATCGAATAACTCCATGAAACAAAAGTTCGAAAGATATGATGAAAATTACCCTGTAATGTAATATAAAATTTCAAATTATGAGTTTTACCATAAATTATGTCTCTTGTAATATTTTGTTTTTTATTTATTTGTTTTAACATATTAAATTAAAAGAAAAGATAACGGTCATCTGGATAGTAATCCTCTACAGAAAGGTACAAAAAGGTTTTGGTTTGCAATTGAAGCATCTATAGGGAGGTAATTATGACAATAGATGTCTTCAGTAAGTATCGCATTATTTTTGGTGTGCAGATGAATCGTAAAGTTTGCCTCGCGGCAGCCGCACTGCTAGCGGTGCTCTGCCTCGCCGACGCCCAGCGCCGCCTAGCTCTGCCTGACCCCAAGAGTTGCGCCAACAGTATGTATATACCATTTATAACACACTAACGACCAGTTCCAAGATAACATGTCGATCAACTTCAGATGAAGTGATTACACATTTCCATTTTGCAATTGTTACTGCACCATGCTAGGTATAATCTTATATCGTTTGCTATGGTAATGTACGACATGACAACAACATTTTTTTTTAATTTGTTATTTTTACCTTTGTTACTTTTATTGTACATTACCATGGCAACCGATAACTTTTTGATATTTACCTATAATTATATGTTACTATAAGCGAAATTAATTTATAACAATTCCCAAGGAGAAAAATAAGAAACGAATGCGTGCAAAGCCGCGGGCAACAGCTAGTGCTATTATTATTATATTAGGGCACACTTGTTGGCTGGGTAAAACGGTCTGGGGCATACCATCTTATGGGTTGAATATCTCATAACCTCAACTGACTTACTAATACAAATTTGTATATACCATAGATTTTCTCACTTCATTCAGTTTTTTTTGTATTTATTTATTTACAATTATATAGCAGCATATTACTAAAAGTTAAAACAAAATGTACTAGAAAAATGTCGTCAGAGATGTTGTGATGTGTTTTGTTACTTATTTAGCCAAGGCCTGACGCTTCTTTAACACGCTCGTGTGATGGTCACATGAGCGCAGATGTTCATCCTTTCTAACGCGAGTGCTGGTAACTGGTGGCTCACCTTGCCGGCAATTGCTCTAACAAACATTGACCCTACATTAAAGATGTGCCAACACTACGTTCACTTACACTCACTATAACTTGGAGGGAAACAAATATTTGATGACTATCCTTACATTCTCCATACCAGTAGCACATGAATATTTAAAAGATACGGATAAGAAGGGAGAGGGCAGAAGCAGGATCAAAGGAGAACTATTTATTTGTTTAGCCATATTTTGCCTTGATTGTAGGAGTAAGTAAGTTTCACGTTATAGAATTATTTGCTTCAAACAAAACTTTCTATTTTTTTATGGAACAATGTGGCAAACAAGCAAGCAAGCAACCTGATATTAAGTGACCGCTGCCCATAGACATCTGCAACAAGATAATGAGTTGCATCGGCAAACGCATCTGCGCCTTGCTTTAATAGACAGAGGAGGGCGATGAACAACAAATCATCTTATATAAGTGTATTTATTTTTTTTACCCGCCCGTTTTCCGTCAAATCCTCTTCTTCTCACGCTTTTCTTATTAGAAGAGGAAAACAAGGGTAAAAGGACTAGAATGCGGCACCGCACTAATGGGATGAAACATAGAAATTTTATTTTTCACGCTGTCTTCTGTGGGGTCGTGGTATTTCACCATCCTAGCCATGCTGTTGCGGGCTCTACCACTGTTAAAAATGTAATCATTGTATGCTCCTAGGTAAACAAAATCTAAAATATAAAATAAACAACGCATGTAACCCTAAAGTCTTAGTCTAAACGTAGGTACGGTTTGGTACTCCTGAACACTATGGCTGTCCAATTACGAGGCTCGCTCGATTAACATGTTAATAGTGGTCAATTAGAAAGTCTAATTATCAATCGTCACGCGCTCCTATTTACCGCCGTGTCGTGAAAGCGTTCTCCTGTTTCGGCTACTACGAACTTTAATTACTCACAGTTTTAGAGATATTTACCGATTAAAAATTACAAATTTACTATGGTTTTCGAACTTTTGGTTGTAACCTCATTAAGACTGCAGAATTATGTAATTAAATAGGTTGTTCACGCTACTGAATACTAAACCGCCACGGACTTGAAGAGCGCACGAGGCTCATTGACGATGCAAACTACTGTTATCTTCAATTTTTTAAGTATAATGCACAGATAAAAATTACTAATTTGTGAAAATCGCACTTTTAAATTAATAAAAATATTCATCTAGTTCTTCGACTTCAGTTATGATAGTTTCGAGAATGTTCCGCTCTAGAGTTATACTTATTTCTAAAGACCAGGATTTTACAACCATGTCAATGGTTGTAAAATCCTGCCACTCAAAGAACATGAAGAGGGATTGCGGTTTACGACTAGATCACGTCTCTCAGAAATGATTGTAAGCAAAGCCAAAAGACATATCTGAAAACATTCTACACATATTATTATATGAGTGCAATTCAAATCGGTTTCTCGAAAATAATAAATTGTGGCAAGTAGATAAACCTTGCCGTTTGGATTATATGTTAACAATACCAATAGATTTTTTCGTGTGTCCGAGTAGTGTAGTACAGTACGTCAACAAGAACATAGTTGTTACAATTTTTTCGCAATAGTATGTGAGACTGGGCGCGGCTCGGTGGGCTCGGTGCGGCTCATGTGGGAGCGCGCGGATGTGCACAATCGAACAATAACAATAAAAACTTTTTGTTAAGCTCTATTCAAGTATAAGTCTTAGTACTTTGCCAGTAAATAACATGTTTGGTTGCGCAGTCACATTACTCACGTCGGTGTGCGTTAGAACGAGGACATCAGATCATTGTAATACTATATGAAGTCGATTCAACACGATGTTACATAAAATATAGAATAAACGCATTTGAACCCCCTTACTAAGCGACACACTTTTGTTGGATATAACGCAATGAATGTATAAGGTTTAATCCATATCGTTTATTTGTAAAATAACATAGCATTTTACTATTGGTAAGCTCGCCATATAGAGTTTATACAGTCTTTAAACATTAAGTTCCGTCTTTCACTTATGAAAAACTAATTTAGCCGGCAGACTTCGTCCCGCCCTAGAATTAATTTGTGTTGTGTTGACCTAGCTGTATTTGTATTAATTGCTGGATGGGTTATACCCGGAATCTCTTATCGCAAGCAGATTGAGCACAGTAGGCGACAGCAAGGGGCGTAGGGCAGGGGTAGTCGTATAAAAGAAAACAGATATCAGTGTGTGTGTGTGTGTGACCCACGCTTGATATTATTTTCTCGCGCATAAGTTTTTATTTCGCGTAACTCCTAATCTATTATAATATTCATTTAATCATGATGTAAGGGATTCTAACGTATTTACTACGATAAGGGATGATAATACTGTATTTGTATAAATGGCTTTTCAATTATCGCATTGTACATTAGTTACAATGGATATAGTAATTCTATCCTTTGCTTAAAAGATTGCCATCGTGGAGCTTATTGTAGATTTTTCTAAGATATACAATTCCGTAGTAATTTATTTTAATCTATCTCGTAAGGCTTAGCCAGCGTTTGCATTGTAAGCGCACACAAATATGTTTTTCCAACAAATCTTTGAAATTCTCTGCTTTTCGCTACTATAATATGCACGTATCATATATAATTTTAATATAGATAATCAACCTTCCTCTTGAATCCCTCTATCCATTCCGTTAAAAGACCTAAGGGACGTAGTTATTTAAGAAAATCAAAAGTGGAAAATGTGATTATTCTGTCCAACGAACGGATTTACTAACTACTGTGTATGTAGATATTTTAGGTGTGCCTTTGTTAATTAAGATATTCATTACATTAGATATGTAAGACATAGTAGACGCACTATTAGCTACCTAAGCGAAGTCGCGGTTGCAATCTAGTTTCATTACTATAGACATTTACCTAAAAACTATCGAATGAGGTACACATATAGCACATTAAAATATCTTAAAAGTACGACAACCACAGATACTACACACTAGTAGACGATAACAGTAATGCTGCGGTGTAACGATAAGCAATAATTGTGGTTGATGCTGTTTCCGAATATAGAAACACTAGAATTTATTACAACACAAAGGTTATTTTTATAAACATATTTTTATTGTTATATCATATTGCTATTTTATACGCAATTATTTCCGGTAAATATAAATAAATATTTAAGAGTAGAAATTGTGAGGATACGCAATAGTCGAAGAAGGGAAACTGTTTTAACAACATTTTGCTCACGACTTTCTCTATTGAAATGAAATGTTATGACGACACATGTCCAATAAGTACAGCGCTTCGAAGTTAATGTATATTTTAGAGATTAATACAAAGTTCGTGTGTTACGCAATTTGTTAAATAAATCGTGTGACCATAAGACGCTATTCACCAAATGTAACGAAAGCGAACTCGAGCGCTCGTATCGGATATTTCGGATTCTAAAATTCATTTGATGAAATCCTTCCCGTTGTATGAGAATGATGTGATTAGTTATTCTATTAAATTACTGATCCTTACCGAGGGTAACTTCAAGGTTAACTTTCAAATATAAGGTGTATTTTAGTGTATTTCGAGTCAGTTTAGTAGTTTACTTTTCCCTTAGACGTGCGTGAAGCAAAGGTAGTTAGGTAGTAGGTAGTTTGCTGAATTGACATGCGGATTACTTTCTATTTACGTAAGACCCGTTCAATAGAACGACCTGACGATGAACTTGTTTTAATTGTGAGCCGCTTCACGTCGCAAACTGTGGGAGTCTTTTTACGCGGTCTATAAACTGCTTGATTGCATCTAGTTATTAAGCTATTATCCTTATTAAGTTCGAAAGCGTCAGTTTTTAATGAAACGTTCCATTGTTTTTTACACAAGCATACGCATGAGATCTTATGAAGGACCTGATCAGAAGTCGCGCATTGGATGTATGTATAGGTGTAAGGCTTGTATTTTGATATATAAGCTATAATATTTGATAAAATAAGGTTTTTCCTTTCAAGTAATATAATAAAATGAATAAAACAACGAATAGCTAAGTTAAATATGTTATACATAGGCTTTTTATGTTACACGATAAAATAAAACAGATTGAACGAAGTTGACATTACATTACGTATAGATAATTGATAAATATTCAGATTTAAATATTTCAGTTGTAACACTAAATTATTTCGATAACAGTACCGTGAGAAACCGCACATGACGTGTACTGTTGCGCAAAGTGCTTAAATGTTTGCGTATGTAGGTAACACTATTTCGTAATGTGACTATTGTGGCCGCTGACAATAAATTTTATGTCATCTTTGAGCAGATTTTCATACTAGCAAGAACAAAATAATTTTATTTTACCGTAAACATACATTTATTTGATGTAGTAAATGTTATTGCAGTTTCGGAGGTTTGGTTTCTTTAGGTCACAGTTTGATTTTGGTAACTCGGAATATCACCTTTCTTTTTTATGTCACCAAATAGGTTGATGTAATCTTGGGTGCATTTAACTAAGGCCGCAACTTAAGGAAGGTTCCACCCGTGCTTTGTAACCCGTTCAGAGGGAATGGATCTTCAAAATACCAAGAATCGAATAGCGAAATCTCGCGCTTTTTTGAGCAATATTTAAATATGGCGAACAGCTCGCTACATTCCCGCGCCTATAAGTACACTAATAATCGTTGTGTTTTTAAAAAAAGCTAATAATAATCCTAGAAAATACTACAAATCGTCTGACTCGCAGCCTATCTGTAGGAGCTTATTTGGTACGGGATAGGTAGTTAGAGACTCGCTGTCATATTAAGAAAATGGTATGGTAAATGGCTGGTAAAGCGTTCGAAATTCTATCCAGAACCTCTAGATTTGGTATCGGTAACAAATAAAAGAATATCCTTGTATTCTCGAACTTAAAGCAAGTTATTATTGAACAGGAGTCCGTCACGCGACGTACCGCGACGCGCGCGGCGTGCTGCACTCGTACTTTATGAGCTGGGAGCACGCGCCCACTCGCAGCCTGGAGGTGGACTGGCTCGACGCCAGGAACATTTGCCGCCGCCACTGCATGGACACCGTCTCACTGGAGACTCCACAGGTAATAAAAATATAAATACTCAAATATTTACCAAGAAGTGCTAGTTATAATATATCGTCTACTTTAGAATTTAAAGCGATGAAATGCACAGGATTTGACATAGTCGTAAACGATGCCCATAACGAAACTAATAAAATCTGCTTACTTATTCTACAAATTAATGCAGGGGCTTATATAAATAATGCGGCAATGCATAATATATTATCCTATTATTTTTGTATTTTATATTGATCACACAGTGTACACTTGTCACCATAATTGTTTTTAACATCATTTATATTATAAGAATGAATCTATACGTCTAATAAAACTGTAACTGATCGCTGTCTGTACATGGAAGATATTTGGGAAAAACTATCATTGGGGGTCTTTATATACGCAATAAAACCCAAAACCATGATTATTAGAACCATGATTTTTGTCTGTTTGTCTGTGCGTTTGTTACCGCTAATCTCAGAAACGGCTTAACCGATCTGGGTGCGGTTTTCACTAATGTATTGTGCTTCACTTAAAATTGTTTGTTTTATCTCAATCGGGTTATAAATAAAAAAAGTTATATCAATTTTAAGAACCATGTCAAACATCTGTTCGGTAAAATGCTATAAAATAGTTGAATATGTTGAACTCTTAGTTATATATGTTATTAGTTATATTACGATCTTTAAAATTACGATAATTGAATGTTTGTCATGGGGTCCTATCCCATAGTAAAGAAAATTAGTTTATTCTTTAGATGGCGTTACGAGTACAAATTAAGATTGAAATGTGGCAATGCGGGAAAAGGGCTGGGTGATTATGATGTTAGGGTAGTATTCAAGCAGGTAATATCGTTTAAATAAAATTTCAGGGCGGGTGAAACCGCGGGGACAGCTAGTAGGTAATAAAAATGTAACTAATCGCTGTCTTAAACATGGAAGATATTTGAGAAAAACTATTATTGGGGGCCTTCATACACGCAATAAAACCTAGAACAATGATTATTATAATTTTTGTATGCGTCTGACACCATTTGTACCATTGTAACAGCTATATTTGATAACACAGTATTTACAAGTATGTTGACGATTTTAGAAATGATGTATGTATTATTTTGTAATAATCTTTGTTAGGTTAGGATAGTAAATTTTATTCCCGAGGAGAGTTGGCGTTAGGCGGCCGGTAAAACTAAAACTGTAGCCAGAACCTATATAGTATGGACTATGGTCACAGTTTAATCAATCATATGTGATTGTTAAGCTTTGCTACGGTCACTTCGATGTCCCCACATAAGCGGGAAAAGGGCAGAGAGATGATGATGAGGTTGGGGTAGTATTTAAGCAGGTAATATAATTTCGTTTAAGTAAAATTGCAGGCCGGGTAAAACCGCGGGGCACAGCTAGTTTATGAATAAGAGTAACCAGAGTACTACTAATACATGAAAACTCGCGATATTTTAGCATTTAAAGTTACTAGTTAAAATAATTATTATGAAGAGGATATAAGTATCTGATGCAAAATTAAATTGTACCGCATTCCGTTTCGAAAATAGCGTTCGTAGTTATTATTGGAATAACGAGATGTACCATATCCAGTCTTGACGTGACGACCACAAACTTGATTCTACGCAGGTTTGTATTGCAAAATCATTTATGGAGGCATGTTGCAAGTTGACATACACAGGGGCAATGCCCGGCCCATCGCGTCGGTTGGTGAAATAAAAATATATATAACGTTCGACCTAAAAGGGTAGCTAATTTCTGCTTCACTTTTTGCCTAGTAACAATGGATTCCTTTTATTATAATGTTTCAGTCATTTAAATATGCAAACTTTAAGTAAAGGGTAAAGTAAAGGTAAATATAAACGAAATTTAAATAATGTTGTCCCGGTTATATATGTATACTCACTAGTGATCCGCCCCGCCTTAGTTGTGTATGTTGATCCGATCGATTTCAAACACCCGCTGGCCCAATGTGAACGATTCCGATTCGATAGTATACGGACGGACAAGTATCTATGCAAAAGTACTCTTCATCGATAATGAATCACTGTAAATATTACATGAGAATTGACTATATCCAAGATAGTGAACTTTACGTTACCAATGTGACCCACGCTTACTTCGTTATTAATTTATTAACAATCTAAGTAATTTGTACTGCTCATTTAACCATTAATCTCGTAATTAAAACGGCTGTTTGATACGTTTTCTAAATGTATTGATGTCACTAGCCGAATTTTAAGCCATTTTAAGAGACGCGAAATTTAAAAAAAAGTAACATTCTTTTGTTTTTTCACAATTGCTGGCAATTCAGCCGAAGCGTGAACATATTTTTAAAAATGGAAAAGAACGAATTTAAGCGGAGGAGACCAAAGTCTTCGATGAGAATCGCCCATGCCGTCCAATTAGGGTTGGCCGTTTTTAACCGTCTTTAAGATTCGCAGGGCATTCTCATGGCCATTATATTGACTACTTAGAAAAAGAGTACAGTACTATGCAAAAGCATAAGATATCTATACTTGACAATGTCTTAAAGGACAAACGATATTTAAAAAGTTAAAAATGTGGCTGCAGAAAAATTAAAGTTACTTTTTCCATAAACGGGTACTTGTCAAAAAAGCCCAAGTAAGCAGTGAGAATATCATAATCCTTTACTTGTTAAATACATCTTGACTGTGAAGGGTTAACTTATAGCTTGAAATATTTCCGGTACTAAGAAGAGATCGTGCTTGCCGTAGAAAGTGGACTTCGGTAAAGATCGGAATATTCCTCGCGGGTGTGTGTGTCATTGTTGAGTTACGTCATGCGCCTGTTAAAACTTATGGAAAGTGTTTCTCCGCCGCATGAACGAACATTCGAGATGCGAAATTGATGGTAATCGAAAATTCTACCATATCAACGTATCTCGTATGTTTTTATTTTTTGTTTTGACAGAATAAAGTTACGGAAATTTTAAGGAATTCTTTTACGGAAATTATAAGATCAATTTAATGGTTAACTAACCATTACATCTAATACCTTTAACCCATATACAAGTTGTAGACAACGCATTTCCATTATGACAGAGTAATTCATAGAGAAATACTTATAATATAATAGGGTAACTGGAGTAAATGATCGTTACTCGGCATCTCACTTCATTCGTGTTGATGCGTTCATTTTCCCAGTATTAATATGTTGCATCTTGTGATCTTGTGAAACACAAAAGATGTTTTGCAATCATAAACGTTGTGAAACTGTCAGGGTAAATTTATTAAGATTAATGTACAAAGATCAAGGCCTTAAAATAATTTTTAAACTAGATAAAATTTAACGTTTATAATTAAAAAAAAATGAGTTGTGTAACATAAGGTTAAATTATTTGAACACAAAGATGCTTGTTACAGATGTATCCGTATTTTTTGTAAACGAACATACTCGCAGACCTAACACTTTAATCTATTGTGAACACTTATCCGGGTATGTTTACACGAGGAAAAACATGAACAAGTTGTCTTCACTCGCTTCCTATAGTGCTTGTTAAAATCCTATTGTTAGACGCCGAGGTTTCAGTACCGTAATAAAAATAATGAGGTGCATATCATTATTTTTGACCGACTCCAAAAAGGAGGAGGTTATCAAGTCGACACGTATGTTTTTTATGTTTGTTACGTCATAACTCCGCTCCTGGTGAACTGATCTTGATTATTCTTTTTTTCTTTGATTGGTCGTTTTTTTTAAGTCAAGATCCGACCGGTAGTTTTTGAGTTATTCTTAATGATGCGTAATATGAAAAAGTTGAAATTTACTTTCTTGGCTTACGTAGACTAAACTATAGAACTTATTTACATTAAAATGATGTATAAAATTATTGTAGATCTTTAAATAAGCTAATTAAAAGTCCGCGATGACATATCTATATTCTATGGTTGTCTCACAATAACCACTTTTTTCTTGGGAAACATTAATTAAAACTCATACGCAACTTACTACGCTATTATTAGCGTTCGGTATGAATCCTCATCCATTTAAATGTGTTAATAATTAAGAAAATTTAAAGTAGATTATAATTGCTCTTTAAACTATATCATTCTGACCAATAGTTTAGAAGATATCAAAAGTTTAAACTACAAAGTAAGTAAAAACTACGTGCAAGTGATTTCAAAAGCCGCGCAGTAGACGGCCGCGATTAGCGATGGGTTTATTACTATGTACTTTGGTTGATTATCTTTTTTTGGTTGAAAGTTGGTTGTTATCATGTATTCCCATATAAATTTGATCAAGATCTAACCAGTTGTTCTTAGTAAAGCTTATTAAATTGATTTTACATTGACGGTGTTCTCGTTTCACTTTAAAACGACGTTGTACTAAGCCAATACGGTGGGCACGTTGCTCCTCCGACTCGTTAGACAAACGATCCTTTACCAAGTCAAGACCGTGATTGCGGTTTTTTTTAATTTTCTCTGTTCAGAACTTTTTTTATGTAAGCCCGCATTTTCGAAATCCTATTTTTGCGTTCTTCACTAGTCTGTTTTAAAATGGCCCTGGAAGTAGATATCCTAATTTTAGACACGCGTTCCGTCCTGTCTTCGCTTGTCTCATTGAAACGACGCTGTCTCATACGAGCAGCACGTTTAGTAGGTCAACCCATATCCTGGCAAATAAAATAAGTTAACAAACTTTAGATTCACTAAAAATCGATAAATAAACAAAAATTTTAACAAAAACAAAACCGACTTCAAAAAAACTATATTCAATAACAAATAATGCACTAAAAACTATAAAATAATTTTAGCACGTAAATATAAGAATCAATTCTAAATCATATTTATTTTTGGAGTCTGTGTCAGCCAAGGAAGGTCTATAACTAGGGGCACTGTCGACGCGAGTTCCCGGGGTTCCTGTGTTTGGTAGCGATCGGATCAACATAATTAGTGGTACCCGGGCGAAGTCTGGGCGGGTCACTAGTATAGTATAAAGTTCATGTGTAAAGTAGTTTTCTTAAGGTATACTAGTATATATTGGTATTTCCTTAGCTGACGCCGACTGCAAAAATAAATATGATGAAGAATTGATGCTTATGTTTACTTGCGTAAAATTATTTTATACTTTTGAGTGCGTTATTTGTTATTGAATATAGTTTTTTTGAAGTCGGTTTTGTTTTTGTTAAAAATTTTGTTTTCGTTTCATTTTTACTCGTGGTAGCAAAAATCAGAAATCAATTTATTTTGAAAACAATCGTCGTACTGCAATTATAAGTGTATATCTAACTTTTTGCTATGAAAATGTTCTAGTAGTGCATGTATAAGAAGAAACACAAATCAAAACACAAATACGTCGCAGCGTATTTTTAACGTCAAACATAAGTATTACTGTAGCATATCCTAACCTGCCAAGCCGCTTAAATATAGTTATGTCCCTATAACCTATACCTATACCTTTACAGAAAACAACGTCAAAAATACAGGCTAAATATTGTAATATAACAGAATAGTTGAAGGAATTTTCTAAAATACTTTAATAATACGTAATTTGTAAGGAATATAACCTATAAGTTCGGCTGTATGCAACTTATAGGTTATATTAAGGTACTCTTAAACCATGACATTGTATGGCATGGCATCACGTAATGAACAGAAGGTAACATTAGAAGTTAGAAGTGTCGATGTCCGGCATCGCGGGTCGATAGACTATGTGCGACGTGCGTCCAATTATGGTTAGACATCAATATGTATTAGGATTGGCGATCGGCGAGTAGGTCGATCGGGTTTGTAGAGCGTGGAAGGCGTCTGTGAAAGGGGTGCAATGGCCTGGTGCGTGAGTTCTCGCCGGCGAAGAAGTGGCAAGTGGCGCGCGGCCGCGGCACACATTCCACTTCATGCTCCCGATGCGTGCAGACGCGTACTTCCTGTCCCCCAAGCCATTAACGCCACTCCGTACTAATTTTACAACGCGTCACTTTACTACGTAGGCTGAAGAAAATATCTTAGCAAATAATAATCATAGCATAATACTACAAATATAATGATCTAGTGATTTCAGCAAATAATAATCTTAACTAAAATTATAAACTAGCTGTTCCCCGCGGCTTCACCGGCCCTTTAATTTTACGTAAACGAAATGATATTACCTACTTAATACTACCCTAATCACATCTTCATTTCCCTGCCCTTTTCCCGCGTTTGTGTCGTCGACACAGTATAAGTTTAAACTGTGACCGTAGTCCATACTGTATACGGTCTTACTACAGTTTTTACGGACGTCCGCTTGCCTAAAGCCGACGTTCCTCGGGAATTATAAGAAGACATACATAATATCTAAAATATATACGTGTAAATACTGCGTTACCAAATATAGCTGTTACCTGTTACCATTACCAGGGAAAGCCGCGCATCTAGCTGATACTTGCAATCTCAATGCACCGTGTGTCTAGCTGATACATGCAAATTTTCTGAAACTGTCCTGTTTTGAACTTTATATACATATACATTCAATAATCATCATTTTAAAGATCATAATACATAGTTAACTAAAGTCCCCTCCACCTATTCAACTGAACAGCTACCATATTTATACAGAATTTTTATCTAACAAATGTTCGACATGGTTCATTAAATTCATACAACTTTTTTATTTCTAAGCGGACTTACATAAAACAAACACTAAATGTTAAGTGAAGCTTACCACAATACATTAATTAAAACCGCACCAATTTCCGGATTAGCAGTAACAAACACACAGACAAACAGACTTACAGAAAAAATTCTAATAATCATTGTCATGGGTTTTATTGCGTTTATATAAGCCACCAATAATAGTTATTCTCAAATATCTTCCATGTAAAGACAGCGGTCAGTTACATTTTTATTATATGTATGTAGATATAGATGTCAATGTAAGTTTGTTTTTAAAGCTTTCAAGATTTTACAACTCAACCGATGGTCATGAAACTTTGCACATTGTCAGAAGTTTCTACAGAAAGGACGCAGGGTACTTCTTATTCCGAATAAAAAATGAATTAGGAATATCAACGCGAGCCATGCTCCTGATAAAAGCCTGGGCGATGGCGCAAGTTGTAGCATATAAATATGAAGAAGGAACCTAAACTTTAGGTTTGTTCTTCATGGTAGGTTATTGCCTGTGGTAAATTTTTCATAGGGTACTCACGTCATAATATAATATCATTATTTAAAAATCATGGTCTGAATATACCTTTGAGATTTCTAGAAAGGTAATCTAAAACGTTTAAGTACTCTAAATATGTTCTAAGAATTGAAAGTTATTTCAAAAGTTCATATATTCTATGCCACCGTTAGGTATATTACAAACGATATCGAATCTAAATTCCCGTTCCTCGTAAGTCGATTCTCAGGCGATATTTTGTTAGTTCCATCCTTCGTCACATTTATATTAGGTTTAATTTTAGTCTAATTGTCTTAAAAACGTAGTAATTTTTTTTAATTAATTAATATTTTAATTTTTTCCCCCAGGAAAATGAATTTGTTAAACAAAGGATCGCTCGCAGCAACATCCGCTACATTTGGACGTCGGGTCGCAAATGCAACTTCGCCGGTTGCGACCGGCCCGACCTGCAGCCTCCCAATGTCAACGGCTGGTTCTGGTCCGGCTCCGGGGCCAAGATCGGCCCCACCACTCAGCGCAACACCGGCGACTGGTCCTACACTGGCGGGTACGGACAGCCTCAACCGGACAACAGAGAAGCTGCCCAGGTAACATTTTCTCTGAAATGTACTTAATAAGTTCTGAATGCGTTTAAAATGCGCACATTTCGCAAGACGATACACTCCATTTTGTGAATAATGAATGGATCACATGACGTTAAGTGATCGCCGCCGATAAACTTCCATAAAATCTGAGTTCTGTCCAGAGAATCTGAGTCTGAGTGAGTAGCAGGATCTTAAAGAAGAATACGCTCTTTTTTGTAGAACTAGTCGTATTGGTAGAGAAATACCCTTGGAAACGTACTATTTCACAAGGACATTTAATTCTAGTCCTCTTCCCCTTCCCACCCATCTCTAACACGAAAAAAATGTGAAGGGTAAGGGGTTTGGGCGGGGAGATTTCTTTTTTGTACTGTTTGATCCTCTCTCTATCTATAAAAGATAGGCAACGCAGCAACTCCTTGGCTAGTCGCAAATTAGCCTATGCGTCGCATATGGTATTTGTATATGAGTAGCGGTCACTTAATATCAGGTCAACCGCTTGATCGACATATGTATGATATAAACATCTTACAAGAATGAATCGACTTCACTCACAGTGAGATCTTTCTTACGAGCAAACTTTCATATATGATTCAAAATTAGTTACTCACCTTCGCTCTTACGCATACTAGAGAAAGTGGTTTGCTTATTGTCTTTATTTAAATATTTAACTGTAGAAAGTTTTAGCACCTATTCCATTAATTATCATTTAAACTATAAAAAATAACAGCCTTCGCCTCGTTGTGTGAATAATGGTCAATCGCATTCAACATGTACTGTGGGATCGGATAGAATTATTACTGTGACGAAATGACTCACTCACGACTTCGACTTATCGAGATCCGTAATGTGCTTACAAACCTTACCGAATCTATCATTAAAGAGATTATTGCCTTACAACAGACCTAGTTTTTGACTGATGAAAGTTCTGGTACTCAATTGAGTTTCCTCTTGAGAGTTGAGAGAGATGTTGCAGTAGCATTCAACAAATTTGCAATTTAGCTCATTACCTTTATTTTTAATTTAGCTTTCTTCTATTCTCTTAACTATGTCCGTTTACTATAGTCTTCTAATCTTTTTCTATTACTATAGTCTTACTTCTTCGAATCTTGACAAATAAATAAGTTTTCACCACTTTTCAACTTCCGACTTCAAAGTCCGGCGCTATTATAACCACCACTCTTTTACACCACTCTTACTTCTTCAGAAAAGTCCAAGATTTACTAGTCCTTCTTTTTTATTTATAACAATAGATCAGTATTCCATTTCGGTACATTTATGTGTACCTGCTCGCTCGTAGTAGTTATTCGTAAGTATATACAATTATTTTAATTTCAATTCATGTGATATTTTTCAGGGTAATGACGAGTCGTGCTTGTCTATATTGAACAACTTCTACAACGATGGCATCAAGTGGCACGACGTGGCCTGCCACCACGTCAAGCCGTTCATCTGCGAGGATAGCGACGAGCTGCTCAACTTTGTACGCTCCCGGAACCCCGGCCTCCGCATATGAGCCCACTGTCCACTTCCCACACGTCGCACCATTGCCTTCTATTTTAGATGGCTGACATTGTACAAAATTTATTATATCTATTTAAGTTATTTATTATTAAAAATAAACATATCGTATTGGGTATCTAATTTCCGTACTTACCGAGTTTTCAAGCAACAGAGAATCAAATTCCTTCAATACAAACGATCAAATGCATACCTAATTGTTAGAACAGTCGTTTATTGTAAAAAAAATCGCACAAACTAGGATTAACTTTAAGGAATAGAATAAATTGATAATATTTTAAATTGTTTTTATTGCATTGCGCGTAGCTTCAGTGGGTAAATAGAGCCTGAGTTACTGAGTGGTATGCTCTTTAACAACCCTCACTTTTTACCTCCACACGACGATGTTTAAAATTCCAATGATCCTATCATCGCCACCAATATCAAAGCAAACTGATCTTTAAGATCCAAAGGAAAAGATCCTGCCCAAACGCTCATCTTAAAAGAGTCCATAGTCATAGGATGAATGAATAAGAACATCTCCGA
The DNA here is from genome assembly GCA_029849275.1 of Papilio elwesi. Lineage (NCBI taxonomy): Eukaryota > Metazoa > Arthropoda > Insecta > Lepidoptera > Papilionidae > Papilio > Papilio elwesi. The sequence continues at coordinate 5,645,036 of CM056687.1, read as the reverse complement.
ATAAAGGCTGCGGGTACTCGCTTCCGACAATTACACAGGTGCTGGTATAGTAATTTATTTATTGAAGCGATATTGCTTAAAAAGTGTAAGCGCATAAAATCTTAATGAGGACGGTGCTTTAGATTGTTTATTTTATCAGAATGCCCGACGACTACGTAGTCATCATGACCCAACATTATGATAAAATTGAAGGTTACCTATGTAATAATTAATTACTTCGCCCGATATAGCTTGTCATTATTCATATTGCCCTCATTTATTACTTGGTATGGTAGTACTGATACGATGGTTGGGGTGCGGTCGCGTCAGACTCGCTAACCTGACCAATCAGAGCCCGCAATGGCTGTGTGGCGCCAATCGCTTCGCTGTTGACTACACAGCAGCAGCGCTCAGTTGTTTTTGTTTAGTTTTCCGATGAGAACGATGAGTGACGGACGCGTACACCTTATATTTCCTTAATTCAGTTTAAAATATAGGGAATTATTGTGTTTAGGTTATGCGCCATGGATAAATCAAATTTATCCGTCGTAAATCGCCGATTTGACGTGAGATTAAATGAATTAATATCACTAAAAGGACAAAATACTCAATTTTTCACTAGCAAAAGTTATACAGAGATGATTGAAAAAGTAAAATTTTTGAAGTCGAAAATTTCAAATAAAAAACCAGAAGACTATCAGCGTTTGCGAAGATTCGACATTATGACTATTGGAGGAACAGAAAAACTAATCGTTCCGGTAAAAGAGGACAATATAATTAGGTTTTACGTGAAGAACGACGAAATATTTCAGATACTCCATGATGCCCACCTGGCAGTGGGACATGGTGGAAGAAACCGAATGGAGAAAGAGTTAAATTCGCGCTTTAAAAATATTACGAGAGAGATGATTGCCATATATTTAAGCTTATGTGACAAGTGCGAAAAGAAACGCAACGTTCCAAAAAAAGCAACAGTGGTAAAACACGTACTTAACAACGAAATTTTACAAAGGTGTCAAGTAGACTTAATTGACATGCAGTCACGAGAAGATGATCAGTATAAATTTATGCTAGTATATCGAGATTGTCCCACAAAATTTGTGCAGCTTCGTGCTCTGAAGACCAACACTGCTAAAGAAGTAGCATATGTTCTACTTGATATTTTTACAATATTTGGTGCACCAAGTATTGTTCACAGCGATAATGGTAGAGAGTTTGCTAATGCAATTGTTCAGGAAGCTGCTAATATATGGCCCGAATTAAAAATTGTATGTGGTAATCTAAGACAATCTCAAAGCCAAGTGTCAGTAGAAAAGGCAAATCGAGATATAGAGAATATCCTAAGAACGTGGTTGAAGGATAACAACACTAGTAAATGGTCAGAAGGATTACGTTTTGTGCAATTATCGTTAAATAGAGCCCATCACACAGGCATTAACTCGACTCCATACGAAGCCATGTTCGGGAAGAAGTTGAAAGTAGGACTTAAAAGCTCTTTACCACATGAGGCTCTACTTCACGTAAATTCAGAAGAAGACGTAGAAAAACTATTATTTCATGAAACCACTGTCACTGAAAATGATCAAGTGGACTCCGTGCAAACAGACCATGTACCAACTACAGACTATTATAAGCATTTATTTTCACCAATTATTACCTTAGATGTGCAGTGTGAAGAAACGTCACATTTTAATACTAATCGAATACTCGCAAACGAAAAGGATTCAACAGTACAAAAAAACGTGGAGACAAAGGAAGAAAATGATTTGCTTTATTTACAGAAACGTAGACGTAAACCTACTAATAAAATTTGTAATGCATCTAACTCTAAATATCCCAAAGCTAATCTTGGTGACACTGTAGAGGTTTGCATTTCAGATGATGATGGAACTCGTAGCAACGTAAAGAAGATACTTGCTACCATTATTTAAATAATGCCCTCTAACTTGTATAAATTGGGTACAGAACAGGGTGTTTTGAATGAACTTTATTGAAGAAACCAACTTAGTGTGCAGGAAAAGATTTGTTTCGCCTACGGATAAAATGACTGCAACAAGCAAAAACGTTTGTATATAACATGAGGTCGTGGATTCGAATCTGCCATCCGACTTGTCTTAAGCCATCTCCTAACACAAGGTTTAAAGTTATTTGGAGAGGTTAAAAAATTACTAACTTATTATTACTTAAACAATCTGCTTCATAAAAAAATGAAAGGCGACAGAAAATAATGTAATTTTATGTTATTTGTGTATTCAATTTTGATTTCATGTCAAAAAAAAGTTACCCTCTCATTTAGTAATTTATCAAAATGCCCAGGTATTATGTATATATTATTATATTTGCTGTACGTCATGGATTAAGTTTCACAGAATGCGAACAATTATGTCTGTCGCTCATGCTATATGCATTTCGACAAATCACTTTAGATTTCGTACTCTGAATTTGATGCAAAATGCTGAAATTGCTTTCCTCCATTTCCTCCCTGCGGTAATTTCGCACGTGTGGCATGCATGCTAAATACGACGTCTACGTGTGTATTACATAAAGGCACTAGTCTAATAGCATCCTGCACGCAGTTTAATAATACAATGGTTTTACAAGAGAATACTACTACTAGTACTAAATAATCTACACAATATCAAAAAAACTGAGCATTAATGGGTCATATTTTTGCAGTAGATACTGTTTAAAATAAATTAGCTTGAGAAAACAACGTTTATTATTACATTATTACTTTATTATCAGACTTAATGGTACAATATCCAACTGAAAATACAAACACACAATTTTATAACAAAACATGAGTCAATAAGTAATATTAATGAACACACAACACATACATAAAATTAGAATAAACTATTTACTACTTAAAGACTAAAACCCCAACTTTACTCCGACAACCTGCAATTTTAAATGTAAAATGGGATTAAAATATTATTCTGCGATATAGTTATAATAATATACTAGTATTCATACCAACAATATGAATAATAGTACATACTGAGAACATTTTAATAACGTATCCTAATATCATAACTGGTTACTAAACATTGCAGGCGTCGTTCTTATAAAAATTCCCAGTATTCTGGATTTAGTACATAGATAAAGTTAAAGTCGAGGATTCTGGACCTGGCAATAAATTTCCACACTCCCAAATCTAGAATACATAACAAAGTATGACAATAAGTATTGTTCGCTTTTACTGTCATTTGTAATATCTCCTCAATTTTAAGTAATTCGTTGAAATTTGAATTAACAAAATATAATGCAAATGATATAATATATATATATATAAATTCACAATAGTCAAAAAGATGTCAAAATATTAATTTATACATGAGTTAAAGAATAAAATGTTCGTTATATTAACATAAATATTGTATTCCAACAAATATAATCCATAACGAATAAATAACATTATTGAGTAGTGATACTGAACTGATATGTCCCTGTCACTAACTACTAACATCAGGTAAGCTGTGATGGTGTTCGCCTCCCATACTATAATAGAGACAATTTTTCTAAAATAATGAAATTATTTCAAGTCCATGTCAACACGAAGAAACTTATTTCCAATACTAATCGCTGTTTACTTGTGCTAAACAGTCAAGTTCATCTAGAAATAAACTTAATGTTATCTAAATATTAAAGGCGAGGGTTTTATTGAATTGAAAATTTCCATTGCTTTTATAGATTCATAAGTTCTCTAACTAAGGATACTTTGGTCACATTCAATTATTATTACAAGACTAAGACTTGAACAATGTAAATAATTTTACTAGAAGCAATCTTCATCTCGTAGTCGTAAGGTAAAAACAGTTGTAAGACACTTGAAATAACGTAGTCTAAAAACATCACAGTGGTCCGCCAGCGTGCGGCAGCCGGTCAACATTTAAGTTTTAAGTAGTTTAATATAAAGCGCGTCAAAATCTCAACCTAAAATAATGGCTATTTAAACGTAAGATACTACGTAGAGGTCAAACAGCTGACGTCATTCAATATAGCGGAGAGCAGAGGCTTGTCTTGCAGCGCGGCGAGCAGCTCCGTCTCGTGCCACTGCAGGCGCAGGCGGCGTGCGCGCCCCGCCGCCCCGCTCGCCCGCAGCGCCCCGCGCGCCTCCAGCAGCGAGCACGCGCTCACCATCTCGCCAATGTCCAGAGGCGCGATGTTTCGCGATCTCGCAACCCTAAAAGCGAACCCCACAATTCTTAAGCTCAGCCGAAAAGTGACATTCCAGAACCTTTTCAGCAAAGTGTCCCCCAGGCCCACTAACTGGCAGTAAGTAGTCTTAATGTCACATCTATTCTCAACTCATTAATTGGATCATTAAAGTGGCAAACGAGCAAGCGGGTCATCTGATATTGAGTGAACGCTACCCATAGATATCCGCAACTAACAAAAATGTTGCAGATGGCAACATTTTTGTTAGTTGCGGATTGCCCACCTTTAATGGACAGAGGAGGGCATAGACAGGAAAAAGGATATTTTCTTCTCCCCGTTAACCGCCTCCCCGTTCCCATCCTATTCAAATAAGGAAAGGGTGGGAAGGAAAGAGGACTTAAATAAGGCCTCTGGCACCTCACTCATTCATTATAAAATTGCAGTGCTAGGCAAAAAGATTATTTTTAAGATATTAGATTTAATTGTGTAATATATAAATAATTTATTATTATTAATTATAATACCTTTTATAAACATCGTGTAATTTCCCCATGACCAAATCCTTATTCTTTCCCTTAGTGAGCATGAGCATTATGCTGCATAGCACCAATTTCTGCTGCATGGGTAGGCCTTCTTCCACGTCATTCTCGACTTTTCTCCCTCCTCCATACACGTCGTTCAATACTTCTAGAACTTGTTTGTACTCGACGGTAACATTAGAGTCCTTCATTATACTGTCGATACAGTGATTCTCCGAAAACTTGCTGCGTTTCGCAAGTTCGATGACCCTCTTCCCGATGTCGAGAGCTCGTCGCATGTCACCTGACACGGCTGCGATTTTGGCTGGAGATGGAAATAGATTATGTATTTAATTATTCTATAATACCCATAATGATGTATGGGTTTGTAATAAGATTAATTGTGATTGTTTCAACGCCACCAAATCCTAACCAATTACAGAATCTATAAAAATGTATACATACCAGCTAACAACTGTAGTGCTGCCGGCGAGAACACGTTGCTTTTGTCTTCTTTTTCTAGCTCGGACACAAATATGTCAATAATTTGTTGTTTAGTATAAGGCGCAAAGTGCAGCGTCAGCGGGCGCAGAGAGCAACGCGCTTGGAGCCGCGGTAAGCTGCGCTCGGTCAAGTCCAGCGCGTTGGCGATGCCCACTAGCAACAAGTTTGAACTGACCGACGGCCACTCGAATATCGTGTACAGAACCGACTGTCGCTTGCTGTCCAACTGATCGATCTCGTCGAGTACGAGTAATCTGTAGTATAAGATCTTACGTTCACATCACATTAGCCTACCGAGACAAGCTGTAACTACATTCAAATAACTAACAAAATTCTACAGCTTAATTTAAAAACTTGCAAACTTGGTGACTGAGTAAAATTAAAAATTACATATTAATGCCAGCATCGAACTGGGGCCACTTTGGAAATTAATTAAATATTAAACTTTACAATATTGATAATTTTTCAACTTCTTAATTGGTATACAAACTCTGAAAATGAAGTATTTTTAAACTTATACCCACATCATCTTATGCTTCTTGTTGAAATATTTTTCAATAGCAGTAAGACAGGCCTTCTCTGTTGTTCTGGCTGTCTTTAGGTGCAACTCATTACAAATCCTGCTGTATATACTTGTGGCCGACTTCATCATTGTGCAATTAACGTAAACTTGTTTAAAACCACTTCTTATCTGAAACATTGGCACAAATATTAGTCCTCTTCCCCTTGCCTTTCTTTCTTGCTATGAATAAGATGGGAAGAGGGCAGAATAAAGGGTTGAATAAAAAAAGGAAACATAATTTTTCCTGTCTATCCTCTCTCCATTGCAACTCGTTTTCTTGTTGCGTATGTCTATGGGTAGCGATTGTCACTTAGCATCAGGACCCACTTGCACATTTGCCTCCCACCTTTTTCGAAAAAAAAATAATATAGCAATGTCAAAAATATATTTACATAATTAGTAATTATGTAAATATATTTTTGTGAACCTATATAATAATAAGTAATTAATAATGTAATCTATAAAATAACAGTAATTCCATTACCTTAGGTAAATTTAATACATATGTCAAACTGGCGGTCTTTCCTGTGCCGGGTTGTCCAGAGACATATAAAGATGCAGATTCCTCATTGTCAAGATGATCCAATAAAAAAAATTCTAGCCATGCAATCTCCTTTTCACGACCCACTAATGGTTTCAGTGAATTATCCACAAAAACATTTCTACGAAGGAAAAGTCGATGTTAATTAAAAATACTACTAGACAAACTACTATGGCATGTTTTCAAATATGCATTATAATAACTGCTCAAAGAGGTGCTTGATACACGATTTCTTTGGAAAAAGCTAAGCTCCAAAGATGCCTATGCAAAACGTCTAAATATCAAAATGTACATTCACGAAAACGAAATCTTTCTCCTAAATTTTTGCAAGTGTTTGCATCTATCATTTTTATAATGCCCTTTACAGCTAATTTGTATTAACCATCTCGATAACATAAATAGATATACTAATATTACAGAATGTGGAATGCACCAAGCATATGGATGTAGTTACATAGACATGAGGAGCATAGATCAGAACTGTAAAGAAATAGTAATCAGTAAAATATTAAATCACGGAATTTAAAAAGGTTTATTTCCCAAGATTAACCTAAAAGAAATGTGTTTTGCGTACACATAGATTCACAAAGTTTAAGAAATAAGTAAAAGCACTTACCCATCATTTGAGTTTTCTTTATCAACATCATAATCAGAATTTTTTTCTAGTTTTGCTTGTTTCGGTGCTGAACAATCTGAAAAGAACATTAAATAATTATTAAGCACAGAATATTGCCTAATTGTCTTGGTTTTAAATATATAATACAAAAGCATCATGTACTTTGCACTGAGGTTATTTTGCCCCAGAATGTAGACTTGGGCATAATGGACATATATAAATGGTTTTGGAGTATGAAAATAATTTAAAATATCAAAATACACAGAAAAAACATTTTGGAAAACCGCGATCGCCGTCAAAGAGTTTTTATCGTGACTATTCAACTGGAGGTGAAGATTGAACATGGAATTTGAATGAATTTGAAACCATTGGCTCATACACAGTTGGCTCTTTCAAGAGATAATAAAAGGCAGAAAGGTTTTTTACTATCTAAAAAATCACAAGCATATTTTATTGTTTATATACTATAGTGTCCAAATAAATATTTATTATTATTATATATTATTTGATAAATTTATAAGTAGAGGGCAAACCATTCTCAATTCCATTTGTCAGCTCATAATCTTCATTTTTACTCCTCAATTTTCGTTTTGTCTTCAAAGTATTTTCAATGACTTGATTGTTCGCATTAATGTTAACCTTTTTCTTCAGTTTAAAGGGAATAGTGGACTGAACAGCGGACATCTGAAACAAAAATAATGTAACTTAGTGACATCCATTAAGATAAGATAACTAAATTTAATTAAATACTATAAATTTACCTCAAAGGAAGCTTACTTAGACCACAATGACAACAGGTAAAAGAAAACAAGATACTGATAAAAATCGTATTTTTATTTAAATAATGTGATAGAAATATAATTAACACAATAATATTAAACATGAAAGCAATGAAAAACCAAATGTTTCCAACATTTGAAGTATAAATTACAGGACATCATAAGATGATATAATAATATATGTAGAAAAGTTATTGCTTTTGGTGTCTTGAAAAATACACAAATTTAGATTTATTGCAGTGAAATATGTGACACCAAAGAAATATAAATATATAACATCCATGAGATTTCATAGTCTTTGCTTTTGATTGATGTTTAATCTTAAAATTATAAATAAAAAATCACAAGTACGTTCTTATACTTCATTAATAAACAAGCAAACTTATTGTATTATAATAAACACACTGAACTTTATTGTTACTGTTTGTCTTTGTTACTGTTTTGTGGCTGATGACCCATGCTGGACATATTCTTGAACAGATCATATTGTCTTTGGGCCTTGAGCCAAGCTGTTTGCATTTCCATCTGATGTCTCATTAAATGTGTAATACTGGGGTGTGAAAGCAATGGTGTAGGATTTAGATAATCAGCAGGTGTATTGATACCAGGGTTCGGTTTCATAATTGGAGTAATGGGTTGTCTTATACTTGACACTTTGCCAGGCGGTATCAATGGCTTCATAGGTTTCGAAGGGCCAGGAGAAGGTTTAGGTGATTCACTCTTATTGGAGCTTATGTTGGACAGCTGTGTACTTGTTATTTGATTTGACTGATTGATATTATGCTCCATTGAATTGTTACTTGATTGCTTCTCTTCTGCGATAACTAATTTAGGAGATGAACTAGGAGATCGAGTCTGAGGTCTTGGTGATGGCTGTGTCGTGTTTTGTGAACTATGAGCAGACATTGGATAACCCAAACTTGGTATAATCGAACTTGCATTAACTGATTGTTTCATCTGGTTATGTTTATTACTGTTTGATATTTCTTGCCTTAAATTACTGGTAGTACTGCCAGGATTTATCTTTTCATGTTTCATTTGATTAATTCCACTTGTTGAAGGAATTCTTAACGGAGATGGTCCTGTGTTTGAAGCTCTATTAGTTAAGTTAGAAAAAACATTACCTTGAGATGAGGGAAGAGGCAATGGTTTTGATGGCATACCCTGTTTCTTTGCTAAATTGGCAATTGACTGCATAGTTTCAAATGCTTTTGTCTGTTGTGGACCCAGCTGACTTTGTATATTGTGTGGAGTGGACAAATCTAAAGCAGCATTGGTTTTACTTTCTAATGAGGGCATGCTGGTATTGGCTGGCTTAATATTTGGATTAGGAAGTTTATTGGCTGCACTGAAAGCTTTTGGTGTTGCAGGTACGAGTTTGGGAACTTGAGATTTATTTTTTGGTAATTTTGATTTCTTATCTGATTGCATGGACTGGAGTTGCTGTTCAAATGTCTGTTGAAAAGTAATGGGCGCCGAGAATGACCCACTCTGCTTACCAAGTTTTGTATCTGAAATTGGTTTAAGATTTGGTATGGGGCCCTTTGCTGATGTTTCTGAAGACTTATTAGGAGGCTTTGCTAGTATACTAGGTTCAGCTTTAGATGGAGCAACTTTTATCTCATTATTGCTTTCAGACAATTTACTTGGCTTCTTTGGGTCTGTTTCAGGTAATTTCAATATTTCAATGTAATTGTGAACTGGCGGACTTGGTACTTTATGCGTACATAAATTGCTAGCATTTGACAAATTCTTATTAATCAGCTTTTTCTGATCAGTACCAATTACATCAGGAGCATTTCGAGTATCCAATTTTTGATCAGTCAATGTAATAGATAAGGATGAAGGTATGTTAATTTTACAGGAGTCAAACAAGGACTTCAAAGGGTCTCCTGATGTTGTTTGGCCAGTGTTAGGCATGGACAATGATGATTTTACTTGAGACAATATTTTACTTCTATCTATAGTTGGATCACTATTGTTAGCCAGCAGATCCATTCGCACTTTATTTACAGGTGGACCTTTATTTTGACATGCTGAGAATGGTATAGATCCACTAGGTTTTAAGTCAGGCATCTTTTTTATAACTGGTTTTGGAGCCTCAGGTGGCTTTAGAGCAGAGGATGTATTTTCCGTTTTCGGAATCTGCAGTTTCAGTGGGGACACAGTCTTTGGACCTGATGAAGGCTGATTTGTTTGAACTTCATTTGGTTTTCGTTTTGGTGATAATACATTCTGCGAGCCAGTATTACTTCTTTTCAGTCCCAAGTTATCTAAAACTTGTGAATTCACTACATTTGTTTGTTGTAGTTTAATTTCTTTTGCTGGTGTTGTTGAATTTGTGGGTATGCTCTTTAATGTTAATGATTGTGCTGTTTTGCTCTTTTCAGAACTATCAGGCAGTTTATCAACTTTGGGTGTATCTTTAGAAGGATGAACACTAGCTATAGCTGGTGAGCTTGGTATCTTTTCTAACTCAATTTTTAGTTTTTTCATCTCTGGCATATTTGATGATGATTGAAGTTTTCTTTTCAAAGAGTCATCAACTTTAGGAAATTCACTCTTAGGAGGACTTAGTGTTGCATTGATAGGTTCAACTACACTAGGCTTAGTTGGTGAAGTTTTTACATTCATACTACTGTTCCTAGCTGTTAATTCAAAGGAGATTAAAAATTGTGACTTTTCAACCTCATCATCATTTTTCTTAGACGGCACTACAAAGGTAGCTTTATCTGCACTTAGGATTTCCATATTATTTACATCTTTTACTTGATTGTTTAAAATGCTTTTGTCTCTTGGATCACTTGGCTTTTTATTATTATCATCAAGCATAGGACTATCAGTTCCTGATGAGGCTTCAGAAGCTTGTTCATTAACATTTGGTGCAGGGCTGCTTGCATTTGTTTCTTCAGTAGAAGTAGGGCTAGGTTTTCTATCTGGGAAATGTGTGCTTTTTCTATTAATATCGAAAAGTCTGTTGCGAATGGCAACATAATCAATAATTTGATAAAAAAATCGCATTGGCTCATTCCTTTTCCAGTTGTATATATATGCTATGTCCATTAATGTATAATAATCAGGCAGAGGTACTCTCTTGTACAGTATGTCAATAGCAAATTGGGAACTATCAATATCAAACTTCATACTCAAAAATTTTTTAAGGTGACATATGTTAACTACAGCTGGACATTGCAAAAATCGCCTCGCTGATGCTAACATATTTTGAGCTTCATTACTATCTGAAGATTTACTTGAGATACTATCAGTGTCAGTATGATCTGTATATTCCAGGGAAAAAGATATGACATCTTCAGGGCTAAATATAATTCTTTCAGTATCTTCACCCCGTTGTTCCGGAGTAGCAGAAGCAGCTGGACCTGGTCTTGAAGCGTAAAACTGCTGTCGTCTTTCCATTTCTTTTTGAAAAAGACCAGGGACAAGTTTGTAAACAATATCTTGAAGAGCTTTATCTAATTTAATGTTTGGTTTCGCTGAATTAATCATCATCTCACAAACGGGGCAATAACTTTTCACTTGCAAATGCTTGATAATGCAGCTTCGACAAAATGAATGTAAACATTCAACAATCGTGGTTGCGTCTATGTAGTAACCTCGACATAATGTACATGTTATATGTTCATTAACTTCTCCTATTAATGTTCGTTGGGGTACCACAGCACTATTATTCTGTTCTGCCATCTTCACTATCTTTTGGTCAGGCACCTTATTAGAAGTAACCATTTTTTACACTTACAACGTCAGTAAACAACACTAAACCTAATTACTATCATTGCATCAAATACGCACAATTTGAAACTTTGATGAAATACTATTAACTATAAATCATTGACTATCAGCAAATATTAGGAATCAATATAAAATATAAAGAAATACATAAACTGAGCTAACTTGCACTCGACTCGACATGATGTATTGTGTTAATGTTGGTAACACTGGACACAACTCAAATTTTTCAATATATTTAAAATAGCCAAACATTATGAATTCCAATTACAAAATATAATATTCTTTGTAGCGGCTTATTGCATTAGGTATTTACTCACCGTATTAAATGTAAGATATCACAGGGGATAAATGAGTAAATTGGACTGAAACACCGAGAGATTTTTGGCGCGAATATTGTAACTCCTCTCTACGTCAAACACACACGTATTGTACTAAACATAGATAAGATAATATGTAGCTAGTAGCAAGGTTTCGACATAGACAGAAAAACGAGATCTTGTAAACAGATAAATAAATAAATATCCGCTCACGCCCGTAACCCAGAGGGGTAGGCAGAGATCATGGATTTCCATTTGGCGCGATCCTGGCACACCTCTCTCGCTTCTTCCACATTCATACATCTACGCATGCATGCTCGTCGGTTATGGGTGCTCCTTATATCGCCCTTTTTTAGTAAGTCATTAATCTGATCGATATAAGTTAAATAAATATATAGTTATATACATCATTTAGACTAGAAGCGGTTTGACTAAGAAAGCTTTTAAATAGAAACAACTCTGTCAAGAAAAAAATAATTAAAATACCCTTAGGCTGGGTAAAAGATAAAGAAATTTGATAGAAATCATCGAGAATCGTAGCGGGAAAATGTTGGGACGCCTGATACGACAATTTTATATCCCCTTCTATATAAAATAAGATCGTCGTTCCGTGTTGGCTACGACTTATAGACACAATATTATAAAATGAATAATAGAAGCGAAGAGGAAGGCCGAGAAAATCATTTATACAACAGACGTCATATCGGATCAGGAAGAGAGAAAGGCTCTGATTTGTGAAACTGGAGATTGGTCTACTGAAAATAGTGGGAGGAGCCAATGATGATGATCGCTTATATTTGTATGGTAACATTAATCTCATTTGAATTAAAGGTATTTTAGGACAGGAAAAGGAAATATCCTTTTTCTTTTTATCCCTTCCTGTCCATTAGAAAAAGGCAACGTATCTAATTTATTGATCCCCTGCCTCAGATCCCGTAGTAAGGACAAACGTAATGAGACAGTTAGGGACCTAACTATGGGAGATTGACTGATCGCGAGCGCACTCAGTTAAGGCCCTTAATAAAGACTGTAGTAATCACAGTTGAGGATTTAGTGCTCTAACTGAGATTACTTGTCACCTTTTCTAAAGAGAGGGTCCCAATTATTGTATAGTATAATCGCTGCTAAAGACGTAACTAAAAAATTACAGGCATTGCTTTGCTTGTATTCTGTAATTTTCGGAGATTCATAGGGGATTCTAGGATTGGAAGTCTGTTGAGTGATGATGATGATGATTAAAAAACACTAACAAAGAGGATTAAAAGGAAGACCAAGTTAAATACTTTTACTTGTCGTGGGTCTCGGTTAGGTCCATTTTACAGTGATGCATAAGAATGCATTTTTTTATTTACCATTTTTATATAATGCGTACTTTACAATCGTAATATTTGAGGAACAAAATTAATTTATTTTTTAAAACACAAAGAATTACTAATTGGTTTAATCCAACTTTCATCTGTTGTAAAATTAATTATAGACACAGAAATGGCCTGGCAATACAAGCTTGGTTAAATTGTCATTTTAAGATTCGCTTCGTCGTTCTCTCTTTCATTACGCAGACCGCGCGCAGCACAAGCTGCGAGTTTTAATCTTCTGTTATTATAACAATCCTCAGAACTTTACCTACAAAAACCACGACGCGTTAAAGTTTTTAGTCTTTTTAACATGAGGGCTAAGGTATTTTGCGTTTAACTTGTGAATTAACTTTCAACAATGTTTTATCCGCAGCATTGTTTTATTTCTTTTGTAATTGTTTCAGTGGCGTAAGAAGCGCATGCGAAGGCTAAAGCGTAAAAGGAGGAAGATGCGTGCAAGGTCTAAATAAGCGGTAAGTTTAACCATATAAATTAAATCGTATACTTATACAATTGGTTCATTAAGATCCCTTTTATAATGTGGTTTTGTGTAGTGTTCATACTATTATAAGTTAAAAAAAATATAACTCAGAATTTGAGCACGGCTAATCATAAATAACACGTGATTGTCGTAATAACTTTTACGCTCAGTGCGAGCATTCAGATGATCATCGTTGTCCCGTAAAATACCGTTGGTTTCTACTGGCGCTAAAACGTGTCGCGATACAAACATTCTCTCTGAAAAAAAGGGAATGGACCAGCCACCGTTAAAAGGTATATCTAGGATGTGAGATCAATAGCTAGTAGTTTGTCATTGCGAAAACTAAAATATTGTAGCCTTTTCTTAATACTGAGGAAGTAAACATGTGTTTTGTTTTATCTCACACCTGATCATCAGCTTGCTTGCTGGGATCACTTCTGGTGATCGCCTGGAGAGCCAAACCTAGTGTTTTGCGGGTTTGGTTCTTGCTAGATGCTGTTATGGTCTGCTTGTTTGGGAGGCACCTAATGTGCACAAAGCTCCTTTCAGTCCCTTCCTTGCAAAGCTAACTCATAGCACTTCAGTTTTGCTATGTTTATTCCATTATTCTTAGCATATAATATATTGAAGTATGAATATTAATCCTTTGATATTGTACATGTTTTTTATTCATTAGCACAATTTAAAACTTTTCCACAATCAAGCTAACAGAACCCTTTAAGCATGGCCAAACTGCGACCAAGGTAACGGTAGTGGTGTATTTTGAAAGTGGTAGTGGTAGGGTACTCAAAAGTAAATATATTTTATGCATTTAACCTTTTCTTTCTTATTACGGTGTTACTTTCCATCAAGAAGGGAATTTATATTACTTATAGATTGAAATGATTCTGAAGTAAATGAGAGGCATTGATTTATTATGAGGATGTTCTGATTGAAGGGCTTGAAAACCCACCTCCAATTGAAGTGTCATTTACTCCATGCCCAGTACTACTACCAGTTCAACATTGACAGAAAAGTGGCTCAAGTATTGGAAACTAGTTACAAGATAGTTTATATAAATTAAAAAAAAGTATTAGGCATGTAATTACCATCCAACGAGATGGACAATATGTTAAAATAACACATTTTAGATACAATTTTGTTTAACAATACTGCATATTTTGGTGTTATGTCTATAACAAATTCCCATTTTCTTTTGTAGATGAGATTCATAAATTTCAGTTTTCTATAGTAAACTAAATAAAAAACAAAAATGTATGTTTGTTGTTTTAGCAATGTTTAATGCACATTCAAATGAAGTTATTTTTTTCCATTTATTATTTACAAAAAATGTATACACCTTTTTATACTGTTAATTAAGAGGGAATAGGTTAAGTTAGTAAGTGATATATGAAGGTTAAAGAATTAAGCTCAAATATAAAAAGATAGATGATATCACAAGCCACTTATTTGATACAAATACTTACAAAATACCTTATTTATTTATTCTATTTCTATTCTATTCTTATAACAGTGGTAGAGCCCGCAACAACATCTGTTGCACGAATGGACCGGCTCGACCAGTGAAATACCACGACCTCATAGAAGACAGGCGTGAAGTAGAGTATTCTGCGTTTCGTCTGATGAGTTAGGTGCCGGAGGCCCAATTCTAGTTCTCTCCCCTTTCCCACCATTTTCTTGTAAGGAAAGGATGAGAAGGGGAAAAGAAAATGACGGTGGAGGGGATATATAGGAATTGGAAATAACCATTTTCTGTTTGTCCCCACCTCTGTCCATTAAAGGTTGGCAATGCATCTGCAACTCATTAGTTAGTTGCAGATGTCTATGGGTAGCAATCACTTGACATCGGGTGAACCGCTTGCTCGTTTGCCACCTAGTACTATAAAAAAAAATATTTCAAAAATCACTAAGTATTAAAAATGCAAAACAATAAAATGTAATAATTGTATAATACCAAACCCTCTGAGGCTGTCGTTATCTCACTATGAGAATAATGTAAAGAATTGGAGGGAAAATTAAATGCCTACTCCACCCTTTTGAATATTTGTGATTACTCACAAGGACTTATACATTGCAAACATATATTTTAGTAGATCCATGTTACAGTGCCAAAGCATGAATGAAAAGTTATAAATTTTTTGTGGATATGTCGCATACATCTGTTCATTGTGCTCCTGTAGCATAAATCAGTGAGGTGTCATTTTATTCATTCTTCCCGGGAGTGTTTATTTTTTGAAACCTAACTATTACTTGTTTTATAAATAATATATTTTGTTCTAGGTACATTTGGATGGAGGCTAACTACTTCTAAATTCCCTGCATACTTGTGTATCAAATAAAAGTTAAAATCCATTTATGTGTTTAATTTTATATTCCAAGAGGAAAATGAGGTTTATTCTAGCCCTTGAAGTGACAATACTTCAATAGTTAAATATTTTAATCCTTGATTCTACTAAAATATTGGCCAACAAGTTTTGAAATTTCTAGAGCTGGGTTCAAAAAGTATGGATTAGCCATTTCATGATTGTCGCATAAACTCTTCCTTACGGATTAAACAGTTATATCACGTAAGAACATAAACCTGAGTCTTGGTCACTGGTGTTTACATGAATTGATAGTGATCACAAACAATTCATGTAAACAAAAATCAAAAGCAACTCCAAAACTATATTGAATAACAAATAATGCACTAAAAAGGAAAAAATAATTATACGCAAGTAAACATAAGAATCAATTCTTAATCATATTTAATTGTAAAATGTAAAGTCTATTTAATAAGATTAACTAAGAACAACTGGTTAGATCTTGATTACATTTATATGGGAATACATGATAACAACCAACTTTCAATCAAAGAAAAATAATCAACCAAAGTACATAGTAATAAACACATCGCTAAGCCCGGCCGTCTACTGCGCGGCTTTTGAAATCACTTGCACGTAGTTTTTACTTACTTTGTAGTTTAAGCTTTTGATATCTTCTAAACTATTGGTCAGAATGATAGAGCCTTTTTTCGAATTTTCCCCACTGCAGGGACCCAGGCTTCTCCGAGAGAGGGAATGAGCCGTAATCCACCACGCTGGCCCAGTGCGGGTTGGTGGATGTCGCATGTCTTCGAATTTGGGGATTCTAAGTACATGCCGGTTTCCTCACGATGTTTTCCTTCACCGTTTTAGGAGCAGTGGTGATGAAATAAATTACACAAAGTAAAGCGCCTGTCTGGATTCGAACCCGGATCTACAGCGTAAGTCGGGGCCTAGGCCGCTGAGCCACCACTGCTCCTGATATATTTTAAGGAGCCATTATAATCTTCATTAAATTCTCTTGATGAACACTATTAAATGGATAAGGAGTCATACCTAACACTAATAATAGCGTAGTAAGGTGCGTAAGCGTTTTAATTAATGTTTCCTAAGAAAAAGTGGTTATTGTGAGACAACCATAGAAGATATATGTCATCGCGGACTTTTATTTAGCTTATTTAAAGAGCTACAATTATTTCATACATCATTTTAATGTAAGTTCTATAGTTTAGCCGACGTAAGCCAAGAAAGTAAAATTCAACTCTTTCATTGTATTACCCATTATTAAAAATAACTCAAAAACTACCGGTCGGATCTTGACTAAGAAGAAAATGGGACCAGTCGGGAAGCACTAGCTCTCGAACAAAAAAAGAATCATCTAAATCTGTTTATCAGGAGAGGAGTTCTGAGGTAACATACATAAAAAAACATACAGACGAATTGATAACCTCCTTTATCAAGTCGATTAAAAATGTCGTGTGTGCCGAACGCCTACTAATCCTTACTCCTACCTATACTTCTATACTTTTGTAATAAGGAAAGGTTAGTACGGCTTCCGTCAGCGTCGCTCAGCTGGTGACCTTCTTGCGTACCTCACTCATCGATGGTCGGTGGCAATCGAGGGCAAGGGGGAGGCTCTGGCGGTTAGTTTGGACGTGGCCAAGGCCTTTGATCGGGTGTGGCACAAAGCACTTCTTTCGAAGTTGCCTTCCTACGGGCTGCCCGAGAAACTATGCGCCTGGATTTCCAGCTTTTTGGAGGGTCGGAGCATCAAGGTCGTTGTCGACGGTGCATGCTCTGACCCGAAACCAATTAATGCTGGTGTCCCACAGGGCTGTGTACTGTCGCCCACCCTGTTTCTTCTGCATATCAATGACATGCTACAAATTAGCAACATCCATTATTATGCAGATGATAGCACGTGCGATGCACTGTACACGGCCCGCGCTAACGTTTCTCGGGCTACTGCCGCTGAGAACCGGACCAAACTTGTGTCTGAAATGGAGATCCTATTAGGTGAAGTCTCGGATTGGGGTCGACAAAATCTTGTTGACTTCAATCCCAAAAAGACACAAGTCTGCGCCATTACCGCTAAAAAAAGAAACCTTTGTCGCGAATGTATGTTTTGGGGGCACTCCTCTGGTTGCCACAGCTCAGTCAGCCGTCAGCTCCCTCTGCATTTTTACCGTATGTACCACGGGGAGTGTTCCGAAGAACTGTTTGGAACGATTCCTGCCGCCGAGTTTCGTCATCGTACGACACGACAGACCGCCAGGTACCATCCACACCATCTGGATGGCTGGCATTCCTCAACAGTGCGGTTCTCTCGACATTTCCTGCCACGCACAGCCGCGTTGTGGAATGGTCTGCCCTCGGCGGTATTTCCAAACCAGTACGACTTGGGGTCCTTCAAGAAGCGAGCCTTTCTTTTTTTTTTATAAGAGAAGGGGGCAAACGAGCGGCGGGAACACCCAGTTGATCAACGACGCCCATGGACACCCGCAACACCAGAGGAACTGCAGATGCGTTGCCGGCCTTTTAGAAGAAGATAGGCTAAAAGGCCGGCAACGCATCTGCAGTTCCTCTGGTGTTGCGGGTGTCCATGGGCGTCGTTGATCACCTGGGTGTTCCCGCCGCTCGTTTGCCCCCTTCTCTTATTAAAAAAAAAGGTTGGGATGGACAAAATGATTTGACAGCGGTAAATTTAATTGATAGTTTGTTACGTCATCATCATCAGCCTATATCAGTCCACTGCTGGACATAGGCTTTCCCCAATGCCTTCCACAGTATGCGGTCCTCCGCGCACCGCATCCAGCGACTTCCTGCCGTCCTTATGAGGTCATCGGTCCATCTGGAAGGAGGGCGTCCCACATCTCTGGTCCCCATCCATGGCCTCCATTCCAGGATTTTCCTCCCCCATCTGACGTCGCTCGCTCGACAGATATGACCAGCCCATTGCCACTTCAGCCTTTTGACTTTAAGAACTATGTCGTCTACCTTAGTTCTTCGTCGAATTTCTTCGTTCCGGATTCTATCCCTTAGAGAAACACCGAGCATAGTTCTCTCCATCGATCGCTGTGCGACTTTTAACTTATGGACTAGCCCTACCGTCAGCGTCCAAGTCTCTGCGCCGTAGATCATTGCGGGGACGACGCACTGATTAAACACTTTCGTCTTTAGGCATTGAGGTATTTGCGAGGTGAGGATGGAGCGGAATTTCCCGAATGCTGCCCAGCCTAGTCGAATGCGTCTGTCGATCTCTTTGTTGAAGTTACCCCGGCCAAGCCGAATGGCCTGTCCGAGGTAGACATAGTCTTTTACCTCTTCAATAACTGAATTCCCGATGGTAACTGGGCCAGGGACGATACGCTCGTTTGTTACGTACGTTTGATAAATCTATCGAGGACATCTTTACCAGAAAATTTCAGTTTTGTAGAGGAGGGAAAGTAAAAATTCTGATTATTCTTTGAGAATCGGTCGCATCGCTTGATCATGCGAGCGATGGCAATAGGAGGCGCCTACCACCATATATCTGCCACGTTTAAAACTTAGTTATTAATAGGCAGAACAACAATTAGGTACAATCTCTGCCTTTCCTTTAAAAGACTTGATAAGTGATAACGAAAATATATATATACTTTATGATAAGTCAAATCATTATTTTAAAATTGGAATTTTTCATTGTTGTGTCATCTATATTTTTTTGATTAATTTACCTTCTCTTAAACGCATTGGTCGCATATGGGTCGCAGGGCAAGTATTAAATGGGAAAAATCTACGCTATGTAGACCCATACACAACATTATTTCATCAGATTTTCCAAAATACTTGCCTCAGCCCTGGAAATTCTCCGTAAGTACTTACATTCCGTATCCGTAAGTAATAACAATTATTAACATCTATTTGTGAAAGCAGATTTATTTCTTCCTAAAACTTATAAAGACGTGTTTTAGGTAAAATTTACAATCAGGGTAGAAAACAATTATTCGAGTAGCGAGGTAGTCGATAGTTTAAGTGAAAAAAAAATCGTAGCTCCCTTTCCGGTTTACTGGATTGAAAATCGGTTTCGACAGGCGTTGAACACGATTAGGACGTAAATAAGATATTGTTTCTTATCATAACATATGCAGATTTTAGAAGAACATTAGTTTAGGCTAGATCACGAGGTCTTGATAGTTCACCATTCATTTTATTCTTTTGTTTATTATTTCTTTTTTATATGTGTACACAATTTTGCTATTTTCTAATTAAAATAAATAATAATACACAATGCTGTACTAGTCCCCACTTTAATGTATGGAAATGAGAGCTGGGTGTGGTAGGAAAAGCATGCTAGTCGAGTTAATGCCGTTGAGATGGGATCCTTGTATAGATGTGTCACACAAATAACTAATTATCTCGACTTTATTCAGTATGTATAAATATCGTATTTACTTGACATTTTAATAATTTTGCCGCTACAAGTAGATTGCTAGGCCTAGGATAGGACGGACTTTTGTCCCGGCGGCAGTCTTTACTTACACCGTTCTTTCGACACCATTTCTTTCTGTATATAAATCTAAAACAATTGACTATCTGATTCTCTTTTTTTCTGTTTCTACTAGAACAACATGAACCCTCTGTTTCTTTATCTTTTTGGATTAATAAAGTAAGATATTGATTTTTGAACCGAAGTTTGAATTTACCTCCTGATACTAGCCTCCGAGTAGTTGAGTCAAGCTTCTGTTTTGCTATTTCATAGTTAGATAACAAATCTTCATGACCTACTTTAAAATAAAGTTGAATTTCATACCCGTTCTCTCCATCTATCTTTACTGTTTCTTCAAATGATGCTAACACTTTTTTAATTACACTAACGATTTCTTGCTTAATGTAGGTCTTCTGTGCGCCGCTATCTGAGAGTGCACGAACCAAAATGCTTTGGTCCTATTGTTGTATTTGTCATCACAGTTTAAAGAAGTGTATTTCCTTGTGTCGAAGAAGTTGTTGCCGTTGCATTCTTTCAGATTGTGTTGACTCCTCAGACTTGTTAGTAGTACAAATTATAATAAATAACAGTTGAATGCCTTTTGTTACAGATCAGGCATTTGACTGAAACTTTGCAATATTTCCACAAATGACCTTTTCTCAGGTACATTGTGCAAGCTTTTTTCTTCATTATTATTTCCTAACACTGTTCTACGGATAATCTTTTTTACCGAAAACAGACATTTTTTCTTATTCTTTTACCGTTGTAGCAAGGCACTTTGCAGTTGGTACTTCATTTGTATTATTTCTAGTATGTTTCTTTGATAAAGTATTGGCCATTTTTATTATATGTTCGTTTTCGATGTTTCGTGTTTCGTTTCGTTATTGTATAATTTACTTAGTTCTTGACCCATGTTCTCATAATTTTTTGATCTTAGCGCCGGGTTTTCAATATTTCTTGTGGAAGAGAAGATTCAACTGAGGGTAACAATAATGTAGCATGATTATTCGTTCGTTCGAACTCGAAGTGTCTCCAATGGTCGTAAATGAGTGCAATTTTATCATAGTGCACTGGAGCCGAGGCAAGGTAGAGTAAACGCCGGCACGTTATTGTATGGGCTGTATATGAAGGACAAAGTTAAAAGGGTTACACTTAACGTAATCGCCGGCGCGTTGATGTTGCGACTGAATTGCGTTCGCGCGACGGTGAGCGACGGCTGAAGGCGACTTCGCTTGTACTAAATATATAATCTTGTCTTGTGTCAATATCGCGTTCATGGACTTTCCTAAATTGACTCCAAAAAGGTAATTATTTAACTGTCCGTTGAATTTTGTGAATATAGTTTTTGGAAGTTTCAGATGTCTCCTCTATTTTGTAAGCTAATCGACATCTTATTCTCATTTTTTATTTTCTTAATATTTAATTTTCACGATGTTCGAAATCTTTCTCAATCATGATTTCTTTACAATCTTGACTTTTCACAAGGAGTGATTTTATTTCTACGTTAGCTTTGTCCAATTTGTCATGTATATTGTTAATATTTTCGAGACAAATGTTTTTCTCACTTTGTCCTAATTTTTCTTCGCATTCTTTGTGAATTGTTAGAAAAGCACAGATTGTAGCCTTATTTGTTCTTCTAGGTCGCGAAATAAAGAATTTTTGAGAATTGTTTTTCCTTATTATAACATATTCAGGTATTAGAAGACGATTACATTAAAACGAGGTCTTGATAGTACACCATTCATTTTATTCTTTTCTTTATGTCTTTTGTATATGTGTACAGTTTTGGTATATTTAATTATAAAAAAAACCATAAGCTCGGTCACGGTCGGGACGGTCACTTTTCTCAACAGAAGGCCTAGCGAACGCATGACTTCGACACATTGTGACTTTGTATAGCCAAATGCGCAGAGTACGCGCTCATCAAAACGCGCGTCGTCTGCGCGCACAAAAGCGCAAATAATAAATCTCCATATAGCAAGAATGGGGATTGATATTCAAGATCAGACAGAGATCTCCAGATTAAATAATAGATACATTGTATTATGACCATAACAATGTCATCAAAACTACGCTTTCTAGTCTACTGTTGCCTGAAAAGTGTTTTTCCTATCCATCCCCTTCCTCGTCAAATCCTCTTTCCCTTCCATGTGTTGCCATATGCTATTAGTACGAGTTCCAATGATTACTTACATTTTGTTTCTACTCAATCTGCAGGAAGGCCCGTCGAGAATAGAATGGCTATTGTCTTACGAATATTATAGAATGTGGCTCGAAGAACGCGAAGCTTGGAAAAAGCGCATGTATCCAGAAAACACGACCGTTAATAACGATGTGGTTAAACGTTATGTATTAACGTTTAAGAACAATCATCAGCCCGCGAAACCGATGAAAAAGAAACCGTTCAAGATAAAGAAGTGAGCTATACAAATATTGTAGTAGTTTTTACATTTTGATTTACTAGCAGCGTAGGGTGACGATCTTATGCCAGTAAACTTCCTTCGGTTCATGATAATGATGGTCCAATCATAAACGTCTATTGTAAATATTGTGACCTGCCATTTATTACTTTAAGTGGCTACTTTCGCAGCTCTTGCTACCTGTATTCTTTTACGAATTTCATCGCCGCAAATCTTGCTTTGTTTTGAAATACTTAGCATTTTTTTTATATTACAAAGTGGCAAACGAGCAAGCGGCTCCTGGAAATAAGTACCGCTACCCATAGGCATCCGCAACAAGCTAATGAGTTGCAGATGCGTTGCCTACCTTCATGGACGAAGGAGGGGACAAACATAAATAAGGATATTTCCATTCCCTGTCCATCCCCTCCCCATCCATCAAATGCTCTTCCTCTTTCCGTCCTTTCCTTATTAGAAGAGGGTAGGAGGGGGAAGAGGACTACAATTAGGCCTCCGGCACGTCACTCATCGGACGAAACGCAGAATACTTCTACTTCACGCCTGTCTTCTGTGACGTCGTGGTATTTCACCGGTCGAGCCGGCCCATTCGTGCAAAAGATGTTGTTATTGCGGGCTCTACCACTGTTAAATGTAAAATTTATGTTCATTTTCTTTTACTTTTGGTGATATAATACAAAAATACCCTAAATAATCATGCAATTATTTTTCTCTCTGATAAACATAATTATAGACAGAATTTGTTTGCAGATTTGAAGGCATAGAAAGCAAAACGGTCTCCAAGCGCGATGCGACGGACAAAGCCATGAGGTTTGAAAAGGGAAACGAACACAAACCTCCAATAAAATAATATAGCAAATTTGCAATTAAAATTTTAATGTGAATTTCTTTGATACGCCCAGCATTGTACATGTGTATGATACATTTGATTATATTTCTTACTATACTATTTTATAAAAAATATATTTTTTAACTTTTTATGAAATTAAATACATCAACATCATTTATGAATTAAAATACGCCCCCAGTGTCACGCGTGTCAGGTAAAATTTTCTAATATTTTTATTTCAAGCTTTACCCAGTAATGAGTAATTGGTTGACTGCAACGCGCGCAGCTTTCGTGGCGCATTTACCAGATGTGGATGCACCATTAGATGTAGTTGCCCGCTCCCGTTACATTCGTGTTAATTCTTGGGATATAACAAGAAAGGTGACATTCTAGAAAAGTCAATCGAGGTCTAAATAAAACAATGCGATTCACGCTTCGTATGTAATAATTTTATTAAATTGTTAGAGTTGTAATTTTGTCAAATTTTCGACACGGAAGAGACGTGTGTTGTAATTAATGTGCCCAGACTACACACTATGGTTTGAAACAAATTTACATTTATATAGATACCACGTGGTGCGAACACAACAACCAACAAAACCATGAATCACTTAACTAAATCAGTCAATGTTAAATTACTACCTTAAAGTTTTGTGTTTAAACAAGATCCCTACGAACCTACTAAATATTAATTCAAGGAATTTGTAAGGACTTATGGCTTACTTAAATGCCATTGAGTACAGACAAAAAATTATCCGATTCATAGGATAAAAGCAACTATATTATCAAAAGTTCTATTTGAGGTACCAATGTGTCAGGCAAGATGTATGTAGAAACATTAAAAATAATGTTTATGAACAGTACATGCCATTAAAGTAGAACCTGCTCAGAACTCACTTTGTCAACGAAGTGGCTACCTAATCTTGTTTAATTGAGAGATATGATTGTTGTGAACAAACAAACGTCATTTACCATACATGGCGACCATGACACTTTTATCTGTTGTAATTTTGTAGAAATCGTGAGATAAAATGTAGTGAAATTGTGTAATAAGGATAGCTAATGTTCGAAGGTAATATGAGAGAAAGTAGCTTCAAAAATAATAATGACGATGCGACAACTTGCGCTTATAGGATACGACATAAAAAAAATGATACCCTCTTTTGCTGATCGATCAGGACCTATATATGTATATACGTTAGATCTCAATGAAATAGAACTTGAGTCTAAGATTCTGTTGTAAGTCAAAGGCGAATTACGCAAGGGTTCAATCTAATTTGTTTTTCACGATTTAAGTGTTGGTCCCAGATTTAGCTCAGCAACTCACTTGTGACTTATCACATCGATAAGTCACAAGTGATTAATTCATATCCATATAATCTAGGTCTTGAACAAATGACAATGACGGTACAAATTTCTTATATCTTATCATCATTTTCGAAACATCTTTATCGACAGTGAAAATATTAATAAAAAAGCAAGCCAGATGTATTAGCACTGTTTTAAATTTCTAGGAGGATGATAATATGCAAGAGGATCTCGACACAGGGCTTCGTAGAGTGCAACAGTTTTACTGATAACAGATTACACTCATCGTAGATGAACAGTTGGCGGATAAGTATATATAATACACTCAGAGCTGAACGATCCTTTTGTATCATAAATTAAATGCCTAACAGTATCATGACGAGACATTTTCTCACTCAAGTGTACCAGTGCAATGCACTGTCATATGATTCTACTTTAATGTCCCGGAACCATATCATTTTTGGCATATGAATGTACTTGTTTTTTGGTAATCTTTCACTTATAAAAAAATCGGATTACAATATTTTCCATCGATAAACGTATATTAATATTTTAATTTAAGTGGAATGATAATATTAGGCGTTGTACTCGTAGACATTTTTCAAGTAGTGGTGGTCTGTATGTAATATGTTTTTTGAAAACTAGACTATTATCCGAATTGGAAAGTAAATGAAGAACCGGGGAATCCGCCAGTAGGGAATTCGAAATGTTGGCCGCGATTAAAGAAAGCCTGGAACACGACGTTGGGGTCGATATCTGAAAGGGACAAAAAATATTTTAATATTTTATTGTACATTGTAACTGTGCAGGACGGCCGGCCTTAAAATAGTCACATAGTTATGGTTATACAGTCCATATAGGATAGTTCGTTGATAGTTTATAGTTTACCATAGTTTAAATAGATACAGTCCATTTAGCCATAGAGATAGTTCATAGTTTAAATAGATAGTACATAGTTTAACTAGATATAATGTATATAGACTTATTAGTTATAGTTAAATAGTCTAATATGTTAGTATAATTGTATAGCCTCGTGGTATATATATTGTATCTAGTAATAATAACATAAGTTATAGAAATAGTTTAAGCATTAGTCATCGTGACCATAATAAAGAGACAATGAAAGGGGCGGAGCTTGCTTGCCAAATGCGGCGCGCAGGCCCGTTTCTGCATAGTAAGCCCCCTGTTGACTTTTTGCACCGTCCAAGGTAGATAAATACGACTGCCACGGGCCACATCACTCGTGCGTCCAGCAAGTTCACAGACTCACTGAATACGTCCACTCAGGCCTCAGTGAGAAAAAACCAATAGGCACATGCGCCCTATTCTTCGACGTCGCAAAGGCCTTTGACAAAGTCTGGCATAACGGGCTTATCTACAAGCTTTACGTACTCAAAGTGCCAGATAGGCTTGTACACATCATACACGCTTTCTTGTCGAATCGCTCCTTCCGATATCGGGTTGAGGGCACACTATCGTCCGCTCATCCCATAAAAGCCGGAGTCTCGCAAGGCTCTGTCCTATCCCCGCTGCTATTTTCACTCTTCTCAAGTGACATTCCGAAAGACCATTAGAGAATAGAAATTAATCCCGAAAAAAGTGTAGCTATACACTTTAGCCGGCGCTGCCCCAACGGACGCATTACGACTGCGGGCAGACTGAAATTAGGTCAAATCTCCCTGTTCGGGCAACCTATTCCGTGGCAAAAAACCGCGAAGTACCTCCTAAGTCACACTAGACAGAAAATTAAATTTTTCCGCCCACCTCAAAGAAATCCGACGTAAAGCTTGCTTAGTAAACGCGAAACTCCACCCACTCACATGCTCTTCCAGCAAACTGCCCCTCCGTTACAAACAGCTGCTTTACAAGTCATGCATTCGGCCCATAATATCTTACGCGAGCGTAGTTTTCGCTCATGTACACTCTTCTAAGATAAAAACACTCCAAACTATACAAAATCGCTTCCTTCGTAAAGCCACTGGGGCTCAATGGTACCAGCGCAACGAAGATATCCACAACGATCTCAAAATAGACACAATCCAGGAACATTTCCTTGAAATCTCCAAGCGCTACTTTGAAAGCGCACCTACACACCCCAACCCCCTCATAGTACAGGCCGCCGACTACGTTCCAAATCCTGATGCTACAACCGCAAAACGCAGACCCAAACACGTCCTCACGATCAAACACGATCGCAAAGACGCACAAACACAAGCTCCGAAAAGACAACCCACGTCAACCTCTCACCGTCCTCGCCTTCGAGTACGAAGACAACGGATACGCATCGCGGACACTAATCACACCCGCGGTAAAGGGCGGTTCTCACCGCCCCCAGCTACTCGATAAATACACAGTTGGCGATCGTCGGGGGATAGGTACGCTCCTACCCTCGACGATCAAGTAGACAACATCCAGTTCAGTCATTATTATCTTCGACGATAAACGAATCAACCGAAGAAAGCATACAAGTCAACAACAAAGGTTTCACTAGGGGACCTAAAATTTTTTAATTTTTCCAGCTCACGATCACCCGGATCGTGAGCCCTGTATTAGATGAAGCTGTAAGAACCGTCAATAAGGTTAGCAGCAACGACATCTTCGAAAACATACTACTCATTCATTGAGGGGAAATAGACGTGCAACAAAAGACGGTAAAAAAGACGGGCATAGACGACAATCAAGAGTAGAAAATAGCATGTGACAAGCTCTGCCCCTAATTACCGTGTGTGTTGTTTCTTTTCCGGTGACAACCAGCAACATAGTTGTGCAACCTGCCAGTAACACATAGTATGGTAACATACACCCTACTTACATAAGTTGTTTGTGTGAGCTGTAGAATATATATATGACATGGCAATGTGAAAATGAAATAACTTACAAAGACGTTCAAATGGCCCTGTCCCTGAAGCTTCTTAGGGCAGGGGTAGAAAAGAATAACTTTATAATTTTGGAAGGTCAGAAGTGATAAGACTCCGCCCGAAATGGACTGAATGGATAACTATCCTCATACAAATTGTCATGTTTCAAAAATTTCTTGTTTTATTATATTCAATAATAAGCATGCGGCGTATAGTGAGAGGTGCGATACAGACAAATTACTGTTAATACCTTAAAAAGGTAAGTGTGTGCGTGCGATGTATGCGTGGACGCGTATGTGTGTGTGGCTCACCGGCGCCGGAGCATCCGTCGTCGAGGTCCTGTCCATGGTCATAGCGCGCGCGCTTCTTGGGATCGCTGAGCACGCCGTAGGCCTCGCCCACCTCCTTGAAGCGGCGCTCCTGCTCGCGCCGTTCGCTATCAGACGCTCCGGCGTGCCGGTCCGGGTGGTGGACCAAAGCACGCTTCCTATCCGCCGAATTCATCGCTTATTATTATTATAATATTATTGCTGTTAAGCATCTAACATTTTGGACAGTGGTATAGCCCGCAACAACAACTTCTGTGGCACGATTGGGCCGGCTCGACCGGTGAAATACCACGACCTCACAGAAAACAGGCATGAAGTAGTAGTACTCTTACCCCTCATCATTAAAGGTAGGCAACGCATCTACAACACATTTGCCTATTGCGGATGTCTATGGGTAGCGTTCACTTAACATCAGGTGATCCGCTTGCTCGTTTGCCACCTAATATAATAAAAAAAACTAATATCGCGCCTTGGTACTGCCAAGGCGCCATATTAGATGTCGACCAGTTTGCCATGACGGCAAACGGGATGAAGCTCTCCCATGTTGTGACGCCCCTTCTAATTCACCGACCCCCTTGTGCGCGCACACACTAATTTCTATTTATAACCCAGTTGACCCGGCGAACTTCGTACCACATAAAGAAATTGATATGAATATGACTCTTCCGAGGTCCGATCCCATTATCAATTATATTCACCCTTCCAGCCGATACTATTGGCTGCGTCGTGTCCAGCTTTAAAAATAAATTTTATAATTTTGTACTTGCAAAGTAAGTGTGGGTTAACATTCAATGCCAAGCTTTCTCGCAAACTCAGTTTAGGTAGGTAGGTCCATCAGCTTCAAAACCGATGAGAAGTATTTAGGACTAAAATTTGACGAAATTTTATAATAAAACTACCCTTCTTATAGTAAAAATAAGTAATTAACTTGTACCTGTATGCTTTCTTGATGTCATCTTCCGAAGCGTTCTTCTCGACACCGAGGATTTTATAATAGTCTTTGCGTTTGGATTTCTTGAGGGCAATCTTGGCTTCATGCAGCAGCTGTTTGTGCTCTTTGCTCTTGTCGATCTTCAGCAGTCGCTCGTAGTCCTTGACCGCGTCCTCGTGCTCGCCGAGCGCAGAGTAGCACTTAGCGCGGCGCAATAAAGCTTTCACATAAGTCTCGTCCAGTCCCAAAGCGGCCGTGCACGCTTCCGCTGCCTCCTTTATTTGATTCAGTTTAGCGCAAACGGTCGCTTTGTTGTAATACAGCTTGGCGTTCACAGTTTTATTGTTCTTGTCGACCTCTAGAGCCTCGTTGTATAGATGAAGAGCTTGTTGCCATCGACCCATTTTGAAAGCCTCGTTGCCTTATACAAAACGTATTTATATTAATAATATGAGTAAATTTAGCGTACATGAGTGTTAAGGAGCCTGAGACGATCAAACGGTTTTATTTAAACTCGTGAATTTAGGTTTGACTCAAACCACTTTCATCATTCATGAAGTTATGTTGAACGGCATGTCAAACAAAACCGGTTGGAGCTTGTTTGATGAAATTTCAAATGTTTGTTGTGGACGCGTCATTCGATCGCTTTCCGCTGCGTTCGAACAAACTAAGCTTAGCTTTGCGTTGAATTTTGTGTCACAAGCTTGTGTGTCTAAGATATCGGACGAAGAAATTGAAAGCACGCCGTCTGCTTCTGTGTGAAACGATATCTTAGTTTGTACCATACTCTGGACCAAATTATTTTCTACTTTTTTATTTTTGCGTAAACGCAGGAAATTAACATAATTAACGCGAGGATATCGCGATCCTTGTTCGAGGACATCTCACAATTTATCTGCGTCAGAAATGTCAATCAAGGCCGATTACAGCGGCGTATCGAACCAAACTGCGGAGTGCAGTTTGACAACGGAACAAACCGACACCAAACGGTGTCACCAAACACTTAAGCTATGAATCAAACTGTTTGATCGTCTCGGGGAGCAAGACCGAGGCACTGTACTAATAAATAAAATAGTAAACATGACAAAATAAGTTTGTTGTTTTCAAGAAAAGGACCACCAAACTTCTACTATGACTGTGGCATATGTTCCTCGAGGATGACGGAATTGAAAAGCTTTTGGAAATCCTTACATCTCCAAAAGCTTTCAGAGGTCTATTAGGGGCCTAGTTCTCCAGCTGCCCTCAATAGTTCCGCTGTGATTCCGTCATCCTCCGGTGCCTTGTTGTCCTTCAGTTCATTGAGAGCCATACTAATCTCGCCGAGAGTGACGCCCAGGATATCTTTGGTATAGTATAATATTGATCTAGTTCATGTTATTTAATATTTAATCTAGGTCTTTCGTGACGGGTTTCTACGATGCCGTCTAGCTTCCATAGAACCTATTAACCTTACTTAAGAGCTCCGGTTCGGAGGAAACAGGTCAGCTATCCTCCGTATTTGGCCTTGACATACGGGTACAAATGACTGGAAATTTTGTCACTATCTTGCGGTCTATAATGTTAGTGATATTGTGGTCAAATGATGTTACGCATTAGTTTAGCATCAGCACTAAATAACTTTTCTCTTGGATAAGAGGCTCAAT
This sequence comes from Papilio elwesi, assembly GCA_029849275.1. Classification (NCBI taxonomy): domain Eukaryota; kingdom Metazoa; phylum Arthropoda; class Insecta; order Lepidoptera; family Papilionidae; genus Papilio; species Papilio elwesi. The sequence continues at coordinate 5,614,390 of CM056687.1, read as the reverse complement.
GCAAGGGCACTTGTTATTATCTAATCTTTTATTCCTGTATTATATATTGCAAACATTTAAATTAATTACAGTTATAGAAAGACTTCTTTCTTTTACTATTATTTACCTTCTTCTTTTTTCTGTTTCAAAAGCTTAGCTTTTTTATAGGTCTCCATTGCCTTCTTATGATCGGGCGCCAGTCGCAATACTTGCTGGAAATGTTTGAATGCCTGTTCATCTTTATCCTGTAAAGTATTACCAGTCAGACATAGACATCAATATGCCTTACAATTAAAAAAACCTTACAAAACCTTATTAGTTTTTACACAATAGATTGCTAAACCTCAAGGTGCAATTGTGCGCCACCAACCATGGAAAGGTCACTGAAAATCCAGGGTGAAAAACCTTTCTTAGCAAACATAAGGGCTTCTGATTACCTCTAACAAAGCATTATGTATTAAAAATAAAGCAACAATATCAAATAACTAGTAAAAATAAAGGTACCTCAAAATACAGACATAATCCGCGAACAAATATGGCGTCCGTGTCGAAACTGTTTGACCGCAAGCAGTCGTTCGCAATTTCTTGTGCCTCCTGACAACGACCAAGCATTGCCAAGCATTCTGCTTTCGTTAGTTTTGCTCTGTAAAAACAAAAATAAATAAACTGTATACCACGTAAATTAAAAAAAAATCTTTATCCATGGCCAGTACAATTGAAGGAGTTTTTGACGTGACAACGTCTTATAAATCGGTATACCCAATGAGGCATTCGGAAAAAAGTTTGACACAATGTCCCGTTACCTGAATTCTCCGTTACCTATACTCAATCAATACAAACTCATCGCTCAGTTCGATCGGCTGGAAGCGAACATGGCGCATCGTTTAATTGGGTTATATGCACAAATTATAAAATATTATGTATGTAATTATCATTCAATGAATAAAATACTTTAATTTTTATGTAATAAATTGTGTATTTATTATTATTCTGTAATACATTATTCCGTACCGAGTGCTTTTTGTTTTAGGATTCGTTGTGACGAATTTAACGTCCGAGCGCCACATACTTAATTAATTAAGGTGACAACATATTTTAATTTATTAAGGTGACGATATCAATATATCGAATGTTTTCCTCATTGTGTCCACACTAAATCAGTGTCAACCCCTTCGAATCGTAATCATCAAACTCTTTTGTCCAACATCAAACTTTTATGAGTTCGCAAAAAATTGAGTTTTAAATTGATTTTATTAAGAAAATGAGTAAGTCAGCATTATGATTACAAAAATGTATCAATATAAATAAACGGATGTCTGTACGACGACCTACTTGTTGAAGAAGAGGACAGTAATTATTTATTAATCATTGTCACTTAAGTTTTGCAATTCTTCGGGCAATGTCGGTCACTTTGGTTCTACTACGGATCACATCATTTCTGATGCGATCACGCAGAAAGACTCCGAGCATTGCCCTCTCCATTGCCCTTTGAGTGATCTTGAGCCAACTGCACAGCCTGCTCACACTGCTCAAAGACTTTTATCTAGAGATACTGCGGTAGATGTTGAATTATATGCTGGTGTCATAACTGTGCGAGGTCGTCCGGTCCTCTATGTTCGAAATGTTGTCACTCACATTTCCGGTTTGCCAGAAATGTATGAGTACGGTACTAAACGTAAAGTTGCGTAGCTGACTTTAGACAGCAAGAGTCTTTATAAGCACTTGTCAAAGGAAGGAGTCTCAGTTTGTACTCCTGTAAACGGTCGTGACAACACCTCTTGAGGTCCGAGCCTTGACTGATTGTTATAAGTAGTCGTATATGGTGTGTACAGTATATTGTGTAATGGAAATATTAAGCTACAACCAGTGAGAAATATCAGAAGCTTGAATCTTTAGTGCCTCATTTAATTATGCGATAGTTAAACCATAGTATTATTTTCAAATTTTGCAGAATATTGAAAATCTCTGTTGGCGCGTAACCACTGCGGTGCAACGTGATAACTGTGACTCTTATCTTCTTTCTTCGACCACTCCATATTTGGTAATGAATTTCTTTTTTATATTCGGAAAGCGCAATCAAATAAAACACATTAATCACTTCAATAAAACTTCATAATCCTACTTTTTACATTAGTTGTTTTTACCGTACAAAATTAAACATAAAACATCTGCATCAAAATTATTTTTTGATATAACAATCAATTTAATTTTGTTTATATGTACACATTTCACCCGGTGTTGTTGCTTTTAATTTTTTTTTAATTAATTTTAAAGTAGCAAAAATGGTAAAGTACTAACGCACGTGCCCAAGTCAATTAACAATAACAAAAAATACGTCTGTTTACGACCTCGTAAGCTGTGACAACTGATATTTTTACTGTGGTTAGCAGTGGTGGCTCAGCGGTCTAGGCACCGACTTATGTACTGTAGGTCGCGGGTTCGAACCCAGGCAGGCGCTTCACTTTGTATAATTTATTTCACCACCACTGCTCAAAACGGTGAAGGAAAACATCGTGAGGAAACTGGTTCGCATTTTGCCCGCTAAAAATATCAAATTTTGATTTTTGTGTGTTGTTATGTGTTATTTGATATTAAAAGTAATACTTAATTTAGTTACTTTCATTATCTTTTGGTTTTCTAATTGTATATTGCCGCATTTCGTTTCTTAATTTGTACACAGCTACTCGTAACGCCATCTAGTTTTGACGAATAAACTAATACAACGAATAAACTAATTTGCTTTCCTATGGGATAGGACCCCGTGGTAAACTTCCAATCATCATAATTTTAAAGATTTGTAATATAACTAATAACATTTATAACTAAAGTTCAACCTATTCAACTGAACAGTTATTTTATAGCATTTTTATCGAACAAATGTTTGAAATGGTTCTTTAAATTGATATAACTTTTTTATTTATAAACCGATTGAGATAAAATAAACACTGTTATATGTTAAGTGAAGCTTACCACAATATATTAGTGAAAACTGCACCCAAATTCGTTAAGCCGTTTCTGAGATTAGCGGTAACAAACGCATAGACAAACAGACAAAAATTATCATTGTTTTGGGTTTTATTGCGTATATCAAGGCCCCCAATGATAATTTTACTCAAATATCTTCAATGTACAGACAGCGATTAGTTACAGTTTTATTACATGTTGTTTTAAATGTTATTTTAAACACTTTAATTTTTGAATAAAAAGTGATTGTAAACATTATTATAATTGTTATGGTGATAATTTAGTTATTTTGTTATATTTATCCTTTTCGACATAACCATCGAAACAATAACTTTTTTGTAATAGGTGAAGTTTAGTATTGCTTATATATATAGCCTATGGTGTTAGCATGCCTTTCCAAAGTGTATTCGATTCTATTTTTATGAGTTACTTTTAAAATAAGAGTCTTGATTTACTCTGGTACACCTTATATTTTCAGAAAACAATAAAAGAGAACTTTACAGACACTAGGTATTGCTCGCGAACGTTGTATCCAATTCGGTAGTTGACAAGCGAATGAACGGAAAAAACATTTACCACACCATTAACCAAAGAGGTTTTATATTACTACCTCACTCTAAAGAGGATTGTTAAAAATAGCTTTCCACAAATTCAGCAAGCCTCAAAAGTGTGTGCATCCAAAGTGAGACCCTTTATTGGTGGTCTATTTGAAGTAGAGACTTCAACCTTCCAATGTCAATCACTGAGAATGTGTATCTTTATCCCTATTGCTTAATATATATATATATATATATATATATATATATATATATATATAATATAAAATAATTTAATATAAATATATAGCAATAGAAAAATGTCTTGTCATACTGAATGCAGGTATAGACTTCCATTACAATGGATCTATTGTGTGTTATAGGTATTTTCTGATGAAATGCAGACACTTCGAATACCCTTTTGTCATTGGCCATCTGACTTTCTCACTTAATCACTCAATTAGGTTAACTGGTAGAGCCCTCAACAACATTTGCTGCACGAATTCGCCGGTTTCTAACAGTGAAATACCACAACCTCAGAGAAGACAGGCGTGAAGAAGAGTGTTCTATGTTTTGTCTGATGAGTGAAGTGCTGGAGGTCTAATTCTAGTTCTCTCCCCCTTCCCACCCTTTTCTTGAAACGAAAGGTTGGGAAGGGAAGAAAACTTGACAGTGGAGGGGATGTAAAGGAATTGGAAATAACCATTTTGTTTCATTTTCCTCTGTCCATTAAAGGTGGACAATGCATCTGCAACACATTAGTTGCAGATGTCAATGTGTAGCATCACTCGCCATTGGGTGACCTGCTTGCTTGTTTGCCACCTAATACTATTAAAAAAAACATAACATTGTGGAAAAAAAAGCTGGCCCATTCAAGCAACAGATAATGATGTTGTGGAGTCTACCACTATATCTAATGTATATACTTATTTAAATATATACATAATAAATATAATTCATGGGTAATTTAAGATTTTCAACTTACTTGGAGCATGAAGGACTGTAATCAAGGCAACGGTCCATACAAAATACAACACGGCGATAATCTCCAGTATCCAAAGCTCGTTGTGCATCCTCATTTAGTCTGCGCAGGGTTTCAAGTGCCCGTCTTTCACTTGTCACACAGTCTGGTCCACCTAGTTCACTGGCTCGTTGGGCTGCCTGATCACCACCAAATAAATCACCTACAATAAATTTTTCATACTTCTAAATTATATGTTACAGTATTTTTTTGTATGTAGATACTACACAATTGACCAAGTGTTGATAAAAATATAAAGTGGTTATAGTTTCAAAATAAGATGTAAAGTTTTTAAATATAGGGACACCTTATCTTTTAGGGTAAAACTTGTCTATACATATTAACAGTGTTAATAAATATAGAGTGGTAATGTTATGTTATATGGGATACACCCAACAATAGATATGAATTGAGGTGTTTTGCCTTAAGTTGATATTTACTATGGGTTTCTCAAAAATTTATTTACAATCTGAAGAGATATTAATTCAACAGGGCAACTAGGCATGAATTGTTTCTCAAGAAATTTCTCATAGAACTTCTTAGTTTATCACCTATCAATTACCAAGACTTAAAAATAATTGTTGTTTAGGAAGCAATCAGCCAGTAATGTATTCAAATTAATGTACCTTCTTTTCATATGTCACCTCATTTAAAAAGTACCTACCCAGAGCAATACAGCATTTTGTGACACGTATATAACCCTTTGTAAATGTTGGATCTAATGCAACAGCTTTTTGAGCATCTTCTAGAGCCTTTTTATACATGCCCATCATCATATAACAAGCTGATCTGTTTCCATAATATGATGCATTATCTGGACATAACTTTATGGCTTCTTCATACATTGCTAATGCACCTTTATAATTTTTAAATTTGTACAAATGGTTACCACTTTCTTTCTTTTCTTCGGCCAGTCTGAAAATGTTTTATGATTAAACATAGATAATTGCCGAGTTGATAATACAATTTTCATCATTTCCTTTTATAAATTATGATTTGATCTATTTTTGTTACACATTAAAAAGTAAGGCTATTGAAGAAAAATATAAACAAAAAATATTTATTAAAAGATACAATTATTAATAATATTTAGGTATTACAATAAAACTCAGGATTGAAGCAATATGCCATCAAAATATTTTTAACAGTAAGTAAGAAATAATTATTCATATAAAATTAAAAAACAGTACGAATGTGAGAAATACAAACTTTACAGTAGATTTTCGTTCACCCACATACAATACCAAAGTTACTGTACTGTACCCCTACTACAAGTAGGTCAAACGTCAAGGCACCAAATTTTGGAATATAATATAATTATAAAATTATTATTTTTTTATTTAAGAGTTCATTATTGGTAAACATGTAGACATTGAGAAAAAATACTAAATGATTTTCATTGCTATATTAGTGTACACCTGTTTTTTTATAATACAATTAAGTTACCTTTCCGGACTTTTTGGAACTAAATCGTCGATTGTTAAATCCAATTCCACTACTTCCGGCTCTGCCATTTTTGCTGTTTGTATAATTAAAAGGATATATTTAAATCTAAATAAAATATCCTGTTGTTTTGACGACTGAATCACAAAAGAAAGAAAAGGGTCTCCTAAACTTGTGTTGTCAAAATTATCGATGGTGTTGGGAGTAATAAAATAAAAATAGATGTCATATTATATAGATTAGAAAATGTTTAAGCAGCTAAATTCTACACAAAAGCCATAGACTTTAATATAAGACGGATATTGACGGATATCTTATGAATTTAACACGAGAGAGAAAGACATTTGGGTTGGCTTTTTGTTTTGTAAATTAAATATTGGCCCTAGAGTTACTCTAGGCACAATCAAGGATAGTACCTTAAAACATATACTTACAAGAATGGAAAAAGAAGTATTATTATTTATTAATTAAATAATAGAGATCGAAATTCAATGTATACGAGGTAAGAATTTTTTTGTTAAATTAATTATTTATTATATACAAATGATCTAAATTAAAAGCTTAAAAAATTAAGAGTGTTTACAAAAAGTAAACGCTTACGCCCGTAACCCAGATTGATAGGAAGCGATTATGGATTTCTATTTAGACCTTCTTTAGTATGTTACTAATCTGATCGATAGACGTTTTCTTTGGACGTCCCCTGCCAACGCCAATGTAAATAAATCAACTCAGTCTGTGAGTAAAATAATGCTCGCAGTAAGGGGCCACATCTTTTGGTAATCTGCTAATAAGGCAAGTTTGAAGTTAAGTCTTTAGCCAGCTTTGGCTTTTATTTTGTTTTCCATGGTTTTCCCTAACTAACAATATATTCTTTGATAGAAATTAGTCGGTGTTGTCATTACCATGTCGTATTTGTTGTGTTGGTTGGCTGTTGTTACTGTTATGTCATGTAAATGTCTTATGTCAACCGTTTGACTAATGAGTTGTGTTGTGCCGTTATTTGCACAAATATTTATTTAATGGCTTTACATTTAACAATTTCTTTAGTATTACTTAGGTTTAAAAGTGACATATAATGGGGGAAAAAGTCTTGTCAGTAAATGAACATTACATTAATGGTGAAATAGAATGGCAGCCTTTAGCTCTAACTTTAGTCGAATATCCTAAAGGTATATTATTATTTATATTTAGATATATTAGTATTACGATCTTTGATTAATAGAATATTTAATTTGGGACCGCAAATGGTACTTGTATCTCATACCATAAAAGGATTTGAAGGAATTAAATTGACATTGCTAAAATTTAACACATGCGACTCTTGTTTACTATGCCAGTTTTAGTTACGAAGTTCATCTCGATTTATTTTGAAGTATTTTTGTGTGTTTCTTTTTTAGGTGATTGGGTGGGTAAAATATTTGCACTAATTAGTTTGGCTCCTTTTGGGATTGGAGCTGGATTTATAACACTAATTTTATTTAGACGTGATCTTCATACAGTAAGTTTAAATAACAAAAATATTTTGTATGCTTTTGTTTTTACATAACCATTAGTAATTGTTACTATATATATATATATATATATATATATATATATACATACACACACATTTTGTTTCAGATAGCCTTCTTTTTTGGCACTTTACTGAACGAACTATTAAATATAATATTAAAACATTTAATATGTGAACCAAGACCACTGGCAAGAGGTCATTTATATAATGAATATGGAATGCCATCATCCCATGCTCAGTACATGTGGTTTTTCAGCTTTTATGTTTTATATTTCTTTGTGATAAGGTGAGTCTATTAACAATCAATCTTTAAATATAGAGTAATTTTTATTGAATATTTATAATAACTTCTTTGACAAAATACATAAATCATCAAAGTGATTATGACAATATATTGTACCTCCTTTAGATAAAGGCTTAAAATATAGTGTAATTCAAACTTGATGGCAGCTTCATGGTAAGCTACAAGTGCCTGGTGCAGGTATAGTCAATTTGACAGGAACTCTCCTGTACTGCCAAGGAAAGTAACTGACACACATCCTAGCAAATATAAGACAATTGCGAGTGAAGGAAACACATGCAGGAAATTGCCCTCTCCTGCAGCCCTTTACATCCTGTCGCTATCTAAAATTGTGTATTGTGCAGCGATTTGTGTGACATTCCAAGCTGTCATTCAGCTTAATTTTCTATGTGATATGATTATTAATAAATAAATGCCTTACTCAATTGCAGATTACACCACATAAACAACAATAGTATAATATCTGCACTATGGAGACTGATCATTGTAGGCGGCTGTTTTATGCTGGCTGTGCTAGTGAGCATTGGCAGAGTCTACTTGCATTATCACACTACATCTCAAGTACTAGTTGGTGGCATCATGGGATTTGTATTTGCAACAATTTGGTTTATTATTGTTCATAGAGTTCTGACACCATTATTCCCTCATTTGGTATCTTTGTAAGTGAGATTGAATATGATATATTGTTTTTTTATTACATTTAACATACTTGTTGTAACCGTATTGTAGAATTAATCATTTAATGTTTCGACTCATTCTATGAAAAGTTTATATTTCATGAAATGGCCAATATGTCGGCTACTTCATGATGTGGTCTGGCCCAATCAATGAATAATCAATGTTTGACTATATGAACAGTTAAATGCAAGGATACTCTATAATATGGACAAAAATCATGATCATGATTGTATCATAAAATAGTTACACTGTCCACCATTATAAGCACCAATATTGTTTTTGTAATGCATCATGACGGCGGACAATTATTATGGTAAAAAGTTAATAATAATATGCCAATTGAAGAAAAAATGGGACTGAAACCCATTAAGACACAAAACTAACCAAGATTACTTAGATTAAACAAATTCCAGTGAACAAAACCGACACACAAATATAGTGTGAAAAGTGAGTCTAAGGTGAAATGTGAATTGATCAATTCTACAATATGGCCACGACATATAAACTTTAATAATTCATAACATGAATCATTCATTGTGTGTGTTGATTAGGATGATAGATATAGGTTAAGTATTAACTGGGTAATAAAAGAGAAACTAGTGCAATTCAGGTGGGATTGTATTTAGTCAAGATACAAGAAAAGTTGAGGTAATTTAATATAATTTTTGTTAACGTAAGCAATGTCCATATTCTTTTAATTAATAATAATTCTGGGCTTCATCCTATCTCACAAAGTAACATGTATCTCATAATGATATTTAAGCATATGGTAAAAAAAATTAAAATCCAACAAATATTTCTTATAGCACCTAAATCATTACTAAAATTGTTGTTTATTTTTATTTTTAGGAAGCTGTGTGAAATATTAATGATAAGAGACACAACACTGATACCCAATGTATTGTGGTTTGAGTACACGAAGTCTAGGCAGGAGGCGCGAGCGCGCGGCCGCAAGATGGCGTCCCTGAAGACAACGCAATGACGCTACGCCTGTGAGCGCGCCTGCCCCGCGGCCAAGAAGCGTTCGTGACGCTACGCTGTCGCCGTGGCCTTCGCGCTCATTGGCAGTATAATTTTTATAATAACAGAACCATTCTCTTATATCTTTCCTTGAGGTACGCTTTTATTTTGATATTTGCGTAACTATATGCAATTAATAACTAAAAACTATATAGCAACTATAACTATAAGCAATAACTATGTGAGCTGATTACTGATTTTTTATAAGAATTAAACTATTGCTTGACCACAATACAGGTGGTAACATCAAGTGGTAATATGGTCGAAAAATGATATGCACCAGTTAAGAAGCAGCCTATTCGCTCTTAACTTAAAAATTACGTCCGACCACGTCATAACTGTACGGATACACTAACGCTGGCAACTTGTTCCAATCCTTAGCTATGCGCGCGATAATCGACGATTTGAGTCACTTTGTTCAAACGCGCTGTATATTTACTATGAAAGAATGGAGACCTGTTTTATGACTACGTACGTCTAATGGTAGAATGGCGATGGGGTAATTAATTCGTGTAATGCCCAAAATGTTACCTGTAAAACATGCTGCACCTGACCAGATATGACTGCAATATTCCATACACAGTCTGATCTGTGTTTCATATAAAGTCAAAAGCTGTCCTGGTGTGAACTATTGCCTCACCTTTGAAAGGGCTCCAAGTTACCCAACTACCTTCGCCTCGGATTCAATGAACCGTCCGAAGTTAAGATTCGCCGAGATGTCGCCCCCATTACCTGTTAACCATTGTTACCAATTCATGGGATATATTATGAAATGTTGGCGGTAATTTGAACTAACTCCTTTTTGGTGGTAATTTTGCTTTACCGCGCTTGCTTTATGAAATCTGTAATCTATACAGGATTAGTATAGCCATGGCAGCTTCAATACAATAAATGTATCTTATAAGGGCTATTATTAGCAACATAGTAAATTGTAAGCAGGAATAATAAATTAGCACACATTTTTAAGGTTGTGTCATAGGATAATTAAAAATGAAACTATGAAATTAGCTAAATGGTAATTGCTGCGTTGTATCAACTTATATAGAAAAACCATTTGGATCCAATTCTGCATTAAAAATTTGTAGCCAAGTAGACGTAAGGATTTTAGGCCTTTCTTTACACATAAATTATGATATTTGAAACTTTACATAAAATGGAATTTCAATCATTTTATATATGCTCGGCTTCCACATTTATAGTGATAGGCTCACTCTAATCGATTGACTACATATTACACACATTCCTTTACTTAGATTATCAGGTCAGTGAGAAGACGATAATGTAATTTAATTTTTTAATAGTATAAATAATTTTAAATTTAACATGTTACAGGGCTAAATTATTTAGTTGATATGATGCAGCAGTTTAGCATAATATGTATTAATAATACCCTTACTGCCTTAACTACAATTTCAAAATCATAAAAAGGTTGAATTAAATTTTTTACATAGATTGTATCAAATAGCTGCCTTCAGTAACGGTCAATAAAATACTTTTATAACAAAACTACAAGAAATGATAAAACATAGATAACAACCAAAAACATAATTATTATCATAGCCGTATTGTAAGAACAAATAAAAGTGATTTATATTTTTTTACATAGAAACATAACGTTTTATTAAATTATATGAATGTTGTCATATACAGTAATAAGTAGATTTTGTAACACATGTTTGGTGAGTGGAATTCGCTTATCTCCATGTGACCGTGTCAATTGTTTTATTTTTAATGATTGATAGAAAGTAGATTTAACCAAAGTAAAAATAACGCCTTCCAGTAACCTTTTATTGTTGTCCATTGTTTGCATATTTTTTCATTAAGTATAAGTACAGAAATATAAACGAATAAATAATATTTCAATCGAGTCAAATTGAACTTCTTCTATGTCCACGTGGCTCTGCAGCAGATTTCTTACATAAACTTTTTATTTAGGTTAATAATAAAAAGTTGATTAAGGCCAGATAAAATTGACAATACCTGTAAAACAAGGCCCAATTAGCCTATCTTTAAATAAATTATTCAGCTAGAATAGTTAAGATTGAAAGCTATTGTTATGCTAGGTTACGTCAATAGTATTTTGACATAGTTTATTAATGTTGTCTTGGATATCACCGAATGGACGGTGACCCAGGTGATCAAAGTGGAATAGGAATATTCCACTTTGACTACCTGAAATTTAAATCACCAAGTCATTTGACCTGGGCGATCAAAGTGGAATTGTCTGTCAAATTTATTCAGTGGAATCAAGTCAGCTGAGGCGGCAGGGGTGCGTCTTAATTTTAGTTACGTCTTTATATCACCCAAAACTTGAAGTAGAAAATCTTTACATTTATCTACGTTAACATTTTACTTATATTTATATGTTTACTAAACGATTTTGTTAGTACTTAAACAGTATAATTAAATTTCTGAAAATTCTGAAGAGACTGAAACAGTTGGAAATCTGAAGATGCAAGGTCAGGGCTCTAAGCAGGTACATTAACATATCCCAGAAAAGCTCTCTTATTTTTTGTTATACATATAAATGCGACTGAACCCTATGCACCCAGCGATAAGAGAAATAAATTAAAGACATTATTTATTTCACTTTGATCACACAGGTCACGTGACTAAGATGATCAATGTGGAATAATTATTACAGTAAAGTTTCAGTACAATTGTAACGAAAATGTACAGCTTTGTACGTTTTTATATTCGTACATCCGTCATAATGAAAGTCTTGGGTACGTATTATAAAATATACAGCTTTGTATATTCGTACATACGTCATAATGAAAGTCTTGGATACGTTCCTATTATAAAAAAGCGCGTGTCAGATTCAGATTCCTTGCGGAGAACGGGCTTGACTTAGACTCCTGACCGTAGGCACCTTGGTCTCCTTTACCAACTCCACACAGACGCGTAAAAATACACTTATACAATATGGAGACAAGCTTTATTACTTCAGAAGTGTCAGTCCTCATTGTCATATACGCACGAAACTTAAGTATCAAACTTTCCTGTGTCGGGTTAAAATAGTATAATGGAGATTAGTTCCTGGCTAGACAAGATGGCAAATATTTAATACAGTTTAAATCGCTTTTGTTAGCGTGTTTTATAAAGATCTCGTACGTATTTTTAACTGAAGCAAAACGTTTGTACGAAAAGCCCAAAAAAATGGGATCTTGTACCTATATTTTCCAGTCCAAATACTTGATGGGAAACTGTAATCTCCGCCTACTCTTTTAGCTAAGGCTTGTGTAAGCCTTTACGAGTATATGTATGTATAAGTTTTTTCCAGTCTTCGTCTGATTCTGTAAATATATTTGATATTAATTAATATTTAATTCGTCTGTTTTTATTATGTACTGATGCTTGTAGGCATAATATTTTATAAATTAATAATCCACTTAACATGCTTTCTTTTACATTAAATTAACAGAAATTGTGACTGATCAATGATGTGAAAGAGAAAAAATAATGATTGAATGATAACATGTCTAAGAAGCATAATGGCAAGGGAGCTGGAGCGACAATTTCTGTACTTCCACGAACTTAAATGCTAATAAGGGCACTTCAATTCAATAATCAGACAATGAGAGCGCGACGCAAAGGAGTGCAGGGAACACAAACTTGTTGTACACAGCTGTCACCTGGACCGGACATCTTCGAGCGAAGTCAATTTTATTTTAAAGAAAACAGTTCAAGTGCAACCTGATAAGATAATCTGAATATGTCACAAGCCGAAGTTACAAAATCATAAATAAAGACTCCGTCGCTAAAAGTAAAAATGCCACCTTTTTACTATCTAATCCTTAAAATCCAGTAGGTCCGCATGACGCTCGAGGATGTACAAATTTAGTATCGTCGGCGCCCCTGCTGCAACAGCTGATAATCTTGCGAAACGGAAATGTGTGTCACGGACAAGATGCTGTTTACCTTTTATTTTGTAAACAAAATCGTAGATAAATATATTATATGTTATGGTATGCTCAATACATTTTACGTTAAGCATATAATTTTTAGGCAAGAATATAGATTAATGATGTATTATTATATAAGGATTTTTTGAAAAAGGAATAGTACATGCTTAGATAATATTGTATTTAATTAGTAATTAACATTTTACTTGGAATGATTTCAAATTATTACTATTACTCGCATAAAGTACGTATAATTTCTGTTATATTGTTAAGTAAGGACGCATTTACAAAATGTTAAACGACCAAAAATCTTTTCGTTTCCAATAGAATTAGAGAAACAATTAAGCGATAATTAATACTCATAACCATTCACGAAAACCAGATGTCCAGATGATGGGGTAGAAAGAAAAATTTGGAAGGGCATTTGACTTGATGGAGCGGAGAGTTATGGTCTACATCATGACAGCTCTCCGTGAAGTTATGGTACTACATCGATCTGACTGACTGATAGTAATGATAAGCAAAGCGTGACTCTACTGTAATTAATTGACGTTTAAGATTTTTAAAGTCAGAAAGCCAATGTTAAACCTAAAAACACCGAGTAACCGATTATTGTTTCATGCGGATTAAAAACAAACCAAGGAACAAAATCAGATTTTTGTGAATACGTCCTTCTATCCCAATTGCAAATTAAATTTTATCATGATATTATCACTATGAAATTTATAAAATATGTTTACTTATTAATTTTATTACAGTTCATATTTCAATTAGTTCTTTAAATATTATAAATTTTCTAGATTAAAATAATTTTTTACATAGTAAGCTATTTAATTGTTCAATATATGTATTTATGTAATACTAATTTCATCGTATTAGGGAAAAGATCCTTAAAAGTTTTCCAATATTTTAAAGTTATATATTTTAATGGCACAATATAATTTTTGGATGGCAAAAGAGATCACTGGTTTTGTTGTTCTGCAAGTGGTTTTGAGATACAAACGAACAAGCGGCTCACCTGATGTAGTTTACCACCACTATACTCGTGTCAAACACTCGCTACCCGTGGTGCCATAAATCATCGCTACACTAGGAACAGGCACGCCGGTGCATTAATTTTCGATAACCGTTTATCTTTTCCCGCTGCGGCGCATAGTATTATTATCGACAGTACATTCGTAGGTTAGACCTGTAATTGTGACAAAGAGACGTAGGCACTGTCGTATTCCCACACTTTATTACCCCACTGACAGCGGGTGTTTCACACCGAGTATAGATTAATTTATACGAGTATATCGGAGATGTCAAAAGTACGAAGTGCAGAGGATGTCAATAGCACGAAGTGCACGGACATAGATTTGCGACTAACTTCGGTTGACATGGGGACGGAAGCGTTATAAGGCCACGGCTTCGTCAGTCTGGGCAGCCGTGGAGGTTCGTAAGGGTTGGTCGGCGGGCTATCCTTCAGCTAAAGCGCTTGGCAAACAATATCAGCATGCTCACCTCACCAGACACTTCTTTCTCGCCTAGTCCCGACATATATTTTATCGCATCAAAAGGATTGCCACAAATCAAAGTCGTGCTGTGTTTTCTTTAATATTTTAAGTATTTCTTCATAACTCATTACCAAAATTCCGTCTGTGTCAAAATACGTCTAAAACCCTAGCGGAAAAAATGCGAACCAGTACGATAATCAATTTTACGTTACTCAGAAGTGTTGGCAACTAGATGGCGCTTTTAAATCAATAACAATTTTCTCAATACAAAGAAAAGTGTTGACATTTAAAACAAAATAACATTAAAATTTTGAAAGAAAATCTATACATATAATAAAATGTTACTGATCGCTGTCTGTACATGGAAGAAGAAAAACTATTATCCCCCAATAAACGCAATAAAACCCAAAACAATGATAATTACAATTTCTGTCTGCGTGATTGTGCGCGCTTATCTCAGACACGGCATAACCGCTTTGAGTGTTTGTTTTATCTCAGACGGTTCATAAATGAAAAAGTTACATAAATTTAAAAGAATCTTTCAAATATTTGTTCGATAAAAATGCTATAAAATAGCTGTATCGTTGTGTAGGTTGAAATTTGTTGATGAGGGTAGGGTAGAATTTAAGTAGGTAATATCATTGCATTTAAGTAAAATTGCAAATTGGCGGGTGAAACCGCGGTAAAAACCATGAGCAGGTCGTCATTGAAAAGTTGTTGTGGCGCCGTACTCTCTCACCAAGTGAAATTAAGGATGCGGGTAAAAAGCGGGCGAGCGAGCGGCGGGAACACCGAGGTGATCAACAACGCCCATGGACATCCGCTACATCAGAGGAACTGCAGATGCGTTGCCGGCCTATGATAAAAAAAACCGTTCCACAGCGCGGCTGTGCGTGCGTAAAAACTTCGCGAGAACCACACTGTTGAGGAATGCCAGCCACCCAGGTGGTGTCGATGGTACCTAGCGGTCTGTCGTGTCGTCCTATGATGAAACTCGGCGGCAGGAATCGTTCCAAACAGTTCTTCGAAACACTCTCCGTGGTATATACGATAAAAAATGCAGAGGGAAGTGACGTCCCTCCGCAAGGCCAGAGTATAAAGCTGATCAGCAAGAAATCGGTCGTTGACGATTCTAGTCGCTCTCCGTTGTATTCGGTCAAATGGAAGAAGCTGGTATTGGGGTGCTCCCGCCCAGAGATACCGGTATTTCAACTTGCGCCTTGTATAACTGAAGGCGGTGGCCCGGCTGAAAATACAGAGTACGCCCAGCTTTTTTTTAATTTATTTTTGCATGGAAGACTTACAGCTAAAATTTAAGCATTAATATAGTAATTGTACAGCCAATAACAAGTCTTCACTTATAGATACAGATTAACAAATTTAGAAATGTGAGCAAAGCATCAAAAATTCAAACAGTAAAAAGTGTAAAAGTAAAAACATTTTAAACGACAAACACATAAGGATATAAAAATAGGTAGAAAAAAGATACTTATTCCTTAACACAACTATATTAATTAAAGAACTCCGATCTCAAACATTTACTTGCGGTAGACACACTAGTTGAAAATAGATCCAGATTGTACTGCTCACAAAGCTCATTGAAATGCCTGCTCGCACGAACCACATAGGCGTTCTGCCTATAGTTAGCTGAGACAAACGGTAAACGATAAACGGTAAAGATAAACGGTGACCCACGAGGTACGTTGAAAGATATCTTAGCTAATAACTCGGGGCAATCATTGTCATATTTGAGAAGTTAAAAAAAAGAATAATAAATCAGCAAATTTGCGACGGTGAGCTAACGGTAATAAATGGAATTTTTTGCAAAGTGGTATATAATCTTTAGAATGATATGGAATTCTTTGATAAAAGCAGAGGAACTTAATAAAACGTTTCTGAATATGTTCTAGTCGGTCAATATATTTGTGGTAGTGGGGATTCCATACTTGCGATGCGTACTCTAAATGACTTCTGACGTAGGTACAGTACAGTATTTTGAGAGTTTTAGCTTCAGTGAAGGATTTAGAGAGACGCATAATAAACTCAAGAGACCTAGAAGCTTTTTTGACGATAGCGTCAACATGCATGTCGAATAATAAGTTGCTGTCGTGGTAAACGCCTAAGTCACGTATATACTTGCACCTAGGTAAAGTTTGACCTCCCAGCGTGTAACTAGTGTCAAGCACTGAACGCTTTCTGGTGTCCGTAATTATAGAACACTTTGAGGGATTGAGATCGAGTTTATTTATGTGACAATACTCTTCTAGTCGACATAAATCGGCTTGAAGTGCAGTCATATCTTCTAGTGATGATAATGCGGCAAAGATTTTCATGTCGTCAGCAAAACATAATAGGTTTGACGATTCGAGACAAGAGGCGATGTCATTTACTTAGATTATAAATAATAATGGACCAAGCAATGAGCCTTGCGGTACACCGCTGGGCGCAGTTACCCAACTAGACATATAGTTATATAGCACAACAGCCTGTGATCTATTGGCTATGTATGATGAAAACCACCGATCTACCCTTATACCAATGTTGCTAAGCTTTTTCAAAAGGATGTCGTGATCTCTGCGGTCAAATGCTTTCCTGTAATCAATTTAGACATCTACCTGCTTACCACAGTCCACAGCATCAGCAATGAACTCATTAAAAAGCGTGAGATTTGAAGTGTGGACCGGCCTCTTAGAAAACAATGTTGAAGGGGATTAAGGGATATTGCTGTGGCCGAGTATAACTGATCATACACAATTTTTTCAAAGACATGCAATGACACAGAGTTTAGATGTAGGTCTATAATTAGTTATTTCTGTTTTTAGACCTTTTTTGTGCACAGGCGTAATGTACGCGGATTTCCAGATACGTGTGAACTATGCACATCTGCAGAGACTGCGAAGAGAAGTGATATAGGCAGTGAAATCGTCGAGGAGCAACCTATAAGGAGATGGGGCGAGATGTTGTCAGGGCCTGCTCCTTTAGATGCATCTAAATTACGCAGGACGTCGGTTACCTTGTCCACGTGCACCTCCACGCGACAGATATCTGACAGTGACGATGCTGTTATAGAATTTGAGGGAGGGTTCAACATTAAATTACTATTGTTACTAGCGCAAGGATTGAGAAAAGTTGAGTGGAAAAATGAAGGGAATGCCTCACAGATTGCGCTGCCATCAGAAAACGGTTTATTATTATGGACAAGTGTACAAGGAAGAGTATTCGAATTAATGAAGATTAAGATCGAAGAAATCGGTTTTTAACAAAACTTAACAAAGGCCTTGTTTCCAAGTGACCGCAAAACTGAACGTCACTCGATATGTCAACGCCGAGAATACCGATACTGGCTGTGACAACCAGGGGAGTGCCCTCGAAACGAAGATCCGATGAAGAAGAGA
This sequence comes from Papilio elwesi, assembly GCA_029849275.1. Taxonomy (NCBI): domain Eukaryota; kingdom Metazoa; phylum Arthropoda; class Insecta; order Lepidoptera; family Papilionidae; genus Papilio; species Papilio elwesi. The sequence goes on along the minus strand of CM056687.1, from coordinate 5,596,139 downwards.
TGTTTTTAGCGGTAATGGCGCAGACTTGTCTTTATGGGATTGCAATCAACAAGACTTTGTTGTCCCCAATTTTGGATCTCGCTGCCAGGCTGTATTAGAGGGGGGGGGGAGGGGGCTCCGGCACGCACACTCCTCAGACGAAACGCGGAATCACATCCACTTCACGCCTGCATTCTGTGTGGTTGTGGTATTTCACCGGGCGAGCGGGCCATTCGTGCTCCAGCAAATGCCAGATGCGGGACCTATATTTATCGTAACAAAAACGAAACATTACTTTATTATTTCTCTTTATTTCATTTATACATTACTGATTTTATGAGACTAAAAAATATGTGGAGCATTATAAACACCGAAAAACAGTAGACTGTCATTAAGATAGATACATAGACAGCTAAAGGACTGTAAAAGTGTAATCACTGATGAGAGAGATGACATTGTTAAGTTTGTCAAATTAAGGAAACTACCTACCCTTAGCAGCAAGAAGCTCACGAATAAATGACGTTAATAACGTACTGAAATGACTAAAAAGTACAGATTGGAACATTCCGCCTGTGCAATATTTACTTTTAACATTATAATATTTCCGTTACCAAAAGCATAGGTATATAAGATATTAGCTGGCCCGGCAACCTTCGCTCCGCCCTTTAATTAATAGATGGTTCACTATTTTGACGATAATAGCTTAGAAATAAAGGATATATATACAGGTTGTCCCAAAAGGTTACGTACATAGGAAGGGGGATGATAGGGGTGGTCACAAGGGTCACCAGAAAAATAAAATAAAAATTCCCCTCTGGGTATTAAAAAAAATAAAGGGCATTTTTTAAAAACTTAAAAATTGTACACCTTCTGGGGCAATTTTGTAACCAATGACCTACAAATATTGCTACATTTAAAAAAAAAGCTATTATGTTATCGTTAATAACCCTTTATCAATATGAAATAAGAAAAACAATACAACTAACAAAGATTTTAAAGAAAATTAAGTTCTTGTCCAGTCAAGAACTAAGTAATTACGATTTCAATCAACTTCCTCCAAGTGTACTGAAAAAAAAAGTACTATGCAACTCCTGCGAGTAACTTAAAAAGATGGGTAATTTTATTACAATTCCAAAATGGTATAATACTTGCTTAAAAAAAATCATACTAGGACATTTAAAAATATTTTTTGCGAACAATACCCCTTCAAAACAAAACATACCAATAAAACAACAGTCTCAAATTCGTACGCAAATACATTTTTAAATGTCTATTCTCTTCCTTAAAACTTAAAAAGACAGGTAATTGTATTGCAATCGTTTTAAATGTAACTAAAAAATAAACAATATTGCAATTATTTATTCAAATAAAATGTTCGAAATGTCTACCACCAACATAAATACACGCCCTGCATCGTTTCAAATATGAACGGGAGATATGGCGAGCAAATCTTCTATTATTAATTGATTCCGCTGCCTCTGTGATCCTCGCCCTCAAGTCAGCCAAGTCCCTGATGGGTTTTCCATAAACTTTTTCTTTTATAGCACCCCAGTAAAAGAAGTCTAACGGGCTTAAATCGGGTGAACGAGCTGGCCACGCTATAGCACCGGCCCTTCCACCTACCAGGGTATTCTTCGTCTAGGAAATCCCTTACAGGCCGTGCATAATGTGCTGGGCACCCATCATGCTGGAACCACATATTCCTGACTGTTTCTAGCGGCACATGCGAAGCGTACTTACACTTCTTACGAAACGAACTACCAAATCTGTTGGAAGATGTGCCGCTAGAAACAGTCAGGAATATGTGGTTCCAGCATGATGGGTGCCCAGCACATTATGCACGGCTTGTAAGGGATTTCCTAGACGAAGAATACCCTGGTAGGTGGATGGGAAGGGCCGGTGCTATAGCGTGGCCAGCTCGTTCACCCGACTTAAGCCCGTTAGACTTCTTTTACTGGGGTGCTATAAAAGAAAAAGTTTATGGAAAACCCATCATGGACTTGGCTGACTTGAGGGCGAGGCTCACAGAGGCAGCGGAATCAATTAATAATAGAAGATTTGCTCGCCATATCTCCCGTTCATTTTTTAAACGATGCAGGGCGTGTATTTATGTTGGTGGTAGACATTTCGAACATTTTATTTGAATAAATAATTGCAATATTGTTTATTTTTTAGTTACATTTAAAACGATTGCAATACAATTACCTGTCTTTTTAAGTTTTAAGGAAGAGAATAGACATTTAAAAATGTATTTGCGTACGAATTTGAGACTGTTGTTTTATTGGTATGTTTTGTTGTGAAGGGGTATTGTTCGCAAAAAATATTTTTAAATGTCCTAGTATGATTTTTTTAAAGCAAGTATTATACCATTTTGGAATTGTAATAAAATTACCCATCTTTTTAAGTTACTCGCCGGAGTTGCATAGTACTTTTTTTTTCAGTACACTTGGAGGAAGTTGATTGAAATCGTAATTACTTAGTTCTTGACTGGACAAGAACTTAATTTTCTTTAAAATCTCTGTTAGTTGTATTGTTTTTTTTATTTCATATTGATAAAGGGTTATTGACGATAACATAATAGCTTTTTTTTTTAAATGTAGCAATATTTGTAGGTCATTGGTTACAAAATTGCCCCAGAAGGTGTAACATTTTTAAGTTTTTAAAAAATGCCCTTTATTTGTTTTAATACCCAGAGGGGAATTTTTATTTTATTTTTCTGGTGACCCTTGTGACCACCCCTATCATCCCCCTTCCTATGTACGTAACCTTTTGGGACACCCTGTATATATATATATATATATTTTATGGAAGAAAGTGACAAACTAGCCAGCGGATCATCTGGTGTTAAGTGAACGCTACCCATAGACATCCACAAGCAAATGTGTTGCAGATGCGTTGCCTACCTTTAATGGGCAGGAGAGGGGGATACACAGGAAAAAGGATATTGCCTTTTCCCCGTTAACCTCTACCTGTCCCATCCTCTTCTCATTCCCATCCAATCCTTATGAGGAAAGGCTGGGAATGGGAAGAGGACTGAAATTAGGCTTCCGGCACCTCACACATCAGACGAAACGCAGAGTACTTCTACTTCACGCCTTTTTCCTGTGAGGTCGTGGTATTTCACCGGTCGAGCCGGCCTATTTGTGCAACAGATTTTGTTGCGGGCTTTTTGTAGGACTATTTAAGGATAACACTAACGGTTTTGCAGCGCACGCCAGAATAGGTCGCATAAGGCTGATTTTTTCCTCCTAATTTGACCCTTATCGCTATATTTTGGTCAATTCACACAATATCTTTATAAATTAAAAAATATATATTGATAAGTGTATATTACCTATGTATATGTATATTTATTGTATATGGAATATATCACCACACATCCAAACCGACAAATTATAAAATAACAAAAGAAAAGGGAACTCAACCGATAGTAACACTTTTCACTATAGAAGTAACAGAAAAAAATCAAGAAGTTGAAAAACGAAAAAAGTCCAGGCCCCGACAATATCCATGAGGCCATAAAAATTGGGGGACATCTTCTCGTGGCCCCCCTCACTTCTATGATTAATAAAGTACTTGAAATGAAAGAGCCTAAAAACTGGGCCAGGTCTAAAATAATCATCTTGTACATGAAAGGGGACCCAACTGACATTAACAACTATCGACCTATCAGCTTACTTCCAACAATATATAAATTTATCGCAGTGTTTAGATAAACGATTAGAACCGATAACAATGTTGTGCAAAAAAAATAGAACAGGCAGGCTTCTGCCAAGGTTACTGTGACATAGACCATATCTATACCTTAGACCAAGTAATAGAAAAGTATTCCGAGTTTAATGAGACAATATATCTTACGTTCGTTGACTACACAAAATCCTTCGACTCTATTTCTCATGAAAGCATCTGGGAAGCACTAGAGCAACAGAACCTACCGAATATAAACATCAACATAATCATGGACATATACAGAAAGGGTGCAAGTCAAGTAAAACTAGATCAACTAGGCTCGGAATTCAAGATCTATAGAGGTGCGAAACAAGAATTCCCAATATCACCAAGCCTCTTTGTATCAGTTCTACAAAATATAATAAAAGACATAGAATGGGACAGAAAAGGAATAAATATAGGTGGAAAATACCTAAGCAACCTTAGATTTGGGGACGACATAGTTCTTTTTGCAAACACGTCAAACAAATTGGGAATACAAGACACAAAGACGAAATTGATCGACGAATAAACATGGCTTGGAGAAAATACTGGACTGAATTATTTTTATCATTATATATGTATATTTAATTTTATATAAATATTGCAAAGTTTCATTAAAATCCATTCTATAGTTCTTGCGAAAATGAATTACTAACATTCATGCTTACAAACTTTCGCATTTACAATATTTTTAGACGTGTGACATCTACCACCAACCCGCACCGGGCCAGCATGGTGGATAAACAGCTCATTCCATCTCTCGGAGAGGAGGCCTTTGTCACTGTAGTGGGAAACATTCTAGAAAAGGCTAATTTATTATTATTATTATTTTATTAATATGATTATTATTATGTTACATAAAGAAGTGCCGGAGCTAAAAAGTTCAAAATTAAATTACTTTTTACATTTTAATGTTTCAAAAAAAATACCCTCTCTTGCTGTTGTTCAAATTGATATGATCTAATAAAAGTATACACCACACAAGTAAAATAAACTTTCATATATAAAATGGCACTCTAAATGTAAACCCTTATTATTGTTTAAGCATTAAGCCATTAATGGTTAACAATATGCTTATGAATAATCATCATCTTCATTCATTGCTTTATTGGCCGCCGGAGGAGGCACATAAGGTTGTGGCACACCTTCAGGTCCCACCAGGCCCTGTTGCTGTAGTAATAACCACTGTTGTTGTTCTTGTTTGGCTTGTTCTTCACGAGCCTGAAATTAATATATTTGGTGAAATTGAATCAACATTATGTTACCTTGCCGGCCTTCTCCAAGGCTTACTTGTAAATTTTTCTCAACTAGTGAACTTCTGCAAAACTAATGAGATAGTATATCTATAGTCAGACTTGAGAGGTACCATCTCTAGTTATTGACTAATTCTGATAGACTAGTCCTATTTTGAGAAAAGAAACCATATATATATATATATATATTCTATATTATTAAATATCCAATTGGTTTGGTTTTAGGTTTGGAATGAAAAGCATAAAGTAGTTACTAATAAAACAAATTCCTGTTGCAAAAGTGAGTGGCACACACGGCCATCTGATCCCAAACTAAGCAGAGCTTGTGCTATGGCAACCAGATAACTGATGTACTACATATACTACTTTTCTTTTGTAAATACACACTTAAATAGATAATTACATCCAGACTCAGGACAAACAGACATGTTCATGCACACAAATGTTTGTCCTGGGTGGGAATCGAACCCACGACCTGCGGTGTGAAAAGCAAGTATCTTACAAACCACGCCAACCGGCCCGTCAAATATATTGATCAGATTAGTAACATAATAAACAAGGGGCAATATAAGGAGAACCCATAACTGATGAACTTGTATGCGTAGATGTATAGATGTAGAAGCAAGAGACGAGTGCCATGATCACACCTAATGGAAAAGCATGTACTCTGCCTACTCCTCTGGGTTACGAGTGTGAGCATTTATATATTTTATTTATTTATCCACATATTTACATGGAGTTGAACATGATATAAAAATATACAAAAGACAGGATTATAATATACAGATCCCTGTTAAAAAAAGAGTTGAAGAAGCATGGGAAAATAAAATAAATAAATTCAACACCAACTTTATTGGTCTGAATTTATAAAATCAATTCATAAAAATTTAGATTTATATACTCTATTTCATAGATGCACATTCACATTTATATGCAGTTTAAAATAAGGATAAAATTGTAAATTATATGACATGACATGGAATTTTCTTGAGCAGTATAGTGACTATTATAATTTTTTTATGGATGCAACATGAGGTTATTAGTTTTAAAACCTAAGTCACCTACAAGCTCACTCATCTTGTGAACTTGGTCTTTGTACACCTAACATGCAAGGAGCTCAATCAGTTTTACAGTCTTCATGTTAGTGACCAAAAATTATTAATTGATGTTTAGTAAGAAAATTGCATATATAGGACTTTTTACTGTGCGAAAGTATATTATTTCAAGAGCTTTCCTGTTGATAATTATGTAAATGAGGTCATACATCAGTATAAAATTTATGGTGAAAACAAAAAAATCGTGAACATAGAATTTAGCTACAATAAACTATATACTCAAAAGTCACCACCATGCTTATTCAATAATGAAAAAATATAAGAAAATTATAAATTGGTTACCTTTGCAAAAAGTTCTTGCTGTTGTCTTAACAATTCTTCCTCAGGTATTCCTAAATTTTCTAAGCGGGTACTTTGTCTTCTTCTTTTAGCAGCTACAGCTTTGCAATCCTTCAAAACCGCTTCTGCTTCCACAGTGTAGTCACTAAATCCTAATCTGTCTAAAGCTATTAAAAAAATGAGCAATTATGCATTACTTTTGCAGATGTTATAACTGACTAAAGCATACATCGTAAACCAGAACTATCAGACTAGCATAAAAGTTACTAGTGTAATCATATTAACACTTTCCACTATTTCAGAAAGCTATTTTACTGACTGACAATGTTAAAAATTTGAACATATCTAATTTGTCAAGGTGATAGAGTTATACAAGAGATTTTTTAATTCAGATTTTGTAATTCTGTGTATAAGTTTGTTTTAAAATCGCAAATATCGCCGTTTTATTATCTATACATGTATCTTTATTAACGTTCTGCTTAATAGTAAAACAAAACTATTTTAATGAATACCTGTAAGTACATGTTCTGCATTAATTGTTTTTTTGTTACTTTCATTACATACTTCATTTGCTTCTGAACTAAGTAGATGAATAAATTCTGTGCAGCAACTTAAAATTAATTCTCTTGATTCGAAAGCCACACGAACAGACGGCACTAATTCCTTAATCATTTTATTTATACTTGCTCTTGGAAGCGTGAGCTCATCTTCCTCAGAAGGTGGAGGGCACAATTCCCGTTCTGGACTCCCCATTTTTGTAAAGTACTTAAGGGAGTAAAATTATTATATTCATTCAATTTCTTTTCATGTTACTTCGTACTTTCTTAATGTTATGATGAACTATAAATGATATAGTTTGATTTGCATCTCTGCAGAGAATACTAGATAATACTCATGTCTTCCAATTCCCTTTTCGATTATTCGATCGATTAGATTAAGAATTAGAACCATAGATAAATTAAAAGAGAAAAGACTCAAAGAGCAAGAGACAAGAAAAACAAGTTTGACAAATTGTAATGTTTGTATTTTATATCTTCCTTGGCGTATGTACTTAACTATTTAACACTTTTATTTATTGTCTACTAGTGGACCCGCCTCGGCTACGCTCGGGTACCACTAATTATGTTGATCCGATCGCTACTTTCATCGAAATCGGTCCAGTCGTTTCGAAGTCTATAGGCCTATAGGGAACATACATACTTCACTTTTTGTATGCTATTTTTTTCATGAAAAGTATTCCGTGTTACTACTTGTTAGTTTTCGCGTGAAAGCGTAATAAACAAACTTACATTATCATTTATAATATTAAGTAGGGATTGGCTCAGAGTAAGAACCTGAAGCACTTCATGTCGCTGAAGTGAAACGTGCACACATTTATATTTTTCCTTTGTGTGTACTGGGCTAGGCTACAATTACAAAATGAAACAAACAAGGCTTCATGAGAAGCTCAGCTGAGACGGCTTCTATCTTTTCCTCCCATCACAGTTTTTATATAGAAATTATTTCATATATAAAATAATTCATATTCAGATTATTGTTATATCCACTCACGTCCATAACCCAGAGGGGTAGGCAGAAATAACGGATTATCGCCCTTCTATAGTATGTTACTAATCTGTTCGATGTAAGTTATCCTTGGACATCCCCTACCAACACTGCCACTCGCTTTTGCAACATGAATTTGTTTCATTACGCTCTCTTCATTCATCCTTTCAACATGGCAGAACCACCGAAGCATACCTTTCCTCACTTCTAGTCACAACATCCACTTTTAAGTCACACTTTTCCCTTATAACGCTATATAATCCCAGCAATCAACGTCACGCCTTACATCTTAAGGATTGCATCTCAACGGCATTAACTCTACTAACATGTTTTTCCTGCCAAACCAGCTCTCCATTCCATACATTAAAGTAGGGACTGTGTATTGCCAGACAAGCCTTCTTAAACACATGCTGACCCTCGCTACTGTACCATTAGCCCCATTCATTTTATTTTTCGTATTCAATCGTCGTCCTCAAATCTTTAATTATATATTATTTTTTACTTTAATTATATATAATTATGTGTCCATCCCATCTCTTCTATATATCCTAAATACACAAATTGAAGTGAATATTTATATATATTACTGTCCTACGTTGTTTTCTTTCAAACACCGTAACTTTCATTTTAATAACAATGACAATGTGAAGCGAACGTAGATCCACAGATTAATAGTGTTTACAACGTACGCAACGTAGATCTATACATTGACATTGTGAGAAACCTACCTTGTATCGCACGATTTGACAGTGGAAACCCACGGTTAGGTTATTTATTTATTTTATTCACTAAGCAAGAAAAATAGAATCTCTGATAGATGTTTTACTGAATCAATTGTTATTTGCGTTAGTGCTGATTCAAAATGGCTTTAACTTTCATCGTGCAAGCAGAGTGTGGTGTAACAAGAGCTCGTGCCGGCTTAATGAAATTACCCCACTGTGATGTTCGCACGCCAGTATTTATGCCAGTTGGAACCCAGGTTTTTTCTATTATCCTCGAAATATGTATTTGACATATAAAAAGAAACCTCATTTTTTTAAAAGCTCAAATTGTTCCAGGGTACAATGAAAGGACTGCTACCTGATCAGTTATTGGCTTTAGATTGTGAAATAATTCTAGGTAACACATATCATTTAGGTAATCGACCTGGCACACAGGTTCTCAAAAAAGCTGGAGGTCTTCATAAATTCATGGGTTGGAATAAGTCACTTTTAACAGATTCTGGAGGTTTCCAAATGGTTTCGTTATTGAAACTTGCAGAGATTAAAGAAGAAGGAGTAAAGTTCAAATCTCCATATGATGATTCAGAAATCATGTTAACTCCAGAAAAATCAATTGAGATTCAAAATTGTATAGGTATTGTTCTAAAATACTAAATTCAAATTTGCACTGTCACACCCATATACAAAGACAACAAAAATTATATTTTCCAACAGGTGCTGATATAATTATGCAGCTTGATGATGTGGTTCAAACAACATTCCAAGATTATGACCGTATTAAAGAGGCTACAGAACGAACAAGTCGTTGGCTTGATAGATGTCTTAAAGCACACAAAAGGCCTACAGAACAAAGTATATTTCCTATTGTGCAAGGCTTGTTAAATAATGAATTGAGACTTAAAAGTGCAAAAGACCATATGACAAAAAATGTTAACGGTTTTGCAATAGGAGGACTAAGGTTATTGATTTTATTATACAAAAAATATATTTATACTGACTGTAACTTTTTACTTGTAATTCTTCTAATTTCTTTTGCAGTGGTGGTGAAGCAAAAGATCATTTCTGGCCCATGGTTAGTTTAGGAACTGAAGTGTTGGATAGGAATAAACCCCGTTATTTGATGGGGGTAGGTTTGGCTGTTGATTTAGTTGTATGTGTTGCTCTTGGTATTGATATGTTTGACTGTGTTTCTCCAACACGAACTGCTGTAAGTATTCAATTACAAACCTAATGTACCTCATATTATTACTTTAAACACCAGGTCTTGTAGCACCTATTAAATTTTTCAAGTGCAATTATTTCTGATGCATATAAAAACTTATAAATATAATTTTTTTATAAATAATCTCTTGAAAACAAGATTAATAGTAGAGATCCAAACATCAAGTGCAATTTATCTAATAATAACCCATTGATGGACATATTCTCTCTTGTAACTTTATATATAATTATTATGATGGAAATCAGCTATACACTCTAAATTCTACAGGTGTTTTTCTTGTAAACTTTTAGAGATTTGGATGTGCCCTTGTCAACAAGGGGCAGCTCAATTTGAAACGTAAGAAGTATGAAACTGACCTCAGCCCAATTGATAAGAATTGTACATGTTCAACTTGTAAGAACTATACAAGAGCATACTTGCATTGTATTGTGTCCATTGAAACAGTGGCTTGCCATTTGATTTCAGTACATAATATTGCATATCAGGTAACAATTTAAAAACATATTTCTCAATAATAACTTCATTAAATTTTCTGTTAGTAGCTAAATAACCAATCCAATTCTTAATTGTTGATAAAAATGATAATGATATTGAATAATAATTAATATTCCAATAAAAAAATGCATAGCTCCATATCACCCCCATTTCTGGTGAGGAGTGCATGATGTGAGTATAAGAGTATACCAGACTAATCATTTGTGATAAGATTGGTAATAAGGTTAATTGGCTCTCTCCTAATTGTTTGCTTGTTTTAATATCGAATGAGTAGTGATAAGTAAATTAACTGTAGTATATACTGTTTAAGTAAGACATGATGATAACACATGCGTCATTCCATTTTCCGCACTGGTGTTACTTTTGTAATCATGTCACATGTCACCGACTGTTTATCAGACCCATTTTAATTGGGCTAGGCAAATTCTAAACGGCCGGCACATTCTTAGTTGAACGAATCATTGACAATATGATGTTCCATTTCCAATGACTCTACTGGGGCGAAGTCATTGGACAAAGTACAGTACAGGCATATTGTGAATATGATAAAAATGTTCAACAAAACGTAATGTCTGCACTGATTGGTCCAAACTCGTATCCTGCGCTACTTCTTTTCTTTTTGTGGCAAGCTGTTGCTATGTTAAACGTAAAGTTTTGGTGGGATGTTATTTTCAAATTTTCATTAGTAACTAAAATTATTAACTACATTTACATACTGAACTAAAATTAAACCTGTTATTTATTTTAGCAAGTGTTGGATTCAAAGACAGTGAAAAATGATGATTAGTAATTTTAAGTGGGTAGAAAAGAAACGGCACATTGTCAATAATTCTTTAAAACTGACAATGTGCCGACCGTTTAGAATTTGCCTTTAGATTGTAAAGTCCTGCCCTTACAATTGGTCGGTGAAATATACACATGTATGACAATATTTTTTACAGATGCGGTTGATGAGAGCAATGCGGGAAAATATTATCGATGGTACATTTGTTCAGTTTGTAAAAGCATTCATGAGTGAAGTTTACCCAAATTTAAATTATCCCAATTGGATTGTGAATTCCTTGCAATCTGTTGGAATACATTTATTGCCGTAAATATGTTTTTCAATTACTTATGGACAATAGTTTTCAGAATTGTTTAAGTATATAATAAATATGTCAGGTTTTAAGTTTTTGTGGCTGCTGTCTATTGAATCTAAGAAATTGTACATAATCAGACTTGTACTTTGAGAAGTGTAAATGTTGTCTTCTAGACTTTCAGGACCAATATGCTCTTGCAAGGTTAGAGATTTATGCGACATAGGTATGCTTGTATTCAGTATACATGCAAACCTCTTTTGTAAAGTTAAATTGGTCCACATCAGACATAAGTGTAAGTATCCATCATCAACTATTAGTTTTATGTGTCAATAATTGTGGTGGTGATACACCCACATCATTGGTGTAAATTTAACATCTAAACATATAATAAAATGTTACTGATTGCTGTCTATACATAGAAGATATTTGAGAAAAACTATATATTTATTATTTACTAATATTGGGGGGGGGGGCTTTATAAACGTATTAGAACCCAAACAATGATTAGATTTTTTATCCGTTTGGCGCGCTAATCTAAAAAACGGCTTAACCGATTTGGGTTCGGCTATCACTTTTGTATTGTCGTAAGCTTCGCCGAAAATTTAGTGTTTGTTTTATCTCAATCAGTTCATAAATAAAAAAGTTATATGAATTTAAAGAATCATGTCAAACATTTTTGTACAATAAAAATGCTGTATACTATGAATATCTCAATGCACAATTGAGATATTCATAGCACACGCCACGTATTTCGGAGACGCACGGCTCTCCTTGGTAATGGTAACAGAGTATTTACACGTATGTAGACGATGCTATAAATTCTGTAGCCAGAACCTATATAGTATGGACTATGGTCACAGTTTAAACAGTCATATGTATTTGTTTAGCTTTGCTACCGTCCTGTCGGTGTTCCCACATAAGCGGGAAAAGGGCAGGAGATGATGATGAGATTAGTGTAGTATTTAAGTAGTTTATATCATTTCGTTTGTCAAATTGCAGGGCGGGTGAAACCGCAGGGCACAGCTGGAAATCATATAAAGGAACATGTACACAACAAAAAACGAAAAACAAAATATGTACATTTATGTTGATAATTGGCAGGATGTGGTCTATAAATTACAATCTATGGGACATTTATTTTATTATTGATATTGTTGACTTTACATGAATTCATCTGAATCATTACCATCATAGTTAGTGGTCATATTTTCTGTTCTCATTAAAGTTGCATAACTTCTTAATTCTTGCTCTTCCTTTTTGCGTTTTTCTTCTTCTTTTTCCATTTCCTTCTTTTCCCTTAGCAATTTCTTTTTATCTTCTCTTTCTGACCTATCTCTATTTTCTCTTTCTTGTCTTAAATCAGGAAATGCCTCTTTCTTAGTCTTTTGTAGTCTATTTATGATATCATTTGATCTTTTAGCAACTTTTACTTTCCTTACATCCTTATCTCTATGAAATGCCACTTGACCAACCTGCAACATGACTTGTCATTAGATTCATATTCTCATAGAGCAAATGACATCACCAAAAAACTTATATAGTGAACGTTAGTCTTAAAAAGGTCAGTTATATATTTAGGTTTTTTAAACTTTTACTTGTTGCCAATCATGAAAAATAGATCTACACTTACCTCCATGCTAGGAGTTTTTTTTAGGTTTGACCACATTGTATATACAATATCTATGTCATTCATTTTGTTGCCCATAATAGAATTGGCTTTTACTAATTGACATGCATCATCCAAAACAGAATTTGGTATGTCGTCTATAGTTTGACTCTGAAATATTTTTAATTTGTTATTAGCCTTACATTTTTAATTATTTTATTTTTGTTGTTGATAGCAGGTCATGTTGACAATTAAAATTAGGATCAGGAATTTATATTTTTTTTTCTTGTAAGCCCTTGAGTCGTTTGGATTGAGCAATATGACTTTCAGAGCACGGTCAATTCCATACTAAGGTTTCATACAAAGTATACACAGAAAAAACTTAGTTATGAAATACTATTAAAATATCATCTACTAATATCTATGGAACAGCTCTTTTTAATTGACATTGTGAAGTCAAAATACATACATAGAAAAGTTTTACAACTAAATACACTTTTGAAAATAAAAAAGACTTGACTTGAATGGCACGTCATACCGTTATGATTATCCACAAAAATATGGTTCAAGTTTATTACTATACATAATTACAGCATTAAAATGACGATTACACCCTCATTGATGAATGGTATGAATACTTACATATTACTGTGTTCTTATATCTTTATATGCAAAACATCTGCATTATTAATTGCAAGAATCACAAATGTTTGTTTTTGATCACTTTACACCAAATAAGATCGACAGAACAGTTAATTACTATATGTACCGTAATAGAGTGTATTTATCATAACAATCCTTATACCATGTCTCGAATGTAATTATAAAATATTTACAGTTTTGAGAAGCAAAACGAAAACATTCCCTCAATATTATGTACTATGTATGTGCCAAATAATTATTATAAAATTTTAACATAAAAATAAACATTACGCTTTAAAGTGGTTTACGAACCGGTGATAAACGTAGATAAACATGTGCTGATGATACTTTATCCACATGGAACCAGACATCTTCGGGCCAACCCCACTTTATCAAATCTTCATCTAAAAATAAATATGTTATTGACAACAGCATAATTTAAAAGAAAAATGTTGTGCTCCTCTATAATTGCGAATGAAAATATTATACTCATAAATCATACTGTTTTTAATATGTCTCATAAAAGCATGAGACTTGTGTGCAATTTAGGTTTTTTTTTCAATACAAGGTACTTAGTTTTTTTTTAATATTCTAGTAGTTTGCGTATGTAAATTATTACATACCCCATAGATACAATTTCATTTGAGTTTTAAGTATGGATGCACTATTAGTTTTCGTAGTATAAATTCCATTATACTCAATAGCATTGGTAAACATGAATTTATGACTGTTTATATTTTTATTTGGAAGCTAGACAAAATTAGAATTACTTACTTTCATGTTTATCTGCACCCATGAATAATGTCACTGGCGGAGCAACTACGTTGCTAGTAAAATAAAAAACCATTCTCAATCCGTATATGTTCAATATGTAAAATTTTATGTAGGTAAGGTTATAAAAACTGTACTATTATATATAATTTATGAGTAAATGCAAGTTATTTTCTATGTCACATTGAAAATATTTTGGCTTGAAACATTGTGATGCGGGTAAGCGGTAGTAGTAGGTTAGGTATATTAGTCTATGTCTAGTCTAGTCAAATCTAATGTTATTACAATTCTCCAAGAACAAGAGCAAATAAGTTTTTTTTTAATCCAAAGAATAAAATAACTACGTTATTAAAATTGAAATGTCTAATATTTGACTATATGCTATGCATGAATGACTATCATCTCCTGTAGTGATGTCGACTCGAGTTTGGATTAACTCGCACCAAATCGAGTTGAATTCTCTCCGTCTTTTGCCGTCTTGAGTTGAATTCTCTCAGACTCTAGTTCCAGCCAAGCCAAAAATAGATAAAGAAATGATTCGACTTCAAACAATAATATCCATTTTTAGGTAGTAAAACTCTCCCAATTTTACTCATATTATAAATGCGAAAGTTTGGATGGGTGTTTGTTATTCTTTTACGCCGAATGGGCTGAGCGTTTCTGGGTGAAAATTGGCACAGATAAGATAATAGTTTGGAATAGAACATAGGCTACTTTATATCCCGGAAAATGTCCAGTTCCCGTGGGATATATTTGATTTTGTTTTTCTAAAAATATCGATACTTTAGGTAACCAAATTTAGTTTAGCATAAAATAAAAATCAAAAGTTTTAGAACAACAACAAAAAATATATCCCTACTTAATACTATACTAATATTATAAATGTAAATGTAACTTTGTTTGTTACGCTTTCACGCGAAAACTACTCAACCGATCATCATGAAACTTTGTACTTGTACTATTCTTGGAGGTATTAGAAGTAACAACAGTATCCTATACTTTTTATGAAAATTTTTTTTTTACGAAAAATAAAAAAATGTTTGTCAAAAAATCTAGCTACTTCAACGCCATATTCCTACTAATATTATGAATGTGGATGTAAGTTTGTTTGTTACGCTTTCACGCGAAAACTACTCAACCGATCATCATGAAACATTGTACTTGTACTATTCTTGGAGGTATTAGAAGTAACAACAGTATCCTATACTTTTTATGACAAAAATTTTTTTTACGAAAAATAAAAAAAGTTTGTCAAAAAATCTAGCTACTTCAACGCCATATTCCTACTAATATTATGAATGTGGATGTAAGTTTGTTTGTTACGCTTTCACGCGAAAACTACTCAACCGATCATTATGAAACTTTGTACTTGTACTATTCTTGGAGGTATTAGAAGAAACAACAGTACAGTATCCTATAGTTTTTATGAAAAAAATTTTTTTTACGAAAAATAAAAAAATGTTTGTCAAAAAATCTAGCTACTTCAACGCCATATTCCTACTAATATTATGAATGTGGATGTAAGTTTGTTTGTTACGCTTTCACGCTCAAAACTACTCAACCGATCATCATTAAACTTTGTACACATATTCTTGGAGGTATTAGAAGTAACATAGGACACTGTTTATGAAAAAAGAATAGTATATAAAAAGCGAAGAAGTGGTACCCGGGCGAAGCCGGGGCGGGTCACTAGTAATATTATAAATGCGAATGTTTATATGTGTGGATGTATGGATGTTTGCAACTCTTTCACTCAAACGGCTAAACGGATCTGGATGAAATTTGGTGTAGGGATAGATTAAAATCTGGAGTAACATGTGGGGTGTGATATAAAAATGTTTCGAAAGTCTATAATATATCTTTATTTCTTCAACCGAACAAATTATGTCGTCTTCTTCGTACGTCTTCCATTATTTGACAACTGTCACAACCCCAAAGAGAATTTGTATAAAAATAAAAAGTAAAAAAGTAAACTCTTAACATATTCAAATTTTATCTTTATACCACATATATATATATTTTATCCCAGATAAATGTACGGTTCCCGTGGGATACGTTTTGTTTTTTTACGGGTGCATATCTACATATATAAAAGACGATGTTCCGTATAGATTCCGAAACGGCTATATGGGTGAAGCCGGGGCGGGTCACTAGTATAGTAACCTTATAATTAATATTATAAATGAGAAAGTTTGGATGGATGGATGTTTGTTACTCATTCACGCCGTTTGGGCTGGGCGGATTTGGATGAAATTTGGCACAGAGAAAGTCTAGAATACCACATAGACGTAAAGTACACCCCTGAAAAATGTACGGCTCCTGTTATATAACTATAAACATCGATAGATAAATAAAAACCTTGCGCAACGACATTTAATCTTATTTTACTAATATTATAAATGCTAAAGTTTGGGTGGACTACATGGCGCTTTCAGAGAGCATCTTATGTGTACTGATAAATTGAATTAAGTGTCTGTTTGAATGGAACTTATAAAGAAAACGTGATGTATGGGTAACACGAACGGATAAGGTACGAAACGAGTATATTAGGGGAAGCGTAAAAGTAGCGCCTATGATAGACAAATTAAGAAGCGAAAGAGTAGCATTGAATGGACATGTTATGAGTAGGAAACAATTGGACAAATAGAGTTTTAGTCCTGAGTGTGGAGGGGTATGTCGGTAGGCGCAGGCTTAAGAAGAGATGGACGGATCGCGTGAAAGGTCACATGAACTCGAGTTCAACCCGAGTTACGTGAATTTTAACTAGGGTTAAATCGAGTTTTGTTTTTTCTGAGTTGGCGCATCACTAAACTCTCGTATCCACAGACCACACAGACCACAATTCTCTTTTAACTCTCACGAGTTACGAGATGAACACCAACTTCATAATTTAAAAACATAATTTTAAACAAAATAAAAACCTAAAAGAATATGTAAATTCAAAAACAACATATGCACTAATATGTAAAAAATAGTTTTACGTAATTTTAAACATAAAAATAAATTCTAAAAAGACATTTATTTTTGAGCATGGCTTAAGAAAACTATTTTCCATATAAATGAATTTATACTATACTAGTGACCCGCCCTGGCACTAACGTACAAAATAAAACATAAAACATGAGTATCAAAATTAGGTATGTTTAACCCTACCAAATATCGTCTAACGCGGTTAAAGATGTTTCCAGTCAAAATAAGTATGTTTCGCATGTTGTTCACGTGAACCTATAACATTTTCCTCTACCAATATCGTCTACCTCGGCTAAAGAAATTTACAGTGCAAGCAGCTTTTTCTTGCGTAGCTAAATGTTTTTGTTATTTTACTGCTGCAATAATAAAAATAGTGCAACCTCTGCGACATTGCAGTTAGCGGGCGGCGATACGGCGACGCGTAATTTCTTTCACAATTTCGAGGGTTTTTAACTTGCGCGGAACCCTAATTATTTTGCTTAACTTCAATTAGGCTATTTGAATCCCTACAAGATTACCTATCTTCCAGTAAAAGCACGTTCAAATTGGTTTAGTCGTTTCGGAGATTACCCGGAATAACAGGACAGACAGAAAAACAAAACAATTTTTTTTAAGAGTACCGTATATACATCATGTGTACTGGGTATGGAAATTTTATTTTGGTATTACATAAAGACACTTTAATTTAATATATATATGTATAGATAGACTATTTGAAAATCTAAAATATAATAATCTATAGCAGTGATGGCTCAGTGGTCTAGGCCCCGACTTACGTAATGTATCTACGACTCGCAGATTCGAACCCTGGCAAGCGCGCTTTTCTTTGTGCTATTTATTTCATAATCACTGCTCCAAAAACGGTGAATGTAAATATCGTGAGGAAACTGGCATGTCAGTCAGCACTACTAAATTCGATCAAATCCACCAACCCGCACTGGGCCAGCGTGGTGGATTACGACCCCTTCCCTCTCTGTAAGGAGGCCTGTGTCCCTGCAATGGGAAACGCAGGTACTTCTACTTCACGCCTGTTTTTTGAGAGGCCGTGGTATTTCACCGGTCGAGCCGGCCCATGAGTCCCCCCGTGCATCAGATGTTTTTGTTGCGGGCTCTGCCACTGTATCTGCTACTTATTGTCTTATAATATAATTCAATTCTGCTTAAATTTTATGATTCTCTGGAATTAAGTACTTAGAATTTTAATGTAAGTACCTACTGCTACTGAGTTGTAATACTCACATTATACGCAATAAATTACAGTTTAAAAAAATTAAAAACGACATATTAAGACTAACTCTGCGTTTCGTACCCTGTAGATCTAGGTCCAATTACCAGTCCGAACTGTCCGAATTATTTTTTCGATTACCGAAAATTGTACACTGAGTAGGTCTTCCTTTTCCTTTCTTTTTTTTTAACGCAGAGTAAGTTTTAAAATGTCTTTCAAAGCAGCCCACGCTTTCAGAATACTGACATTAATTTTCTCATCAGTAATTATCTTTTTATGCTTTATTTTTTTCATACTATTTTGTTAGTATTTGAAAGCATGTTGTTTAGTTTTTTAAACTATAATTTGTATTTATTTTTTTAGTTCGATTTGCTTCAAAACAACGTAACTGATTTTAATGCGATTTTTATCTATAGACAGAGTGATTCAAGAGGATGGTTTAATAAGTATAATACGTATACATGATAGTAGAGAAAAACAAAGAATTTCAGAGATTTGTCGCAAATAATATTTTTGGGCGCTTGCATTGTTAAGTATTTACTGGATTTACCATGCAAATAATGTCACTCGAATGAATGAAATCACATTACATAGTATAAGACAAAGTCGTTTCTGCTGTCTGTTACCTTAGAACGTGCCTTAAATATTTCGAACTACCCAAGCAACTACGTAACGGATTTTAATGCTGTTTTTATCTATAGAAAGAGTGATTATAGAAGATGGTAATAAAGTATAATACGTATATGATAGTAGAGAAAAACAAACAATTTCAATATTTGTCGCAAAACATATTTTTGGGCGCTTACATTGTCAAGTATTTACTGGATTTACCATGCAAATGACTCTCCTCGAATTAATGAAATCACAGTATCAAACTCTGCTTGGAATGAAAAAACTTCGATAATTTTTTTGTCCTTGCCTTGTCAGAGTTTCACTTATTTTGTTGGTCACAAGCCACATTTGTGACCAACAGAGTCAGCTGTTTTCATAAAGTTCGTCATTACTTGTGAAATATCCTTCTTTAACACCGAAAAGAGAAAAAATAAATTTTAGGGTTACCAGATGTAATATTGGTAAATCTCCGAAATTGGTGTTAATAAAGCTGTTTACATTTCCGATTTCTAAAAAACTTGGAAATATGAAATATTAATCGTACCTTAGAGGGGCAAAACGGGAAATTGACTAATTATACTCAGATATATTCTGATCGCGTTCGTCTTCTATAACCAGATTGACCACCGAGCTCTGGAAGGAGCGTCGAATTTGCTCAGGACAAGCACAAGACGGGGCTGGTATAGATTTCTTTTTCTGTATAAGCCTATGCGTGTATAAAAGTTGGTCACCATTATTTT
Source organism: Papilio elwesi (assembly GCA_029849275.1). Classification (NCBI taxonomy): domain Eukaryota; kingdom Metazoa; phylum Arthropoda; class Insecta; order Lepidoptera; family Papilionidae; genus Papilio; species Papilio elwesi. The sequence goes on along the minus strand of CM056687.1, from coordinate 5,576,173 downwards.
CATTAAAACTATCTGTTATACATATCTAATTGCATCATCAAAAAACTTAGAAATTAATTTTTTAAGGACAATAAACAACTAAAAATCCACATCGAGGTAGTTCATATACGACGATGTATTACTTGATGTATAGGCCAAACCCTATTAATGTATGAATATTAAGAAATTTTTTTGGGCCTCAACTGTTTCCCAAATCAAAATTGTACAACGAATATAAAATATTGTTAATAAAAGTAGCTATCCAGAAAAAATGCAATTGAATATACAGGTAGTTAATTTGTTGCGCACGGGGTGCTCCCCGTTTAGAAAAGGGTTTCTTTGACAAAAATATGTAGTTCAATGTTACAATGTCGTGATAAAAAGATGATTTATATCTGTTGAAGATTCTTATAGGTATTTGAAAGAGTTAAAAAATCATCATTTTTAATGCCTCTTAGTGGTCAAACTAAGTAATTTTTGGCATAGTTAAGGGTTTCATACGTCATATCTCCGGCTAAAGAAACGGTTTTCCATTTTACCCATTCCCGGATACTTCCGTTAATGACAAACAGATGCATTTTTAATAAAACCTAATAAAAATAATATTTGTTATTTGGGGAGATTTTTCATAACCTGGCAACATGGTATTTTTCATGCATTGTATACCTGACCTGTCCCTTACGGGTGTACGGTGTACGCTCGTGCCAGATCTCTATAATTCTTTATCTAAGACTTTACGGTTTTATTTTTATAGATTTTAGGTATTAGTTAGTGGTTATCTGGTAATTCTTGTCCTAGTGTGCTCTTTGGCTTCGTCAGTAGTGAAAAAATGTAACCTAATATGTATCCACAGAGTACTTTAATATATAATATACGTGAAAACTGTGTACAAGTGTATCCATATCCTTCATTATAATGAGAAAAATAAATGTTGCATAGGTACATTTCAAGAATTGTGATTCGTGTGTTTAAAATTTCTATGATCTAACGTCACTTTGAATTATAATAGAAAACAAAATTTAATTACTCATTGCGAAACATTGAACTTCTTGATAATACGTAAGTGCATTTAACTGTACGTTATGTTAGTTATAAGCAAACTTCTAAAATACCACCATTGATCCTGATTGCAGTATTTCAGCATGTTTTGAAAAGATTGTATATAGAAGTAGTGCTACCACGTGTTGGCTCGATTTTTACGACTGGTTCGATTCCAGTGTTATCATAATTTTTTAAATTTGGTTTTTAGTTTTATTTTTCAATGTTTTTGATTTTATTTATTTGTTTAAATTTATTATAATTTTTAAATTTTATTATAATTTTGTTGTAAAATTCGGTGTTCAATTTCCTTTTTTTTTATTAATATATTTTTTTTTTCAAATAGTACAATGTTTTCAACTCTTGAGAGTGAGATTATATGGCTCTGTTTTGTATGATTTGCAATTTGGACATACTTCAAAAGCTCTTGGTTCTAATCCTTGGTTATTATTTTTTTTGCTTTTTCATTGTTGTCAATGTTTTCAGTGTCCTGTAATAAAACATGTGTCTGCATAGTGCATGCATTGAATACATTTTATGATGATGGATAACAATACTGTTAAAAGATTTAAGCAGTCCAAAGACTGTGAAAAATCTTCTTTAGCAAGAAATGAACAAGAAGTGCTTGTTCTGCCACCTAATCTTTTACAAGAGTTAGGTATTAATTTAGGAAATATTCATAAGAATCCAGATTGTTCTATAGTTAAAGGTAAAATATTTTTCTAATTGTTATTTTTTATTTGGGATATTAGAATATGTTATTTTTATTTTAACACAAAGAAATTGTGAAACATTATAGTTAAACTTCTAATGTTGTGTCAATCATATGAATAGTTTTTGCTCCTATTAGCTGCTTTGTTTACAAATAATTTAACTCTATATTTTTCATCAACTTATATACCACTAGATACTGCATTCCTTGCAAATTCAATATTCAAAAGTAAAGCTCGATAGTTGAAGCAAATGTTTATACCCCCATTTTGGGACATTGATATGCTGATCAATGTCCCAAAATGGGTCGAAAGTATTTTTTAAAAATATGCTTAATATATTTTAAAAACAATTATTACATGTTATGGTGTTGAATTGTATCTAAATATTCAGGATACATCATAAAATAATTACTTACTTGTGAAATGTGCGCATTTGTACACTTGTTTTTCTTAGAGGTATTTATTATCTTTACACAATTTTTATTTTATTTTTATGGCACCATCATTTTTTAAATTACAAACATTTTGTATTTGTTCGGTGGGAAATGAATGACTGAGCAGGGTTTTACGAAAACGACAATAAGCCACATAAGTTAGCTCCACTTTTGGGTTCCGAATTATCCATCTGGAGGTATATAACATCATTGAAATTTTTATTATTAAATCAAAGTATTTTTGTACAGTATGTTGCTAGGAATTCCAATATTTTTTTTATTGTATGTTTAGGACAATAAATAATTTGCTGTGTAAAAATGTTTCCAGGTAATATTGAGCCCGGTGACTTACAAAAAGAAGAAAAATCAAATATCAATTTTGAACAGTTACATAATTTAGGTAAAGAAGTCAATGCAAATGTTATGGAAAAGTCAGTTCAGTTAAGTGAAAATATCTTTCCTTCTATTGATATTCAACAGTGTAAAGAAGAACATATTTGCACAAATAATCTCACATGGACATCTAAAATAGAGCAAAACAATATAAACATTTGCTTGGACCAGAATATGGATAAAAGTACTGACAGTCGAATGCAACTCAGTCTTATAAACAGTACAGCTATTTCAGCTGAATATAAAAATACTAATGAAGATAATAATAAGAAAACTAAATGTTTGGAAATCGGCGAATTTAATGCACTCAGCTCAAAATCTAGTCACTTGAATTCCAGTAATGATAAGAAAAGTAAAATAAATATAATATCTCAGGAAGTTATTGGTGTAGAAACATTTAATAAATTTAAACTTTTTCCCAGACCCAAAAATGCTTTTATTCCATTTAAAATAAATACACCTTTAGGAAAAGTTCACAAAAGTGCTTTGACGTCTGATGTTATTTCAAGTAAACATTCAAATCCTTTGGAGCATCAATTTGAAAATAGCAAAAAGCTTAAAACCAAAGCCTTGGTTTGTGATAAGGACATGGAAGACAATAATTCTATTCATCAAAATGTAAACATATCAGATACCAACTATTCAGATATCAATGCTGTTACTTCTCAAACATCAGAAAGAGATTTCAATAAGGAACTTGATTGTTCTGATACAGACAGTGTATTAATTGGTGTTAATCAAGATGGAGAAATAACTGAAATTGACTGTGCTATTGATGCGAATAGTGAACATCTATCAATGTGCAATAAAAATAAAATTATTACATTACCAAATGATCTTGGTAAAAGTGTTAAAACTCCAACTCCCACTTACAGTTTGGTTCCTCAAATCTCTGTAATCGATACAGGAAGTAATTTACACAATATTGAAAAAAAGAAGTTAGATAGAGATATGGAGATTTGCAGAGAAAAAAATAATAACCGTCCAGATAATTTGGAAGAATCTAATATTTCAGTCTGGGATCAACAGTGCACGGATGTTATTAAGCATCAAAGTATGAAAAACAGTGCTGATTATATGAATCAGTGTGTACTTGAAAAGGTAAATTTATCACAGCACTTGACAACTAAATCTAAATTGTGCATACAGGGTGTTGAGAAACCTGGTGGATTGATTGAAAGTGACAAATTTGGAAATATGGCAATGCCTTTAAAGACCTATCAAAATAGGAAGGGTAAAGATGAAAGATGCAGGAAATATACAAATGTTGATATATTAACTAATGAGATGAGTGCAAAAAATAGTGACATTAATTGTGTACATGTTGATAATCTAACTTGTGTTTCTGAACAATTTTGCACTTGTAATGATTTTGGTAGGTTGCAGTTTTATGATAGTGAAAGCAAGTATCAACATATTCATTTTTGCACAAAAAATATAGCACAAAGTTCTCCTAAAACTGTGTTTGAGATATGCAATGAAGAGTATAGTAGCAATGAAGAAATATTTGGTGACACTGATAATAATTATGGCAACATTGATATTCAACACTTCAATGAATTGAGTAATATTTGCTGTATGCAATATTCGATTTCAGAAAGCAACATATTTGAACAATTTAATGAAAATAAAACAACATTATCAAGTGATATAAACAATGAGAGTATGAATCTTAATAACATTGATATTATAGATGATGTCAAAAGTTATGATACATATTCTTCCTTCCCCGGAGTAAAGGTGGAGGTTGAAATTGTTGATGAAGGCAACTTATCTGAACAAGTAGGTATCAGCAACATCTTTACCTCTTAATTAGTTATCATGACCAATGTTTGTGATCAAAAATAAAATTCTAAACTGAAATAAATTATTGAAAAAAAAATTACCTAATAACTCATTGACATTTCTTATATTTTTTTTGTTGTATTATGTAACAAATCATATTACAAATCCTGAGCTTCTAAAATGGTATTGAAGCAAGTCGTCCTACTAAAATTTAAAAGGCTAGTGCTGTTGCTATTTACAATTGTTTAACTATTTTATGAAAGACTTATAACACAGCTTGGTTACATTACTGGCGGTTTTTAAGCGGAACTAAAGAATTGCTGAGAGTTTTTACTATCATGCAGCAATAATAAATTTGATAAATACTGATGAGGTTGCATGTTTTGAGAGTAGGTCTTGTCTTGTAGGTAGTCTTCTGACGTATAATTTTTATGCTGCAGTACAAGTTAACAACATTGCAAGCTCAAACTTTTTCGGGCAGTATCACGGATGGATCATATGAGTAGTGACCATGGATGGCAATATAACCATTAAGAATTACATTCTAGTCGCTATTACAGAATACTGTTTTAAAAATATTACAGAGTTCATAAAAAATTCTTTCAGGTTATTCCAAATAAAATTATTAAAGAATGTTTAGCAGAGACAGCAAAAAACCAACACAGGAGAATTAGTACTGTAGAGGAAGGTGGAGAGAATTCTGAAATACATAAATCTAAGGTACTGTTTTTATTATTTTAGCCTTTTGTTCAAAGAACTTATAAAACTGTATTACATACTTCTAATCATCAGCACTCTAACACAGGCCATGGCTGGACCAAGGACCGCTCAAGGCATCCCAGTTAGTCTAAACTTTTTGCATTTTGAATTATTTATAAGATAAGGACACGGTCAAGTGAAAAAACTCATAAACAACTACAGACCTGCCGTTTATGTAAATGAAAGGAGGGAAGGGAAGATGGGAGTGAAATTGGTCAAAAGAAAATGTACATCTACAGACATCACAATATTAATGTGGTGGTTCCTTGATAAAACCACTCTAGCTGTTTAGTGGGGGATTCTGTGCGTGCTCACACACATCACACATCACAACTGGAATTTGGTTATTTAGTAACATCCTCAGGGAACATTGTAGGATCAACATTTCAGGTTACCCACAAACGCTTGCTAGTTGCTTAGCTTTATGTATGAAATTTTTCAATCCTTTTTCCATAGAAACGAAAAAGAACTTCGCAAGAAGAAGAAGAGGAAGGAACATCTTGGCAAAGTACCGAATCAAATTATCATAATGTTCGAAATTCAAAAAAAATAATTTCAAGCATTAAATGTGCAGTGTGCTTGAAAGAGTTACCACATGTTGACTGGGAGAGCCATTTGTCTGAAAATCATTGTTATATAGCTTGGAAAGATGGTAGTAATATAGTAAGTAAAAAAACCTCATTACTCATTGTGTTAATTATATGACAAGACTTACATTTAATCTGTCATAAATAAATCAATTGTTACATACACGCCATATTTGAAGCTTAAATTTTTTTATAAACTTTTGACTATTTATAACACCATTAATCTTTCAGGATTTAAATGATAAAAAATTGTTACAAAACTTAACCGAAATATTAAAAAACGGCAAATTCCTGGAATGTACTTTTTGTGGCAAGAAAGAAAAGAATTTGAAAAAATTTATGACACATTTGAAAATATGTATAACGGTAATATTTACTTTCATTTTCTCATTTCAAAAATATAATTTTGATATTTATATGTTATATTGATTATGTTTCAGAAAATATATAAAAATGTAAATATTGATTTATCAGAAGATGATGTAAGAAATGAAAATGATGACAGTATTAAATGCGGGATGTGTGCTGAAGCCGTGCTTGCCTCCCTTTGGACAGAACACATGACTACAATGCACAATGACAGTCCTCTCACGTTACCTGCACCAATTAAGGTGGTTAAAATTGTTTATTTTAATTACTTTTCATATCTGACTTATCTTTAAATTTAAATTATTTATATACTTCATATTATATACAAAAATTTCAGTTGCATGTATACATAAAATTATATGTTGTTTCTAGTATCACATTTTATAACTCTTAATTTGTAGAATGTTATCGAAAGAAGCATGGAAAGCGGTCATGCGGTTGATGATAAGGCAATACAACTAAAGCTAGTAAAATGCGCAGTTTGTAAAATGGAAATGGAAACCGTTGATTGGATGGATCATATAAGAAAGAAACACAATTATTTAGCTTGGAAAGATGGTGACCCAGTATTAGTAAGTATATTTCTTATATAGTGAGAAAGCTTAAGAAGAAGAACATAGAAAGCTAAAGAAACGAGATACGAGAGTTCAAAGTGTGTTTAACATTTTTATGAGTTCATACATTTTTTTAGGCATACATACCACCAACTTTTTTATGAATCTTGTAATAAGAATAAGAAATATACGACAATAATACTTATAGGAGTTTTAATTTGATACTAATTGCGAAACTTTCTGCTTTTCGTATTTCGTAGCTTCTATAAAAAAATTCTTACTAAAGATTTTTTTTATTGAAAAAGATGGCAAATGCGCAAGCGGTTCACCCTGTAAGAGACTGACAATAGGTGTCATTAGTTATGTCGTGTCGGTGTCGCTTTGCTGGCCGCATAATAGATATCTTGAAAGAAGGGTCTCTCACTCATTGTCATAAGATGGTGTTGTTTATGTTTAGCAAAGCTTATGTTATTACGTTCTATTACGAATTTTCCTTTGATTTTTTTCAATAATTGCTTTTAAAACAGGTATATAAACAAATAGTTGTTATATTATGTTAGAAATTGGGTAAAATAAATTAGCTGTAATAGGAAATAGCCCAAAAACGATTATTATTTGTAGACACAAAATTTAAATTTCCCACAATGGCGTTTATACAAGTAAAAAGTCAAATTGTTTATCGTTTCAGGATCTAGATAATGAGAAGGAAATTCTAAATTATTTACAAGATCTCATAAAAGAAATTGGGGGACTGGTGTGCACTAAATGTGGTTTGATTCGTCATTATGCGAAAAGATTTATGATACATGTCAAAATATGCAATGGTAATATGGTTAGTAAAATTATTTCCGTTTTAAAAATTCGAAGAAAGAGTATAATGAATTTGGTGAACTGTCGCACTGGTTGCTGAGTCTACCTGCTGTAGTTGGATCAATAAAGACAGAACTTATTTTGAAAAAAGAAGTGAAGACTCACGACGTTTGCGGCCGGCACTCGATACGAGGCAAACGAGATTCGAAATCCTATTTGGCTTATATCAATTAGTTTTTAGTTTTTCAGGTGTTGAGCTTGGATCAGACGCTCTAATCCTATAGGAAGGACTTTTATATTATGTAAACATAATTTAAAAAGACACATTCGTGACCAAAAGGGTAGGCACTCAGGGAGAGAGATCATGAATTTCCATTTTGGGATGTGTTCCTAGTCTACGTCTAATTATTTTTTACGGTTTTCGGTGTATTTTAAATATTTTATTTTTTGTTTCCTTGTTGTTTCAGGGTAATCACAATGACTCTTTGATAAGCAACCCATCAAATAATAATGTCATTCAAACGCATGACGATGGTAACAAATCATTGATCCATGTCGGTGCTGTACAATGTGGGGTTTGCTTGCAGAAAGTTGTCGGCACCGACTGGTTGGACCACATACAAAAACAACATAATTACTTAGCGAAAATACGTGGAGTTCCACAACTGGTAAGTGTGCAATAATTGCGGAGTGTAAAGTGTACATAGTTCGAGTAGATTTAGACACATTAAAAAATCTTACATTGCATGGTCGACTACTATAAGTGGGTAACAAGCTTTAAACTTTTTAATGGTTAGACAGAATGCTTGCAGTTGAGTAGATAAAAACCTTGATCATCGCAGTTGAAAGTTTGCTTACAGCCCAACTTCTCTGGCCCGCTGACAGCGTCGGTTTTATCGCAGTTAGTGTTACCAGTATATATATTGTTAGATACAGAAAATGTAAATGTAAAATAGGAACATTGCTTATAAAAAAAATCTTTAATAAAACGACGCTGATATTGTAATTTATTTTGATTAGTTACAAATTTGAGAGACATGCATAACCATTCAAAATGAAGAGTTTTTGAGATACCTACTTGATAACTTTTTTAGGATCTGGGCGATGAGGAGGCAGTCCGGAAACATTTGCTCCAAGTTAGAATGATCACTGGATACCTTGTTTGTGCTAAATGTGGCATAAAGCGGAAATTTATTAAAACATTCTTGGAGCATATCAAAGATTGCGATGGTACTACGGTAAGAAATTTGATAAACTTCTGTAATATTTCCTTTGACCTGTAGTTTTATTCTTTAGGAAAATTAATTTAACAGTTGGACATTGAAGCACTTGTTGCCGCTCCCTGTAATCCGCCCATGTCATAGACGGCTAAGCTTATTAGTTTTTAGTTTAATTTGAGGAAAATACATACCACATTCAATAACTGAAATATTAGTTACAAGACTTCAAGAATCAAAAATACCAAATGTTTTATAATCATACACAAGTATCCGACAAGGCTTGCAATATCGTGCTATCTTTAATGTTTTCATGACAATTGACCTAATTCTGGTTTTCGTCCCTCTTCCATACTTTTCGAATGGGGCAATGATGGTAAAGAGAAAAGGATTTGTCGGGGAGGGGGATATATAGAATAAGGAAATATTATCTTTTATGTTCATCCTCTCCTCTGTCCATTACAGGTAGACATCGGTAATTTATTAGCTTGTTGCAGATGCGGGTAGCAGTCACTAGCTGCTTGCAGGTTTGGCTACTGCTATAAAAAAGTTTCATACAATGTTTCATATGTTTCCAGAAACCAATATCTAAACCAAATAAGAATTTTGACTTAGATGATACAAAAGATACTTCAATTGCGGAAGAAATTATATTAAACTTCAGTGGTACTGTGAACTGTGGAGTTTGTAACGAGGAAGTTGACGGCCGACATTGGCTCGAACACATACAAAAAGAACATGCATACATAGCTTGGGTCGATGGGATGCCGCCTCTTGTAAGTATGCAATATTTTTCAAAGTTCAAAAACATAGCCCCAGCACTGTGCTGCCTGCCATTTCGTAAAATCGTGATGGTTAGACTTGAGAGAGGACAGATCCCGCTCGGAGATGTCGCTGCCATGGTCCTGCTGCGCCTCGTCACCACCGATCAGCAAACAGTGCTCCCCTTTCGCGAATGGGGATTTCAGAGTATGACATAGAGTGGCCCACAGGAGTTTGAGGCTAAGAGATGGGCAAAATGTATGAGGCCACGGTCGGGTCCCAAACGGAGATCCCGTGGCCTCTTGTCATCGCTGTTGGCAATCACCGTAGGTTTTGATCGATGCAAGCCCGAAGTAACGCATTTTAACTACCACCTGCCCCATTCGGTCGAGTATACATACTTAAGGCATTTCCCAACGATAAAAAAAGGAACTCCTTCGGATGTTAACCCTAGTCTGCACACTACATATTCCTACTGCTTCGGTAGGCATGTATGTGATTCGTGGTGCGCGTAGGGTAAAACAAGCGTGAGGGCTTACATAAAATTCTCAATTGCCCCCCTGGGACGCCCATGTAATCATTGCTTTGGATTTATTGCGTTTATGAAGGCCCCCAATAATAGTACTTATACCAAATAATATAGACACTGTGGTAACCAATTGAATGTGTTTTTGTAGAATTTGCAAACGGATGAGGAAATCTGGCAACATTTAAATAACGTAACAAAAAAAATTGGAGGATTAATTTGCGCTAAATGTGGACTGAATCGTAAATACGGCAAAGCCTACATGCAGCATGTCAAAGAGTGCGACGGCAGCAAGGTAAACACAACCGACAGCAACAGTATTGCGCATTGGCGCCGTTTGCTGTTTTAGTTTCCAGTTTGGGGATATCATACTTGTATTCAAAACTATACCTTTTCGTATAACGTCAGAATAAAAAAGCGATTGCGATTTTATAATTAGGCCTTTATTACATATATTACAGGCTCTCGAAAATAAGCTTTTTCATATTTTTCAGGCTAACTTGAACGATCAACTGAATGATTCTGGAATCAATGAAAATATTTTAAATTCAACATATTTTGATGATTCTATATTGTATAGTGCTGACCAAGTTAAATGTGGAGTTTGTGCAGTGGAAATGGATGGTGAGGACTGGCTTCAGCATATACAGAAGGAACATAATTATATAGCATGGATGGAGGGGCAGCCACCTCTAGTAAGTATTTTTAAGTTGTATAGTTTGTGTAACTTTAATATGACGTAGATGGATTTATCGGGCTTATCAGTAAATCTATGAAAATATCAATAAATCAATGAACACTTACACCGTTAATCCAGAAGTGTAGGCAGTGATTACAGATTTCCATTTAGCGTGATTCTCTCTTCTTTGAGATCCATAAATCTGCGCATACATGCTCGTCGGTGCTTCGGTGGTTCGGGCATTTGAAAGAATAAATGAATGGAGAATAATAAGACAAATTAATGTTGCAAAAGTGAGTGTCAATGTTGGCTAATGATGTCTCGGGACTGAGAACTTATATCGGTCAGATTAGGGCCCATAACCGACGAGCATGTATCCGTAAATGTATGGATGTTGAAGAAGCGATAGAGGTGTGCCAGGATCATGCGAAATAGAAAACTGTAATCTCTGCCCACCCCTCTGGATTACGGGCGTGAGTGCATAATAATTTATTTATTTTTCTTAATGTAACTGAAGTTACAATACCACTGCTACACTGTGTAGGATTCAATGAGTTTCTGTATTTTTCATATGTAACATGTAAAAAAGATTTTTCCATATTTACAGAACCAGAATGATAGAGAATTAATCAATACATACCTTAAAATCCTCATAAGACGTATTGGAGGTTTAACTTGTGGAAAATGTGGCCTAGTTCGTAAATTAGCCAAAGCATATTTACAGCACGTTAGAAACTGCGACGAAATCAAGGTACATAATTAAAACAACAATTGAATTGATAATTATTATATTATGATATTTTGACTGCAGATGTTTTTTACCAGCTAGCAATCGAAACCGTCTAATTAAAAATGAAAAAAGGTCCTTTACAAGGAAACAAATCCGACGCCTTTCACATAATAATTCATAATACCAATTTCATACACATTAAAAACTAATATTCTCTCTCTCTCTGTCCCTCTAATCGCTTATTGCAGAGGGTCTTGATTATTAATTAATTGCACTGACTTGACTGTCATTGCGTCGCCCATTTGCCTTTGGCCCAGTCCCCACCAAGAGCTCTAGCGCCCACTAAGGCGCGGAACCGCCCCTGAAAACGTATGCGACTGTATACTTTTTGCATAATTGTTTGTCGTAAGCTTAGGTTATATTAGGCCTTTACCTATGAAATTGTTGTTCTTCAGTATTGGCTATTTCAAATTAAAAAAAACTTTTGATTGGCTGTGAATTTTAAAGTCAAATTAATATGTGTTTTAAAAACATGACATTCTTTTTACAAAGTCAAAGTTTTGCTTATTGATCAGCTTTGTATTTTGATAACGTTTGAACATTTTTCGTCATAATGAATAGAGTCCAAGAGTTGGGGTTGGAAGCTTTCCCTCATCCACCGTACTCACCAGACTAGTGGACGATGTGTATAATCATGTCTCACGATAGTTTTAATAATTTTAGACCTATTATTTGTTCTACTTTATTATTTATGTATAACATGTAAACTACGAAAACCGAAAATTTACGAACTAAACATTTTTTGTAGGTCGAAGTAGAATCAGGTACTCAAGACAATGTAAATGAGGATGAGAACGAGTTTGTTCATACGGGCATGGTCAAATGTGGAGTCTGTTCGCAACTAGTAGATGGGAGACAGTGGATTGTTCACATACGTCTTAAACATGACTATTTGGCAAGAATTGAAGGAAAGCCGCCTTTAGTAAGTTTGCAATGTGCTATTTTTACTTAGACGGGCCGGTTGGCGTGGTTTGTAAGATATTTGCTTTTCACGCCGCAGGTCGTGATTCGATTCCCAATCAATTTGTCCTGCGTCTGGGTAATATATATATTCGTCTGATGAGTGAGCTGGAGGACCTATGGGTACTTGCTCGTTTTCCACTTTCTTTCAAAAAAAAATAATTACACAGACAAATCATGTTTACGAAACCTTTGTACGTCTCGACACTTTACACAACTAGAAAACTAGAAACACGACCCGGCTTCACTCGATTAGGTAAACAAATACACGCCGCTAGAAGAGATTTCTATTGGTGAAAGAATTTTTAAAATGGGTTCTGTCGTTTTTGATATTATCTGGAACAAACAGTGAATCTTTTCCTTATAACATGTGTAGATGTAAATTTTGAATGTCATGTAAAATATTACCTTGTGGCTAATACTGCATTGATAAATAATTTCAGGATATAAATAATGAAGTCGAAGTTCGGAAACATTTGAGTGCGTTAATAAAATGCGTGAACGAACTAATTTGCAATAATTGCGGGGAAAGTAGTACATTTGTCAAAGCTTTCATGAAGCACGTGAAGAACTGCGATGACAGTGAGGTGAGTTTACCTTCTTTGAATATAAAACAATATTTTTATGATTAAGGATAGCGTTATGAAAATAAAATTGTTTATGGCCAAATTAACGAATATAAGTTATTTTGCCTTTTTACTTTAAGACAAAAATATCGTAACGTTGTGGTTAAGTTCGTTCCGTAAATGTGACAAGCGATGATTGACTCTAATTACACTTGACAAAGTTGATTATTGTTCACAACTACCATTTACATTTTCCCCAATTCGTAAACTGTATGTTACGGAATACATATTTGTATTTTATTTATAGAAACAAGGTGACGGGTCTGATTTGGATAATGAAGAAGAGGAAGCATTTATACCTGTGGGCACAGTTCAATGCGGAGTCTGCAAGAAGAAAGTAAATGGAGAGGAGTGGATTAATCACATTCATAAAGAACATGATTATTTGGCTTGGGTAGAAGGAAGGCCGCCTTTGGTAAGTGCATTTCAAAAAAACACTTATCCTTAAGGTAATGAACATTACCACAACACAGAGCATTAAGCATTAATTGAAAAGGCAACAAGCCATTAAGTGGTGGTTTTCAGTCTTCCCCCACTATACTTAGTAAGTAAGGTTACTGCCTTGCGCCTGTTCAATGGAGCGTTCTAGTTTATTTCAAGTAAAATAATACAAAAAAAATCCGTTTAGCTCCGCGGCTGGCTAGCCAGGCATCTGTTTTATTGAAACAACATTTATTAAGTTAATTTGAAACAACCAATTTCAAATGATTTCAGAACATAGATGATTACCATGAAGTAAAAACACACCTGAAAACTGTAAGACAACATGTTGGACTACTTGTTTGTAATAAATGCGGCCAGGCTCGTAAATTTGTCAAGTCATTCATGAGGCACGTAAGGAATTGCGACGGCAGCGAGGTGAGACTTTTGGATGAATCTATTTCCCGTGGCTTCACGCGACCGAAAACATTCACATAGAACGTATTGTGTCAGTTTTTTTTTAGAGAAACAGATAGAGAGAGCTTGTTCCGATAAACGTTTCTACGCCAGTGGAAACCAACGGTTATTTTGTGTTTTGAAAGCAGATGGTTCATGATCTTATGTTTTTGTAATTAGAGCTTTCTTTTAGTTTTATTATTTTATCAGCCGTATTCATTTTGTATTAATTGCTAAATGGGTTATATCCCTCTATTGAAAGCACATTAAGCTTGAGCACAGCGGGCGACATCAAGGGGCGTGTCGCCGCGGGTGATCACAGCTGAAGCGTTTTTGTTTTATCTTATACCTCCGGCCCGTGAAGCCCGCTATCCCCTTTGAAACGGACGGACGCGGACGGACGGACTTTTAATATTGATAAATAACCTATTTAGATTTAAATTGATACTTTAAAAAAATGCATTTTTGACTTATTTTGAAAAAAGCTAAAAACACGATATCTAAAAAAGAGTTAATTTTTGTATAATGCATATGGGGGTCGAAATCATTCCAAATAGGCACCCTTATCACTTCCTAACGAGAATACGTCGAATTACCAATAACCCTGTATATTGATTGCGTATAGAAAATAATAGATGAATAATGATCGAATAGACCATTGGACGATAGTTAATAAACAAATTTAATTTCGATGTATTTTCTGTTTGTCCGTAGCCAGTCGTTGAAAGGCGCCGAGGGTCAACCACGAGCGAACCGACAGAAGAAGATATCCAACTCGAGTTTCATGGTCCAGTTGTGTGCGGTGTTTGTGCAAAGGAAGTCGACGGAGACCAGTGGGTACACCACATACGCAACGAACATGATTATATAGCACATGTAAAAGGAAAAAAACCACTAGTGAGTTCATAGGGCTAAAATATTATTTGTTGGGTATATATTCTTTTTATATATTGTATGAATAGATTGGTGTTAACGTTTCATTATTTTCAGGACATAAATAATGCAAAACAAATCCAAAAACATTTATATGCTATCAATAAGCACGCCGGAGGCCTGTTTTGCAATACATGTGGAATAATGCGGCTGTACGTCAAGTCGTATTTAGTTCATGTTAGACAATGCAAAAACACGCGCAGCGTACGTATAACTTATAAGCGATTCATAGAAACAATTACATTATAATGATTCTAGCACGGGTAAATAATCTCCAATAAAGTGAGATTTAAAGAAATATACAATAATTACATACCATATAATGCCAAATCTATAAAAGTTTCTAGGGCACGCATTAAAATATATATCCCATTGTTTTAGCCGTTAACTGTAGTAGCGATTGATCCAGAAGTAAAAAAAGAATCGCTTGAATCATTCACCGTAAATGACACTACCGTGAAGTCTACTGATAAATCATACAACATTAATGTTAGCCAATTTGTGTATGAGGGTACAGTATTATGTGGAGTTTGTCAGAATAAGGTAGAAGGGGATGACTGGATCGACCATATACAAAAGAAACACAATTATTTGGCCTGGGTAGAGGGACAGCCGCCGCTGGTAAGTATACAACTTACAGACTAATCCATTTGTTCGTTAGCATGGTCTTAAGATGGTCGCGTTGGTTTTATTTGGTAGTACTTGGTAGTTGGTAGCTCGGGTCCTTTTTTTTAATAGTTGGAAAATGCGAACTTATGCATGCCCCTGTTCAGGGCAACAGGGGTCTGTGGGGCTTTCCCACCGCGGTAGGCTTACCCACTAAAAACCATACGCATTCCCTCACGACCATTGTGTGGACGCCGCGGGAGCATGACAAGCATGTGACACCGCGACGCCCGCTTGCCGCCCTGGGATGGTGCCCCGCTCTGCGCCCTTAAAAGGGCGCCGCGCCCTAAGATGGTCTGGGGCGCTCCTAGCAGACGACACCGTGCAATGCTCGGGACTGGTAGCTCGGGACTTGGAATCGTAGAGGAAGTAGCATTAGAGATGCTGTGACGATGGTGATCGAGCCCACGTAAAGCACCAACGCCCTCTTTACATGTTTTAATCGTAGCTGATATTAAGCAACATAGCAATTACAATGGATATCTACAATAAGCACTAAGTAGTAAATAAAAACTCATCCCAGCGAGATAATGCACTCATTGTCCTTTTAAGTTTTTAACAGCAGCTAGCTAGTCAGTGCACGTCTCGAGGACTCCGCTGCTATGGCGGTTACTTCGTCCCCCCCCCCCCCCCCACCACACCTCACTTAATAATTTGATGTTTGTTATTTTAATTATTCTGTCGCAGAATCGGTAGTTATGTAAGGTGCATCTTAATTGCAACGCTACATGTTGGGCTGATCTCAGCTTTAAGATCACATAAGAGTATTTTAATTGCATTTTCCTATACCATATAAATAAAAAGCATGAGTTTTATGTATTTCACTCTACACCTATTTTACTTGGCCTTGTACTATACTGTAATTGTTTTTCAGTTTTGTGTTGTTTTAGGCGTAACAGTATGATATACTATGTTACAGGATTTGGACAATCAAGATCAAGTACAAGCGCATCTTTATGACTTGTCAAAACTTCAAAATGGTCTTAAATGCAAAACTTGCGGGGCTAAACGTAAATATGTCAAATTGTTCTTGGATCATGTTCAAAATTGTAATATCACTTTGGGGGATGTCAGTGAAGGTAATCTACATACTATTATATTTTTATTTAATTTCTACTTAATAAATTTAACGCATGTTTTATGATGTGTTCATAATTCCAGGTAATTTGTTGGAATGTGCCATTTGCTCAGAGAAAGTACCTGTAAAAGGATGGAAGCACCACGCTATGGAGAATCACTATAACATCGCCTGGGCTGTCGGGTCCGAGCCGATTGTAAGTGTCTAATCATTTTGAAAGTGGCGATTGCAGGTCCAACACGCAAAATATCATGATCTTAGACGCTACGTCCTATAGTAGAGGTATACAAACATGTATGCTAGATCTACTAGGTCTTTCTATTTTCTTCTCCATTTTATCTAGAGTTCTAAATGTTTCGAAACCTATTCCGTAGCGGTCCTCTTTTCTTTCAGTGGTTAACTTATTCTATATTTTTCTTGCATAATGTATTTAGCAACAAAATTGTAAGTTACTAGATTTATCCGATATTTATAGTTAGAGCTGTTCATTTAAAAATAGGCAACCGCGTTGTTTTATTTATTATATATATTGTAAACAATCAACATTTTATTTTTAGGATTTAAAAAACCCATACGCCGTAGAAAAATACCTTAAAGAGTATAAACAAGATTACAAAACTTTGGTTTGCAAGATCTGCAAAATAACACGCGTTTCGTGTGCTGGATTCTATGCTCACATAATTACATGCGGCAAAACGGACGAGGTAAACTTAGTTCTTCTATACAAATAAAGCTTTCTTGACGACACTCACAAAACTAGTAATAACTTCTTCACCCGGCATTAGCAGTCATGTGGTTAAACCACCCACATATCACAAGCAATGACTTTTCTAAAAAGCCACCGGTGCGTTATAGATCCAATCTGGTGTCTAGCGAACCGCCCAACCTTTCTCTATGTTTTGTACAAAGACATAACACGATCAATATTAATAGAATAGTATTGAGAATGAGGAGCCCGCAACAGCAACATCTGTTGCACGAACGGGCCAGCTCGACCGGTGAAATACCACGACCTCACAGAAGACAGGCGTGTAGTAGAAATACTCTGCGTTTCGTCTGATGAGTGAGGTGCCGGAGGCCTAATTTCAGTCCTCTTTCCCTTCCCACCCGTTCCTCATAAGGGGGATAGGATGGGACAGGGAAGAGGAGTGGACGGAGAGGGGGTTAACGGGGAAAAGGAAATATCCTTTTTTCTGTCTATACCCTCCTCATACTATCCTATCCATAAAAACCCTCCTATACATAAAAAAATAATATAAAAAATAGAGTGCTATTTTTGGTTGATCCTGCTTCTTTTTACTTTAATAGAATTCAGAACTTGAAAGAATGACGAAGGAAGGAATGAATGGGTTTATCGTATAAAGTTGAAAAATGCGAACCGCGTTCAATTTATTTCTTTATGGGCAGAATGTTTTGTAAAAAGTTTTTGTTATAATTATTCACGGTACACGTTTTCCAGGAAATAGAAGATTACAAGTCATTTTGTGACATTTGCCAATCTAAGTATTTGTGCATTTATAAAAATCAGCATACAGCGATGCACAGAGAGCAGGAATATGCAAAACAGAAAAAAAACAAATCTTTGGAACTGGCGCAATCGAACGTAGATGAAACGCATGGTCGGAGAAGGGCGGCTGAGAAGTAAGTGTTAAAAAAAATTAAATAAAGACCGCAGTACAAGTCGCGGACATAATGTTTATTTCAGTACCATTTTTTCATCATTCAACTTCACTTAATTATCCTTTATTATGCTCTGTATTCTTTAGTGTGGTAAGATTATTTTATGTTTTTATCGAACACGTTACCGAAAGTAAAGACTTAGATAGAGACGATCGATATAGGTTAAAACCTACGACGATCGTCACTATCTAAATAAAATACTAAAACAAACCCAAAGAAGCGAGCTACTAGATATTAAATCCAACTCATATTTAATACTAGTTTCATTTTCAGAGCAAAAACCGTAATCGAAGATTATAAAAGCAATTTGAATGATGTAAGTGAAATTTTATATTTTTGAAATATCTCTTGAGGATCAACAAGTGTCGAGTTGACAGACCCTTTGCATCAGCTCTGACGTCTAGACAACAAGATGCTTGATATCTATTTCATTTTATTGATAAAAGTTAATATGAAGTATTAATAAGAACGCTACCATTTCCTTCGAATGTCACCGATCTGTGTAATACGAATCCGTCTTGGTATTTATTTATTTGTAATTCTTTAAGCAATGTTAATATTATATGTTTCAGTTCAATCATATATGTCCATCGTGTGGCTTTGGCACCGATGTGGAGGAAGAACTAGAGAGGCATACGTGTGGGGGGGGCAGCGACCGATTAAGCGACTCTGATGCCTCCATACAGTCCGAAGCGCAGTCCGAGGAGGAGAGTGACAGTGACGTAGACTCTGACGTGTCGCTAGAAGAGGCTGAGAAGCAAGCCGCAGAAAAGAAGAGACGGTATGTGGATACATGTAAGTATTTTATATCAAAGCCTTTTTTATAGCATCTGTCTCTGTTTTAAGTTTATAACATATCAAGTATTGATGTTATCAACAGCAACATCCTTTTATAAACAGTGGTAGAAACATTTAGATAAAAGTTTTAAACGTTTTACCATAAGTAGTATCTTTGTTTTTTTTTTATTGCAGCTGGAAAAGTACCAGGTATACCATTCAAAATAAACAGTGCGAGTAATTATGTTTCTCAGGCGGCCGTGGACTTGTGAGTATAATAATATAGTATAATACATTTTTTAGAATTATGTGTGTCTGCCGCATATTTATGGAATGTAGGTTTAATTAAATAAAAAAAAAAACAGCCAGTCACAAGGACAGCTGACTCTGAGTGAGAACTCAAAACAGATGGGACGCCACGGCAATAGTACCAAAATACATATCTAATTTCAACGAGCAATTCTTGTATATATATAATCTGGATCTCGGAAACAGCTACAACGATTTTCATAAAATTTTGGGCTTAGATTCGGTTTTTATTTTCAAATTTACCTATATGGGTGTTTTGTCTATAAAAACGTCAAAAAAATGATGTAAATAAATAATGTAAAAAGATAGCGTAATCTTTTGAAAGGTTTTTGCATTATAATTAAACAAAAATAAACCCTTGTGTTGTGAGTCGTGTTGAGTTTGTTGTTCACGCGACCTTGTAAGAGTTTCTCTAAACAAATATCGTTTAACTTGATTAAAGAAAAAATCACATTATATATAAGCCTATTTAGCCTATTTTATATATATATATATATATATATATTTGGATTTATTACATGCAATATAAAATTAGCATGGTTAATTTATATTACTAACACAATTTTAACCCTTGTGGCAGTAAACAAAACGAGTGGACAAGATTCATAAAAACCTCACACTGTCGCAAACTTCAACTGCATGATCTGATACCATACATGTTTTTTGTGATTGTAAGAAGGAGCATTCGATTAACCTTTATTTTATTTATCCTGGACTTATAGAAGTTAAAGATGTTGTGATTATTTCTATCTATCGCCCCCCTTCGTATAAAAATATCTCTCTATTTCTCGACTCGCTAAATAAAATTCTATCGAAATATTTTAGTACTAAGAATGTAGCATTAACTGGTGATATCAATTAGAATATTCAAGGAAACCAACTAGAGCATGATGCGTTAGAATATCTTGTACTTACCGCCTTCCACGGCCCACTCCCCGGGCACTCCATAGCAACACGTTGCCAAAACTAACCTTAACCTAGATCATATTTTATTATAAAACTAAACTCCTAGCATACACTTTTGTGGCACAAAAGTCTTTAACTGATCATGAAACGGTAATTCATTTTATAAAACTTGTACTAATAACAAAAACAGTCTCACAAGTCGCACTGACTAGAAGGGGTTTTCCAAAGTTTGAGTACTTTAAGCCAGTATTTGATTCGAATGATGCTAACTTTGCAGCGAATTATATTATCTCTTCTGTTACCAAGGCCATAGCATTGAACGCAATATGTATCATATATATCAATATTTCAAAACGTCAACAAGTCATTAAGCCGTTAGGATAACAAACGGTTTAATCGGATTAACAAACTAAAATGCATGCGAAATACGGATAGACTCCAGAAAAGTGCGTAAGAACCCAAATAACGAAATCCTCAAAGTCACATATGTACGATACTGGTACTTTTGTAATAATCTTTCAAAGAATCTAAAAAGTAAATATGTTAATGATATAAACAGGTACTTTGCGAATGTGGGTAAAAACCTCGCAGATAAAATATTAAAAACACCTAGGTTAAAGGATGCTAATATCTCCTGCAAACTATTAACTAATCCAAAATCTTTTGTGATGTTGCCTACTGACGAAGTAGAAGTTGAAAGACTTATAATGTCCTTAAAAAGTAATGCATTGGGTTGGGACAACATAAGCGCCAATTTATTAAAGCTACATAAAAATATTTTAGTACCACCCTTGACACACGTGTGCAACCTAGCAATAGAAAACGGAATATTTCCGTCTGTATTTAAAAGGTCGCTTATAATTCCTGTCCATAAGAATGGAGCTAAGGACTGTATCAATAATTATCGGCCAATATCTATACTTTCCTCGACGTCTAAGATTTTGGAAAAAAATTATGAACAATCCGTTAACAAATTTTCACACACGCACGCACGCATACATACACATGAACATTCTTATAAAATTAAAGATATGTATAACGTTTTAATCCCCTTGTAACCTAAATGCTGTAAGATTATATTAGATAAGATTCGCGAGGCGAGGGCCTGGTGATCCATAACACAGGGTTATCCCTAGTATAGACACCAGTCCCCCCTGCTTAATAAGGTTGTAACGCCTATGTATAATGTTATTTGTTATGGGGTGAATAAATTATTTTATTATATTATTATTATAAAAAAAATCAGATAAATATATCGAATATAGGTCCAATAAGTCCACCAAGGTAATGAATTTACTTCATAACTTTTTGCTACTTTGAAACACTGGGAGCGCAGAATATTCGTTCGTAATTCGAATTGCAAGACTAAATATGATCTTGTCTCCGTAACATAATATCTTATTTCAGTTATAATATGCACTATACACTAGATGAATTATTTTCTGACTGGAAACCAAGACAATACCAAGAAGTGGATTCGGAAGATTTGCCTAAATATTTGCCTACATTAGAGGAGTCGTGTAAAGTGAAAGTTGGCAATGGGGAATGGACAACATACAAACGATTCGAGGCTAAGAAGGAGAAAGGTATTGTTAAAATTTTAAAATAATCTTATATGGATGGATACGTTTACGTCGCGAATACTGATTTTACCTATGCCTCATTTCGTGCTTTAAGCAAGGACTGGCTCCTTGAATCGAGGTCCTGGGTCATCTTGTTGTCGTGATTTTAACACACCTTTTATGCGTTTCAATTGTTCTTCAAAATATGAATGTATAAAATAATCTTACTTTTGTGAGATTGAAGGTTTTTTTTTGTTTCAATGTATACATAGTTGCCAGTATATTCGTGGGTGGGAGCATACGGTGCGTGTCGTGGGCGCCGGTGCGGTGCGGAGATCGCACGGAGGGTGCGATGCGGGCGTGCGGCAGCTACCTAGCGGTGGCGGGGCACGGCGCGCCCGACGCGCCACGTCTGCCCGCCTCGCAGTTGTTTGGGCACCCGGCACTGCTGCAGCTCTGGGATTTCGCGGACTTCAACAAGTATGACATAAAAGTTTACTACTTATTGTGATGTACCTTTTAAAATATATGTAATATGAGAATATAGCCATACTCGAGAAAATGCTGATAATTTTTCGCACACGTCTATCCGACAGACACCTATAAATCTACTAATGCATTTAGACTCAGCATTCAACCCGTACTAATATTATAAATGAGAATGTAAGTTTGTTTGTTACGCGAAAAGTACTTGACCGATCATCATGAAACCTTGTACACATATTCTTAGAGAAGTAATTTAGAATACTTTTTATGAAAAAAATAGTATATAAAAAGCGAAGCCGGGGCGGGTCACTAGTATACTATATTTCTCTACACTACATAAAGTAATGAATAAAATCCTAAAATTTTAAGCATATCTTAAAATTGTAATTGTTTTTGAAATACTCAATAAAAATTTGTTCTTTAGAGTTCCTAAATTCGTGGTTGGGCTAGCACATGATTACGGCACGGTGTGGGCGATGGATTGGTGTCCGTCCGGCGCGCGCGACTGCCCGCCGCCGCACACTGGGCACGCGGTCTCATCTCGCCCTGAGGCGCGGCTGGGGCTACTAGCTGTGGCTTGTTCAAATGGTTCTGCTTATATATTCGCAGTACCCTATCCAACTTATGATGCAGAGTGAGTAGTATGGACATTATTTCTCTTGTTGCTTTCTTCAAGCTTGGTATCAAATGTTTATTGATAGGCTATAGAAAACAAAGCTTAACCCACTATTTTATTTACTTTATAAATCTACGATCCGTTTGGTTTACAGCATTAAATTAAAATTACATTGTTTTTTTTAATATAACTAGTTAAAGTATTGAAACGAATTTATATTCCAGTTCGTTTATTGGTTCTTTCAGTATAATTTTATATTAATAATAAAAAATTCTTATTATTGTTGAGAAATAATTGATTTAAATTACAATTGTCATTAAAAACATCTAAATCTTTTTGCAGTTGATTACAGCCTTTTTCTGAACGAATAACTTTAAAATTTTTAGTATCGTCTGCATAAAGTAAGTGAAAGGATTGACTAAAACAGGTTTATATGTCGTTTATATAAAGGGAAAAAAGAAAGGGGCCAAGATGTGATCCTTGTGGAATACCAGAGGGAATCGGTAGAAATTTGGAACGAAATCCGTTAATTGCTACAGCTTGACTTCGATTTCTTATATAGGATTCGATCCATCTTAGCAGAAGCCCATGTATACCGAGCCGCTGTAACTTTTTGAGTAATATTAAATGATTTATTTTATCAAATGCTTTGGAAAAGTCGGTATACACGGCGTCCACTTGATGGCCAGCATTGAGAGCCTTCGTAATAAAACTAGTGTGAGAAGTAGAAAACATAAGATACTACAAGTACATGACATAGGAGGTAGCTGATGTAACGAATAAAAATAATACCATTGTTTCAGAAAACCACAAATTCTTAAAATAAAACCTTCAGTAGAACTTAGGTTATGTAGCAGCACAGACAGGAGGAATTACCAAGCGACTGCTATTTGTTGGTCTAAGGTAAGGGTAATTTGCTATGTAAGAACATTTATGTTTTTCAAAGAAACATAAAAAACTAATTTAAAAAAAAAGTTTTCGTTAAGTTTACTGCTAAATAGACTTTATATATTTTCAGCAAAAGGGCCACACAATAATTTTAGTTGGTTACGCAGATGGCTCCATGGCATTTTACAACTTGGATTGTGATTCTCCATTTCTAAAATCGGTTGAGGCCGGCGTTACGATCTTACATCCATTTCAGGACGACAGGCCGCACAACACTTGTATATCGGGTAAGAACAAAACTTGTACTACCATTCTAATTAAACTCTTGTCGAGTTGTCTGATGTTACTGTAGACTATATCGAAATACGCTACGAGTATTATATTTTACAACGATGGTCATATTTTCTTAGCCATTGTAATCTTTTCTTAATTTTATTTGTAGTTTTCGTGTTAAAATTTATAAGAAACTTTTTAAAATATTAATCTTTGTAAATATCTTAGATAGAAATAGATTAAATGAGAGTTTCCATACTCTTGTTGGGGCGTATGATTAACTTATACAAGAGTCATCATATGAACAGAGTATTACGGTGAGGGTGATTGTGTACAGTGTGTACGGTCAGTTCAGAAAGTGTGTGTTCAAGAACGGCTATTTAACAGACGTAGGGCTGTTTCCGTCGGACAACACGGACAGTTCCTGGGGCGCGTGGAGCGGTGCATCGTGCACGGGCGTGCACGCGGCGCTGCGCGCTCCCGCGCCGCGCCTGCACGCGCCTCCCGCCACCGCGGCCGCGCACTTCACGCCGCACTGGCCCTCCCTCATCGTCATAGCCGACGAAGCCCTCGGTGAGAATAATTATCGATTTTTAGAAGAACTTTATTTTTGACTTTCACCATTTGTATTCGAAACCAAGTTTATATTTATTCTAATTATGGTGTTCGTCAAACGGATTGCACCAGCTACAATTATATCGCGTTCACGAAAACGAAATTTATTGACATAAAGTACGTACGTTTTAACGGTAACGGTTAATACGGTGATTAAGAAGTTGAAAGTAGATTCAAACTTGAAATAAACACTAGAGAATATCACCGAAAATGTTATTCCTGTAGCGTATCTAATATTTGTTTTTGGATTCTCGTAAAGGATAAATTCAATAGGACAATACAAAACGGTGGGAAAGTGTTCTTATTTATAGAACACTAAACCTTTAAAAGTTGACGTATATTTCCAAGTTTAGCTTAGTATACAGATTTTAAAAAATACTTCGTTAAATTTACTGTTTATTATCAGCAAACCACATGACAAACGAGCTGGAGTGGCAGGGCGGCGGGCGGCGACTGGGCGGACAGCGTGCGTTCGCGGCGTGCGATCGCTGCGGTGCAGCGGTCGTGCTCACGCCGCCCGCTCTGCGCGTTATGCGCATTCACCCTGCATACAGAGACCCGCGTCGTGATGTAAGTACACATCAGACAATATTAACTCTAACTCGTGGTGCGCCTTCGTTACATCACGCATCTACGTTATCGGGTCCTTTTTGTCAAAGAAGAAAGTAAATAAGATAATCATTTGAGTTAACAGATCCGCAGCTACTAGGAGAGTGGCAGCTGTACTGCCTTTGTACGTAACCTGTTGTCCTAGATGCCGTTCGCATTATGCGACGCGACGAGACGCGACGAATTGATGCTACACCTACAGTTTTTTACGGCCGGCCGCCTGTTCGGACATCCAACCCTCCTCGGGCATATAATATATGAAATATTAGCAGATTAACGAAATAATTTGCTAATATTTCTTTAACCATTCCTACTAAGCTTAAACTCGTGCTCGGACATGGTTCACTCGTCAAAAGTCGAAAAAACAAACAAGGAGAATAAAGAACCCGCAAAATTATTTAACTTGTACTTTAAGTACTTTCTCTCTCTCTCTTTTCTTACTCAGTCGATGTGAGTCAAATTTCCGTCATTTTCACTTATTTTATGATTTTTTTCATCTACTGTTGATATTTTCCGTGAGATAGAAAAATCATTTTCAAACATTTTCCAAATATTGCTCTACTTACCGTGGGTTGCGCTGCCGACAGCATTCACGTAAAACAGATTGTCATCTCATTTTTGGTCAGAGAGAAAGATAGAGAAAAACCTTGTATCGCGAAAAGTATATGGGCAACGGAAACTAGGGGTTAGTTTAATTATGTCCATGTACAATTTAGATATTTGTGATACCTGCTGTATACCTGCACACTCTATCGCATAACGTGCGCAAAGAAATCATATTTATTTGCGTTTGTTTTCTCTTACTTGTTTCTTTTTGCCTTAGAGGCACACAAACAATAGCCATCACTGTTCTGAAGGGATTTAATTTACATGTAGGTCGTGGGACTATTACGCATGGCGCCCGTGGCAAGGAAAAGAAGTAAACATAAGAACGACGAGTTGTCCATGAAGGTGGAGCCGCTCACCTACGAGGATGCTATTAAGGAGTATGGAATTGAGCTCAAGCTTAAAAGTCATATTAACAAGGTAAAATTGTTAGTTTTATTCATTTATCGTGTATTCAACATGCTTACCTACTCGCGCCCAGCATCTTTCTAGTTCGTGATCTTGAGTCTAAGTTTAAAGTTTCGAGTTATTTTTATTTTAAAGTTATAATTATAGCAAATTATACAAATTTTATTAAATTTTGTGATACCGTGATGATATAGTGAAAATTTATTTGAACTGTGCTCAGAAAATAAAATGAGATAAAAAGGTCTCATTCGAGAAGTGTCGCGCGCTGTGTCGTCAAGATAGGGACATTAAGTTTGATATCCGCGACGATGTCCTGATTATGAAGACTTGGATGATGATATATTTTTATTTCCATAATATCATTGGATACATTACTTTTACAATAATGCCAAGCAAAGAAATGATAAAGAGTGCTATTGTCCTGCCCAGCATGGAGGGAACACAGCAGTGTTGATTCAGCGACAAGCAATATCAGTAAGGACTAGTACTAATCCAGAGGACCGGATGCCGAAGAAATAACAGCACCATAGGCTGAGCACCAACTGAATTCGTGCACCTATAAAGACTGTTTTTTATAACTCTAAACTTATTTTTATATTTTTATTGTAATTCTGTGACACGCTTCTATTTTTTTGTTATTATTGCCATATAATTAAAATAATGTTAAGTGTTATAACATACATTAATTATCTCCGGCTCGCCACCCGTCACGCTCCGTCTCCCGGAGGGTAGATAAGTGGATTGAGGAGGCCCGCTTGGCAACCCCGAATGTTTGTGGAGGAATGAATGATAAAGCCGATGGAGTGTATGAGTTGATAAATGCAAGTGGTATTGACGTGCTGTGTGTCAGTGAGAGAAAGAGAAAGGGAAAGGATATCACCACACATGGCAAGCTTACCTCGTACTGGTCAGGTGTTAACGAGTGCGAGAGAGCATGTCCAAGGTGTAGGGATTATTTTTTCTGAGAGGATGAGTAAATGTGTGAAAGATTTTGAGGTGTAAATTCAAGTCTTCTCTGGCTAAGGTTAAAAGTGGGGTAAGAAAGGCTATTCGTCGTGGGAGCTCATGCTCCAGATATGTCTAACGATGCTAATATCCGAGAGGAGTTTTGGGAGAATGTGAGAGTAACGTTAGAAAGTGGTAGGACAAATGAAAGAATTTAATGGGAGGGTTGGTGTAAAAAGGACAGGGTATGAGAATGTATTGGGAATGTTTGGTGATGGATGTGTCAATGAGAATGGCGAAAGTCTTCTCGCGGTGTGTTTGGAAAAGAATCTTGTTATGGCAAATACCTTGTTCTGCCACAAGAAGATTTATATGTATACATGAGAAAGAGGGCAAGACAGAAGCATAATTGATTTTGTAATTGTGGATTAAAGACTGAAAAGCGCGGTAGTAGATGCGAGGGCTTATCAGTGTTCCAACGTTGGAACCGACCATTATCTGGTGTTATGCCGAATAAAGGGCTTGTTCAAGCGTCACCGAACATCTGCATCTACTACCCCGGTAGAACGTATTAAAGTTGAATTATTGCAAGATGATTGTGTGAAAGAAAAATATTTACTATGTTTGGAAGAAAAAACTTGCGAGTTAAATAAAAGGAATTTGAAAGAAATGAACATTGAGAGTGTTAGGGGAAGGATAAAGAATGGAATAGTGGACGCTGCCACCGAAGTATGTGGAATAAGCAAGAGGAAGGACGCAAGGAGAGCCAACACGGTGTGGTGGGATAGGGAAGTTCGAATGGAAGTGAGTACGAAGAACAAAGCATGGCTCGATTTACTGGCAGTTAAAGCCAGGCAATCAGACTGTACGAATGAAGATATAGAAAGGATTGAGTGAAGATTCCTTTGTTTGAGGAAGAGAGTGAAAGAGATAGTGAATGGAAAGAAGCGAGAAAGATAGGAGAGGGATGAAAAAATATTGTCTGACAACAAAACAGGCAAACATAAAAATGTTTTGGAAATTCATCAAAAATACCAGAGGAAGGTTAGTACAATCGAGAATGAATGTTGTTCGTGATGAGATCTTCTGAACGATGAAGTAGCAATTCTGAAGAGATGGAAGGGATATTTTGAAAGTTTGTTTGAATGTGACGAGGGACCTCTATCAAACACGGCAGATACTCATGAAGAAAAGGAGTTGGAAAGTGAGATAAGTTTGTTTGAACGCGATTGTGATTACGATGAAAAGAATGAAATTTCCTGCCGGCGATGTAGCCTGTAGCTGCTAGTGAATGAGTCAATATATCTATGGTCGAGAAGTGAAAGTATGTCCCGTCACACACAGGTGTGCCACGGGTTTTTTCTTTTTTTATGGAAGCAGGTGGCAAGCGAGCGAGCGGTTCACCCGATGTCAAGTAATTCCGGCTACCTATAAGCATTGGAAACAAGCAAATGAGTCGCATTGCATTGCCTACTTAAAAGTAGTAGTAGTTACTACTTGTGTAGTTATGGAGTGACGTTTGTGGGGTCGCAGGTGGACCAGCAGATGCTGCTGAACGAGGCGAAGCAGCAGTTCCCGGAGCGGTTCCCGCTGGCGGAGGTGCCGGGCATGGCGTTCTGCTCGGCGCCCGCGGCACACGGCAACCTCGCCTTGCCCACACACTCAGGAGTACTCTTCATCGTAACTGTATGATACTTTCATTTAATTGTATGTGGTACGTATGAGTATGCATACAGATAAGTAAACTTTATTGTCTTTTAAAACGTATTGTATGATATGAGCAGAGGATTGAAATAAGCTGGCAGAATCAATTGTTCAGACCGGTTATGACAGTATGGTGAATCGGCCGATGCTTTAACATCAAGTGGGATTGTGTTGAAGAACCAACTTATCTCATTTTAGATAAAAAAGACTAATTTCACAAAGAAATAAAAAACATGTCGATCTCAATGTATCACCCATTCGTTCTCTTCTTAAAAACTGAAACAGTCACTCACTAACACTCGTTGCAATTACTAACTGATACTTAAAAAAATATTGTACAAGGTTACCGTAACTTCAAGCAAAAATTGTCATTATGTTCTCAATAAACTAAATTAATTAATACAACTACGTGTAAACAATTAGTAATTGAATTGTTGTACATACTAGGCTAAGCCAAGAAAATTATAATTATACAACAAAACACATACAATAAGTTTGTAAACATGAACATGCATTGGAGCGGTTTCCTACGCGAGTGCAAGCGTGAGCTAATCGCAACAAGTATCCGCCACTAGGCGCTGAGTGCCGGCTCAGATGTTGTTAATTACAATAATAATGATCGACGCGCGTAGCAGTTTAACGCGCTCGTACTCTTCCATATGTTGACTGATTAAAACAAAGTTAATCTAAACTAATATAATAAAGAGAAAGGATTTGTTTGTAATAAAGCCCTAACTCTGAAACTGTTGAACCAATATCAGCCTAACCAATATTAACCAGATTTTTATTTTGTAATATAAAGCAATTTGCTAGGAATAAAAATAATAGTGATAAATGATGTCATCTTCAAATTATTCAGCGCATGCGCTACGACGCCACGAGTTAGTGGGCATTATCCTCTTTGACTACACTTTTAATTGGTGATGCTTTTGAAAGCGTTTGGTACAAAGATTGTATGTTTCATTTCTTCTCTCTGCCCTTTTCCACTTTTTTATATGTGGTCGGCACAGTAGGACCGTAATCCAATACCGTAATAGGTTTTGAGGTTTTAGTGCTTGTACGGTCGGGCCGCCTGCCGGACGCTAACCCTCCTCGGGCATATATATTAAATATTTGTAAATTATCGAAGTAATTCACTAATTATTTCTTTAAACGATTCCAGAACAATCTTAAACTTGATTGGAAATGGGTCACGACAATAGTCGAATGACGGCCTTGTGGCATATCCGCAGGCCGTGCCTTACCCTTAACCATTAGGCTATTGGCGCTTTATTAAAAATATGTATGTCTTACATACTTATTAAATATTCAGCCGAAGCTGTTTATAAGAAAAGAAGAAGAGAATAAATATGATATGTGAAAATACAAGTTAAAAGCACAAACTATAAAATACAATAAAATAGTTAAGGAATGTTTATAGTTATACTGAATGTTGTCCCGTAGCCATTGGCATGTTATATACACGAGATGCGTTGATGCAATGCTTTACTTAAAATGAAATGTTTGTACATCAAAGTAATATTATAAGAGAGCATAATTATTGGAATAGTCTGGTTGTTACAAAATATGTATGAGTTATTAAGATTACGCTTAGTTACAAATTATTTTGAAAGCGTACGTGTACACTGTTTCTACGGAATATTAAGAACTATAGTATAATGTCATACATTTTTACCTCATGTTGCAATGATCCAATGCACAAGATTTGTTTGATGTCGACTTTTTGAGAAATGCTTTGCGTTTGTTAATGTTTTTATATCTTTTCATTTACCATAATGATATTGCCATTTAACGATCGCTTTGCTTTATTTACTGTATATGTAACATGTATATAATTTGTATATATGTATCAGAAGTTGTAGATATTTATTTTTGTACAAGTCAAAAGTGAAATATAATGTGTAAGTAATGATATACGAAAGGTTAGTGTGTTCATTTGTTTTATTTGACAACCACGTCTAAATATATATTTACAATACCTTATTTTATTCCGTTGCACTTTTCGCTACGAATTTTGCTATCCTATGATGTTAAAGTTGGAGAAGTCTAAAATCAAAATCTAGAAAGTATTGATGTCGTTACGTAATGTTTCGGGATCAAGTTACTTTGTCCGATCGTCGGCGCTTATTATTTCTTATTTAATATGGTAATGATCGTTTCTTTAACATTTTAATTTGCTCGTGTATGAAACGCATAGGCATTTTCTTCATTTAAGTTGTGAATGTTCTTATTGCGACCGGGAATCTTGTTGAATAATAGATGCTATGTACATATTTTTAGGTGTTTCGTTTTGTGACTTTCTTACTTATTAGTATTTGCAGAAGATAGTGTAGATACATTCGGATTATGTAAGTACTTAAGATGTTGCAATATTTATTTTTAATTGTAAATACAATGTTTCATAATACATCTTTTTATTTTGTTTACAATTGACGCACTTGTATTGTCTGATATATTTCTCGTCGAAATAAAAGAACACAAATAAATCGATGTATTTCAGCTCCATTGAGGATTACAAAAAATATTATTTTCATTATAACACAAATTTTAAACATAACTTGTTTTAACTCAATGTATTAACTTTTCTGAAGTATAATTTTACATACATTTTAATCTCATTACGGTCGTGCACTTGATTTTTAACGTCGTATTTTCATTAAATTTCCGTTTACTCAAATGAAATAAACGCAACGTCTATAGGTATATTATATTATAGGTATTGTAGTTATTTGCCAAAAATCACAACTCATTTTAATCATAATCTAGATATTAAGTTTATCTTATCAAGTTATTTATAATTTATGATAAATGTTCGCCGCAGAAATGAGTTGTATATTCTCATGTTATAGACACATTGAAGTACTAAGTATGAGCTAATCTTATATTTTAGACGTAACAATTAAGAAAAAATATATCGGATCAGTGATATTAACGTCATTTAAACTCTATTATATGAATTAATATTACATTTGTATTAAACTGCCTCCATGTTGGATAATAAAGTGTTTTAATCGTTTTTTTTATTTTTCCATCCCTTAATGTCTTAGTCTGTTGCTTGACATTGGCCACTTATAAGAATTGTTTCTACATATTGGTGTATCGGTTGTCAACTCTGTCCTTCACTCCCTCACTCCTGTAATGTGATGTGGCAAAGGATTACCCATTATTGAATAGGCAATTTGTGAACGTAATCTTAAGACATTTTAACAACCTTTTGCTAGGGCATGGATACTTACGACGACCTTTCTTCTTCTTCTCTTACCATATAGGTCAACGGATTATTTTATTAATAATTTAAAAAAGCACACAGTCATAGGACTAACGACGGAAGTAAAAATTCTAAACAGGTGGCAAGGTGCGACAATAGCCAAATATAAATAAAAATCAGTAACAAAACCCTTGTATTTTAACAATTATATTGAAAATTGAATAAAGAAAAATGAATTAAGAAATAAATAATCAACTATTTAAAAAAAATCGGGGTTGAAAACAAACCAAGAGACAAGGTGTTAGATATAAAATGCAAAATTGAATACAAAAAATAACGTACATTTCGTCGTTGTCGTTGTTCCAAATTCATATAAGAATGTTGATGTCGATCTTGCGAACAAATAAGATATTCCGCTACCAAATACTGTGTAACACGATTTAAAATGCTTTCACTTTAATAAGCATGTTGCTGACGCTGTCGTTGGTGCATGTAGCGTATGTTGATCTCGCAAATAAGATTTTCCCATACCAAAAATCGTCTAAGATGCGTAAAGGTGTTTTCACTTCAAAAATATTTTCTTCATAGTGATAGTACAAGAGCACGTAATTTTTATTTCAGATTCATGTGTAAGCTGTGATGAGCTTCTAAAATATAATATTGAACTCAAAACAACACAAACGGACGACCATCTTCCCTGTAATTATGATATGATATGTGTGCCGCCAAAAGAGGAGTGATAAGACATTTGCTAAATCTGTCCTATGTGAACGACAAGCGACGCGAAAGTGTCAAGAAGTCGTTGTTTTTTTTTGTCTGACTTATCACTGTTTACCTTGAGGAGGTTTCTACATCTATACCGGTCTCGAGGTTTCAGGGCTCAGAAGGTACCTACCCTAAGTCTCTTTAAGAGTAGCTTAGCTAGCAACGGCCCGAACCGAGGTCTCCCTCGAAGGAGGACCTCGGTTCAGGCCGTTGCTTTATTATTATAGCCGGATTGGTAGTCGTTGTGTGTATTTGTGGCTTACGTTGCTGCCATAATGAGTCGCGCGTTAAGTATTGGTCGCATTATAAAAGTCGTCGTCATATATAAAAGTATCGCGCCGCGTCGCGTCGCGTCGCTCGTCTAGGACAACAGGTAAGCAAGAGTGGAATACCGAGATGAAGATAACACACGGGGATCTAACATGGCCTGTGTTGTTTTTGATGTATCGTATGTAATCCATTGAGGGGACGTAGTATTCTTAAAATCCTAATGCGGTATTTGCATAGTGTGACCTAGTTAGTGTATATGTAAAATTGTGATAGGACCACGCCGTCTCATGCTTCACTGCACTTTGTGATACCTATAAAAAACTATTTATATATATAGAAAACGATGTATAACTGTGGCTTATTGAGCTTGAAAACCATATAAATAAATGTTTACCGCTGTCCGTTTAGAAAAGAAGATGTAGAGACGGAATAAAAAGTGATTTATATATACATATGCCGTACGTGTATAGTTGATTCCTATCCGATCTCTATATCCGTAGCATCGCCGCGCCAGTGAGAAGCGAGCCGCGGTGAGAGCCGGTTGTGTTCTCTTCACATACTTCGCATTCCGTTTTCCTACTCGTTCGACGTTAAAACTTTTGATTCATTTAAATTTTAATTAAATATAATCGATTAACAAACATAATAAACGTTTGTCGGTGTTTTTAAAATATCAAGAAAATGTATTAAATCCGATCTTAGTAAATTTATTTTTCTTATTGGAATATTGTGACGGAAACTTTAAAATGATGATGGCCAGTGCGAAGTTGGTGCGGGAATGCAGCTCGGACCTAGGTTCCGACGTGCGTTCCCTCTCGGTGGCTTCCTCCTCCGAGGAACAGGAGTCCACGACCGCCACAGAGTCCGATTATTCTGAAGAGGAAAAGGAGTACGAATTGGATGATTTGCAGATTTTAAAAACTATAGGTAAGATATTTCATTATATATTGTAGCTGCATCAAAATATAAATAACCAGATGAATTATAGGTATGATAATTCTTCTGGTTAATTGGAGGTCAATATTAATTAGGTTTGAATGTTTTGAACACATTTTTATCGATGCTTATTTGGTGGCGCGGTGCGCTTTTGCAGTGTTAAGGTTGCCCTTACTTACGACATTGTTA
The DNA here is from genome assembly GCA_029849275.1 of Papilio elwesi. Lineage (NCBI taxonomy): Eukaryota > Metazoa > Arthropoda > Insecta > Lepidoptera > Papilionidae > Papilio > Papilio elwesi. The sequence continues at coordinate 5,541,887 of CM056687.1, read as the reverse complement.
CCAACTATTTGAACTGACCTAATTAGTCGGCTATTATGATACTGTAAACTATATTCAAACCTATTTTTTCTGTTACTATCTCACTGTTGAAACCGCACGTTGTTTCCTAAGGATTACCACAGATACCAATGGACTCCTACAACCTTGACCAGATCGTCGATCTATCTGGTGGGAGGGTTACTTACGCAGCGGCCTATACCTGGTCGAGATTTTAGTGCTAATGTAGGTATGTACATCATAACTGTGTAATTTCAAGCGAAGTGATTTTAAATACTGAGTTGCATTTTGATAATAAAATATTATGTCTGAGCATCGAACGCCGACTATACAGATATATAGCCATTTAGTATTAAGCTTTTTTTACGACAGTGAAGGAGGGGTCAACTGAGATGAGGTTGCCTGCGTCTTAGGTGGCTTCTTCCGCTTTTTGATTTCTGAAATACATTTTCACCTATCATTTTTAGACCTAAATAATATTCGTCCGTAAAAATCGGATATCAATTTCAACCTTTTTATTTATTGGGTCAGACGTAGGAGTTTCTCTGATTTTATGGCGTTAAAATAATATTTTTTGCAACAAAATAACAAATTTGATATTTCATTCATTGAAATAATATTACTTATCCTAAAGTTCTTCACCTATGCGTGCTTTTATATTAGCACTTTTGCTGAGGAGAAAGTTTCGTTAAATACACTTTTAAATTTTCCACACATTTGAAGTAATTCACACTTATGTGCCAATAGCCAAATTTTAATTTTAACAGTATGTTTTGATTGATATCTCATATACTTTCGAAAATATATCTCTTAATATAGTGACTTAATTAGCGTTTATATTAATAGCAAATAGTGAATGCAATCGATGCTCTGTGAATTATACTAAAACGTTGCACATTAATATTACCTAATACATATTTGTGACATTTATTTGCACCCTCTGTCATATTAGTACTAATGCACATAGAAATCAAATAAAATGATTGATGACGATGATTTAACAGGTTTAATGCAACAATAAATAGTTGTAAAAATATTTCGATTATCGACTTTCTTTGCGGTTCTTCGCTCTTCTGCAATGAGAATGGAAAATAATAAAAATGCAATAATACAAAACTGGTGAATATCGTATTACTTGAATCAATTTTATATTCATTCACTGAATAAATAATAAAAATTATATATGATAAAAAATAAAGTAATAGTAGTCTAACTTTAACTGTGGGTTGACTAGGTAATCTAATTGCATTACATTCAATTAATGTCACATTAATTAATACCTCAACACAATAGTAGTGTTGTTTTATTATTAGCTTCAATATGTATGATTGATTGACCACTTAGAGCTCTATAAAATAATAGTTTTAATGTCGTTTTAAAGGCCCTAATTTATTTATTTTGATTTCTTGGTAGATGTGCATTTACATTACTGATTTATATTGACCTAAAATAAAATATATCTAGTAAAATAAAATAATAGTTGATTAGACACAAGAAATCATGAAAAAAGATGCACGAGAAACACTCAAAGGCAAAGGAGATCGTTCCTATTTGTACGCAAACTGCGGCAACCCGATAGCCCTAGTTAGTGGTGCAGTTACCAGTAAAGGGAAGACATCTTGATTTTCAACTGACTGACTAAACGACTAAATTTAGATTCGTTGCGCAAGTGAAAGTAGTAGAAATGGATAGTTGCTGGTGGTTATGTTACCCTTACTACTGGAAACAGATAAGAGTCTGCATAAAAGGTTTTTAATCGCTGAATGATAACGTTTTTACAAATTCCTATTTCTATTCCTCTTCCACTTTCCATTTGCTAAGAAGAAAAGGATGAAAAGGGAAGAGGACTTGACGGTGGAGGGGATGAACCATTTTATGTTTATCCCTTTAGTTCTTAGTCACCGCAATGCGAGATTCTTTCGGCAACACCTATATTATTACTAGTTGACATCCTTAGAATTAATTTATGTTGAGTTAATTTATTAGCTGTACATATTTTGTATCAATTGGTGGATGGATTGTACTCGGCTCGATTCCCTTTATTAAATCACCTTGAGATATACGACATCTTTTATTTTGTCGTATAAGTCAGTGTGTGAAAATGTATTTCCTTCATATTTCTTTCGTGAATTTACCATAGTTTTTATTAGTTATTCTGCTAGGCGGGATGAAGAAATCAATAATAAAAAAACCCGTGCAGCCGTTCCTGAGCTATAAGTATGGTGTAACTAACACGACTTTGTTTTAATGAGTCAAGTGAAAAGTCAAATTAGGTAAGGCGCAACTATAGTTAAAAAAAATCAAACAAAAATAAACCCCTGTGTGTTAACAAAAAATTCAAAATGGAATACAAGAAAATAAAAATAAATGAAAGAAGTTTGTAGATACTGTTGCAAATTCAAATAAGTATGTCGCTGACGCGTGTTGCTCACGTATGTTGAGCATATTGTCACGCGAACCTATAAGTTTTTCCCTTTCCATATATTGTATCACGCGGCTATTGAAGTATTCACTTCAAATGTTGTTTCTACTAAGTAAACTCTAAAACTACTGAAATTATTTTAATAAATATTTAGTATCTTGCAATATTGAAATTCTACTGGGCGAATTAGTCACCATTTACTTCATACGAGGATCGATAGTAGTGCTATTTTGCAAAAACGGATTGTAATCAAACTACGGAAGTTCTATCATTACAATGTTCAATAGATTAATATTCCACGATAAAGTATAGCATGCTGCTTTTGACCCACTAAACAACACACCGCAGATATGGGCCAAGGGCGATCGGACTTCGTGCCTATCTAGGAACCGGGTCGCGCTTCTCTCGCGGCGCTCGCTGCTCGCTCGCTTATCAGCTAAATATGACAAATATCGTACAGCACTCGCTGATGTACTGAAATTAAAAAACATTTATCATTATCTATATAATCAACGGTATTAATCAAACGAGCCTAAAGGTTAGATAAAATACTAAGCAGAATGATGAATGAAAATTATTTTAGTATTGTTTTTAGAGTCACAATGTTTTCTACTCTAATTGGTATTTGAGTGAGGCTTAGCTTTTGACATATTTGAGACCTAATATTTTCAGTGAAAATGGGATAGTTTTCCATCGCGTTTTCACCAATGATCACGGATCGTTTTCGATGTTATATATCGATAAAGCTTAGTACTACTTTATCTCAACTTGTATTGGGGAAAGTAAACGGCCAGAAAAAATTGACTTGTTATAAAATCGGACGGACTTTTTGTTTCTAATTTCGTAGGTCGTAGGTTATTTCTCGCGTAACCAGATTGCTGGACAGGCATATGTTTGCTCGATATGATTTGAATAAAAAACAGCGTCGCTTTAAAAAAGAAACTTGTTCGCATTTCACTATCGACCTTAAAGAAGATAAAAGTCAACTAAAAAACAGAAAACAGTTTTTTAATCTTGCTGATATTTGCTGACATTTAGGTAAGCCCAATGATACTAAATCTGTGCAGCATTCGTTCTCTTCTTGAATTATAAATGGTGTAACTAACACAACTTTGTATGTATATAAATAAATTTGTAAATATTTGTTAAATGACTATTGTTGCAATGACATTTATTTGGTTAAATTAGGCCAGTTGTTAAGAAGAAGAATAAGGAGTGTCTAACAGATAAACATAATATTAAGTTTGTATTGCATCCATGGTGCCTGTCGTCCTCGCGTTGCCCCACTTACGGTTACAGTACAAAGAGCAACGACCATATATATAATACCTTTACAACACTTCCTAGGCGTAAGATAAATATACGTGAGAGTCCTAAGAATCTTCGCTAATGCTGAAATTTAATATACATTTTGTTTTGCCCTTTTGATCATTTCCGCGTGTATCTATTATATAGTTACGCGTCCGCTGGTAATATTTGGGTCAGAAGGTGTTAGATAAACCGATGATCGCTCAATACAATGTGTACATATTTGTTTTGTCATTTAGACGTTGCTCCACAATTGATTTTGTTTTGATAGATGGGCATGATATACATTAAGGATGTAATAATATTCTATATATTAAAGTGGCGAAAAGAAACTTAAAGATATTGCGCTTACGGAGGCGTGAGATTGTGCATGCTTAAAGTTTCTATGGAGATGTGGAGGAAGCTAATGTAAGTGATATTGTTACATGTGTCACAAATGTATTAAATAAAAATAAAAGTTATTATCGTAATGAATTACGGTCGAATATAATCGACGTCGTAATTAAAATCCGAGAATTTATTTATATTATTTAGAACGGCTATAGGTCGTATTATAATTCAGTGCAGATAATGGTAGTCGATTCCTTATCGTTACACCTTGTAATACTTTCCGTGTAAATACGAAAGGCTGACTTTCAAGTTAAAAAAAGAGTACGCTAATTAATATTTTTGTGATGGGAATAACATTAAATTAGAATATCTGATGAAAGTTTAGTTTCGCGGTGACCAAACCAATCACCATCATTGTATGGATACAAACAAGTATAATTGACAAAGTCTACCTCATATGACACCAGAATTAAGAACACAAGAGTTTGTTATATTTTTATAAGTTACTGTTTTAATAATAAATTTCTTAGTTGAGTAGGCATGTCGTATGTTTATTTTGTCAATTATTATCGTACGTCTTAGTTTCCATTCTTGACTTGGTAACGGTATATTGGACAAATACAACGACGTGGGAGCTCTATTTTAGTGGAAGTAATGTTGATTTTAATGTTGATTGTATGTAGTTTGCGTGCGCGGACATAGAAAAGAAAGCCAAGAAAACAATGCGTCTGAGATGGCGCCAGTGACCGATGCGACAGCGTGTCAGCTCGCTCGGCCGCTGCGAAACCGGTACAGGGCCGTCTTTGTTGGGGTTCCGCGTAAAACTCAAAATTTACAACGCTTTTTGTACTATTTTGTTTTTTGTACTATTTTCTTATTAGAGAAAAAATAAACTTATCACCTGTTTTACATTGGCGTATTAACATCGTTTTAGTGTATATTAGTCTAGTTTTGAACAATATAAACGATTTTTTTTTAAAACGAAGTGATTAAAAACTTCTGAACATTGTAAAATTTAAAGCTTGTCACTCGTTTTTAAATAATTGCAACATTTATGTCTCTATCGTTAGTATCTTTGATCGTATTGTTTTTAAATACAATTTTCACTTTTTGAAATTGCCACTTTATCTACTCTATTTTTTTTCAAAGACAATGTGTTAAATACTTGTATTATCACTTTGCTGTCTCTAAAACAACAGTCACTTGTACATAACTATATTTCTAGTATTATAATTTACAAATGTATGTAGAACTGAAAGTATATTACAATAAAAATTTATATCACATATTTAATTTTAGATAAGATAATTATTAGTGCGTACCTGCTATTTAATATAAACTATGCAGGGCGCTCCTAGAGCTAAAGATTTAGAGCGATATTTAACATAAATAACTGCCTCCATTCACTGCTAAAAATATTATAAATTCTATCAAGTCTAAAGTTAAAGTAGTAATTTACTAAAGTTATTTTTTCATTTCAGGAAATAAACGCTTCATTGAGATCATCGGGCATATCTAGTTGGGTTAAGGTTGAAATGTTTTTCTCGATAAAGTCCAGATTTAACAGTGTTGTGATCGCCTTGACGCTCGGGCGCATCGTCTGTCGCGGGTGCACCGCCCTTGGCCGGCTCCCACCATCTGCTAGTCACTTGTCTTTATTTTTATTCACATTGAGAGCGAGCGCGGGCCGTGAGGCCAGGACACTCCACATTGCGTGTTGACATATTTCCTGACATGTAAGAAGTCGGATGCGTGTGATAATTTGATTTGGTATAAAGTTGTGGTTAACCTGAAAAAATATTCAGTTAATATTATGCAATTCCTTGAAACACTTGTATGTAAGTAGGATAATCTTGTTTTGCTTCATGTTCTAAGTCTTCATTAGCGGCAATACTCGAGTGGCTCGGAGTGAAGTAATATAAAGCCAACTGCAGGATCAGTTTTATAGGGTAGGAAATAAAATATAAAATAGCAAATAGTAGCGGCTGTAGAGCTGCGGTACTCTTAATTATATTTTCTATGATGACCGCTTTCTCAATATTCATACGTCTGCAGTTACAATTGCGATCATTCTTCACGTAGCCCACAAGGCTATTAACCCCCAAATGTGTAAACAGTGATATTTCCACATGCACTGTATACAAAAGGAAACTGGTTGCGTAACGAGCAGCTGCGTCGGCCATTTACAAGATACGAATTACGATAGCGACGGAGGATGAGGCGGGGGACGGTGTGACTTTCTCCTACGCCCGGTGCAACCGTGACATTGTATGTTGTTTGCCCTCACGATAGAATTTCGGAGTTTTATTTCGGATACCGACGTTCCGTTTCATTAATGTTACGGCGGCGACAATTGAAGTATATTTTCTTGTATTGTCTCATCATTGTCGCTTATGCGATCGTAAATATTTTTCAACGACACATTCTTACCAAAAAGAACTTTTATACTTGTTTTTCATTTCTCCGGTATACAATTGACGGATGGAGACTGTATGCCGACACATATGTCTTAGCTTATATGTGTGTACACATAAGTTATATAAAACTAGCGTGATGTAGTTCAAATAATACTTCTGAATTTTATCCGGTATGGTCTTACCAAATACAGAAGATAACTGGATGCTTAAATCCGGCCTATTTTCTAATCTACGTATTCTATCGGCCTAAAATGCCGTTGACGTGATACCTTCGGTATTGGCGATCTTCACGAATTGCGGAAATCATTTAATTTAAATCCTTTTGCCTATTTGTCTACTGTATTCTAAGAATAGTTTGTTTTTAAGAAAATAAATAGATAATCATTTAAACACTTGTATGTTAAAATACTTACAACAGTATAAACGATTTTTAAACATTGTTAAAGTATTTACGTAATTGGGGCCATCGCCCCAGAAGTCTATTTCGTTACGGATAAACTAAAATAATCCATATCATTTGGATACACTGGATTTTCCAATTGCGGTTTGACCTATATAAAACTCTCATCGGAGAACTCCCACGTTTCTAGGAAACACCCGTTAAAGTTGACGATTTGGACAAAACAAAATATGGTTTTCTGAGTAGTAATATACATATACTTGTTGTCTTAGTAATAGACATTTTGGTTGGGTTATTTACATCTTTTATTTTTTTTATGAACACACCATTAAAATCTAAACGCTTTCATAATCAAGGAAATATGAATTTGTCTCTACACAAGAACAGAGAACAGCAGCGTACAGTTTTTTATTCAAAACATTATTAGCGGAAATAAAGAAACGTCAATTTGTGCGGGACGGGACTATGAAGCTATGAAAATCAAGATGTTATGATATAGTTATCCGGGAATAGTTTAAATGTGAGTGCGGCCGAACGCTGCTCGTACATAATCATTCTTTCGCACGTCAAGGGCTTAAATAATGAGACGGTGTAACGGAAAATGTTATAAATGTGAATGTAAGTTTGTTTGTTACGCTTTCACGCGAATACTACTCAACCGATCATCATGAAACTTTGTACAGATCTTGGAGGTACTAAAAGAAACATAGGATACTTCTTATGAAAAAAAATAGTACATGAAAAGCGAAGTATGTATGTTCCCTATAGATTTATAGACTCCAAAACGGCTGGATTGATTTCGATGAAATTACAGGGATTGTCCAGATTGGCACATTGGTAGCGATCGGAGCAACATAATTAGTGGTACCCGGGCGAAGCCAGAGCGGGTCACTAGTACTCGTATAAGTTAAACGCTCAGCAGGTGAGCTAAGATTCACAAGACTATTCATTTATATTTAAGATATTAATAATTTGAATTTGCCATTTGTTATTTAATTATAATAAATAATAAAATGTGAGCTGCGTTTGTAGCTACCAGCGGTGGCTATTTTAGTTTTTTTTTAATTGCTAGTAATGATTTATTCTATCTATATAACCAACGTTTATTACTCAATGCTATATCCGAGTAGGTTTTACGAGATGTTGGATGTTTGAGCGTTGAAACCGGTATATTTAACATTGTTTTGAAAGATTAGTGTATCGTCGGCTGCCAACACGTGCCCTCCTCACGGATCTCCACTGGAAATAATATCAGTTTTGGAGGATTTTGTAAATATCAACCATTTTATGCGTCATAAACATGATGAGAAGCTAATTTTGTTGATTACCTGTCTCTATATCTGGATTTGCTATAATCGTTGCCGGTTTTAGCACTACCTGCGCCCTGGGCTCTCCGGCGCCCCTTTTTTTTGGTTTCGGAGGGGAAATCTTATTTAAGATACCCAAATCGAAATAAAAGAAGGCTTCTGGGGGAAATACAGGGTTATGGGTTGACTCACAAAAACCCCCTAGGTGGTCATCCTCGAGTGCTCCGAGTGTGTATTTTTGGGGCTTCGGGATCTCCAGTAAAAAGCACCGGTCCCCCCTGCACTGAGCTTTCCGCGTGGTTTTGGGTAGCTGGCGCTCTTCTTTTGCACCCCTTGCACTTTCCTAGTGCTACAGCAAGACAGGACCACCATGTTGCCGTCTTCTCGAGATCGTTTTTCAAGGCGATCAAGGCCCCCACCCTAACCGCCCACGACCCCGAGGTTCCCTTTATGTCGCCACTGAAACAAAAAATGACAATAGAAGCCTTTTTTTTCCCGGGGCTACGGGGCAGATGAGCCAGAGCGTCTGTTTCGTAACGCCCCGACGTCGTCTCCGAGCAGGATCAGGCCTCTCCCGATCCCGTTCTGCTATTTCTTTCTGGACCTTGACGGCCGCACAGAAGGAGCAGAGCTAGAGCAGCCGCTACTATTGCTGGCAGGGTCAGGTTCTGTCCGAGCGGACTCCCACGCAAGGCACTCGGCGAGCGTATGCTGTGAGGAATCCCAGTCCCCGCCACAGTGGTGGCATTGCGCTGTTGATTCGCGTCCAATCCGATTCAGGTACTCACCGAAACAGCCAAGCCCGCTGAGCACTTGCGTCATCCGATAGGTGATGTATCTTACGCTGCAAGCTAATAAGCTTTATTTGCAGCGTCTGGCGCCCGTACACCGGTGTGACCATAGCGGCGCACCGTAGAGTGCCATCGATCGCACGACTCCCGCATAGAGGCGGCGGACTCCTTCCCTGGGTGGCGCTCCCTAACTGCAATTCAAATCTAAACGAAAAAGCTGGTCCATAATTTTGGAATATAGGATAGGGTGGAAAGGGGATGAGAATTAGAGCAGGGGAAGGATAGGAAAAGGAAACATCCTAATCACGGTCGAGCGCGGTTCTTGAAGCAGAACGTGCTCAAAAGGGGCGTACTAAAAGTAATGCTTAACTTACCATATAAATACCCAACTGATGAAATGTATAGAAGAACTAAAATTTTGAGTTTACGGAAAGTGCGTTAAGCATATATATAATAATAAAATGAATACTGCACTACTACAAAGCAGGCGAACAAATAAGTTTAATTTACTCCACATTTTTTATCTATACCATTCTACAAATAAAACATATCATGAGGAAAATTACAAATAATTATTGCAATAAAATAATAATAATAAAATTATTATTATTGCAATACCTGTGAAAAACCATTTCAATTTTATATGGAACATAATGTACACGTATACGATATAAACACACACACACACACGTCTGATGGTGGCGAAGTATAAAAACACACACACCAAATATACCAAAATAATCATATTATGAGTTTTTCTATGGTTTTCTATATTTAACTTTAGTTTTTATTTTTAATACTTTTTTAAACCTTAAATGCACACAAAACATGAATTCATGGGCTTTTTTAAATACAGGTCAACCTAGTTAAGGAGTCAAGGTAATAATGAAGTTTATACGTAGTGTTCAATAAAGATTATTTATTCTTATTTTATAAATGCCCATAAATTGCTTTTTAAATGACTCTAATTTAAATTAATAGGTCAGTAAATTGTTCGCATAATTCATACGTTGATTATTCAAATACATGACGGCGGGTAATTTGCGAAGACCGGTTGCGCATGCAATACTGTTCCAGCTTATAGTGTTCAAAGTGTTACAGTGTTAGTATACTACATAATATGTTATATGTATTGTAAATGTTACTTATAATATGTAGGGAAAGTGGTTGTGTCTCCGGCATAATCAGAATTATAAACCGTGCATCGGAAATTATTTAATTCGGCTTTATCTATTAACTAAATTAAATTTTATTCTATGAAAATATAACTTATAGATTTCTATAAGTTATGTTTGATATAATTGTTGTAAAGAAAAGCAAATAAACGCAATGTATTGTAATATTTATTTCAATTAATATCTTGTCGATTGAATCGTGCATTTTGAGATACTATAATCGATATTGGTACATTCACGCGAATACTTTTTAATCGTTTAACTAAAAACAAGTTTTATCTGTTTATAAATGATTATGACAGTCCGGAGACTATGAAAGTCTTTAAACTGGATATACATATTTAATATGGCGACATGTTGACAAATTTCTTCATAAAATTTTCCACACTAACTTTTACTTTTCGTCAGATTATTATGAAAGGAAGACAATTAATCATCTCGAATGTAATGTTGAATGTAGTAATGTGGATGTAGATTGAGTCGGAGTAAATACTATACCTTATACCATTATAATCCTTTCACTCACTAGCGAGGACAGGATTATAATGGTATGGATGATGGACGGGAACGGTGTTGGAATTTGATCTCCGGCAACTCACTCATCAGACAAAACGCAGAATACTTCTACTTCACGGCTATCTTGTGTGAGGTCGTTCGGCCGGCCTATTCGCCTATTCATGCAACAGATGTTGCAGGCGCTACCATTGTTAATGTTTGCAAGCATTTGTCTCTTTTTTCGATGGAATGTTTTATAACTTAATTCCGCGTTTAATAACTTGGAGTTGTAGGTAAAATATGTCAATTAATCAAAAGTTAGTAGTAGTATGCAGTAGTATAGCCATCGTATAACAAATACGAAGGCAACCGATATTGTAAATGAAAGTTTGTATGTCAATCCGTCGGGGACAGTTTTTTTTTAGGATTTTACCCTGTCCTTTTCTGTACCCCGACAATTTGTGTGCATGAGTTAATGATGATCGGTTGAGTCGTTAAGTATTGAAGACCAAACAAACAAACAATATGTTCATATTTATAGTATTATAGTTAGGATTATTTATTATAATACAACTAGACTAGCTATACAACTAGTTTGGTGTATGTACGTACTCGACGTATTCTAACCACGCTTTCTTGGCGTGACGCCCTTCTCTACATGAATATTGGGAGGCCAGCGAACGCGAAATAAAGTTTAAACGAGTGAAATTTATTTGCGACGGGGAAATTGGAAATAACTACGCAACAACCACGGATTCCTACTGTTAGCTGAAGTACGATAGAGACAAAAGAGGCGTTGGATGTCGTCCAACGATTGCAAAAACTTTACTATAATCCTTGACACGGCCTGCAGATAGTGACACACTGTATGAGAAGATTGAACATTTTAAATATATTATATATCCACCTTATATTTATGAATCAAATGTAACAAACTCCCACGTATTTGTCTCACAGATCGAAAATTAGTTTTTGAACACAGTTTGGAAAATTACTATGTAATGGAATTAAATAAATATGCGCTCGCGCCCGTGACATAGAGGGGTACTTAAGTTGTCTAGGGTAAGCCTAGACAACTTAAGTTGCCACACTAAATCACTTGAATATAAGAAAATATTTGGGGTAATATAGGAGATGACGTTGCTCGTTAATCGCTTACATTAGATTAGAACCTACATTAAAAAATTTAACATGGAAAATACATGGAACTTTTTAATAAAGGATAATATTTAGTACCTCCAGGCTTGTATATTTCAACCAACTATTTAATAACCGCTTTGTTTTATTTATACATAATTATAACAATCATATTAATAGCTTCCTATAAATGTATCTCAACGCCGTTATGTTTATTGAAGAAATATTTTGAACTTTTGTTTGGAGTTTCTTGTATAAACTGAGGTAGGACGATACGAGGAATATTGTTTTTATAATAGATAAAATAAAATAACCTATATGTGCATTTATTGGTTTGTATATTATTTTAGAATCCATATATTACGAGAGTTTACATTATGCGAAATTTATTATGAAGAATGATATATAATTCGGAACACTTTCCCTCTAAAGTCACTTGCTTAACATAATTACAGTGATAGGTTCGTGGCTAATCGTATTTGCTAATAGTACAAGATGCGGCATAAGAAATGTATACCCACTTCTTTTATTTTTATATGGACCTAGAATATATGTTAGATAATATGACATTGATAAATCTCAAGTGGGTTGTCGAGATAAATCTGGGGCCAACACTGTTACATCTTAAAAACCAAATTAGGTTGAACCCTTACGTAACTCGCGCTTGACGAATTCAGGGGTCAAGTTTCTTCTAGATTTATAATCTATTCGAACAATACTTAACCTAAAAAGACGTAAATAATGATTAAATCAATTAATATATTAGGATCATAGTTAAGATATTATTAAAATATCCAATTCGTAAAGTGATTGTATGTAGGTTGTAAAGCTTCTTATGATTTATAATACCGCGAGGCGAACGCTACCAGCCGGCTTTGTATTTTGATCGTGTATTGTTTTCATTTATGTATTATTCAACCACTGCACGTCATAGACAATCTGCTTACGAATTCTAATAATACATCTAATAAACATGTTACAAAGATATTAATGGCAATTAGTGTAAAGGATTATGGCTGTGGTACATTTGCTTATTAAGAGCCTTATTATAACGAATACTATAAAGGCAAGCTTAGGAAAACAGTAACTTTAGTAGTAGTAAGATAAACAGCACAGCTCGAACAACGGAAGATCGATGGAATCAAGAGAGTCTTGACTGTAGAACTTGGGCTCTTCTTATGCCTAATAGATACTCCCACTAGATAGGCTGATGATGTGGTCGTGGCGCGAATCCACTAGATGAGGGTGGTAAGGGACAGATCTGTGTAGTGCTGCTTGGAGGAGGCAAATCTCCATGTCATGTTGATGCTTGTGATAGTAAAATTGTGCCTAAGATTTAGTAAACAAACGAGTAACAGTTCTAAAGCTTAGACATAACATCGACACATTGTTTGTGACATGCATCAGCGATTACCAATTAAATAGTTTTATTTATTTATTAGCTTTATTTTTATCCCTTACACGTAGTTTTGTGTTGTGTATTAATTCAATTTATAATGTTAGTTGTGTATTTAAGTTTTGTAGTTAGTATTATAATATTGTTAGGTGTATGGGCCGCCTAATGCGGTAAAAGCCTCCTCCAAACCCAAATAATTTGCGATATTGCGTATTCCAGTTCGACTAGTCTTGCTTCATTTGCTAATGATTTAAGATTGAATGTTGATATGTAGTATTTTTTTAAGTTTGGAGGGTGGTCGTCTACAACCCCCGCGGTGACGAACCGTTCTGGGGGAGGGTATATAGGTTTCGTGTTATTCTTTAGATTATTGCGTTTGATTTTATTTTAGAGGGTGCAGTGTTTCCGTTTCTCTGAAGTGACAGTCTTAATTACTATTCATCTGAGTCGTGTGAAGAATAGGGATTTCCATCTCCTAGTTTTTTAGTTGGACTGACTTTTTTTTTTAGTAAGTAAATTTTCCATTGAGCTCAGATTTTTTTCCATTTTATTCATATGAGTTTTTTTCTTTTTTCTTGACTGTTGTTGTACGAGATTTTTGTTTGAGCTTAGTATCTGGTGGGGAGGGGTTATTTCTAACTCTCTCTTTTTCCTAGTTTTGTCTGTCCCGGTTTTGTTTTTCCTCCCCTCTTCTGTTTCACTGGTGTCTTCTTTGGATGGTTCTCTAACAATAAGTTTGTCATATCGCAGGTAGGCTATTTTTCCGGCTTTCTTCTCTTTTTTTAGCTGTTCTTGTAATTCTCTCCGCATTTCTAGGACTTGGGGTGGGAAATCGTCCTTCACGTAAATATTTTTTGTTTGTATGTTCTTGTTTTTCAAAATTGTGATCTTTCTGCCGTATGTTGTAAAAGTTACGACGATAGGTCTGACATTGCCTTTCAGGTATTTTCCCATTCTGCGGACCATCTCTAGTTCTTTTACATCACAATTCACAATTAAATAGTGGCGTTTTTAAATAATTTTCGCCTATTCTTTTTCCTATGGCAAAATATAAATGAGTATATTCATTATACATAACTTTCTGGTCATTGGTACTGGACCATCCGTCTTAGGATGGACTCATCGAAGTAACAGATGGATCACCCAAACAATCGACTTTGGTTTGCGATCATAATTTTCAAATATGTCTCAATACTCCATCAAATAGGGTTTATATAACAGTCTGTTAAAATGGTGCACCAGAAATAATTTTATTGATAAGATAAAAACGGAACGGATGTATCTGATAGTGCCTCCTGCAGCTGACATTAACTGTCAGGACTATTAAAGAGATTTAGCTGAAAAAGATATAACGCGTTTGATGTTACCGGAATGGATTACATCGAATCAAGAGGGTTTAATTGTAGATTCCTTAGTTTTCAAGTCATCTAAGATAACTTCTAAATCTAAGAGACCATCATCCTTAATAGTTATTGTGAAGAAATTTACGGTTACTCTTTTGCAACAAGTTTAGAAAAGAAATGGTCAACATTTAGTTGATTGAGGAGACAATACAAATGTTTTTTCAATGCTGTGCCGTGTGTAGCGTGTATATTTTACTGCGTTTTGAAGGGCGGTGTATAACAGTAAATTTACTGCGCACGGCATAATGAATCTCAAATTGTCGGATTGGTGTGGAAAAGTATATATAGTAGTAAGTATATCGCTGACCATACCCGTAAACGTGCTAGTCGTCTCGACTTTAAAAATGTAATAGTTAAATTATTAATTTTTCTCACACTTGTAACAAAGAAAGCAATATTAAAAGTGAATAAAAACGCGATAAAAAATGTAATAATATGGAAAGACTTTACATGACAACAAGACACATATAATAGAATCCAAGATCTACCGAATATGAGTGCAAGTCTTTAAGTAGTTTTATATGATAGGAAAAATGTTGTCATTTAGAAATATCGACTGTGTTATTTGCAAGCTTTCGTATCAATACATAAGCCCCCCAAGACCTTTGTTCTTATATTATCTATGGCGGTGTTGTTATTTGTGTATTATCTATGGCGGTGTAGTTGTCTGTGGCAGACGCTTCACTTTTGCCTTTGAACTTCACTAAAACGAGGAGACGTGAAAAACCTAATTTGAGATTGTTATTCAAAACGTAATTCTAAAAAATAGATAAAAATAAACAAAGTTTAAGTTCCCCTACATATTTTTATTGCTTTACAGCCCGCGTCTAAGTGTCCAATTTTTTTAAAAACTTTACACACTAACATTGACAAACTGACGATAGAAGATAAAACAGCACGGCAAGAATTAATATCAAAACCAAGCACAGAAGTTGTCGTGGGTGGTGTGTGGGATGCCGTCTGCACTTAAATTGGATGTTTTGGAGGATTTGCAGTCTCAATGACAGAGATTTAAACAGTCATTTAAAATGTACATAATAGCATCGGGTTATAAAAAATTATCGAATCATAGGAAGGCCGCCATTTTGTTGAATTGCATCAGTGAGCAAGCACAAGAATTGTATTTCAATACATTAAAGCGAGGGAAAATTCAGAAATATGAAGAAGTACTCGAGGCTATCGATGAGTACTTTCAGCCAAAACGAAACGAGGTAATAAATAGTTTCAATTTCAACAAAGGGTGATAGGATCCAGGAGAAACCTTCGATAACTATTACACAGATTTAAGAAAATTGATAAAAAATTGCAAATACGCCTCATTGGAGGACCGAATTTTACGAGATAGGATCGTAATTGGAGTACATACGCTAAACTACATGAAAAGTTATTGGGAATCAAGAATTTGTCCCTAGACCAAGCGGTGGATGTATGCAGATCAGCAGAAATGTCAAAAGGAACATGCGAAGCATATCACAAAGCAGCCAGTGACGGATGTTTATGCAGTGGTCAAAGTAATTGTAGTGCAACAGCAGCAGCAAATGAAGCGTCGGCCACAGACAACTACACCGTCATAGATAATACACGAACAACAACACTGCCATAGATACTACATTCAGTTTCAGTTTCAAACAAAGCCAGTTTTTCAAAGGTATATATTATCTGAATTGCGAGATAAGTATTTTAATCCAATTTATTTCTAGATACACTGTTAGGGCCGTAAAAGGGCATAAGAGGTGTCGGTGAATATAGTAAAACGTAAATTATTTTGATACATTATGTCCAGTAAGGTGGTCAGTGTTCTTTGTTTCCAATTGTCTTAAAGTCTCACTTATGCTATCGCAAATAACCTTGATTCGATCACCTTTCAAATTATCTAATGGAATTTAGTGGTGCTGTGTGTAGGAATGGTTTACGTAAAGTTTATTCGTTTAAATACTTGAATACTGTAGCTTACACGTGAATGTTGTAGTACAAAATGATTTAATACTGTTGCAAACTCCTGTTTTATTTCACGAAAAATATATGTAAGAATTTAAGTCTTCTTGCATAACTTTTTCTTTTTAAATTTTGGCAGTCTGCGGTAGCATATCATGTCTTAAAATATCAGTGTATGCGTAGACTGTCTTCTAATAAGTCAATTCTTTTACATTTTAGTGAAGTAATAAGTGGAGGAGGTAAAGTTAGATTTATCACAATATCTAGTCTTGCATTATAAAGTAACTTGTGCGGGTAACGTTTCAATTTTTTTAAACTAAAATAACATTATTATTCGTAACCATCAACTAACTTCTTCTACACACGTCAGCTTTCAAGTCTCACCTGTAGTCTCCTGTTAGTCTTCGTTTTCCATCCCAGAAGGATGAAACTATGTTCAACTATAAATACAGAAATTCTAAAACCGGATAGCAGCTCGTTCCAAATCAAGTCCATGACTTTCAGATTGCAAGTAGGACGCTTAACCACTGAGCCATTGCAGCTAACGAAACTAATTCATTTGCTTCGAAAAATTTATTCGAGTTAATCTGCCACAGTATGAAACTTTAGATTGGACTGAGTTATATCATTTAGTTGATTGCTTCAATTAGTGTTGTGTCATTGGCAGAGGTGACAGGCTGTGACGGAAACCTTATCGTGATTCTTTTAGAATTTATTATGTGACTCTACTCTGATCCAATAGTATTGCACCTTTAAGTCTGTAGACTGTCACACCTCCACGTGTGTTCACTGTCACATCTTCAAATGTGTTTACTGTCACATCGTCAAGTGTGTCCACTGTTACACCTTCACGTGTGTCACAGTTAAGGGAGAATAATTTTGTTACTTTTAGTATAAATGTAAAACGAGGCTCAGGTTTTAAAAAGCTTTTAGTATTAAATGAAACTAAAATATCTCATGAGCGGTTATTGCGTGTCTTGTATTCTTAAATATTTGGGTTTATTATACTCGTAAAATTACTCATCGCTCATAATTAAATGTTACAACATGGAATAAAACGTAATTATGATGAAAAGAAACAAATTAAACTTTAAATACATATTCTGCTACTAAATTAGTATTGTATTTGTACTGAAAAATATAAATAGCGCAAAGATTATAATTATATTTAAAAAGTTGTTTGTTTTTTTGTTAAAAGGAAGGGGAAGAGGATTGGGCGGGGAGGGGATGGATAGGAAAAGTAAACATCCTTATTCCTATGTATCAAATTGTCCATTAAAGGTGGGCAACGCATCTGTGACTCGTTTGCTTGTTGCTGTTGTCTATGGGTCGCGGTCACTAAACATCTGGTGACCCGTTTGCTCGTTTGCAAATAGTACTCTTATTACAGTTCAAAGCAGGATTTAATTACGTTAGTACTTTTGCCTATGACTATGGATTTATTCTATTTATTGTGCTAGCTTTTCATTACGTATATTTACATTCTTTAAATTTAAGAATTCAGTGTCCATATAACAGTGAATGAAATTTTTACGGTGCTAAATACGTGACTTAATTAGGTTTCGTTACAATCGAAGTGATATCGAAACGTTCAATGTCAACAATATAATGAGACAATTTGCTTCGATAAAACTCGACTCGAATCGCTCGACCGTGCGTGGATGCGGCTGGCGGACAATATTTTGTTTTTAATATGACACTTAAAACAAAACTTTTAGACTGACTGTATAAATAGACATTGTAATCTGAACAATTTTATACAATAATGAGAAACATGATATTGTTGCTTGTGCAAAGACATACCAGAGAAATAAAATCAACGAGCCTTCGCTGAAACTGAGTTAATACAAAGAGCGATTAAAATTTATTTGTTCCTTTGAAGAACGAGTGGAGAGTTAATATCAAAGTGTAATGGTTATCTCGCTTATGCGTAATCGATGTGCCGGTGTGACGTAAGCCCGAGCGCAAACCAGTCGACGTGCGTTATGTTTACAACAGTGAAAGTGGTCGAGCCGGTGACCGAGGCGACTTTGCTTTTGGTCACAGTGCATATGAAACAGTAAACCAATTTAGCAAGTTTTACTGTTATTAGCTAGTATCGTGTGCACAATACGCCGATGACATCATGAGCTATTCACAAAATGTTGATTGATGTTGTTTTTTTTAATTATTACCTCTTTTCCTTTTGCTTTTATGTTGTTTAACTGCTTATCAAATTGACAACTACCTGTTCTAGTATTTCAATTTGGTTGACTTTTTTCTCTCCTTTATTCCTACGACATTATATATATTTTATGTTTATATGTTTGGTTCTACGCAAATGCGTCATACATATAAAATGCAACCCACAGAAATGATTTGATGTCATCTTCAACGAGTAAAATCCTTAAGAAGGATAAACCTAAAAGACTAAACCTTTCTGGATACAATTTCTTACTAATTACTTTTTGCCACTGTAACTGAAAAGTAAAATATATTTTGATTCAATGACAATTTACTTCTTATATTTCGTATTACACATACATAGTCCTTGGTAGTTACTATGATTTACAGTTGTATTTTGAAGTTTGACAAAGTTGAAAAAGTTTACGCAAAATATTTTTCTTCTTACTTCTTCGTTGAAAATATTTATTACTTGAGCAAGCGACAACATTCTAATCGCTGCCTCTTTGCGAGTGAAACGTGCTCATCCAAAGTCCGGTCGTCCTGAGTGGCCGCCAGGCATTGAAAATATTTGATTTATAATATTTCCTTTTTGAACGAAGGCTTTATAACTGAAACATTTGAGAAACTCAAGTGGTTCTGCTGTTAAAGTACACAACGTTTTTGATGTTTTCTTTTAGTGGTAATACACATCACATACACCGGCAACACACGTTTATTGCAATCGTTTCGCCAGCGTCTAGCAATAACACCAGCAATTGGATAGTTAATTGTACATAGTTATAATGATTGAGTTTATTATAATATCTTCTATGCTGTCATAAAAATGATATATTACGAGGGTCCTCTATGTAAATACAACTTGTCGGAAGAAAACGTGCCTGCGGGAAAAGTTCGTGAAGCAAACATGGCGGGCCACCTGGCTTACGCAACAGGAGGTGGAAATAAATTTACTCGCTGTAGACTTACGAAACCCTCGCGCGTCACAAACCACCTCGGATTAACAAGTGTTGCTAGAAATACAAACAAATTAATTGGGTTTAGGTCAAGAGGCTTATATTTGTAATGAGAAAACGTATGTGTATTTTTAAATACCTGCTTTTATACACACTGTAAAGGAGCATGAAACAAATACTTTAGGGCAGTAAAAACTTACGCTGAATTGACATTTTTTAGTCATAATGAAGTCTTGTCTTATTTACAGCCACAAACTGAATAAGAGCTTAACATATATTTTCTGCACATAAGATTCTGAGAATTTTCGGTTATGGACATGGTGAACTATCGGCCGTAGAATCGTACTCACCTTTTTCACATTCACTCCTCACACCTAGTCATAAGTGTGTTGATACGAAGTACATGTCGTGAAACAAAGAGAATTTTACTTTTGATAAAAGGGCAACAATCGGTGAATTGAAAATTCTACTTCTAAACGTAATATTTATGTAAACAAGGCCATTAAAACAACTTCATCTCTGATTATTGTTTACCCGAAGACCTTCGCTCTTCCGTGAGTTGTTTATGTAGATCATAATTTTTCAATCGAACTAAGGGATTTAAATAACTGCGGATATTAGGCACTCTTGAATTTTAATTACACTATATTACTAAATACATATTTCGATATGTACAGTTGTTGACTTTTTTATAGCAGAGAAAAGCAAACGAAAACCGCACCGGGAGCCATGTGACCACCCCTGCCCATCAATATCCGTAAGGATGGTGCATGCACCACCTTACTCCTCAAACGAAACCCAGAAGTGCAAATGTCACAGACCGAATGTGAACTCTGTCTGATAATAGTCGAACTAAGCTTAGTATAAACTCTCAACAAATAAGGAAAATAACGAATCATTCAGAATCTGACGTCTTATTTCTCCACAGTTTATAAATTGTTGAAGTCATATTATGAATTTGATTTCATTTGCTATCAGCTTATTAAATACCTAGTCATATTTATTTACTAAAGAAGTATACATTCGGTCGGTGACAGGTATTTAACCTCTTCGCGCCTTATTACATAAATGTATGCTGCCTTCGTTTGCCTTCGATTGAACGCACTAATATGTTGCCGTGGCGGTAAACAGACATTCCTCATATACTTTACAGGAAAAAGATCCAAACATCTATCAATGAAGAAGCTCCAAACAACTTCCATTCGCATTTCCCAGAACTTGGTTTGTATATATTTAAATGATCCACAAGTTGAGATTGCCCAGCTTATCTAAATCATATCGAAGCATTTTAAGTGTTCGTTATTCAAAAATAAACCAGTCGGTGATTTTTAGGTCGGATCAATTTATGCTATTAATATTATACTAATAATTTAGTAATAGTTGTATGGATGTACAATAAGCGGGAAGGGTGTGCCAGGATGGCGCCAAATGGAAATCCATGATCTCTGCTCTGGGTAACGGGCGTGATGCTATAGTTATTTACTTAGTAACATAAATAATAAATCGTTATTATAATTGGTAACAATATTTAGTATGATTTTCGTAAATAGCTGCAGGATGTTCTCTGTTCATGGTTATATACAAATACGTGTACTATTACGTACGTACAATGTAGTGGCATTAAAGTTGATGAAAATTAGACGTATTGCGTTAGACGATGTCTGAAAGTCTGAATGGATCCCGCGAGCAACGTGCAGCATGCGTCAGCAACAACACCTTATTTGACTTTGGTATATTTTCGACGAACTATTTTTCCGTTTTTTTTGTATTCTATTTCGGATTTTATTGTTGTGATGATACAATAATTGTTTTTATTTGACAACCATTGTCGCGCCTATTTTCAGTTTTCACTTCTGTCCGCAGACCTTAGGACTTATATAATAAAATTAAAAGAAACTAAGGCAGTGTTTCTTTTTATTTGATTCTCTCTTTTTCCTTAACTTTATTCAAGTAAGGTGCTTAATTTATCATATTCTATCAGGATTTCTATTCGTTCCAGGTACTGGCACGTTCGGGCGGGTGTGCCTGTGCCGAGATAAGGCCGCGGACGAGTACTTGGCAATGAAGATCCTGTCCATGGCCGACGTCATTCGTCTGAAGCAAGTTGATCACGTCATGAACGAGAAAAATATACTCGCCGAAATAAATCATCCTTTTATTGTAAATCTGTAAGTTCTGCTTTGTTTTATCTATCATTTAAACATTTAACAATTCCATTTTAAGCGACTAACATTACTTAAAATTAGTTGCATTCTTATAGTGACGGCTGATTAGATGTTAGTAAAGATTAATTAAGCGAGTTGGCACTCGACTAGACATGCAATTATCAAAAAGAAGCCGAAATAAATAAATACAATGATGTATGGTTCATGAGAATACATTTTTTGTATGTTAGGCTTTGATGTTAAGGATGTGAGAGAGAAAGTTAGAATTGTGAAACTGCGAAAAGTGCATAATCCCTGGTTAACTCTCTGGGTAAAAGCGTGCTTGTTTATATGCATGTTACTTATAAGTACACGGTATTATTTTAGTGCATTACCATGTATGTTAGTTGTGGATGCAACATGTTGCATCAAGTGTCGCCACGCACGTGTCGCGTCGCTCGTGTGCGGAGGAAGCGCCGGCGCGACGCCAAACATTTCTATTTTGTATACTTGTTTTGTCTACCATCGAACATGTCATTAGGTATAATAACTGGAGTATTTTTTATTTGAATATTACATACAAAGATTATTCTTGATAAATAAATAAATTGAAGATAATGGGTGTATACCCATACGTAATGATTATTAAAGCCAATAAAATTGTTATACCAATAAAATAGATAAGCGTAATTTAAGTCCCTCCAATTTTGATGACGTCTATGGCCGTTTTAGCGACGAAAATTAATACAGTTAAAGCAGCCTTAAACATGCCAGGCTACGACGCAGAAACTCGCCTCGGAAAGCCTCGACGAAGATTCCTCTACAGATCAACTGGAGATTAGGGACGAGGAAAGGAAAAGAGAGTTACTAAAGTCGTAGCTGTTAACTTTGTCAGCAATTAAAAGCACATACATTAAAATTGAACTAAAAAAGACTGCGATATGAATGACATCTAGAGGATGTCTTATGGAATTTAATTTTAATTTTACTTGTAAACCAATACAAGTGTTTGTGATATCTGAGGGTATTACGTCAATGCGTGGACAGCGTGCGACTGTCGGCCTGTCGCGTGTCGCTGACAGCGCTTTGGCAAGCTTCGGCGATGAGCTTTGTAGCACAGACACTTATTTATTGACGTATTGACAACCGTATGTACCAACGTCACATCATAACTGTTCGTACTTGTAGACAGTTTTGATTAAAGCATAAACAAAATTTAAATGACTGAAATGGATGTTTGGTGACCTTAACTTATTTTCATTTATTCTCCTTTAAACATCCCTACTAATATTATAAGAATGTAAGTTTGTTTGTTACGCTTTCACGCGAAAACTACTCAACCGATCATCATAAAACTTTGTACACATATTCTTGGAGGTACTAGAAGTAACATAGGATACTATTTATGCAAAAAAGTATATAAAAAGCGAAGTATGTATGTTCCCTATAGACCTATAGATTCCGAAACGGCTGGACCGATTTCAATGAAATTTACAGGTATTGTCCAGATTGGTACATTCCTGTGTTTGGTGGTGACCGAGCAAAATTTGTGGTACCCTGGTGAAGCCGGGGTGGGTCACTTGTTAATAAATAAATACGAGCTCGCACCCGTAACCCAGAGGTGTAGTCAAAGATCATGGATTTCCATTTTGGCGCGATCCTGGCATCACGGGTACTCCTTATATCGGCCTTTTTTGATAAGCCACTAATCTGGTCGACGACTTATAAGTGACATTATTCAATCAAATATTAACCACTATTCGATATAAGTTCTCCTAGGGCGTCCCCAGCCAACACTGCAACTCACTTTTACAACATAAATTTGTTTCGTTATTTTCTCTTCATTCATCATTTCAACATGCCGGAACCACCGAAACATACCTTTACATTAATAGCGGTCTTGAAAGAGTGGTCACTTGGTCTGAGCGCAATTCCCTTGTACTAAATCCATCTAAATCCAAATTTATGGTGCTTGGAAGTCTATTTATTTATTTATTTAGTACATGTATTGAAAAATTGTTTTTATAGACTAAAAATATTGTATGCAATTCGTGACTATATAGGTGTGGAAGTAAGAAAACTATTGGTAGAAAGCATAGTACTTTCTAGACTTTATTACTGTGATACAGTTTATGGCCCATGTTTACTATCAAGGACAGAACACTTAATAGAGCGATTACAAAACGCTTGTGCACGCTATTGCTATCAAATTCCTAAGAGAAGCCACATTACCCCAGTTTTAAATAGTAGTAGTAATAATATCCTAAAGATGGCAGCAAGTAGAAAATAACACTTATCTTGTTTATTGTTTGTAGTTGTTGCCACACAAAAACCTAAATGTCTATATGACAAGTTAGAACGGAGGCAAACTAGATCACAGCAAAATATTTGTCGGTCTTCCGCCAGGCCCTTGTTGACAGCTAAGCACAGAACAACCGCATTTAGGGGCTGTTTCAAATATGCTGCTACCCTATGCTGAACAATATACCACCAGCCAGCAGAGACTTGAAATCAGTAACATCATTTAGATATAGGTATACAAAGCTTCTACTGGAACAGTCACGTCACACACACAACAATTCAAGTCACAACAACCATTTTTAACGGGTGAATTTCAATTACCATCAGATATCCATTGCTGATCTTCGAATTAGATCGGCATCCACCTTATGGAATGCCTACCCAGACTGCATTGTCACGTTGTCATCCATTCTATGGTACTGGTAATATCAAAGAAGCTACTGAAAGTCTTTTAAAAGTTAAATTAATTATCTTATTAATTAATTGTAGGTCGTGGGCACATACCGTATTTGATTTGAAAAAAGATTGTTACTTAATATTGAATTTTTATTTTTATTATTGTGTTGTGTATCGCAGGCGATGGTGGACTCATGACGACTCCTGCCTCTACATGCTGTTTGAGTACGTGTGCGGCGGCGAGCTGTTCTCGTACCTGAGGAACGCTGGCAGGTTCAGTAACAGCATCGGTAAGTTGATTTTATTAAGTTAACATTTTTACCCACGAATAACTAAAAAGGTCGAACTCATTGACTTTAAGATTTCACAAGCAATCAACTTGAGAAAGTAACATATAGAAAATAATTAAGTAGTGTCATGTACTTTAGTTTTAGTTATAAAATTTACTATATCATATTTAAATTAAAACAATTAATTAACATAAATAAAAATCAACATCCATATTGAATATAAATTAATTTACAGATAACAAACGCATAAAACAAATAACTTCCAGTTTCCAAATAACTGTTCCTAATCTAAATCAATTTCGAAAAAAAAATTTTTAGGATACTATTGTTTTATATATTTCTTTTCTAAGTTTTATACTGTTTGTTAATTGTAATAAACAGCATTGTTCCAATTTTATATTATATACGTTGAAAAATATATACGTAGAAACGTACATATAAATCTCTTGATTTTATTATTCGCTATATTTTTAAACATTTCAAATGCATAAATCACGTCGCGTCCAGTTTCACTCGCGCGGTGATTTATTTTGCGACGCGATAGTTTTCATGCGGTGCCAAGTTGAGCGCGATTTGTCCAGCGGACACTTTATTCTGGTAACATTGAGCTACATGTATTTGGCTCCGAGTTGTGTTTTCACATCGAATAATTGTTAGAAACTTTTAAAACTCGTGCCGGAGCTTATCTTTGGCCGTCATAAAAATTGAATAATATATATGTATTTTTAACAAAGAAACTATTTAAAGTATGAGATTACACTTGTATATGTTTGATAATTATTGTTTTTATAGAAATATTAAAAATTGGTAACAAGAACAAAAGTAGTAGAAATTAGGAGAACAGAGAAAGCTTTTGAAATAATCGCGTAAGAATTCATATTCGCTATACTAAACTTGAAGGTGGATATCGATATAGGTATGCAAGGTTATCGCTTATGTCCACAGAATTCCTACGCGTCGCAAATACCATTGTGTCTCATTCGGATATCGATAGCGCGACATTTCATTCAAAACGAAATTCCAAAAAGAAAAACAACGATCGCAATATTTATGAAATTTACAGTAATATTTTCATAATAGTGAAAACCGTAGTTTCTTCATTTTAAATAAAGTCATATAATTAAAATTAGCTACTAAATTTCCGCTATGCTACGTATTACCCCCAATTATATTATTTTCTTTGATCATGCATAATTTTCAATGCTAGAAGCGATAACTTCATAATTTATCGAGCAACAGAAGCCCGTTTTGATATTAACCAAACCGTAGTGCGATGTGTCCTTTCGGATAGTGATTTAAGCGAGCAAACATTATTAATTTTCGCGTAAGTCTACTCGCGATGGTATTTCTGGAGAAAGGACATGGAGTGGACGGAAATAGACGGTCAATGACGCGGCTGGCGGAGACTGGTTGGCTTCTGTTCGAGACCTCGCTGTTAACGTGTCTCAAATTGCAAACTCACTTTGGTATATCATAACAGAAACACGTTAATATTGTAAACTTTAGAGACGGCCGCGCCAGACGACGCGACGCCTACTTCGCGTTCTAACTACGCTATTTTTCTGTCTTTACCTACTGGACTAGACTTCATCTGGTTTTTTACTGCGATATCAATTCATGCCGATCATTAAACATGTTTATGGCTTTTTAATTGATATTTTTATTTGCGTATTAAAACTGGGCATTGTTAGTTACGCACTTATTATATTAAACAGCAAACGTGGCGTACGAGAGCGCCTCACGGAATGCCGGTACCGTAGCTGACGACACACTGCAACACATCAACATAACTGTTGAAGTGAAACTGCTGAGATGAAATATTAATTGCATTATATCTCCATTTTGAGTTAAAAGAGTTATTATTGATTGCTGTTGTTAAATAATGTATCGCTGCTGCCTTATCTATACAGATAATAAAAATGTAACTGATAGCTGTCTGTACATGGAAGATATTTGAGAAAACTATTGCTGGGGGGGACCCCGCAAATGTTTGCGCCCCAACCCCTGTTGACCCCCGTTTGACCCCCGTTGTGTCGACCAGACGTAAAAACTGTAGTTACAACCATATAGTATGGTCACAGTTTAAACAATGATATGTGATTGTTAAGCTTTGCTAAGGTCATGTTGATGTCCCCACATGAGCGGGAAAAGGGCAGGGTGATGATTCATTGATCATGATCATTTCGCTTAAATAATATTGCAGGGCGGGTGAAACCGCGAGGCACAGCTAGTTTAAAATATGTATTTTACACATAAGTTAAACTATCTTTATTTATTTTTATATTCAAGTTTTGCACCATCATGAGGCTTTTTAAGGATCTGATATCTGCTTAAGGAAAGTTTGGGTCTAACGATCGGGACGTCTGCCAGATTAATCAATTTCTAAATCACTGTGTTATTATTTCCTGACATTCGTAAACTTTATGGAACGCACTTGTCAAATAGCATCGAGTTGATTTATATCTGGTATGCCATCTAATTCTCTATTATGGTATGGTATAGGCGCACTGAGCACTACAGAAGTGCAAATCTCTGGCTGTTTAAAGAAATTCCATTTGGCGTAAATTAAAAAACAACCTGCGATTTCCGCATGATAATTGCTCAACGTACGTCATTGTCATCTTATAGCACATAATACGCGCTGTACGCATTGACGCAGAAGTTTCGGCAACGACTTTGAATTGAAACAAAAACATTATTCATCTGAGGTCGCTAGTTTTAAAACGGTAACGTGAATCATATCACGATTTAGATATGAAATTTGTTCGGTATCAGTTTACAATAAAATGATAATATTTAGGAGTTGATATACTACGGAGTCTCCTAGACTCATCATCATCCTGCTCTTTTCCCGCTTTATGTGGGGTCGGCATAATTAGTTTTCGACTTCCATGTCAATCTATCATCCGTCATCTCAGTCGTCACTCCCTTCTTGATCATGTCATCTTTCACGCAATCCATCCATCTCCTAGACTATAATGATTAATTGTAAGGTCAAATGTACACTTGGAGAAAAGACTATAACTTAGTTATTTTACGATTATCCTTAGCTCGCTATTATTTAATTATAAATAAGTACAGCCCGTAAGAGATAACGAATATCTATTTGAAACGATTCCATTTCTAATTTATGTTTTTGAAAAAAAAAACATAAATTAAAAAGAGGTTATTAAATAATACTACCCGAAACAATGTTAAAGGTAACTTTAGTTATCAAAATTTAGAGATTGTAAAAAGTTATATAGAAAACGTATTTAATAACGGAACTAAGAGTAATGAACATACATATAAAATGTTGTTACGACGTTCAGCCAAATGGCATCGGGCAAAACTTTAAGTGGATTTGTCTTGCAATAATTGCAACTTTTAAAGTTTAGCCTGTCAAATGAATCTTATTTTCATATTGTAATGAAAAAAATAATGCTAAGGCGTAATCAACTCGGGCCACTTGTAATTGTTTGGTTTACCTATAACGAATCTGATCAATTCTCGGTGTATGACACATTTCGAAGCTTAATTTGCTTTAAAAAGACATGACAAATAATAAAAATATTATTAATTTCACAATTTGTATCTTACGATGACACTGTAGTGCTGCTTATATTACATTGCAATCATGAACATTCTAAGACCTAATTGTTACCGGAGGAGTAGTTTTATTATGGTTTGGGTTGGCAATTCATCATCACTTTAAAGTGAATGAGTTCCTCCATTATCCAACTACATTCATAGAAATATCAACACATGTTACTAATTAACATACAACCTTTAAAAATAGGCGTTTGATGTCTTACTGTCTTAATAAAATAAAGACCTTGAAGCAAAATTCTTCTTTATTCGTACACCGTCGTACCTAATTTTGGAACTTGAAAATTCAAGGCAAAGTATTTTCTAGTACTTTGATTATAATACAGAGTTTATTTTGAAACATTTTAACTTGATAAACTTGACCGTGGCAGGATAAAAGGTCGCTGTTAGTCTCATGCTCAGTACATAGTGTAACCATCCTTTTTCCCATAGAGAAAATTAGAAATTTAATAATGAAATCGACTTGGAAACATAAATGTCTCCAAAGCATCACCAAGATCGTTTTCTTTTTAATTGTATTAGGCCAATGATAAATTTATATGTGATCGTCTAGTTGTAGGGCTTTGTTCTACTTTGTGAGTTGTAATAACTAGTTCTTTTAGGAATAATGAAAGAAGAAAGATTCGCCAAGCTTCAATAAAGCCTTAGGAAGCCAATTATTAAAGTGTTTAAAGTGTATAAAAAATTGCCAAAATAATACGTTAAATTTATTGATCATTTTCAGTTCCGAAATTTTCATTAAAATTTACTAATAAAGGGTTTACATGCTTTATTCCAAACACCCGATACAAACCTAATTCGCAACATATATTTCTGTTTTTACAAATATATGGAGGTACACAGCTCCAACGGAACACCCCGCTGTGTACGGTGAGCGCCGTCCACCGGTGGCACTCCCCTCGAAAAACGGACAACAGGTCCGCCAACGTATGTAGCAGAAAAATACTAGTAAACCAGCATGAGAGCGTTCAGCTCATTATTGGTGAATAAAGATCATTCAATCGATTCTCGCATATCAATGCGTTACACTGTCAAGTGTCGCCACCAAGACGTAGCACAGGTTTCGACCTGCGGAGCGCATTGGGAGCTTAAAACTCGCCTCAGGGGATGGTTAATTCCCTCGTTGTGCGGTGTTAGCTCAAGTCTTGAGAGCATAGCTCCCTCCAGCTACCGTCATCGCAAGAGGCAAATGCACAGGCTCCACCAACTAATGCCAGTGCTCGGCCACATTAATAACACTTAGTATTATATAATTCTCTTACTTCATATAATTGTGTTATACACCAACTCTTCGCATAATGTAAGTCTCGATGAAATTTGCATCACCCACTAATAATTCGTTTTCATTTATAAACATGGGTAAGTACCCATGATTTGAAAATGAATTAAGTGGCCTATAACTTTATAGGTGTAGGTAACAAGAGTTGGTGTATAACACAATTATATGAAGTAAGAGAATTATATAATACTAAGTGTTATTAATGTGGCCGAGCACTGGCATTAGTTGGTGGAGCCTGTGCATTTGCCTCTTGCGATGACGGTAGCTGGAGGGAGCTATGCTCTCAAGACTTGAGCTAACACCGCACAACGAGGGAATTAACCATCCCCTGAGGCGAGTTTTAAGCTCCCAATGCGCTCCGCAGGTCGAAACCTGTGCTACGTCTTGGTGGCGACACTTGACAGTGTAACGCATTGATATGCGAGAATCGATTGAATGATCTTTATTCACCAATAATGAGCTGAACGCTCTCATGCTGGTTTACTAGTATTTTTCTGCTACATACGTTGGCGGACCTGTTGTCCGTTTTTCGAGGGGAGTGCCACCGGTGGACGGCGCTCACCGTACACAGCGGGGTGTTCCGTTGGAGCTGTGTACCTCCATATATTTGTAAAAACAGAAATATATGTTGCGAATTAGGTTTGTATCGGGTGTTTGGAATAAAGCATGTAAACCCTTTATTAGTAAATTTTAATGAAAATTTCGGAACTGAAAATGATCAATAAATTTAACGTATTATTTTGGCAATTTTTTATACACTTTAAACACTTTAATAATTGGCTTCCTAAGGCTTTATTGAAGCTTGGCGAATCTTTCTTCTTTCATTATTCCTAAAAGAACTAGTTATTACAACTCACAAAGTAGAACAAAGCCCTACAACTAGACGATCACATATAAATTTATCATTGGCCTAATACAATTAAAAAGAAAACGATCTTGGTGATGCTTTGGAGACATTTATGTTTCCAAGTCGATTTCATTATTAAATTTCTAATTTTCTCTATGGGAAAAAGGATGGTTACACTATGTACTGAGCATGAGACTAACAGCGACCTTTTATCCTGCCACGGTCAAGTTTATCAAGTTAAAATGTTTCAAAATAAACTCTGTATTATAATCAAAGTACTAGAAAATACTTTGCCTTGAATTTTCAAGTTCCAAAATTAGGTACGACGGTGTACGAATAAAGAAGAATTTTGCTTCAAGGTCTTTATTTTATTAAGACAGTAAGACATCAAACGCCTATTTTTAAAGGTTGTATGTTAATTAGTAACATGTGTTGATATTTCTATGAATGTAGTTGGATAATGGAGGAACTCATTCACTTTAAAGTGATGATGAATTGCCAACCCAAGCCATAATAAAACTACTCCTCCGGTAACAATTAGGTCTTAGAATGTTCATGATTGCAATGTAATATAAGCAGCACTACAGTGTCATCGTAAGATACAAATTGTGAAATTAATAATATTTTTATTATTTGTCATGTCTTTTTAAAGCAAATTAAGCTTCGAAATGTGTCATACACCGAGAATTGATCAGATTCGTTATAGGTAAACCAAACAATTACAAGTGGCCCGAGTTGATTACGCCTTAGCATTATTTTTTTCATTACAATATGAAAATAAGATTCATTTGACAGGCTAAACTTTAAAAGTTGCAATTATTGCAAGACAAATCCACTTAAAGTTTTGCCCGATGCCATTTGGCTGAACGTCGTAACAACATTTTATATGTATGTTCATTACTCTTAGTTCCGTTATTAAATACGTTTTCTATATAACTTTTTACAATCTCTAAATTTTGATAACTAAAGTTACCTTTAACATTGTTTCGGGTAGTATTATTTAATAACCTCTTTTTAATTTATGTTTTTTTTTTCAAAAACATAAATTAGAAATGGAATCGTTTCAAATAGATATTCGTTATCTCTTACGGGCTGTACTTATTTATAATTAAATAATAGCGAGCTAAGGATAATCGTAAAATAACTAAGTTATAGTCTTTTCTCCAAGTGTACATTTGACCTCGGTCGATTGGCAAAAGGAGGATAAATGCAAAGAGCTAATCAATAGAAACATTTAGAGTAAAGTGGTCATTGAGGAATAACTTTTACCTAACTTAACCAATCAGGCGGTTACAATTAATCATTATAGTCTAGGAGATGGATGGATTGCGTGAAAGATGACATGATCAAGAAGGGAGTGACGACTGAGATGACGGATGATAGATTGACATGGAAGTCGAAAACTAATTATGCCGACCCCACATAAAGCGGGAAAAGAGCAGGATGATGATGAGTCTAGGAGACTCCGTAGTATATCAACTCCTAAATATTATCATTTTATTGTAAACTGATACCGAACAAATTTCATATCTAAATCGTGATATGATTCACGTTACCGTTTTAAAACTAGCGACCTCAGATGAATAATGTTTTTGTTTCAATTCAAAGTCGTTGCCGAAACTTCTGCGTCAATGCGTACAGCGCGTATTATGTGCTATAAGATGACAATGACGTACGTTGAGCAATTATCATGCGGAAATCGCAGGTTGTTTTTTAATTTACGCCAAATGGAATTTCTTTAAACAGCCAGAGATTTGCACTTCTGTAGTGCTCAGTGCGCCTATACCATACCATAATAGAGAATTAGATGGCATACCAGATATAAATCAACTCGATGCTATTTGACAAGTGCGTTCCATAAAGTTTACGAATGTCAGGAAATAATAACACAGTGATTTAGAAATTGATTAATCTGGCAGACGTCCCGATCGTTAGACCCAAACTTTCCTTAAGCAGATATCAGATCCTTAAAAAGCCTCATGATGGTGCAAAACTTGAATATAAAAATAAATAAAGATAGTTTAACTTATGTGTAAAATACATATTTTAAACTAGCTGTGCCTCGCGGTTTCACCCGCCCTGCAATATTATTTAAGCGAAATGATATTACCTACCGAAATACAACCCTAACCTCATCATCACCCTGCCCTTTTCCCGCTCATGTGGGGATATTTTTCTTAATGTATTGATATCAACATTAATATTTATTTATATTATTTATAAGTGTTATATAAGTCTTTGAGTATCTTTAATCACGAATTATGTCTTCTTTTGACTGAATTATGCTCCTTTATATTATAATTTAAATCTCAATATTTTGTAATGATATTCTAATATGTTATACATGTAACTGTAATTAGCAAGTTTTTATATTATTGAGTATCATATTTTAATGATTTAATAATGGTTGTTACAATTGCATCAGTTTGTTGGCTGATAACATACGTCAATATAGCTGCCCATGTCAAGATAAGCTTAAAAATAACAAACTGATTGAGAGTTTCAGTTCGCTTTTTCGACGTCACATCTATGAATTATGATGGATACTTTTTATATCTCTTTTACGTAAATCTTATTCTAGTATGATATGCTTCTAAATTAAAGCGTCTGTCTTCGTCGGTCGTGGTGTTCACCGGCCGAGCCGGCCCATTCGTGCAACTAATGTTGTTGTGTCCTTCACTTGCGTACTTTCATTCTTTGTCTTCCGAACTCAAATTTAAAACAAGTTCTTTAAATACGAGATACTTAGGAACCTCATCATATTTAGAATGATTACGAGCAATGATTGTCAGTAGTCAAGTGGTAATATCTGGCGTTGCTCGATTGGAAGGAAATAGGGTAACTTTTGCAGTATTTTGAAGCCAAAATGGAGTTATTAAAGGTTTATTATTTTGTAACGTTACTATTGTTGAAGAGCACTATGAACCTTACGATCAACTTGTGTGAATAAATAAACTTCTAAGGTCTTTAAATCTAACAAGCGTATACAGAGATACCAATAGGATGCAGCTTAAGAATCGTCTGTTACGCAGACGACACATTGCGGCTGGCTAGGACACATAAAAAAGGATGCAGCTTATTAGTGTCGATCCATCGATATCTAATCCTATTCTACAGACTATTTTATATAGAACTTATAATAACACTACAATCGGCTTGGAAATCTTGACGTAGGTTGAATGTCGCGTATGTTTATAGTAAGTAACGTTGTTAAATATATTTTAACGATTGTTAGTTGTTTAATCTTTAAGTGACGTAATCGTTCTACAATATATCAACATATATAAATATCCTATATATAAGGAGGCGTAGAAAACTTTTAGTATGATAAATGCTGAATCTTCAGATTCTGGACTGAGATTATATGATTTATGAGCACATTAAATGAATAAAGAGAGAAATATTTAGTTGTTGGATCATTTACGTACCTTAAGAAGAAGAATAAAAGTTAAAGTAAGGTATATTAAAAAGTATACTTGAACGCAACTTTGTTTGTTTTAATATTTTTTAATTCCACTTTTAAGTTTTTTTTATGAGCAAGGTGGCAGACGAGCAAGCGGATCACCTGATATTAAATAGCTGCTACCCATAAACATCAGCAAAATCAAATGTGTTGCAGATGCATTACTTACCTTTAATGGACAGAGGAGAAAGGATATTTTCAATTCTTTTCCCATTCCCACCCTATCCCTATGAGGAAAGGGTGGGTAAGGGAATTAAATTAGGCTTCCGGCACCTCACTCGTCGGACGAAACGCAGAGTACATCTACTTCACGGCTGTCTTTTGTGAGGTCGTGGTATTTCACCGGTCGAGCCGGCTTATTCGTGCAACAGATGTTGCGGGCTCTACCAGTGTCAAATAAGGTAAACAAGTGTAAGATTTATACCATTTACGAAAATTATGCAAATATTTAATAGGTGTTCGTGGATAAGAATAAGGAAAACGTATATTGATTGATCGATTTGGTAACAATTGATAAATTATAATTGTCATCAATTTGGGGTATGGTACTGTTAGCTTCAATTTTTTGTTGTTACAATAACACTTCATTTCCTCAATATATAAGCTAGATTGAATTATTAATTACCTCTATGGAGCTGAAATTTAAAAATTTCGGTGCTAGTAAGTGTTGTATCTACAACATTGGCGGTCGGCATTAATTAATGGACTGTACATAATTTAATTTGCATTAATCTCTCTAAAGACATTTTGATTGATATAGAATCATTATATCCCAGACGGTGAATGTTGAATTCACATCGGATGTATGATTTTTAACTGAGTCGTGCTTTATTTTGTATCTGTAAACAAGTATATTTAGGCATTCGGATGTATCTTAGACATCGTTGAGAAAAATGATGTCACGCGACGCTGCCATAGCCGAGGTTATACCGCCCACCACCCGCTGAATCATTGACTCCAGCACCATACATGCGAGCAATTTCATTTTTAAAGTGTTTAAATTACTTATACGCTACTAAATGACATAAATCAGAAAAATTGTGAAGACAATATAATCTGCTACGCAGATGACACGTTGGTGGCTGTCCGGGATACCACCTGGAGAGGGCTGCAGAACAGGGCGGAGGTAGGAGCCTCCCTGTTGGTCCGGAGGATCGAGACTCTAGGCCTCCAAGGGGCACTCACCAAATCCGAGGCCCTTTGTTTCAAAGGGCCGAGGTGGAGGGTGCCAGCGGGGTCCAGCCTCCGGGTCAAAGGGGACGTGGTCGAGGTGAGGGCCCGGATAAAATATCTCCCGCGACGGGGGCCAGCGGTTCCGGGACCACTTCCGGCCGTCGGTGCGGCGGCAGCCCACTCAAGGCTCCTCCCGAACCAGGGTGCTCCGGGTGTACCATGCAGGAGGTTATACAACATGGTCATCAGGAGCATGGTCCTGTATGGCGCGCCAATATGGGCAGAGGCCCTGGACGCGCATAACAGGGCCCTCTTCCGCAGGCCGCAGCGCATAATAGCGGTGCGTATGTGCCGGGCTTAACGCACGGCGAGCCACGCTGCGGCCTGCGTTCTGGCTGGCACTTCCCCTTGGGAGAGACAGCGTTGTGCCACGGATGCGGTGACGAGGAGGACACGGTTCGTCACCCCTAGAGGTGTGCCCTGCGTGGACTGCCGAGCGCCGCACCCTTGTGGCGACGATAGGCGGCGACCTCTCGCTTCCCGGCATTGTACACGTGATGCTGGGAAGCCGTGACCTTCTTCTGCGAGGAAATAATCTCGCAGAAGGAGGAGAGGGAGCGGGAGCTCGAGGCAGACCCCTTAGCGGCCCCGCTCCGGCGCAGGCGAGCGGGGAGGAGATGGCGGCTATATACTGCCGCCTCGCCCTCCTTAGTGGCGCTGGCTGGCGGGGAATGGGGATTCCCTGGTGGCATTAACAGCCCACTCGCCTAGTGGGGACTAAGTGGTTCGGTCCCCCCCACCTTGGCGTGGAGGCCCCGGTAGTCGAAGCCGGGGCCAGCTTGCGGATGTCGCGGTGAAACACAATAGTGCGCCCGTGGCATCCGCAAAAAAGCAGAGAGGACCAACGACAGGGTTTGTAGTGAATATTTCACTGTCCCCACGGTGCGGTGGTATGCGTAATGCATTTTCCTTGTCGAAAAAAAAGGTCGGCACTGAGACATCGTACCTCTCCCTATCTAACGGCAAATCTTGGATATCGGATAAAGAGAGTACAATCTCACAATTGTGAGAAATGTTCAGAATGGCACAGCGGGTGTTCCTGCGAAGTTTCGTAGGGATCGGATCAACATTTAATGGTACCACCGGGCGAAGCCTGGGCAAGTCATTAGTATCATATAAATTTCATTTGGCAAATATGTAGTTTTCTTAAAGCATTCTCGTATATTGGTATTTCCTTGGCTGAGGCCGACTCCAATAATAAATATGGCTTAAGAATTGATTCTTATGTTTAATTGCGTAAAATTATTTTTTATGCACTATGCATTTCTTGTTTTTGAATGTATATTTTTCGCCGTCGGTTTTTTTTACGTTCCCACATATTTAAAAAGGCATAAGGCTCGTAAAACTTAACATATAGCAAACGTGGGACTTGAGTTAGTTTCCATAATGGTCGCCTTCTATCCTTCGAATAGTTTTAGTATTAAATATACTGTTCAAAAATTATAAAACAAAGTTTTCCAACGTTATTATCAAAGATCCATTCGAATTAACAATTTACAGCCATGAGATTTAAAATAAACAAAAATCTAATTATATCAAATCTTTATTTGAATTAAACTGAGAATTAATTTATTGTATTCAGTTTATTTTTATTATACGTACACTCGTCACACTTACATCGAAGGGCAAAATTACATTTGAAACGAATATTTTGCGCGACTGCGAATGTTGATTGCTCTCAGCTCGGATAATTTAATTGAGTCTTTGGTGAATTTAATTACGTAAGCTCGCATTGGAGCTTTCCCGTGGCTCAGTCGCAGACAAATGCTATTAATAATAAGATCCAAGGAGACGCGCGAGCACTGCGTCGCCGGTAATTGACTAAGGATTTATGAACACAAAAATAAATAATATATCTTGATTTGTACCAATTGATGGAGCTCTAGTTTTTTTTCCCTTAGTCTATAATATTGTAATCCGTTGTCAGTTGTACAGGTTGGTAGGCCTTTTTATAATACATATATATGAGTAACGTGTCGCCGAAACATTGCCGCGTGATGCGAGTGGAAAATATTCAAATGTGCCAACTTTGACAACGTCGTAAGAATTAGTAAGTTACTGCGAACAAAATAATTTGGAATACGTTTTTGGAAATTATCTCCACTTCACGGCTGTGAGGAGAGATGCTTAAAATGCACTTAAGTTCTTTGAAAAACATCAAGGAAGTAGGATTGCTCTTGTGATATGTTTGTATCATCATACATATCTGTCTGCTTAGCAACTTATAACATTTAATACTTTGCTGCAGGTAACTTCTATGCCGCGGAGATAGTGTCAGCACTAGAGTACCTCCATGCAAGAAACATCGTGTACCGAGATCTCAAGCCGGAGAACCTGTTGCTAGCGAAAGACGGCCATTTAAAGATCACTGATTTTGGCTTCGCGAAAAAACTGACAGATCGTACGTGGACGTTGTGCGGCACACCAGAATACTTGGCACCTGAAATTATACAGAGCAAGGGGCATAACAAAGCTGTGGACTGGTGGGCTTTAGGTTAGTATATTTCAATTGTTATACTCTGTATTCGAAGAGGTAATGGAACAGTACCTATCCAATTTGTGATCTCGTGGTCGGGGTTCGATTCCCGTATTAATAATAATCAGTCTTCACTAAAGGCTTACGAACCGATATTGGAGTTTCTTTCTTTTAAACGCTGTTCCTATCCTACGCACACTATATGTAAAAGCTAGACTACATAACCGGGCCTGTTATATTGACTTTAGTGTCGATTTTCTCGCTACCTAGTTTCAATGATATTAGCAATATACGTTTTATAGCCATATTAAATTTTACAAACTTTATATGTAAATCTTCATAGACATGTGAACAGGGAAAGGAGTTGTCAATAGCTTTTACATATTTAAATTTTGCGATGTAATGGAAGCGATGTGAAAGTATAAATAATTTTTGAATAAATCTACAGAAGTATATGTACGCTTGTTACATTTAACTGCTGTTATTTTAATCCGATTTTCAGTTCCGGGAAGTTATTAAACGTGTCTTTTTTTAGCTTTAAAAGTTTTGACCCATTTGGCAGCATTGTGTGTATGGTTGTCTGTCTTAGTGTCGTTGATGTGACGAAAGCTTCTCAATAAATTTACGTTTCTGTAGTGTTCCTGTATTTACTCGTTGGCTTTTCACCTGGTATTTATTCCAATAAGATTGATTTAGGTCTCGCTACTCGTTACGCACGCCAAATGCTCGGAACGAGTAAAAGTTGGTTAGAATGTTCCTTAAGGAAAACATATTTTATTCCTGTTTTATGTTAAACAAGTTTTTACGACTATATTTTAGGAGTAAAGTAGGTTGATTTTTCATTTGATGTTTTCATTGTCGATTTATTTGGCTGCCCGCATGACTCGAGTCACGTGATTTTCTCTTTTAAATCGAAGCTTGAAATCATTTTTATCGCCTTTTTATTCGAAAACGCGTTTATTAATTTTCTCTCCTCGTTGTCAATACAACGACCGGTGTAGGGACTCGTTCGATTTTGTAGTTTTTTCGGTGTGGTAGCCAAGAATATATTTATTTAGGTCATTGTATCGTGTAAAATAACTTCACCTTATTAAACTAAAAATGAAATGAATAT
Source organism: Papilio elwesi (assembly GCA_029849275.1). Taxonomy (NCBI): domain Eukaryota; kingdom Metazoa; phylum Arthropoda; class Insecta; order Lepidoptera; family Papilionidae; genus Papilio; species Papilio elwesi. Next base: position 5,503,124 of record CM056687.1, on the reverse strand, counting down.
TAAATTAATTGCTTACTCAGGCGACGCTCCTAAGCAAATTCGAAAAGGATTTTTGTTTTTATAATGTTTTAGATAATTTACGCTGTAAACAATGTTACAAGTAATTTTCTTACGTTTGGTACTTACTACTATGATAATCGGTTAGTTAAATAATTTTTCAGTTGGATTTTGACGTGGTTTGTAAGATACTTGCTTTTCACGCCGCAGGTCGTGGGTTCGATTCCCACCCAGGACAGACATTTGTGTGTATGAACATATCTGTTTGTCCTTAGTCTGGGTGTAATTATCTATTTAAGTATGTATTTACAAAGGTTATCTGGTTGCCATAGCACAAGCTCTGCTTAGTCTGGGATCAGATGGCCTAAGATATTATTATTATTTTGAAGTGAAAGAATATAAATTATTACTGACGGCAACTATAATAAAAAGAAAAAGCCGTCCAAGAGCGAGTTGGACTAGCGCACAAAGGGTTTCGTACCATCCTACTAATATATAAATGCGAAGGTTTTATGGATGCTTTCATTCTTTCCTGCTAAATGGATCGGGATGAAATTTGGCACAGAGATAGATTACAGGCTGGAATAGAATATAACCTTTTATCCCTGATAAATGTACCCATGTTGTTCCCTGTAGATTCCGAAACGGCTACCCGGGCGAAGCCGGGCGGCACTAGTTATCTATAAAAACGGCAAAAAATCACATTTGTGGAAACTCCTTAAATATTTATTTTATTCTGTTTTTTAGTATTTATTGTTATAGTGACAACAGAAATACATAATCTCTGAAAATTTCAACTGTTTAACTATCACGTTTCATGAGATACAGCCTGGAGACAGAAGCAGACAGACAGACAGCGGAATCTTAGTAATAGGGTCCCATTTTACCCTTTAAATACGGAATTCCCAATTATATGACGTGGTTTTTGATACATTTTAGTTATTTCACATGACTAGAGTTTGTTATTTTAATTTGTATTGTTGTTTTATATCCCGAAGTTTTCTTGTGTATTGCGATAGGCACATCGCCTGTCAGGTTTGTTACCCCGCTCTGTGTACTGATTTTCTTTAAAATACTCTTGAGCTTATTGGTGTGACCAGCATACTATTTATTTTTATATGACATTAAATAAAACATGCACAATCCAGCGAAGACACTGTCCTTCATAAATCTGTTTACTATTCGACGCTGCATTGTTGTTTAGTAGGTTAGGTCTTCATTTAGATAAAAGGGGCAGAATATGTTTTGTATTGCGACTGACGGGAATCATTATGCGAGCTAAAAAAATCTTTGCACCATCACACTGCCGTGTTCGGGTGGTTACAGGCGTTTTAAGTCTCAGTAATGTGGGAAATGGAGAAATCATTCCCGTCCCGGTCAATATTCGGACCTGTATTATTTTTCCTTATAAAGCTGTTGACTATCTGTGACTCGACTCGGAATCTGTTCATTTGTTGGATTGTTTAACTTGTTATCCAGCACAACAATAACAACCATAAGCTAATTAATATGTAGAGTCAAATCTATATAAGTTTCGTTTTTGTTATTAATTATATCGTAGTAGTATCATTATAATTGTTTGCAAAGGGATTTGTCGTGCGTTGTTTTCGTTGAAATTTAAATGTTATGTTTACATTACAATTATTTAATGTTTCGGTGATATATGATGTTGTCCATTGCACAAATTCGCTAGAGCGTGCCAAAGTTATTATTGCGCCTTAATATAATTTATGGACGGAGGGCTTGCGGCGCGGTCCTACGTCTTGCGCCCTGCCATTGAGCCACATATAACACATAACACCTGCTGCAATCATACTGCAAAACAAAATAATTTTGTTAGTCCGCAAAACAATTATCAATGCATTGTTACAAGCGACGGCATTGAAAGTCTTTTCAATTGGTTCAATACTTGAGTTTCATATATTGTACCTATATATCATATATCATGTACTATATTCATCGTATGTATTTATTTGTTTCAACAATATGAAAAAAAAACTGTTTGATAAATATCTTTACATTATAATGGTGTATATCTTTTCCAGGTGTGCTTATTTATGAAATGTTAGTCGGCTACCCGCCTTTTTACGACGATAACCCGTTTGGGATATATGAGAAAATCCTTAACGGCAGGGTTGACTGGCCGCGCCACCTCGACCCCATTGCCAAGGATCTTATTAAGAAGCTCTTAGTGCAAGATAGGACAAAAAGGCTCGGCAATATGAAGGTGGGTGCACATAATAATAAATCTTTTTAAAGTAAACTACGTGGCAGTCTATTTGCTGGACGGAAAATAAAAAAGACACTTTCGACTGTATAAGTCCAATAAATTTAGATTCAAATATTACCTTTCCTTTGTTTTATAACGAATGATCTATTCTAGAGACAAGATAGAGATATGAGAGTTCTCTTAAAACATTAAAATGGCAATTGCTTGATGATTCTAGTGTACGAAACAGTAGATAATTATTTTAGCTTAAAATATAATGTAGTTTTATATTTTGTAACGGCACGCCGGTTACGTTGTTTTGACATTTTACTTTTAGTTTTGACTTATACAAATAAATATACTGCTACACACAATTCATGAATGTTGAAGAATCAAGGTATCTGGCATGGAAAGTGCGAAATGGAAATACTCTAATAATAAAATAATAATCTCTGCCTACATGCCTGAGTTAAGGGCGCGAGTACATAGATTGCATATATACCTCTATTTATTAATAAAGGTTAATAATTAATATAGATATAGTAGTACAAATAGAAATTATACACATATTTTCGGTCTCGACTTTAACGATGAAATATTCCTGCAGCATAAAGTAAACAAACTCATCGACCTGTTCCACTTAAAATCCGTCCATCGACCGTTAGCGTTTATTTCAATCAATGTCTTAATTTTTTCTATTTCGAACACAATCAAATTACTTTCCTTTACTTTTCAATGATTCATTCATTATATTTGCCATAGCTTGTAGGTTATTTGCATTTAACGCCAATACGATCAGGCCCTCTGCTCACCCAAAAGTAAATATGTATAATGTATGTACGTCCCTTATTATTGCTCAATAATGTAAACCTCAGTGCACTATTTATATAAGCTGATTTTCTTTTTTATATATTAAATTTCAAAATTAAAAATAAAAGGTTGAATAAATTTTATTTAAATATGGTACATTCTTATTTGACTGTTTATAATAAATAGTTCATATCGATTTTCAAAATGTGTTTTCTCCAAAGTCTTTGGCAGTTGTCCAGGAAGTCCATATTTAACATCTGCTCTTACGCGTGACGGCTTCCATGTTAAAGAGCATTTCAATTTCATTTGTAACGTGGTTATTCCAAGTGTTGGGTTAACTCACGGTCTGCTTGCAGCACGCGATGACTTTATGTTGCTCCGTTCGTGTTGTCGGAATGCTATTAGAATGATAATAATACAGTATATTACACCTAAATACTAGTTAACTGGAGCAAGCAATTAACAAGTTTAACAGTGATAGAGTCCGTTGCACGAATTGGCCGGCTCGACCGGTGAAATACCACGACCATAGAAAACAGGCGTAAAGTAGAAGTACTCTGCGTTTTGTCTGAGTGTGGTGTAGTGAGGTCCCGGGGGCCTAATTTCAGTCCTCTTCCCCTTCCCATCTGTTCCTCATAAGGGGGATAAGATGGGAAAGGGAAGAGGATTGGACGGGGAGTGGATTAACGGGAAAAAGGAAATATCCTTTTTCTGTCTATGGTATCCTCTGTCCATTAAAGGGAGGCAACGCAATCTGCAACACATGTCCTTGTTGGATCAGACATCAGGTGATCCGCTTGCTCGCTTGCCACGTTCTCACATAAAAAGCATCATTTTTAATGAAAAACACGCAAAGGTTATGATTTTAGTTTATTTCACATGAAGTACACACCACAATCAGAACTAGTGATTATTATTTTCATTACAAAATGCTACGCGGATATCAATTTGTTCGGTTAACAATATCCACACATCCGAGTTTGTGGATCAATACATCGGATCACTTTCGTTACATACCATAGTATCATGGCGAAAGTATTCTATCCGAACCGATAATATAACGATTCCTGTTTCTATCGAGCTTAGCAGAGAAAATATGATGTGTGAATTGTGTATTAGTCTTAAAACAGGCACAAACGAATGTGTCAAGGACACACTCTACTGAGTCCAACACATACTACAATACAGTAAGGTGTATTCTTAAGACCTAATTTGACTTATAATAGAGATTCTGCTTGTGTTTGATCATTAGATGTTCAAGAGAACTCAAATCTTTACGTAACCTTATTTACTATAAGAGCAAGCCTCCCCCGCCGTGTGTGTCTTGTGGTCAGCTAAAGGTAACTGGCGAACAAATTTAATTACCGTGACATTGGCATTAAAACTTACGCAGGGCTAACAACGCATTCGTCTGTTCGTGTTGTGGAGGTGATGAATGAAATTGCGATCAGATATCAGAATAAATCTTTAATACTTTTGTTATAACAAATAGTATCCTTATATTAAATGATAACTTCTATTTAAATTTTAATTATGCTAAATACGTAAAGAAGAAAGTTATAACTGAAAATGTAGTTGTTTATGAAACTAACCATTTGCACGAGACACGCCATATTCACCGTTTAGTTGTAAAAGTTTCACTCGTTAAGAATTTTGTGTCACACACAAGAGAGTGCGACATATGTACTCTAAGCGACGTTTCTGGGTAATACTGCACGGAGAGATTTCCACAGGGGAATGTTTGCCGTTAACGATCGCAATTTCTAGTTATTGGGTTTTCACCGAGCTTTTTGCTGCGAAGGCAACGACGCGCGCATGTTCAGAAAGCTACCGGTCGGGTGGACGAGTGTCACATCAAACGCTGCCGCGGCGCCTAACTGTAATCGCGACAATACTATAACATATGGATATTTTCCTCTCTCATCGTTAGGTTTAAGCGGTGTATCGTAATTTGTCATATTATTAACACATACTGGCATAAAAAACGACCTCCACTAGTGGAGAGTCACTAAGAGAGAAAGAGAGAGGTAAGGGGAATTAAACTAAGATTTAGGAATCTGTACACCAATAGCAACCTTAGGACATTGAAGATGATGAGGCTGGACACCCGGCTTATCGGATGTTTCGTAGGCTTACTATTAGCAAACATTAATAATATAAGGGAATCAAATTGTCTCTAACTTACGAAAGCGCAGTTAATAATGTCCAACATATTTACGTTAAGACGGTAGTATATCATATTGTTGTTTTCTCGTCTCAAGCATGTAATTAGTAATGGCTAGAAATAATTATAAAAACACTAAAAAGAAAACTGAACAACAACTAGTTGTTTGCTTCTAAGCAAGGGTGAGGTACGAGATACCGATTTTGAAAGTTTCTGGCATCTTCTTGTTAAGGCATAATTGTATAAATACTTAATCTAGAAATTGTACAATCAAACTTATGCTACAGTACTCATTTCTCACAAATCCAGGGCTAGAAATATGTTAACACTGCACATTATTTAGTAGGTGGCGACTTAGAAATCGCGGTCTGCAGTGAGACAACGAGCGACTTATGTTCGGTTAATCATTCTAAATACGCCACTGCTCTTTGTACAATATTAATAATTTGCCTCTTTGATGTTTATTCTGGTAACGGTACACATAAAATTGTTAGTTTAATGTTTGTTTTACTTATGAAATAATAATTTGTTATCGTGTATAAGTATAATTTACGATAATTAGTATTTAGAATCATTCCACATGAGAAAATTTTGAATGAATTATAGATTTTATACATTCATTAGCATATTCTACATAAAATATAAAAAGACCCGATTGCAGTGCCCTCTACTGAGTCCTATTGTGAATCTAAACGGGAACCACACACACACACACACACACACACACACACACGCACACACAAAATATCATCAAATTCTGTCCAAACGTTTCGGATATATATAAAATTTATTGCTTTTTAAACGTCCTTATTTATCCTAACTAAAAGTAACGACAGTGTATGCTTTTATGCTATTAAGTTTGTTCATTTGCAGAGGGAGTAGGAAATCTCGATTTAGGTTGCAGTTTGACACTTTAGGAACGTCGTTTTTCTTTGCAAACTTTATGCACCCTCAAATATATATTTCTCTTCTATTAATTTTATTCAATGTCATATAGTGTAGTGAGGTAATAAACAATTTTTCCCTTTCTTTGTTACAAGAATCTGAATTAACGATTGTTATATGTATTCGGCCACGTTAATATATTATTTTAGAAAGGAGCAATAGTTACATCAGCGTGCCGGTATAACAATAATTCGGTTCAAACGAGCACAGCCCTCGCGCTATTAAACGAACGATGTCGGTAAAACGAAGTAACTACCAATCAATCAACCCAAAGGAATTGCGTAAAATGCGAGCTTGCGCAACCGACGGATTCGGATATGTAACGCTCAACTTTGAACATTACAATTTACGACGCTCAGCCGCTAACGAACGCTGCAAATGCCAATAATAACAGACTGCGCTCTCCACCTAGCCACGATTAACCGCGCCTTTGTGGTAATAAATGTATTTAATATACATTAACATAATTACGCCTAAAACGCCTAATTTGTAAGTGAACACTTGGAGTCCAGAACTGTTTTTTGGGATGTCTTTAATTTCCAAAAATCATTATAACAAGTTTTTAAAACCTAAATTACATACGAAATTAAAATCTAAAAACAATAAATATATATAATTATAATAAAATGTTTAAAAAAAATATTACACATTTTTAAAGACTGCAGCGAGTCCGTTGTGTTATTAGCAGCTGGATAGTTCCGAGCGCCTGCTGCCTAGAATCTTTCCATTAAACATTCGAGTGGCGCTCCGCGGTCACTTGGTTCCACACTGTGCGTCCCGTCTGTTCCATTAATAGTATCCTTGCCACCATTTAAAATACGCTCACTTAATTAAATTATTCACACAACAAAAGACGGGAGGGAATCAGCAAGAACTAATCGAACCTAACCTAACTTTTATTACCTCAACAAACCTTCATGGCATATTTTTTTTAATTCCAGTCAAGACAATTGTATTCTTCAAATCATTAATTAATATTTATATTTAATAACGAACACACTTTCGAACAGTCAAGTTGGTTGCATAATATGCATATCCATATCTCCCTTGGTGACGGCATCACACGTGAACTGCTAGACCGATTTCGCTAATTCGTTTTTTTGTGTTTGTTAATGTGATGAGGTTCCAGTTAGAGAAAAAAAATTAAGAAAGTTGCGCCGAAAACCTAATGACTATTTTAACGTTTGACACTTCGAGCGAATTTATGGATAAATATCAATTTAATAGTTACAACAAAAAAGAAAAATGGCTAAGAATTTGGTTATTTGAAAATCTCCTGTGGATCTTTCAGTTTTTTTTAAATAAACGAATAGTCTTGTATATGTAAAACGATGTCGATTAAATTAAAATGCACCACAGCTGAAACCGCAGGGTACAGCTAGTTAGGATTCATTCCTATATCTAATAATAATAATCTATAACATTAATTCTATCGGTCAGACTATTGCGATTTACAATAACATGCAGAAAAGATTGATGAAGACACATTAAAAAAAGCTGAAGCGATTGCTGGACAATGTTAAGCAAACAGCACTTTGTTTTGGTTACAGTGCGGATCAGAAGACGTTAAAAGGCACAGGTGGTTCAAGCATTTGGACTGGGCGGATGTGTTCCTGAAGAAATTGCAGGTACCTTAAGAGCTTGCTTTATTTTATTTATTTTACTTTTATCTATTTCGCTATAATAATTTGAATTTCCTTTATCTTATCAGTTTCCTTTTCTCTAACCTTAAACTTAACTCAACTTCTATCGTGTATTGCTAGTACAGTGAGCCAGGTTATTGTTTCTAATACAAAATAACCGATTTAAACTCTTTTTAACGTTGCGTGTATAACGCATTCATGTAGTAATTAAAGTATTTATTTATAGGTTACCACTTATCTGGTATTTTTTATAAACACTGAAAACTTATGCATATATGTATGTTATCCGCAGTACAAAACGCGATTGTGCATCGAGACTGATTACAACGCCAAAAATGCTATAGTATGTTGGTTAGACTCGTTATATGTAATATATAAATTCACCACGTAAACTTGTTTGTACACTGTACAAGAAAGCCGGGGTGACGTCTTCGGGCTCACGTGTCTTGTGTATAAGTAGTCAAGTAAAAATGTGTAATTCTAGGTATGGATTATAAATATTTATAAAGTTATTATTTTGTTTCCAGCCACCCATAATGCCGACGGTTTCCTACGAAGGAGACACCTCCAACTTCGACGAGTACCCCGAGACGGACTGGAAGGCGGCGCGCGCGCTCGACCCGGACGAACTCAAGCTCTTCTCTAACTTTTGATATATTAGAAAATAATTTATATTTCGAATATTTTTAGTGTCTACAACTACAGACATTTTGAGCCGTTTGACCACAAGGCTAGGGAATGGTTCAGAATTTTATTATTGGTATGATTTCTTTTTGTTTTCAAAAGTTGTTATTTTGTAAATGATTATGTTACTTATTGTTTAAACAGCCACCTAAAAGATAAAGAGTGTATATAGGACTGTATGTATAAAACGTAATAAGCTATGTTCCTTTTTGCATTAGATGTATCGTAACGTAGAAAGCGAAACGTTTTAGTGGTGTTTTAGAATCTTGTAACATATATTAGGGTGTCGCTAATTTGTCAATGCAGTTTATGTTGAAACTAGTTCAAACATCTGTCATTAAATTATACGTGTAGTAATGATTGAGAGTAGGTGGGTTTTTTGTTAGATCTATATAAACAATTCAATTCGATATTGCATTTAAAACCATACATTTTGCAAAGATCAGTCATTTTTTGAATCATATAGGCAATGATATTCATAAAGACGGGCGAATCATGCTTGTTATTATGATCCATATAAAGACACGTGCTTGTGTGTGTGTGTCTGAGGCAACGAGGGCGTGTAGAAAAGGGTTGTAACGGAAACCTTCTTAATCGAGGCGCAGGTGGAGGCGAAAGTTGAAGATCAAGAGATTCGAGATTCTTAAAGAATTAAAAATTGAAAACTCTTTTCTAAATAGGTAAGCACTTTTTTATACTATAAACTGTATTAGAATTCAAAATTAAGAAGGGCAAAAATATTTATTGACGCCCCGTCGCTACCCACACCCACGTCCTCGTTCCAATACACTAGCATAATCGAGATCGTTGCGCTCGCAACACTCGGCCACGTCGCTCCTTGCACATTGTATATCAACGTAAGTAAACCTCTGCTACAACTGCGAGAAATTTTTAAGAAGGCGAAGCGGAGGCGGACTTTTAATTTCGCACGGAATCTATGCACTTGCTGAGGAGGGGCGAGGTTCCGTTACAACGTTCCGTTACATACGTTAGTTTAAATGAGTTTCTAACGCTACTTGTAGTTACACGAGTATGCATACAAGTATGGTTTGTTTATCAACAATGTTGCATATTTAAAAACTTAAGTAATTTTCTAAAGAAACTTAATGTTAATTAATTTTGATCACAATTGTTAAATTTCATACAACTGCATAACGATACATAGATTACGACTCTAACAATTCCAAGGCTTTCTTGTAAATTTGTAAGCGTTAATAATATATATCTTACGGTTTACTTGGATTCTTATCCGATTTTTGTGATTTTAAGAGTAGTATTACTTAAGTAGATTTAAATGTATAGTCCGTAAGTATTTATTTGCTATAATTGTGGCTTTACAGCGTTATTTTCACTTAATAAATTTAAATAACCCGTGACCTCTATCGGGGTAATTGGTGTCAATTCATCAACAATTGAAGACAATAACAACGTCAAGAACATTTAAAAACTGTTTCCACGAAACTTGTAGGCAAAGCCAAAATGTAAAAATGTCCTAAAGACTCACTATGTCTCAAGCTAAACTGTGCAGGAGTGTGAATCACGGTACACTTGAGTTAATGTACCAGCTAATTTTTGTGACTATTAAATTGTAATTTACGTCGCGCCATATTTCGTTCTCTGTGATCCTTTTAGTCACGATAGCCCTGCGATAATCGATTACAACTCGATGTACCTATCGAGAAGCGAATTGAGTTATATTAAATCAATCGAAATATAAAATAAAATTACCACAGGGTTTACAATGTAATATAGATTAAATCGATGTAAATATTCAAGAAATAAATGTATTGTTTGAAAAAAAGCCATTTATTTTACTACCTACCTTGTTTTGTGTTAAAGAAGTAATGAAAATTGAATGTTTATTGTTACACATTGAATATGTTTAAATTTGCGTTGCTCTGACGTCAATCAGAGTACACAAAGCATACGTTATTGCAGATTGCAGAACACGGCGGAGCTTCGGCCTGCTAAGAGTTTTGAGCGAAACATTTTGATTAATGTCTTAATAATGTAAACTTTGCATTTTAAAGATCGCGTTAACGCAATGGTTAGAAAAGAGCTCACAGGTGGGGATTCATAAGATTAGTCTAATTTAGAGGTAGCGAGGTGCCTGCTTGGCGTTTTCCACACGGCACAGTTTATTTTACTAGCGTCCGAGCAGACAGCGCGCCGCCGGTTGTTTCATTTTGTGCGAAACCAGACACTGCGTCCGTGCTAGAGAGTTGACTCATACAATTCATAGTTAATGCATTACAAGCTGCATGTTATTATGAAAAATGAATAATTTCTATTGAAAGTTTAGTGTGATTAATGTATCGTGGAACTAAACATACCATTATTTATAGCTCCACGGTATATGTATGGTCCCTATAGACCTATAGACTCCGAAACGGCTGCACCGATTTCGATAAAATTAACAGGGATTGTCCAGATTGGCACATTCCTGTGTTTGTTTGGTCGCGATCGGATCAACATAATTAGTAATACCCGGGCGAAGCCGGGGCGGCTCACTAGTTGTTTATACCTATATAATATTATATTTGTACCATATCTATATATTATGCAAAGATAACATAATATAATAATGAGTCAAAAATAAATACTGGTTGTATTTATTTTTGACTCATTATTGGGCCGCTTTGCTGCATTTTGTCGTTTTGTAAGGTTTCTAATTTTAAATTTCATTCGTCATTTTATTAAATTAAAAATCATTCATATTAATTAAAAATAAGATCGATGAGGTAAAGGATTTAATGCTTTTGTACATATATAGTTTTAGAAGTTTAGAGTATTGTTTGTATAAACGTTGTAAATTAATAATGAATAAATGAAAACTTGACTGACTGACGTATCACCGTGCAGCCCAAACAACTGGGCCTTGAAGCACAAAGATTTCCGTTATTACGTAGGCGAGCTTATAAAAGGATTTGGTAGTCTTTCGGATTTCATGATCTGGATTTTGGGGGGAAAAGGGGCAAGGGAGGGTGGAAAGGGTATCTCCCTCGCCCTCGAAACCGCTTCCGTTGAAAAGAAAAAAAAAGACACCATATTTTTTATGTTTCTATCTTGCGAGCTGGATTTTGGGGTGGAGTAGGTACGGCATCTTTGCTATCTTTCCTCGCTCTGATCGTGCGGCTGACATAGCCTAACCCTAAGCTAACTTATTTTTTATAATAAAGTAATATGTTTCAAAGCTAACCTAATTATTTGATATTTTTTTTGTATTTACATCTCGGGAGCTGGATTTTGGGGAGATTGAAGGTACTAATACCGTTGCTAATACCACTCCCATTAAAAAGAAACACACTTTTCCTGAGAAAAATTAAAATATAATTTTTAAGTTATTTATTACAATGGTTAATAAGGTAGTCAAAACTGTAACACTTATACAAAATGATGACTAAAGATTGTATAGGTTCTTTACGAAATCGCTCGTAACTTTGCAGAAACAATTAAGTTCAAGTGACCCTAATTTCAAAAGCGATTAACGACTTAATAAGGTAAATTTATCCTGCTCTAACCTAAAATGACAAGTGCTGTTTATAATATGTATATTAAGTGAAAGTTAAGGTTATAATGAATAAACTTTTTTTCATTTTAAAATTGGTGAATGAAGTGGTGTTGTTGTAAACAGTGAAATAAAAACTCAAGCAAGTGCAAAATATTTCGATTTCAAGTTCTTGCTCCTAAAAGTCTAAAACGCACCCAAGTATTTTTATAAATTCGTCACTTAAGTTGTGTGAGAAGTGGATGTTGTGAATTGAGAAAGGTATGCTTTAGTGGTTCGTTTATGTTCAAAGGATGAATAATGAGAGACACAACGTGTTGCAAAAGGGAGTGGTAGTGTTAGCAGGGTACGTCTCAGGAGAATTTACATGTATCTATGAGATTCGTTACATAATAAATAAAGGATACATAAATAAGGAGTACCTGTAACCGACGAGCATGCATGTGTAGATTTATGGATGTGGATGAAGCCATAGAGGTGTGCCAGGATCACGCCAAATAAAAATCCGTGATCTCTGCCTACCCCTCTGGGTTTGGGGCGCGACGCATATTTATTTTTATATCCCCTAAACCTTTATATAAAGTGGATGAAAGTTCTGCAAGTAGGGCACTTTAGGATAGACATTTGTCAGCAGTCATTGAAGACCTTGGTCACTGAGGCAGTTTCCCCGTCCCTGTAGCGTCCATTCCATACCTCAAGCGACCCCGACCGGATGTGTCGCTTGACGTATGAAACGAGACACTTTTCGTCGTTTGGTTTGGTCTTCATTCCGATTGCAGCTTGCTTTGCTAGCTCGTCCGCCCTCTCATTCCCTTCCACCCCCGCGTGCGCCTTCACCCAATACATTTTAACAACTTTTCCCTGCTCCTCACTTCTCTTTACATTTCTTCTTACCTTCTCGGGATGGAGGGATAGCGAATGGCGCTATCATTTCGAGGGCAGACCTGGAATCGGAATGAATACCAAACGATCTTCGGTCACTCTTAACTACAAACAGGGTAGCCTCGTGCAGAGCCAGCAATTCCGCCTAGTATACGGTGCAGAAGTGCCCCAGCTTTAATTTCCGGCAAGAAATCTCCGCGGCGCCATCCCAAATGGATAGCGCCGCGCCGACTTTGCCTTGGCAAGCTCGCTGGGCCACTTCGTCACCGTCTGAAAGGCAGTCTAACTGCGGCCCCTCCAGGTGAGCGGGGTGCAGAGTCTGAGCGTACAGGACCGGTTCCTCCAGCTCAAGGTCTCCCAGCACCTGCCGGGTGTTACCCTTCTTTACGAAGTAACCGCTTCACGGGCCCGAAGGTCCAGAGGAAGCTCGCTCTCTTTAATATCTTTCTGCATTTTAAAGAGCCCCTCTAACGTTTCTCAGAATCGGCTCTGGTCTTCGGGTATAGAATGTTCAGGTATAAAAGTTTTCACTACGTCTGTCTGTTATAATAAGATATTAAGCTTGTATTAAGGCTCTATTATTAATTATTTTATTATTATAGATTATTTTAATAACATTTATATAATAGCGATAAAAAATCACGATAGCAGCAGTAAAGCTGTAGTGAACATTTTACTGGATTTACTAACACATCAATTACATGTGTGTGTGTGAGTTTGAATACGCAAAACATATATATGTGTGATATCTCTCACTGGTTGTGGCCTAATATTTCCACTACACAATATACTGTACACACTATATACAACTACTTATAACAATTCGTGAAGGCTCGGGTCTCAAGAGGTGTTGTCACGACGCTTGACAGCAGTACAAACTGAGTCTTCTTCCTTTGACAAGCGCTTATAAGGACTCTCTTGCTGTCTAAAGTTTATGTACATTTCAGTACTGTACTCATACATTTGCGGTAAACCGAAAATGTGAGCGACAACACGTGCATTAAGCACACTTTGACTTGTATACGTATATACTAAGTCGGATCATAAGTTCTGTCACAAACTTTTATTGTAATTAATGATACATTTTGTGTTAGTTATTCAGAAATTATATATGACATGAAAGTTGGTTAAATGTAGAATACAATTGTATTTATATTATTTGAAATGCAATCCCCCATTTTGAATACATGCCCTTAGTTGATGCGGCCAGTCATCAATGGCAGCACGAACCACATGCATAACTATAACTATTTCTGCCGCTGCTTTAACCAGAGACGAAATTCAAATGAGGGTTAGCAGACATTCTCCTCTAAATGTCCGCATAGCTTGTAGTCCAGCAGGCTTAAATCTGGGCTAGAAGTGGGCCAGTCTTGATGCCGCTAAAGTTGATTTCATGATCGCTCAACCAGTTTTGCGTAGCTGGTGCAGATTCCTTTTGGAATACCCAATATCTGTTTTCGAACATTGTGGTAGAAAGAGAAAACAAAATTTTGCGGTATTTTATCCCGCGTACCGCCGTAACAAAGCGCGGGATCATTTCAGCTTAATTTTTTTAAGCGCTCGTTCAAATAATGTCCGTTCTTCTTACGATAAGCCTTTTTTATATTCGGAAAGCGCAAACGCTCAATTTTCAAAATTAATCGAAAACTATGTGGCCAGTATTGGCCAATAAAAAATAATCAGTTTTGACAGGACTTATGACCCGAATAGGTTATCATAGTGAAATATTGATTTCGTTATACTAACACAATTTTAGCCATTAGTTTTTTAAATGTGAAAATTAAGACATTAAAACAATTTTATTTACAGTAACTTTGTTATTATAGATAGTATCGAAAGTACCATTATTGGTTTCTGTACATGGGCTGTAGATAACTTATCAAAGATAAATTAAAAAGCCAACACAACATGATTCCAGTCTGCCACCGTGCAGTGTATGTGCAAGTAATTCCTGATAAGACAAACGCTTAAAAGTATTTTCACAAGAAATCGCTAGAAAATGTCTTTACGATCTTTATCTGATGAACTGGCTGAAAAGGCTCAATTGGAGTTAAACGAGGACCCAAGTCGTGTGAACGATGACTTACAACATATCAAAGATTGGTTGGTGAAGCAACCGCACCTAAGAGCAAGAACAGGTGAGTTCAGTTGACAGATTACTTTAGGAAAAAAATCGTTTAAGAAATACTCTTATCAGAATACTTGTTACTGTTTTATAATTTTCAATTTACTTGTTTTTTACGCTACAAACATAACTTAAATTAAGCTCTCTCATGTGAATTCATCTGAAATGAGGGAGGCATAATAATAGTTATTCGCTTTTCATCCAATTTAAGATCGATTCAAGTACAAGAGTGATAGAATTTTTACCCCCGATCATTAGGTTAAAAATCAAAAGCCAAGATGATTAGACTCAGCACGCTTTAACATATAAATAAATACTAGACTAATCGTAAAGTAGGTGGCGTGACAAAGTACAAACAGAAACTTTGCCATTTGTATTTCGTTTAATACGATCATGATTGATGAATGAAGGGTCGTCTTGTCGTCTCTAACGATGTCATTAAAGTCGTTTTTATTTCTTTTCAGATGACCATTGGCTACTTGCATTTCTCCGTGGATGTAAATTTAGCTTAGAAAGAACGAAGGAGAAATTAGACTTATACTATACCGTTAGGAATACGGCTCCAGAATTTTATCGAATTAAACACACTAGTCCGCGTTTTAATGAGATTTTGGAGCTTGGGTAAATATTTGAATGAAATAAAGAGTGTCGAATTATGTTGTATGGTTCAATACAATAAATAATGTTCGCAGTCCTCTGATAGTATTACCGAAGTTGGCCAGCGCAACATCCCCGCGGGTCTGTATGATAAGACCTGGCAGCTACGATGCGGACAAATATGCAATCGCCGATGTAATATCAGTAAAAACTGTTATAGATAAAGTAAGTATTATAAATTCCAGAATATTACAGTTATGTAAATAATCTGTTAATAATATGTTATATACACAAAATATTTTTAATTATTTATTTATACTTTAAGATTTTATTAATGGAAGATGACAACTTGGCGGTGGCCGGTAGCCAAACTATTTTGGATCTAGACAACGTGACGATGTCACATTTTTTACAAATGACGCCAATGACTATAAAAAAGATGGTCGTTGCAACACAGGTAATAAGTCTAAGGCTTGTCTTAAGCATATTGTGTTTACAAATCTTAAAATATATTAGTTCTGTATATGACATTTTGTTAAGTGGAAATCAAAAGGTAAATTAGTTACTGATTCAAGAAACTCGCGCAGAATAGATCACACATGTCTATTAATCTGTGCCAAAAGCTCGCTCGCTGTGATTAATTGTTGCTTGGGAAGTACATTTTTGTCTTAATTCTGTCTAGTTAATTTAAAATCAATGATGTGTACCTTCCTCAATGTTTAACCTTCATGTTAATTCCTCATTAAACAAACGTCGATGATATATCGTGTTGATAGTAAATAAAAGCGTCTCACTAACATAATCAGTAATCTTTTGCCCCATCTTTGATTATTACGATGCACGTAACTGTAACTTGATGCGTGCCGTTTGCTGCGACTATTTCAAACTTTATACTTGTTATTGATTTAATACTATAAACATTATTTATTTTTAAACCCTGATAATTAAAATTATGTTTGTTCCAGGATGCATTGCCTTTACGTATGAAGGGAACTCATTATTTAAATACTCCACCGGGATTTGAAACTATCTTTAACGCAATAAAAAGTTTACTGAATGCGAAGAATCAGAGCAGAGTAATAATATCAATCACATTTATTTAAATGACATTGTGCGATTCTAAATGTTAGCGTTTTAAACTTTTACATCTACATTTTAGCTCTACGTGCACAACAAAAATTATGATGCGATGTACGAGTATATTCCTAAGGACATACTGCCCGCCGAGTACGGAGGTCATGGGGGTACTATTATGGAGATAACAGGTCTGTTATTGCTATAGAAATAAGAAGTGTATAAAATTTCAATATCGTATATACCTAATACCTACACGAAAAATAATTGTCTATATGTAATTTATATCCATTCTTTAATATTTTTATAGAATATTGGAAAAAGAAAGTGGAAGAGTACAGCGAGTTCTTAGAGGCAGATTATCAGTACGGCACTGACGAGTCGAAGCGTCGCGGCAAGCCGAGGACCGCTGAAGATATGTTCGGGCTGGAGGGCTCCTTCAGGCAGCTGCAGTTCGATTGATTTATTGATGAGAAAATAAATAATAAATTTAATTTATTTTTAATAAATGCCATTTGGTGATTGTACTGGAGAATTTCTTATAACTTTTGTTACATGAAATACAAAAGAGGACCACGAATGTTTAAAAAGAATATCATTAATAAAATAAGGGTGTAAACTCGTGACGTAATACTATTTCATTTATTAGACTTAGCATTTAATATTTTACGATACTAGGCTGGTTACTCGGTCAGCGACAAACGCGGTCATGCTACGCGACGCGACGCGACTCGATAATATCATTCATTCTATGTATGTAACCTATACGCTGCGCCATAAGCAGTCGCGCGTTAAGTATTGGTCGCCTCACGCCGCATATTATTGCGCCGCGTCGCGTTCTCTCGCTCACCTGGGATAACGGGAAATAAACCACTAAACCGTACTTGGTAACTAATGCTTCACTATATTAAGTTTTTATAATTACTTTAAAATATGGAGCGGTAAATAACTAAACACAGATGAGAGTTGAAATTTCAGTAAGTTACTCTGAAAGTAAGCCTTTGAAATCGTCCACCGTGTAACGAAAATTACATTAATTTTGATACGGTTGTAGATAACTAATCAACGATAACCGATCCGACCGATAACTACGCAGTAATCAGTTATTGTATCGGGCACTGGACAAATAGTTGCTGGCAAAGAAGGACGTGTTTGTATGTTATTTGTTCTGTCTAGAAAACGTTTAATATGCCTTTACGGCCTTTGTCCAATGAACTGGCTGTCAAGGCTCGTATCGAACTAAACGAGGATCCTAGCCGTGTGTATGATGATTTACGATATATCAAAGATTGGTTGGCAAAGCAACCGCATCTTCGAGCAAGAACGGGTAAGTTCTATTTACAGTGTGGTCTAGGTCTTAGCCTTAGTCTTGTAAGTAGATAATTGTTCGGAACACTTTATGGGATTTGTTACAAAGCCTCGGGCTCCTGGCAACCTAATGTTAATATTACATAGTATCGCTAAGTTCGTTTTGTTTAAAATACTTTATATAACTGTATACTCAAACGAGTTAATAATATTGTTCCTTTCAGATGAGCAATGGTTGATTGCTTTTCTTCGTGGATGTAAATTTAGCTTAGAACGTACGAAGGAAAAATTAGACCTATACTACTCCGTGCGCAACACGGCGTCAGAATTTTTTCGCATTAAGCACACTGACCCGCTTTTCAATGAAATTTTGGAACTGGGGTGAGTAATACTTTGGTTACATTGGGCAGTAGTTTTTATTTACAGATAAATAATATCTCTTGTGCTTAATAATGTCTTGTCCTCTTCTGTAACCAAGTAAACAAACAGTGCAGCCCACAACAGTAACTGGTGAAATACCACGACCTCACTCCTGTCTTCTGACAGGCGTGAAGTAGAAGTATTGTCGTTTCGTCAGAGAGTCAGTGAGTGCGGTGCCGGTGGCCATATTTAGGTTCTTTTACCTTTTTCATCCTTCCTTAATAAGTAAGGAGAAGAGGATTGAACGGCGACGGGATAGATAGATATCTTTTCCCCGTCTATCCTCTCCTGTGTCCTTTAAAGGTAGACAACGCATCTGCGATTCATTTGTTTGTAGCGGATGTCTGTGGGTAGCGGTCTTTTAATATCAGATAACCTGCATTCTCGTTAAACAAATTGTGGGCAGAATTTTATCCCGTTTGTTACATTCAGGACTTGGGCAAGCTATGAATAGATAGGGAAATAGGGAGGATTGGAAGGAGATGGGCGCTGGAGCACGTCGCTAAGTAAACCAAAAGTAAAAGTACCGTCTTCACGCCAGTGTTTTTAGGAAGTTTTCGGATTCACTTTTGATGTGTATATGCTGTTATTGTATACAATGTATTTCAATAAATAGATTGTAATTTTGTGTGTCAGATAGTCACTGTGCTTTTAACCTTTATGATTGAATAATGCATGATTCCAGCTCGACTGTCATCTTACCGAAAGTTGCAAGTCCTGATTCTCCTCGGGTTTCTATAGTAAGACCTGGACGATACGATCCAGAAAAATATACAATCGCTGATATTTTGTCAGTAAACACGGTTATTGATAAGGTAAGTATAAAAACTATATGCTAGTGTGTTACACGAAATTTGTTCATTCGATATCTTCTTTAGATATTATTAATGGACGACGACAATATGGTGGTGGCCGGCAACCAATTCATTTTGGACTTGGACAGCGTCACGATGTCTCATTTCTTACAAATGACGCCAATGACTATGAAAAAAATGGTTGTCGCTTCACAGGTAAGAATTCTATACATATAATAAAAATGTATCTGATCGTTGTCTGTCTAGAAATATCTTCTAGACAGACAACGATCAGATCAGAATAACTATTAACTAACTTGTTATTAAGAATAACTATCGGGACGTATAAATGCAATAAAACCCAAAACAATGTTTTTTTTAAATTTTATTATCTTTGAAATACTATATATTATTATCGTTAAAATGATGATGATTGAAAGTTTACATAAAGTTCAAAACAGGTCAGTGTCGGGGATTTTGCAAGCTTCAGCTAGGCACACTGTGCATTGAGATATTCATAGCACACGCACGTCTTTCGGAGATGCACGACGCTCCCTGGTAATTATGGTATTTACACGTTTGTAGAAGATTTTACAAATTATGTATGTATTCCGTTGTAATATGTTTTGTAAGGTTAGTTTAGTAGCTTATTATCCCCGAGGATGTCGGTTGTAAAAACTGTACCCGGAACCTATATAGTATGGACTATGGTCACAGTTTAAATAATCATATGTGATTGTTAATCTTTGCTACGGCCATGTCGATGTCCCCATATGAGCGGGAAAGGGGCAGGGTGATAATGAGGTTAGGGCAGTATTTAAATTGGTAATAAGTAATATCATTTCATTTAAGTAAAAAAAGGGCGGGTGAAACCGCGGGGCACAGCTGGTAACTAATATATTTATTACATATTTTATCCTTCTAGTAAAGCGTGAACACTGAATTAGGATGTTATTGTATTTAGAGAATCAAACATGTTTTTCTACACTTTAATGTTACAGTAAGGCTAAAATTAATTAAAAAAAACTACTGTATTAGCTCAGGTTATTAATTATATGCCATCTCTCCCGTAGTCCATTTTAATAGCATCAATGTTCATTAGCAATATATAAAAGTGCGACGTATATTAACGATAGGAACAAGAGAAAACAGAGTATGTTAAAAATACACACACATTATCTTAAGCATATAATCTTAATATGCTTATGGGTAGGTGTAATGGAATGTTAGAAACGAACTATACATTGCGTTCGGTCAAAATTAAAGAAGACTCATCGATCAATTAAATGTCTGATGTTGAAATTGAAAGTTACAAGATCGTATGACATTGATTGTAATCGGTCAGTCGTTGTTTGTGAAGTCCATACTGCATAGACAATGACGTGTTTGGACATACCCATAAATAAACAAATGCAATAAATTGTGGTCAAGTGTTAGTAGTTATTATTATATATATATATATATATATAAATATATATTATTAGCATTATTTAAATTAATATAGAAAACACAAAGTATGAATCATATTGAAGAATGACAGGACGTTTAATAAAATTACTTGTGACTTTATAGCTACCTGAATTTTCAGATCTTGATAATTCATTTTTCTTTCAGGATGCATTGCCTTTGCGCATGAAAGGGACGCATTATTTAAATACGCCCCCGGGTTTCGAGACTGTGTTCAACGCAATGAAAAGCTTACTGAATGCGAAGAATCAGACCAGAGTGAATAAGTTATATTAATTCGTTTATTCGACTCGTGTAAATTGTTTGAAATAAAAATACATAATTTTTTCTTACGTGTTACAGCTCTACGTGCACAATAAAAATTACGAGGACATGTATAAACACATTCCTAAGGACATATTGCCCGCTGAGTACGGAGGTAATGGAGGTACTGTTAAGGAGATAACAGGTTTGTTGCCCTGATCAAACATTAAAATATATAAAGCTATTTACATTGCACCTTTCAAGTATTGAAGCATCTCCAATTTCATTATGTTTACGTGTGATTCCTTTGCTTTCGCTAGTGAAAACTCTGTCGGAACTCACGTCGGTGTCGTTGCTTCATACAATAATCGTTTTGCATTCGTTGCATTTACTGAAACTAACTGTTACCGTTATTTTGGTAGTATTTTACCATCAACAGTCAATGGACGTCCATAGTTAGGGACAGGTTTCTCTCAAGGATCCGCAACAAATATGCTTCATTACAATGGTCAACTTGACCTTATCCTCTGGTCGTTTTCTGTTGTGTCCGGCCCATCTGCGCAACGACACGCCGTCCAGTTCGTGACTAACAGCTGCGTTATTACTTCGTAACTCTACATACGTTTATATTTTGCTCTTGTGTGTTTTGCTACAGAATATTGGAAAAAGAAAGTGGAAGAGTACAGTGAGTTCTTAGAGGAAGATTATCAGTACGGCACTGACGAGTCGAAGCGTCGCGGCAAGCCGAGGACCGCTGAAGATATGTTCGGACTGGAGGGCTCCTTCAGGCAGCTGCAGTTCGATTAATATAGTCTCAAAATTGATAACGGATAATGCAATTTTATCATTTTTTTAAATTAAATAGATGCTATTTTTCTATGACTAGAATATAATTATTGTAAGGTTAGATAGTCGCAGTAATTAAACATAGCATAGAGTAGCATCGTATCTTTTGAACGCATTATTCAAATTAAATGAAACGTCGTGTTGATTAAATATTTAATACAAAACTGGGACTAAGTTTTGTATTGAGGTTTTAAATATAAAGCTTAAATAATTAAATAATATGTGAAACAGGGACTGTTTAGAACACCATAGCTATTTAGAGACAACAAATTACTTTCGGTTTTGTAAAATTACAATAAAGTTCTACAAATGTAAAAGTTTTTTTATTTTTATTGTCAAGTATGGTAGGCATGGCCCACACAAAGGTAAATGTCGTTATACTATTATAATAGCACATGATTTCACAGTTTATATCACTCCTATGATATACTGGTGCTCCTGACACGATTATGTATGATTCTAAAAGGTGTTGGCAATTTCACAATTTAAGAAAATTAGATAAACCTTGGTTAAATGGCACCCATGTACATATATTAGTGCCATTTGGAAGTCTATAAATATATTTTATCCATGAGTCATCACTTGAATTTTAAAGGAGGATTTTTGATATTAGATTCGTGAGTCGTTTTTCTGTGACTCATTGCTACGTAGTTCTTTATATTAATATTTCGCTGAAGCGATATGAATGAGCTGAATATCAAAGGACTAGCATTAAAAACGGAGGACTTGCGTCACCACCGACTTCCAAGCAACTTCTCGACTGAACTCTAAACATAGACGTGTTAATAATTGATGAACCGAACTCAACCTTTAACTTTTTTATCTTATTATAAAAAAAAGTAGTCGTATTATTTTAAATACGGTATTTTTTATTTATGAACAAAACATGCGGAAACATACTGGATGTGTATTATTGAATATTAGTGTCCTATGCCATCCTAAATTTATTTAAAAAAACTGTTTTGTATGTCTCATGATATTTATTCCGAACGTATTTTTGATTTGCCGCACCTCATTTCACCGACACTATGCAGAATTTTCAACCGACTATTGTTTGTCTAACGAGTTACCGCAAGCCTTCAAAGGGTCTGCCCTTCTATTTTTCGTTTCTCTACTCAGGGCTCCTTTCCTATGTCTACTCTTCTTTTGTTTTTACTACACAAATGTCGACAAAGCATCTGTAACCCTTTTTTCGCTTTTTTTTTGTGAGGAGGCAATCCTTATAAAATGTAAAAACAATACTCTTTAAACACTCAATTTTTTCAAATTTCCTTTGTATAGCAAGTTTTCTTTAAGTTCCCAAAGGAAGATATAAAAATCATGAAACAAATTAAAGTGGTGGAAGCTGTTGATACCATACCATAAAACGGGACTTTGATACTCCCGTAATCTTTGGTTTTTAACTTTGTTTTATTTTCGCTCAATTCGATGTATGCTATGAAACTACTGTGAACCCAATTTCATATTATCTATAAGTGCTGATATCTCAATAGATATAGCCTCTCTGTGTGTAACACGATCATTATTCGACTAGTATTCAGAAAAAATATTTCCACACTTTATAATATTATAATATATATATATATATATATATATATATATATATATATATATATATATATATATATATATATTATATAATATAAAATCTAATATATCGTTGAAAGAAAGTGCTTGAATAAAAAGTGTTGTTAAAACGATTATTTTATTAAAAATAAAATAATGAAACTTCCTTTGATACTCAGGGGATATAAAAGGTATAAATATTAATTGTGACTTTTTTAAAAATGTCTGTACGAGCTCTGCCAGATGGATTAGCAGAGATAGCTCACGTGGAATTAAACGAAGACCCGAAACGAATTGACGATGATTTACGGCATATTAGAGAATGGTTGGCAAAACAAAAACACTTGCGAGCAAGATCAGGTATGTTTAATAAGTTTTGTTTCAACACGATGTAAAAATTTTTTTATAAAGTTTATTTTTTAACAATTCAATCAAAAAATCATTAATGAGAATTTAATTAATACGCACCAACTTTATATAGTTATAAATAATGCATATCGAAATCATCCGCCGCAACTCTACATATGGGTAGGTAGGTTTGTGGTGTTTTGTAAAATATGTAAACACACACACACAAGATACTATTGTACATTATGAAACCTTTACCGGTAATAAATCTTCTTGTACTTTTTATCAATAAATACATCAAATTATAACAAATGTGTCCTGTTATAAAAACCTACAACATACTTGACGCAAAGCCAACGTAGAGAGAGCGTTAGTTACGTAACTCAAAAGTAATGTCACGCTATAATTTTTTATATATAAAACAATCGTTCCATCTAATGAAGTCATTCATCTTCTAAGATTCCTCTTTGTCCATCTTATCTAATTTGATCACACCCATTATCGGTCATCGCTGGCTAGAACTTACTGGCTTAATATATTATTTATCGCATCGGCTTCATCTGTTTTATCGCAGATACTATAGACAGTGTTCGAGGTTCTATTTTAATGTTGCCTACTTTTATGCTAAACGTCACTGAGCAATAGTTCAGTGTAGCATGGTATAGGCAGCATAATAAATACAGACAAGAATTAAAACTACATAATTCTTTAATATGCATTGTTCTACCTGCTGATTGTTGATTTTTTTACGTATTTTCTCGTTTGCCCCTGATCGGGCTATTTTAATTCTGCTTACCCATGTGGGTTACGGACGTAAACGCATATTTTTATTGCTTCTTGTGTAATTAATTTGTAATTTCTAATCCCTATTATAAAAAATATTTTTGTAGACGATCAATGGCTTGTGACTTTTCTGCGTGGCAGCAAATTTAGTTTAGAAAGAACAAAGGAGAAGATAGATCAATACTATTCCATGCGCAACATTTCACCAGAATGTTTTAGAATCAAATATTCAGATCCAGCTTTCAACGAGATTCTCGAAACAGGGTAATACATATTAATGAAATATAAATAGAAATGTGTAAAGCAGCAATTAATTTATTTTGTTCCCAGTTCATACTTAGTGCTGCCTAAAGTTGAGCACCCGGCTGCACCTCGCGTGATAATCATTAGACCTGGAAGTTACGATCCTGATAAATTTACCATCACAGACATAATATCCGTAGCTGATGTTATACACAAGGTATTTGAGTTTTTTTTTCTTTGTAATCAAAACAGCAGTGGTTAAACCATAAAGGCAACCATATACAAATAAACAGGAAGTACACTAGTCATTCAGATTGTCAGTGAGAGATTTAGCCGATTAAAACTTTCCACTCTCAATTATTCTAACAGATCTGCCAAAGACATTTTCACCGCAGGAATTGCCTGTTGTACTTACTTCTGCAAAAATATCTTCAGTTTATATATTGTCTTTAATTTTAGATATTGTTAATGGAAGACGACAATACAGTTGTTGCTGGATCTCTGATTATTTTTGATTTGAACGGTGTAAAATTGGGGCACTATCTGCAGATGACGCCGACGACCATGAAGAAGATGGTAACCTTAGCACAGGTAAAACATCTATAGTAATAAGAAATAATAAAAAGATAAAATACGAGAAAAAGTAAAGGTAAAGAAGAAGAAAGATACGTAATACAGAGAAGTGATCAGGAGAAGCGAATTGAATGTACTACAGACATGAATGCTCAACATAATCCACATCTAGAAAGATCTATTCATATTAAGATGCTATTTTTAGAAATAACTTATCAAACCAATGATTATGTACAGGATGCTATACCAGTACGCTTGAAAGGGATGCACTATTTAAACACACCGTCCGGCTTTGAGAGCTTATTCAATGCATTGAAGAGTCTTCTTAATGAGAAACACCGCAGTAGGGTAAGGGAATAATTTAAATGTAAGATATATTTATTTTGATTAAGACGATGCATATTTTGTAAATTTGTCATTTCAGCTTTTTGTGCACAACAAGAATTATGACGAGATGTATAAATATATTCCCAAAGATATATTACCCATAGAATACGAAGGGAAATCTGAAAGTATTAAGGATATCATTAGTATGCACTATATATACAAAAATGTTCTTTTTGTTGTACTAGTTACCACGGTATATTCTTATATTATTGTTACTGTTTATAGGTTTTTGGAAAAGTAAGGTTCACGATTACCGTGATGTTTTTGAAGAAGACCTGCAATGTGGTGTTGATGAATCGCTACGAAATGATAGGGCAAAGACTGCCGATGCCATGTTCGGAGTCGAGGGATCGTTTCGTCGTTTGGAAGTTGATTAAATTGCATTTAAAGTGTTGATTGAGTAGTTCTAATGTTAAAAAAATAATACAATAACAAAGTAGTTTTATTTAGTTATTTAATGGTTTTTAATTTAAGCTTTCGTAATATGTACGTTTAAAGGTAAACGTTGATAAAATAACAATAAATCTAGTAGGTCAAATTAACGGTACTTTCCGTAACATAACTTCAGAAGAAATTATCAGTAAGGGTAGGTAATGTAGGTAAGCGGCGACCGAAATATAGCAATTTCTCAAAATTGCTGATGCCCCAAATATAAAAATCCACGTGTCTCTACTTACCCTTCCACGCCAACGAGGTGTAATTTTATATTTGCAAAACACAATTTCAATCACAATTTGCCCCTTATCAAATTTTAGTGAACAACATATCAACAAAATTAAAACGTATCACCGTGGAATTGATTAACACTTGACTCAGGGAAATAAAATATATTATATCAGTTATTTTTATCTGCCGAACATTGAGCTTAAACAGAGTCTTGGTAAAAAATTATCACTTGTAATCATATCTAATACGCCTTTATTAATCCATACTGTATGTACTTCAATTATTATCAATGTGGCAGCGCTATCAGTCAGTGTTAATTTAATTCGCGCCGATTTGACACTACATTATTCAATTTAAATAATTAGAAAAAGGTAATTTTTTCTTGTTATCTATATATTTTTAATGAAGAGACGCAACGTTTGTAGATTTGTTGACTAAAGTTTGTATTGGTAACAGCGTTTTGAGCTATGCTACTGATATTAATTTCTTTCTGAGCGATTTCAAGATGCCGGTCAGACGATTGTCCCCCGAGTTGGCCGAGAAGGCGCGAAATGAACTAAACGAAACAGATGAGAACAAGATGGAAGACAGCTTGCAGCATCTCAAGGAGTGGCTCGCCAAGCAACCGCATTTAAAAGTTCGAACAGGTATCGTGACGTAACAAGTTTATTTGATCAGATTTGAAAGCTTGAACACTTTAAATTTGGTATAATTACAAATAAATATTATTATTAAATCAACTAAAAGAACGCAAGAATAATAATAATAATAATTATTATAAATTAAATTAAAATAAGTTTATTTAATTTTTGAAAGAAGTGAACAACTTTTGTTTCATTTAGTAATTTTTTCACCCTGGTCATTACGTAAACGTACGACTTACAATGACATTATTATTATTCTTATTTTCAAAAACGGACAAAAAAAATACCAGAATCGGTAATTTTGTGAGTTATTGTAAGATTATGCAACTGTTAATTATTCGTATTCGCGACGTACCCATCGTTTGACAGCTGCGCGCGCATGCATATCACTCGACTATTCCGTACGGTCTTTTGACATTGTGTTATTACCGCAATCGCCGTATGTTAAACAATAAAGTCGTCAAGACTTATTCTTACATTCACCTGTAAGCCTCAGTGGCTCAAAATCACTGCAATTGATACACGTGATATCACTGCTAGATATGTTAAAGAAAAATTTCAATCTCTGACAGATATCTACACAAAGCTCCATGTCAGTGGGCAAGTGAGTTATATTCTGTTAAATAGCAGAAGCAGGATCTGCCTTACGTACGTATAGTATCAATCAACCCCGACTATGCAGAGGAAGGAGACCGATTAAGAATCAGCTTATGAACAACGTCAAAGAGACGACGATTACTGAGTCGCATGTTCACGTCCATGTTGGTAAAAAATGAGTTAGCGAAAAAGCTTTGCATTGAATGTTTAGTACATTTATTTTTCAAGTACGATATTATACAATGCAATTCTTTTAAATTTATTTCGGGGTACGAAGTTCGCCGGGTCATCTAGCATACAAATAACTGAAATCTAATCTTATGGTATTTGTGCCTCGTATATTATGATGATAATTTTACTATAGTATACGTCAATGTATTTACATTTATATACAGGGTGTCCGATAATTAACAGATATCCCTAAAATTGTTTATAGTAGAACTTATGGCCATTTAGAAAAAAAATACGAAAAAACTATTATAAATAGTACATAAGATAAACATAAAAAAAACAATTATTTTTTCATTATAAATATTTCAGATGATCAGTGGCTAGCCGCATTTTTAAGAGGCTGTAAATTCAGCTTAGAACGGACTAAACAGAAAATTGATTTATATTATACGTTAAAGACAACAGCTCCTGAACTGTACCCTTTGAAACATAACGATCCCAAGTTTACTGAGATTCTTGACCTAGGGTGAGTTTAATTTATAAAATAACTGTTCGAAAAGCTACTCGGAAAACTGTTGGATGATCTTTCCAAATAACTTTTGCGAAAAATGTACCTTGCTTGCTAATTAATGTGCCTTCTGTTCATCTCCTTGCTCATAATAAAGTATGAATATTAAATTATTTAACATTAACAAAAAAAGGGTCATCATAAGAACGACCGACAGAAGTGAAAAAACAAAGCAGGTGAAAAGGCGCGACAATACTTCAAAAATATTAAGCGTTCGTTAATAAAAAACTATCAAAAGAATATGAACTTAATATCCAAGTTGTAAAGTACATAATAAATTATTTGATTAGACAAACACACCATGTGTTGAAGGCTTGGATCAATGGCCATTTAAAAATAAAAATTAACATTTTGATATATATAGTATACATTCAATTTTGAATGTTATTGTTAAGATGCAAGAGTTAATTGTTGCTGATTTTTAAGAAATAGCCGTGGTGTCTAGGATATCTATGGATATATAACGTTATGACGTGACCCCACTAGTTATGCAAAAAAACTTTTTTTTGAAAAATCACTTCGCTGCTAAAGAAGTTTTTTTATCTTCTTAAAGTTAAATGAATTCAATATTTATACCTTATTATTGCAATCGATTTTTTTTATAACAGATTTTATTTTACAGAGTGACAACGATTTTGCCGAAATCATCGAATCCTGCCGATCCGAGGATGCTCCTTATGAGGCCTGGACTATACGACCCCAATAAGTACTCAATAGGCGATGTAATGTCTGTCAGTGCTGTTATTCAAAAAGTATGTATCTATACTGATAAATAAAATTGAAGTATGTAATATCAAAATAACATTGCCATACTCAATACACATGATGTATATACGATACTTATAAAATACAATTTTTAAAATGTTTATCTGTCTGTCTGTCTGTTTATTCCACGTAATTTCCAAAACGATTGAACCGATTCCGATGGGACTTTTACTGGAAGATAGCTAAAATTATCGGGATTCAAATAGGCTATTTTAATCTAAGCAAAATATTCAGGGTTCCGCGCAAAAAGTTAAAAACCCTTAAAATTGAGAAAAAACCGGCGCCTTATCGAAAGCGCCGCTCGCTACCTGCAATGTCACACAGGTTGCCTTCAGTAGTAAATAAACATAAACATTTTACTATTTGAAGCCTCCTTTTTCCTTTTTTGAAACCTCTTTACCCACGGTAGACGATAGTAGGTAGGAGTAAATATTATAGGTTCGCGAGATCGACATGCGCAACATGCGTTAGCGACAGCGTCAGCAACATGCTTTTTGAAGTGAAAACATCTTTAACTGCATTAGACGATTTTAGGTAGAGTTAGTGGTAATCTGTAAATAAAATAAAATTGTTTGTTGTAATAAAATATAATTTTGATACTGATGTTTTACGTTTTATTGTAAAATATACAATTATATACTTTATCTTGCGAAGTGATTAATATGTTCTAATTTAATTCCACGCGGACAAAGTCGCGGGAAACAGCTAGTACATAATATAAATGTTTTATTTATTTTTAACTTGAATCTTCGTTTATTCTGCAAACAGTAAAAGGTTACATAGTTTCAAACTTTTTTCTCTCGTTGACATAGCCACTTAACATTAATACTAGGTGGATGATCAAGCACTAAATAATTCATAAAACACGACAAAATATGTTGACCGCCAAAGAAACGACGACTGGAGGACAATTACGGTAAAGGAATCACAGAATACCGACGTAAAGTATATATTTGGTATATTTGTGTTTCGCTTGTAGTACGCGGTACGTGGCCTTTTCGTTATGAGGGGGGCTAAAGTCAACTTTTTTTTCCGATAGGGAGAAATGCCTTACACATACCACCGCACCGTGGGGACAGTGCGGTGGTGATGTGGGACTCTCCTGCCCAGATAGGGGGGAGGCATACCCACTAAATAACCCTGGCGGTGGTCTTCTCTGCTTTTTGCGGATGTCACGGGCGCACTTAAAGTGTTTCACCGCGACATCCGCAAGCTGGCCCCGGTTTCGACTGCCGGGGCCTCCGCGCCGAGGAAGGGGGGGGGCAACCACTGAGGGGAGACCTAGGCATGTGGGCTGTTAGTGCTGGCAGGGAATCCCCATTCCCCGCCGGCTAGTGCCACTACGGGGGAGCGAGGCTGGCAGTGTAATGCCGCCTTCTCGTCTCCGGTCGCCTGCGCCGGAGCAGGGGCGCTGAGGGGTCTCTCTCGCGCTCCCGCTCCCTCCCCTAAGATAGTAATCTCGCAGAAGTACGGCCACAGCTTCCCAAGCCCTCTCGCTACCCAGCATCGCGTGTACACACCGGGAAGCGACAGGTCGCCGCCAATTGTCGTCGCCAGGGTGCGGCGCTGGTCAGTCCACGCAGGGCACACCTCTAGGGTGTGCCCTGCCGTGTCCGCGGCGTCGCCGCATCGGTGGTACGACGCCGTCTCCTCCCTTCCGATGCGACACAGGTACTTCCCGAAGCATCCGTGTCCGGAAAGCACCTGTGTCACTCGGAAGGTGGGCTATAGTGGGCTATGTGGGTCCTCTGTGCTAAAGGCTAACAAGTACCTGTAACTCATCTGTTTCACTGTCAGAGTCTGGTCTGTTCACTCAACTCTAGACAAACCGCTTGCTCATTTGCCCCTTTCATAAAAGCAAGATTTGTTTCTTTCTAACACATAAACACACACGCAACTAAACATATTATTTTACAGCAACGATTGTTTTGTTTTTACTGTCGCAATTGGGATGAAAATTTCTCACATTATTCTTTTCTTTCAGATATTGCTTATGGATGATGACAACTTTGTTGTCGCTGGTGGGGTCAGCATAATGGATTTACAAGGATCTACTATGGCTCACTTCGCTCAAATGAATCCTATGCTGATGAAAAAAATGAGTGTATCATTTCAGGTAATATTTGTCAATCTTTGTATTATTTGTATAACCATGAAATACTTAATTAGTTTATTTTTATAATTTTTTTTATTGGCTTTATTTTTTTCAATTATAATAATTTTGATGGATGTCTTGGTAAATAAGATAAATAAAATAAATGGAGTTAATACTTGGAAAGTTGTTTGTGTATTTGTTCTAGGAAGCTGCTCCAATCAGAATGAAAGGC
Source organism: Papilio elwesi (assembly GCA_029849275.1). Classification (NCBI taxonomy): domain Eukaryota; kingdom Metazoa; phylum Arthropoda; class Insecta; order Lepidoptera; family Papilionidae; genus Papilio; species Papilio elwesi. Next base: position 5,471,770 of record CM056687.1, on the reverse strand, counting down.
GCGCATTACTTAAATATTCTACCTGGCTTCGAGACTATCTTCAACTTTATGAAAAGTTTCCTCAATGAGAAAAACAGAAAAAGGGTACGTCCTTACATTTTACGTTTCGTTTAAAACTGTTTCTTTTATTTTAATGTGTTTTTTTCGCAGTTATATGTACACAACACCGACTTTGAATCTTTATACAAGTACGTGCCGAAGGATGTACTGCCAGCTGAGTATGGCGGAAATGGCGGGACTTTACAAGAACTCAGAGGTATTCAAAATTAAATATTTTCATTGAGATTTTCCTAAGGCCTACTGAGTTTAACACGTATGCACGACCTGTTGAAGGGGTTCGAGTCATCAGGATCATCATGAGTGTCATGAAAAATCTGATGTTTTTTCTCGTGACAAAATGCGTCCTCCAAAATAATTTAAATGCAATAAGCTATTGTAAGTATCGTAATCTTAGAAACTACTGCATCTAGTTACCTTTATGTACTACGTGTTGGATTCGTGATGGTGTGGTGGTCTTAGTTGCTGACGATAATAAAACTTTTGGATTGAATTATTTGATTTAATGGAAGATACAATGAAGGTGGGGTTACGTAGCGGTAGTCGGAAACAGATTCCAAAACTGTATAAAAATATTACTAACATAAAAAATGGTATATTTATTGGTGATTTTGGACAAAAAATCAATCTTGTAACAAATTTTGGTAGCTTTTAGCTGCCGTAACAAGATAAATTTAAACATCGTATGCGGGATGGGGATTACTTGATGACTGGCTTTCCAGATGTTTAGTTGCAATTTTAATTAATAGTTTATATTGAAATTCTCATTTAATACCACTTTTATTTCCTAGAAAACTTGAAGAAAAAAGTTGTGGAGTATAGCGCATGGCTGGATGAGGAACAGTTATTCGGTACGGATGAATCTAAACGACCGGGAAAGCCTAAAACTGCGGAGGACTTGTTTGGCGTTGAGGGTTCCTTTAGGCAACTTCAGTTTGATTAAAATGTACACAGCAGTATTCAAATGAACAAAATACTATATTATATCACCATATAAGAAATTGTGTATTAAAGTGAAATATGTAAATTTGTTGAAACCAAACATTGTATTTTAAAAACTAATAAAAGCATATAATTGGAATATCCTGAATTACTAAAATAAAAATGGCTTAGAATTTATCACTATTTTTATTCCGAGCTACCTTACATTTCATATTTCACAGTGTCCGTCGAAAATACAGTACTCATGTATGAACACTGCTAAGTAAGGTATACTCGTTCTCACGTACTCTCGCTCTCACGCTGCGAGTATTGGTGTTCAAGTCTTCAGCACAGAATCAAGCAGCGGCATCTGGTGATGTGCGGGAGACTCATTTTGACCTAACAGATTGCTGTCGTGGAATACTTATTAAAAGTCAAAGTCAAAGAGTTTTCACTAACGGAGATGTAACGTTTCTAGGGCTAGGTAGGTACACTCGAGGCAGTTAAGAGGCAAGAACGACAGAACGCTATGGCGACGTGGTGCAATAGACTATCTAATGAACGATATGCCCACAAACGCGTCGTCGAAGCTGTTCTGCCGGTTTCGAAGCCTGGATGCAGTGGCGGAGCGGAAGTCTCACGTACCGACTAACGCAGGTTATCACCGCACACGGGTGTTTCGGTGATTATCTGCATAGAATCGGACGTGAAGAAACGCCAAACTGTTTTCATTGCAATAAGGGGAACGAGGACTCAGCCTCGCACACACTTACGGTGTGTCCAGCCTGGGAAACGGAGCGGCAAAACCTGACCCAACAGATTGGAGGGGATTTGTCACTGCCAAAGCTAGTGTGGGCGATGCTAAACGGAAAAAGAGAATGGAGAGCCGTAGCCTCCTTCTGCGAAACCGTCATGGTCAGAAAGGAGGCTGCTGAACGGGCACAAGAAAGAGCGGATCCTTCTCGGAGAAGACGCCGTCGTGGCGCAACGACGCCAAGTATCGACGCACCGGAAATTGGCGTTCCACTTTAAATGGAGCCTTCGGGGTCGCGGGTGCTCAGGGTGGGGTCCCTGAGCGTCTACAAAACGGCCCAGAGTTTGAGGTCAGTGACCCATCTTACCTCGGCATGGGCTAGGTAGCGAAGCACTTGAGGGGTCGCGGTGGCGTTCCGAATGGAGATCCCGTGACCCTTCGTTAGGGCTGTTGGCGATCAGCGTGGGGTTTTAGTCGGTGCGAGCCCGACATAATTCGGCTCTCGGTCTCCCCCACGGAGCCGAATATGCGTAGGCATTTCCCCACGAAAAAAATAAAAAAATAAAAAGGTAGGTGCTAAGAATCCCCGGTTGGTAGCCCACCATAAGCAACTGACCATTGGCACATTTAACACCCTGACTTTGAGGCACGACAAGGATGTGGGAGCGCTAGAAGTAGAATTGGGTCCATTAAATGGCATATCTTATGACTATCGGAAACCCATAGAGAGGGTGGGGATACCATGACCCTTGAGTCTGGCAACCTCTTCTACTAACGCGAAGGAGACCACCTCTCCCAGGGAGGTGTCGGTTTCCTCATTCACAAAGCCCTTACCAACAAGGTTGTGGAACTCTCGAGTGTGTCGTCGCGGGTGGCGTACCTTGTACTCAAACTGACAGAGAAATACTCATTCAAGGTTGTGCAAGTGTATGCTCCAACAACGGCACACTCAGATGATGAGGTCGAGGACTTTAATGCCAAAGTCAAAGTCAATTTCCTGCAGATGGAATTCGTTCTTCGAAAAGAAACCCAAAAGAAGTTTGATCTGGCAAAGTCCCGATATGGTGACAAGGAAAGACATCGATTTCATCATGACTGATAAAAAGCGTATATTTAAGAATGTCTCCGTGGTTAATAGGTTTAACGCAGGTAGCGACCACCGGCCTGTCCCTTTAATATCGACTTTAAACTTGAAAGACTCAGAATGATGAGAACGACTCTGCGTCTGACTCGTCGCCAAATCATGCCTGTTTCTGATAAGCTCGAATTAGAACTTCTAAATCGATTCAGGATGCTGGAAGCCACTGAGGATGTGAACGAGGTCGCGGAGAACATTGCGGCGACACTACGTGAAGTTGGCAGGAGACACTTCGGGTTACAGCGTAAAGTTCGTGGAGCCAAGCTTACCACTGAGACTCTGGATCTTATAAGGAAGCGACGGGAAGTCACTGCATCCGCAATAGCTACAGCAGAATACGCAGCTCTCAACAAGGACGTCCGGAGGATGATAAGGCGCGATTATTGTAGTTTCAATGCTAAGCGCATCATCAGGAGATCATAAATGAAGTAGAACATTTTTATGGCAAACTTTATGCTGCACACAGTTTTCCACCCACAAACGCCGCTCGCGTTAGTGATAACCGAACACCACTGACACGACACTACTCGGAGTATGACCCGGACATCAGCGTAGGTAATAATGCGCCTGGTGAGGATGGAATAACTTCAGAACTGCTGAAAGCCGGAGGGTTCCCGATTCTAAAGGAACTACAGCGCCTGTTTAATTCCGTCCTCCATAACGGGGCTACACCGTTGACGTGGACCAGGAGTATTGTTCTTCAAGAAAGGTGGTAAAACTTTGTGGAAGAACTATATATCCATCTCACTTCTGAGCCACGTTTATAAGGTATTTACTAGGGTTATCACGAAACGATCGATCCAACGATCCAAAAAGGTCCACACTCACAATCAAGCTTGTACACTCCTGCATCTTGTAGAGGGATACTGCACTTGACAGATGGTAAACATTGAATTAGCTTCCTAGGTGGCTTAAAGAATGTTTTTATTGAAGCCTTCTTCAGAATATAGCCAATCTTGTCTATGACTTTTTTGACGTATGGTAAAACAGCAGGCACTCGTTCATCTGTAGTGGGCTGCACTCGGTCACTCGGGTCGGGCGTTGGATGTGGAGATTGTTGTCAAGCAGTACTCCCTTGGCATGTTGTACCTTCGCTGCCATAGATCCCTCATTCTCTCAGAAACAAAGATTTTCCTTCGGTAGCTAACTGTCATGGATGGTGGTGTGATTCATCGTTTAAATATCTATCAGTATGGGTTTGTTTTCTAAACACAGTATGTGACAAGATGTTACTAGGATTCCGGATTACTAAAACAAACGAAAGCTAAGGTGCTATCAGCCTCTAACTACACTGTGAAATTAATTTATTTTAAGGTGGTTTAACTTGGTTGGTAGGCAAAATTGCGAACGTATCATCTATATATATATAGATGATATATATATATATATATATATACATATACATATATATATATATATATATCTCTATATATATATATATATATATATATATATATAGAATATTTTCGTTTGTATTTCATACATTCTGATTGTAGCCGTAAGCAATTCAATTGAATGTACAAAAGATGATATCAAATGGCGTAGGAGTGTTCGCCTCAATCGACAGAGCGACACCGATAACGAATATTGTACCTGATAATAGCAGTCGATAGAGCGTCACTGCGACCAATACTAGTCAGACTCCTATTAACTGGTAAGAAATGTAATAATATTTAACAATCCTGTACTAGGTTTTTACATTATTCACTAGTGTTGTATTTTGTGTCGTCCTACATTGTCGTGAATTATATTTTCAATTGTATTAATGAACGTAATCTTCAGAAATCGACGATGATTCGAGAGCTAAGTCCAGAGTTGGCTCATATAGCCAAAACGGAGTTGAACGAGAATCCGAAGCAAACGCCTGAAGATGTCAAGCATTTAAAGGAATGGATCATGAAGCAGTCCCATCTGAAAGCTAGAACAGGTAAGCCCCTTTGCTATTTCACAGAGATCGTATACTTTATTATCTAGATAGTAAGCCTGGCGCTACTTAGCTTCTTTTACCTACTTAATTTTATTATGAATCAAATAAAAGTAACTTTTGTCAGCTAAAAGATAACTATGATAAACATATATTTTTCCATGTTCTTTTTGTTATCAAACAATTAAAAATATGTAATCATTATGAACGTTTAAGAGTATCATGTAGATGACCGCAATAAATGAGCAAAGATCTGTGTTAATATCTAAAGATTATGCAGCACATATTGAATATTTCTGTGTTTCTCTCTCTACTGACAACGAACAATCTTTTTGTATTGTATCGAGTGATTATAATGGTTTACAATGAAATATGTCGAGTTATTAAGAGATATATTTTTTATTTATTAACAAAAGTACACCATTACTTTCAAATCGATCGATCGAATCGATATGAAATACAATATAATTCAAAATAGTCAGTAAAAATAATTCTATTGAATAATTATAACTTCGATTTCAGGGACCTATAAATAGATGCGGATAATTTCTTTAAATCTTTGGTAAAATTGTATTAGATGTGTGTAATTTCCAGCACGGAACTATTTTAGTATTCAATATTAACTTATTTGTTTCTTTATTTAAATATGCTTAAATTAAGTAACAGAAAAGTATGTTACAATAAGAGAAAAGTAATGTGAACAAATAATACTACTCGTATGAAGAACGAACAAAGTTGCATGGTCTTTAATTCATCATTAATAAATGACTAATATTTAACCCTAATTGCTTTCGATATATTGACATTTTTGTTAATGTTTTCGTTCGTTTGTCGTTTCAATCTTTGCTGCAGGTAAGACACGTGTAGATTAGTTTGGGTGCCGTGGTATCTGCTGTAGTATTATGGTCATTCATTACTAGAGGCGCAATCCTCAGCTATCACCGGTACAGATTGTTCAACATCTTTCATCTTATAGTTTTATGTATTCTTAAAGCTTTAAGCCCATAGTGCGACGTCTTGAGGTGTAACCGGGCTCATAGTACTAGCGAGAACGGAAGTTTCTTTAATCAACTCATCACCAGTACAAAAATGATTGCACGACTTAGCTAGCACAAAAATAAAAGCGCCACCGCCAAAATATACCCTTGTATGGCGCTTATACAAGGGTCCTCACCTCGCTATAACTCGCTTAGAAGTTTTGCATTTACGTACAGCTTGCAGATTTGTCATGTCTGTCACTTAGATCTTGATCAGAAAAAAATGTGCTGAATCAATAATTGTTTTACATTATCAGACGACCAATGGCTAGTAGCAATGTTGCGAGGCTGCAAGTTCAGTCTGGAGCGAGTCAAAGCGAAGCTGGACCTGTACTACACTCTGCGGACCACCTCGCCCGAGGTTACATTGAGATTAAAGCCGACACAACCCGAATTCTTGGATTTCTTAAATTTGGGGTGAGTGCTATAAACTTGTATATATCCCATACTACTTTATTCAAAATAAGGTCTCAGAATTATAATCTACTTAAGACTAAAATCGAATGCTAGACGCTTGAAGTAATGCTAGTGGCTAATGGTTAAAAGTACAAGCTACCGAAGATGAGTGATTCAGCCCCTCTAATATTGTCGTGAACCAATTCCTTAACAAGCTTCAGATTAGTTAAAAGAAATATTAATAGATTATTTCTTTTTATGTCAGTATTTGTATCCAATTAACTAGTTAACGCATCAATGTGTTTCGGTCGGGATCGGTTGTTTCGGTGACAAGAAGCTTTACTTCTAAACTAAAGTATTTAGATGGGATGTGATAGTATTATTTTTTAATTACAGGACATGTGTAATTTTACCGACAGTAAAAACGGGATTGCATCCACGTGTTATTCTCATCAGAGCAGGCAGATACGACCCGGAGAAAAACAGTGTTGCCGACATCATGTGCGTTTTGTATTATATGGTCCAGGCATGTATATTATTTTTGTTTAAATTATATATATGTAGGTAATTGATACGAATTAAAAAAAGTTTTAGGTTGCGTTATCAAAATTCTTCTATTGCTCGTGTTGAAGGATTTGTTTTTAGTCTAGATAGCTCACCACATCATATTGCTTATATTGTTGTATTTTAAAGAACGATTGGTACCAGTCGTGATCATAGTTACATGAAGTTAATGAGGAGCTCATAACCTCGGGTTTTGTTTCGTAAAAAGGGTTTTCTTACGTAAAATTTTAAAAAGAAATATAGTCTTGTTTGACATGCATAGTCTTATATGTGAACCGCGAAATGCTAAGCAGTCGATATTTCTGCGGCGGGATTTTATTGGTTTTGAAGGGGGAAAAATACATTCTACTTCTGAGTTCCTTCCATAACCCTGTCTTTTCTGAAGTTCCAAGGATGGAAGTTATACTTACAAAATCCCCTTAGTGGTCATCCTCCAGTGCTCCGAGATCGCATGTACAACGCACTGGCGCCACCTGCACTTTACCTTGCACGCGACCCTGGGGAGCAGGCGCTCCTCTTGCACTTTTCTAATGCCACGGCAACCACTCCATGTTGCCGTCTTCCCGGGATCGCTTTGAAGGGCGATCAGGGAACCCCACCCAAACCGCCTGCACCCCGAGGGCCAGCGGGTCCAGTTATCGACACATACATCACTGTTTTCTTTTTTATGTCTTAAAAGTGTTCTGCTAGAGTATCCTACAATGAACTCAATAATTCCACTTTTCTTTTTCTATAGATTTTGGTAATGGAAGATGATACTGCATCAGTGATTGGAACAAAAATAGTCGTGGATTATGAGGGCACGACCCTAAATCACTTAGTGCAAGCCAATGTCACCTTACTTCGAAAGATTGTCGCTGTTAGCCAGGTAAATTATATTAACTCTTGAAAAAAAACTTACACTCCGATATAGTTTTGCACACAACTGTAATCTGTAGAATCTAAATCGCGTCAAAGAGGAGAGTGAACGTTTGCTCGGGTAGCCAACGTTCGCCATGGTATAATATAGACGTAAAATAAAAAATAAAATATAATCACGTTTTTCCGGCAGGATTCACTTCCTCTCAGGCTAAAGGGCAGCCATCATTTGAACGTACCATCTGGTATTGAAGCAATCTTTAAGCTTGTGTCCACGTTTATCAGTGAAAAGGCAAAACAAAGGGTAAGTTTAAAGAAACACCTAATGAAACCATAAAACGTGGCCAAAAGTTAAAAATTATTTATTATACAAAGCTTAAAAATCACCAAAAATTGAGGTGGGCGAATAGTATACAAGGCAAATTTGCAATTTTTTTGTATGTGGCTGCAAAAAGCTCATGCTCGGGCTAGAGTTACAGTGTAGGGCAGGAAGCATATGTGGGCTGACATAATAATATGCAATCGTCCGTCCGACTTCTCTGTGTTCTGAGTTCTCGCAGTTTTACAGTCTAGAACATGTAACCATCCTTTTTTCCTCTAGGGATTATTAGGAGTATATTAATGAAATCGACTCGGAAACATAAAATGTCTCCAAGTCGAAACACCACCAAGATCATCTCTTTTATATTATATTAGGCCAATGATATATTTATATGTGATCGTCTAGTTGTAGAACTTTGTTCTACTTTGTGAGTTGTAATAACTAATTCTTCTAGGAATTATAGAGGAAGAAAGATTCGCCAAGCTTATTAAAGCCGTAGGATGCTTATTATTAAAGTCCTTAAACTCTATATAAAATTAGCCAAAATAATATTTTTGGCATTTATTGATCAATTGCAATTTCCAAATATTTCATTAAAATTTTTACTTGTAAGGGGTTTACATGCTTTAATCTCAAATACCCGATACAACCCTACTATCGCAACATATATTTTTGTCTTTAAAAATATATGGAGGTACACAGCTCCAGCGGAAATCCCCGCTGTGTACGGTGAGTGCCGTCCACCGGTTGCACTCCCCCCGACTTCAAGGGACAACAGATCGGCCACCGTATATCGCAGAAAAATACTGGTAAACCAGTAAGAGTTTTTAGCTCATTATTGGTGAATAAACACCATTCAGTCGTTTCTCGCATATCAATGCGTTACACCGTCAAGTGTATAATAAGGCGTCACCACCAAGACATTGTCAGTATAGGTATCGACCTACGGAGCGCATTAGGAGTATAAAACTCGCCTCAGGGGATGGCTAATTCCCTCGTTGTGCGGTGTCAGCGCGAGCCTTGAGAGCATAGCTCCCTCCAGCTACCATCTTCGCAAGAGACAAATGCACAGGCTCCACCAACTAATGCCAGGGCAGTTTCGGCCACATTAATAACTTTTAGTATAATTCTCGAACATCATATAATTGTGTTATACACCAACTTTTCGCATAATGCGAGTCTCGATCAAATTTGCATCACCCACCAATAATTTGCCTTCGTTTATAAACATGGGTATTTTACAGGCCACTTAATTGATTTGTAAATCATGGAGGGCAAACAGTCTGCAATCCCGTATAGAGGGACCCGACTTGGGCAAATCTAATTAAGACAAGCGTCATACTACAATACAGAATACCATAGCAAACGACAATATCTTATCCTCAATCTATCCGAATAATACAAATGAGCATATTAGCCACGAACCACTTATATACCCGTCACAGGAAGACTCGTTGATCCCATCAATGATCCATCAAAAGATGTACCAAAGACCAAACATAAGCAGCATATCAGGTGCAGTAATGTCGAATTGCAACTCTACACACTCCACGACAGGCGATAGAGATAATACTCTAGGCGTAGCCGCTTCAGAGCAGAAATTTGCAATCAACACCCCGCAACCATCAATGACGCATTATGAACACAATAAACACCCGTGTAATGTTAATTATTGCAGCGAGCATGTATAATCGCGCTTGCGAGACATGCTTGCAAACCAACAAGAAATCAAGCTTAGGCAACAAGTATCCGCTACCTCTATTTTCATCCGTATAGACAGATTCAATTTCGGTACAAAAGTTAGTTGGCAAATCATATAAACTCGACGTATCATAGAAGCAAGCCTCTAAGACGCCAAGTACCCATTATCAAAAAGCCGAAGCTCTAAGACATGGTTCTGAGCACGTTTAATACACCGAAGTGCAAAAACACACTCTTCCCAAGCCAAAGCATAATTAGTGAATAACTCACCAACTACACCCTAGCCGGTATAGGTTTACAGACATTTATTCATCGTGAGAACATGTCTATGCGATTTCCAGCATAATTTCACAACGCAACATTTTACGGAAATTGGACCCTGTATACCGCTTGTATACGATCCGTATTCCAAAACAACCACCACATAGTAATCGGCATTATTCATTTTATATATTTCCCCTCAAATATATTTTTCATCAAAATAAATAAATTTTTTCAATAGTTCGACGTCCAACGCTTCACGCCGCATTACTCATATATGTAAGGTCATGGGTGTGTATCTACGTACAGGCCATTTTGCTGTCCGTTCGCGTAGAATTTTTCACTTTCGTATTTTTAAATTATTTTATTATAAACGTTCATTATAAGTGTATACAATACCTATTACCCTATTTTTGGATTTAAATTCAATAAAAAAAATCAATGCACGAACTCACTCTTTAGACTTGGTATGATTTTCACGAAAAATCAATACAAGAACACACGTAATTCTTATGCCCCTATTTTCCTCAATGTATTGATTCGATATCAATAGTAATATGTATTTATATTACTTATAAGTGTTTTATAGGTCTTTAAGTTCCTTTAATCACGATTTATATCTTCATTAGACCAAATAATGTAACTTTATATTTTAATTTAAATATCAATATTTTGTAATGATATTCTAATATGTTATGCATATAACTATTATTAGCATATTTTTATATTATTAAATGTCATCTTTTAATGATTTAATAATGATAGTTACAAACAGATTTGATGAAGTATATTATAACAATTTTATCGGTATGACAACATTTTAATCTTTTTTTACGCGTATTATTTATCAAATTAAACCAAAAAAAAATAACACAATTAATTTGGGATTCGACTTCTCAATCGATATATTCTTGTTCTTGCGATTCAAAACTTAAAAGAAAACTATGAGTTTTGAGTGTTGTTGAGTTGAAACGTAACACGTTAAAACGTATAGTTTTGTTTTGAATTTTGGATGAGTGAGTGAGTGAGGTGAGTTTTCACCATAACTATCGAAATTTAATTTTCAAAAATTTCTTTCTTAGCTAAGAATTCACAAGACTACTGATGATTTATTTGAACACATTTCGAAGGATATAATGCCGCCTGAATACGGTGGCTCCGGTGCGACGGTTGCTGAAAATATTGGTGAGTTTAAATGTTTACATTCGTTACGGCTACTATAATTCATTTATTAAACATAGTTTTTAAAACAACACTGACATTTAACAACTTAGCAGATAAAAAATTGGCTAGCAAAAAATTGAAAAGGCTAATTTTATTTTTGTTGATTGTATAAGAGAAGGAATCAAATGGACCATTGATTAACCTTATGTTTCGGTTACTATATAAAGGTATTATCTAATATAAAGAAATGCTGGTCCGACCTAAAACTAGAAATTAGCGACCTGCCCCAAAGCGGGTTTCTTCATACGAACTTTCATGAAAGAAGGGGACTTAAGATTTGTAGGGGAAGAAGTTAAGACAATGATTTTTTAGTGCTCGCCTACGTAATAACAGAAATAGGCTGTGCGTTTATATGGCAATCTTCTTTTATATATTTTGATAAAAATGGGATGCTTTAGGAAAAGGCACATAAGAGGCTATCAGGCTTCTGGGGTCCAAAGACATAATTACTGTTAAATATTGCCGCTTCATGGCTGTGTTCTGCAAATTGATACTTCCTCGATACGAGGGTTAGGGCACGAAGTTTCTTCAAAATAAAAGCATACCTACTCCTTCCTTATATAGGCAGGAAATCCGCAGCCTCTGGCGATGCAAACGTTCAGTGGAGGTGATGGTCACTTAACATTAGCGGACTCGTTATTTGTTTGTCTCCTTATCTTAATAAAACCTGAATTCCAAATTCTATATTATTGTCGTTCCATATTGTTATAATTTACTTTAACATTTAAGAGAATATAAAAAAATATTTAAAATGATTTACGGTTTCAGAGTACTGGGCTAAAAAGATAAAAGAGTACAAGTCTTGGATGGAAGTGGAAGAAAAGCTCGGAACAGACGAGTCTAGACGACTAGGCGCTCTCCCTTCCGACGAGGCTGGGGACAAGGGTTCCTTCAGACAACTTAATATAGATTAAACTATAATGTAAGGATTTAATGAATTAACACATTGTTTCTATCAATTGTTGAATTGTTTGAAATCGTAATTTGCGTATATGAGTAATGTATAGATGAATTGACACGTTTAAATTTAATCACACACTTTTGAAATTAAAAAAATGCTTTACTTATTGTCAATTTAAACGTTTGTTGAATTATTTAAAAACATGTATGTACCTTAGCTGGGACAGTATTAAAGTTATTTTAAGGACAAGTGGTTATATTATGACTAAAATACAATTATGAATGATTGGAGACCTTATTAATTTCTGGGAAGTGTTAACGTTTCAAGGAAGACAAACATAAAGTAGTAATTACCTACTTATGCGGTGCTGGCTGAGTTAGTGTGTACTTCATTGTTGCAACCGTGGCTACGCCAAAATTCATATATACAATGCCGGAATAATGTCATCACATAACCATGTTATCAATTTTTACTAGCTTCCTTAACAAGTGTTATACTTGATGTTGCACTTGACACATTTTATTACAGTACCTGGATAGTTGTTTTTGGTAAATCATGTTTTTTGGAAATTACATTTGGATACCAATACATAGAAACCCCCTGCATAAGTATTCAAATAATACATTTAGTGGAATCTCAAGGAAATTTTATTGATGTCACCGACCGATTGTTAGAGCAGACACTTTATAATTGGGCTAGACAAATTCTAAAGGGAATATGATGAAAATGTCGTTCGACAAAACGAAACGTTTGCGCTGATTGGTTGAAACTCGTATTCTGCCAATTCTTTTCTTTTGCTGGCAAGCTGTGGCTAAGCGTAAGCAAACACAATGTTCTTGTGATGTTAGTTTCAATTATTTTCGTACGATTAGTAACTAAAATTATATGTTGGTAACCGATCTATCATTCGATGATAGGGAAGGCCGAGAGATGGTGCTCTAAAAGTAGTTTTAATTTTTCGTCTTTTTACGAATAAAATACCAATTTAGATGAATTAAAAAATAAAAACTGTCCCTAATGTGTACATAAATTTAATCCCCCTGATTATATATGTATGTCTTAACAAAGGTTGGTACAAAAGAATTGCTCGGCTTATACAATTGTTGTTGTGTCGTTCGTGTTACATGTGACAGGCTAATTTAGAAATCAATATGCAGAAACATATTAATTGTGTAGGACATATTAGTTTTTTTTAGTTTTTTTTGTTTGTTATCCAAATAAAATAAACAAACAAATGGCTTCGTTCACACAAAAAAACATTAATTGAAAAGGAACAATAATGTGTTTGTAATTAGATTTATTTTTAGTAAATTCTAGTATTAACAAAATATTAGAACATTATTACGCTGCCGAGAATAGTACAATAATTCACTATTTCTGTATGTCTCACCTCAAGGTGTGTTGTGGACATGTTCTATATTTCATAAAAGCAACAATTATCGAACATAACAATATCTTACTATCGATATCAAGTTTTATCAATAAACACAGAAAGTAATTTCCTGTGTGTATCTAGGCAGGTAAACATTTTTTCAATTTTTGGTTCTGTTTGCCACCTCTTTGTAGTCTCCCAGAAAAAATACATACAGTGACTACTACTTGATACAATTATTCTACTTGAGCTTTATTTACTTAATGATATAAAAAGATAATACAACAAAGAGAAGCACAGTTCCTTGTTATTTGACAAGTAATGTTAAAATCTGTATTTTAATTTAATTATATGATTAAATGAAATTGTCGTGGCTCGTGAATTTATATATATATATATCTTTGACACTTAGCATGGATTATGAAAAAATCGAATTTGAAGTTTCAATTGTAATGTACAAAAAGTCTTTGCTAAAATTTGATATTTATTGATGATTTTACATTTAGGAGACGAAAGAAAACCCGTGTTAAGCAGATAGTGACTGCTAACTATATATATATATATATATATATATATATATAAATGATACTGATGATAGATATAAACGTATTGATTCTTAATTGTTAATACTTCAGGCGCAGGTACCATTAACATACCCCAAAACACAATGATTTTAAAAAGATGTTTAATTTTGATGAAATGCTTTTCTATTTGAAATGCAATTAATTGACAATATAATGTAAATAAAACTACAATTGTTAACGATATAGCCACAGTTGGGGTAACTGTGAGCGACGCAGCGACGCATGCTATTTTAAGAAAACCAAGGCCTTCGTGAAGGTTGAATGATCTAGTGAAATACGTAAGCTAATTTACATGATAACAAGGTTTTGTAATGACAAAAACAATGATTAGTTTCATGTTTGCAAGCATTCTTATAGTTACTAACGTGCGCGTATTTGAATATAAACTTTTTCTTAACCCGCAGAGCTGCTACCACTACAGGTACCCGCGCGCTCCTTAATTTCCGTCACTCAAACGTGGTATTATTATCACTCGCAACGATGAATATGTTATGTTCATCGGCAACATGAATATAATAAATTATAAAAAATACAATTATTTCAACATCTCATGTTCATTTACATTCTTCATATTATGTATTATAAACTACACCTTTAAAGGTACAAATAAAAATATGAGAAATACTAGTAGTAGTAGTATTCAAGCGTAAACATAAGGCGGAAAGCGATTTGTTTGCTTAAACTTGCGATTGAATATTTTAGTATCATCCGATTTCTTTATCTTTTCAGATACCTGGGACGGCCGAGCTCTTTTCCTTTCTTTCTTACTTCTTTAGTAAGTTCGAATCTTTATTTCGTAATAGTCGGACTAATTATATATTTGATCGAAACGTTTTTTCCCGTTATCTTGATCAATGAAAACTGTCGCATTAATTTGCGTGCTTTAGTTAAGTGCTGATAAGTCAAATTATCGCATTGGATCTCTTTCGCAACATGGTTCTTGCGTTAACATCATTCCTCAAGGTTTAACGTAAAGCCGATGTTGCATAACTGTCATAAAATTTTATAGATCCACCACTAAAACTGTTATTACACCTTGATTCGTATCGCTTAATAAAATCAATTTCATATAACTTTTTGTATTTAATCAGTTTTAAGAAATATTTGAAAAATGCGAAGCCGCGGGCAACCGTAAGCTTATATTTTATTTATTATAAATTACACGATATTTTCCTTTTAATTTTAGTACATACATGTACACAGGTTGTAACTCGGTGACTTGTTTGAAAATGGGTTAAACCTGAACCATATCCTCTTTTCAAGAATAGCGAATAGAGCTAATAAAGCTTAAGTAAAAAAAATATTTTCTTACTAGTGACCCGCCCCGGCTTCCACTAATTATGTTGATCCAATCGCTACCGAACACAGGAATGTGCCAATCTGGACAATCCCTGTAAATTTCATCGAAATCGGTCCAGCCGTCTCGGAGTCTATAGGTCTATAGGGAACATACATACTTCGCTTTTTATATACCATTTTTTTTCATGAAAAGTATACTATATTACTTCTAGTACGTCCAAGAATATGTGTACAAAGTTTCATGATGAGCGGTTGAGTAGTTTTCACGTGAAACCGTAACAAACAAACTTACATTCACATTTACATTATTAGATTTTATTAGGATTATTCATATACCTATGTAGATATTCCAACTTCGTTATGTTTTTACACAAGAAAACTCAACTTGAAATATGTTCAACGTGGTTACAAATTAAAATTCCCAACAAAAATAGACTTGGTCTTTACCTGCTAACTTGATGTCGCACGGCATTGTTCTACGAAAATAGGTTAAGTAAACTAATCTTGCCGTATCAACAACAGTTAACGAAGGAATTCCTTACGCCGCTTGTGTAGCAGAACTCTCTTATCAAACAATTGTGTGCATCATATTGTTTAGGGAATCCTTTTAGGAAAATGCAGTACAGTAATTTCCGCAGAGATAACTGCAATAAAATTCATGTGGTTTTTTACTTCGGCAATTGAAGGAGACGTCTTCCTATTTGTTAGCTTACAGGAAAGTTTTTCCTGTGGTACCGTGATGATTTTTCAATAATGCAGGAATTATGACACACCTATATAAAATGATATGAACTCACAAAAACTTTACTTCAGAATTCACGGGTTCCCATACAAATATTATTCACCTCTTTTAATTTTATTTTAGCGACAAATCCCAGCTTTCAAAGTCTCTTTGATCTCTCTGCCAAACATTCATCGTCAGTTTTAACGATTTAGATATATAAACGTAACAAACAAACAGACCGACAGTCAATTTTTTAATATTTTTATGGGTAGGTATGTTCAACGCCGTAGTTATCGGCATGACTTTAAACTGTTTTATTATGTTAGCTTGAGCACGGAATACTTTGTGTATTTGATGATAATTATACGAGTAGTTCCTTTCTGTTCCTTCAGACTGAAAGAAAACTTCCTACAGAAAGCGGTGTTCGTTTAAAACTTACATCTATACATACAAGATAAATATTTTTTTTATATTTCGCTAATACAATCATATATTAGTAAAACAATTTGCGCAATATCGATTATAACATGAATTCGATCGGATTGGCTACTTGATGTTTTCATATTTTGTAGAATAAGATTTACTAGAATATTCACTTTATCCATTAATCGATGACGGGAGTCCAGTCTAGAGTAAAAAAAAACTAATAAACAAAAAACACAGGCAAAAAAAGGACTGCGGACAGATGTGAAAACTCAAAACTGGCGGGACAATAGTTAGATACATTTTCAACTGAAATAATCCCTGGCATGTTAACAATAGAATTCAAAATTGAAGAAAAATAAATTATGTTATGTTAACTTATTAATAAACCCCTACAAAATATCGTCTAACGTGGCCAATATTCACTTTAAAAAATAAATGAAACGTAGCTAACCATTATACTACAGATTCTCCGGTTAAATACCTGGCGAATGTAATTATTAGATACCTATATGATATTGCTATCTAATCAGCGGTCATATAAAACGGCGGGAATTTATCGCGCGCCCGCCATTGAACTGAACAACGAAGTCGGCCACACCGTTCTGAAAACCTTACGAATAATAATTGCAACACTGCATTAAGCATCATGCAGCGATTTGTTCACTATTGGCATTGACGCGTCTGTTTTACAACACATTTTGGTACAAACAACGAGCAAATTACATGGACACGTCTTATTTGAAAAATAATATCACGATCACCAATTACTCGCGCGGGTCTGTCAGTTATTTAATTAGTATGCTGTTAATCACCAAGTTGACCTACCTTTCCTTAGTTCTAACATTGTCAGTGTGCTCGATAGACGCGGCGTAGTGACGTTGTTATTGTTTACGACTGCAAAGTAAGGTTAAGTAAAAAAATAAGGTACGTTTTCACTAATAACTTATTCAATAAAATGGAATATATTTTTTAAGAATATTTAATCGTTTGCTGTGTGCTCATAGACAATTATTATTGAGTTTAATTTGTGTTCAGTTGAGAGATCTAAACTTAAATAAGATGAGAATTGTTTTCATTTCAGTCTCAAAGAACAATATCAAAATGACGGTGAGACCGCTGCCAGATATTTTACAGGAGAAAGCCAAAAAGGAAATTAATGAAAATCCTCGTAGTGCAGAGTCTGACATATCTGCCATCAAAACATGGCTTCAGAAACAGCCTCATTTACATGCAGTAAATCCATGTAAGTTAAAAAATTGTACCTAACACAAACAAAAAGCCTTAAAGTATTTTTATTGTAAGGTGACTAATTTTTTAAACATCTACATACCCGTAAAGAGTTTATTTTTCTTAATTTTAAATTTTAGGTTAATTAATTTTTTGTCACTATTTTGTTACACTAATTATTTAAAATTTGTTGATCTGTATATAGCGCCATCTAGCAATACAAAAAGGATTTAAATCAACAAATATAAAGCTTACTGTGACTTATTTTTATGCTAGTTCATTGATTTATTCACAGATGTCGCCTTTCTTGCTGTGTGTAACATTGCATTATTTTTATATTTTGAGTGAAATGTGAAGTGCAAAGACGTCTTTGAGTTGAGTATTTAAAAAACGGTAGTAGCCTTCCTAAACAAATACATACGCAAATACTTAATACAAGGCTCTGGTAGTATTTAAGAGTGAGGTCCGGATACAGTACTGATGTTTTTTTTTATTAAGGTCCAAAAAAATCACGGTCCGCCTCTTGCCGATCGGTCGCCTATGTATTGTGTGTAAAATGATGTATTAAATCCGGTTTAGTATTTAGTATATATGTCACTGACTGATTGTATGATTGGCACTTTATATTCGGGCTAGGCAAATTCGAAACGGTCGCCACAATGTCAGTTGAACGGATTAATGATAATTTGCCGTTTCTTGACCAGGCACTATACAAAGAGGCGACGTAAGGCAGGCGCAGGTATATTTATCAATGGATACACATCAATGTCTTTTAACAAAACGAATTGATTGGTCGAAACCTGAGACTCGTTTTTTGATTCTTCTTCGTCCTTTAGTCAGTCGCTAAACTTAAATTAAATAATTGCAAAATTAAAATTACAAAGTTATTTATTTTCCAACAAGTTATCCGACAGTGAAACATAACGAATAAAACAATTTTTACCTTTATCTTCTGGATATCGACGTCAAAAACAATATTACACAGGTTTCTTATACACAAAACTTGATATAAAGAAAAAACATATGTTGACTCCACTAATAATTATCTTTTACTGTTTTTGACTCTCACTGTTGTCAAAATAAATATTTTAGTTCATTGTGTATATTTAGTCTATAAATTTACTTACTAATGTTACGAAATCATCACAAGATTTTTTTTTGTTTAGCAACAGCTCGCTAACAAAGCAAAAGAAGTGGCGCGGGTAATGAGTTTCGACCAGTCAGCGCGCACTTTTTGATGTATCGAACGACATTCTTATTATATTTACAATATGCCTACCGTATTTGGCCCCATTAGAAAGTGACTGGAAATGCAACGTCATATTGACAATGACTCGTTCAACTCAGAATGTGCCGACCGCTTAGAATTTGCTAGCCCAATTATAAAGTATCTACTCTGACAATCGGTCGGCGACATATATATCATTTTTACATACATTAAACATAGTTGATTTGTTAACTCACATATTTTCTCCAGGGTTAATTACGGGTAGATTCGTCTTAAGATCGATATTTTTTGTTTAAGCGGATCAATGGTTAGTGGCATTTTTACGCGGTAGTAAATTTAGCCTGGAACGATGTAAGGAAAAATTGGACATGTACTACACCCTAAGATCAGTGGTGCCTGAGTTTTTCTCAAATAGGGATCCGCTCGATTCTAAAATACAGGATATATTAAAATTAGGGTAAGACCAAATATTACTATTTTAATACCCATATTTATATACTTTTTCGTGGTTTTAGAAAACTAAAAAATTTAATGAGCTGTTGGAATAAGTTTCAATCTGTAGTGTTCGCGTAAATATAATAAATAATTCTATGAACTTAAACTGTGTTTATTTCTATACTATGAGCATAATAATCATTGTCTCAATTAAGAGAGATAGATTCATAATTTCTATTTCGCTAGGTATAACCTAACCATCTGCCTCGCTTCTAGTTAAAGTGGTTGGAGTACTATTCTGATTAAAGTAGTTATTGAAGTAATGAGAGAGGAGTGTCAGCATTATCATCTAAAGTCCTGTTTGTCCCGTTCATCCTGTCTCCTTCTTGTCTTGCGTTTCGTTGTGTGGTTGGTGCATGAGATTTATTGTTATTATTTTCTAATCTAACCACCATTGCAGAGCTTTCTTACCGTTAAAGGAATGCAAGGAGAAAGACGGGCCTAGGATATGTATTTTACGTATTGGCGTCTACAATCCATCGAAGTACAACTTATCAGACCTTTTAAAAGTTGCCTTTATGATTACTGAAATAATGATGCTGGAAGACGACAATTTCACAGTGTCTGGGGAGGTATTTATACTCAATGCATCAATTATTTTTAAGATAGACATAACTAGTATAAATTTAATATTAATACTATTTCTAATAATTAGTTAAATAATGATTTTTTAACAGTGGTAGAGCTCGCAACAACAATATCTGTTGCATGAATGAGCCGGCTCGACCAGTGAAACTATTACCTCACACAAGACGGCGTCAAGTAGATGTATTCTACGTTTCTTTTAATGAGAAATCGTAAGATTATCAAAAAAAATGTAATCATTCAATTAAATCTCATTGTTTTTTTTCTCATTTTGTTTTCAAATGGTAGTATGCAGAGAAATTTACTTACAGCTGGAGTGATGTAACAATGTAATGGTCTTGTTATTTATAACAGAAAACTTTAATATATGTGGCTTATGAAGTGTTTCAACACGATTACGGTTTTAAAACATAAGTAAAAAAATGAACTATATCTGAATCCCGAATATATAGAGAGAGTATTTTGTTGTTGTTTAATACGGTATTTATTTTCAGGAGGTAATTGTTGACATCAAAAATGTAGGTGTGAACGTCCTGAGCCAGTGGACGCCGGCCTTGGCCAAGAAAGTCATCACTTGCTTTGAGAAGGCTCTTCCTGTTCGCTTGAAGAGTAATCATATTTTGAATACGCCTACTGGGTTTGATGCTGCGTATTCTATATTCAAAGCCTTCTTAGGTGAAAAGTTGAGAAAAAGGGTAAGTATTAAGCCATTAAGTTTCAAGGAAAACATCAATTGCTATGACCGTTAAACTGTTTATGAGACACCTCATTGGTTAGCATTTTATAATCGCCTGAAGTTATCGTAATTGCTTCTTTATAATTCAGCTATACCAGTATATGGATTGTCTTAGGCAGCATTTTTTAACGCATACATTTAGGGACCTCTACAATAAAATAAATCAACCGTATCCCCAACTAAAATTCAGATTTGTCACCTTCTTGATATTGTCGTGGGAACTCTTTTGTTAATATTATTTCATATAACTATCCTATAATGGTAGTTAATGGTATAATATGTCTTTAAGGAAGTAAAAGTTATAATCCAGCATTGGTAATTACAGGTTCGAGTACACAATCAGGACTATGACGCTTTATATAAAGAAATACCCAAAAAACTACTACCGAAGGAATATGGAGGTGAAGAAGGAGAGTTACAAGAGCTGACTGGTAAGAATAGCAGTTTGGAATAGCCGTCAACATATGTCTTATTTCTTTTTAAGACTGTGCGGAGCGTCAATTATGATAACTTCAAACATCGAGGTTAACTTAACACAGTTGCCACCTCTACAACGGCATTTCGATACAGGGTTAGACTTATATTATTTGAATGGACGACCTGCGCGACTCATTCAACAATTTTGTTCAGTGAAACTGAATTACTTCGCAATAATCTGGGATTCGCAGCGATCAGTCTCGGTCAAGACCCTCAGGCTACATGTTTATTTGACCAGCAGTGGACTGCCAATACTGATTAATAAATGACTTCAGAAACATTTCTTACTAACAATATATTAAGGTTGATGATGGTTTGGTAGGTGATGCTATAAGCAATGTATCCATTTCAAACCTGTGTATTTTTTTATTTTCAGATCATTGGCTACATAAAGTTGAAAGTTATCGAGATTGGTTTATTAGTGAAGACAAAGCCCGATCAGATGAATCCAAAAGGCTCGGCAAACCGAAAACTACATCCAGCTTATTTGGCGTCGAAGGCTCGTTCCGTCAACTCGAAGTCGATTAGAATATTACAATATAGCTAACTTATTGTTTCTATTAATAAAATGTTATATTTAATGCAGTAAAATATGAGTCACATCAATTGAAAATGTTTATTTAAATATTAATATTGTGTAATATTAATATATTAAAACTCAATTGTCCATAAGTAAAACAAAGTACTTCATTCTGAGCCCGTGGCGGGTAGTTAGCGTTGTATGATATTGTAACGAGGGCTAAAGTGAACACATTTTACCATCAATCCATTACATATTATGGCATATAGAATACTACAATTATTTCTCTGCTATTTCTTTCTATTGCTATTGTTTTGTACCAAAAACAAATAATTAACTGCCATTAGTATTTCTCGTTGAATACAGATGTCAGTGTAATGTGTACAGACAGAATGGCACATACTCTTTACTATATTGAGTTTCCACGCTTCGCAGTTCTTGGTGATTAAAAATGTTATAAAGTAAATGGAATAATAGTCCTCTCATACTATATCTTTCTATGAAAATTTTAAACTATTGTTAAAGATGCAAGTTGTGACGGTGACAGATAAACTAAAATAAACTACAGATAAAGTGTAGCGATCAATGAAATCCTTCATATGTTTCTTTATCGATAATCTTGATGCCAATGAATAACAGCGTATCGGGGATACACGAAAATGGGGTTGGGGTAAAAGAAAATTGCTTAACATTGATTTAAACAAAAAACTACTGAGTTTTTATAAATATTCTTATTTTAAGTACTATTTTAGCAGTGTTTATAAAAATTAGAAAATAAAAAAACAAAGAATTTAAATTTCAAAATATGTGAAATGTGATGTTCGTACACTTGTCTTTCTTTCTGATATAGTTTTTACACGATCTTACAGCACAAACCGTCGTTTGTTTTGCGGTAAAGAAATGGCTGCTTAGTTACCCGGGATTCTATGAAGTCGCCATTATACGAAATTAGACTTTACTTTTGGGTTCCGGCTTAGGTATCACCGGATGAGGAATCAGATTCTGGAGGTATTCAATAACTTTGGGAATAGCACTATACGCCATTTTTTCTGTGGAGTAAGCTGATATTGACAGGAGATTGAAAACCAGTATCCTGCTGGGTATCTGTACGAAGTACTATATTCATAACCTAAATTGATATCTATTTATAGATAGTATAATAATAATAATGACACTAACGTTTATGTTACAAAAATAATGAGCCTTCCTGTTTATGTTTTAAATTTGAACAGTAATATTTACTGAAGGAGTGTCAAGTGTAGGTAAAATAATTTACAACACTGGCAGTCGTAAGGATTGCCGATAGAACTGAAAACTCGAGCAGGTACAATAGTTAAAAACCCGTGTGTCTTAACAATAAAATTGAATGCAAGAAAAATAAATGAAAAAAAGTTCGTCGAAAGTAAACTAACCAGATTCAAATAAGGAATTTGCTGACGCGTGTTGCATGATGCACATGTTGATTACGCGAACGTATAAGATTTTCCCCTGCCATAAATCGTCTAACGCGGCTAAAGAATAAATAAATATGCTTTACCCAGAGGGGTAGGGAGAGATCATGGATCCATTTGGCGCGTTCCTAGCACACCTTTCTCGCTTCTTCTACATTCATACATCTACATCTACACGCTCGTCGGTTATGGGTGCTCCTAATATCGCCTTTTTTAGTAAGCCACTAATCTGGTCGATGTAAATTCTCCTAGGGCGTTCCCTACAAACAATGCCTACATAAATTTGTTCCATTATTATCTCTTCATTCCTCCTTTTCAAAGTCTAAAGAAGTTTTACTTCAAAAAACTTACGCTGTAAAGTTCGCACGCTGCGCTCATTTTCTTTTTGTAAAATTGTCGTAATATTTCAAGATCTGGCACAATCGAATGCGAACGAACTCTGCACGGCCATGTGCGTTGCCGAGCGGACGCGCTCGTCGCTCCACTCGCGTCCACTTCTTATTTTTTCTTATTACTGATAATCTTTAATAAAACAATATCCTCTTGAAATTCATAATGGTAAACGTACGCATTTAGAATCGATCTCAATATGCTCATACAAGATCAATGGCGAGTCTGTGTTCAATTATAATTAACTACGTTTGATATAAAATTAAGAAGAGCATATGAATATTTCAAGTGATGTAATGTACAAAGGCGATGTACCATTAACATTCCTTGCGCAAGCAGCGCATTCCGCGCTCCCTTATCTCTTCCTCAAGCAATGTGTGCTGGAGCTCATATTCTAAAGGATTTGTCATAAAATATAGGTAAGCAATATAATTGAAACAATAATTTATGGAATGCAATTTTAGTTAGTAGCAGTTTTTTTGTAACTTTTTTTATATTAAAAAGTGGCAAACGAGCACGAGGCTCCTGGAAATAAGTACCGCTACCCATAGGTATCCGCAACAAGCTAATGAGTTGCAGATGCGTTGCCTACCTTCATGAACGAAGGAGGGGACAAACAGAAAAAAGGATAATTCCATTCCCTGTCCATCCCCTCCTCATCCGTCAAATCCTCTTCCTCTTCCCATCGTTTCCTTATTAGAAAAGGGTAGGAGGGGGAAGAGGACTACAATTAGGCCTCCGGAACGTCACTCATCAGACGAAACGCAGAATACTTCTACTTCACGCCTGTCTTCTGTGACGTCGTGGTATTTCACCGGTCGAGCCGGCCCATTCGTGCAAAAGATGTTGTTATTGCGGGCTCTACCACTGTGTTGGATTTACTTGCACCTAAAGAATATAAAATGATTTAAGACGCCTATGTACCTTTACATCAAGTTACTTGGAATTATATTGAAACTTGGAAGTCATCAATCTCGTGGAAAAGTGATCTTGGTTTAAGCTAGATGGTACTTGATCTTACAATCACTGCATAAGTTTGGGTTTAATTTGATAAGTAAGTTTATTTGTCGAAGTAAACTGATGACGTATTACTAGAGGGCCAGAATAAATTGGTGTATCAACGTCGGTATGGGCATATCGGAATATTGTTCAATATTGTTCAGAAGTTTATTGTGTCAACGTTGTAATTATGAACTTAAGCGGATTCTGACATAGTTGTCTCGCTGTAATCAATACCTGCAACATATTTTTCGGTTATGCTTCCTTATCAGTGCCTTTCCTAAATTGGGTATTATGGAAGTTTAAGTTATGAACTTTCACCGTGTTTTGTTACAATGAAATCAAATATATTTATTTACCTACTGTTTTAATTAAGTATTTAAATTTTGAACAAAAATTTTATACAGTTTAACGAATGTCAAAAATTACATCGTAAAAAATATGGATGAAAAATTGTTAATTGGTAATGCGTTAATCGTTGATATGGCATAGTTGATAGTGATGGCAACGGTGCGACGTTAGCGCGGTGTGCGGATAACAACGCGCGAGCGTGAGCGCGGGCGCTTAATTCAGTAGTGTTTTGTTAAGGCTAGCGTGTGCGCGTGCCATTGTGCGCACTCGATGTGCGCCTGGATATGATTCGCGTTCCGTTCGTAACAATTGTGCTTGTGCAATACTAAAACTGCCAGCACGTCATTATGACGCAAGAGGACAACAATAACCGCTTCGACGACGGACTACTGTCCAGCGAAGAAACAACCGACGAGGACGTTGTTGTAAGGAAAGAAAGGGCGAGCGTGAAAGACATGATATTACACTTCGAACGAACGGCCGTCAACAAATTCGGTGGTTCTAGTGAATCCTTGGAGAAAACCAGAGACATTATGTTAGGAAGCTTGACTAGTGTCGTTAATCCTATACAAGTGCATTTTCAACATTTGTGCCCAGTGACTAATTCTCAAGATAGGCATTCGAACGTATCAGTGAATTCTATTTTATCAAACCTTTCAGAAATTAGTTATGAATCAAGTTCTTCGGGCTTTGCGTCGGATAGGAAATCTTTTTCATTAAAGCCACATAGACCGGCACCCCCGCCTCCTGAGCCCTTCAACGATAGTTCTTCTATTGATAGTAAATCACCCGTTCCCGATGAAAATATGACTAAAGACAAGCGGTTTTCATTCACCACACCTCCTAGTTCGCCGATCGTATTGCGACGTATGAGACAACCTCCGGTTATTCGAAAGAAATCTACGATCGGAAATCAAGGACATACGGGTGAAACACATTGGTCTTACGGTGTTAAGCAAAGCGACTTAGAAAAGTTACTGCGACTTAAAACCTCGGAAGTTTCGGACAATGAAGAAGAAACAAAGGCTGCGAGTGTGGTTTCATCGTCTAATGATAACGGTGATGATTCCATCGATAGTGATAAAGTGGAGTCAGGTGAAGAATATGTTGTCAATAATGACGATGGAAGAACTGGTACACTATCGCCTGACCATTCAACCGATACCTTAATCAATGAGTATGAAAGCGATGGAGGGGATAACATTTCGGATGCTTCCGATGGGTCTGCTGATCGCTGTAATTACGATAATGTCAGTATTAAATCAATATCTTCTTTTGACATGGTGCCGTACCAGAAGTACGACAGCATTACCGTGTCGTCGGACGAGTTCGGATCGGAAGTATGTCACGCTCCTGACACTGAATTCCTCACTGTGAGTGCAGTGAACGAATGGTGCATATCAAAGTCTTCTGAGGCGGTTTTGATACCAGTGGAATCTAAAAAGGACAAATATCGAAGGTGAGTTCATTTAATTTTTTTCTACCTGCATATCGTGAAAATATTTGCGATAACGCAGCGAGGCATTGTCACATATTGATAAAATATCGCTCTTGGAGTGTTTAGATACGCTTATTGCGACGTATCGAATATTTTTGCACTACATCTCTGAACAAACATAGACATACTTTTTATGCCAAAACGCAGATCACACAGAAAATATCTGTGTAAAACAGTGTTCATTGTGTTTGTAGCTGTGATGTTTAAATGCTTTAATACACATATACTTATACAAGATTATTATTACAAGTACTTTATTTTTTTCATTGAGGTTTGAAATTAAAACTAAAACCGACTTTGTTAACTAGTCACTATGTTCATTTACTCATACCAAGCCGGTGTAAGGATTAGATAAATTGAATGAAGATAAACATTTGGTAGGAATTGTCGATAAATGTAAGCCGGCATATTTAATCAGTACAGCTTGATGTTATACGACCAAACAAACATACAGTATTATGGTAACAGTAACGTCGACCTGAAGAAAATCAAATTTAGGATACACGATTTTTGACTTTTTCGATGTACATATATAGAGAATATATTATCATCAGCAGAGGTCGTGGAATTATGCAACAACTGATTGATGTGAATCAGTACAAATTTATAATGATATATGATAATTGCACGTCGCGGTGACGCCGTGCTGTGGTTTCACCTTGGTGTTTATTCATATGGTTCGTGGCAGGTACGTAGTCAACACGGCCATGTCGCCATATAAATGTGTGCACACTGACGAACGGTGACATGAATGGCATGTACATTAGTATGAAAATAGTCTTTAAGAATAATTATTTATAATATAAATTAGTGAAAGGTATAAAGAAATCTTTGTGATAATCCATCAGACCCAAAAACAATGATGTGTTACTTTTGGAAAACACTACTAAAGTTTTTAGGGACATAAGCTATTAGAACTCGATGTAACGATTTTTAATTGTTATTGCTAGATTACTAAATCGTCACAAATAGAAAGAGAAAGTCGTGTGAACGTTATAAGAGCGAACTCTAAGCTATAACATAAAATGGTTGGCAGTTTGCTTCTTCAGCATATATAAAATATTGATGTATTTACACACGTTAGTTACGGGTATTTTTAATGTTTCTATTCTAGCTAGTCGGGCTGCTAGGTTAAGTCCATCTGGGGCGCAATCACACACTTTTGCATCATATCCGTCTGTCTTTCCTCATCCTGAGGTAGTTGACTTGCTAGACGCTCATCGTTGATTAGTTCTACTATTTCATTTGGAACAAGAAAGAGATTGGGTCTGAAGTGTATTGGAGTCTAGAATTGCATTTGAAATGTAGTTGCTTATAGGGTGCAGTAAGTCCACTGACGCTTTTCGTAAGATTGTCCGTCTTTTTAGATGTTATACGAATTAAAAATGCTATTAATATTTTAAAGTCCACCAAACTAAAAAGCAACTTGTTGGCGACAATTGCAAATGATAGATAGAAGTAATTTACTTTGTTTCCAAATTAATCAACGCGAGTGCATTTATGAAAAACTAACAAGCAATTAATTCACTTTACCAAACTTTTTGGGCTTGCTCCAAAACAGATGCAGATATTGAATTGTGATTTATTACTGTTGGAATTCACAATGAACTTGTTTACTAATTATGAAACCTACGAGAAAATAAAAGTTACGTGACACTGTTATCTAATGCGCATTGTCATTGGGACAGGCACCATGAAAGAATATCTGAAGAAAGAAGCAATGTATAAATTTGACTATTAAAGTGAAGGTCGTGCGAGACTAGCTTGTGTGGGAATAGACACGATTTATTATTGAAATATTGCGTTACTCCATACTGTGGCCTCCCGAGTTGGTTTTGCTGGATTTGTCCAAAGTTCTCTTTCAGTATCCTCGTACGACAAGTGCGACATTCTTAAGCCTACTCCAAGACCCAGGGGTTACTGGCTATATGAAGGATCAACATAGATCAATTAACCAGGTTTTTTGTAAGTAGCGAACGAATATTATTTGTGTATATAACTAGACTTAGAACGTGAAATATATTCGCCACCATCGTATAAAATATGAGTCTAATCTTGACTTGCCTTTCGGGGTATGTTTTAATTAATTGTTAAGGTCAATGTAATGACAATGCTGCTGTATTATGATAAATGTTTAAATGGATATTCAAATGAATAGGTACTACGCTAATCAATTTTAATTTCAACAAACAGCTAGTGGGCGATTGTTTCAAGACAATATTTCGATATTATTTTACACTAGCTGTTGCCCGCGGCTTGGCAAGCATTCGTTTCTGATTTTCCCCATCGAAAATTATTGTAATTTCGCGTATAATAACTGCGAATTATACGAAAAAAGCTGTTGTAGTCTGTTACTTAATATAAAAAGACCATGGCAACCGATAAAATAAATGAAGGTTTTATGATTTTCCTTTTCCTAGGTAACAGCGTTTTTAATTCTGTACTTTTGATAAGGTGTATGCTAAATTTCAAGATGATCGGTTCTGTTGTTTAGGAATTAAGGCGTAAGAAACAAACAAACTCACATCCGCATTCATAATATTAATTAGGACTTTCCATAATTTGGTAATGTTTAATTGTAAATGTAAACTACACAGGTTTTAATAATACTTTTCTATGGTTTGATTTATGTAGATGTAAGATAGTGATGAACAAATGGATTCCTTAGACGATATTACCTGGTGCATAATTTTTACTGCTCTAAGCTGCTTTACTACATCATTAGTCGTAATCTATTTATAATGCATTGATTGACATTGTCAATCTGTGATTAGAAATTGGTGCAGTTTTTTGAGCACTGTTCAGCATTCGATGGGCAAAGCAATGTTCTAGTTTGAATGTATGTATTACATTTAGATTTATCAGATAATAAAATAAATAAATTAATAAATATGCACACGCCCGTAACACAGAGGGGTAACCAGAGATAATGGATTTCCATTTGGCGCTATCCTGGCATACCTCTCGCGCTTCTTCTACATCCATACATCTACGCATACATGCTCGTCGGTTACGGGTACTCCTTATATCGTCCTTCTTTAGTATGTCACTAGTCTGGTGGATATAAGTTCTTCTTGGGCGCCCCCTACTAACACTGCCACTCACTTTTGCAACATAAATTTGTTTCGTTACTCTCTTTTTATTCATTCTTTCAACATGTCCGAACCATGTATGTATTACATTAATACGCTCTTATTCTGCTTTTAAGATTAGATTAGTCAGGCATATGTGTCCTAAATACTGCAACTAAATAGGATGGTGAGTACTAGACAGTGTAGGCCCAAAGATTACCGGCGTTTAATATGGCTGTTGTTACCTATTGGTATTCTGTGAACTATACTAAACTAATTTTAACCCAATTATGTCGAAAGGTAATTTTTCATGTACCATTAACTTATTATAACAAAAATGACTCAGTAGGTCCGTTTAAACTATTTAAGTGACTTATGTTAATTAAAGAGCTTTATTCATAGTACGGGATTTCCTGCTAAGTACTTAGTTAATTACTTTTATTACAGGAATTATTTATAAATTGTCTTAAGACTTAGAACTTGATTCAATTACATAGTATTTAGAACTATGTGGCCCAGTATTCTCTGAATTAAAACTGTGTATTAATAAATGGACATTAAATAACTTGATAAAAATTAAATATTGATAAATACAAGCAAATAACACCGATGTCTTTGCAATAAAAAAAACACAACAGAAGTGAAAACTCAAAAATAGCGCGACAAAACAAAAACAAACCCTTGTATCTTATCAATCAATTTCAAATTTAAGTTTGTCCAAACTGTTCCAAATTCAAATAAGTATGTTGATGGATGTTGAATTATTTAGGGCAGATTATACCCGCGACGACTACACGCGTATTGATGTGTACAAGTGGAAATGTATAACGTACCTCTACTCTTTTTGGTCACGGCCGTGACTGTTTGTTTGTTATTTAATCCTCGAAGTAATGTGTATAACATTACTTCGAGGATTACCAAAATCTTTATTAATATATTATTCGATTATGAGCTAATGTTCAACATTTCGTGCGCATTATAATCTGCACGATTTGTATGTGTCAATGTTGTGTTAGCCGTGAACGTGGGCAGCGAGCCCGTTTGTTTACATAATCGACTAGGCTGAGCATAACGCGATCAAATCAGCCATATTAGTAGACTGTTATGCGAATATAAAACTGTATAAATTATTTCCACCATTGATACGATGCTATCCACATATGAACGGCGTATGAATTTATTGTATTTAAAGTTAGCTATGACAAAGGTCGAAGTTTCACTTCATAATTGCTAATAAAATGCTAACCTTGGTATTAAAGCGTTGTTGTAGTACTTTCGAGTTTCTCGTTTTAACATTTCATCTTGTGACAAGATTGCGTCTTAGTAGGTTAATAATTGAATTAGTATGATTTAACAAATGTTAAAACCCTCAGCAGTCCCTTTATATCCTTCCTGTTTTACGTAGCTACTCCTTGCGCCGACTTATAGACAACCTATAATTACTCTGATTATTATAAAAGATTTGAATTTAACAGTGGTAGTGCCCGTAACAACAACATCTGTTGCACGAATGGGCCGGCTCGACCGGGGAAATACCATGACCTCGCAGAAAACAGGCGTGAAGTATAAGTGAGCGTTTCGTTCGATGAGTGAGGTTCCGGAGGCCTAATTTCAGTCCTCTTCCCCTTCCCACCTATCTTCATATGGATAGGATGGGAACGGGAAGAGGATTGGGTGGGGAGGGGGTTGGCGGGGAAAAGGAAATATCCATGCCCATTAAGGTAGGCAACGCAACTGCAACACATTTGCTTGTTGCGGATGTCTATGGGTAGCAGTCACTTAAAATCAGGTCATCCGCTTTCTCGTTAGCCACCTTTTTCCATAAAAAAAATGAATGGTCTTCGCTATTCGTATTCTCGAGGAGGGTTGTCGGCCAGGCGAGCGGCCGTAACAAACTTTAACTCAAACCTACACAGTATGGACTACGGTCATACTATACCGACCACACGTAACGTGGGAAGTGGGCAGGGAGATGTTATTAATGGTATTTCTCAATGTAACCACAGTAGTACATGAGTCGATGGAATTCAGAATACATTAAAATTACGAAACTTAACAAATTTTAACAAATGTTTCACAATAGCTCAAAAACCAAAGATTCCAATTCTGTCTAAGGGTAAGACTAGAAGTGGGTGGCTTTATAAGCATCTATGACCCCTTTCAACCACATAAGTGCATAAGCACTAATTATTTTAATGAATATATAAGTCGTAGTAGCCGCATCTGCCCAATGAGTGAATCATTTTATTAACATCGCCATGCAGTGGACTTCGGAAAGGAAACTAAGGGCTAATGAACCCAATTATTCAATGTAATGTTTTAAACATAAAGACTTCATATTTTTTTATATTAATGTGCTGTAATAGTACACTCGCTATTTTTCAAAGTTATTGTTGAAAAGTTTTATTTTTGTACCGAGACTTTTTAACTTATGGCTTATCTTATGTAAAGACTATAATGTTAATGTGTGATATGATTGTAATGTGATAAAATCTTACTGACCGGGCATTGCAAACAGACGTCGCGCCTCTTTGCATATTTTACCGCATATACCAAGGGGTACCATTTCGAAGAACTCTTTGGAACAATTCCTGACACTGAATTCCGCCATCGATCAACATGACAAAGCTCTAAATACTATCCACACGAACTTCATGGTTGGTGTTCCACTACAGTGCAGTTTTTGCGAAATTTCCTATCTGGTTGTTGACATAGGATAGCGTTGTGGAAGGATCTGTCGCCAACGGTATTTACAAACCAATACGACTTAGGGCTGAATGAGCACTCTATTTCCATATTTAAAAAAAATGTTTATTTTAGGTACTAACTACGCTTTCCCGCACGACATAAGTATCTTAGTAATTGGAAAACTTGTGCAATATTTCTCAACCTAACATACAAGATACGAATTACGAATGTTTTGTGACGTTTTCACGATTTACACCTTTTTGCAGATGAAAAAAATAAATATGCGCACATGATATAACTACGTTCACAAATTTCTTTTCCCATATAAAGTGAACTATATGTGTATTACGATATATTAACCACTGAGAGAGAGATGAATAAAGTAGGCGAAATGCGGAAAAAATCTCATCTCTGTATACATTAATTTTGCTAAGTAGACTATACCGGTACTGTAACAGCTTTATTATAATATAGCTATTCACAACTATATCTTGGGGAAATACAAGTATTCAACCAAAACACCGGCTATCTAGTCACTTTGGTGTGTGGGTCGACAAACGCGTGTGGTGACGATCCGGTTTTATTTTGTCACTTAGTTTTGATGTCATGACGTCATCTTTTTATAGTTATATTAACTTATGAATACAGGTTACACGAAGTGTGGTCGTATTTACCGTAGACCTGTTTCTTAATTTCATAAATAAATTACCGAAAGACACATTTACAGTAAAGAGTATTTTGTTTTTACTTTAATTTCTCTTTTTGAGACATAAAATAAAATGTTTCTTGAACACAGCTATTTATAAAATACCATTTAGGTAAAATGGCTCATATTCCAGTACGTTATGCTTTCTTTGTTTTATTCAAGTCAATAGTCGTCTCTGCTTATAATATAACTAGTGACCCGCCGCGGCTTCGCCCGGGTACCACTAATTATGTTGATCCGATCGCTACCAAACACAGGAACACCCGCTGTGCCAATGTCAATCGTCCCGTCCTTTAGAATATGCTCCGGTAGTAATTAGTTACGATGACTTCGTCCATAATTGCAAAGACAAAACCTTCAATTTCCCCTAACAGGTTGCTGTAGCGTAGCCAGCGTAGTGGACCAATTATCCCCGTAAGCTATGGTCTGGTACTAATAATTGTTCCACACATCTGGCTCTGTTAGAGCGCGATAGGACCTACCGTGTACCTCCTTATCCTTCCCTACACTAATGCGGCATGAGACAGTACCTACAGCCTACGCCAATTCATGGTAGTCAAGGAAAGCGGCGTGAATGCTTTGTCCTTGCTTAAACATCATGATACATGCCCACGTTCACCTTATGGAAGTATTCCCTAAGATAAAGAAGAAGAAGCACACCTCACGGTTATTTCGATTCTTGATTTAAATAGTGTGCAAAATGTGCAATCTTATTACAGACGAACGTGGATGATGTATCTAGTATGCTGATAGAAATCGATGAACTTTTTTGTCCAAGGCATCCTTTTAAAGTTTGAGATCATCTCAGTATGCCAAAAGAGTAGGTTGAGACAGACACGACCTTGGGTAGCTGCAAATTGTCAAAAATTGCAACCCTCTCCTTCCGTACACCGCAAATTTGTCAACACCTAATGTCATCCATACCAATGGCTCTTCTAAAATTTACAGTTTACAACAGTTATTACGAAGGCCATTAAGTCACACTTTTTAGATGCGTACAACTTGAGGTCGTCTTTGTAAAGGAGATGTGATATGATAACTCCCTCTCGGGGGAGTCGATAACCTAGATCTGAACTCTTTAAATCAAATCCACAATGGTCTCAGAGGAAGCAGAAGGGTTACTCCGTCCTGGATGATGAACTTCTGGACCTCTGGACATCCATACATAAGTTAAGGGACGTGCGGTGTGTAGGATGTACCTATGTATAATTACAACACGCTATTTAACGATCTTTGGGGCACCGAATCATAGGTCTTCTTGTAATCAATTCAGGCCATAGAAACATTATTTCTTACCTGTTTCGGCCATTTTTCGTACCACGTGACCCTTACATTATTATTATTAAATAAATAAATGTTATCTATTTGCAGAACTAAATACATCGTCTATACTCATTCATTTGTAATTCTAGTTACCTTATTTTTAAAGATGCGTAACTGCTGTAGATGCCAAGGTTGCGTTTGTGTTTATGTTCGTTTGTATATTTATAGACAATGACCTCGCACACATATAGAAATTTCTGGAATTTATTCATACTTTATATCATTAAAAAATATTTGTTATTGTTATGTAAGATTATCGAGTTCAAATCCAGATAAAATATAATGTGATTTTTTACTACAAATGTAATTTTTTTGGCTTAATTTTACTAGTTTGTATAGTTTTTTTTATTACATGTCATGACGGTAGGCCTCACACCTTGCCACGTTTAAGACTTGCTAAATTCAGTGAATAAATTGATGAGTTTGTTATCGCTTTATCTCATTAGAATGTGCTAATCGCAATGTAGTGAATATAGTGTTTGG
The DNA here is from genome assembly GCA_029849275.1 of Papilio elwesi. NCBI lineage: Eukaryota > Metazoa > Arthropoda > Insecta > Lepidoptera > Papilionidae > Papilio > Papilio elwesi. Next base: position 5,437,079 of record CM056687.1, on the reverse strand, counting down.
AGTAAATTCAGATTTTAATCTAAAGAAAATATACGCGCAAAAAACCAAATTGTATAGAAAAGTCTTATCCTCCTTAATATTATAAATGCGAATGTTTGTATGTATTCTTAATGGATTTTAATGAAATATCATTATATTGTCATCATTCGTATCATGACACGATATTTAAATATTATAAAGATTTAATTATTTATTATAAAGATATTAGAGTAACAGAAGACGTTAAAGAACGAGCCACAGTGCGTCTATTCCTTTGCACGTTATACCCCATGATAGACCATCATATATGCCTATAGCTATCAGTGAATTCGAGCTATTCATTTGAAGGCGATAATGATTCTTCGTATAGTAATTGATAAGTAAAGAATTAACACATATCTTTGTTACAGACGACTAACGGAGCGTGTGAACGAGTTGTTACATACGGAAAGTGTTTACGTGGGCCGGTTGAAACACGTGGTTGACGATTACATACCCGAGATGTTTCGGGAAGACATACCGCCCTCGCTCCGAGGGCTGAAACCAGACATTTTTGCAAACATTGAGCGCATATGCCGATTTCATGCAGAGGAATTCCTGCCGGCGTTGCGGGACTGCGAGAATGATCTTAGGAAATTGGGACAGTGTTTTAGAAGATTCGTAAGTGTTGCGTAGCTTTTATGTATACTTTGGTGACGTATATATAAATTTATAATAATTTCAATTAAAATATCTTGAGCAGATTAATTTAATTTCGTATCATAAAATAAAAGTTACAGATTACTGTTTAGCAAATTTTCTAATCATTTCATATTATGACTTCGAAGAATTAAAAACATTTATATAAGATATCTTAAAATGAATAAAAGTCTTCATACAACCCGGCTACGTCCGATTACAAAAACTAAAAAACAATTTATAAAAACATCGGTGTCACGGTCCGTGGGTTTGCGTGCTGCTAAGGCTTGTTAAAACTCTACCAATGCAAATAGACCGTTCATCAATTTATTATGATCCATAAAGTGTAAGAGGAGAGAGATTTCCGCCGGAAGGCCGTGGGTCTGGTGTAAGTGACCGATATAAATAAATGTTATTAGTAATGCATGATTCTGCACAGTTCCACAAGTTACCGCCGTGTGGCCTGGGTCGTGAATAGGTCTCTCAGCGCAATATTGTTCAGTGAAAGCATTTGAATTTCACCACGCTTCGATGTAGGCAAAAAGGGATGTAATTAAGCAACTATTGCTTACGGTTCAACGCTAACGTGAACTTTATACGTGTAGTCATTTCATTGTTTCTAATTTCGATAGCTTTCTGTTCTTAGAATGTATTAACCAACATACAATACATACTTTCGATGACAAAACAATCGGCCTGGAACTTTGAAATAAATATAGTTTCTGATATTCCCTCTTTGCAATGTATATACTGTCTGCTTCATGATTTCTGATGTCTCGTGCTCGGTTTCTGAATGGCAGATAAATATCCGAAGCTAGCTGTCGAATATCCGATCTTACGCCATTTGAGTTGCCGAAAGCAGGATCATTAACTTTTTTCTTCTTTAAACTGAAATCGATTCGACGCGACTTTAACTTCACATAAGTTAATTGAATAATAATTTGACATTTGTATATTTAATGATAACGACGACAATTTATGTCTGTTTATAGGAGCAGAGGTTTAACATGTACGTAATGTATTCTAGAAATAATAAGAGAGCAACGAGGCTGGTTTACGAACACAAACAATTTTTCCAGGTAAATATTGTTTCTTTATCTTAAATATTGCATAGGTACGATGATTGAATTCCGGTCACTCATCCCAATGACTTCTGCCTAAGGTTATTGAACAAGAAATACAATGGCGTGACCATGACGACGGTGAGTTCATCTCCGGTCATGTTTTTGGTGGAAAATAGGCTGAGATAACGTACCTTTATCATTTACAACCCCATCAATGGTATGCTTCATACGTTATAGGTTATGGGAGACTATAATTTTAAGCAAGCATAACGTAATATCAAAATGTTGGCTTATAGCTACGTACTCTAGCACATCATTTGGTTTTTCGTTACGTTATATTTACAATATAAATATTTAAGATTGGAATATATTCAGTTTTTTTATTACTTTGAGCAGGAAGTGGGTTATTCTGATAATCATTCATATGTCCGGTTTTATCTCGGGAATGCCCTAAACCATGATTACAAACAAGTATTTCTGTTGTTAAATTTTGTTACCTTATCAATTCTGATAATTGTTTCATGGGATTCACCGAGCGTTCAATGAAGTACTATCGGCACTGTAGAATGTATCGGAAATATAGTTTCAAATGTATTTTCAGGTTCAATAAATTGTGTGCATTTCGGCAAAATTTTTAATATCGTTAAAATAATATGTGAACATAGATGCTAACACCTGCCTATTACGTTAAAAGGTACAGAGATTACAAATGTAATGCTATAGCTACTGGTACGTAGGATTCCTATTTTGTAACATATAAGGCAGCGTTTAACCACAAAACCCACCAGCCCTTGTTATGCGATCCACGGATGGCACATACTACCACATCTACTGACACCTCTCTAAAGGCTCCGTGTTAAACTCAGACCGGAAAATCGACTAAGGCTGATCTATAATGATATAACGCGGAGGGTGATCTAGTCAAAATAAATCGTTCACATGATCGGTTTCTCGCCAGCTTGCATCAGATGCGGTGGTGTGTGACCGGTGTTAGTTCCTCGTTTGTGTAACCCGCGGCATCGTGAGTGCGGTTCAACTACAGCCTAACTGTTGGAAACACCGTTATTCATGCACGCGTCTTGCCTGTATGCTAATAACTCAGTTGGAACTTTGAACACCAACTTCAGTCACTTTGATATAGCTCTTATTACTATATATGTATGTATAATGTAATATATTTTCGGATTTAACAGAAGTAAAGTTAAGGTTTGTCATTATTTGTTGCTTAATAAATTGTCATCAATAATCTATAAACTTAGACGGTCGCGAAGTTAGTACACGAGTGCTGAGTTTCTGTGATTTTTTATACAATAATCAAATAACTTTTTCCTGCCTTGATCATATTTCCGGGACATGCCCAGTTTTCTGGCTACATAAAGAATTGTATAAATTTGATTACAGATTAATTATCTACGTTGAACGATGAAAGACTTTCGGCATTTTCTTTACATTTATGAATTGTCTATTATATAATTAATTCTCTTACTGAAGTAAAGTCCAGCACAGAAGACTAATTGAAGATGAGTGAAAGTTCACGTATTGCCTCGATCTATTTCCTCGCTAACAAACTTCTCAGTCTACTTATTCTTGTGATTCTGCTCCAGTGATCCTACTTTTTAATCATGATTAAATTTCACTCGATTTTAATTACATATGCATGGCGTGAAATGTGATAGAAAATGATGGCACAACAAGCTTTCACAATGACGATTTACGGATAATTATCGTGTATCCATCGTAGTAAATAATCTGGTACTAGTAGATATGTTAAGTTGTTATACGCCATTGATCAATTAATCTCACACAGTTATTATACCATCCTAAACTGAGCTTGCACTTCGCCAAGCTGTCCTATTATTTTTATATAATTAAGCGGCATGACCACGTAATAAAAAGAGAGACCAGATGATGGTTAATGCTACTGCTAGTCATTACAATATAACCCTACCAAGGATTGTAATACAAAATCATATGCACAATCGCGGTTTCCACGAAATTTCGCACTTAAAAAAGTTTAATAATGATCCTGTTCAATCTGTAATACAATAATATTTGATCTTTTGCTGCGTGACAACAAAAACTAATCCGTCCTTATAACCGCGTGGGCCTATAGGCTTCTAGAATAGATGAAATCGTAAGTAAAAAGTACTTAATATATTTAATATACACTCGTAGTCCACCGTATCGCTATCGTAGTAGTAAATATGAAATGGCATACGTTTTAATTTTAAAATTTATTTCAGGCGAAACAACTAGACTTAGGTGACCGATTGGATCTATCCAGTTACTTATTAGAGCCAGTTCAAAGGATACCACGGTATAAATTATTCCTTGAAGATTTGGTGAAAACTTACATAAATTACGAAAACGAACGTTGTGAATCGGACTCTAGAATATCGCAACTGAGCGTTGACAGTGACGAGACGGGAGGCAGCAACGGCGAGTCTTCCGACAGTGACGAAACGCCTTTGGAAAGTTTGAAGCTCGCAAAGACTATGGTCGAGTGCGTGCTAACGGCAGTCGATGGTATAATGGCCTTAGAGAACATCAGAGACTGTCCGGTGAGTAATACGAAGTGTAGGCAATATTACACGTAAATACAAGATATAAAGTTTACCCACACAAGGTGTTACAATAACACGAGTAGATAAGGGTTTAATGAGAAATACTAATAAAATAAATAGGTTTACAATGTTTTATCAGATGTTATCTAGAAGGACATTATTATAATCTCACAAATAAATGCTGGCAAGTCCTAATTGTAATTCTTTTGAAGTAATATTATCCGAGGTACTGATTATATTTTCCCTAAAACATGTTTATTTCCCAAATTAAGACGAATAAACACCCCGATACACAAACCGATAACACAGTATAGACTTACTTTTAATAAAAATTAAATAAATAAAAGCTTATGATACTGGGATAGCACTTGGTTGGTCTGAGATATTTCATATAATATATAATAAAAGAAAATATATCTAGAACATCCAAGTATTTTAGTTAAGAACTAAAATATTGAAATGGAATGGTTTGAATATATCTATAATTAAACTGCAAAAATTAAATGCGTTGAAATCCGCGCGTCACAGTTTGTCATATGTCGCCGACCGATTGTCAGAGCCGACACTTTATAATTGGGCTAGGCAAATTCTAAACGGTCGGCACATTCTCAGTTGAATGAATCATTAACAATGTGACGTTTCATTTCCAGTCACTTTTTAATGGGGCGAAGTACGGTAGGCATATTGTTAATATGATACAAATGTCGTTCGACAAAACGAAACGACCGCGCTGATTGGTCGAAACTCGTATCCTGCACCACTTTCTTTCGCTGGCAAGCTGTTGCTAAGCGTAAAGAAACAAAATGTTCTTGTGATGTTAGTCTCAATTACTTTCGTATCATTAGTAACTAAAATTATAAATTACATTTACACACTGTACTAAAATTAAACCTGGTATTTATTTTGACAAGAGTGGGAATTGAAGACAGTGAAAAATAATTAATAGTGAATTCAATGAATTGTTTTTTATTGTGTAAGAAACCTGTGTAATATGTAATATAATATGTATGCATGTGACGTCTTTATCCAGTTGATAAAGGTAAAAATTCTTTTGGTTATTTTTCACTCTTCATATACTCTCATAAAATAAATAACTTGCGTAATTTTAGTTTTGCAACTATTGTGTATATTCTAGTTAATAATGCAACGTAAATAATTGAAAATAAAATTTACGTTCAGCTACTGACTAACTAAAGGATGACTAGCAACGGATCAAGACAGCAGGTCTCAAGTTGCGACCAATCAGCGCTCAGCGTTCGTTTTGTAGACAAAGACATGCATGTCTATTGGATAAATATGCGCCTGCCTTACGTCGCCTCTTTGTAAAGTGCCTAGAAACGAACCGGCATGTTCTCAATAATTCTAGCCCGATTATAAAGTGCCTGCCCTTACAATTGGTCGGTGACATATATAACAATACTTAGCTATCAATTAAAAATTAGGTATTTATAGCGCAAAATAAGAATGCACTTAGAAGTTTCTAGGAGATACGCAGTACATATATTATTTAAAATGCACTGTCTGTACATATAAATTGATGTATGTGTAGGTATACTGTATATGTACTAGTATCAAGTTGTTGCGATTGTATTTCCAGCCACATTTAAATTTACTGAATCAAGGACGACTACTGCGACAGAACGAGTTCTACGCGATGGACAGCGCGCGGCGACGGCGTCAGCTCATGAGGATATTCCTCTTTGACAAGCTGGTGCTCATCACAGCAGTGTACCGGAAGGTCAGTAACGAGATACATAAAAACTATTCCAAAAATAATACCCTTGACACATACATGCATGTATACACAGCTCTAGATAACAAAATACGTGTTCAAAAGACGTAAAATCGTCTATATTTTAATTTTGCATTTCCATAAAATTACCGGTCTATTGACATGTGCCATTTTATCTAGGAAAGACGTGTACACACATGGTCCTAACCAGAATTATGTATTTATCTATTCATTAGGTGTACGAACGAATAAAATTCTATTCGTATCTCTAAAAAGTCTTTATCATTGATAGTTGTTTTAACTAATCTAATCTTTTTCTTTATTGTAAGAAATGTTAATAGTTTCGGTTAGGGTTTTGAGAATATCGTATTTTAATTTTTAACTACAACTCGGGACGGTTCGGATCAGTCAAATGACTGTTGTAAATCATTTTCGTAATACATTGGAATCTTGTTAGTTAAAGGTAGAGAAGTAAGTTACGTTTGTTTAAAATTTAGATTAAATAAAAACAGAGACTGAAAATAGTATGTAAACACAGTTAAAGTTGCTTAACTTTAACTATCTTTGACCTTGAACTATGGGGTCAAGATAGTTTTTTTTTTTAATAACGATGTAATTTTCACGAAGATGTAAAAGGGCGATCGACTTAAAAGTTTGCAGTCCTATAAGGAGTAGTAAGATGAGAAAATATAATTTCATTGTAATAAAGAGAAGATCACCACCTAGTAGTAGTAGTAGAAAACGAAATATCAATAGGCGATTTCCGTAACGGGAAGTTTGTGTCTTTTGTAAACGCAGTTTTATCGATTTTTACTATTTATTATTTTAAGAATTTAAATCAAAGTAACATATAACTCAATATCAATTTATTAACATTCCTATTCGAATCGTTGTTGATAAACATTATGTTATAATTTATACACTATCAAACAACGCGCGCGTTTGAAGATGACTCACTGCGCAATGAATCATTTATTTATCGAAGCTCAATAAAAATATTAGTGCATTATTTTAACATTGTCCCATTAGCTCCCAGTCTGTACCTACTGACCACACGATAGCGGACTATTGTCATTGTTAAGGCGACGATCTATTACAAAATAATTAATTATATTAGTTTAATGTTTACACATTAAACTATGATCAAGTAAATTTTAGTATAATATCGTCAAGATTGTCCTGTTAGCAAAATATTGCACAACAAATACACATGCTTATATGGAATACTTTAGAAATTAAAGTATTCTATAATGATTTCTTATATTCACGCGAATACTACATACGCATTGGAATAAGTAAAAATAATTTTAATAAATTTTTCATTCTTACAATAAACTTCCACTACTTATCTGACTATAAATTTGACATCGAGACATGAAATCTTACGTAGCCAATGATCGACAAACATATTGTGCTTCTTCTGATTTATTTTTTTAACCTTAACTTGCAAATGTTATTCTGTAGTATCTTTTCATTTAATATTTAATTATTTTCACGTAGACTTACTTGTACCATAAAAGGATTCAAATAAGTGGGGGTTTTACTGAGAAATAGATTTTAAAAGGGCTAAATTACGACCTTCTCTAAGTAAGGTCTCGCGAAGTAAACGGTAATGGATCAATTAAAATTATTAGCACTAATTAGCCTTGAATTATGAATAAGTGGCAAGTTGCTGCCATCTGAACAGTTTAAGTACGTACTTCAGTCTTTCCATAATAAGTATGTTTGTATGTATGTTTCCATATATTGATGAGAGTAGTAAATTTTCATAGATTAAAATAAATTTTTAAATAGTTTTAATCAAAACACCCTTCTTTTTAAATGTATTAAAATTGTGATGAATGTATGAATTAATATCAGTACACGTATAGCGAAACGTCGTGCCTCCATAACAATTATACGGCTTACCTTGTACCTTGTTGATATCAAAAAAATCTTTAGTTTACACGTACACAGGGATTCCTTCAATTAAAGCGGTAACTTGACGGTAGTAAATATGTCTCGTATAGGATATTTAGTTATTATAAATAATAAAATGTTGGAACTCCCACTTAATATGGCGTGCAATGAAATATCGAAGGATATTACAAAAGTAGTTTATTACGCGAACGCGCCACTCCGGCGTCGCCAGCTGATTTCTCAGATGAAGGCATCGTTGACTAGCGACTAGCGACCTACTTATCTCACCCACGCAAACTGTTTAACCCTGTTAGCGAAACGTTCTTTATCGACGGAAGTTTACTGTAATACTCAAGTCGTTCCTACGCATTGGGGATGAACTAAAAACTAAGACACTGTGGTGGAATTATACATAAATACATTTTTTGTTGCAATCTGTAGTGAATGTTGCCATCAGATTCTCGGGGCTTAAGTATATGGGAAATAATAAATTTCTGCCGTGTTCTTACTTTAAAATCTGTATCTTTTTTGTGCTGTTTTTAATAAGTTTTATATTGATGAAAGCTATACTTATGTAAATTATTTATAATTAATAATCTCGATATCATTCCATATTTAATGTACAGTTTTAACGTGTCAGGAACCACTAAACAAGTTACAAATGTTTCGTGCCACTTAAAGTTTCGAATGATTTCATTTATAAACTTTTATTGGTTAACATTTCACGAAAAAAAAGCGTTAAAGTGAAATAGTCCCATTTTTAAGTTCATAAACTGGTAGGAAACGGCCTTGTCAATGCTACGGAACGACTAATTACCACGCACCGCCAACTTTACTGTCCGATGACACGGGAAACACGTACCAGGGAAAATCTCTATTGTTTGTAAATACGTTAATCGCGACACAATGCAAAAATACGTGACTTAAACGTCGTGCATTGTTTACAAAATGTATAAACGTATTTTAACTAAGTACTCGGGAAGATACGAGTACATGTGCGTTTGTTTTTTGCCTCGATTTCCGTGGTTCCGGCTTCCTTGCCTCAGATTACAATATTTCTAATTAAAATTACACTTCTCAGAGTAAGTAGGGCCCGACGCGACTTTGACGCACGAGTGCTTATTTGAGAAATTGAGAATTAATTGCAACTGACGCTCCGAGCGTATGAATGGAAGAAAATTGTATTTTTTTAGGTAATGAAACAAAAAATATGAGGGGCACTAATATATTTCAAATATCGCGATGGGCTAACGTTGCGACATCGTCAGGTTCGACTGCTCGCGGTAATCGGTCAACTTATACCAACATCTAATATTTTTCGAATTCTGACAAAATAAATCATGCGTAGTATGGCGATAGGCACACATTCTATCACCATTGGGGATCATAAGCTGAATGTGTAATAATGAATAGGATCTCTTTTTAGCCCGGTTGATGAAAACGCCGTTCATTATAGTTAAGACCGACCTAAGATTTTTTTACAAGAAACTTATCTTCAATTTCAGTTTAGCCTAGTATAGCTTATTTATTGGTTGTGGATAACGATGGCATTATTAAAGTAAAATAATTGTTATCTTGTTAATTTCATAAACGTTAAAATCGGTCCAGTTTACTTCTTACAAACAAACAGTTTTTCAACTTGATAATATTAATAGATATAGATTATTCTAGCTTCACATGCCTACGAACTTTTCGTTTTATGAAACGAAGAGTCCATTGTTTCATCTTTAATTTCCAGCAACTAACAGTGGAATTCTTCATATATAAAGACCACATCCCGGTCGACGACCTCGGCATTACGGCGAAGGAACAGGACCTGTACAAGTTTACGATATGGTATAAAAAACGAAACCTGAAGTCGTACAAATTGGAGACAAGAGATTCCGGAATTAGGAACTCGTGGGTCGAGGAGATCACGTCTCTGCTCTGGGAACAAGCAATGCAAAAGAAAGGTAAGATCTTCTATTCTATTCTTCGATTAATTAAATTTAGTAAAGAAACATTCGACTTTAAACCAAATGGGATTAATTAGAAGTTTGACAACTGTGTCTTTCGAATTGTATATTTCACGTAATGCAAGTTTTGTTGTAACTTTGGATTGGTTAATGAAAACAGTGCTTTGGTGCCACTAACAGCATTCTAATATTTCCTGCGCAGTAAATTTATAGTGATAAGTTGTAGATATGCGCATATAAGAGGCCAGTAACACTGCACCAGTTTGACACAAAGCGGTATTGTGGGAGCTTGTTAGGCGTTACGTCGTGTCAGCTCGCATCAGCTGTCCGTCGCGCGCAGTGGCCACGCTGTAACTACGTATATAGGTTACAACTACACAGCAGTTACAAGTGCGCACCAGCTACCAAGCTGTTAAACTGTACTTTATTTTGTCCGATGTTTTCTTTGTTACTTTAAAACGAAACACATGTAGTGCTGTTATTCAATGGTTAAAAAACCTTGTTGGGTTTTGCAATATCCATTGTTCCAACATATTCCCTTGTTCTGCGGTATATTATCTCATTTGTGTTTTAACTTCTATTTAATGTTTCGTATATGTTTTGCGTACAATCGTTAAAGGATTAATTCTAAAAATATGATTGTGAGTAAAATTTTATTTCTGTTACTTTATTCTCACAATGTTTTATTTATGACAATCAAACGTATAGACGTGAGTTATTTATCTCTACTTTTATAAATTTTGCGAATGTAAAGGAAGCAACAGGAAGCATTCAATTATGAACGCGACTTGGTGATTCCGCAACACACTCAGACATTTGAAATGTTTGCTATCTAACTGTCGGGACTCATCCTTATTAACGTATTGAATAGAAAATCACTCTTATATTGGCTACATTTTTCTGTTCCATTCCTGTTTATTGAAATTATTTTGTTTACGAGCGTTGAACATTCGTAGACAAATACTCTGTATGTATAGATATATTAATCTACTCTAGACTTTATTTCATAGTTGTTTATACAACGATATGGTTACTGTTTATAGCCAGTAAATAGCGTTTGTTTGTTACCAAAACAAGTTACAGTGGAAAAACAAACAATGAAACCCTCATTTTACTACGCTTTTACTTCCTTGACCATACCCACTTATGTATCTCTTATTCTTACCAATATCATTGAATCTTTCGACGTTATTTTTACGGCCGTCAAAATGTCTTATTAATTTTAAAATTTGCACACTTCTTAGGGCCGATGGCAGTAACATAATTTCTTTTAACAAATTATGGAAGAAGGTGGCAGAGCAGTGGATCACCTGATGCTACGTTAGCGCCACCTATAGACATCCGCAACAAGCAAACGTGTTGCAGATGCATTGCCTACCTTTGATGGACAGAGGAGGACATAGACAGGAAAAAGGATATTTCCTTTTCCCCGTTAACCTCATCCCCGTCCAATCCTCTTCCCGCTCCCATCCTATCCTTATTAGGAAAGGGTGGGGAGTGGAAGAGAACTGAAATTAGGCCTCTCGTACCTCACTCATCAGACGAATCGCAGAGTAATTCTATTTCAAGCCTGTTTTCTGTGAGGTCGTGATATTTCACCGGTCGAGCCGGCCCATTCGTGCAACAGATGCTGTTGTTGCGGGCTCTACCACTTTTAAAACTTCTTAACTTTCTCCTGATTTCGTGACCGGAATCATCAGGGTAAATAATTTTAAAATTGAGAGTAATGTAAATAAGATATACGCTCACGCTCCTAACCCAGAGGGGTAGGCAGAGATTATGGATTTCCATTTGAAGCGATCGTGGCACACCTCTCCGCTCCTTCTACATCCATACATCTAGGCAAAAAAGCTCATCAGTTATGGATACTCCTTAGTATATTACTAAACTGATCGATATAAGTTCTCCTTTGACGTCTACTGCCAACATCGGCAACGTCACTTACGTTCACTTAAGTGAATATTGTCATCTATTTAAATATTGAGAAAATTCAATTAAGTTAACTAGAGCTTACCGTATTCTTTCTTGTTTTTATTTTTAAATTAAGTTATTTAAGAAAACAAATTTAAATGGAATTTAATCCGATAAAAAATGATATCCGCTCATTCAACCAGGTAACTATAATAGAGATACATCGGAACCGATCCTGACTATTGATATCTTCCCGCTAAGGTACAGGTCATCGGTTTTCTCACGAGATAATTTTCTTTATTAATACTCGTCGATCCCGAGCGGAACTATGGCGGGAGTTCACACATTTCTCATAAAGAACCCTATTTAGTGGATGTGGCATGCGAGGCCGCTAGCGATCCCCGCATAGTTAATACGAACAAACTTTTTAATTGACCGTCATCTGCTCCCCGTCTTGATACGTGACGGAAGAGCGTGCGATAAACTGTATCGCCGAGTGACGCACGCGGGGTCGATGACTGGCTGTAGTGCCCATCCGATGCGTTGTTCGTCGCTGGAAGCGTCTGTGGGACCGCAGGGCTCCCGATCTCCTTAATAATCGTCATAATTTATATTCTTTTCTTTATTGTAATCTAAACATGATAAGATAACAGTGACCTATCTCATCGTTGATGTACTTAAGATTTTCGGCTACGTGACCTACATATATTCGTGTTAAATTTAATGCAAAGTTAGTCACCAGTCGAAGTCGAGAGATTGCTTTTTCAATAATGTCAAGATGTACGGCGACAGGCCCACTCATAAATCTTTCTTAATTAAACAGTCTCTTATTAAAAAAAACCGTAAGACTACTTTATTTCATCCTTGAATGAAATAAATATTTAGATATAAAAAGGCATTAAGGTAGTACATTAAGTAAACACATTTCACTCGTTCGTGTCGTTTATCGTGACTGGGTGTCCCCGAATAAAAAAAGTCTTTAGGAAAATTTTATAGGAAAAGCGTTGAAGGAACGTAATGGCGAAAGTGCGATCGTTACCAACTCTCGGCGTAACAATGCCCACATTCTCGCTGAGATCAAATCGATAAGCGTAAACTGGTGTATAAATCTTTCTAGTAACGTTTCTTTGTTACAACAACCCTATTAAGCGGCGATTGCCTTTCCCTCAAATACGAGAATGGGTTTTGTCTAACAAAACATGTTCTTCTTTTACATTATTTTGACACTGCGTTGAGGGTGTCTGTCAAATTTCTTGTATATTGTACTAATATTCCATAATATTAGTACAATATACAAGAAAAATAAAAAAAAATGTGTTTTTACTGGATAAAGTCTAAGACTACCGAACCGATATTAAATCTTTCAGCATTACATAATATTTATTAGCTATATAATCCAGAAGTAACAAAGATTTCATTTTTGCCCGACTGTCTATGTTCATTCCATTGTGGCCCGCTGTAGCCAGCCAGTCAGACCGATTTTGAAGAATGAGGTGTCTTAAGAAAATTGGAATATGGTCAAATGCTTTGATTAAATGTTTGTTCGTTAGCTAGTTAGATTGATGTGTCAAATCTAAGATACTGACATTGGCGCCTTGTTATCCGCGTGTCATATGCCGACGTTATCACAACAAACTATAAGTGAGGTCTATCAGTGCACTGGACTTGTTCTGATGTAGCAGCAATAAGATAGTTTCCTAACAATAGCTGCAGTTTGAGACGGTAATACCGGTCTGCCGCTATCAATATTGTGCTTTGAATTGTCAACAGTTGCCCCTCCGATATTGCTACTCCATTTATGGTTGGATGTTATTATTTTCGAATGAAACTTATAGTTGCTATAAGTTATAATTCGATTCCTTTAATGAACAGAAGACCCCCCAAATGTGATAATAATATAATAAAATACGTTAACACGAGACGTATTCATGTCTTTACGTTATTAAGTTTAATACAAATTTATTACAAAATTCGTCCTTTACAATTTAACAATCTAGAACAAAGTAATTGTCTTTGTTCGAAGTTATGTCTTTATTTATCGGCCTGTTATCGTAGTTGCTCAGTCGGTCAGGTGAGGCCTCGACGAGATATCAAAAGTGGAATAGCAATCGTTACGGTAGACGTCCTCGCGACGGATTTATAACTCCGGTTTTCCTTTGAAAATATATAAATAGAATAAGCTGCGCAGATCTGTAATCTCCAGATATCGCTCTGTCGGACTACTGTTGTGCCCTTGACCGTTTTAATAGTTTTTGTACTAATAAATATTTTTATTTTATATATATATATATATATATATATATATATATATATATATATATTATACTAGTGATGGGCCTAGGCAGAAGTTGTCCAGCCACGAATTGGCTTTAATTATTAAAGAATTGCTTTTATGGAAGAAATCCAGATGTATTTCTGAAAGAATTCTTGAATTAATGTAATATGAAAGTATTACGACTTTCTTTCGCAAATATTATTTAGTGGTAAGATAATTTGTTTTTTACGTTCCCCAAAATTTAAATTATAAGATTTAAAAAATAAAAAACAGGTCTCTTAGCTCGAGTCCGCTGAACTCCAAAATGGTGGCGTGGAATAGTTTATTCAAACGAAAATATGCCCTTTTCGATTCGATCCCGGATTTCAAATTTGTAATAATTATTTATAATGATAAGACCTTTTATTTCAGAACTTCTCCTGCAGCAGCGCAATAAGAGAGTGTCAATGGTATCAATGAACAGCCAAGAGTCATCGGAGACTGAGAGAAGCGATGACAAATGTAAGCTCTATTCCAAAAATGACAGTTAAATAATGAACAATGCACTTTTATTAAAAGTTCAAAGTATATTTTTCTGCACATGCACTATAAGAGATGCATTTAATTACGAAATAGTTATCAACAACCAAAATAACATCTCTCTCCAGGTCTATTAGATGGTTTCGTATACGTGAAGTTACACCATTGATTGAATTGCTTTAGGTCAGTACTTCATACTAAGCTTGTAAGCTAACATCTTTCTTCTTTGGGTTGGTTTCGTTTGTTGCATCCTGTGAATGTCTTGAGTAGTTCTAGTTTTTCCCGCATTTATCATTTTGTTTGAATTGTATAATGTATACTTAAGAGGTGCTGTCTATAACATTTAATTGTATTGTTAAGTAATGTTGCTTATGTTTATATTCTCAAGTAACTAATTTATTCATATAATTTTTAGCCGATTATTATTATTAATTGCATTTGTAGCAGGAATTCAATAATGCAGTGTAGATTGTTATCAAAAGAGAAATATAATTGATGAAAAGGCAGCAACTCTTAATTGCATTTTTTACATATGAAATGAAAGTAATGTGTTTTGGCTTCAGATAATTCCCTTCGCGGTGTGCCGGGAGAAGTACGTCGATCTGGTGACAAGAAAGTGAGAAGAACCACGTGGTACTGCGAATGAAGCTGGCCGAACGTCGACCCCGTTAAAATTTGTTTGCAATGTTATTGTCGTAATTTTCGTACGATCCGGATTGAATGAAATAGGAAAATTCTAACTTGAGACGTGCATTTTGCAATAATGCGATATTACGAATAGGAGGACTTCGAGTTATGACACGAACGTATAACGCTACGTACTTCCAAAGATGTTCCATTGAAAGCTTCAGAAGCTTATTGACGACGTCAGTAAAATGTTTACGATATAATTCCATTGTAAGTTGTATAGTTTATACGTAGCAATAGAGCATGTTATAACAAAGTTGATTATTATGTAATAGTAGATACTTAAAAGTAATCTTAAAGAAATGTGATAAAACTTTTTAGGTATTACTTTGTTTATAGTAATTTCAGTCATTACTCTATTCATAAATATATTGTCATTATATTTACAGTTGTTTGTAAATATTGTAGTACTTTAGAATAAATTAAATGATGCAAGTTCGTGGTAATAATGCTAACGAAATAAATATGATATATTTCTTTAACTGCTTTTTGCTAATAATAACCATGCCGGTTTAGCAGATGATTTGGTGATCGCAAAAGGTAGAAAAACAGAAATACCTTCGACATGTCACCTTTCTGTTGGAGTCTCCTATTAGATATTTTTTATTAAATCTCAGAAAGAGTAAGTTGGAGGGATGCTGATGATGATGATTGTACAAAACTGCCAGAGGTATCGTTACATCCGACCGATTTAGTAATTATTTGTTTTTATTGCCTGCTCTTCAATCCGTCTATTATTATTATAACTCATCACTATTCGAAGATTCGCTTTTTATTTAATGATTGTCTAATTTACTACTTAACTTCATTTCCATGATTTATTTTTGTCTTTATTATATTATCTTATGTGCGTTGGTCGCAAATCCCCTTGCTATTAAGGAAGCTCAATTTAGCAATAAGTAAACGAAATATAAAACCGACTTGGAAATATGTTTTATTTAAAGAAACAGTACATTTTAAAATTGTACGTTGAAGAGACAGCCGGTGACGTCTCAAGTGCATTTGCCATTTGTATTTCGGCACTCGCTTCTCGTATTCGACTGTCGTTTAACCTGTCGATGCCAGCTGAATAATTGTATGTTTACCATTGAATTACATATAAAAGGTTACCAAGTGAAGATATTTTGCTGAAATTAAAGGTAAATCACGTGAAGAAGTTGTAGTTTTTAAAATACTTCTACTATATATAATTTTTAATTTGATATTTTAATACCATCATCAATAAACAATGGACAATGAGTCTCTCGCCGCCCTCACCCCGTGAATCTTGTGAATGTGTGATCATAGGTACTACAAATTTAAATTACCTGGACATTTGACACAGTGACGATTGGTAGTAATCTAGTAATCGCTTGGCATGACGCTATTTTTGGAATATTATAAATATTTTTATATTTGTCCTTTGAAACCCTGCTAATATTTAAGTAGAAAAAAATACCATCTGCTGTCATTAATTAATTAATTTAAAAGAACATTAAAAAATAATAAAAGGACATTTGTCCTAGTAATGATTGCTTAACACGCCGTGTAGTAAGTAGGCATTCATGTAAAATATAGTAATGTGAATCAAGAACGAAAGCCATTTGCTCAAAATCCGCAATGCGAAAAATTATAGCTGTGGGGTGAAGTAGGGCGGAATATTCTACCTGAAGGTTAAATTTTATTGCCTCGCACTGTTTTCGAACAATTGCATTAATAGTGTATCAAAGGAGCGCCTCGTCGGCTTCTTTACGGCCGCCGACTCGGCGCCGCGTCGGGATACAATTAAACTTTTAATATTTTAACTCGGGAAACACATTCCTAACGGAAGCAACAAATTATTTAATTAAATATAAAGCTTTCTCTATCTATCTACAGTGCAAACGTTTTACAAAAAGGTTTCATTTTAAATTATAAAAAAAACACCTTATTTAAGTCGACACACGTAGGTAATCCCTATTTTTTTAATGTCCCTAGATTCGTCTAGAGAGATACGGCGGTACTCGACACAAAACAAGCATGTGACATCTTTATAAAGACGTTATACATATAGAATTAGGTCCAACTTGGGATCGACCTATGGACAGTTTATTTATTTTAAGATAAACCAATTCATACTTATTTCAGAAGCAACGAGTAAATACACCCGAGATGCATAAAGTTAACATCCCTACTAATATTATAAATGTGAATGTAAGTTTGTTTGTTACGCTTACACGCGAAAACTACGCAACCGATCATCATAAAAATTTGTACACATATTCTTGGAGGTATTAGAAGTAACGTATCCTAAGTATCCTACTTTTTATGAAAAAAAAATAGTATATAAAAAGCGAAGTATGTCATCTAAATTCCTATAGACCTATAGACTCTGAAACGGCTGGATCGATTTCGATGAAATTTACAGGAATTGTCCAGATTGGCACATTCCTGTGTTCGGTAGCGATCGGATCAACATTATTAGTGGTACGCGGGCGAAGCCGAGGCGGGTCACTAGTTCATTATAAAAGATATATTATTTTTGTAGGTTTGCTGAATTACTGTCCAGTTTATGAGATTATTACTTGGTGTTGTGTGTGTATGAATTTCTTAAAAGTATAGATGAAAAAGATGTAATTAAAAGTTGTTGCTTATAACAATCTAAGGAAGCTTGAATCTTATAGTGCTATATGGTGTTTAGAATGTCTAAAAATGACACTACTCTGATCTTACTTTTAAATATTCCGTACTTATTTTTTTCTCTGTACCAGACAGCAATGTTGTAGAAAACGCAAAATGACGCCTCGGTGGATGGGGAGGTTTACTGCGCCATTTCTCTGAGCCCGACTTGTTTCGACAGGAGTTCTTCGGCGGCGTCTTTAACACTCCCTCGAGGGTTCATTTATATATTCGCAACACGGAGGCGGCAATAAAACTGCGTTATTCCGGTCATTATTTAGTCATCGCCCGGCCTCTCCGCCTTCGCTAAGAAATAAAATGCAGCCGAATGACACTCGCACCCGCCGTGCACTCCGTGCAACGGAAACATTACCGCTTCCATTTTTATATGCTTTATAATGTTCAAATAAAACTGTGTATTGCGTCATGTGAAATACCACATAAAACACCTAATTCGCTATTACTGCAAAATTATTTTATAACACTGTAAAAGACCATTTAATTTTATTTTAAATTGTTTATTGTATCTATTTGTTGCCCGAAAAATTCGAGTTCAATCAAATGGTGATCTGCTGTAGTATTCGACTTTTAAAGTGTAAGTAATTTCGAGAACTGTGGGTAGGGGCACCGGTCAGGGCCTGTTGCGAGCTAGCATTTTATGAGGCGGCTCCGGGCGCCGCTGCTAAATCTCCTTATTTATCCGGGAAAACATAAACCTTGGTCTCAGCAAAAATTAATTGGCTTCCTCGCTCTTTCTTGTCGGACATTGCGTATTTGTGGTTTTTATTATTTTCGCTCGACTTTCGAGCCTGTTGTTGATAATATTATATTCCTTTATTGGGTATTTTTGCATTCATTGAATTTGGCATGTTAAATGTAAATTTAGTTTTTTTTTTTCTAATTTAAAACTTTCTTGAATTACTGTTTCCAGTACTGTAAGGTATTATTATAACTTAGGTCACGAAAATCGCATAGTTACTTCGAGATAATGTAGTTTCCTAACGTTAAAAATGGTTTCTGATTCGTCGTATATTTTCAATCGTATAGAAAATAAAACCGTACATTTCAAGATTTAAAATCTTAAGAAATTTCCAGAAGCCAACCGAAATGAGCGAAGCTATTGTAAATGAAATTGTTCATTCTTTAAACGAAACTAGCAATCGTGCTTACACGACACGCCCGGCGTTAGAAAGAGGAGAACAAAGAGCCTGCATTGAAGATCACACATGCGGCCTCATTGCCGATATTGCAAACAAAAGCATCGACGAGATTGGAGACACTCCAGAATGCACCTGTTCTCCAACGAAGCGTGCAATTTTGTTACTTCAGTAAGTGCCGTATGGCAAAACAGAATATTAATCAGTTAATCACAAAATTCGCGCAGATGTTGGTCTCTCTGGGGTTATTTTGATCACGGTACATTTTAGGATGTTGCTGTTTACCGTTAATTAAAAAGGCAAAGAGGGGTACTGTATGTAATTTCATATGGTAGAAGAGAGGAGCTGCTTGCAAGATGTTTGGAGGCTGTCAATACTTTCTAGATGAGGAGAGTAGTCATTTAAAGATTTTTTCATTAGTTCTGGTGAGAAGTGGCTTCAGGTATTGTATGCCACCTTGTTATGGTTACGTGATCATCAGTTGTTGTGGCGTGTTTATTATACTTGCATACATCACCTCGCACTTCACCAGCAGCTCTGTAATATTGTTACCTGGTGTCTATAAAGTGATTCCAGTTAGGTGGAGTTGTGTATACGGCGCGGAGCGGTGATCCATTGCGATAGCCGCGTAATCCAGGCCGGAGGCTTTGTCTCACGTCCAGCTTACTTTTACTACCGAGCCTGCATGGCGAAATAAAACAAAATTGGCGGGAATTTATGGGCCACGGGCCCCGTACGGCTAGTGGGGTGGAAAGTTTTCAATTTGAAACGAATAAGTTGTTTGTGTCGCGTAATAAGGAGGGTTTTGTGGCGGGTAATAAGGGACCACAACGGCTGTTGCGGGCTTACTTAAAACTACTTTCTTGTTTTATTACCTAAGTGCTGTGGGTGGAAGTAACTCGTCACGTAAAGGTGCACGTTTGCGAGTAAAGCTTTCGTTTTACTTACGACCAGGCGTTGTTATAGTGTTTACCTTTGTTCTTAAGTAATTGTGTATGAAAAATATTTTAAGTTATGTGATTAACTATCATGATAACACGGAAAAATGTGAATGTTTTTATTGCTTGTTTTTCTTTTATAGACAAATTATAAACAAAGTGTCAAATTCAACCATTTCCATAAGGTATGGATTTTTTTCATACACGATTACTTTTGACAACAAAAGATAACATTAGCAGTCATTAGTCGTCTACGCCACCGTTTATCTTTATTATAAATATATTTTCCCATAGGGAACCAGTGGTATATGTTCTTTCAATTTATAATGAGTAAATCAAAAGTTATATTTTTTTTAAATAGAGAAAGTAAATATTTCGAGTTAATTCCGTATGATATAGCAATACCAAGGCCATTGTTCAGCAAATAAATATTTGTAGAGCGCTGAACAGGTAAGTATATTGATATGAAACAAACATCGGAATGTTGTAACTGCGGGGCGTTCGCTACAGTGACGTTTATTACAGCATTACGCTTCTTCGGGTAGCAAATTGAATGTTAAAACACGTTACCTGGCCCTCGCTGAATAAGTTATGAGGCCGGAGCTATTGGTAATGAAACTTGAATGACCTCGTCCGCGCGCGCCGTCTGCGGGATGGAGTTTCTGTGTTTACGCAGCGCTGCCGTAGCCGCGTTTATTCTCCTACGTTAAGTGGCCACACCTTCGCAGTTAACTCACCGCTGGAATTTTAATCGTTGACCAGGCGTCACAGAAGTAAATACACTAACGCATCTATGTAATTTAAACTGCTTAGATATAGAAAGAAAAAGAAATCGAACGAGTGGCCATTAGAATAACACCACTTAGGGCCACCGTTTTCCCTGCCTCTTGTATAAGTGATACAAAACTTTAGAACTTAGTAGGCTTGAAGTAATGAACTTGTAGCTAAATGGAGCGGTAGCTCTTTGAGTTCGTGAAGTACTGCATAGCGTATTAGCCGTGTGCCACAGCATGCAAAGGCTACTGGCAGGTTCCACAATTGCCGCTTTACGCCAATGGTGAGGCTGATGAGATATCTCTATTTCTGTTCTTTGTGAGCTAGTCGTATTTTTATTTGAACTTATGCGGCAGTAATAATACCCACATATTGATATAAAACAATAATAAGCTTAATTACTAATATTGTTAGAACAGATTTCATCGATCCCGAAGAACAATGATAAAACTTTGCATCGGCTACAGCCTACAGTATTAATAGGCTTGGCCAAAAAAAGCCGACAGAAGTTAATTTCTGTAATTAACTCAGAGATTTTGTAGACTTGAAGTACGATCCCCTTTCACGTGTTTTCTTCCTTTACATTATCCACCTATTGAGCTGTTTATCGATTGCGGTAATCTCTTAAGATCAGATAATCCGGTGGCTTATTTGTCAATTTCAAAGATATTTTTCTGCAGCTTGTCCCTTGTTTTAAATACAGTCTTCCAAATTTACGTTCTGTGTACTTCGTACTACATGAATTGTAAATATTTTTAAGCGTCGCCTCACAATATATGAACGAAAGTATTGGGAGGAAAACAAAACTCCACGGAATACATTCTCTGAGGCAGCAACACTTCTGAAGTTCGTGAAGAATGCCAGTTACACAGTTAGTCTCGCTCCTGGGCTGCGAGGCGGAACTTTGTATTTTTCGATTGCCTATGTTAGTAAATTGGCAAATGTAGTTTAGTCCGCTCTTCGCAAAACCGTCGCAACGAGAACTCGATTATGTTACGTGTTCGCATTGTATGTATCACCTATTGTTTGGACACGTTTTATTTGTTAACATTTCAGTGATATAGATAGTATCTGTGTCCATAAATGAAGGAGTATAGTGGGATTTTAAATTTACCGCTATTTGACAATAGTTAAATATTGTATCAAGAACTCATCCATAACCTTAGTACAAATACGGTGTTCATACTTTTAAATTTAGAGGAAAGTTATTACTGAAGTACAATTTTTATGAATTATTGTTCATGTATTTTAATCAATTATTAGAAAAACATTAACTGCATATACCTGATAAATATATTATATTAATCAATTTATATAAACTATGAACATGAGTAAGCTGTAGTCAAAGGTAATGTACATACATTAACTTGTTCTCAGCTGTGCAGAATATTAACTTTCGTCTTAGAATACCGAGAGGGTTTCTCTAATGTCAGCAAACCATATTTGACGGAGTGCAGGAGCGTCATTTGCGACGTCTCAGTTGGTAGTTATCGAAGTAATCAGCTTCTCTGTGTATAATTACTAATCCAAGAGTGATGGGAATATTTTGTCGATACTTTCATCGGAATAAATATTTATCTTTATGAATTCCCACTGAGACAGTTTTAACAGAAACCCATTATAAAATTTACTGCTAAAAAGTACTGCTATATAAATATATAGGTACAAATGTATGATCCGTGTAAGTCCGCGTAAAGTAAGAATCTAATCTAATCTATATCGGTTATCAACAGGCTTGAGGTATTGGTTACATGTAGGCTTGACATGACACCGAGTTTATTCCTTTGTTCGCTTCAGTCGACAGTCATCCGGACGTAGCCCTATTGTTTGCTATAATTATCAATACCCTGCCACCCTCATCCAGTGGACTCCTGCAACCTCGACGAGATCACCGGTCCATCTTGTGGGAGGCCTACCTACGCTGTGTCGATCTATACGTGGCTGCCCTTCTTACAGGGTACCTATAGTGAACACAGTAGGTAAATGAACAAATGATATGGGTAGTAACGTTGTTAGTAATAGAACTTCTTAATATCATATAGATATCTTAGATCTGATTTCGAGTGAAGTGTGCGAGTTTGTATGTGTTGTTGTTTGTTAAGCGGGTAAATACAAAATACGAAAAGTGACACCTGTAATTCAATGTTCATTGTTTAAGTTATAGGGCGATAGTTTGAAAAGTCAGCAATTTAGTACATTTATTATTTGTTTTTGATTCACTTATTATAGTGATAAAAAGAAAAAAATCGTATACATAATTAAAATACCAGTTGGTGGATGAGGGCTATAATGTTCTTGAAATACGACGCCGAGAGAAAGTTGATTTCCTCATTATTTCCTCTTTATTTTTAATGTGAATCTGGAATTGTCGTTTTGGTAGGGTACACATGGTATAAATATTTTAAAAGTGATATTGTTTTTTCCACATTTTAGTATAAGATTTTATTTGAATGAAAAAAACATTATTACCAATAAATACAAATTTTACAAATGCCACCTTTCACTTTGAGGAAAAAGTAATTAGTTTTTTGTTACGAATTTTAGTAATTATCGATATTCGATTATTGCGTTAAGTACTTCACTAGTTCAATTGACGAGTGTTTGCTCGAGTTTGGGCTGCGGTACTAGTCGGGCGGAAGTGGTCGAGGGCTGGGCCCATTTTAACTGTTGCGTCGCTTGAGCTTCGATGTAGCCAACGTGGTGACCCCTCCCCGGCATGTTTTTCGGTACAATTTGATAAATGGCTTTTAGAAATTTCGGTAAACTAATTTAATTTATATTTACTTGTTTTCACGTTCTGTTGATTGAATGCGGAGTAAAGTTAGTAACATTAAACTATTACTTATAGTTAAATGTTTTCCGTATGGCAAATTAAAATTTATAGTGTTTTATATCATTTCATTATCGCACATTTCTAAGTAAAAATATTAACTAGAAACAATCGTACTACTGTAATGGTTAGGAAGTAGACACAATGAACGTTTTCCTTAATTCGTCACTACTTAAATTCATCAGGATCACCGTAGGCGACAATAATAATTCATCCTTAACACATTCTAGGGACACCAGATATATTGGAGGTAGGTCCTTCCTTCCTAGGTCTCGCGGTAATTTTTTATTACATAAAATGTATTTCTATTTGAAGTCCTCAGTAATCTGTTTTATTGGAGTATTAACTGCCGATATGAACTTCGATTTGTCGTATTAAGACAGACTCCGAGGATTTATTCGTAGATTAGCGGGGTTTGTAGAGAAATCGGGACAGTAAAAGTGATTTACATTAAACTGAGATCGCTTGGGAATATATACTTCGAATTACTAAAGCAATTCAGTGTTTAATTCGTGGGCCGGCCAAGAAAGATGGGCGGCCAGTGCCTCCCCCGCTCGCGGCGGCACCCGAGTTTAATTACAACGCAGGTTTATTCTAATTCTACTAAATTTTGCATTCCCCGCGCGACCTGCGAAAGGGTCAGTGTAAAAGAAAATGACATTTCATTATTCTATTATGGCAACGAAAGAAGAAAAGACTTACGTATAATTAGTTTTGCTCTGAAGGAAGCAGAGGTAACTATTTATTAAGCGAAAGTAATCTTAGGGCGCGGCGTGATGAACCACGTGGGGAGTATTCGGAACTTTGTCGTGTGGAATGAGAACATATATTGCGTCGCCCTTTATCCTTGCACACATGTAGAAACTTATTCGAGCATGAAATGGAAGCAGGGTAATGATTGTTGAACTTTCTGAACACAAATCAATTTAAAGTATTGAAACAGCATAAGGGGGTGTTTCCGTAGAGAGATGATTTGTTAAGGAAGTTTTAATTGCCCCACAAACACTACATTAAATCAATTTACGGATATAAAGTGTTACTAAAAGTCGGAGTCTTCTAAAAGAGAAGACGAGAATAATATTTTAAGTTAGTTGGGTTTTGTATGTATGTATAAATAATTTGTACATACATGGGCATATTGAAAGGATCTTGTAGACGTAGACCGCTCAATAAGTGATGGGCGCGAGGCGACAGGCGGCCCGGCGCGCCGACCATCGCTTACAAACGGCCGAAGTTTTCTCCTCCCGGTCGTTACGAGGCGCGAATTGCCAGCGTTACAATTACAGCGCGGCCCGGCATATTTATGCCAGCGGTAACCAAATTGCCTGATATTATTCCATCCCATTGAGTGCGAAAAGCGCAAATTAAACCGATTTTATATTGGACGATTTTCCTCGAGCGCGGGGGGAGACGCGAGATATGTACGTTGTTAGATAAGGAGCCCAGAGAGAAGGGAGATTGCGTTATGAAATAAGAAATGAATTGCAAGATCCAAAGAGTTGCCCCGCTCACAGTTTTCCGTGTTCGGATAAACATTGTAATGTTTAAATTACATAACGGGCTTGATTAAAACACTTCGGCTGGATACTTCAAGACGTCGATTCATCTCTCTAACAGCGAGGGAAATAATTAAGTTTTGATTAGTAGTAGTTTGTTGAGTTTTAATAACGAGTTTAAGATTAATACGTGACAGTTTGGTGAATGCAATCACCTTTCCATATTCCATACGAGAATTAATTTGGTGGGATGCGGTGACCGCTTAATTGTTTTAGTAAGAAATTAAAAACATAAAATGAAGACCTACATAATTATCCATGATTTTAGGACATTTCTATTTATTAGTAGCCGATTAGTAGCCAGTTTGTTGGTGAGCGGCCGCGCGGTCTTTTGCCTTGAGTGTTGCCAACCACAATGAGTTTTTACAAACTTTCGTTCCCTCTGCCCATTGTGTGACCGAAGTACGACGAAAGAATGCGTTGTTGGTACATGGTGGAGAAGCTCGTTTTAATTCGGAGCCGACTCAGATGCAGCAGTCAGTGCATTGGTGCGTTTCGCAATCCAAAGTATTCTTAGTATTCGCCACTAGCACCACATCTCGATTGAGTCAATGCTTCGTCTTTCTCCGGCTCGGATTGCCCACGTTTTCGCTCACGATAAAGACGGACCGATCATGTCGGACCGTTCGTCCTCCAAATTCTACAGTGTCCTAAGGGACGCGCTGGACAGATACCAGCGGAAGCAGATCATTTGCTCCAGATGCAACCCTGATACTGATTTTTTTGTGACTGACTTATCACTATTAGCCTGTGGAGGAGGCTTTTACAGATTCACCGAGTTTGAGGCGACAGAGCGCTGAGGGCGCTTAGCCGAATCCTCTTTGCAGTAACTAAGCTCGAGGGCTCCCTCGGGAGCCTCAGCTCGGGCCGTTACTTTATTAGTATTACAGGATTAGGAGGTCTGATAGGTCGCTTCGGCGGACGCTCCATGGAGTGACTGGGCTCAAGGGACCCCGAGACCTCGGCTTGGGCTGTCACTCAATAAGCATTTCGATTCGAGGGTGCCCGAGAGGGCCGAGGCTCGGCTCGATCGATAGCTATTGTCTGACTAAAATAACTACCACTTCGGCAAGCGTTAGCGCCGGGAGAAGAAGAAACTCCAGCAGCGCTTCTATCATTAACGGGGGAGTATGATGGTCTTCTTCGCCGGTGAGGACGGTGTGGTCGAAATTGTTTGCAAAGTTGTTTAATCTTCCCTATAGCGATAGACGTTTCGTCATCAGGGAGGTCTAGAACGTGCCTAGGTCTTCGATGGTCAAAGTGGACAACTGGAAACTTACCGAGTGCGATTGGTTTATAGGTGGCGGCACCAATAACTAAAGAATTAGGCTGATCGGCGACGGAGTCGAAATTGCGGCGTGACGCCAACTTCAGGTGTTAGGCTATGGTAGGCAGTTCTAGGTCAACGTGTAAATCGATGTTGCGCATGAACTAGGGGCCCCGGTGGCCCTGCGCCTGATACTGACCGCGATCCTCAGATATGAGGGACCGATCCTAGAGAGAGACAGTAGTGAGCTTAGTCAATGAGTATATTATGGTGATCATTGTTCATAATAGGTCGTATAAACAATAACAATATTGGATATTAATATCTGCTATCCGGTAGATTGGCTAGGACTTTTGTCACCTTTTCTGACTTTCCAGAATATACCGAAGTGTCCATAAACCCCGAAACTATTGGAATACGTAAGTATGTGCAGACATACTTTGAGACGTACATACAGAGAGGTAAATATCAATTCCTACTTCTTTTGCAACCTACTATATATCTACGCCCTGATGCACACTTTACCATCACAAATTTCTTTTCCTAGTTCCTCATACAGCCCGAGTAGAATTACTCTCTAAGAAAATTTCAAATTGTAAGTACTTAAAAATTAATTAATAAAACATTTACCTCGCATTCAAATCATGAAAAATAAAAGTATACAATGAAATACTCTTCTTCATTTTCCATTCAGCCGATAGTCGTCCCCTGCACTGCCTCTCACGTTGATCCCCACTCGATCGAAGATCGAAGTAATCGCACAAGTAACTTCAAAATGGGTCTTTAAAAATGGCAATAAGACAAATTCTATAGAATAAAGTTCGTAACGCTTCACGTAAATTAAATTAAAACGTCTTTTTTACTATCTTTTAATTTGAAAGAAAATTACACTTAAAGTATGGTTATATTCAAAGGCTGTTGAACAAGCCGCAAAACACTACTAAAATTTTACAGCTGAGTTGTCCCGCGCCCTCCATTTCAGGGAACTGCTAGAAGAAAGTGGAAAAGCAACGAAAAGATATATCTTTAAGGGGCCCAGATATTTGGGAAACTATATAGCCTAATGAAAGCAAACGAGGGCGGCCGGGCGCTAACAACTAATTGGCTATTCGGAAAACTCATTTGAACACAAAATGGATTCCGTATTTAAATTTCAGTATTCCTTGAAACAACGGCAAAAGTTAAATGCATGTAGCATTTTATATAATATAATAGATTTACTGTCGCGATGTATACAATATCATCACCAAGTCCTACGCAATTTGAAATGTAATCCGTAGTAGGGCAAACATCGCTACTTGTAAATGGCAATAGTGTCTAGGAATATAAATATTGTTACGTCTCAAATAGAAATCCAAACAAAAACAACGAAGTAACAAACTCGCTTTTACCACGTCCCAACCAAACTTAACAGTTATATCAAACCTGAAAGTGTCTTAAGTAAAAGGCTGAGCTGAAGAGAGCATTTCGCTTGGGTCTATTAATTACAGCGAAATAAATAGCTACATATAATCAATATATTTTTATTAATAATATAGTATTAATGATATCTTATATTAACGCGAATACTACACATTGAAATAAAACTGAATTACGGATTTTATCGCGTTCGGCGCTCATGGTATGTAAAGTATTCGAAACGTCGAGAATCAAGAAACGTAAAAAAAATCTGTAAAATTAGTTTTATTCTAATAAATCGTATCACTCTAAATGTTAAATAACAAATATATACAGAGAGGTGTTTTATGGTTACCCGGTTAGAACATTACAACAGAGTTTTCTTTATATCCCTGTGCTTTACTTTGTCGGCTACTCTTGGCCCGCAAACAAATGATAAGGTACGATAAAGAACTATGTTCAAAAGTTAATGAATTTACATTTTGAACATTGCATTAAATATCAATATACATAATATGTTAAAGAAAAAGCAAAATACAAAAATTCACTTAATAAAAATATACAGTACAACTTTGTTCTTTAATTACGGACATGGAAAGGACAACGAATTAGCCGATATATGTATTCCTGTTATAACAGAATCAATTAAATTTTCAAACGCAAACTTTTGTTTTTATTGGAGTTATTTTCGATATAATTATTATTCAGTTGCACTTAGGAGGGTAGAGTCGGGGTGCTTCAGGGAACGTCTGGCGCGGCTAATGACGACTGCGCTCGGAATACTGAACGACCAAAGGCGGTAGTCGAGAATATACTCGTTGCGTGGACTGTAAACACTCCTGTACCAAATAACTAACCGCATAGTGTTATCAGTACTAATAATAAAACACCATAAATCATCCGATTTACTCTCCCCGTTAGGGTACATTTTGTTTTGTTTAAGTAGGTTCCTTACGCGCCTGTTCGGCCGGCGCGACATATTGTCTAAGAACTCCGTCGACGCCTCTCCAATAAATAAACGGGTCACATATTGAAAGGGGAGGAGAGGGAATACAATTGTAACTTTCGTGCCCCCGGCTTACGTGAAGGCAAAAGTTTAAAAAATACAAGTTCTCTTGCCGGGGGCCGGGAGCCGGGGCGCGGACACGCATCGGCGCCTGCTCCACGTACACGCGACGAGACCCGGTGGGAAGATCGGCAAATGCTTTTCAAAAACAATTTTTATCTAATTTTTCAAGTTTTTAAATACTCTCCTAATGCTATTTCATGCGAGCCGGATACGGAGAACGAGCTTAGCTAAGGTATATAAGGTGGGGGCTGAGACAACCGAAAAGCTACAACCAAGCATTCTACCGCATACATTTAATTTTAGAACATTCTAAATTATTATTCTAGAGATAATTGTATAATGTTTAACTCATTTTTTAACAAAAAAGTACTCGATAAGTACTATAATTATCAACATTGGTATGCATCAGACATTCCCTTAGAGCATTCATTATACCGTATTTCAGAATAAAAATGAGAATCCATTAATTTTCTGTAGAGACCATAACAAGAGGGTATTATTCCGGAAGGTTCTTTTAGCGGAGCAGAATTTAATGTATTTCAAAGTCACTTTTTGAATTAGTGCGGCACTTATAAGCGTAATACGTGAAAAGATTACGGATATTATCAATCCGAGACACTTGAAAGCGATAGCCGCTAAGTGATCGATGAGAAGAAAGTGCTAATACCCACCCCCTCGACTGGCCAAAGTCGCGAGCGGTGAGTTCGTTCGCAGTCGCGGAGAGACACAACAAGCAATTAGTATGCGGAGAGGTCGCGCAACATTTTTTCACATTATGCTAAGTCCCAAAGAAAAAGTATTCAAAGTCTAGAGGGTGGAACGACGCGCTCGGCGGATTCCAATAATTCATTAAAGAGAAAGTCGTGACGAATTAAAGTTAATGATTTGACGAATGACATTGGTTCATCTGGACAGTTTTAACAAATCGAGCGCGAGGCAATACTTCACGGGATTTGGTACATTTTTTACGCCGCGACATTCAATAAGTTTCTGTGGAGATGCATCACTGTTTGTCTGCGTTCTAAATTAAGCTCGTACCGGGAAAATGTAAATATCTACCGTAATAGGTATGTAGGTACATCATACTTGGTTCAATTTGGCTTTAATGCTGTTGATCCCGTGTTGGGATTTGCGACGACATTGTCGCGGGATGATTTGATGAGAATTCGGGCGAGGCGAGGCGAGGCGAGACGAGGCGACGCGACACACAAGTCCCGCTTCTAGTTTCCCGTCACGCGCGCTCGGCTCAAATAAGGCTTACGCCCTGCTGTCGCCTCGCTAACGCCGCCCTCCGTGTCTAAAGTGAACTGTGGAATACCTAATGCATCTACATGCTGCTAATGTATTCTTTTGGCGGGGTATCTCCACCATGATAATATTTATGTATGAAAAATTGATACAGTATTAATGTTTTGTTTTGCGTTATTCTTTCGTTGTAATAATAGCTTAATATTCTTTATTAATAGTCTATTAACATTTTAAACCGTATAACTGCAGGCTAATACAGAATATGAATGGGAAACATAATAGATTCTGAATCGACTTTTCATCATGACAAGTTTCCATCGCTGTCTAAAAGGCTGATGAACTGGTATTACTTTATCGTTGTTATCATATTGTCTAACTGCTATTGCCCAGCTGATCCTGATCCCTCAAACGGCTTTCTTCGGTTAGGAAATAATAATGAAAACTAAGAGTATAAGTACAGTAAACACTTTACATAAACATTCATACTAACGTGCAGCCAATTTATTCCGACGTGCTCGGACCCGCGGGAGGAGATGTAAGCCAACAATACTTCATCCTACATAACGTCATCCTTCCATCATAAAGTCGAACCGAGTTTCAAGTACCGAAAGCGGATCCCTTACAACTTGGTACAATAACATGAATATACCCCAATTATATATACATAACAATAGTAAAACATATACAGTCTTAATTACACAGCTTTGTAACTGGAAGAATTATTGAATTCGTTTCAATGGTTATATTTATAGAACACTAATTTTGAACAAACAAACCTTTTCGTTTGATATTAGTAAAGATTTGGTATTTTAAAATGACTGACTATGATATATAAAAATATTCAAACATCTTATTTGTATTGTATTATCTGGCAGAAATAAATATTTACTATTCAAACGCTCCCAATCCCGAAAAGTTGTTTGGGCACGCAGTGCTTAACAACTTTTCGGTTTTCATGATATGGATTTATCATGTTTCGAAAGATTTAGGGTTAATTTTTTTCTCACCCTCGTAAAACACAATACAAACTATATTATTCTACATACATTATTATTACAGCTTTATAAAAAACCTCAAAGTCGAAGATTTAACATTATGGTAGTTTTAGCATAAATGTATGAATGTATTCTTTTTGTTACTACAAACTTTACATTTACAATTTACTTATACTATAAGTAACAATAAAATAAATCGAAAACTTAGTAAATTATGGATTTGTTATATTTTCGTCTGATTTCAAAAGTAAATCTTTTATATTTCCAAGAGAATCAGGTCATACACAATCATGTGTAGGTGGCAACGTTAATGTACATTGTACCACAATGATTTGGGTTGGAATGGGAGTTATTGTGAAGGACGCAGTTATAAAAAAGCAAGGTACGAAAAACTCACAATGTATTCTATACATATAACAGTGGTAGAGTCCGCAACAACAACATCTGTTGCACAAATAGCTGTACAGTTAAATAGGTTGAAATTTGAGTTAACCGTATGTCTTATGATCTAACTATATGATCATTAAAATGATGATGATTGAAAAGCTCAAAACAGCACAGCTTGGGAAATTTTGCAAGGCTTTCCCTGGTATTGATAACAGATAACACCTATATTTGGTAACGCAGTATTTACACGTATTATAAGCAATTTTAGAAATTATATATGCATTCTTATGATTCGTTAGGTTAGGTTAAGGTTATAATTCCTCCACGGACCTGCTGGGTCGCCTCAGTGGGCGGAGAGGTGAACTCCGACGTGGCGCGTCCCCGGGTGGTGGATAGGGGAATGCTCCAGCCTGGTGCGAGCTGGAGTAGGGTGAAAGCCCCGCGAACCAAAAACCAAGAGGAGCCCGTGACCTTGGTTGCGGGTGGGCCCACTTGTGGGCTCGCAGGAGTTTGCCGGCTCTTGGTTAAGGGCTGGGCCCAGGAGGTCAATCGGGGCGGACTCTTTGGGTCCGCCCTTTGTAGCGAACTGCGGGGATTATGGGGTCCCCACACTAGTGGTGGTTGAGGCGCGGAGGAGGAGGAATGGTGGTATTTCGGTGCACCACTCTCCCTATCCTCCGCGACTCAGTGGAGTCGTACCGCGGCTGCGACGGCAGTGGGGCTGTGGGGGAAGGGGGGAAGGGGAACCCCTTGCGGCCGTATTGCACGCGTAATCCCGGCGGCGACGATGGGACCGCGGGCCTCTGTCTTTTGCAAGACTGAGGCCACGAGGAGTGAACCTCTTTAAAAAACTCAAGGCGGCACCAGCAGGGGTGGGCGGGGATTCCCGAACCAGCATTGCACTGGTGTCGTCTCCTCAGGAGGAGCTGGAAACGGCTGGCGCTGGCGGTGAAGCGGAGGTTGTGCGAAAGCGTTAAAAAAAGCTTATAATTCCCGATTAGGGGTGGGCAGACTCTATACAGTATGGACTACGGTCAAAGTTTAAACAATTATTTGTGCGATTGTTGAGCTATGTTACGGTCATACTGTGTCAACCTCATGTTATATTTCATCTGTGTAACAAGATAGTAAAATGCAAAAAGTAAATGCCCTTCTATTCAAAAACATATGTTAAACTTATTATATCTACACGAATTTCGTATTTCTATCGAATCGGCAACTCAATTTAGGTCTAAATTTATTTACTACGAAAAAAATAGAAGATAACGTTTCTATCCGCTAATCGTGCGACGTCTCAACTTTGTCGTACATATCGGCGGTGTGTTCATAAGCTGGGGACGCCTGGGCCGCGCGCTGCCCGAATCCTAAACAAGTAGCGCCCGAACAAATTGACGACAATATCTGCTGGCAGGCGCCTGTCACCCTCGCGGCGGTTATTACTGCTACGGCAGACGAGCGTTTCAAACGCTTCTTTTGATATTTTTTTAGTTAAGTGTTATTAAACTGTTGTGCCTTTTTAAAATTGTTGATATAAACAAACCGAATAGACATTGGTAATGTTCGGCTTTCGTCGGGTTTAGTAGTGCAAAATGTTACAAAACAATGATCGCCGTTAAGGTGACGCAATTTTAACTTCTATACCAGTGTACTAAAATTGTCCGAAAATTCACTTAATTTACAAAATCCCTCCCCAGATAAATAACCACTAACAACGTAAATTAATTAGTTACCTTCATCGAAGTCTTATTTAATTTGGTAACTTGGATTCATTAACAAATTAACGAGAGATTACACGATCTTGGAAAATTTCATGCGATAATTGCATTAATTCGTTACTTGCATCTCACGGGAAAATATCTGTGGGCGATAAGATTTGTATTTTGAAGCAAATTTGTGAGATTGGGCAGACGTTGAGTAGCGTCAAAATTGAAATGAAATGCTAAAAAGACCTACCAATTAATTAGTGGACATATGTATGTCTTTGGTATATTTGTTCTTGAAGTTTTTGTTTAGAACTGTTGCTTTGGCAGATTTCGTTCACTTCTCGTCTCCTTGTAAGTTCTGTCAGTCATATTTTCTGGGTATTTATTTTTTGTCGCGAAATGTTTATATTATTGTTTATCGTATCAAATAAATAAATCAAAGATCAAAAAAATCTACTACATAAAACGCTAATCTGCACGTACCTTAACAGATGTATACGCACACGAATGACTGTTCTTTTTAATTGGCCGCGTCGTTAGCACCTTGGCCACATGAGGCACGTGCCGGCTTATGTGTCAACTTGATTGCTCAAAGTACGGGTGTCATATTTTTATTTGTTGATGGCGGCGGCAAATCTCCGTACCCTAGCCTAATTACCTGCCGCGTAGGAGGACGCGTGTGATACTTTATTGCGTTTTCAATACGTCATTTTATTATCACTGAGCTTATTGAGGGGAGCAACATACTCTTAAGATGCCGCGTAAAAAAACTACATTTGATGTGTCTTAACGAAATTGTTGGTTCATCGAATTTTACATTATTTGTAACCATTCTTTTATAAATGCTGTCTGATGACGGTAATGAATTATAAAACCCTTATTTACTAATAAGCAGGTACTGATTATACATCTGAACTCTAAAACAATATAATAAACTCTTACGCATGTTTTGTCTTGTCATAAAATTTAAATGAAAGACTTTGTGAAATATTACTCTAATTCAAACTGCATAGCTAATTTTAACCATCAAGGTAATTTATTTATTACATAAATTATACATAACAAAAATGTATACGTATATGGTGTTTTTGATGTAATTTGCAAATATTTACTTTACTTTAACGATATCTGATTCCGGACGGCGAGTATTAGTATCTCACTAATTATAAAAGCTGGGCTGTATATCTACAAGATATAAATATGCGCATGGAAGTAGACGGGGATTAGTAATCGGTTTCCACATTTATCGAGCTTATTAGGTTTCTATCGGCATACATGGGAAACTATTTGTCAAAGCACGAATTCTTCGTCAGGAAACCGAAACCAATACCAGCGAAGTATATCAGCTGGGTACTCTTGTCTGACTGGAACGGAACGGAATAGTCTGTGGCAATAACCAGTAAGATCCCAAAATATGGTGAGCTGGTGGCCCTAAACTATTGTTGAATGTTATTATTTATGTCAGTTAAAATATCCTTTTATTGAGCAATAACACATAAATGGATGAATTACTTGATTAACTTAGTCTAACTTAAGTGTGATTAAATGTGAACGAACACGAATTAAAGAGTATCTCAGTGTCTCAATACAGCCTATATATCTATTATACAAGAATATTTTTTAGGTACCTAATCATATTTATGGAATAGTATTGAAATAAGAAAATCATTATTTCTGCTATCTTTGGAACATGTTTCGGCGGTCCGTGATTGATTCTACTGTAATTTCCATACGCGTGCTCTACTCATATTAGCTACGTTACAGTCGCACTAGTATATTGTGACCCACTCTGTCCCCCTTTAACTTATTTCAGCAAAGACTTTTAAGCGGTCGATCCTTTACCCCGCGGAGTTCAAGTTGATTTGGACGGGGTGTCTAGGACTACCTACACAACAATGCCGCGAGGCGACCTCGTGGCGCCTGCCGAGTCACGCACATATATTTTTCAAAGCCTAAAAGTCTATTGCTATTTCATTTATACGGAGTAAGTGGTTAGGAATAAAACTTTTGGTGCTACACTTTATAGTTTAAGTAAAATATTACTCTCTGTTTCTGTTTTGCTTTTATGTTATTTTATGTATGCAGTACAATCGTGGCCTAAGAAATAGTTTTTTAGGTCCTGCATATTTTAATTAGTTTTTCTTGTAACATTAGAAGCTCAGCAAGGGGCAAAGAGAAATATCAAGGAAACAATTTTGATAGGAATTCAATAACTGTAGTTGTTAAAGGTACGGTAAATACATACACACATAGCCCGACGATAATATTTTACTTTTTCTATTAAGGATAGAACATTTAAGTACTTGTAATGGTGTCTAATATTTTATTTTTCTTTTTAACTCTCATTTCCCTGCAAGAAATTGACAGTAAAATAATTTACAAACAAGTTATAAATGAGCAGCTTAATCAAAATTTAAGAAAGGCATCATAAAACTTTCTTAATGAGAATAGTATTTTTAGGAAGGATTTGTGTTTAAAAAATTTTTTTTTGTATTCTTCTCATAACGGATTCAGGTGAGAAGCTCATAGTGTCAACGATTTTGGTGAATGATATTGCTATGATTAGATTTTTTCTGCATAATACCGGTTTATCTTGAAGAAGTATTAACTGCTCTAGAACTATGAAAATTACGAATAGTATGTTCGTTTTAGGAAGTCAGAGAAATGCATATTGAAAATCATTGGCTGACTTACTGAGAAAACTTACTTTTATATATATTTATAAAGGTTAGATATTAAGCTTCCTCTGTCCTTTTGCTTATCTCCCTCCCCCACAAAAAGGATGGAAATGTATCTACAACTCTTCTGAGTGTGCACAGCACTGACTACTTCCCTACATTTAACATAAAAGTAGATTCACGATTATGTTACTTTGTAATAAATATAGGAGCAATGGTCAGTTTCAAGACTGCGCAGGCATATTTCACACAAGGTAGCGACAATAACTGTAAATTAGGAAAATTTCCGCTCGGATGTTCCTGTATCGTTCAGAATTTATAGAATGAATTGCTATGAAACTTTCCTCAATTATAATTTATTGCCTTGGTTGGAATTCTATCTTCGAACGAAATCATTTAAAATGTATATTTTTAAACACTTATGTACTTCGATTACATTTTAATAATAAATCGCTTATGTGGTTTCGTATTTATTAATTAAACTATTATTTTATTTTTTCAGATCAACAAATATATATTTATACTTCGATTACACGGTAGCGTAGACGACGTAGACGTGGACGTGGACTTAGCTTTAACTAGGTCGCCGGTCCGAATCGATATATGCGCCAAATTATAATCAGCCTATAACAATCTACTCTCTCTACATTATTTTATTATTTGTATTGCTACGTATCATATTATAGTCAATAAAAATAAACGGAAAGTTATTTAACACTCTGTTACAGAATATATCACTCAAATACTCAACTATCGGGATATTAGAAATTTGCTACAGAAATTGATGAACATCTAAATTGTTAAAAGATATACTCATGTTGTGGAAAAATATACATATATAGCTTCCGCAGACAACAAGGATATTTTTTATGTAAACTCATTTAAGCACGACTGTAATGTTTCCCTTATGGTAATACGAGGCCATATTGAACACACATAAAACCAGATAATAAAATACACATCACAAAATACAAAATCACTTACGTTTCAGGGCGAAGCCAGCATGCGGTGTCCTAGCTTGCCAATAAAAATGTAAATGCCACCGATAAAATTTTGCTTTTGAAGTAGTCGCGGTGTGACGCGCTTTGATGTTGTCTGCCGGTTATAATCCGCGAGGATTGTGTCGGCCCTCTGCGCCGATTGATATTGTCACAAGCACACGACCATGAATTTCTATTCCCTGAAGAAAATCTCGATCGTAAATCCCGATGAAGTGGACATACCTGACATAAACTCAAAATCAGCGCCAGCAAAATATAAAATATGTATTATATCATCATACTGTGTATTCTACTCTAAGACATGGCACTTATGTCAGATTTTATCTTAATCTGGATTTAGTTATTCATATGAAGTTAATCCACATGCCACTGAGCGCCGTCATATCGACGCAGGACTTAATGCATTACAATATTTTCTAAAGTCGACATTTGAAAGTTAAGATATTAATGAAAAAAAAGCAAAAGCACGTAAGGCCATTTTTACGATAGTATTTAAGAACCGATAA
This sequence comes from Papilio elwesi, assembly GCA_029849275.1. Taxonomy (NCBI): domain Eukaryota; kingdom Metazoa; phylum Arthropoda; class Insecta; order Lepidoptera; family Papilionidae; genus Papilio; species Papilio elwesi. Next base: position 5,399,672 of record CM056687.1, on the reverse strand, counting down.
ATGATCTTTATTTAAATTGCACCGAATTATAGCAGCGTTGATTGTTTTACTTAGAAAATTAATTACTAGGCTCTAAGGTGGCCAACGGCCAATCACCTTTGTGGTTGCTTTAAGGTAAAATCAACGTAAGGGCTGAGCTACCTACTTTAATGACAAAATATAGACAATTACTTATATTTTGTCATTAAAGTAGGTATTGCATGAAGGTTTAAATAAATTGCTTCTTCTAAGTAAGGAGCAATAAAATTGATATCCTCTGGAAGTATTAAAATTATAACGAAATTAGAAGACAATTGTCAAGGAATTTACAAATCTTATTACGATTAATAATAACTTTTATTAAAATTTTTGAATAAAAACATGAAGTTAATCTACGAAAACGGCATACTATATGAAGACAGCCTCAGTCCCTTTTTTATAATGGATAAACTAACGGTCGACCATAATCCCACCTGTCGAAAAAAACACAGAAAGAGAGAAAGAAAGAAAACTTTGAATCGCTTCGCTCGAACGTGAGGTGTCCACCAAAAGGAAGGAAATCAATAGTTCCATAATTAAGGACAATCGCGAATGTTGCGGCTAGCGGTCGGTATTCTTTGGACGTTCATTCCTTATTTAGTTATTTTATATTTCTTTCAAAAGAATTTATGTGTTGTGCACAAATGCTGTTCCACTATTAGTTGCCATACAATAAGAAAAATAAATCCTAATAGTGTTTATAAGCGCATCAGTATTACCAATAAATAACAAGTTCCGTACGGCATCAACATAGTCATAGAATAATATACCCGGTTACTCGAGGGTGGAACAATTTCAATATGTATAATGTGATGCAGGTTGATTCTTTGAGCCCGGGTCGGACATGGGCATTTGAATAAACCGATATCGCGGAAGCCGAGCAAAATATTGTCCGCCAGAGGTCGCTGTGTTTAGTCGGTCGCCGGAAAATATGTATGTTTTGCTTCACAGCAGCGCACCCTTATTAGATTCGGGATAAAGAAAGAGAGATGTGTCCACTTTACATTTTATTACCGTGTCTTCTATTGTCTCTATAGAGAATAATTATGATGTCATACGAAATGTGTATGTTACTTTGTATAGAAGGCAAAAGAAATTTAATATTTAGTAAATTAGATTTTTTTATCGACGATGGTGGCAAACGAGCAGGTCGTTCACCTTGACGTTAAGCCGACAACCATACCCATGCTGTACGTATCCATGAACATCCAATAACATTTGGAGATGTTTTGTGCAATTTTTATAAAGGAGGTGGTCAAGAAATACGAAAGGAGGCTCTTATCATTGAGAGGGGAATAGGTTGACGGTAAAGACAGGGGTAAAGTTTTGTTTCGCGCCGATTTTCCGTGCAGTCATGATGCTTCCCTAGTAAAGCAGGCTCATTCATGCAACGGTTGTATATACATGACAAGTTATGATTTACTACTTTAATGAGTTGTGGGCGCGTACCAATCTATTTTATCTTAGACTTCAACTGAAATATTAAAAGCAGTACGCAATATGATTCTCAAGTTGTATAGGTGACGAGGGATCTAAATGTATAAGTTACATTTATAAAATATTTAAGTTTAGGAAGTGTACACATATACTTATAATCACGGTGTTAGTAGAAAGGTGTGTATTTATAATTGTAATAATATAAATTTATATATCTTTAGATATAACTAGTGACCCGCCGCGTCTTCGCCCGGTACCACTAATTATGTTGATCCGATAGTTACCAAACAAAGGAATGTGCCAATCTGGACAATCCCTGTAAATTTCATCGAAACCAGTCCAGCCATTTTGGAGTCTATAGGTCTATAGGGATATATATACATATACATGCATCTTTTATATATATTTTTTATTTTTTCATTAAAAGTATCCTATGTTACTTCTAATACCTCCAAGAATATGTGTGCAAAGTTTCACGATGATCGGTTGAGTAGTTTTTGCGTGAAGGCGTAACAAACAAACTTACATTCACATGTATAATATTAGTATGGATGCATAAATTGCAGTATATAAGGAACAATGGGACTGACGTGTCATTTAAGACAAAAGTCCCCAATAAAAAAAGAAAAAACAAACTTTTATGAGTATACTTAAGAAGTAATGTACTCTACAATTTGTAAATATTACATTAAAATGTACTCCAGTGGCTCTCACACCGCATCGAGTACACATTACATTTGGTCAATATTTAATAAGTTCATGGTAAAACATATTCAAAGAGAAAAAAATATTTATTCTGAGTTGTACCGAACTTGGCCTAATAAAAATCCTTCTCCACTGATGTAGAAGCCACAATAAAATTGCAATGTAATATTTTTAGGATCTCTCGTATAATGTTAATATAATGTATGAGTATATATTTCATGGTGGACTGGAACGGAATTGGATTTATTTGAATTTTAATAATCATGAGATGTTGTGTTTACTTAGATCAGCATATTTGACACTCTATATATTTTGACACGATTAGAGTTGGCGCCGAATCGTGCTCTGCGGGCGTCGTAATCTGTGATTACACGGCGGACTCAGCAGTGATCCATCGGGCCTGATGAGCCGCGTTGCTGTCATTACACGCAGCACTCGCACTTACACTAACGCGTCGCCTGATGGAAGATAAACATTTGACGTGAGGACGGGGTGTATCCGTATTCCCGTCACACGGGCCGGGTTAATTCAATAGCTGATTGGATTTTAGGGCACGATCATCTGAAGGGCTATTTATAGGACGCGCCGCCGTCGACGCGACAAAAGCTTTGTACGTTGAAGCCATGTTTTGTTGATAAAATGTAACAAGACGAAACATTTATAGAGATGAAATATTTTCTCAAGACACATTTTACTATCATAAATATTTTGTAGGTGTCGAAGAGTACCATCAATATATTTATTATTTAATTTTAAATAGCTTTGGGTTTTGTTTATTTATTTTTATTTCATCAACAAAAAATACAAATAATTTTTTTTTTCCGGATAATTATCATCATTTAATATTTGGTTATGTGTTTTACTTTTTTTTGTATAAGAGAAGGTGGAAAATGGCGGTGATCAACGACGCCCATGGACACCATGGAATCGCACTGTTGAGGAATGCCAGCCAACCAGGTGGTGTTACCATCCACACCACCTGGATGGCTTGGCGGTCTGTCGTGTAGTCCGATGACGAAACTCGGCGGCAGGAATCGTTCCAAACAGAAATATTTTTCCTTCAGCAGAATTACTTGACACAAACACTTTTTACAAAAAAATAAATAAACTTGAAAGCTTCCCGACCAGGACGCTTCTTCTATAGCTTTAACGATTAAGTGACGAACATTCCTCTCTTTTTTCTCATTATTTCAATTACGCTATGCGTTTTACCATTTGTTATGTGTGAATATTGGTGTCACTGACTTTCTTCACACTTTGGAACGACTATGACGGGTGATTTGTGGCTGGGCAAACGAGCAACGGGTCGCCTAAAGCTAAGTAATCTCCGCCGCCCATGAACATCCGCAACACCAGAGTTCAGACACAAGTTTATTCCGGTACGCATTGACGCAATAAATATTATCGTGGGCCCGTGTACAAGGCATCACCGGTGCTGTCGTCTGCATAGCAATGAACGCTAATACTTTGCAATATGTCAGTTACATACTGAAGAAAGAAGGTGGGAGACTGTGGCACAGCACTGTGGTACACTATCATTCATGGGTTTGGAGTCCTAGCATGCATTGTCGTCTACGACCTTGAGGCAACGAGCCTCGAGGAAGTAGGTAATCCAGTCACATAATTTCTCGGGAAGCTACGAAATAAGCCCTTTATGCCAAACCAGACTGAAGATTTTTGCCACGTCCAAACTAACTATCAGGGCTTCCCCTTTGTTCTTTATTGCCTCCGTCCATCGGTGAGTTAGGTATGCCAAAAGATCACCAGCTGAGTGACGTAAACGGAAACCGGACTGACGGTCGCTAATCAACTGATGCTACTCTAGAAACCGCTTGAGTTGGCATTTGGTAGATTCCATTATCTTGGGGTAAAAAGAAGTTATGGCAATAGGCCTGTACTTGGACGGATCTGAGCGGTCGCCTTGCTATGAGATAGGGTGGATTAAGGCAGTCTTCTAGAATTTGAGGACAACGCCTAAGGTACGCTTAGTGCCGGAAGAGACGTATTAACACCGTTGCCACTTTAAGATCACGTGTCCTAAGCACAACTGGAGGAATTCCGTCGGGCTCCCTTGACTTGTGGATTTGGACTTATCTGACGATCTCGGGAAACTAGATTTCCGACGTAGATGCCTCACCGCACGGGAATTTTGGCGGTGAGTTACCTTTGTCACCCAGAGTCGAGCTCGAGCAAAGCTAGTATTTACATCCCTTGCCCATGCTCGGTAACATTCCCGCTCGTAAGGTGTGCTAACTTGTAGGAATGACCGAACCGTCGCCGGGATCTACCGCCTATTATCACAACAGACGAGTTCCATACTCAAATTTATACTAAAAAATATACAATATAAGAATATTGTATAGAGTAAAATTTATACTATATAAAAAGGATACTTCTATCGAGTTTCTATTGTACCTTAGTGGTAATTTTAACTTCATAGTTTTAGTTTTAGCCAAGAATTTTACGGAAAAATACAATATAACTAAGTTTACGAAAAGTCCTTGTTGAAAAGTTGTCATACCAAGGTATGCAACCAGAAATGACAAGGAACCTGTGCGGCATCAATTAAATTTAAAGTTACGTAGCTCACGGTTGCACGCAATAGTTGTAAAAACTTTTCCGCATATTTAAAAAACAGGGTTTGGTTGTCTGAACGCGATGAGTTGAATAACTTCTAAGCGGATTTTCAAATGGTTTTCACTAATATACGATGTGATTCATGATGAAGTTGAGATACGTTATTCAGTAAGGTTTAATGTAAAATGTCTGAAATATAACAATCATTGTCAGAGAAGACATAAATGCATTATAACGTAAAAAAACAGGCATCATAAGGAATACCGACGGAAGTAAAAACTCAAAAGGAGGGCGCGACAACAGTTCAAAAATAAATACATCATAAACTAATATAAGCTTGTTTCTTAACAATAGAAATCAAAAAGAATGCTTACTTTTTGGTCGAAACTGTTCCAAATTCGGATAAGCATATTGCAGACACGTGTTGCTGACGCATGTTCAGCATCTGGTGCACGGGAACCTATAAGATTTTTCCAAACCAAATATACGCTAACTTACTAACGCGGCTAAGGCAGAATTCCTTCCAAAAATGCACAAATTAAAATATAAAACATCAACATCAAAATTATATTTTTTTTTCATATTGCAAACAATTTAATTTTGTTTATCAGTATAGAGCTACATTTCACCCGGTGTAGTAAGTAAAAAAATTGTAAAGTAACATCGCACATGTTCAAGGCAATTAACAGTAACAATAAAAGACGGCTGTTTACGAACTCGTAAGCTGCGGCACCAAAAAAAAATAAGTTTTAAAAATTTCCAACTGATATTGTATACATACTGTTTTTAGAATTCGCATTTTTAATACCAACACCACTTCCACCAATCCTACCAAAAATAGTCTAATGCGCTTAACAAAGTTTTTAGTTCAATAAGCATGTTGCTGATGCTGTCGCTGACGAATGAGGATCTCGCAAACCCTTAAGATTTCCCCCTTAAAAATATCGTCTAACGCGCGTCTCACAATTTCGAGGGTTTGTGACTTTTTGCGCGGAACCCTAATTATTTTGCTCCAATTAAATTAGCCTATTTGAGTCCTTACAATATAACCTATCTTCCAGTACAAGTCCCATCCAAATCAGTTCAATCGTTTCGGGGATTACCCGGAAATACTGGACAGACTCAGAAAGAGAGACAGAAAAAAAATGTTACTTTGTTATAAGTACTGTATATAAACCATGTGTATTAAGTATGGCAATTTTATTTTGATGCTACATACAGACACTTCCAATTTTATTTATTTATTTATAGATAATTTTATTTAACAAAATACATAAGATGCTCGCTGAGAGCGCCTTGAAGTGGCCAGTACCTGAGAAATAAATTCTTACTTCTTAATCAAAACGAATTTTAAGTCGGGGATTTTTGAAATTATTCCTTAAAATTTTTAATTTTCTTTCTATTCTAAATTAAATGTCGTTACGTAAGGTATATCAGTATATATCTGCCGATTTTTATAGACATATACATCTGTGAAAAACATAATCAAATATATCCTACACTTTTCCGGGATAGAAAGTAGCCTATGTGCTATTCCTGACTATAATCCATGCTTGTGCCAAATTTCATCCAAATCCGCTCAGTCATTTCGGCGAGAAAGAGTAACAAACATCCTTCCATCCGAGCTTTCGCATTTATAATATTATTAGGATTAATCAATAAGGTTATTCTATTTATTTAAACCAAACAAAGTCGTCACGTAAGAGGTAACTTAGTAAAAAAATGTTAAATACATTTTTCAATTTTGGTGTACCTTCTTCTAGCTGTAGGGATGACCTTCTGTTGTACAAATGTGCGGCCTGTTTTACGACTGCCCTCGCCACCTTCGAAGAGGTAAATTTTGAGGGTCTATCTATTCAATTTTGTGACTTATTGTACCATTGACTTTTATTATACCATTACTAAAATAATGCTAAATTTCAAAACGTAATATGATATCCATGCTTTGAAATTATCATTTTGAATATTTCTTAATTCTTATATTTTTAAGGTGCGGTGTGCCAGGATCGCTCCTAATGAAACTTATATATATCAAATAAACTGAAAGATGGTAAACTCCTCCTTGACTAGAAATGTCAAATATACTTGTAATATACATAATATAAGGCGGCAAATTATAAATAGAGATTAAAATAATTTAAACTTTCATGAGACATTTTTAATAGACCAACTTAAAAACGTCGTAACTCACCTGTGGTACGATGTAAGTACCGACTAGTTTGTCAGTGTGTGTCAGTGCAAGACAGGCACCGACCGCGAACCGATTCCAGTCCCACTCGCCCTGAGGAAGAGCTCCGGCTCGTAACTAGTCGGAATATACAACGGACCACACTTTAATTAGAGTGAAGCCCTTATTTAATTAGAGTATATATAAAAGTACATAGAAAATACTATTTATAATGAAGAGAACGTCATAAACGTCAAAATTCTTCGAGCCTTACACGTCCTACCCATAAAAGGCACACACATCGCAATAATTAAATTTCTTTTTCATAAAAGAAAATAACGCGTATTTTAGCGGCTGTTACACATCACCGTAAGCGGGGTCGGGGCCTCCAGATAGCTGTTCAGATATAAAAAAATCCCTAATCTAGTAAACAGGGCTAAATGACTCACTTCAATGCAGGGGCGCCACGTATTCGGGGAAATTTTGGGGGACTTAATCTTTGCGGAGTAAAGTAAAAGGAGACATGACCCAGGTGGCAGCCACCAGCGCGCCCATAAACTAACCGACCCTTTATTATTCCGTCGCACTTAGTACGTCTGGCGTTCCGTTGGTAATTACAAAGAGCTTATATTATGACTAATTTTGTATAAAAATCTCCATTTTAAAATTGTATATTTTGTCAAGACGAGTTGCTTTAAGAACGGTAACCCCCGTTATGTAGCGCGTAGAGAACTTAAATTCGGTAATCAATATTGTTTTTAAGATTACAGATATCTCTAAAAATAAATAAGTATAAGTTGACCCTCTATGTAAAGGCCTCTAATTCAAGTTCAACTATATATTACGACAACGATGCCACCAGAACTCGGTTAGTACAGCTATTTCTATGATTATCAATCAATGTATCTAATGGAACAACCATAAATTAAACAGCTAAAGGTAGATAGAAGCTAACAAGTGGTGCAATAAATTTCTCAGTTTACATTTACAGCATCACCGGAACGGTTTTTCATGTTTTAAGCACAACATTAAAGCCAGTGGGCCGCACAGTCCGGGGTAGAGGCTACGTGCGGCGTAATCGCCGACCGTGGACCTCGGCGGAACACGGAAAACCGTTCAGACGACCACCCCTGTGCCTCACCCCGCGCCCCGCCTCGTACCGTGCGTTCGCTTATCCACCACTTTTACGATGGATCTTCGTTTACCCGCATCAAGAAGTAATTTTAGTGTTTCTTTGCCGATTCAATGATAGCACTCGGCCTGATTGGTTAAGCCCCTCTTTGATTTAATTTCGGGTTAAGTTACCCTGCGGTCGGGCCCGTGGGATTTCAATACGTTACCGCCGGCTCTACGGACGATTGTATCGCTTTCTGCTACGATAACTTACCGACTCGACTAAAGGGTGTCTATAGGATTCCTATTTAATGACCAAGTCGCTCTTAAATGAAGAAAATGAAAATTAATTATGAAATTATATATTTTGCATTTGGCTAGAGCGTTCAAGATCAAATTATCAGAATTCACCGAATCATTACTTTTTACCTTGCTAAAATCTACCTTAAAACGTGGTCAAGCCCGCCCCCTAAATCCCAATCCTGGATCCTCACTGATGCGGTACCAAATTCCTTTTTTACCTATCTCCATCTAGTCTCATTTGAAATAAATAAACTATCTCTTAACAATTAAGTCCCTTGAAAAGCTATAACGTACTCGCACTAGCTGAAAGCAGTTATATATTCAAAGTTTTATTGCGGTACAGTCACTGGCAGATGGGCCTCTCATGGCGCGTCACGGGTCCGCAGCGCGCCGTCGTCCACGGGGCCAGTCGTCATGAATACGTAATACAAGGGCAGGACGCGAATTCTTTCGTTTATTATTCAATCACTCGTTCGGCGCGAGTCGGCTTTAATTTCATGGCGGGTGGGCACAGTGCCCCGGGCGACAGGCGGCTCCCCTAATGTGGAGATCATCTTTCCTCAATCGCCGAGATCAATTTTAAAAGTAAACATCATAGATATTTAAATTTGGTTATCCGTCTTACTGTCTTACAATTGATTGGTCAAAGCAATTATCTTAATTTGTTAGTACAGTATGACTCCGCCATGGGAGATAACGCAACAGAGTAGATCTGAAAAAATCTTATAGGACTGTGGCCTGTCAAGTTTTTTACTATTATTGAGCATGCTATGAACGGCATACTATTTACCTACCTTTAGCAGTGGTAGAGTCCGTAACAACAACATCTGTGGCACGAATTGGCCGGCTTGACAGGTGAAATACCACGACCTTACAGAAAACAGGCGTTAAGTAGAAGTACTCTTTGTTTTGTCTCATGAGTGAGGTGCCGGAGGCTTAATTTCGACCCTCTTCTCCTTCCCGCCCTAAACTTTTAAGGATAGGGATGAGAACGAGAAGAGAATTGGATGGGGAGGAGGTTGACGGGGAATAGGGAATATCCTTTTTATGTCTATCCCTCCTCTGTCCATTAAAGGTGTCCAACACATTTGCTTGTTGCGGATGTCTATGGGTAGCGCTCATTTAACATAGGTGATCCGCCCCCTCGTTTGCCACCTTCTACCATAAAAAAAATACGTCTTATGTTGTTCGTAGATATAAAGTTTATTACAGCTATCCAAACTCACTTTGCCGTGGTGTGTAGTCCAGACAATGTCTTTTTACGCTACTGTACTAAAGCCACAAATGAAAAACTATATGAAGGGCGTTTAAATTGCATATTGTTTTAAAAGTTTTTATTTTAATTTAGATATATATATTATTTAGTAATTCTGCTAATATGGCCTGCATAATGATAAAGATTAACAAAATATTTAAAAAAATAGATTCCTTACTTGTCGACCGGTGTCACTGAGTACTGCGAAAAAGACAATTCTTATTCTAAAAGGCAAGGCTGGTGAGGATGTGGAGCGAGTGCGTGCCTGTTTTGATTGAAACCGCCGCCCCCGACATCGCCACCGACGCCGAATTGAAAACGCAAATTCACTGACACGTCTATTAACGAAAATGTGATGGAGGCACAACCAGAAAATAGAACTGACGCAGTAAACCGAGACGTCCGAGCGTCTCAACTATGAGATGCAATAAAAACAAATCAGCCATATCATTTTTCCTGTTTTGAATTTCTGAACAAAGTAAGCGAGATCGTCGGGGTCTGGGTGTATTGTCCGCTGAAAACGTGCTTATGAAAGCCGGACGACGTAAAGTAACATAAAGTTTTCTGGAAAGGTTTGTATGGAAGTGCATGCATGCGATATGAAACAGAGAAGAGAATTACTCTAGAAGCTATCTTGTGAAATTATTTTAGAGCAATCAAAGGCAGAATAACATTAAAATTCAGGAGACGGCCAGGCGACCTTGTCCTGACATGTCGCTCGCACGTCGCCCTCGCCGTGGGCGAGCGTGAGCGAGGGGCTGCACGACTGTTCTTTTCTAAATAAAACATGAAAACATCTCATAAAACCTATATATGTAAATTCACTGCTTATTTTTTTTTGAGGTAGGTAGGTTTTTTTTTAAATAATATAATATAACATAGGCTTATGTTAGACTTTATGGTGTACAATAATATTAAGAATTAGTTTGCCTTTTTTGACTACCATCTTTTAAACACTAACAACTATAGTTCAGAAATTGAAATTACCGCAGCCAAGTTTCTTTAAAATTAATTATAGCACGGGAGCCGACGATGCTAAAAATCCTCAAGCGTCATGGCGTCTATTGAATTTTGAAGATTTCATGGTAAAAAGAAAAAAAGGTTATGTGACATTTTTACTTTGAGCGGTGGGGAAAAGGTGTGTAAGTCTTTATTTGCGAGTTTTGTTACTTTGGCTTGTTAAAATTGACGTCTTAGTTTAAACAGATTGTAATCCCCGCATTCCTTTGCATGGCGCTCAAATCGTCAGATTACACACACGTAGCAGCGCGCGAAGCGTTAGCATGTCATGTAGACAAGCGCATTTAATGTGATTAGGACGATCACATGACTTGATGTGGCCTTTTTATTGGTTTTATATTATTTATTTATTTTGACAATATTTGTATTTCTCAAACGTGACGAAACGTGGTTCTTTATCAAACCTGTTCTTTACGCACAATAACAGAAAGGTAGGTGTGGAACGCCACCTATGTACAGCGGAGAGTGGGTAATGTGAAACAGCAAACTGCCGGCCGGCGCTCGGGTGCGGACGGTCGCATACGTACACGATTCAAATAAAAAAGTCCGCCATCACTCAAGTATGCGTCGCCATTCAATCGCTTGCCTAGAAATTTGCCCCTCGACCTGTTTGTCATAATATGGACACGTCACAATCATTTACTTATAATTGCAGATGGACAATGAAGTTATCGACTTTGTTTTTACAAATATTACTTTTGTTGTTCCAAATCCATAAAACAAATTATGGATTTGAATATTGGATACCAAATATTAGACACAAAGTAATTAATTATAGCTCTAATTAAATGACAATATACAGGGAACCACCTTTTTAGAAGGTATAGTCCACAAGGCTACAATGTCTTAAGCGACAGCTGCGGCAAGGAACTTTTAATTTTCAATTTAAGTTCTCTATAAATAAGTAATAGGGTTAAGGTTATGGTTTCAATGTATAAATAGTCATACCTTAAATAACTGTCTCGTCTTGTAATTCGATTACAAGATTTTACAGCTAAGTTTCAATTGCCGAAATCGTTAATAAATATGCATTTTGTAATTTTTAACTCACCAAAACTACTATATACAACTGCCGCTTTAAATGGTTACCTATAAAAATTTTCTCACCATCTTATCCATACTAGCACTGACATAGCTTAGAGGCGTTAGGAACGAGATGTGACCCCGGGTTCTACACAGTCCTTGCAAATGGACAGGAAAAAGACGCGAGAGGAATGCGTGGGTACTTTTAATTTAATATCGACTGACACCGAATTGGAATCGAAAGTTTACTAAGGACGTGCTCAGCCGTTTAATCTCGTGTACTATTTGGCCGCTTCATTATTTATAGCCTTCGCAATTCCGAAATATATGCTGTCGGAGCGGCTTATCCACTAAAGTTTTTTCCATGATTACATCAGCAAGAAAAGTTCCAGACGATCGGATCGCAACAAAGTACGTGTTCATCTCGGTAAACAAACCTATTATCTTAAATGAGGTGATTGAACTGGAATCCACTTTGTTTGTAATTATCTCCAGTAAATGGATTCGTCTTCATAGTTGGTTGGAAATCTTTGAGTGATACCATTTTATGCATGTCCAATTAAGGTGGGGTGGCATTTACGTATTTTCTGCACTGAAAATTAGTGTTAGTTGCAACCAATAAAAGCTTTGGTCCAGTCATCATTCCCTGTTGTAAATGTTAAAAATATTCCTTTGATGTCTAGCGAGACATAAAAGGAAATGATGAAATGTGTAATCGCTAATACCCGATGTGATTTATATATTACAATGGACTTATTTACGAAGGAAAATAGCAATATATTACATTGTCTACACAGTGAGTGTTTACCCCCGCTGATTTATACCTGTCAGCTAGATCAAAATTTACCAAGAAAAATATTTTTTCTTTCCGAAGACAATTTCCGAGCTGTGAGTAATTTCATCAAAAGTAATCTCATAGCGTCTGCAAAATAATTCTTTATTACTTTATTGGGTATAAGCGTGTAAGTTGTATAAAAGTAAAAGTTGCCGAGTCCGCGAACTTAAATTGTCATAGTTAAAACGATAAAACACACCTGGCGGCCTCTTACTTTCCTGTCTGCTCCGTAGGCCGGTGTCAGTGGAGCAAGTTTCATTTGGACCGGCCGGAGCCCGCAAACTTCGCCCCGACTGCGGAACACGTGTTAACATGACTCGTCTTTGAAAAACTGGATAAGGACCTTATTTATATGGGGTCAGCGTACGACGCGACACAGAAAAGAACATGATGATATTACTGTTCCCAGGCACCCGCTAATGCAATATACGACATAATGTTATTTACGCATAAGGCCTCATCTCCATTAAGTATAAAAGCGACTGCGTAAAATACTTTGACGCCTTAGTTGGTCACTTATCGACAAAGCGAACAGAAATAGACGAACCATTCTCTTATTTTGTTAGTAACGGCAAACGTGTGAGGTTACATATTTTCTTATAAAAGATTAATAAATAGTCTTGTCAGCAGAAATAAAAGGTTCGCGTCCGTAGAAATATCTCGTTCGCGCAGTTTATTAAGTGGAAAATTTTGATAGACATTTTTATTTCCAAAGAAAATAAAGTTGAGGGTGTCAGGAATTATTTTACTTTGGTAACAGTGTGTTAGTTATATATTTGATTTATTTTATTTACCCAGCGAGTTGGTTTTCTCCTCGCACGTACTAAACGATATTTGGCGATCCCTAAGACGAGCCGTTTGTCACGTACGTGACGCAGCGGACAAAATGGAAACTTCACTAAACATTGTGAATGTTGCCGAAACGAACAAATAAATACGTAACTGTTTAGTGGATACCAACCGACGCCCGCGACTTATTTTGCTCGAGGAAAAAAACTCGTAGGCGCAATGTGGGATATAATAAAGATATACGAAGCAGCTATGGTTATATTTTTTATATTATGGTATTAGGTAACCGTTATAATTTATTCCCTGGTTATCTACTATCGCTCAACTTTTTGTAATGAAAGAAATTGTATAAATCTTGAGTATCATAGTTCCAAAGTTCAATGCCACTACTAGTCTAACCGCTGTATTTTTATCAATATCTAACACGATTATTTTTTTTTTGAATTATTATATCTTATTTTATTGAGGAATTACGTAATTATATTATTATATTGCGTCTTCCTCAAAGTTTCGGATTCGGTTTGTCGTTATTTGTGACCATGCACTTCTAACCAGATATCTTGGCGCACCAATAGTTTTTGACCTTTAAGCAAGCAATCGGAACGGTTTAAATAATATCGTGTTCAAAGTATAATATGTAATAGCGGTTTTCTGTTATCTCTAAATAAATATGTTGAGGTTCATTATGACATAAAAGTTACTAAAGTCGAAGTCGAACAAACTCGTTGCATTTAACTATTTTCTATAATCTGGGAGTGATTGCATCGCACAATACGGCTCGCACTGTTACGCTCGCCGTGTTTGCCTTGAGATTAATGATGCGATACTACGGCGCACTACGCCAGAGCCTTTCGACAAAAGGACCTCTCATTTACTCTTTTCTGCCTAAAGTAAAATATAAAAAACACCACCTAGCGGCAGCATCACCTTTTTATGTTAACACGCGTGCTCTTAATAACGTCCGTTTTTCTCTTCTTAACGGATCTCTAGCCTGTTTTAATGGATTCTTGTAGGTATTCTTTTTATAATCATAGTGAATAGAATGTGAATAACGAGAAGAAATCGAATTGTTAATGTGATGTTGTCATGTGTTGGTAAATAAAACCACCAATGGCTTTGTGAAATGAAACCACCAATGAAACACAAAGCATTTGCGATATCAAACGCACACGACATACCAAGAGGCCCAAGTATTTTATGATACAACTGAATTATTTAAAGTTATATATTTTAATGTACCGATTCTTGAAAATTAAAAAAATACACTGATTGAGTATTGTAAAGGTATAATGTAAATACTTAGAAAAATTATATTGCTTAATTTCCAATAGCAGATGCGGAATATGGATGTAAAATGAATAAATCTCTAGCATTGCGGGAAAACTTGAAATTAAATGATATCAAAGTAAGCTGAAGTGAGAATTAATTAATATTCATGAAATGTTTCATCACTTTGTTGCTTAACAAAGTACAAAATTAGTAAAATTATAACACAAAGTGTTAAATAAATTTACGAACTTATTTTTTCAGATTTTATTCCTTTAAGAGTTTTAACTTGTTCATTTAAAATGGAGTAACAGCAATAATATGATGCTGTTCTTGAAGATTTCCTTAAACTATATTGAACTCACAATCTATATATAGCATATCTTGCAGACATACAAAACTGTCATTCTTTTAAAATAATTGCAGATCAAGTGACGTCAGGTCTAACTTAACAGGACGTAAGCCTGTCATATTCTAAAATAGCAAAAAAGTAGTAGTTAGTAGAACACTATACACAAATTCTTTGATATTGTAACATAATATTTAAAACATAAACGGGACTGTATAAGCTCTTTGTGAGCGGATAAGTATTGCTAACTCTGTCTACTCTCTGTTAATGTGGCTGTCTAATTTTACTTTAGTAATTCATATGTAAATCTATCTATCTATACATATAATTAAACTGTAACTGATCGCTGACAGTACATGGAAGATATTTGAGAATAACTATTATTGGGGGCGTTTATAAATGCAAAACCAAAACAAAGTTTTTTTTATTATATATATTTTGTTTATTTATTTATTATTATCTTTAAAATGTTGATGATTGAAAGTTTACAACAGTTTAAAGTTCAAAACAGGTCAGTGTCGGAGATTTTGCAAGCTTCAGCTAGATACACTGTGCATTGAGATATTCAAAGCACACACACACTTCTGGAGACACACGACGCTCCCTGGTAATTATAGTACTTACACTTATGTAGACGATTTTAGGAATTATGTTTGTATTCTTTTTTAATAGGTATACTTTATTTGATTCTACGCGGACGAAGTCGCGGGCAACAGTTAGTTTGTAATATAAATGTATATTGATGCCACTTTAGATGACTTTAAATTATCTCTTAAGATCCTAAGATCTTACTCATATTACAAGGAGACACGTAAAAATCTGTTTTTTAAGTTTTTCAAGTAAAAGTAATTTAGAAGTAGGGGTTCGGGCTCGTTTTCGCAAACCGTTCCGAAAGTTTCGGTGACTCTTTGACGACTTTTGGGTAAAACTTTAAATCTTTATAAACGAAAATTTGCTTACGTAATATCGTTATAAAGAACATTCCTAAGAAAAATAAAACATAATTCTTCTTATAGCCATGTGATGGAATTTTAGATTTAGAAATTCAACTAAGTAATTTGTACTTGGTATGCCGTATAGAAACGAGACACGATCGCCTGATAATTTACTTTTGACTTTTACTGACTCCATTTGTAATATTTTTTTAAAGAAAAGCCTTAACTCAGAACTAGAGGGTAACTAAGTGCAAATGGTTATAATCTATCCATATGGATTGTTTATCGTAGGCTTAGGGAGGGTCTTAAGTGCCATGCAAGCTGAAGAAGCAGATCTGTCAGTTAACAAGTACCACGCTCAAACGTAGTAAGATTTGCAGATGTCGACTTGTGGCTTATAAACGCTTTTTTGTACAAACATAAATAAAACGTAAAACAGGATATGTATAAACATACCAAATGAGGACATTAGCTCCCTTTATTAAATTAAATATTTGGTGTCGGACTTCTTCGAAACTGGAATAGGGTGGATGTTTTACTATGTACCCTCACTCGGAGAAGAGGTTTCACTTCCCTCTCTCGGAGAGGAGGCCTCCCCTGCAGTGAGGAAACGTACTAAGATAAGACTGTTTATGGGTTATTTATTTTATTTACTACATACAGACGGTTAATTATCCATAAGATGGGAACGCGTCAATTTGCCGTTCTGTCGTCGTCCAGCGTTGTACTGTTGCACCAAATGTATTTGAAAGAACCCGTGATTGTGAAAATAAGATGGTGATATCAAAGGACAATATAAATAACTTATCTACTCAATGTTTGTTACTTGTATGAATTTCTTTGCACACGTTTGTTCAATATATTCTGGAAGAACGACCACTATTATTTGCTAATGCTTGTGTTTCTTAATGAAGACGTCAAGCGAGACGTTAGTCGCCCACTCTCTTTGTACATACGCAGTGCATCCGGCGGTTTCTTGAGTACTCTAGATTTTCAATATTCGCCTGTTGGTTGCATCATAAATCTTGTGAGCGCAGTCGCTCGCTGCGACAACCTGCATTCCCGTTCTGCCCGCCTTGATATTTAATGAAAATGTACGTTTAGCTTAATATTCTTCTAAGTAGAATAAATTTTCCAATGTCTCGGCAATTTCTCGTAGGAAGTTGGTTACTTTAATTTATAATAAACTTGTGCCGTGCACGCTGGAGTATCCAGTTGTTAGTAGATTATAGCATATTAAATATAGTGAAAACCACTATTGTTGATTTTTATGTGATGCTATGTTCATATAAATATCAAGGGATAAAAAAGGTGACCAAAATTATTTACGAATGTGTTGAATTTCTGTGCTATATTGATGAAAGAGATCTCAGTAGAATGAAGACTTTTTTTTTATATTACAAAGTGGCAAACGAGCAAGCGGCCCCTGGAAATAAGTATCGCTACCCATAGGCATCCGCAACAAGCTAATGAGTTGCAGATGCGTTGCCTACCTTCATAGACGAAGGAGGGGACAAACAGAAAAAAGGATAACTCCATTCCCTGTCCATCCCCTCCTCATCCGTCAAATCCTCTTCCTCTTCCCATCCTTTCCTTATTAGAAAAGGGTAGGAGGGGGAAGAGGACTACAATTAGGCCTCCGGCACGTCACTCATCAGACGAAACGCAGAATACTTCTACTTCACGCCTGTCTTCTGTGACGTCGTGGTATTTCACCGGTCGAGCCGGCCCATTCTTGCAAAAGATGTTGTTATTGCGGGCTCTACCATGTGTAGCTGCGACTGAAGGCCAACTAAAATATTTTATTTTTATTTTATAGTGCTTTAGACTTTACTCCTTAAGAAAAGATTATAGCGCGGGGTATGAAAATATATGAGTAGTAAATCAAAGTAAGCGTTGATATAAATCGTTGTGTCATCTCATGCGCAACTACGCATTCCCCAATACAGAGTATCCCATGGCTGTATGGAAGCGTTTGCGACATGTATACATGTGAATATGTGCAATATAGCGCCTACGTAACTGTATCATTTATAATCGTTCGTAAGGAATACACTCCAGCCTTGCGTCGAAGCCGACACACTTTTTTGTCTCATTAATGTTTAAAAGTGTAATGTTATTAGTTATTAGTAAGTGTTTATGTATATATTTTACCTATATGCTCATCTGTTTGTTCTTTGTAATCTTTTAAAATTTTATAATCTTAAGCTGTTGGAGATTAAGTTAATTGGTGGTAATTTTTAATTTACATTTGTGAAATTATTATGATACGTTTGTACATTATATAAAGTGTTCTACACATTAAATACCTATGGTAATAGACAGTGCATTGTCAAGGGAATATTGTGTGTTATTTGGAACTATGACAGACGAGTTTCAGGGCCGGTATCAAAGCGAGCAACACTTCGAAGAGCAGCACCAAGGTAAGCACCAACCTTCATTACGCACGCCAGAGTGAGATTTATGTCTGTATACAAGGGGCGCGGGTGTTAGTGCAATAATTGAGCGCGACGTCAATGTTTAATCCGGCGGGCGGCGAGGGCCGTTTATCAATCGGCCCAAAAAACAACATATTTCAATATCCGCTGATTAATATCCGCTGCCAGTTCGCCAGCCGAAGCAAACGTGAAATTTATGTACTGCGACCGAGCGAGCGGTTTATTTCATTTTGCTTTTAAAATTACGAATGTTCGGCGCGACGATTCCCCGGCGCGTCGCTCCCATCTGTTGCAAGCGGACTATTAACGTGTGCATTAGGGTTCTGTATGAATTACTTTGAAACACCCACACTTAGGGCTAGCGCGCACGACATACATTTACCACCGTGATTGTTTCGTCACGCATATCAAGTCCGTGGATATATATGGCGACGCGCGCATGTTACGACATGACAATTGGAAATATCACCTGTTGTCACCGTGCCGTTAGGTTTTCACAATACCATAGCAGCGCGTACGGCTGACGTAATTCACTCTCCTGGTGGCTCTTGCCATTGCGACTATTGACTTCGTCACAGCGAATACGCCGACAACATCTACGCAAAACCTAACACTGATTCAAAAATATCGTTTTTTTTCTCGTAGTTTATAAAACGTAGTGAAGAACTATCTCCTTAGTAGCCTATCACTCCAGAGGGGGTGTACCCAGCATTCTTTTCGTTGTAATTTTTGTCCGGATTCTGATGAGATCACAGACAATGACCGTCTCTTCAAAAAAATATGATGAATATTGACAAATGTGACGATTAGATTTAAAAAAATGGTCACTGTCACCCTTCGTGAGCGCAAACCGCTTCGGAGACGTGACGTGACAATGTCACCCCGACAAAAGTAACCCGTGCGCTAGGCTTTAATTTCATTACATATCCCGACTTATACAACAGATCCGAAAAGTCGCTTACCTCAAAGTGCTTTAATTAAGGGAATTGAACCGAGATCAAGTTATTCTGAAATCAATACAGCTAATGAGGAAACAAAACAAATTAATTCTAAGGCCGAACGAACTCTGCCGGGTCAAATATGATATTCGTAACGTAGGTATATCAGAATGTGGAGTTTCTTTTAATGTTGTTGTTGTTGTGATAACTACTAATTTGGATATGTATTATCATTTCATTTCATTTTTTCTTCACCTCGTCAGGACATAGGCATTTTAAATATTGATTGTGGTTATCATTACCTTCATCCCTAGCACTAGACGAAAGAGTCCTGGGTTCTATGAAACGGGTCTCGAGCCTAGTGTGGCCGGCTAGGCGTATCACTATTTTTGTTAGTACATTATTTGTCAATGCCTAAATAAACGTTTTTTCATTTTTTTTCAACGAAACTCTCTAAGGACTTTAGGCTTAATAAATCTTTGCAATTAATAGATTTTAAAAGTCATTTTTCGAACGAAAAAATGATGCAACTCTCATCCCATAAATTATAATATAATGAATAAACCAAGCAGAGAGGGTGGTGCCTATTCGCCGCCGCGCGATCTGCAAAACTAATTTCATATTTGTCTACAGTATGTATATATAGTTATTAAAAGCTCTTTCACTTTGTTAACTACTCCCAGAATAATACGGTAGGAGCATTGAGTACAGTTCTGCTTTTAATACGAAATCTTAAAGCAACCTCGCAATGAGTTGGATATTTGAAAACATAAACAACCCCGCAACAGCACTGGCAAGAGTCGTAAAAATGGAACTCGGCACAAACTTAACAACGAACTTTTATTAAAATAACAACATTAAGCCGTTAATTTGTTTGTAAAACTGCGCAGACGGTAAAAATTACTTATTCAGAATGGTGAGACCGCGACGGAGTGGCAACTCCTGGAGAATGTCGACTCGCTTTTCTATAATTCATCCAACACGTTCGGGGTGACTTTAAAAGGCAGTCAAACGGAATAACTTTCGTCTAAGATCGTATTCTCATGCATACATACAGCGTAATAATAAAAAACACATGCTTTTTTAAATTCCTCGACTATTGTTTTATTCACATTGTCTATGGGATTGCTCTTACCGCAAGTTTTGTACTAATACCTCCTTCGAACATGACCTTATGACATTTCTGGTTTTCAATTGCCATCACTATATTAAATCTTCATCTTGTATGGATCTACTGATGGAATTCAAATAGATAGATCTATTTAAAATATCATAATCTTTCGGTTACTTATGATATAATTTCATGCAATCGTGTCGATACGACGTCATTATCTGTATCGTTATCAGCCAGTAAATTTTTATTATTGTACATAGACAAAAGTATTGCCAAAAAACCGGTCTATCACCGGCCCATACTTATATTAGATCGATGTAGATGTTTTATAAAGATTATATGCATACTTGTATACTTGTAATCTTCTACAAGAACTTTTTTTTTCTTTTTTTTATTAAGGACTTTTGTCTTAGAAGACATGTCAGTCCCAGCGTTCCCCATACACCACAACTCATCCACTAACATTATAAAATTATAAAATTGAAATCAAAACACTACAATCGCAAGCACATTTCTGGTCACCTATATACAAGAACTTGTGACATCTTGGCATTGATATTTAATTATCCTTAAAGTGGTCTACAAGCCAAATTTTTCCTGGACGCAAGCTCACAAATCATCAACACCACGAAAAACCTCTACTCGAAACACAAAAACTTTTCTTGAATAAGCAGCAATTCCAAGTATCATCTGCAATGGGTTTCCTGTTTTAAGAAAAATCTACTTCCACGTAAAATTGAGAATAACGCTCTTGTTCCGACATCGATGTGCTAACAAATGAAATTAATGCATTTCTCCGGAGAAATAAAATGTCATTAGTTTCCCTCGATGAGCTCGCCGACGGCGACGACAGGGTATTCTTATAAAAACGCAATTTATTGTCTAAAGTACATATCTTGAGACTTTCTACATCGGTCGCGTCCACCATTTTAATTTATAAGACTGATAATGACCTTCGTGACTAGGATACCATATTTTTTTAGATAAAAAGGAACAAGACCGGATGGATGGGCTTAAATTAAGATGTGTTTTACCTATATCGCTTCTTCTATATAGCATCGAAGTAAAACGTGCAGAAATATCTCAATTTTTACTTTCTTTAGTATATCATCCAAAGGCTAGTCGATTTAAATACCACGAAGTTTCTATTTTAATTTAGATAAATTAGAATAGAAACTTTGTTGTATTTGTACTATTTTTAAAACATAGATCTAAAGTTATAAAGCGGAAAACGAGCTATTTGCGTAACGGATCTTAGTGGCTGCGAGCGCATTGTTATAAAATTCCAGTTAATTTTATATAACAAAGGTTATTTGAAAAAAATATTTTTAAAGAGCAAAGAATTCATTTTATTAAATAACTTATGTAACATTTTCGGCCGTTGGCGCACAAAGATGATACCACAGTTTAAGGGCGCCATGTAAATAACGAGTTGAGCCGGAATGTGGTATTACTATGAGGCCCAGTTATGTCTTATTTTACCTAAATCCTATTTTGTGTCCCGCGCATAAATCCCACACTAAGGCACATACTGCGTGAACATTTTCTTATTTTCTCTACAAACGTGCCAAGAACTGTAAATACCCTTCCTTGCCCTAGTTACTTCAAAATTATGGTCAAGTGAGAGCGCTATGCAGATCTCGATCTCCTCCGAAATGGATTGCTTGTTCATTACATGAAAAGAAGACTTAAATAAAAAAAAGACTAAAACGATTATAAATAAGCACTGAAATTTGAACCTCGGGAATATCCGAGAGTTCACTGTAGGCACAACATCAAGCGCCATCTAACAGCAGTAACCGTCATCAGTCAGTTATCGTCAGTTGGTCAAGTTAAACGATATAAATTAAATAAAACATAAACCTTATGTCGATATCTTTTCTCTCGATCTCTTTAAATCATAATCGGCAATGCTTATAACTTAATGCTTATCTATACATATGATAAAACTGTAACTGATCGCTGTCTGTACATTGAAGATATTTGAGAAAAATTATCATTAAGGCCTTCATATAAGCAATAAAACCCAAAACAATGATTATTACAATTTTTGTCTGTTTGTCTGTGCATTTGTTACCACTAATCTCAGAAACGGCTTAACCTATTTGGGTGCGGTTTTCACTAATGCATTATGGTAAGCTTAACTGAACACTTAGTGTATGTTTTATCTCAAGCGGCTTATAAACAAAAAAGTTATATCAATTTAAAGAACCATTTCAAACATTTGTAATCAATAAAAATCGATAAAAATGATATAAAATAGCTGTTCAGTTGAATAGGTTGAACTTTTAGTTATGTATGTTAGTAGGTATATTACGATCTTTAAAATGATGATGATTGAAACTTTATCTCGGGTCCTTTCCCATAGTAAAGAAAATTACGAGTAGCTGTGTACAAATTCAGAAACGAAATGCGGCAATATACAATTAGAAAACTAAAAGATAATAAAAGTAACTAAATTTAGTATTACTTTATATATCAAATAACACATAACAACAAATAAAAATATGATATTTTTAGTGGAAAAAATGCAAACCAGTACGATAATCAATTCTCACGTTATAATATTCACGTTTGACAATTTCAAAGTAAAGGTACTTTGAAATTGTGAAACGTTTTTTCTCCACAAGAAAACTACGCTACTAGAAGTAACATAGGCTAGACTTTTTACCTTTACGCGTGTTTTGATATTCTCTTTGGCACCAATAGCTAGTATTGTATAAAAACGTTTTTTATCTGTTACATTATTTAGACGAGGAACAAGGCAATTACATGCGGAATATTTTCAAACTATCCGAACGGTGATTTAGTAATGTTGTTACTAGCGATTTGGTGATCTACTGCTAAACGCGTACAAGCGCTATGGTCTGCTTATTGGTAAATATTTTTATTGTATTTATTGTTCAGTATAATTCTAGTTCGTCAGTAGTTCAACCGCCTATCATCTGTATTTGGCTATTTATTGCTTCAAAATGTATCCGTCTTTATCAAAATAATTGTCCGGTCCTGTAATGAAGTTGTTTGTTAAATACTTTATATTTTTGAGGAAAGTATAACGCTTCCAAACTATTAATGCTCAGCTTCTGATGACAACGATTAACAAGACAGTTATACTTTTAAAATTGATTTTATTACGTTTCTAAAAATACCCCTAATCTCTAGTATTGTGGCATACGTTACCTATGTAAAAAACAAATTAGTTAATTGTCTTAGAATCGCCGCTTAATGCTTGTAAAAGCATAGGAATTTGTTAACCTTTATATAAGCGACACACTTTTATAAGTTACCAAGCTTCTGTTTGCTACGAGCGTTTGCAATAAGATCAAAAGGACAGCGGACAGGCATAACGAGGAAGTGCATTTTGAAAAATGTGTTTCGTTTGTGAAACATGGAGGTAGATTGTGATATTGGACCATTGCCATTGCAGTAAAAGTGGAAATAAATCTAGTGCGACGCATTTGCTAGCGAATGACCTAGATCAAAGTACCAGACCGCACACAGCTCACGGCTTACTTCTAAATCTCAATTCTAGGGAGATTTGCTGGTAAATAAACCGGGACGTAAATGCGACTCGTTCTTTGATGGATAACAGCAAAATAAAGACGAAGATAATTGTTTCGTTTGCGTTGAACTAATGAAATTTAACAGATATGAAGACATGAAAAAGTCATAGCTTAGCTTAGCGGTTAGAATTTGTAGCTGCTGCCTGCGGGTCTCCAGTTCGATTCGCAGCCGAGATAAAACGCTGGGCAAACACATATTCAATGTCAGCACATTGTAATGTATACAGAAACTAATATCAGAATAAAGCAGTCTGCACACAACTGTCGTATATATTCCCCCGTATTTGTGTTGCGCTTGTGCTTTATATTTATATTCGATTCATCGAATGTATAAATAATATATACCACGTTTTCAGTCTACAGCGTCCTAAGAGCTAAAAAAATAGGCGATGTAGTGGTACCCACGCACATGGCCCTCAGCTAAGACAGTTGACGATTTCATATGGTCAATAACGATCTCTTGTCTACATCAATATCTGCATTTTTTCCAAATTACAAAATAAAATAAAAATGGTCTACACTATACTGTATATATAGGGTTTGGCTACAGTTTTTACGGCCGGCCGCCTGCCTGACGCGAACCCTCATCGGGAATAATTGGTTGATCTTAAGTGTTGTTCTATCAGTGTGATCAAAGACGCCGTTGCCGAGATAGTCGCGTCGCGCGGATTGTCATTGGTCGGGCGCAGCCTTTCTCGTCAGGTTCGCCTTCAACTAATATCGGCTTCCATCTCTTTTGTTGATTGATAATAATCCCGCGCTAATTAATTACTATAAATCACACACAGTACATTCATCAGGCATGAAGCGTGCGTCGCATCTGGATATTTTCCAAATTAAAAATAATCTGACAGACATCGAATTGTATTTGAGTCAGACGAACTGTCCTTGGCAGTGGCTGGATGAGAACCTCGAATAATTTCTTAGCAAATTGGACGACTATATTCATATATCACACGATACCGACAACAATACAGAAAGGCAGACTTTATTGTTTTACTAGGCCCTACCAATGTTTCCGACGAGCTTTACGATTGGAGGCAATTCTTCTAATCCATTAGGTTGTCTGATGTTGAACTTTTATACGGGTCCTACCACCGTATGTCTCGCGAAGAGCGAAACGTCGCCTTAAATTATTTCTAGTGGTGTTTTTATGATAGTCGTATCTTTTTACACGCACATTACCTGTGAATATGTGCACATAACGTTAAGGTCTACTACGAAACGAGTTGAGCGTCCATAAATCGAATTCGTGAGACGAATTACATCATTTTCATGATCAGTAAGGTATTTTAGCTTACATCATATAGCTCGTAAAGGACTGTTATATTGAGATTTTATCTTATATTAAATTATAGCATATTTATCTAACAATTTAAGTTCTACAAATGGTAAATGATAATACATTCGAGAACATGAAGTAAGTTCGACAAAGTATAGTGTAATCTCGGGCGGGTCGTGTCGCCGCGGCAGCGCCACTAAGTCTGGCCTTTGACTTCTTTGCCTTCGAATAACTCGAAGTTAATTTCATTTGTACCGTTAAATTTTCGAATAAATTTATAATTTTATAATAGGACAAACATTTTTTTCGTTCTGAAGATATTTGCGCTGATATTATTTTACATACATATCTACTGATAAAAAAAAAAACTAAACCTAAATTAATGGTGTAAGGAGCAAATTAATATAGTTTACAGACGGTAGATTTTTTAGGCATACTTGCCACTTGTACGATTTACATTTGATATTTAAAATGTAGCCTATGTGTTAGTATAATATATAAAGTATGTCAATGTAAAGTTACCAAGTTATAAAGTACCTATTCCAAGTCATTTGCAATAATGCGAACAGTTGTTACGGTCGTCGCTACAATGGATATGATACTTTTCAAGTGACCTCTTGGGTCGTCTACCATACATTCTGTATTATTATATCATATTTGATCTTAAAATAAATATCGTTTCGCAAATTTTGAATCGCTTTAATAAGGCCACTGTGGATACGGGCTTAGCAGTAGCACCATACAAAAAGCGCTTTAAGAGGAGTATCCAAGGCGGTTGAGTCCCCCAGCATCCGGCATATCCCAGGCTCCACAATAAAGTCTAGTCTGGCTGCGCTTGGCTGACGTCACGTTCCATATTTTACACACTTAAAGCTGTTTGTCGTGTCATACTATTATACGCCATGTAAGGCCCAGACTTATTGCCGGCAAGGAGAAATAACTCACTTTAAATTGTTTTCGGGGTAAGAGGCACTTTATTGCATTACATTGGAACGCTTTTTCATTGCAGAGTATAAAAGTATATAAGTAATAAGAATTATGCGCTTTTCTGATTAAATTTCAATAGTTTTTGCGTCGTCTTAACAGTGATTTACCAGACTACTTCGGAATTTTTTAATACTTCTTATTAAAGTATTTGCTAGAAGGTAGCGATACTTAAACTTTAGTGATGTACGCCCTCAAAACTTTTATGTCTTTTCATATTGTACTGTGAATACAACATTAATTTTTTTGTAAGATAACTTAAAGAGAGTAATTATTTATAGCATACTAGTGACCCGCCCCGGCTTCGCCCAGGTACCACTAATTTTGTTGATCCGATCGCTACCAAGCATAGGAACACCCGCTGTACCAATCTGACATCTAACTAAATGACATCTAACCTCAAAAATCCAAATAGTTTTATACTCCATATATAATGCTAGAATAAAAATAACAATAAATATAGAAAAATCCCAAACAGCTGAAATTATAGTCAATTGGATTGGATATACATCCGTCGATAATACAGTGCAACGGTAACGGTCTTCATGAAAATACGATAATTCAAAAATGTATGATTATTATCTGGATTTTTCAGTTGTATTAATCTACTTTGCATTTAATGAAACCCCAAGATGAAATATTAGTTAGTCGGCGGTCCTGCGATCGCAAGGAATTTTCAATTTTGAATCGGTCCCAGAGAAAGCTCCGTAATCCAAATGAAAAGTGAATAATACCTAACAGCAACTATAATGGATTGATTTAACAATACAAAACACAAGCTGAATATTTTGTATGTAAGCTAATAGCCTATTTCCGGAGTAGAACTAAAGCAACTGGCATTGCCCGAACAATTGCAAACCTTCAGTGACAATGGGCGGGTCACATTTCTCAATCGGACACGTTGCACAGATCGGCAATGTGGCTGAAAAAGTCCTAGAATGGCGGCCTCGTAGGTACAGGTCGAATTACCACGAAACGTCCAGCTGTAGACCACTGCTGTCTGAAGAGAGAGAGAGAAGAGCCTAATAATTTAGAATAAGACTGCAGTCCACTGAATGAGGACGAAAGGGACAAATTTTTGTGGCGATTCGATAAAAAGTTTTTTTTTGTTTTGTTGTTTGCTTTTGTCCTCTCCGGCGAGGACGGTGTGTGAGTTTTCTGTGAAGCTGTTTTAATGCGACCTGAGCTGAAATCGATAGTCTTTACGGAATTTACCGAGCCCGATTGATTTGTAGGTGGCGCCATCTACAACTAGCAAATTAGGGTGACTAGCGGCGCAGTCGAAATAGCGGCGTGAAGCCAACTTCGGCTATGATGAGCTACTCTAAATCCATATTGTGTAAATCGATATTGCGTACGATCACGGCGACCCTGTGGCCCTGCGAGAATGAATCTGTTTTGGTAACTTTGAGAGACTTTTTTTAAAATATAATATTAATTTGCTTGCGCATGTGTTAAATTAGTTTCTTAAGAAAATATTAACGAACACTACTCGTAAATTACAAGTAGACGTAAACAAAGAACATAGTAAGCTAAGTAAGAAAAGCTTGTTTTTTTATAAACAAATAAAAATCTCAGTCAGTCACCGGTCGGACTGGCAGGCCTCCAAGAAAATTATATTCTGTTTGAGAATTACTCCGCGTTACCCCACATTAGCTTTCGACCATGGACTATCCTTGTGCAGACGGAATTCTGTCACTGATCATTTAAGAGCTCTACTTAAGAGCAGCAGAGAAAATATACATATACTTCTAAGTTACACTTGCTGTATACATAAAAAAGACCTTACAGGCGCTACTTCTATTTTGAGCTAAAAATTGTGTTTCGACAATTACTTGTATCGAACGAAAAGAATCATAACTTCAAGAAGCTTAAGCTATTAGCAACGTTTGTTGTATGTAATGCACAAGAATAGACAAATGGAAACGTATTGTGTGATAACATACGAATAGCTTTTAGGTAAAAGCGGTCAACGTTTGAATAGATCAAAGGCTAAGTGAACAAAGAGTTAATAATGGTGATCAATCGTCGATGCTAAGTTTTGGATTAATTACAGGAACCGTAATTACTGTGTAAGAAAATGGCGCAATATTTTCTCATAAAAAATAATATAGGTAGCGAGTCGAGGTACATCTTATTGATAACTAAATGTGACAAATGAGAACCGCGTGTCGTTTCAAATCCTAGGCCCTCATAATTTCATGATTAACAACTTATATTTTATTCTATCAGATATAAACGACTACAGTCGTGCATTTCTACAGTAAGCTAAGTATCAGAGACGATACTCTCTCCCAATGACCTTGTTTTTCTTTTTCCTTATTTAGCGTCCGCTATAGTTCAAACAATTTAGGTTGTTAAGTCGTTGTTAATTCTGTATTGATACAGTATTCGTTATCTTTTATCGTCATAAACCTTTACATTATACTTTTGCATTCGAACGAAATCTTTTAGTACAATTATATTAT
Source organism: Papilio elwesi (assembly GCA_029849275.1). NCBI lineage: Eukaryota > Metazoa > Arthropoda > Insecta > Lepidoptera > Papilionidae > Papilio > Papilio elwesi. The sequence continues at coordinate 5,371,093 of CM056687.1, read as the reverse complement.
TTTATGCACTACATACCTCTAAAAATAATGTTTATTTGTAGCGAAGTTTGGTAAACATAATCGAATTTTTATTTACCAATTTCATCAGATTATTTGGTCACAATGTGTAAAGTAAGTGATATTTAAAAGATTTTAAGCCATAAGACTAACGTAACCTAGTGATAATTTTATCTTTATATCCGTCATGTTTTAAGAAATTTATTCTTCTGTACGCGTAGAGTAACGATAAAGAACTTGGGGAGAAACATTAAAAATATGTAGGAGTAAAATATTTAAAGGCAAAGTAATGCTACACACGGACTTACTCTTAAACATTTACGAGATATACAGAGCGGTTCGAGCACAAGTTTACTGCAACGCGGTTTTATGTTATAAGCATACGGACGGGGCGGGCCGTGTCAATTACGAATAATAAAAACAAGCAAGAGCAATGAATCTCTGGCTACTTCATCTAGTCTCTTTAATATTTTACGTGACCCCTAAAATTTTGGGAAAGCTTACGGTAGACGGCAGAAGGCCGGGCGCACTTTTCATTAAGTTCTGATTACCCGAAAAGAGCTTTCAGACTTCAAGTTGAGAAGATTCGCAAGCTTTACGGCGAAGTGCAAAAGTTGTATGTTGTTATGATTATTTGTGAACAGCGCATTTTGTAGCAAACGTCTTTCACGTGGCAGAAATGAATTCTGGTGTCAATCAAAATTCATACATAAGCACAACATGTGTGTCACAGTATTAGTAATGTTTGGTTTTTGAACAGAAACAATGTGTTCTATTAGCTACAGATTTTTTCTTGTAGCTATAACAAAGACAGTATCACTTATGTATATATAAGTTGTATAAAAGTTTAAGTCGATCAGGCATGTTGTATTGTATACTATGCATGTCTAGTACGCAGTGAAATTATTTACATTATCCTTTAGATGATAGAGTTATATTATGCTCTAAGAACCAAAGCACACCATAACAATAAGTGCAACTGATCGCGAGAAATGTGTGTAAATGTTTATAAATTAATAAGAATTCATAGAAAATTGTTGTAATTTACTTTCTTGCATCTAGGCAAAGACTGCATTCATATTCACTACACGAAAAAGAAAAAGATAAAAATGCTAACATGTGCAATTGTGTCTCATACAAACAGAAGCGGCGGTGTTCGAATGCGGACCAGAGTATTCTGGAAACAAACGTTCCCCCGGTCATATGAATTTAGATAGGCCTTCATATTAGAGGGAAGCGTAATCTTCGAGAGACAGGTGAATCAAACTATCGGCGGTAGGGTTGCGGAGCTCTAGTGACGAAGATATCGAGAAGTGTTTTGTGGGTACGTTGCTTACAATAATAATTTTAAGGTAACGACAAAAATAAACATTTCATTGAAAAGGACCACAGACTTTGTTTTGCATTACGTGAACATAACATAAGCATACGAGATATTTTTACTGACACCGCTGATATTGTTAAGTATATTATAATTTAATATAAGCACTCTAAGGAACATCAGCAGATTTTGCACGTATTTCAATTTTCTGCTTTTTCTCTGCTGGGTATGGTGTCAAAAGCGTAAATTTTGTTCTCTTTCTCTTCCAACCTTTCTTAATAAGATATATTAAACGAGATTCCCAATAAGGAAGAAGAAAAAGGCTGCACGGGGAGAAGATAGACTGGAAAAAAGTAATTTCGTTTTACTATCCTTCCCGTCTACATAAAGGCAACACATTTGCTTGTTGCTTATTAATAGCGGTATTCAACGTGATTCATTGTACGGTAGAGGTATGAAGATGAATGTAGACAACGGAACTAATGGTGTTTGAAAGGGAACAAAGACAGTAATTGATATAAATGTTAACGGTAAAGAAATGGAACAGATGAAAGAGTTTATGTATTTAGGATGTATGTTTAGACTAGGTAGACACGTTAAAGATTTTGAACGACAAGTGAGTGCGGGAAATAAATTGAATGGGGCTATAGGTACAGTAGTGAGGAGTCAGAATATGTCTTTGAAGGCTCGTCTGGCAATACACAATGCTGTACTAACCCCAAATTTAATATATGTGTAGTAAGAGGTGGGTTTGACAGGAAAAGCATGTTAGAGTTAATGTCGTTGAGGTGCGATCCTTAAGAAGTATGTAGGCGTGAAGTTGAATGAAAAGTGCAGCTTAAAAGTGGATATAGTGACTAAAATTGAAAAAGTAAGTGCTTAGATAAATATGAATTACCTCTGTATAAATGCTTACGGAAAGCGACCTTCGCAGAACTTCCTACCGAAACTGCTCAACGACTTGAACAGTGCCGTCCTCGAGAATGTTATAAAACACCCAAACAAATGTAAGAACATTTTAAAATCGGCCTTCTTATCTGAGGAAATTTAAACAATAGGTTTGTTTGAGTTTTCTCAGAAAAGACCATCGCGTTCTTTTTTATCAACTGAGCGACTAGCAGTGATATTAAAACCCTAAAGGTTTACGCCAGTGCTCCATACCAATTATGTAAATATTTTTTATGCTAACTAGCTTGAATGCGTAGATGTATGGATGTGGAAGAAGCGAGAGAGGTGTGCCAGGATCGCCCCAAAATGGAAATCCATAATCTCTGTCTACCTCTCTAGGTAACTATAAAATTCCGCTATATTGCATGTGTAAAGATTATACCTGGATGCTGATAAGGTGGGCACAACCCTACAATAGTAAAGTGAAGTAGGCCGAAAGCAGCGGAGCGCGGCCCGACCTCGGCGGCCCATGTATATAACCACGGTTTGTGCTGTGACGTTCATCGGAATTTGGGTAATCTACTTGAAATAACAGAAAATCGTATTCTTATCCTTTTTCCAATACGGCGATGTAATCTTTTTATCTGAATGGAATTTACGTTTTCGTGATCTAAATGTACTGTTTCTTTTGAAAGTAGTAGTTTGGTTTTAGTTTTATTTTTGTAATTAATCAGTGTCTGCCTCGGACATCATAAATAGCAATAAAGTTAGGTTAGGTTATTGGTCTACGAAGCGAAATAGGATGAAGATAACAAAAGATTTGGACCTCGTGTTTCTTACTACTAATACTACTATTAAATGTAAAAAAGTATGTTGTCGCTCATATTTCCGATTTGCCGGAAATGCATGAGTACCGCACTGAAACGTAAAGTTGCGTAGCTGACTTTAGACAGCAAGAGTCTTTATAAGCACTTGTCAAAGGAAGGGGATTCAGTTTTTACTCCTGTCAACGGTCGTGACAACACCTCTTGAGGCACGAGCCTTGATTGATTATAATAAGTGGTCGTATATAATGTGCACAGTATATTGTGTACCGAGAATATTAGGCTATAACCTGTGTTATTTTTTTAAGACAGCAAACGAGCAAGTGGGTCATCTGATATTAAGAGACGGCTACCCGCAACAAGTAAATGAGTTACAGTTGCGTTGGCTATCTTTATTGGACAGATGAGGGAATAGACAGGAAAAAGGATATTTCCTTTGCCCCAACTATCCCGTTTACGTCCAATCCTCTTCTCTGACTGAATTTAGGCGTGCGGCACCTACCTCATAAGTCTAAACGCTGAATACTTCTACTTCACGCCTATCGTCTGTGAGGACGTCGAGCCGACCCATTCGTATGATAGACATTGTTGTTACGGGTTTTACCATTGTTGCTTAAAATAACATAATAATACTTACGAATACTTCATATCCACATTTTTTCTAATTATAGTACTAAAAAGTTTCTTACGCGTTACATAAAACTGTTAATTGAAGAAACTTTGGAATAGAGAATCACAAATTATGATAAATCAAAAATAGTGTTTGCTGCATCCATTTTCAGAGAATAAGAATTTTAAATGAATTTTCTTAGAGGGTGGTCAGCTAACCGCCTCAAAGGCGTCTTAATGCGATATCCGGCCTACTTTTAACAGCGCTCCCCGCACGATATAAGTCCGAATTAGACCGCGCCACTCCGCCAGCGCTCGCTTCCGGATGCCGCCTGTTCGCTCGCAATCTCACCAGAACACGAATCAGTTTACTTAAAAATACAAGTTTATTCAATAACCGAACATTGATGACAAAATAAAGGAAAAGGATATCTTATAAAAGTAAAAGTGTGCTATATATACTGTATGTGAATTGTAAGAAAGTAAAAATACTTCATAAATTATAATACATTTATGTGTATTGAAAGCTTATGTAAAATATAATGTGCTACTCCTTAAACCGTAAACGTAAACGATTAGAATAAATAAAATATTGTATAAAGAATATTACTCTCGTAACGAGTATATTTGTATCCTGTGGAAAAAATTAGAGACAAAATCTTTTGCACCCTTGTCCAGAAGAACGCAATTTTATTTCTACGCTGCAAACAAAATTTAAAAGCTTCGCTTAAAGATCTGAACTTGTTATGCTACTTGCATTAAAAGGAATAAGAAAGGTTTGTAAGTGCTAAGAAATATTGAGTTAGTAAATTATCTACACGAGTTGCATTTTGTAACAAAAAAGGAAGAAGTTGAAAGTGTGAGGGATAAAGTGCTTCGACGCGGAGTGTCTGAGTTCCGGAGTAACATGTCGCATAGCTTAGCATGACGCCCCACTTTATTTTGGAAACTCGAGTTTGCTCTTTATATCCTATTCTTTTAGAGTTTCGAGTAAATTTTAACAGCACTGTAAATAAACAGCTTGACGTGTCGCGCTGCGCATTTCGGAGCAGAACTGCTGATGTGCAACGTTGACTTAAATATACTTCTTCTTAAAATCTATAAAAATGTTCCTTCAATAGTTATATTAAGGGATATAAAGCGGGAAAAAATGATAACAGCTTTACTTTACTAGTTTTCTTGGATGGTCTGATATTAGTCAAATTTGAAACCGGATGTTGTTATAAAATGAATTAGGTTGCGTTTAGGGGAACCAAACCCGCCTCTAAAATGAAATTTTCGTAACATACAATGCCTGAGACAGTATAACGACGCTCGGCCCCATAAAACTGGCTGGGATCTGCAAACCCTCATATTTAAAAATAAATTATGAATATTTACCATAACGTTACGCTTTACTGAACCATAATTATCCTAATTTTGGTCCAGATGCTTAGCTTGAGAAAGCGGCTTAAAAAATAACAACTCAAACTATCCGTCAAAGGAATATTTATAAGAAATAGAAAGGTAAATATTTTATTAACCCGTATTGGTAGCACTGAAGTAATTCTAAAAATATTTTAAAAAGAGCCCCACGCTCTTGCGCACACTTCCCGGTTCTTTAGTTTCTTTTAAACTATTATTCATTATCTACACTTCAGCTATATAGGATTGAAGATACTTACTATTTTTTTTGGTTATTCTTAGATGCTTGCAGCTTCTGCGCGCTTCACTCTTCCTTTTTCATTGGACCAGCAACAACGACACGTATAGCACATTTTATATTAATAGAAAATTATCTTATTTACACTATTATGACCACAAATACACTCACTAGTTCTTCATTTAAAAAATGTCTCATACATTCACATTACTATGTATATATAATAAGACTGATATTTTTGAAAAAAAGACAAAGTAAACACGAAATTAAGCAATGCGCCATTTTGAAAGAATTAGTGCTGCCGTCATGTATGCTGTAACATACCCGAAAACTCTAGAAATCACATAACCGTAAGAAACGGAAAATCGATAATTTCAATCGATTTTCGATTATCTTTATCATATTTTTGTTATGAAAAAAATATTGTGGGTAAAGAATTAAAATAAAACTAAATAACTTTAACTAACAATAAAAAAACGGTAGAAAATATTTCATTATGTAATTTTTTACATAGGTCAATATTGACATCTGTCCTTGTCACACTCATACAAAATTATTAGTTATCCTGTTCATACAATGAAATTTGTATGAGCGCGTGCTATCAAGGATTTTGTTTTATTCTTCTTGAAAATGGTGAATCAGCATTTAGTTCGAATTATATTGTTGTAATCGGTTAAAAAAAGCGAAAAATTTCTGCCAAATACAAAATATAGACTCTAAATCGGTTTTAAATAACCTCAGCTTAGTGGTTAAGACTTGTTATTTTTTAAATATCTTCAATAACAAACACAAAGAGATATTTAATAATAAACATAAAAATCATTGACATACAGAAAAATATTAAATAACTTGCAGTCTACGACCTCTATAAACAAACGAATAAGCGATGTTAAAAAGAAATCTTATTTCAAAATATCGATTTTAAAACGTCACGACGGTGTTATTTTAAAATTGCATTTTATCAGTAAAAAATAACGGGCCAGCCAACCAGGCCATAAAATCTTTAAAAAAATAAAATGAAATTTCAAATGTCAACGTCAACTTATAGTGTGATAGTAATAAATAATGTTTTTTTATCGTGAAAAATGAAGAAGTGCGAAAGTTTTTGTGTTGATATTAATATAAATAAGGTTATTTTCTATTAATATAAAAAGTATAGTGTATGTGCAGTGAAGATTAACGGCCACGGAATTTAACCGTTCCAAGAATGTGGCATGTGGCGTTTTGTGTTCGGACAAATGCAAACTTATCTTGTATTTTATTCCGATCACCACCCATTATTAAGCTTTTAACTATTGAAATCTTTTATAGTAAAATGCTTGCTCCCTTCTCCCCCCCCCCCACCCGCTCGAATTCATTATATCCGTTTGTTTATGAATCAACACTGAATACAATGTTCCGTGTTCCGTGTTCGTGAATTAAAAAAATGTGCTGACAGATTGTGATAAGTATACCTTTCGAGACACACTAACTCTATTTGTAGAGAAGAGTACGACCATCACATTTTACAAGTAAGTAATTTTATAATGTTTTTGAATCTTTATATATAGTTTATATACTAAGCTTAGACCTTATACAAGAAGGAGTAATTACAGTACACTGTTATAAGTAAAGATATATATATATATATATATAAATAATATTCTATTTGCCCGTGAATCTGTTTACCCCATAAATAGTTAAAGATAAAATCAGAGTATATGTAGTGGGTTTACCGCAGCAGTTAAGTCTAAAAGGTATATAAGTTTTCCAAGCATAAGGGTTATTTCATAGAATTACCCACAATACCGCCAGTGTGCGAATGGCCTAATATTTTGTCCGCTTTTTGTATGAACATTTTTTTCGTCAAGGGTACTTATGAGTCGTTGTAATTTAACGCTCCCCAGGTGCGGCGTCGGCCCGTGGCTTATAAGTACATCGGGATTTTAATTAAGAATGTTTTTCATTATGCACTTTTTTCCCTGTCCCTATTGCATAACTAAACCAGATTCAGTAACGTAACCCACTTTAAAGTACATTTAATATGTCCTGGAACAGTATAAAATTAACCCAGGAAAGAAGAATTAAAGCCGAAGAATGCAACATCCAAGTTTAATAAGAAATTAGAACCAATGTTAAAGTAGAAATCTTAAGAGTCCGAAATAAAATACATTTTAAGCAAAGTTATGAAGAGTTCACAAGAGTTTATTTATTAATTAATTTATTTATGTTTTGAGACGATAATAATTAGTAGACAATGGGTTAATGCAAGAGGAAGAGATTATTGTAAATATAGCCTAGACTTGTCTTTTTATCGGTGAATTACAAAAGAGTTAATACATTTTCTATAAGCTGGTATGAATATTGTGCAACCTGTCTTATTCTAGCAGAGGTAAAGACTAAACTAGTGTCTCCGTTGTTAAATGCTTCTCCTCGCGTACAATCACATACGAAAAAGATTAATATAGTTTGATCACACTTTCAAGAGCAAGTAAAGCTGCTGAATTATTAAGACATGCTATTTTTGCCTCGTCGATCTACGAAGTTAAGCAGCTTCTGCTGAGCATTAGGAGTGTTTGAAAATCTTATTTCACATTGTGCAAACTTATCAGTTGCCATGTTATGCTAATGTCCTTATCGAGGCTTCACACAGTAAAGTAAAAGTAACAAAATAGATTATTTGTCACAGAGCAGGGCTCACATGTCATTCATAATTAAGATTTCTTTCCTCACAGTTGTGAACAAGAGATTGAGTCGCATCAAATATGTAGGAGGGTCTATCGTCAAATCCTTTTTACGTCGGTTGGCGGACGTTGGCGGTTGGATTTTATTCAGGTCCGGCGAGGATGTGGCTTAACGGTCTTATAAATTAGTGAAACTCTATTAGCGAGATGTTCGGCCAAACGAATTTGCGTTATCGCCTCTGCCTCTGCCGGCGTAGCGTACGTAGCATACTAATGACGTCGCGCTGGCGTCGCTCGAACTTGCCGCTCCTGTAATTACTTCTTTAAACGGACCTTTCAGAGTGCTGCAACCTTTTGTCCACTAGAACCCTCGCTTCGACAATTGAGTTACTCATTAATGCTGTTTGAAGTGTTAGCGTTTAATAAATTAGTAAAACGGAACGTATACTGTTAAATGTCTTCTCGCAATTGTATTTTAAAATTTTTATTGTATTGGATATTTTATTTTTATTCGGAATTTTTTTTGATCATTTATCATTTTAATCGTGTCACGTTACAGTTGTGTTAATAAATGAATCATAAAAACCAACGGGCTTAAGAGAAAGATAGAGATAAAGGTCTTAACTGGTTGTTGTATATGTTGCTGTAAATATGCCGTCGAAACTGGCTTTTGAGTCAATCATTGATCAAACTACAAGAAAGAGGGGTCAGCAGTGGTTAGCTATGTGATATGAGAACTTGTTATAGGACAGAGATAGTAATTGCTATCTGCTTTTCACTCATTTAATTAGGTACCAAATATGAGTTGAAAAACGGTAACTCATCGAAGTTTAAAAATCTACCTCATAGGTATGGCATAAGTATACTCCGATCATATTACTGAATAATCATTTGGTATAGAATTGAGTACTGAGTATAAATATAATATCGAGGGCAAGGGGGAGGCCCTGGCGGTTAGTTTGGACGTGGCAAAGGCCTTTGATCGGGTGTGGAACAAAGCACTTCTTTCGAAGTTGCCTTCCTACGGGCTGCCCGAGAAACTATGCGCCTGTATTTCCAGCTTTTTGGAGGGTCGGAGCATCAAGGTCGTTGTCGACGGTGCATGCTCTGACCCGAAACCAATTAATGCTGGTGTCCCACAGGGTTGTGTACTGTCGCCCATCCTGTTTCTTCTGCATATCAATGACATGCTGCAAATTAGCAACATCCATTGTTATGCAGATGATAGCACGTGTGATGCACGGTACACGGCCCGCGCTAACGTTTCTCGGGCTACTGCCGCTGAGAACCGGACCAAACTTGTGTCTGAAATGGAGATCCTATTAGGTGAAGTCTCGGATTGGGGTCGACAAAATCTTGTTGATTTCAATCCCAAAAAGACAAGTCTGCGCCATTACCGCTAAAAAAGAACCCTTTGTCGCGAATGTATGTTTTGAGGGCACTCCTCTGGTTGCCACAGCCAGCATCGGTATTCTCGGCGTTGACATATCGAGTGAGGTTCAGTTTCGTGGTCACTTGGAAGACAAGGCCAAATTGGCTTCTAAAAAGCTGGGTGTACTCAGTAGAGCGAAGCAGTATTTCCAGCCGGGCCACCGCCTTCAGCTATACAAGGCACAAGTTCGGCCTCACATGGAATACTGCTCGCATCTCTGGGCGGGAGCACCCCAATACCAGCTTCTTCCATTTGACCGCATACAAGGGAGAGCGACTCGAATCGTCAACGACCGAGCTCTTACCGATCGGCTTGATACTCTGGCCTTGCGAAGGGACGTCAGCTCCCTCTGCATTTTTTACCGTATGTACCACGGGGAGTGTTCCGAAGAACTGTTTGGAACGATTCCTGCCGCCGAGTTTCGTCATTGTACGACACGACAGACCGCCAGGTACCATCCACACCATCTGGATGGCTGGCATTCCTCAACAGTGCGGTTCTCTCGACATTTCCTGCCACGCACAGCCGCGTTGTGGAATGGTCTGTCCTCGGCGGTATTTCCAAACCAGTACGACTTGGGGTCCTTCAAGAAGCGAGCCTTTCTTTTTCTAAAATTCCTTTTCTCTGGTGTTGCGGGGGGTGTCCATGGGCGTCGTTGATCACCTGTGTGTTCCCGCCGCTCGTTTGCTCCCTTCTCTTATAAAAAAATAAAAGTATAAGTTTTGTAAATATGAATACAATATATGTTGTTTATTATGTAAATAAGTTCATATAATCTTTTACACGTACTTAATAACACTCATTTATCGATAAACAAGCATAGGATAAATCTGGACGGATGAAATATGAATCAGGTCGAAGGTATGGTGGCAGGCCAAACTTCGCCGAGCGCGTCGAACTTTACGATCTTTGCATGTCCTGTATTTACGACATCTACTGCTGGGGCCACAATATATAAACGAGTTTCGCTTACGCTCGCTCTCAAGCAATATATTTTACCCACAACTTGCCTTTGCCGCTATTAAAAAAATTCAAACAAACTGGTATACACTTTGATTCTTGGATATTTTAATACTTCAATACTTTCCTTACAGTATTGTAATATATCAGCTACTTTACCAGTAAAGAGAACTAATGTTCAATGTAAGGGATATTTTATTAAGGATCGTAATGCAATTATAATAATATAATAACCTGGATTTGGAATTTTCCGGGCACATATTCATGGTCATGGTCAGCCAATAATCTTTGCCCGGTAAAAGTTAATTATTTAATCAGAATCTAAAATTCATAAAACAACTGCTAGTTAAACCTGCGACTGTGACGAGATTATGATCTAGTCTTAAGATTTTTAACAGTGGTTGAGTCCGCAACAACATCTGTTGCACGAATTGGGCGGCTCGACCGGTGAAATACCACGACCTCACAGAAAACAGGCGTGAAGTAGAAGTACTCTGCGTTTCGTCTGATGAGTGTGGTGCCGGAGGCCTAATTTCAGTCCTCTTCCTCTTCCCACCCGTTCCTCATTAGGGGATTAGGATGGGGAAAAGGAAATATCCTTTTTCCTGTCTATGCCTTCCTCTGTCAATCAAAGGTAGGCAACGCATCTGCAACACATTTGCTTGTTGCGGATGTCTACGGGTAGCGCTCACTTTACATCAGGTGATGCGCTCGTTTGCCGCCTTCTTACATAAAAAAAAGGCTTAAGTATTTACTAACGTACATCAGACCTACACAAATAGGTGTTTTATTCCGTATTATATATAATTTATATGGACTTGTTTACGGTTTGTTAACTTGGAATAATAATAAACAAGTAAATATACTCTTTGGACGCGGAAATTGACTTAGTGAATTAAATCTCCTATACATTAGTAGGGGTGTTTACATATAGCAATATCCCGTAGCGAGCCCATTGATGACCGCCCGTGGCTACCAAGGAGTGTACACTCCCTCCATTAACACCATCAATTGTGACTAAGTATAAAGGCTGTTTCCTTCACCAATTGAACGCTCTTCGTAGTAAATTCATTTAATGGTCATTGTTATTTATATGGATGATCATATATATATATATATATATATATATATATATAGTCTAACTAAATAAATTACTTTAGTTTTTAGCAGTATCAGCTTACCGGCTGCTTTATTTTATATTTTACGATATTAACTAATAACCAAGGTGATTACGACAACTATTTTTTTTATTTGACCTTGGATTGACTTCAATAATGAAATAGAAGAAAACCCAAATGCTAAAGGCGAACGTCAAACTTAGACCGACATTAATTAAAATATTTCCCATATTGTAATATATTCATCTAAGTGAAAAAAAGTTTATCGACAGTACATTCATACGATTTCTAATGAAACGAGCATCCCAATAAAAATCATAATCTTCTACCCAAGAAGTTAGCCAAGTTACGTTTTGAATATATTATTTGTGCTAGGAAAATATTATGTTTTTTTTTTAAAGAAAGTGCGAACACATCATCATTACGCTGCGTAATTTTTTCGTATGTGCCATTCCCGTGTCTGTACTTTTATGCCTTCCCTCCATAAAGACAAAAGGGACTTTGAAGTAAAATCACGTACATTTTTTGCAACTTACTTAGGAGAGATTCAGCCCCTTGCCTTCCATGTTAATATTTTCTGGGAAAACATTGCGGGGACAACGCATGGAAATTACATTTAGATATTCGTTCGCGGCGCGTACGTCTGAGTGTGGTAGGGATATTATATTTTACGTGCAAGGAATGTAATAAAATGTTTAGGACAGTCTCGCGGGCCGCGCACACCGAATGGAACCTAATGTCGATTGATATGCAAATGAAGGGCGCAATTACGGCAGCGCGTGCTGACGAAAACAACTTTATATCCAATTATTTTGATACCTATTGAAGCCGGCTAGCTACCTAGCTGCTTCTTCAACTTATTTCATATTATACAAATTTATATCTTACTTCTTTTCTCGCATCGACTACCTGCAATCGTTACCACCTATTCTCAGATGCCTGTCTTATGATATTATTCTGTTAATTTTTTTTATTGTTTACTTGCAAAGTTTGAATATTTAGCTTGTGCGAATCACCCAAAACTAAGCAATCGTACTGTGGACTTATTTCCGTATTAATATTTCCCGTTCCCTATGTCCACATAACCAACTTACGTGTTGCATTTGTTTGTAATCGAACTCCTATTTTTACATTCTAATAAAGGTGCTTAATAACAGAATTATCTCGTTTCTTAATTTGACGAAGTTGATCGTAATAAATGGGTTTAGTGCTTAAGTCCGTATCGCTCAGAGTGATTAAGAAGTAGATTGTATAGATCGTATAGTGTAGACCGTCCTAGAGGAGGAGGGTCGACATCGGGGCTAGATAAGTAATAATACATTTAAGAGGCAGTCCACCGACACTGTCGTTCTCCCAGCGCTCTATCAAATTGCAATATCGTTTTATGAGCATGCGTCATTTCGCTAGCAGACATAAGACGTAACTGTATAATTTCCCCCAACTCAATACGACTTGATTTGTACACATTGTTCTAGGAAATTTTAATCAATGTGTTCATGGCTTAAGAAAAGAGATTTATAAAACAATTGAAGGGTGCAATTTAATTTTTGGAAATTTGTAAATGTAGTTTGAAAAGTTAAAATTTATGTATACGCTTGTAAAAAAGATTTCACTTACTAAAGCAATGTATAAAGTAAACCAATGGATTATTTTTGTTACCTAACCCTTTCTATTTTATATTGGAATTGCGGTCGCAAATGAAAATATAAAACACACACATGAAGAAAATTTTGAGTAGCCCGGTCAGGATATTGCGTTTTAACGGCGATTCACCAGACAAGTGGTCAATAACTGTTGAAATAGAGGTTCCAAAGGATTCATTCATATCGCTGCTCAACTTGAGTGCTCTCGCATATACTCTATGTTTCTTTATACAAAAATATATGTACATAAAGTTGAGACACGGCTAGCGTTTTTAATTAAATACCGAGGCATTTCTTCTGGAATTGGCTTCCGATTACGCTGCGTAATGACATCTCGACCGCGAATCATAGCTCTCTCGGGGCGCTTTCGTGTCATACTTTCAAATATATATTAGTAAAAGATCTTATTTTTACTTTTACGTAGATCTTAGTAACGTATTTTTAAGATAATATGTTACTTTAGACTTCTGGTGCAGTTGAGATCTCAACTATATTAGTAATATTTTATAATATTATGTGTCTGTAAAGGGACTAGCTAATAGTTCACTTAATAGTATTTGTCTATTCATTACACGTACACGGGCTGTGAAAGAATTAAAAGTACAAAATCCAGAAAAAATTCTAGGTAAATCAATCAAGGTATCGAAAACCAATTCCTATTCGTTTACCTTGAAACATGATGAAAGAGATGTACCATTAAAGAAGCATGTTTTGCGTGTTTGCCCAGCAGACGGGCGAAATAAACAGATGTTTGAAATATGTTTGCACTAAAGAGAAACAAAAATAACAGAGTAAATAATAACATAAAGCAGGAACAATCGGTATTCGAATCACGCATACAACGAGGTGACATTTTTAGAAGAATATTTTAGTTTTTGAGGAAGTTGGGAGTTCTTAATTAGTTTGCTGTAGCGCCTGCTAGGTGGCTCCACTGGCTTTGCAGTATCATCACGTGCCATAACTTTTTCATTTGACGCGTTCACGGACAACTTTCCTATTTCGTTTTATTAACACTGTAACAGAAATGGGAGTAGGCTTTATAAGAACAGGTAGCTAACGGTCAAACATAAAATAATATTATCTCGTATCTGACTTGAATTATTTTATTTCGTTTTTATAACAAAAAGTTCTGATGGCGGTCCATTATTCTGTTCACTATTAATGCTTGCTTCAAGCCAAATACTTTGTTATAGTTAAATAGTCATTTAAGAAAACATTTTATATATATTAATGTTTCCCCAATTAAATATTTTTAGTCTACTTTGTGAGGTTGTACAAAGAAAGCTTTTTGAAATTCTTAAAAAACTCGTATTGTAGCTCAACAATGTAAAGTAAAATAAATTTAATGGTCTATATTTTCTCTTATAATAACTCGAGTAAAGCACAGAGCTAACAAGTATTTTGTTTATTCTCGACGCACTCGACGGTACTTTTGCATTCAACGCCGTGTCCTCTCTTAGAGCTTGTCCTTGCGACCATCGCGCAACTTGCGTTTCAAGCTGCTTAATAAGTTAGCTCGATAAGGTTAATTTAATTTAAAATGAAATACAAGCCGCTCCCCTGCGAGGATCCTCTGAGGACGTTATTAACTTGACGTAACAAGTTTTCATGAATCATGTGCCAGCTCGATATACAGATTTTTTATCGGAGTTTAGATACCCGTGGGACAGAAACTCTCCAGCATAGTGGTTAGACTGGCTCGGTGTTACGCTGCCGATCTTAAATTCTTATGTGGTATACGAATGAATGAACGCAAAATTCTTAAAATTTAATATCTTTATGACTGTATTGTGTTAGTAGCGATAACGCGGCTTTATATGATTGAGAAAAATGTAAGCTTGTCAAGACACCAGTTAAGTCGTCAACCCCATACAAAATACCCTTTAAATCTCGCCTTTAAACCTCTGATAGATATAAATTTGCTTATTTCTCGGCGTAAGACGAAATGGCCTCTTATTTTTTTTACCTCGTACCGTACTCAGGTAAGCTCGGCGGCGGAGAGCGGTTAACTAATAATATCTTATTTACGATTTTGATTATTCTCTTTTAAAAAATAATGGTGTATTTTGACTTGAAACGAAATGTCAAGGAGACGTTAGTCTGTACTTTAAAAAGTACACAGAATTTCTGAAGTTATACTTCTTTCTTCACGCTTGGAGTAAATTTAGGAGCGTGAATTTTCACGACGCGCGAAACCTATTTCATGGTGTGTTACCATGGCGATCAATCATAACTTTTTATTTTTATTTATATTTACCTTTAATTCCAAGTTACTTAATTATGCCACTGTCAATTAAATCTAGTCTTTTTTCTCTAACGATGAATTTTTTTGTTATTTTTGTTTTGTAACGTTTTTATTAATAACGTAAAATTTCTCTAGTGCGTACATAAGTACACATACATGGTGTTTGCAGAACATCATCATTTCCCTGCCCTTTTCCCACTCATGTGGGGTCGGCACTGTATGATTGTAGACCATACTGTATATATAGGTTTTGGCTACAGTTTTTACGGCTGGCCGCCTGCCTGACGCCAACCCGCCTCGGGAATAATTGGTTGTATTTAAGTCTCGTTTGATCATTATGATCAAAGTCAAAATCGTTGCAGATGTACTCAAATTTCGCGAGGATTGATATTGGTCCATCCTTTGTCATCACGTTCATTAGCTGATCGGCATTAATCTCTTCTGTGGAACCAGCACCCTCTTCCGTCTTCATGGAATTCCGCCAGTGTCTTGTCTGTGTAAGTCGTAATACAACCGTGCTTGTTGATTTCGAAAAAATCCAATTCAGGTTGAGAAGGAAACATGACATTATTACTATTATATACCTTCAACACAACATTTACATAAATTTTCGAACTATTTTCTCGTTGGTAGCATCGTCCATTCTTTGTCAATAAATGAGCGATTTGATAATGCACACAAGTACACTGCCTTTAGAAGCCTCCTGGTCGCCGGTGACTAATTCAATTTTTTTCTAACGCATTTGTATAATATTAACAAACAAATAATATTATAAATACATCCTAAGAAACAAAATAATTTAAGACACATCTAAAACACACTGTCAAAGCAGAATATAATTTGCAAAACTTATTTCTAGAAAAGGCTCATGAGAAAGAACTGTACTTGTTTCCAAATGGAGCAGGCTCTCTTTTAAGGAGACATATTCAACAACATGATAGTATGGAGGGGCTTAGTATGGTTCTGATTCCTCCCCTACCTGAACCATTTCGAAAAAATACGAGATAATTAAAAAAATGAATTTACTGAAGATTTTTCTAATTTATAAAACTTCTAATTAACTAACAACGAATCTAGAGAATCTAGAAAATACTTAATATATAATCTGTTAGTGTTAGCGAGCTACTGGCGATGAAGTAAATAAAAAGTTGGCTCAATTAAGTAGCAGCGTTCAGTCCATGAATGAGATTAAAGTGTTAATTAACGTGCTAGTTAAACTATGACATCGTTAACAAGTAAATGCTGTTTTTATTCTGGAAAAATATCACCTAGGATAACACATATAATAACTTCCTGTGTTTTAAGATAATTTTTAAATCTTTTATCTTGTTATAAATCTTTATAACTTTTATACGAATCCAGATAACTGATACACTTCATATATACAACTTTTCTTTTGTAAATACATTTTTAAATGGATAATGACACCTATATTTAGAATAAGCAGACAAGTTCATGCACACAAAGGTCTGTCCATGGTGGGAATCGAACCCACGACCTGTTGCGTGAAAATAAATTATCTTTCTAACCACTTATATTTTACGTAGATGAGACCAAAGTACTTTCTGTCAGAATAAATTGTTTTCTAAATGAACAACATTATCAAAACATCACTACTGACTAAAATCTTGACTTGTGTTTATAATGTCGAAGGCTGCGTAACCAGGTAACTTAAGATTAATAAGAATAAATAGCAGTCCATTAGCTTAGGCAATTTGACGTCCGCGCCCGGGGCCGTAAACAAAAGTGGAGTGTTTTCAAGTTTGAGAACAAGGAACACGTTATAAATTGAATCGTCTTCTCCCGTTTACACTTCCATTTGAAAATAAAAAAGCAAATGTAATTTACTTTGAAGTAAAATCACGAACCGCAGCGAAACTTTTTAGCTCAGAATCCGGTCTTTGTATCATTTTGTACATTAATAATTTGTTAGGGTCGCGCATTCGCCTTAGTATTAGGTATAACTTAGGTACCTTGTTTTCTTATACAAAGCCGTCTAGATTGTAAAAGGATTTTATTTTTTACATGCAAAGAATGAAAAGCACAATTACATAAGACGAATTTGTAACATAGTTCTACTTCAGTAAACAATGTTTTTTTTAATGGAAGAAGGTGGCAAACGACCGTGTGACAACAAACAACAAGTGACCGATACCCATAGGCATACTTATACTACTATATATTATTTGGTAAAATCAATTGCATATAAAAACTAAAAGCCGTATTCCTCGATTATATTTAAAACAGAATTGCATTAACGCAATTTGAGGTGACTTATGCGCTCACCTTTAAGTTGTAATTCATCGAAACAAGTAAAAAAAATTGTATCATGTAAATATTGAAATTTTATATCAGACTATCTGTGCCCCGCGGTTTCACCCGCCCTGCAATTTTGCTTAAACGAAATCATATTACTTATTACCTATTTAAATACTACCCTGACCTCATCATCACCCTGCCCTTTTCCCGCTCATGTGGGGACATCGACATGACCGTATCAAAGCTTAACAATCACATATGATCGTTTAAACTGTGACCATAGTCCATACATAGGTTCTGGTACAGTTTTTACGGCCGGCCGCCTGCCTAACGCCAACCTTCCTCGGGAATAATAAGCTACTAGCCTAACCTAACAAAACCTATTAAAAATAATACACACATCATTCCTAAAATCGTCTACATACGTGTAAATACTAAAATTACCACGGAGCGTCGTGCGTTTCCGAAAGACGTGCGTGTGCTATGAATATCTCAATGCACAGTGTGTCTAGGCTGAAGCTTGCAAAATCTCCGACACTGACCTTTTGAACTTTATGTAAACTTTCAATCATCATCATTTTAAAAATAATAATATCTAGTATTTTAAAAATAGTAATATATAATAAAAAAATCTTTGTTTTGGGCTTTATTGCATTTATAAAGGCCCCCAATAATAGTTATTCTCGAATATCTTCCATGTACTGTCAGCGATCAGTTACATTTTATTATATGTATAGATTTTCTTTCAAAACTTTAATGTTAAAATATTTATAAAAGTCTACACTTTTTATTATTGAAAAAAAATGTTATTGACTTTTAAGCGCCATCTAATTTCCAACATTTGACAATTTCAAAGTAACGGAGAATTAATTATCGTACTGGTTCGCATTTTTTCCGCTAAAAATATCAAATTTTGATTTTTGTGAGTTGTTAAGTAAAACTAAATTTAGTTACTTTTATTATCTTTTGGTTATCTAATTGTATATTTCCGCATTTCGTTTCTTAATTTGTACACAGCTACTCGTAACGCCATCTAGTCTTGACGAATATAAACTAATACAACGAATAAAATAATTTTCTTTACTATGGGATAGGACCCCGTTGGTAAACTTTCAATCATCATCATTATATAACTAATGACATATATAACTAAAAGTTCAACCTAAACAACCGAACAGCTATTTTATAGCATTTTTATCAAACAGGGTTCTTTAAATTTATATAACTTTTTCATTTATAAACCGATTGAGATAAATCAACCACTAAATATTAAGTGAAGCTTACCACAATACATTAGTGAAAACCGCACCCAAATTGGTTAAGCCGTTTCTGAGATTAGTGGTAACAAACGCACAGACAAACAGACAAAAATTCTAATAATCATTGCTTTGGGTTTTATATGAAAGCCCCCAATAATAATCTTTATCAAATATCTTCAATGTACAGATAGCGATCAGTTACAGTTTTATTATATGTATAGATTTAATGGAATCAGGGTCATAAATATTTAATTGATTGAATAAAGCGTGTTAAGCCTCTATGTAACTTACTTAAAAATATTCAGTTAGAAGTGTTAATGGTTCTAATATAAGTTAACATTATCAACAAGGTCAACTAATATCAAGTAAAAATTATAAAAAACAGTTCAGGTATACTTAATATTTCGCAAACTTCAATAATCACCGTCAAATACAGGGATTATTATATTTGCAAAACATTGTGGAGAGCGAGCAAATTAAACATGACAGATAACTGAAAAAATGAGTTGATGGGTTCGAATCGGTCAGGTATTGTGCCGCAGTGCGCCGCGGCATGCGGTGCCGTTGACATCGGCGCCGCGACGCCGGCACGCGACCAATTATTTACTATGACTACTACTATCCAGTACTTCGCAATTTGTATCAAACAGCATTTAACAAATTACTTTACCAATGTACCAACTAAAATACCATATTAGTAGCATTGTAAATAGATGATAGCAACTAGAGAGCGGCATGCCAATTCGATTGATAACTAAGACTTGATTAATAAATTCTTCACTTTTGTCAGATTCAAAGTAAATCATAGACTAATGTTTTTCGGCACTTCATCATATATTATTATATATAAAACAATAGACTGTGCACGTATGATACTCCGGCGAAGAGTACGAATCAAGATGTGGAATGGAATCAGAACCATGCTAATTTTTACTTTCCTATTTAGACTGTCGTTAAAGTGAGAATTTAAGCATAACGCTATAATTTTTTAAGCTCTGAAACATTCACCCTAGACCCCTCACCCCCTTTTTTATGCTAAAGAACCAGCATTCAAAAACGGAATAAACATAATATTCTGAAGTGCAGAACAAGGAGGGAAAACAGAATGTTATTTAATGAATATTTACAACCATGTCTTAGGGGAGCGAAATATATTTTATTTCTGATCACAGGATGGTTTTAAATATACTAACGCGCCGTAGAAGAGAAAGTATCGAAAAAAGATTACATTTAAATAATATCACCCCAGCGATCACTTTCGCCTACGCGTGAATGGCAATTGGCTCCATGAAATCTGGCCTCCTGGGCGCTTAGCAATCAACCCGTGGAGTGTTCGATTGCAACGCAGACTCCTTTTCGAAAGGAATAAAAAGATTCTTATCGCAGGTAGATGGCGCTGTAAGGGCGAAGCTAGATTGTAATTCGTGATGGCCCCAGTTTAGAATTAGCGTGGCAACGTTGCGCAATGAATCCGACCTACTTTCGACAGCTTTTTAACATCGTCAGTGCTTTACATTTGAATACTAACTCAATGCACGGAAAATTTTTATTAGCTAATGTATACTGACCTCAAAAGTTCTTTTATAACAAATACAGTTTGAATTCCTTTCCATTGCGGATCATTATTTTTTTGTCTATGAATGTAGTTTTTAAAGCATAACTTTGTAATTTAAGTATTCATTTAAAGTATTAATAAAATGATTTGTTTGTGATTCGGAATATGTAGATTTCAGAACGTTGAGGATTTTATTTGACACAGCCCACCTCGACACCTTCATCTATAGGTTTGATGATAATTGTTTTAGATAGTTTTTATATTATTATTCAGTTTTCTTTATATGCGTCTTATACGTGCTATGTATGAAAAAACGAATACTCACGTCAGGTCCGAAGCCGGAGTAACCGACAAGTTCAGTTTGGCTGTAGTTATGCACCAGGGATCGTACTTAACCCCATATCTATTCCTTCTAGTAAGTAATGCATTGACATCGGATATACAAGAGGATGCACATACTGTTTGCCGACGACATTATTCTTGCTGGGGAAAATGCGCATGGTATCCAGAGTAGACTGGAAAAATGGTGGGACAAATTGGAGAGTGTCGCGCTGAAGACTAGCAGCACAAAAACGACGCACCTGTGATCTTCTTCGACTTCGGTGGTCCATCCCAGCATGCTATGTCCCCGTGCCTTAGACAGTGTGCCTCTTCCAGTCTGCTCCGAATTCTGAATATGTAATATGAATGATGAATGGATTGACATGCGGCTCACGTGTTCCTAAATCTACAAAACAATCTTAAAATATGATGATAGGCATAATGTATGGATCTGAGTTAGAGTAATTAATAAAAAGTGAGTGCATGCGGCAGAAATGCGAATGTTAAGATGGATATGTGGAGTAACACCAATTGATAAGGTACGAAACGAGTATATTAGGGGAAGCCCGAAAGTGGCAAAATCAAGGAGCAAAAGGTTAGCTTATGGTATAGGGATGTAATGAGGAGGGAAGAGTGGCATGTGACAAAGAGAGTTTTAGATATTAATGTGGAGGGATATGTCGGTAAGCCTAAACAAAGATCGTGTTTTAAATCCATCCAACTGTTCTGGTGGTGCTTTATCAAGCATATTAACGGTAGTCATGTCAAACAAATCTGGGCGGAAGTTTCATAATTTATTACTCTTAATTGCCGCCTTACCTCGTAAATTGGTGTAGTTTAG
Organism: Papilio elwesi; assembly: GCA_029849275.1. NCBI lineage: Eukaryota > Metazoa > Arthropoda > Insecta > Lepidoptera > Papilionidae > Papilio > Papilio elwesi. The sequence continues at coordinate 5,349,516 of CM056687.1, read as the reverse complement.
CGGGGTTCCTTCCCGATGCCAAGCACTAAGTTGCTTATTTTATCGTCGATTGGTTGTATCATTTTTATCGTGGATGGGTAAAGAACTCCGAAAAACATTGAAACTTATTAGGACCAATGTCATAGACGGTGCATTAAAATTATTTCAAGGAATGTTTTTTTCTTTTTTTACCATTTAAGTTAAGTTAAATTTGAGTATACGCCATGAACCAATTTGTGTTGAATTTTATAAGGTTGTGTGATTTGCAGATAAGATGATTTTTTTAAGACAATTAATAAAAACAATTATTATAGTAAATTCAGATTGCAGACGATCTATAATGCAAAATGTTTCAACACACATTTATGTTTTAATTTTTATACATTTTAAAATAAATGTTAAGCTGCGACTCAAAACAAATAGTACTGAAGCGCACAGCCATTAATTTAATTAACACAATGCTGGCCGTAGCGCGCTCTGCGAGACAGACAATCGAGCAAAATGACTTTTCAAACTTTGCCCTGAATAGTTTATTCCGATTAAGCCCGCGATCGGGATGTTTATATCAACAAAAATCGATATCGTCATTATAAAGAGTGCCTCTCTAATTAAAACGGTATTTAATATTCAACTACGATTTGATTTTTGTCTAGGAAAACGTCGATGTTTTCATTTTTTATCATTCAAAAACTGGTCGCTAAGGAGTTCGTTAAATGGCAAAGCATACGCTTTATATGCCGTAAATTTCATTAACTAAACCGTTTTTTTACATGTCACAGTAATTCCGAACCTAGTGTAATAGATAAATACTAACGGAAAACCTTGAAGTATTATCATGCAAAGTCTTATGTATGTGCAAATTATTATAGAAAGTTTGCTTGCCACTGTTCGTCGGCCCCTACACTAAAAGAAAAGCGAGACATAGACACGAAAACTAAATGGAATGAAAACATTTGCGTTTCGTTTTCATTCATTTAATTAGGCGGAGTTTTAAAGCGGCGCCATTGTGTTGCTTGCCGATGTAATCGTCCATCCATTGACATTATAACATTGTTTAATAGATGTTGTAATCAAATGCATATATGAGATAATAAATGCGATCTGTCTACTGCAGTCGGGTTAAGCATTTAATTAAATTATTTATTTAATAGCTTATAACCTATTCTAAATCGATTTGCACACGAGATGGGAACGTTACACATCTTTGACACTGTCACCGTCAGTGAATGAATGATCGATTGAATAAATGAATAAATTAATGGATTCATGAGCGAATGAATAAATGTATGAAGGAATGAATGAATGAATGCATAGATTAATGGATAAATTAATGAATCAATAAATTATTGATGTAATGAATGGCGAACAACCAAGCGAAAAAATAAGCAAACGAACGAAGGTAGAGTGGTCCATCCAACTAATTTTAGTTTAAACTAAACTAATTGATTAAAAAATTTAACAATGGTAGAGCCCACAACGACCAGAATTGTTGCACGAATGGGCTGGCTCGAGCGGTGAAATACCACGACCTCACAGAAAACTGGCGTCGAATAGAAGTACTGCGTTTCGTCTAATGAGTGAGGTGCCGGAGGTCTAATTTCAGTACAATTCTCCTTCCCAACCTATTCTCATGCGAATAGGATGGGAACGGGAATACGATTAAATGGGAAGGGGTTGGTGGGGAAAACAAGATATCCTTTTTCCTGTCAACGTCGTCCTCTGTCCATCAAAGGTGGTAAGCAACGCACCTGCAACACATTTGCTTGTTGTGGATGTCTATAGGTTCATCTAACATCAAGGTGATCCGCTTGCTTGTTTGCGACCTTCTTACATATAAAAAAACTAAGCATTAAAATTGTATTTTGTTACACTTGCAATTGTTTTCATCGAGTATCGGGAATTTGTATAAGTCAAAGTCGTACCAAAAGTAGTTTCACTCCAAAATATATTAAAACAGTAAAAAGTAATGTTCAAATTTAAAAATCAAAAATAAAAAAACTTCTGGAAGTGCCTCTACAACTAGCGGAGGTTGGCAGTCAGGTCACCAAATTTAGCTCATCTTTTGCGAGGCGGAACAATTACTGTTACTAATTACTGTTTGTACCTAAATAAGTTTTAATATCCCGATATCCCGAATTTTTGATGATAAACGTTGTTAAGGCATTTATATTCGACTAGATGACCCGGAATACAAATACGGAACTGTTTTCACAGTCACTCAAATGTACCGAACTCCCTTTGCAGTATTTAAAATATTATTATATTATTTAGTACTTCTGTGATATTCAAACGCGCGCGGCCACCACGCCACCTAACGTCAAGATTTAAAAGTTTCATAATCCTAAACCAAAACACAAAATTACCGATTTTTATATTTTCCCCTTTTCTCTACTTCAAACCTTCTTCGGACTGAGGGCATTACTACAAAAAAGAATTATACAAATCAACTCCGCCGTTTTTGAGAATGAGCATGACTAACGAACAGCATGCATTTTTATATATATCGAAGATACGTAGATATTACCAGAGATGCTGATCTCTAGCATCCGGAAATAACTCGGCTTCGATTAGTGCAGGCGTCGATTCACTTTATTTATTCATTTCGGGGGAACGACCGGAATAAAATAAGGAAAAAGAAAGTCTTGAAGATAAACATTCATGCGCGGAAAGGGGAAAACGAATTCGTAACGTTAAGAAACTTTCATACTAAAGTTATGATTCATATTATACATACCTTTTTAAGTTAAAATAAGAGAAATTAAAACTATAATACGATTTAGATAATCTTTAATACTTTCTAACCATCTTACATTACGTTATTCATGTTCAGTCATTTGTTTTATATTCAGTCTCGCTATTAAACGTACACTTGTCGTTAGGTTTTCTAAATCAGGCAAAACCAAAAATGGAGAAAACGTCTTCATGAGTATTAATTATTAAATTGATAGAAATAATCAAAAACAATAATAATAGTCAATCAATCCACATGACACATTGATAATCGTGCTTCACGTTTTAATTCAGTTTCATTGAACCCTATATTTTGATTTAAGTTTGGAATTTTACGGTGAAAACCAGATAAATATTTTATATGTGTCTTCCATAACACATCGAACATTGGCCCTGGCTTCTTTCAGGTGAGGTTTAAAATTTCCATATAAATGAATCGACACGGGAAAAGAATTGCTCTTTTGCTCTTATCTCTAACGCAGAAGCCGTAAGCAATCTTCGTTAAATTAAAAATGTCTACTCTTCAAAAATCTTTTTCGTAGTTAGGCGTTAATAAGTAGTTTAGCGTGAGCGCACCGTTAAATGAAAACGCTTGACAAGGACTCTCGACTTTCAACTTTCACCAAATATTTTATTAAGCACTACTTTTCCGGTCGAGGAAAAAATAAGCGTATTTAAAAGGTGAAACATGAGACTGCTTTAAAGAACTTACTTACTTACTTATTCACGGATTTTCTAAGATTTTAACAATTGTATAAATTAAAGATTGGCGATAATAAATGTTGTAGGGTTCGGGGATCCACTAGATGAAGGCAGTACATTGATTTTGAATGGGGAAGGTCCTGCAGTGGACGACAGAGAGAGAAAGATAAAAATTACCGAAGTGGTTAGAAAGGTTTCTTTATACATAGGGATACTATATTTTACACGTAAAAGACTTAGAAAAAGAAATGTGATACATAATTACAATATTCAATAGTTCCAATAAAATTAAGAATTGCTGATCTGAAAAAGTCTTAGTGAGTGTGATGAGGCCTTTAGCAAAGATTTAGGAGCACATCGGCGTTAGAAGGAGCGGAGTAGCACCGGTTTGCTCCGGCGCGTGGCGGCTTGTAATATCGTCAGGATGCATTGCAGCGACAGGTGTAAATAATCACTACATTAACGGGGCGGAGATGTTCCTTTATTTGATATTTATTTTTATTTACTTTAACTTATTCAACTGCTCTTTTGATATATTTCACAAAAGCTTCCACTGATTTACTGATTTTTTGCTCACTGAAATACTATAACCACACTATTTATAACCCAGTGAGATACTTATAATATAGCCTCAGCCATACATACTTCTGAATGGCAGGTTTTCAACGTCATTCATTTTGATGGCTTGCTTATAGTGCCAAATATATTTATATTATAATAAATTAGATATTAATCATAGGATTGTGTTTTCCGGCGTGACTTTTTAACACTTTCTTACTTTCCACAATGAGTGCAGAACCGCATTTATTCTGTCTAGCAACTACACGAATGATTCGTAGTGACTGTTTGTATTTAATATGCATGCTTATCATATCTACCGTTATTGTTGATATTCTTCTATTGTACACACACACTCTCACTTTCATGTATGTCTTAAAGCCATCGTCAGACATCACTATTATTGAAAGACTTTAGGTGTCTTAGTAATGACCTCCATACAATAGGTAAAAAGGCGAAAGGTGCAAATAAGCATCAGATCCTTATGCCTAATGTTAGGTGACAACACGAAAGGAACGGCAGATTCAGTGCTGCTGGCCTTGAAGGAAGTAGTACGCTGTTTTTTTTAAAGGAGTTCGTACTGGCTTTAAAATACCGCTGGAGACAGATTTTTTCAAGACAGTTTTGCGAGACAAAGTTAATACAAAACAAAAAGTATTACATTTCTTTACGCAAATATAAACGCTGTGTCAACTATTTATACTACCGAAATGAAAACTTGCAGTAAAGATGAAATGCTTTTGATCTCTAATGATCGGGACAGCAGATGAATGTTTAAAAAAATAATAAGAGTAAAAGAGCGGCTCTATTTGCCAACAGGAATACAACAATACAAAACTGATAATAAGTATTCCTTATCAACTTCATATTTTTACTCATTTCACGATAATGATGAGAGTGATATTTAGTGGAGTTTCTTATTCCGGCACACAGATAAAATTCGGCAGTTTTAAAATGATAAGCGAACAAAACCGGAGTCACAGGTTTTCTAACGATAATTGGAAGTTAACAGCGTAACGGTAGTTTTTTCTCACGCGCCAACAGCTCAAGCTCAGTCGCGGCAGACGACCTCAAAGAATACTGAACGAAGTAGCTTACTTTCTTATAGATAGTGGTATAAAGTTTTAAGATAAAAAATAATTTTGTATAAAAATATCAAAAGAATACATTCCCCTTTATCGTGTCTACGTTCGATTTTTTTAAATTCAATAATGTATGAATTCAGGTTGTAGACGATTGCGCCGGGGGGAGTCCGCCGCTCGTAAAACATTCCTTGGGCCACACTAAATGTCAATGTACAAGGCCACGAGGCCTTACGTACCCTATTACATTTGTCTTTATGTTTTTACTCTTGTCCCAATATCGTGTTTCGATGTACCTTCCACTTCAATTTTCCTATCCCAGACCTATGTAAATGTAATACCTACCACTTATGTACCGGAATAGTTTACCTGAGAAGACGCAAGCGATACGCTTGGAAACGGATTGAATTCGATATTCGGAACATAAATAAATAGAAATACGAAATGTACAGTATATTTCTTTAATATAAAAGGATATTCCTTTTATAGCACAATATTTTCTGTTTTCTTAAGGATACAGCAACCTGGCGACTGGGTTCGTCTCCGAGCCTATCGGTATAGAGGCCCGGGTGGGATATATATTTTAAAGATTAAGATGAAACCACGATACCACTGACCTCTTAAATGGTGATGAACTGATCACAATCTACACACGTACTATAACTACTCCATATATTAATGTATTACACGTCCGCTACCAGAATAATATTTTTCTTAAAAGCTATTTCGTTAGCTAAATTCAACTTATGAGGGGGAATCTGTAATCATGACAACGTACATTTTATTTTGTATTCAAGTGCGTGTTGAATGCGCTACAATTATTTGCACTTTCCCTAAGGGTTCTCAAAATCGACCTCTCTTACAGAAAATGTATTTGTCTCGGTACGGGAAATGTTAAGCACTGTGTCGTAGCCTTTTTAGCATTTGATAAAAGGAAATCTCGTCCCAGTGTCAAATAAATTAATTAAATATTACTAAGGGTTTTTTAAAACATTACATTTAAATCTCTTTAGCTTATTTAATTTGTTATCTAAGTTGACTTTTTTCGAAAACTTCAACAGTTTCGTTTAACATTTTTTGTATTCTGAAAAGCCATTGTTAAGATATAGTCGAGAAATTCTTATCACACTCGGTGAGAGGAAGAGTTCCGCCTATTTAAAAGCCTTGAAGCTGGACGCCAACCGATCTCGTATACTCCTAAAAGTTCATCATCACCCTTTTCTTTTCTGCTGACAAAATTTTTTATACCTGCTGCGTCTTTTATAAAACCAATGTAGTAGTGTAAAGTAAAATCTTCTTAAAAACGCTAAGTACAAAAGTATGAAACTTTATAAAGGAGTTTGCTTAATTAGTTCTTTGTAGAATGTTAATTTTCTTCATACTTAAATGTTTAATGTGTGAATAAATTTCTACATCAATTGATTTAATATTTTACATGTAATAAAAAATATGATGTAACATTATATAAATGCAACATTAAGTTGTTTTTAAACAATATGCTGAAATGATATTCCGTGCCAGCGGCGGGCGCCCGTGCCGCCGAACAATTGATGAAGCCGCTTTCTTCCTAACATCATAAAATTTTATCACCCAGAATATTTATTATTTATAGTTTTATAGACCTGTCTGACATCGATTTACACGTCGATTCTGTGTCGGTGCTTATCGGAGCCGTTAGCGTTCCAATCACTATGAATCACATTGCACAAAAAAAACATGTATATTTTTAAAATGTGTAAACAAAAATAAAAATACAGATATGCGATTACAACAAAAGTTTTAGTTGTCTGCAAGTCTGAATATCTTACGGGAGTGATCATTAGATCAGTTTGTAAGAGCTGGTTGACATACATTATTTAAAACATACAGACGAATTGATAACTGGTCGGTTAAAAAGTAAAGGGTGGCTTGATGTTGTGTGAACATCGCTTAGATTCTTATTTTATAATTATTGAGGAGGCTAGTTGTTTCTGAAAATAGTAGAAATGCTAAATTATAATTAAAGAAGGATTACACGTGAAAATTGTAAAAAAAAGAATCTAGAAATGGCTTTAATGACCACACCAGATTGTATAACTCTGAAAAGTTAGTATTAAAATGTTTTAACGTCAATGAAAACGGTATATTTTAATCCGGGCATCGATACCTGGCAGCGACAGCGGGTTTATGGACCCTATCTCGCTCCAGACCGACTCCGATATTTTTTTCAATAATATCTTTTCTGTTGCATTTTACATATCCGACGCCTGAGTTTTATCCTCCGCTCTCATTCCACTATATTATATTTTATTCATAGCTTTAGAGAAGATAATTTATAGAACTCATTAGAAAATCTTTTTTTGCACAACTGCGAGAGCTTCGTGTGGAATGTATCCGTCTTTTCAGGTAAGAACTGGAAAGCTGCCAACTACCTGTGGACTGTACTTAGAGAAACATACTGTAGGTTATGGCGTCAATTTGTTTTTGACTCTGGCTTTCTGGGGTGCAATAAATTTAAGTGTGGTATAGAAAACGTTTATTTTATATTACCAGTAACAGCGTACATATTCTCCGCATCTCTTTCCGCTGTATGTCACGCTTTTCCCGTTTATTAAATTTATTAGTGGCGTTTTCTGTAAATAAGTGAAGCGAAAGCTAATAGTGTTGGGCGTTTTTGCCGCTGCGTCACTGGGATTCCCTCGCCCTCCCCGAGGTGTGCAAAATGTGAAGTTGATTCAAGTTATTGTTGTTTTGAGAACTCTTATCGATATCGTATCGATACGACTATGATTATAATCATCGATATCATTTTAATTTTCATTTTTTTGGAAATTTTTGTAATATGATTCCACATATAGTCACATGTGTTAAAATGTGCTATTGTCTTAACTTGACAACCGATTAATTATTATTATCGAAGGTTTTATGTACGTCTGGAATATTTTTTTTCATTTTCTGTACCCCTGACAATTTTTTTGTGCAAAATTTCATGATGATCGGTTGAGTCGTTAGGCAGTTAAAGCGTAACAAATTAACAAACCAACTCACATTCGCATTTGTAATATTAGTTAGGATTATTTTTAACAGAGATGGAAATACCCGTCTTATTATTATTTATTATTGATTCTAAATGAGTCAGACACATCACAGTTTCTTGGTTAGGCCAGCGAGTATTTTTATCGTATAAGCCTGTAAAAATAATGAATGTACAATTACAGAATCGCCTCTGCTCTGTAGATTGCGAGACAGCTTATCCAAATGTTCGTATCGTTTTTCACTAAAAGATCATTATTTAATATTTCGTATCTCCTTTTACGGCGCCAACGGGACTACATAAAATAATGGATTTTGCGCCATTATGACTTGCATAAAGCCACTGCGATGGTATTTTCTTAAAATACATCTATGCAATGATATCATAATACAAAAAAGTAGCAGACATGTCGTTATCGGTGGAAAAGAAGACTCGAAAGCATCCCTCGAACTAGACTACGTATACGTTCTACGCTTACGTCATGTTTTTTTCTTATTATTTTGCTTATGCTATCCGCTTTACACCATTATGTCTGCCTGAATATTGGTGCCACTGTCTTTGTAATACTTTTGGCCGGTGATTTTGTATAAGTATAATAAATCTATTGTATAAATACCATTGCATCCATGTGCCTAATCAATAACAGAATGACAGAAATAGTTCGATCATAATGTTATCGATGGCACGAAGACGCTTGCTCTGAGCTTTTACGAGCTTGTTCGTATTTAATAAATATGTCGGTCTTTTCCTTCCCCAAATTTTACGACCCAACAATAAAACATGTCTCGACATCCAAATTTATATGCGTACATAAAGTTTTATATCTGCGCGACTTGCAGCGGTCGGAGGTTTCCTAATTGTTACCGGTCATGGACAAGTAAAGCAGGGCACGGTGGTTTCGTGCGGGACTAGAATAGACGCCGAGACTCGCGCCCTCGATTTAGTGAGCGTACATTGTTCTCGTAATATGACATTGTCTTAAATTTTTATTTTTTAATTTATGTCACAGTGAAGTGACTTTACTGATGAAAGAAAACGTCATCTGTGTACGAATCTTTAGAAAAAAACATTGTTATACGTCGTATTGTTATTTAAAAGTAGTAAAGCCCGTAACAACAACATCTATTGCACGAAAGGGCAGGCTCGACTGGTGAAATACTCATGGTATTTCTCCTCACCTAAGATAGGCGTGAAGCAGAAGTATGCTTCTGCATTTCATCTAACTGCTGGGGTACGGAATACTCAATTCTCTATCCCATCCTTTCCTAATAAGGATAGGATGGGAAGGGAAAAAGGAAAGATTGGACAGTGGGAGGGTTAAATGGGGAAAATTAAATAACCTTTTTCCTGTCTATCACCTTCTCTGCGACACATTTGCTTGTTGCTGGTGCCTATAGCGGCCACTTAAAATAACACCGGCGAAACCGCTTGCTCCTTTGCCATCTTCTTTCATACAAAAAATATTGGATCCCATCAAGGCTTGCGCCGTATTGGATTTGATATAATCTTTTACAGGTAAATGCGTAATATTCAACTAATTTATTCAATTAGAAACTTCCTTATTATTCTTTTAAATCTATTAAAACGAACAGAAGTACGCTACCAAGTTGCACTGGGTAATCAGATTTTTAAGTAGAAGGCAGAAAGGACGTATAGCACAACGCCACACAAAGATTAATAGCCAGATAACCAGACTAAGTACATTTTTTTTTAATTTCACACCACGGTACCTCTCTTAAAGATTGAGACGTATGACGTTAGCAACTCTAACCCCTGGGCTACAAGTTTAAATCGATGTTATTATAATCCATTAATTATTTTACTTCAGGCTAATGATAGATAAGCAATCATTTTTGGACGTCGCACATTCTGAGAGATACAATGAGTCACGCACATTGAACTATTGTATTTATAATTAATCGATGAGACTATCACTCTTTCACACATAAAATTTAATTTCGTTAGTAGCGTTCTCCTAATTGCGTAGACGGAAATTATTTAGCGGACGTGTTTGGGCGAATTGTTAGAGGTCGTAAGGAGAGGCTGAGGCGGGATTAGTGAGCAGTCTCAGGTGCCCGGTCCGAATGAAATCCATATCCTTTGCTGTGCTAGGTACATGCCTTGTTTGCCTATGAGATATCACGACTTGTTATTATTTATTCCGTTTAATTATTGTTTGTTAGAAATATTAAACATTGGTTTTACTTATAAAAACTGCTTTCTTGATTAAGCTTATAGCAGGTATTCGAAGCGAAGAACAGGGACCTAAAAACATAATATATCTATATACAACTAGGTAGAGATTTTTGAAACACCTAAGGATTTTTTAAACGTCAAAATGCTATGCTGTAAAATGCTATACGTTTTGTATTATGGTTAATCAATTTCTATATAATTGCATGCGTATTTGCAATTAATATTTCGCTTCAAGTTATGTTTCGGCACAAATTCATTGAATGAAACATGAGCTAAGCTGTGGTTGTGCATTGTACAGCTACGTTGCTGTAGCATTGTCGTAGCAATCTTGTAGCACTTAGAGCCTATTAGACGAGGTGTCTAATAAATTCCGAATCTAAGATGCTGCAGTACTGCTATGCAATATAACGTTCTTTTCGCATAAATAAAATTTTATTTATGCGATTAGAATTAAAAATACATCGATTTGAATAAATAATCACATACATTTTAGTCACACTTAGATAACCGCTTGTAATAGCGGTAGAGTCAGACCTTGAAGGTATTTAAGTTATTTGAACCAACATTTTTGCCACCTATTTTAATTGTCTATAATGCATTAAAGTCTATAGGGTATTAAAAATATCGCGTGCTCTGGTATTCTATCTGCGATTTTCAATTGTGTAGGGCGACCACCCAAAATTTTCAGCTATCGTCATATCAAACACTTTATTAATGAATCATGAAAATAGAACCTAACTCAATTTTGATAGCAGTTTGTACGATAATTGCATGTTATTTTGAACAGCGAGGGTTCAAAGTTATTTCGACGAATTCCGTTTGCACGAGCCAATGGTGGATGGCGCCAGATATTGAGTCATGTTCAGTCTAGCACTGCAGACAATCAAACTTTTCGCTATAACTATACAGTAATGATAAGCAGTCCGATTCAACTAGGAAGAGAAAGTTTATGGATGAATCAAAGCCAGTTGTCTTAAGAACGGTCCATGAATTGTTAAGTCCTACATCGGACTATAGTCGTTCCGCTGTGACTGTTATTACCAGTCGTGAAGATTTTTATATTTAAAGGTACTAAAATGAGAGCGTGTAAAGGCAGGAAAAATCACTTTTATTCCCCTATTTCTTATCTGAACGTCTCGCGAAGATTTTTCGTAGATGTCATTTAGTGCTAATGCCTGTTGTGGGACGCGTCGCCTACGAATTGCGACATTTTCTCTTGCTGTTAGCCTCCCGAACCAACCTTAAATCCTACGTTAGCCAATGCATCTTAAGTAAGAGACATTACTTAAAATTGTTAAGTCATGGACTTGAAAATAAACAGATATTTTATACGAGTATTATTATAGTATGTTTGACAATGTAACTCTTATTTAAATAACTGCTATCTCAAATTACATAATAATTACCTCAATTTTAAGATTAGTACTGTAAACTTATAGTTATCCTAGTATGTCAAATTTGTAATTCGCATCCCCATACACAAAAATATCCCAACAGATAGAGAGCGCTACATGGAATCTCATTTTAAAATACCACTAAATTGCTATACTCACATTTTCGACCTGATTATCTCAATGACCAAGAATTGTGCAAGAAGTGCAAATTCACCGAATGACATTTTTTTTGATTTTTTTTGATGACCTGATTCGCTGGCCATAGACATCCGCAACAGGCAAATGTGTTGCAGATGCGTTGCCTACCTTTAATGGCTAAAGGAGGGCACAGACAGGAAAAATGATATTTCCCTTTCCCCGTTAACCCCCTCCTCGTCCAATCCTCTTCCCTTTTCCGTCTTATCCCTTTGAGAAAAGGGTAGGAAGGGGAAGAGGACTAAAATTAGGCCTCAGGCACCTCACTCATCAGACGAAACGCAGAGTACTTGTACTTCACGCCTGTTTTCTGTCAGGTCGTGGTATTTCACTGGTCGAGCCGGCCAATTCGGCAACAGATGTTGTTGCGGGCTCTACCACTGTTAATGTTAATGCATTCCTATATAACTTAAATTTGCATATAAAAATGTGTGTGAGACGTCAACCACCGAGTGTCATACCAAAAGGGACATTTATGAGATATCCGTTTTGAATGATGACCACCAATGAATAACTTTCAAGGAGATCTAACACTAATAATGATCTCATTTAACGGTCCGCAAACCACTTAGTATCCAAGGAGCTTCAAAAGCTGGCTGAGAGTCCGGAACTTATGCACTGCTCCCGAATTCGATGTAGGTAGTGCCAAGTCGAAGTCTGTCGTTAATTGTTCTCGTACGAATACTTAACACTTGAGCACGATAGATGTTTTCTAATTGTTGCTTTTGCTAGCATGCATAATTGATGAGTTTCTGGATACTTTAAGATTTATGATTAGGAAATAAACTTGAGGGTCTTTTATTTTAACTGTAATTGTTAGAGATAGTACTTTCTATCCTGAGCTTATTCCATCTCAAATATCACTAATGAAATTTTGCTCTTTACACTAAAAACCAACAAAAACTGAAAACAAGTATTTCTCATTTCAGACATACTAATCAATATATTTTTGACTTGGCTGGGAATCGCACTGAAGATCCGGGGTGCTAAAGCTTGATATTGTAATCCAATCTCTTTACTTTAGCCTATGAATCATATGTCTTTTTGAATGGTATAATGTATATGTATACGGTATACCGGTATGAAGTGATTGTCAAGATACAAATGTCTCGATAGGGAACATTTGTTTAGAACGAGCCTTTATTTTTTTTTGTTTGTTTGCTATGACATCTGTGAAACATATTTAGTCTACGTCAAGTCATTGAACAGACAACATCATATTTTTTCATCGTGTTAAAAATGTCGATATTTGTACCAGAAAGTGATGATTTGCGGAAAGCATTAATTTTTTGTTTTCATTTGAAGAAAAGTGCTGCAGAGTCGCATCGAATGTTTGTCGAGGCATATGATGATCATGCTCTATCAGAAGCAACATGCAAAAGATGGTTTCAACGGTTCAGAAATAATGATTTTGATGCGAGAAATGAAGAACGTGGAAGACCACCAAAAAAGTTTGAAGACGCCGAATTGCAAACGATATTGGATGGAGATGACACTTTGAATCAAAAGCAAATGGCAGAAATGTTAAATGTTGCACAACAAGCAATTTCTGACCGTTTAAAAGCTATGGGAAAGATCAAAAAGTGTGGAAAATGGGTGCCACATGAATTGAATGAAAGACAGATGGAAAACCGAAAAAACAGTTGTGAAATTTTGCTTCAAAGACACGAAAGAAAATCGGTTTTGCATCGGATTGTTACTGGCGATGAAAAATGGATTTATTTTATTCTTAAAACGGAAAAAATCATGGGTTAATCCGCGACAACCATCAACATCGACTGCAAAACCAGATCAATTCAGCAAAAAGACAATGCTGTGTGTTTTGGTGGGACCAGAAAGGTGTGGTGTACCACGAGCTCCTAAAACCTGGTGAAACCGTTAATACTGATCGCTACCGACAACAAATGATCAATTTGAACCATGCATTAATCGAGAAACGACCAGAATGGGCCAGAAGACACGGCAAGGTAATTTTGCCCCATGACAACGCACCTGCACACAAAGCAAAACCGGTTCAGGATACAATCAAAACACTTGGCTGGGAGCTGCTACCCCATCCGCCGTATTCACCAGACTTGGCTCCTTCCGACTACCATTTGTTTTCATCGATGGGACACGCATTGGCTGAGCAGCACTTTGATTCCTACGAGGAGGTCGAAAATTGGGTGTCTGGTTGGCTTGCTTTAAAAGACGAACAATTTTATTGGCGTGGTATCCACAAATTGCCAGAAAGGTGGTCAAAATGTGTAGAAAACAATGGCCAATACTTTGAATGAAATGTTTTTTACTTTCCCATTAATAATTAGTGTTTTATTTTCATAAAAACACGCTCATTTCATACCGGTATACCAATACACAACAATTAATTATAGTCTATGAAGTTTACCTGTTAAGTGAAATAATATCCTACCAGCGGTCTCTCAGAGCTTTAAAATAAATTTATTGACAACCACAAAGTGAATGCACTGAATTTAACGATCGGCAGTTTATATCCGTGCATACGAGCTTTATTTAGTTATATAGGCATTTAATGGGTCGTCCGTATCAGAAACATCGCCGGTAAATGTTGCAGTGTAACTGGGTAGACAACTTTATCGTATTACTCCTCACGCCTCGTTAGGACATTCCGTTATTTTTATGACGGCGATACACACTGTTTCTTTTTATTGTCTGGAAAAGATTTTATTAAAATAGAGGGTGGAAGTTTTACTTCGGTTCGGTATCAAGTTTTGTAGCGAGCGAGGAAAACAGGTGAATATTTTTAAGGTGGCTCAATTGAAACTTTCTATATTTGGATCCGAGTTTGGTAGCAATAGACGCACTAGAACTTTTGGCTAACGATCTCAATGCAAAATAATAATTATTGGAATAATATGTAATAAATCAATTCACTTATATCAATTTACATAATACGTTTTGTATACTCGTGCTTGTGTTAATTTTGAATATGGCGGTATGCGCAATGGAAAAGTTTATTCATTTATTTATGTGAATAAACAAACAACACTTCTTTAGATGTACATAAATAATAAAATTATAAAAAAAAAACAAAATATATATAACATTTCTATGTGGTGACAGTACGGACACTATATACAATACCCCTATGCGGTTGAATTTTCTGTCAGGAATAAACCATGCGGACACACAGAAATATCTTTAAGCCTCCAAAGCATCGAACCTATATTACATAAAATATCGCGGCAATGAACTAAAAACAGATGCAAGTGGTACATTGTTGAAATGTATTTTTGTTTTAAGTCCGCAACGATACCATTACGAACTCGATTTGATGTCGTAGTTGGTTTTTCCACATAGCATATTCATGTAAGCACACACACATGCACTTGTAACCGCTGTCGCCATGGCGGGGCCTTTGCCACGGACAGTGCACGCCACTGCGGTGCCGATTCTTAGAACTTTGTGTGTCGATGAACTGCATGCGCTGCTTGCAAAAAACATCGATAAGTGTTAATAAATTACACGCGGGGATTTCCCTAGCTTAGGGTTGGTTTATGACCGAGCACTGCTTTAATGTAGGAACGACTATTACATATTTATTAAACACAAGGAACCCTTTTGGCCTGACAAATATACAATTTCCTTTAAATTCGAAATACAAGAAATTTTAAATTTACTCTTATCAGGTTTTTATAGTGCTTGCCTCATTCTATCTGTGAATGTAATGGAATCTTTGGATGTTATTTTAACACATTTAAGGTGTCCAATTAATTTGTAAATTTGTAATGTGTTGTCATCGCTTCAAGTAGCATACACATTACACATTACAATTGTTTTCAAAGCAACACAACACATTGTTGAAGTCTTCATGAGACATGAAGTAATAATTTATTTTTATGATTGACTGGTGATTATTCAGGTGGCTTTAGTGACTTACGCTAACGACTAAAGACACCTATTTAAAAATTAAATAAATACTTTATTGAACTGAAGATTTGCTACTTATAGTTAGTTAAATTAAAACGACACGGTATATTTAATGCTAATTACTTCATAATGACCGTCAGATGAACGGTCGACAGATCAAATTTGGAGAAACATTTATGCAGTAAAGACGTGTAAAGTCTGAAAGATGGATGTACTCTTTAATAGACAAGACCCAACCCATAGGGGTAGACAGAGATTAAAGATTAGATATATTAGTTTATATTATTATAAGATATTGGATCCGACGGGCCGGTTGGCGTGGTTTGTAAGATACTTGCTTTTCACGCCGCAGGTCGTGGGTTCGATTCCCACCCAGGACAAATATTTGTGTGCATGAACATGTCTGTTTGTCCTGAGTCTGGGCGTAATTTATCTATTTAAGTATGTATTTACAAAAGAAAAGTAGTATATGTAGTATATCAGTTATCTGGTTGCCATAGGACAAGCTCTGCTTAGTTTGGGATCAGGTGTCCGTGTGAATATGTCCTAGGATGTCCTAGGATATTATTTGATGCGATCCTGGCACACCTCTCGCTTCTTCTACGTCCACACATACAAGCAAAATAGATGTAACATTAAAAATAAAATTTTATATCCAGTATTAGGTACAAATTTATTTTGTTATGAATTTGTTTAGCTGCTGCAGTTCAGTTATTTACAACCCGCACCGTGTGCAATTTTATGGCGGGAATTCGAACCATTTATAATTTATAGCGTGCTCGATATCGAAATCAAATAATCGTAAACAATGATAAAGTACGTAGGTGCACAACATCGGAAAGTAATACCGGTCCCGGCGCAAGAAAAGCTGAGGAGCATTACGCAAAGACAAATGTCTGTGAGACAGCATTAACATAATCCGAGACTGGCGGGAAACAAAGGAAGTGACGTGACACTGTGCGCGGCAGCGAGCATCCGGCCGTTGCAACTAGGAGCGGCATAACTCGGAAATTGATGCGGTCCATCACAAAGCAAATTTGATTACCTCGCTAACAATCCGGATCTTTCTGGTTTTTTGGTGTTTTGTATTTCTTGAATGAACAAAGTACACGGTTTATTTTGGTCTTAAAATGACTCCGGATCTTTTCCTTTCTGCTTGCTATTTTTGTTATTGTATTTTCATTTTATGTTCAGTTGACGTTTCAATTTTAATTTTCTGACTCTTGCAATAGATCCCTGTTTATATTGTTAAGTAAGCTTACATTTTAATTTACTTTGATGTTGCGCAAATTTAATTTACTACCCACGCACGATTTTGGAATCGTGGGTGGGTAGTGAATTAGGAAAAGCACTTGGGTGCTTGCCAATGATGGAATTAGCGTTTCAACGAGAAAAGATTAAATATGTTTTCAAACATCGGGGATAAATTTAACAAAAAAGGTTTTTTAAGTACAAACTTTCACAATAGAAATACACCCTAATATTGTGTTGTTAATGAAGCATGCCATCTTTTATAACAATTTATGTAAACTTATTGTATGTCACGAGTTTAATTTTAATTTCTTAATTTTACAATATATTATTTATATTAGAGATTTAAGGAGGTCAAACTTTGAAGATGAACTGAATCACCTAACAATCAGGATTATTTTTAAAGCGGTAATTATAATTTCGAGACAAAGCAAAAGCAAAATAACATTGTAGACGGCGCTAAGTTATGTTTCGTAGCTATAAATAGATTTTATTAAATATAAATCACATATTTCTCGTAAGTTTGATGTGCTTAATATATATTTTTTGAAAAACGAAAGTTTCTCGTTTAAGGCATATCTCGAAGTAGTGAAAATACTGTGCTCAAATTAAAGGTAACTTATGTTCGTCACGGTCTACGGCGCTAGGGCAGCCGGACACACTAACACACACACACATATGGGACATTTCCGGACGCGTATCGTGTGTATGCATGTGCGGTGAATCCTGCGAATGCATCAATCTTGATCAGTAATCGCAGGGGACCGGCGGCCGGTCCGTGTGGCATTGGTACGTTGCTACGCTGCTACGACGCTACGTCGCTACGTGAACGGAAGCTTACTGCGAATGGAATTCCGATGCTAATGCTACAACAATTTATTGAAATGGTATGATATACTAAATGCATTTAGCTCATCGCTAGTTAAAATGTATAATGATATACTTTATTGTGTTAAATAGTGAGACAATGGTTTGTGATTGTGTATGTTTTCATTTAAAATCATTCAATCATCATTTACAATGTTATATTGATTAAGAATAGTGGCAGTACATTTTTTTCAGCAATAAGTAATAAAAATAATAATAAGATAATAAACTGTAATATACTTTGCATTATTATGTATAAACTGCTCTTCTAAAAATGTGATAAAACGCAAAACTTGAATTACTTAAATAAAAGTCAGCGGGAAGACTTAAACAGAGGATAATTTTTTATTTTAAATGATGAATAACAATTCCTCTCAGCGGCAAAATCATTTAACTAAGTTCGCTTAATCTATTCAAAAGCAGGCACATTCAACAAGTTGCGGACGGATTCAAAATCCTCAATACTTTTATGTGGGATCGGCGTACAAAGTAATGAAGTGGGGATGGTTCTGGGAAAAGAGGATTACTTTTTGCACCGGGCGTCAAAGAGTGGCGATCTACTTGAAGATTTTTCTTTCCGCCGATGGTCTCTGAATACTGCACCACAATGCCCGGGGTTCAAAAGAGCTTGATGAATTTCCAGCTCTTTGTTTCCGCTCGCTCTGCCTCGACAAGGCATTGCTTTTTAATTTAGACCATTTCGCCTCCTCTTTTTATTCTGGTAATAAATCTGGATATCCAGTGCCCTTAATGTTGATTAATATGCATGTTTTCATATTGTAAAACCATTATTTCGTGTCAAAAGACAGCCGTTAAAAAGCCATCATGACGACAATCGCTTCTTTATGTCGGAGAGAAGCACTAAAACTTCTCGAGCAGATGAAATAGATACATTCCAGTAAATTTATTATGTAGTTTGAATTTCGAATACGAGAAAGAAAAAGTTGGTGGCATTCAAATGAACTTTCACAGAGCTGTTTCGGCGAGTCCATCAATCTTGATCACCGAGCACATGGGACGCTGCGCGATCAAAGCGGAGGTACTTGTTACATCGTCCCTGTAGACTGACAGCATGTTTGCCGGACTACTTTTCTGATGTTACGTAAATACAATTTTTATACGACTTTCGACTTTATCGTATATTTATTTTATATGTTAATGACGAACGAAAGTGACCTTACGTCCACTGCTAGGCTGAGTCTGGTAATGTAAAATTTTTTTAAAATAAATTATTGAATCACATACAAATCAGATTTTTTAAATGTTAGAGTGCTTTTGAACGTCTAGTAAATTATACTTAAGAGTCTACAGATTGAATTTGGAAACCTTCTGACATTTCGCAAGTTACTTAAATCCATTCAAATTCTTTTGTAGATACATTATTATAGCAAATTTGTATTATCCTTTAAAGAATAAATTTGGCTAATAATTTATATATATCTTTATATTTATTATGATAATACTTTAAAATGCCATATCTAAAAAGGATAAAGCAATGCGTGCTACGAACTCTTCTTATTTTTTTTTGTTTGCGTAAAGTTTGTAAGATATAATGATTTACTTCATTTTTTATGGCTTTTAAAATATTTACGTAGTTACCCATCAAAGGAACCTTATAACAACTGTCAATTTTAAAATATCAATACTAAAATTCCGCAAATACGACACACCTGGAAGCCACGTATCTATTGAAAGGATCTCTTTAAATAGAATTGCTTGGAAATAACGTAATTCCCGAGCGAGAGAAGTGGAATAATAAGTTTTTCGAGTAACAAAGCAAATAAAAGCGTTAATGCGGCTGCATCGAGATTTTCCAACTGGGAAAAATTGCGCTTTTATGTAAGGTCGCTGTAAAGAAGGTTTTAATGAAAATTTCTGAGCTATCCGATATTGGTAAAAGTTTTCCTTTCTATTTTGAAAAAGGTTAATTTACTTACGCAATATTTTAATGAAATATTGTGATTAGACTTTGTTAAATATTTTTGTCATTCAAGCATTTTTAAATTGAAATGGTCATTATGTGTATATAAATATACTACTGCAATAGGGGCACTTATTACTAAGTGTTGTTGATCCCTAATGTTTTAAGACCTTGGTCCCGATTTGTCGTAGCACACTGAAGATACAAGGAGAGCGCTAGCTGCCTAACAAGAGCTGAGGCTAAGTGAAGAGAGGCGCCGAGTATCCAGAGTCCTCTTTTGCACACGAGGATGGCCACCTAGAAAACCTTTGGTATATAAGATTTCATGTAACCCTATCTTATCCACAGAAGAAGGGTGTATAGAAGGAAAGGAAGGAAAAGGAGAACAGCCGTATGTCTAAACGTCCAATGGTAGAATGGAGATGTGGGAATGAATTCGTGTAGTTCCTGCGAAATTGTTTTAACTACGGTTTATTTACGTTTTAACATTAAAGTCGCGGGCGTTGGTGGCTACCGGAGGTCACAAGACATCAATTGACGTATTTTATTATTTACCTTGTTCTATAAATAAACGAGGCTGCTATGATTTTAACCTTCAACTTTCAGAGCGTTACTCGACGCCCCCAACTCGACTCAGCTTTTTTGTTGCTATTCATAGTTTATAGAGAATTATATTAAAATCAATACCTTAACATAACCTTAATAATATTATAATGTTATAAATTTTAATCGTCTTAATATTTTTTATTTTATTTTCATTTATTTTAGATCTTAAATAGGTTAAAAATTTAAAATTTTTATTTAATATTTAATCTAAATAAAATTATATTAAACTGATAATATCAAAAAAAAGTATCAAAAATGTTCGTAAGGAAGATATAGGCAATGTTGCAGTTCAATATGAAAGTTAGAGATAATGCGGCTTGACAGTGACAAGGGTTGAAAGCAGCCCGTTCAACCATAAAAATACTATCCAGTGCATTCCGTTTTATCACTTACCATAATATTAAGCAGGGATCTCGCGCCGACAAGCTTTGTGAAATAACTTCTTACTTAACAAGTTATAATATTCGCAGCTATATCTTAAGCGAAACATGATTAACAAAAACCATACCACGGTTGCTTACACACAATTTCTTATAAAATCCACCACTACTGTTCTACCTTGGTTGTTGTAAAATGCGACTTATAGTAAACAAATTAAAATTAAAATAAGCCATTTTATAGTAAAAATAGACTTTCACACAGATTAAGGTACCGTAAAGAGTTATATTTACATTGGTTAGCCTGCTGGATGGTTAATAAAACTTACTACATTAGTTAAAACAATTATTACACATAAAACATACCGTTGGTAAGGATTGTAATCTGCTCTAAGCTTATTTTCATTACCGACGTTAGGTCATTAGTTTATTTATTTACCGGTTCCTAATTTTAATCAGGCCTTTTCTGCAGATAGATTTAGTAGCTATTTACACTTTAACCCAATAATTTTGTAAATGTTAAGAAGCTTAAGAATAAATGTACAAGAAAGAAACAAAGAATGTAACGTTTGCAGAGAGCGGTGTAGTTCAAACGGCAGACATTGTTAACTAAACTTTCCCACCTTAACAGACGAAGCGTTGGGCATTACACAGTGCGGTGCCCGCGAAGAATACCTTTTTATATATAAGTTCCCACGCTAACTTGCTTTGCCAGACAGTGACAGATACTTAAAGTTTTGTCTTATATAGAATACACTACTTCACTGTTCAGCAATAATTCCTAACGGCCCTGTTAGTTAAATAAATAGTTATAAATCAATTTGTTTGGAGCTGACACAAGCGATGATTTAAATTATGCTTACTTTGAAAGTTGAAGGCCGCTTTTTTAAAAGGCTTATCTATATTTCGAAGAAATGTCACAATCTTAAATTGGAATCAGGCTACTGAGAAGTTGGACGAAATTAAAAGATTAATGCCAGTACCATTTTATTCTTCAATGTCCATTTCTTACGTACGTAAAGATCGAATACGGAGATATTCACCTGAATCGAATGATGTCAAACAAGGTTCAAGGAGGTTTTCTTGCATATTGTCCGTTGTTGGCCAGACTGCGGGCACCCTCGTCAAAGTCACGCCTCATTGACCCTTCCCGGCTATCGATTGGGAAGCAATTTATTTTATATGAATCTTCAATCTTCGCATGATGCTGTCAAGAACTAAGCTTATTGATGTTAGTTATGTAACTTATATCGCTTTATTGAACTCTTTAGCTTTGCATCCGCAACCTTTACAGTCTCGAGCAAGGCCAAGTCAAAATGCATAATTTAATTGATCTCGTGTCTTATTTATCGCTTCTTATCATATAATTAGATAATTTAAATTGGAGTATCAGCATTAATGCTCGGCTTAAAAACCTGATGTTACATTTTTTTGTTTTTTATTTTTAATTTTATAAATGTTTTTTTATGGAAGAAGGTGGCAAACTAGCAAGCGAATCACCTGGTGTTAATGAGTTAGTGAGTGCTACCCATAGAGATCTACAACAAGCAAATGTGTTGCAGATACGTTGCTTACCTTTAATGGACAGAAAAGGGGGATAGACTTATAAAAGGATATATCCTTTTCCTCGTTTACCCCCTCCTATTCCAATCCTCTTCCCGTTCCCATCTAATCCTTATGAGGAAAGGGAGGGAAGGGGAAGAGGACTGAAATTAGTCCTCCGGCACTTCACTCATCAGACATAAGCGCATAGTACTTCTACTTCACGCCTGCTTTCTGTTAGGTCGTGGTATTTCACCAGTCGAGCCGGCCCATTCGTGCAACGGATATTGTTGCGGAATCTTCCACTGCTAGAACTATGCACTTGAACACACGACAATAAATCAGGTTTTCGCAGCCCTCAGCTACGAAATCATCAGAATCTATATTATAGTGAACCATAAAATTGAAAGTATGATATTGAGTATTCAACAACCCTGATTATACTAACACAATCGTGTTGGTTTAGGAACTGTCGGTTTGACATTTTCCGCATTTTTATATTTTTGGACAGGAGTGCGCTGTTACGAATCCATTACGTAGAAATTAAACAAAACTTGGTCTTTGACAAAGCACTAGAAGTCCGCTACTTAGATGTTAGACTGTCAAACCGCATACGAGAGATGGTGATTGAAAATAAAAAAAATAATATATCAACCCCCTATTATCAATTCTATTCAGACAATCTGTTATTAATAAGAATATCGAATGATAGCTATATTAAAATGTACCGCGGGTGCATCACCTACACAACACACCTAGAATCTGGCCCAGGTTGCGGAAAGCCACTTGTTGAGATCGATCTACGTCCAGGAGTTGACATGAGGTTAATGATGACGATGAAAGGATATTCTTAAATTATACCGTTGTTGCGATTTCTGTTTGCGGATTACTCCTAAAAGTTTGCTTGCGTGAAAATATCCGAGCATATACAACTTGTTGCAGATGCCATGGGATAGCGGTCACTTAACATCAATTTAACCACTTCTCCCATAAAAACATAAAGTACTATTCTAATTTCAATAATCACATTGCAGTTCCTCTGTCGCAAGTTGTATCCAAATATCCTTCGAGCCATCCCGTTTTGATATAGCATCGAAACTGTTAAGCGGCATGCAAAATGTATATTATACTTTGTACTTCCTTATGCCGTTATGGCAAAGTTCCAAGTAAAACAATCTTCCGCGGGGCGACGATAACGGCAGACTATGGTTTTATTACGTGACACCGTCGTAAAAATTAAACAAACTGCATTTGCAGGCGAAGTAACTGCTGCCTTAATTAAATTAATGTCGAAATATGAGAGCTCAGTTTTAATTTTACAACAGCTTTATGATCACAGTAGCTTATATTATACCCTGATTTATTAATTTGATTTATCGTATTGCATATTTCAGCCAGAAACTTCTATAAACGAATAATGAATAAGTAAAAAAAGCTTTATTCAAAGAAAAAACCAATAACACGGTTATTATAGTAAAATAATTAATATAGATATACATAGCAATGCACTTTTCGGGGAAGGTTTGTGTTGCAAACATGCAAAAACAACGACAGTGATTCCTAAAATATTTTTCACCCAATTTTTGTCAAATACTAATGTAGTTCGTGTTTCTAATATCAATATCAGGATTTTTAAATGTGAAATCCAGCATGGCACAGTATTTGCACTCTCCAAAGTGAAACTAATCGGGATGGTTAAGTGTATATGTGTAGATCAAAGTAAAAAAGTATAATATATAAATAAATAATATTTTGTGAAGCGGTGGCACTCCCGTCAAATTGGCCTATCCATGTTACTAATTTACCTGATGCTCAATGATTAATGGTCCCTGAGGACCTATTGACGCTTACTGAATAATGAATTAACATGAACATTGATCCCTTTGATCTTTTTATATCACGTCGCTTCTACCCTATTATTAAGATAAAACCTACCCTGTAATTGTCTGTCTTCCAATAAATCTTTCTCCCCAATAAATTGGACTCATTGATTGTACTAGTATTTTGTATATCTTTTGGCACATTTTTATTTTTATATAATTTTTATATTGGTATTTCTGTAACTGGAACTGTTTTTGTAACTGTTTGTTCTTGCATTATTGCTTATAGTGACGATAAGCAAGTGGATGAATTACGATTTAAAAATCTTAGAATAAATTTGATTATTTGAGCTACCTATGGTAACGACCAGTTGATAAGTGAGACAAATTCATTGTTTCTTATCAATCACCGCATGATGTTACCGCCATAATATTCTTTTGACAGTTATTTAAATTTTTAAACCAAAATAGTGACTTTCAAATATTGTTAGTATTGACGATGGTAGAGCCCGCGACAAGATCTGTTGAATGGGCCGGCTCGACCGGTTAAATACTACGACCTCACAGAAGATAAGCGTGAAGTAGTAGCATTCAGCGTTCCGTCTGATGAGTGACGTGCCGGAGGTCTAATTTTTGTCCTCTTCTTTTTCTAATAAGGAAAGAAATGGGAACATTAAGGAGGAGAAGGGGAGGGGATGGATAGAACTAAATATCCTTTCTTCTGTCTATTAAAGGGAATCAAGGCATCTGAAACTCATTAACTTGTTGAAGATGCCTATAGCTAGCGACCACTCAACATGAGATGAGCTGCGTGCTCGCTTGCCGCCTTCTTCTGTACACAAAGAACTATAATTTATTTTGTTTAATTAATATTTATAGTTTAATTAATAGTAAAATTAATTTTAATTATAAGTATAATTAAGTTTAATTAATAGTTTAATTAATTTAAGATGCCTATAGCTAGCGACCACTCAACATGAGACGAGCTGCGTGCTCGCTTGCCACCTTCTTCTGTACACAAAGAACTACTTTCATATTTATATTAATCACAAAATGTGCATGTGTGTGTTCTTCGTCGTCATACAACTTTCTCGTCGTATCAATTCCACGGAATAATGGATACACGAGTAGTTACATACAATGCAAGATAATTATGAGCTGTGAAAATGTTCAGCGTCGGCAGTAACTTGACGTGATTGTGGCGCGGCAGAACAGGATACGAGAGTGCAACGTGCAAATGTGTGCACAATTTACCGACAGCAAAGTCGACAATTTACACTGTTAAATTAGAGTATGCAGCGATGTTTCCGCGTTATTTGCTCTGATCTGGAAGGATTGTGCTGTGTGACAAAACATTTGTTACAAACATTGCTGAATATAGAAAAGTTACAACTTGCTTTTGTGATTTTATAGAAATCAAAGCCATATTTTGTAAATTGGAACACATTTATTGAATGTTACAAATACAGAAAAGATTAAACTAATTGTTATGGTAATGGAAATGCACAACTAAAAAGAAAAAAGATATCTAATTAACTATTGTATGTAAACATTATGCAACAGTTACTGAATATGTACTAAACAACTTGTTTTAGCGACTGAGGTACAAAAGCTTACATTTATAAGGCAAGATATATCTTAAAACATATAGCATATGCTGGGTTTTGATCTACCATAAGATGTGATAACATAAACAAAATTACCGATAAGTTCATTTGATGGCTTTCAAAGACAAAAAATCTTTGTTACGAATCTATGATACTTTACTGTCCACCATTTTAAAGTCCACGCTTGGACATAGGCTTATCCTAATCCCACCCCACACACCCAATCCACACCTTGACGTGGTTACCATTCTACAGTCTTTTCTTCCCGTCGGTTATTATTGTTTGTTTCTAGGAGGAGCATTGAATGAGCTGAGTTCAATTATTACTTATAATGTTTCAATTATTATGTTATTGTTCCCATATTTAATTATACGTGTATCTATGCGCTAAAGACACTACAAATATCCAATTGGGAATCGAGCTCCGGATACACGGAGTGGACTCTTTTTAAACAAATCTGCTTCTCTATAGATCCTCGTTCGTAGACGAGTTCTGCTAACTACTTCCCCACTCGTCTTTGTAGACACATTGCATGCAGTGCAGGCAGACAGGGCGCGCAGGCCAAAGGTGACTTTGTATCTGCAGGCACGTGAGCGCGTTGCTTAACGTTGTGCGCTGCACTCGTTTGAATTCCTGCACCGTTCGCCGTACGTACGACGTTATTAGAGCTTTGCGCAGTGTCGTCACTGCGCTCGCTACAAGTTAGCCCGTTTAAAATGAACTGCAGCAAAAACATGCTTCCTACGTCCTATAAATTTTAACTTCTCAAGTTTATAATTAACGTTTTTATGGCAGCTAAGTTGCTTCCGTTCGGACATAAAATATCTATTGTATGGATTTGAATTATATCCAAAGTTATGAAAATAAAATATTAGTCGTTCATAATAAACTAACGTGGAATATGTAAAAGATACTAATATGTTTGGATTCATCATCAGATAAAGATTTCTCTGGAAAGTAAGGTCTTAACATTTTTTACTTGATGTTTTAAACAAATTAACCCAGCCCAGGCGGCATGCTTTGGTAGCTCAGACGTCAACAGTTTCATCACACTAACATCAATATCTATCGCCAGCTATATTTCCAAACCAATACCACTACGAGGACGAATTACGTTCGTTTCTCGCAGGACCCTGTCCTTTAAGAAGCGAGCCTTCTTTCTTAAAGGCTGGCAACGCGTCTGCAGTTACTCTGGTGCAGCGAATGTCCATGGGCGGCGGTGATAACTTTGTGTGCCCCTTACTGCTATAAAAAAATTCATGATGTAAATTTGATGTAAGTGAATGTGTGATATCGGATGCTCGTCGAGGAGCATCTATAGTACGTATATGCAATGGCAGCTACTAGAAGTATTTGAAAAGTGAATTTTAGAAAGTTGCAAATTGTAAGTCCTGATAGGATGTGTAAGAAGTGTTCGATGTACGTCGGCGACGGCGGCAGCGACGGCGGGCGCGACGCGGCGGCGCTCGGCGGCGGCGGAGGCGTGCCCCGGCGGGCCAATGGGCGCCCCCGCCCGCCCTCCGCCCGCGCCGCTCGACACCCAGCTCGCCAGTAGGTTTGTGTCCTTTTGGCTGACCGCATGACTCCGTATTTCGCTTCGCCGTACTCGTCGTAAATCCTGTACGAGCATCGCGCTTTACTGTCCTTCTGCGCTACGCTGAAACAAGCTCCAGACTTGCTACGATCCTCGGCCGCCAAACGCTCCGAGCGCGTGAAACGGTTCTCGGTAAAGTTCCCGCTCGCTGTGACTTGGTGCGCCGTGACGACGGAGTGCCGCTGGTTGCAGCCGGCGAGTGCCAGGTACTGTCCACGCGGCGACCGCCCGCGCACCGCGCCCCGCACCACCGCCCGCACCCGCCACCCGCGCGTCGCCGCCTCCTCCGAGCAGGACGCAGCGCGCGTATCTATGACTCATCTCGTATGCTTTACATCGTATGCACATCACTGTCACTTCATCACCTACCAAAATAAACTTCGTTTATTTATAAGCACTTAAATGTTGTATTTTTTACCAGTCATTACATAACTTCATCATTTATAGTCACTGCTTTTTTCTGCATGAAATCATCTGGATAAGGTAAAGGTAAAATTTCGCTTTTGAATTAGAAGAGACGCCGCAAAATCCTTAACGACCAGTATTTAATGAAACCCAAAAAAATATCACAAGAAGAATTATATCGTATGCTTATTTATATAACGCTACGAGATATCTACGAAAATCCAATCGCATTAAAACAATGAAAAAATAAAAGGGTAGCAAAAGATACAAGATTCCCCGAATAAACATAACAATTTCCGCTTCATCGCCTCAGAACGCGGCCAGACAAATTAAAAAACATTTTTCCCGTCGAGCTCTCGCTCCCACTTAGAGCTTCTGCCGGCTCCATAAAACTTAACTACGCGCCGTAACCACGACTAATTATTAGGGTGGGTTTACATAACGTATTTATGACCTTGAGATTTAACGCCAACGCACCGGTCTCGGGTGGTCTCTTATCGTGTTATTAAAAACTTGTTCTCCGCAGACCACTAAATAACATAATGACCCTTGGACGTAGCGCCGAGGCAGCGCCAGCGCACTTTATTATGTCATTCTCATTATGCTTTATTTTTCATACATTTTGGATAATTACAATGAATATGTATGTCATACATATTGACTATCTCCATAATTTATAGTTAATATAAATACTTCTTGTGAAAGGTAGCGAATAACGTAGTGTATGCAGCAAGCGACTGTGCCAGTGTTACAGATCCTGACTCTAGGTCTGAACAATGCCTTTATAGAAGTCATTCCTTTCTATCCTCCTTAGTCTGAGGTTTCTTCACTGACTAACAGAGGATAGACAATGAGACACATCATAACATCTCACTCATATTCTTCAGCAACATAAGCTGTGGAGACTAAAGTTAATGACGCCTTGTCGCTCAACGTCCAGTACAAATCTAAGGATGCATTCATAGAACACACCTGTGGCGGCTCCTGGAATTCACTCTATACTATCAGCCTATTCAGAGTTAAGTATAATGCTATATATGACAAAGCCATTCATATGATTGCATGTAAGAAAACGCTAACTTTGGCTTATTGATTAACTGTCAAAGTATTTAGAGGTATCAAACATATATTTCCTACTTAAATTGGGAAGTACGTGTGGTGACAAGAATATCACATACAAATATATCTAGTGCAGATGTAGATGTCGATTCTAAGCTGATTCATTTCCACATAGCTCTACTGAATTGAGTATAATAAATGAGTATAAGCGAGCAAGGCAAATTTGTTTCAGTATGGATATACTGAAAATGTTGTATTCTCTATTGTATTGTGCTAGATGTCTTAGAAAATTATCAAGACCGTAAAATTAAGAAAAAAATAACGATGACTAGCAATAAGCGACTCAATTTCAAGTAAATGCGATACCGACAAGGCCAATCAAGTAGCTCTTTAGAGCCTTTGATAAGTATTTTTATTCAGGTGTTTGGTTGTCTGGCTCTTTTTTTTCTTTTTCAGTCGGATGGCTGACCCAAAATGGAGGGTAATGATTCCGTATCTATATGTATACATACATACATACTCGCGAACATGTGAATGTCCATTCGATTGTCATAATTAACTCTCAGTTTTTTCGTAAGATGAAATGTTCCTAATTTCCTAGCTTAAACTTTAACCATATAAAGTAAGTATATGGTAAGCAATATGTAACAACTTCCAAATCGTAGTTTCACGGGCTATTAACTTTGAAGAAGAGTAACCTCTGTCAAAGTCCATCGGATCCTCCTTACGTGATATAAATAACAAACTGCTTTATCCTGCGCAAAAACATTAAATGAAAGTTTACTTACAATTTTTTATGAAAAAGATGTCTACCGCATGCTGCCTCCTCATCCCACGTTTGATTGTTTCGAAATCAACAAAAGGAAGCACATGATGTATTACGACACAGAAGAGATACTTACGAAATTCTATGTAGACAGAAGAGTGCGATGGTTCTACAGGAATAAAATAAGCGCGTGGTTATTATTACAAAAGAGATGAGCTAATGATTAAATGAAAAGGGATGCGCCCGACCAATACAACCACAGTCTCCGCGACATTTGGCTATCTCGGCAACGGAATTGTCTTTGATCAACATTGTGATCATTTTATCAATATAACCAAGACTTAAGGGTAACTTATTATATCCGAGGAGGGTTGGCGTCAGGCAGGCGGCCGGCCGTAAAAACTCTAGCCAAAACATATATAGTATGGTCTACAATCATACTGTGCCGACCCCACATGAGTGGGAAAGGACAGGGACAGGGGATGATGAACTCAGAAACGTGGTCTCATTTCTTTTCACTACAATCAGTGTACTAAATATAAAAAAACAACAAATAATCTTAACAACTGTGGTGCAATCTGTAACAAAACAAAAACGTACCAAAACGTACATACTTCCTACGCAAAACCAATAACCTTTTGACTTATTTTCCAAGCCTAACTTGTGATACCAGTACAACTGCGAACAACTGTAGGCATAATAGTTTAGCTATGGCTGAAGGTAATCGGAAATATCGCTATATCTTATAAACAGTTTCTTATATATGCTATTTGTTCTATAGTATATGTCATTGCTTTTGTTTGATAAACCTTATCAGTGCACGTTGTACACACGAAGTATCTGCAGATGATGCGGCTAGCACTTGAGATGTATATTATGACATATATTGTCTCCTGAGTAAACAAACGTACTTCTTACTAGGCTTCCGCATTTCGTTTACAAGCACAACAGAGTTACGCACAGAACTGACTCCTGTGAAGCTCCGGCAGTTATCACCGCAGTCTTCAACTCCTACCTACTTTTTATTTAGGAAGTCAACTGTAACATTAATTCTGGAAAGATGGATTAAGCGTTGTATTTCCTCGTACTTCTTTCAGTGTAGCTTAAATATTTTTTTCTAAAAAGCGACTTTCCTACAAACAATTCTTGTTAAAAATATAATAATTTTCGGTATTCAATCAGGCTAACATAGGAGTGGAAATGGAAATGTTTTTCCTGTTCAATTATTGTATTTTACTGAAATTCATCGAGAACTTATAAGTGCGTGCTCCTAAGTAGCTATTGAGGCGCGCAACACGTGTCGGTTGGAGAGGGCAAAACAAAACATACGCGCTTAATAATATACCCGAGGGTTTCTATTCCTTATTTAATTAACTTGATAAAATATATGGATATCTAGTAATTAATAGAAACAAAGAGAAGTTTTTCAAGTTTGTTCATCTTATTTTTATAATGACATGTGAAGATACCAGTTTTCATAAAAAACAACAAAAAATGAGTTTCGAAATGTTTTTTTTTAATATAACGAGTGTTTTATTTAAAAAAACATTTCAATTTCATGTTAGATATTGAATTTTCGTACATTGTCGATTCGGAATCTTGCCACTTTTCAACACAAAGTAAAATAAATTAATAATGTGTGAGCCGCGCCACACAAAAATTCATAAACAAAATCCAATTCGCAAGTTCAATTATCGAAAGTATCGATTTCCAACTAAAAGCTAATGAGTAAAATTTTTAACGTAAACTAACTAAAAGTTTAGTTACTCCCCAGATGATGTCATCTGTTGTTTGCTCTAGCAAGTTATTTGATTTGAAATGTGATCGAGTATCATAGATATGATTTTACCAGATCAAACAAAACTAATATAGCATGGGTTAATACTGGCAGCAAGTTGCACGCGCGCCACGAGATTGCTCGACGGCACGACGACGCGACGCCACTTTCAAACTTTTGATGTTTACACACAGCTCCGACGATGATACTCTCGCTAATTTCTGTATTTACGACAGTTCCTTTGATACTTAATAAGAAAAACTTTCTTATCTCCCTTGATAAAGTTCAGCGTCGAGACTCGTCTCGACCTACCTTTTTACTTGTGAATATTTTCTTATTTTTAATTGTTTTAACTTGCAAGAGAAATTGATTAAGTAGTTTAGAATTCTTGTAAAGATTGTATAACAAACATTTACTAAAGGATATTATAAGGAGTGTTGTAATAGGAACGCTCGTCAACAGATTCTCTTTGATTGAGTTGAGAAACAATAGGGATCGCGGTGGCGCTTAGCGAGCAAACTCTGAGACTTCTACAATCTAGTTATAGAAATAGTTTCAGTTGTCTAAATATTGTGTAGTGTTAAATTATTGCTTAAATAATGCTTGATTTTTTATGGAAGTAGGTGACAAACGAGCAAGTGGTTCACCTGATGTTAAATGAGCGCTACCCATAGGCCTCCACAGGTATAAGAATAATTGCCAGATTGATCCTTAATCAATTATAGAGTCCGCATTGGTGAAATGCTTAATAACGAAAGCAAAGGAAGGGGAAGAGGATTGGACGGGGAGGGGATGATTAGGAAAAAGAAATATTATTTTTGTTTATCCCTTCCTCTGTGCATTAAAGTAAGGCAACGAATCTGCAACTCATAAGCTCTTTGAAGTTGAACTCTAGAACGATTTGACTGAGGAGACAAGAAACCACTCGACTATCATCACTTTCACTTGTTGTTTATTATTTTGAAATTGTTTCAATAAGAACACATTCATTGCCCCTGAGTCTCAATAGCCCTCAAGTTGTTTTCAGAGTAAATGTTTATATTTAATACTTGTAACCCTGGAAATGGTAAAGTAAATGCTCCAAGTCCTAACTTTGTTATAATGTCCCGAATGAATTTCATCGTGTCTTAATTCAATTTAAACTAAATCAATTATAATTCGTCATTGACAAATTCTCTTAATACAAATTGACTTCTAGCATAAAGTTTAGGATTTCCTTCAAGCTAAGCGTTGCACTTCTGTTTTCTTTTCTCTCTCGATTCATTAATATTTGAATAGAACCTTATTGAATTTAAATGCAAAACTCTCAAATCTCAGTGTTGTTTTAATTCTGAATAATCTACCAATTAGTGGTGGGATAAACATTAAGGGTTCATTTTTGTTTTCATTATTTTGTCCGATGTGATTAGGAGCTTAGAAGAATTAAAATTCAACACGGTTGTAAAAACATCTCTATATTTTTCCTTTTAAAACAGAAGACGCTATTAAACCGGCAGGCAGCCGACTGGCGCCACTTTTACGTCCGTTAGTTGTATTTCTCCCATAAACTGCGTCTAGCCGAAAATAAAAATTACTGATTACGTCATAATCCTTAAGAACTTCAGATATGACTTTCAGTTGAGCTGAGGGAAAATTAAAATGTTATCAATTTGTTGTTTGTTCTGTGTCAACCCTCAAACCGTCGACATTTTATATTTTTTATATATTATACTTTTATGCTTCTTTCCTCTTAATACTGTTATATAAGCAAACTGTAATCAAACAAAATAAATTTAATTTTCACGATTCTCTCACACAAAAGACGTGATTAGTGTTAGATTTATTGAGGATTCGCTTTCTTTCTTAGACTTATTGGTGTTTAATAGTCATTCTAAAGATCCCTTCTCTCATATCTATACTCCGAAAGCCTCTACGTGACATTATAATAATTTTCATGTTCATTAAGTGCAAATTTCATAGTTTTATATTAATATAGACTTCCAACAGTTGTAGTAAAAGTAATAAATAATGCAACAAATTGTTAAACACGTTGCTCATGTTACGCCCATACTCATAAATAACCTTACGGAACATTTTCATTCGATGTATACATTAATTTATGATTTAATCATCAGCTCCGTGTGTGCGCAAATAACGAGAGCAAATACGACATAGCTATAACTTGACAACCCTATTTCATCGATCCATATATTATAATATTTTATTACGTTGACAGTTGAAAGGTTTTCAGACGGGCACGTATTGGGAATAATAGCTAGGAAAAATCAAACATCTTTTAATACAATTCATATTTTTTCATAACCATTAAATTGGAATCATATATACGATGCTAAAATAATGATACTTTTATTTTACATAAACCACTGTATTATTAATAAATGTTAATCACATATGTTTCGTATGAAATCCTAAATTATCCGCTCGACGGAACGAGGGCGGCGCCGGCCCGTCTGACTAATATACATATCTGGCAAATAAGCTAATTTCTGTGAAATATGGAGCCAATAGTCTTCTGAAGCCGCATTTTGCTTGATCAGTTGGAAATTACCCCAGATCCACAGAAATCTATGAGTATTTTATACAACTACGAACAAACTCTATATGTATTAGTTTTGGAATCAAACTTTGGGGATAAAAAGGGACGTTATCGCGTTTATTTTACGTTTCTTGTTCCCGACATTTCTCCTACTTTAGCTCGTAGTCACGGGGGAACTGAGAAGTCTGACGTCCCAATGTCAAAGTTGCTGGCGAAGTACCGTCTTACTTCAATTATTATTTCTACAGATCCATTCCAGATTCAAATCTAAGCAGAATAAGCTCACAGTGTCTTGAGATCTTAAATTGTATGCTTGGTTTGGGATTTCATTTTATTAATCACGGGAAACGAAGCAACATCTTTCCCATTGAAATTAATTAGTATCATCCTGGGTACGGAGCGGCGCTCTATATTATAAGAAGGTACTTCGCCCGCAACTTTGACATTGGGACGTCAGACGCATCAGTCCCCGCCCGCCCTGTGACCATCGGGACCTCATTATGATTATGAAGAATCTATGGAAATCATTATGTATTATTTTTCCATTTTCCTTGTTTTCTGTTGTGCCTACACAATATCTCTCCCCACCACGTTGTCCCACGCTGGACCAGGATCACTTTTATAGAATAGCACCATTTGTATTTGTACCGACGAACATCGTACGAGAACACAAATAATAAGCGTCAAAATCTTTCTGTATGTTTTAAGACCATTTTTGATCTCCACGACGAAGCCTGGGACAATCGCCTAAACCACCAATAGATACCTAAACGTATTTGTTTTAAGTTAATTACCTACTACTTCACACCAGTAAAATAGTACAGACACCAGTAAAATAGTAATTATTAAAACTTCATAGATATGACCTTATTAGAATTAAATATTGTCTGAAGTGGTTTGGAAAAATTTAGACGATGAAAGAGTTTAGCAGATCTTATTAAATTCTATAATTAATCTTTCTAATTTTTAAAGAATATTTAATGTCGATTAATTAGTTTTAGATCATAGATTTGTTTCCGCCTTTATCTAATTATAAAAATCAGCAATAGCAATATGTTTTCTCAATCCAACTTGTTTAATAATTATTATCCAATAGCCGTTTTAAAGTAATAGTCAATATTTCCAATAAACATTTCACTTCGCAGTTCACGATTTCCGGCTGCGAGCTCGAACGCGCAGAAAGCTCCTCCATAGAGCATAACAATGTCCTTAATATAATTATTATCGATGTCACGTTTTCCATTTTTAGAGTCCATTGCGTTTTATAAGTAACAGCTTTAAATAAAAGTATTCTTAGGAAAAGTTATTTTTAAATATTACATTGTAAATGAGTCCATTTCTTGTTCATTTCTTTTATTAAGTGGCTTATTTCTTGATTGCAGTAATTAGTTAAATATGACGACCAGAATCTGTCCGTGAATACGTCAATAAAACGATGCATGCTTCGTACAAGATCTTTAGGTGGTGGTGTGCATATTTGTACTTTTTTTTATAAACGAACTTTTACTGTTAAGGTTTAACGTATAAGGCACGTTTACCGAATTCTCTAAACTTGAAAAACTTACATTTTAATTTGTACATTGCTTGTCTACTCTCATGGCAATGGCTACACCACGTGTAGCGTTAGTGCAAATTCGATAGTCGTTATATATAAAAATAATAAATCTTTCTTTTTATCAAAGAATTTTTTTTATTATTTTTATTATTTGACAGGATACATCAAATTCTCAGTGAGTTGTTCAGTTCACAATTTTATTGTCGTTTCATAATATGCCTAGTGAGATTATAAACTGATGAAATTCACAAACGGTGTATGACATATATATCTTTAAGAAAAATAACTAAATTCTAAATATTGCATAAGCTTACTTTTAGAACCGGTAGATTACTTTCCATTGGCAAAAATATTTCGTTGCATGTTATGATTGTCATAGCATATCAGACAAATGATTAATTCATTTGCGAATATTTCAAATGAATTTCATTTTAGTTCATTGTTCAATTGACAAAAACGCATCGAAAAGAATGTACCGCTTTAATGGGATAACGATATGACAATGGACATTAAATTGTAATATTACTTACATCAAATATACTCGTATGTACCCGCAGAGATTATAATTAATATTTACCCGACTGGCCTGGAAGTATTTTATCGGGAATATTTTATTGTATATTAGTCGCATGTATGTATATCCGTCCGTTCCATTGTGACGTCTTGTAGTCTAAACGACTTAAGTGATTTTGAAGAATGAGGTCTTATGATTATGGATTCGTATTGTTCCTTAGACTATCGTAGGTACTATGAATTATGATTACCATACAGTCAGACTGGTGTTTTGGTTTTTTAAATTAATTTCTACTTGTTTAAACTCTTCTGATACAGACAGACAGAAATAGCAAAGGTTACCTTAGTTCCATCAAACTTCGCCGCCGTCGTCGTTTCAGCCGATATTCGTCCACTGCCAGAGGTATCCTGCCCCATTGATGGCCACAAAGATCGGTGCTCTACCGCCCGCTACAGTGGACTCCAGCAACCTTGACCGTTTGGTGGTGTTAGTGGACTGGTTTGCCCTCTTCTCGTACGATGAAGAACCACGTACCGTGTCGTTATTTTTAAGGTGCTTTAAATACATTATAATTATGTTGTGCGTATTTTTGCGTATATTAACAACTGAAGTAAAAAAAAATATTTTTCTTTAATTAAACGAATAAATACAAGTTTTATAAATCATTTTGAGTAAGCAATGATATTGAATCATAAAATTACACTAAACAACCTGAAAAAGCCAGCATTATTGATTTCGCAATTAGTTCTTGTTACATATATAAGTTAGCATTCACCTAATATTCATATATTTATATATGAATTAATAACATAAAATAAATAATAACGAAATCGGCTCGGCAACTACAACACGGAGACGTTTTTTGTCCAAAAAATATCATATTTGTTCGAAGATTATTTTAAAAGTTATTTTCTCTGTAGTTCAATAGCGAATCACAATTTCCATTCCAATTTTAAATATTTACTTTGCTGGGCTGATGCGTGACACGAACAAAAACCATTTTCGGTTGCGGGCTGAAGCCCGTGACGTCAGTTAATGGACGAATGGTGCTCTGTAGAACGGTTTATCACGATCACAATAAATCTGGGCTTAAACGTGAAGCACGCTCCCTGTTCTTACATTCGACAATTTCATAAGGAGTCTGCTAATACTTAGCTCACCTAAGTCAAACCACTTGAAGGTAATGCAGTAAAAGTTACTGTAATTACAAAAATTTCTATAAAGGTATATTTTATTAACTTAATTTTTATGTTTATGTACAACATCTAAGAGTGGCATTTATAATATTTTTACTTTAAATCAACATAACCTTATCGATAAATATTATTTATATAAAAAGAACTACTCTTCCATTTAAGTAACCAGAGCTCTCGCTCCCAGGGGATATTACTCGCAAACGTCAGAATAACAAAGTAATATTCCAATCTTTCTACTTTAATAGATTTTTAATTTCAATTTCACACATAGCAGCGCTTGCGGATTACAACACCGCTTTCGAGTTGAGTCGAGTGAATTTTTCCGATCGGCCCGACAACTCTAGCGTAGAAATTTTGATGGGCCATTATTACACAGTCCGTTTGAAACGTATTGTGTGCCAGTGTTCGCTGTAAACATCGTTTATGATCGCTTCGCTGAGCGCGGCTCTAAGTTACGGGACAGCTATTATGTTATCGGGTAAACACATATGCGTCTCCTCGCGCTCGTCTAGGAGCCGCACGCTGTCGAGACATCAGCTGTCACTTCAACAAAACTCCCGCATTCCGCAGCAAGTTAGGAGACGGCACGGTAACGAGACGAACACGTTACGTCGACTGCAATTGGGATAATGGGCCCGCACTCACCTGGAAGCGCTCGCTCTGTTTTATATTTCATAGCGGTGCTATGCCGCCGTGGCCGGCGCATCCAATTAACTTCAGTTGTCCGCCGCACCGTTTGTAATGTACGGTGAAATATCGAGGGCTTGATGAGTGCCCGCAGCCGCTGCGCCCAGACACACTCTGTGATCCGCAGGCCAGTGCACATTATCAAATGTGTCATTTTATGCTCGCTTCAATCTTCTTTGCTGTGATTAAACACTTTCATGACAGACAAACTATTGTTATCACATAACCATTTAGAGGTACAACAAAGCATTTTTAAAACTTTTTTATAAATAAATAAATATGCGCTCATCCCGTAACCCAGAGGGGTAGGCAGAGATCATGAATTTCCATTCGGCGCGATCCTGGCACACTTCTCTCTCGCTTCTTCTACATTCATACATCTTAGCATCCAAGCTCGTAGGTTATAAGTGATCCTTATATCGCCCTTTTTTAGTAAGCCACTATCATTCAATGTCACGCCAACCTACTTTTTAAGGATGGCATCTCAACAGCATTAACTCTAATAGCATGCTTTTCCTGCCAAACCTTATCCATATTTCATATCGTTCTTTGTGATGAAATGCCTATGCCTACGGATTATGTCGGAGACACACCGAATAATACCTCACAGTGCTTCTCCCGCGCGTGCCGGCTACGGGAACGCTCGTCGGCGTCGGCGTTAAGGGGATAGAGTTAACCGCCTGAGGGAAACCTGTGTCCCCTTCCCCTTGGTAGATCCACCACCGTCGCAACTGCGGTGCGACTCTGCTTAGTCGCGGAGGATAGGTAGAGTGGCACTTCGCATTAACATCACTTCTCTCTATTCCCGACACCGGTCCCTCAGTCCCCGCAGACTTTTCGCTCACTTCCAAGGCGGACTCCAGCGTGTCCACCTTGAGCGGCCATCTCTGGCAGGCCCTGCACCACGGACCGGACCTGGTTTTCTCTTCGTTCAGCGTGGATGACCAGCCCACGGCTACCAAATCCCACCGCCAAGACAAGGCGGTAATTCGGACGGTTATCTTGGCCAAAAGGCCGAAAAGCGTTTTACCTGACATAAGCTGCGCAAGCTTAGTGGCCGTAAATAGCCGAAACAAGTTTAGGCATGCATACAAAAGTTTTGGATAATCTTCTCTCAGAATTATAGGCGAAAATTAAATGAGTATATGCGATATTCGAAATACGAAAAAATGTATCCTGTTTGGTTTTATTTGCTGACAACTTGTGATATCTTATAAATGTTATAGGAATAATCAGTCATCTATAAATAGATATGGACGCCACTTGCCACCGAGGAGTGCAAGCTTATATGCTACCGTAAAGTTATTATAATTTATATGGCAAACGAAACGTACAAGTTATTTTTCACTATTTTGATTCTTAACAACTTAAAAAACACGGAGTTTTTTTAACGTAAGTATAACATTTATTGTTCATTAGTGACATACAGCAGTATAGTATGTCTAAGCGAATATGTTTTTTTTATGTTTAAGTCATGATATTAAATCCGTCATCGATATTCTTTTGCGCAAATCGGAATGGCAAAGGTGAACGGTTAGTAACGCAAAGTATATATCGAGTTGCATTCCCATCAATCCGTAAGTGAATCTCGGAGCGGGCACGTCGCAGCTGCAACTGATATCACCTGACGATGTCGTTTGTACCCGTCCGACTTGGATTAGGCCCCGGCTATGTGTGCTCAAATCGACAGAATAAATTTACGCTCACGGATTCTGCATTACGCTATTCGAGCGTCGGACATTAAAATATTGCGCAGTGTTAAACTCACTTTATATTTAAATTTGAAAAAATATGTCTAAATAGAGATGTATGTGATATTTGATAGCTTTCACAAATCCGCCGTACGAAAAGCGCCAATAGTGTCCAATCCTTAAGCTTGATGATCCAATTCTATCAAAGTTTCCCGTTGTCTCCGAATCGAAAGCGGATTGGAATCGCATTGCTCTCAATTCAGCGTACAGTGCTCTGTCGGTTATGGCAAAGTAATATATGATAGACAAATAGTAGATTTGTATGACAAGATATCAAGCATATTAAATTACAGCCCGTTCAATACTAAAATAATAATAAATATCAGCCGACTTTAGCTGGCTATTCATCTACAAGAAGTCATCAAGAAAATAATAACTGTAAGATAACAACGTGTGTAAAAAATGTTTTTGGGTCTACTTAACTCTGGATACTACAAGAGAGGGGATATTTTATTATGACTTAGCGAGAAAGCAATGACATGTTAAGCGAGACTATGTTTTAAAGCTCAATATAATTTCGTTGTTCCGAAGGTAGGTGGCGGCGGCCGCGCGGGACGGCATCCGCAGTATCCATCGGGGATCCACTAACGAAAACATTTTTCATAAAGCCTCTACACATACTTGATACGTAATTTATGGAGACACCGCCCGCCGCCGCCGTTCCTTGAATGTTGATTAGAAAATCTTCAACGAGGAAAAGGCTTTTGAATCAAACGTGACTGCGTCAATATTTTTCACCGGCTCAGCACGTATAAGTTTTGGCTGCGACGCGATCGTTTCGAAAGGTTTTTCGCAGATAACGCTGCGGTAAATTCTTCAATAGTGTCATAGTTCGTGTGATTGCAGTGACTAGCGAATTAATAATTTGACTTGTGAGGAGCTCAATTTAAATGATGGAATAAAATAAAATAATAAAATGTTTATTTGCATAAAGTTCTTTCAAAAATATATAATACTAAATTGTTTATTTCAATTTGCAATCCAATTTATTTTATGAGCCACAAGGAATAAAAGTAAATACTTCAATATAATCTGTCTTGGATATCGCTACCTATTTTATAATTAAAAGTGAATAATGGTCAATTATATTTTATTTAAACTACACCAGAGATAAGATTCTGATTATGTAATTATAAATCGCATATTAGAGATCACGAGGGACACAAACACAACAAATGATCGATGTAATCAAGCCGACACCGGGAAAGGAAGTGAAATTAATGTATATGTGCAATCGTGAGCTTATTACATGAGTCAACAAACGATTTAAGGAGGGAATGTCGTATGTTAAACACAACTGTTTCATTACTATACAATAATTAGTCTACGGTAAATGTTCTTAGATGACCAGCAACAACTGATATTTTAACATTAGCTGGTTCGTTTCTATATAATTTACAACATAGAACATTAATATTACAGGTTTAAGAATGATGAGAGACAATGCAAGGCATATCTCTAAAGTCTGACACGATTTGTAAGTATGCAAGTCCTTTGTTCACCGTTTGAAGCCATTCTTAACAGATTTGAAAGTTTACGAATTTTACATATCAATTTACTGACTTCATGTATCCTATAACGCACGACTCTTAAATCTTTATTTTAGAGAAATGTTGACTGTGTCGAAATATTGTTATCGCTAGCCATGTTACTTTTATCTTACGTTCGACGAAGTGGTGTAATGTGCTATTATTTAACTTTAATTCTATTAATTCTTAGCCACACTACACTAATATGTATTACGAATTCTAAAAGCGTTAAGCGTAGACAGGAATGTTCTCGAACAAATCTAATTATTAAGGTTTAAAACTAATCTGTCAGTGAATTTTCTTGAAATTCTATTGTTAAGTTTTAATTACATGAAAGTAAAAATCTTTTTCATCTTCGGTACTCGTAATAATGAACTAAAATGGCAGTGGCATGTTGCCAGCATTCCACTGGATGTGTTTTTTTGGCTTTTAATTAAGATTCGAACGAATCATTTGTAGTTGAACATGTATGGTTGCCAAACTGTGCTGCAGATAAAAATTATACTAAACTTACTGAAGTGCGGCTCTTAATTTTTTGGCCTTTACACTGTATTTATTCATCTCAAAACTAGTATAATACGGATTACATGTTTATTTCTGTGTCCGCAAAAACTGTACAGTGGAAGTTCGAAAATCCCTTACGCGTTATTGTTATACATGTAATAAAAATTAAAAAGGTTCTGCACAAATATCATGTTTATTAAATCAATCAACCTATCATCTGATATCATCATAATATAGAAGTCCACGTGTGACTTATTGGCGGTTTATTTCGTTTTGAAGTCCCGAACGTAAGTCCTCACGATTTAAAAACTGAGCACTGAAGCACGTAGCCTGTTTTAATCTTGTCAAATTACAATACCACAGAATGTCAGTTATTTACATATGGACAGTAACTATGTGTCTATACACAATACAATGCAGTGAAGGGAAGCGAATTAGATAATCAAGTGACGTTCATAGTGAAAAACTATGATCCACGAACTCCTTATTTAGTTTTTCTTAGAAAGTAGCATGGTAAAAGTAAGATAACTAAAAGAAAGAAGAAATAGCAGACTTAGGTAAAATAAAATAACAAACTAGAAAAATTAATCATCATCGACGAAATTAAATTAATGTAATAAAATTATAAATTCTTAATGAATTTGAAAAATTAATTTTCATATTGTTCATAAGTAATTAGGAACGCGTGTCGCAATTGAGAGTAATTGGCAATATAAAGCAGGTAAAGTTTACCAAAAGTTATTTTATATACCGAAATTAGTCCATTATCGCGTAGGTGAGCGTCGGTATAACGTAATTGGGGAAAACTTAACGAGACTTTGTTTGGGAGCTAATTACAAACACATGCATCGGAGGTTCCTACTAAACTTCTCTAATTGTGAACGTTTAAGTACATCAAAGAAGACTTTTGACGTGTTAAAAATTAAATGGGAACCATTTTTAACAGTAGCGATAATTCAAAATTGTTGTCAATTATTTGAAAAATTTGCCTTAGCCAGGTGCTAGATGGCTCTTACCTTTGGGGTGTTTGCTTGTTTGAATGCAACGAAATCTTTGATTTGAACGTCTTCAAAACGTCGGATTAATAAAACGTTGCACACAGAACACTTATCAAGGACAATGCAGTAATTTAAATAGTTAGTTCCGTTACCCTTTCTAGGATCTTCAGGATTTGTGAATTTTAAACATTAAGAATAACGCCATTTGGGTGTTAAAATAACAATGGATATTTTAATCTAATAATTATTTTTCTAACATATACTTAGCATAGCTGCTAAGGTGTCATTTTCTTTGACAGTAATTTATTTACTAGCCTCCTGTCTTAATATTTGTTGTGTCTTAATTTTTGGTTTGATGTGCTAATTTTCAGTATTGTTGGAAAGTTTCAGCCCCAGCCAGGTAGTTCTTTTGGGTTCTATCGAGCCAGATATGATAATATACGTGTCTACAATTCATTCTCTCCTCCAGGTCGGAGGAGGAGTTCAAAGTAATCGATTTCGGCTAATCATATCCATCGATTTTCATTAGTGTTTATGTGGATAGTCCTGGCAAGCAATCGCTTATTTATTCATTGATACAATTAATAAGAAGTCACTAAGTCACATACGGAATGAAAATAACAAGGACAAATATAAATCAAATTCAAAGAAACATCGCTATTAAAATTTGTGCGGGATGGCTTACCATTGTGTTTGTTTCGTTTTTCATAATATGCTGCTATCAGAATACTTTATTAAACAACAGTGGAAAAACATACAAAAAATCATCTTTACTGGTAACATGAGCGATAACCAAAGCAAAGAGAAAATAAGCCTTTTGTCAGTAGCCACCCTTTTACTTACAATTTTTGTGTATCGCTATTTAGGCCACATAAAATTAAGTTTTGTATTCCTTTTCATACGAGTCCTTTCATGAAAATATTTTATCTGTGGTAACGCTCTTGTAAATAACTATATCATTTTTTATTTAATTTTAAAACTTTTGACCAGATTTAAAGTTAATTTATTGAAACCAAAATACTATTGTGGTTAATAATATTATAAAGAGGAAAGATTTGATTGTTTGTTTGCACTGAATAAGCTCCGAAACAACTGAACTGATTTAAAAAATTCGTTCACTGTTGGGAAGTTACAATTTACCCTGGTGACATAGGCTATACTACATTTAAAAAAAAATAGGGATCCTTACTATTCTCCAATAATGTAACCCAAGGTGAAAAAAATACCTAAAATGTTATTCAGCTGCTGCGGTGAATTTATAAAATAAAATATTCGGTATTGAACATAGATAATTATGATGAATGTTCTATTGCGACCTCCTCTAGCCTAAACGGCTTAACCGATTTGGAAGAGTGACGAGTCATTAATTTCTTACAGTCAAAAAAAGAAGTTCTGGCAACAGCAATGCTGATATGGAGACCCAATAGATAATATAGATAACATACAATATTCAAACGCGTTATGTTCACAACCAGAATGCATTGGTAGCGTGTAACAGGCTATATAACATCATACTTTCAAACTTCGCAGACGAGTTAATGCATTAAACAAAACTACATTTGCAAAAAGCAACTTAAATGTTCGCAGTAATGTATTAGTGTTTTCGTAAAACATACCTACAATAAAGCCTAAGCCTTAATATTATACTCTAATGAGATTA
Organism: Papilio elwesi; assembly: GCA_029849275.1. Classification (NCBI taxonomy): domain Eukaryota; kingdom Metazoa; phylum Arthropoda; class Insecta; order Lepidoptera; family Papilionidae; genus Papilio; species Papilio elwesi. The sequence continues at coordinate 5,305,257 of CM056687.1, read as the reverse complement.
ATAAAAATGATATAAGTGAACAAAAATAATATTTCAGGGAAATCAAAATGTATATGTATTAAGCATTAAAAATATTGCGTGCTCACAACCGTAACCCAGAGTGGTAGGCATAGATTACGAATTCTTTACTTCTGTGTCTTGAACAGATGGATATATTATAAAAAAGAAAAATTATTTTTTTCTATAGAAATTATTTCAATTGACGCTGCTTTAATGTACATATACAAATATTATTTATACACACGTTTATTGTACATGAATGATAACAATAAAAAAGGAAAGAAAAAAAGCATGAAACACTTTTTTCCATGTAATAAATGAGTATATATCAGATACGTAAACAAATGAAAAATTCAAATCTTAACAAACGATTTCTGTTCACTAAATACCTCGTCATTGGAAAGGTTGAAAGAAAAATATTAAAAGAGGCGACATTGATTGTGATCTTTTGAGAGACTTGCTTAAGTAAGTACCTCGAAGTAATTTAGCCTTAATGGCTTCATTCAGCCAGCAGACCTTAGTACGTAATGTTAATTAGATAATTCCATTGTAAAATTAAGAGAAAAGCTCCAACGAAGATTTATTCTCTATATGCTTCGAGATAACGTGAAATATAAATTAAAAACTCTTTGCTTTGTTATTAGCAGCTTTTACGGGCTTCGCTTAAGCCATAGTATATGTAATGCTTACTTTAAAGCATTTTAGACAAAGCTGAATAAATAGCACTACTATTTAGCTTTGACAGTTTTGTTTACGGTGCGAATTTACTACGGCTTAGATAGTGTCACGTTATATTTTATTTAATCTACCTTAAAATTATACATGTGTTCTCGGTACCACATAGCTTACTATAGAATACCATGTTTTACAATTTGTATATTCTTTCATATTTTAATATTTTACAGACATCATATTAATTGTCTATTAGCTTCAATAGATCAATTAATTGTTGTAAATCTATCAGCTGTACGACACAAATATGTTCTTGGCGACGCTATACCGTTCAAAATTAATGATTCAAAAACATCTGTAAAAAAAAGAACTTTTCATTATGTACGCATATCATATCGATTATATGGTATTCGTACAATTTATTCAATTTGCGGGAGGCGCCGTCATCGAACGACATATTTTCCATCAATCTTATACAATCTTGTGACTCCAGTTCCCTGAAGAACAAATTGAATTAAGTATTTATTTATTCTGTGTGTGATCGATACTACACGAACTTGTCACGTATGTCAGCTGGTGAAAAAATATATAAAAGATTGTCTCGCCCATTGCATTTTCACTTAATTGAGATGGTCAAAGTAATTCTTCAGAAAGGTAAATATACATTTTAGTTTCTTTATTCAATTTAAAAAATGCTCTTTATCGACCAGCTCTTTATCCTCATGCCTTGAGATCCTTATGATACAATATCTAAAGCCCTTTTGACCCCTTTTAATTAGAAAGCCAAAAAAATCCAGAACTAGCATTGACTATCGTCGTATCGTAGTTGACATTCGTGCACAGCTGGACGTAGGCCGTCCTCACTGATCGCTACAAAGGTCGGTCCTCTGCCCTCATTTAATGGACTCCCGCGACCTTAAAATTCATCAGGGCGATGCTCAGCGCAAAGACTTAGTACTAAATAAAATAATATAATATTTATCTAAGTAATTTGACAACTACAACTTTATTAGACTCATAGATTGAAAACATATATTTGGTGATTAAAACGCGATGTCGCCGGTAATAGGGGCGTGAGCAGAATGCATGTGCACGATACGCAACGCACGCTGATAAGTTATAAATTACTTTATACTAATTATTGCTATTTTAGAAATGCAAAAACTTATTACGAGGCATCTAATCATAAACAATTAGTAAAAAAAGAACATTTAAAATTACGTGGATACGTGAAAATTGAAACTTTATGTTTTGTTTCCGACTTTCATTTAATATTAAAACTTGCAATAAAATTTCTGTTCCGGCATATAGTGTTCCCATGAGACCCGAACATGACTTTACTCGCATGGAAAAATGTACGTTCAACGTTGGTCGGTGCGATGTCGGTCATAGTCGCAACGGAACAGGTTCCGAGTTGTGGCACTTTGTTGCTGAACTTTTGTTTCACAGTTAGTATTCAACTTTAATAAAGTCATGATGTATGCTTTCGCTTTATCATTAATATCTTAGTAAATTCATTTGTTGTTAATGTATGTAATTTCCAATGTGCCGGCGGTGGAACTTCAAGATAGTTTTGCTGTAATAAACATAGTTTTACAACGGTAACACACGATACCTACCGCCCCTTAAATTGTTGCAATTTAAATGTTAAAACATATTTGCTTTAGCCATTTATGGCAAATACGTTAAAAATAGAATTAACATAATATATATCGCCTACCATAATAATTACTTGCTAATCACTTCATTTTTTTTAAAAACCAAAATTACTTTTCATATTTCAGGTTTAGTATAATATTTGGTCAGCAGAACTACGTTTGTAGAATGATCTATCTCCAGAAGCCCATATACTAAAGGTCGGTAATGTACTTGCACCGGGTGTGCCTTTGTATCCTTAATTTAAAGCTACGGACTGAACTCTTTAAAAAACAAAAACATGTACAACAGGTAGACGGTTAATTAATAAATTTTTCACGGTTCTTTTATGCGATTTATTTTCTACAGGGCGCTCTATGTTGAAATTTTTGATTAAAGAAATGAAGCACAATTTATTCCTACTATAAACATATATTACTGAGCGATTTTAGCGCAGTAACTTTGCCTTGTGCATGCATCGCCAGTGGAGCTGGCTACTTCGCATAAAGACGCTTCATATCCTACTTAAAATAAACAATGGATGCCGGTAATCCATCAAATCTGTGTATTATCTATCTAATTTTGAGACATAAATATAAAAAGCAGTAATGATTAAAAAGAAATGTGAGTCCTTCCTTAAAGGCCGGCAACGCATCGGCAATTCCAATGGTGGTGCGGATGTTCATGGGCGGCGGTGACAACTTAGCTTTAGATGACCCGTCGCTCGTTTAGGGGGCCCTTATCCCATAAAAAAACTTTGCACTCCATACTACGATCAAGGAACAAAATGAACCATATAACATATAGATTTTTTTAATTAAGGACTATCATTGAAGACGACCGGAAAATTACTATTAACAGTATGATAAGTATCAGTGAATAAGGGCTTAAAAAAACGGAATGCGTCAATGGTCCAGTAATTACACTAGGCTATGATCTTTGAAAGTCGGAGCGCAGTGTCTTTACGCACTTCTGTAACAGTCATAAGATATGTGGATATTTATATTAATGTCCTTGCTTCGCTTGTATAATGAGGATAGAATAAACCTTGATACAAAAAGTTTCAACTAAAGTACGCCAAGGTCAGGTCGACCGTGAAATACCGCGATAACTCTGTGAAATAGGTATTCAAAACTGGTATTTTCCATGTAGTCACGGAAGGTAACAATGCATTCGGGCTTTTTATACGAAATACCGGAGAGTACGCTAGATGCTTACAACAATAAAAGATCCGATGTTACCGTGTGTCTCGGAAAATGTTCATTTGTAACTTCACAGCTACAAGGTTGACAATGGCCACACATTACGCGTTATGAGGCGTCCATGTAAACACAAACAAAATTAACATTTAACTTTATTATTTTTGGCATAATGTAATACCATAATAAAGTTAAGCGTTAAGCTAATACAAGTTTAAGCTTTAGGTCAATGCATGTATGATGTGTAACTATGTTTTTTTTTATTCCGAGTTACTTGCAATTTTATTTGGTATTAAAAAAGTTCAGTCAGTTCCGTACTTATAAAATAAAGACAATATAATTTTTATTAATTATCCGTATAGTGATCTAATGTTTAATTTCAATTTGTAGTAAGTGGTGTAACAGAGTTAAGCGATAAGCTAAGCACTCTGTAACATTTTCACTCAACCTATTAATTACTGTCAACATGTATTCCAAACGGTGCTTGTATCCGTGTTTTTCCTCATTCGCTAATTAACACACTGAATTCACAAGCATATTAATTTTGTTGACATGATCATTTAAGATCCACGGCACAATCAGACTAGAGAAGAAGCGACGGCAGCGTGCGGCCGTACTTGATTTAAGCGAACGCCAGCTACACTAATTAACACGGAGATTAATTAGTATTGCAAGCCTTAAGTCGGGCTAAGCTGTAACACGCCCTCTTCAATTTTGCCTCCGCTCTGTCCATCTCGTTCGCTTCAAAGTCATCACTTACAGTTTGACGACTCCTCATTTGCCTAATAGGCGACTCCTGTTTAGTAAACGTTTTGTTTTCGTTTTCATTTACATACGTACGCATTTAGGGGGTTTATTCGCATAATCTCAATTCCGTGGGTGAATATTTTGTAGCTCTACTTAATGTTATTTCTTTTTTATAGTATTAGGGTACCGAAATAAGTTTACTCGACGGTAACTAATCCCTCGTATCAATAAACGTGTACATATGTGTTTACATTCTCAATATTAAGCATGCAGATTCACAGTTGAATACTTGTGTCGTTAGGAAGTGATATCCTAATTACCGTCTCAGTACACTGAAGTAACGAACGGTACGGCACGGTAACGAGACGTTAGCGACAAGACACATTTTTACAAGTGACGGCTTCTTCTCATATTATGGCGTAATACAAATATTTTAGTCTGTTATTCTCTGGTAGAGCCGATATTTGTAATACTATAATATTTATACATTATTTTAGATTACACTATCGGTCGTTTACTTTATAGTTTAAAACATATACACGATAAAGTTCTTCTTCATTAAAATCTGCACGAAGTCGAGAAAATTAAGCAACGTTGACGCGTCTTTTATAAATTAGTCTGAATTTCTACTCAGACGATAAACATTTTTTAAAATTTAAACACTTTAATAACAGCGGTGATAGACTTGGTGGGCGATTGTTAATTAATATTTATATTGTGACTTTTTGTGTATTTAAATACTAAATAGCTAATAATGTATTAAAGCATTATGAAAACTAAGGTTCTTGCAGAGTTCAAAGTTAATAGATAAACTACAAAGGTGTACACAGAAAAACAACAAGACGTGCTTCCACAACCAAAAGTCTAACCTCCGTCCTAAGTCCTTTTACTGTTTTTTTTAACTATTCGGGCTTAGAACTCCTTCTCGCGACATACTAATTAACAAGAAAAAGTACATTTGACGTGAAACACATAATGCCTAATTTGCCTTTTCCTTACATCTCCTCATTCTATTCTTTGTTTCTACACGAAGACACACAGGCACACAGATCTGCAAATCTTCACTCACTTTATTCATTAGAGAGATAGAGAAAACGACATGTCAGCTTATGAGCAGTTTAATTAACAACGTAAATATGAAAACATAGAACGATACTCAGTAATTAGCGTCCTATGACAACAAAAGGACCGTAATAGAGTACTATAGCAGCACTGTTAATATTGTACCATTGTACTTTGTAGCTTTATAATGAGAAAATTGACGTGCTAATAAAAACGCGCCTAAGCTGCCGTGAGTAAGAGATATTTATACTACTACATTGTCCTTTGAGTGTCGAGTTCGGAGAGTTAGTGTATATTATTTCTATCTTCACTTTAATTTCCTGCCGCGTATACAAAATACGAGGACTCCTATGATATGAGTGGAAATTTTAAATTTAAATAATGTTCTGCTCGTGGCCTTTTCAATCATTAGGAATGCTATCCGTAGTCTATCGGTGTGATTTCAGAACCAAAATCAAGGAAAATAGCACTGAAATCAAATAAAATATCCTAAAAATAATCGCAACGGTTAGTTAGTAGGACTTTATTAGAAAAATCGCATTGTTACTCTGCTATGTACTAAACTAAAATAATAAACTAGTTTACTCGCTAATAGATGTTATTGGTGGTAGAGTTTTTGTGTGTGTGACAGTGATTTTTGAGTTTATTTGGAACAAACAAACAATAAAATATTTCCTCTTCATAATATTATTATAGAACGCACTTTACCCGATACTGGTTGGTTACATTTGGATATATAATTTGGGCCAACAGTGGAGAGTTAATTACTTATACGCAAATAATACGTACCGTTAATCCTGCGTAAAATTTTACTTATGGCTACCTACATTTGAATTGTAATCGTGATTATTTATCCCGTTACGGGTTCATTATAACGTTCTAGAATATCACGAAAAAAGTTCCAATGAGATACCTCCTACATTATTGGAGTATGTACTGTTACTACTTATTTAAATTATATAAGCCATCTTGAAAATTAGTTTCGGGAAGGTTCATGTTCAATTTAGAATAGAGAGGGGATGGCTTAATAATGACGACACGAGTCTTTATTTAGACCAAGGCTATGTTGGTCATTTACATAATAACGAATGAAATCTAATTCGGTAATGGGCGAATAAATAAACATGGCGGCTGCGTCTATACCCAGCTGTATGCTTGTGTGTACGCATGTGACGTTAAACGTGGCACTCACAGGCTTAATTATCTCGCTTCATCCAGCAATTGACTCAAGCCGTGGATTACAAGCCGCGCCGCCTGTTTGTCAAAAGCCGAAGCGATCGGCTTTCGCATCATATACCCGATTCACGACCCATGTTGATAATAGAGAACTCATTCACCTGGAAATATCCCAATATATTCTGCGGAGTACGTAAATATTTTCAGGCCGACGGCCGCGTGGTCAGTGCATCCAATTAATACGGACGCGGCGCAAAATCGTTGCGCTTATAAAAGTCGACTTTGTTCTCAGGTAGAATGAGATCATTATTCAAGCAGAGACAAGTTATAATTATGTCTATCACTTAATAAAAATCCCTGGCACGTACCGCTTCGTGACTTGTGATTGATGATGTTTTATTTCAGTTTAAAAATCGAACAGCAATGTAAAGAATTCCTGTTATATTACTTCTATGTAATACTACTACTATTGTGTACTACTGTCCTATATAATACTAACAGTTACGGATAATAATTTATAGCTATCCAACCCTACATCTTGCAGGAATTATATGCAATAATGGAGCACCATGTTATACAATCCGAATAAAATTTTGCACACATTCTAAAAAGGCTTTGCTAGAAGACATACGGAACTACACCTTCAAAAGAGAGTAGGTCTTTAAATTAGGACACAAATAATTGGATTGATTTTGACATTTTACATTACTCATCCTCCTGTAAGTGATGTCGGTACAATATGTTTTCTTCTTCCACAACTTTTCCACAACCTATATGAATCAGCAGGCACATCTTTTTCCTCATTTAATTTTTCACGCAACCAAATCATTCCACATTCATGTCTAAACCTCCCCTTGTAACCTGCCATTCTTCTCTCCTCGTTGTAATGCTAAGTATTATTAATATCATTTTTAATTAATGTCGAATTTCGTGATCACTTTCATGTCAATAAATCTATACCGTACTTATATATTTGCTGTAGGAAGCAAAGATCGCAGTAATTGTATAAAATCTCTTAAGATTAGATTGATTTTTGTAACAAAGATATTCACGAAGATTTATTGAAATAATATTTGTTGGTCGCTGGTCGGTTTTTCCCCACCGGCGTGCGTGTGTTTGACTAGGCGGGCAATATTTACACGAGGCGTCGTCCGAACGTCCGTCGAAGCCCTCACACGACCACTAATCATATTTTATGGTGGCCGCTTAATTCCGCTTTTCGATTTAGATTAAACAACGAACGAAAAACCGTGTAGATTTTTTTATTCCGTTGTCATGGTAATATTGAAACAACGTTATCCCCTAACGAAAATTTAATTGGCTCTGAAGTTTTGTTGAGTCTCGAGAGGCTATTGGCGCCATACGTTAATTGTTTTTCAACATTTCAATCACTTGGTAATGGTCCTTAATAAAATCAAGTTATTTGTAGATTATTTCAAAGAAGTACTTTTATTACAACTGTTAACGGCTTGCAAATTCAAAGAACAGAGACTTACTGTGAAAAATATTAACACTCCAAACATTAGTAATTGTAGTGTAATAAAACAAATGTGTTATTTATTGTTGACATGTGAATTTTTACTATTTTAATTTGATTAAAATAGTAAAAATTAGCTCCAACAACCGCCAAATCCTCGCTTTTACAACTTAAAAACACTTTATCTTTATCCACTATTCACTAGATCATATATGGATCAAAGAAGTAACTGGTGAACGCATCATCACCTACACTAGTAGAGTCCGCAACAACATCTGTACCACGAAAGGTCCAGCCCGACAGGTGAAGTACCACGACCTCACAGCATGTAGGCGTGCGGTCTGAAGAGTTGGGTTTCGAAGGCCCAAATCCAGTCCCCAGCCCATACTTTTGTAATAGGATGGAATAGAAAGGATGAGAAGGGAAATTGTTGACCGGGGAGGGTATGGATAGGAAGGCTTATCCCTTAGACTGTTCATTGTAGGAAAGCAACACATTTGAAACTCATTAGTTTGGTGCACATTCCTATGGGTATAGCGGTTGCTTAATATCAGGTGATTTACTGATTTGCCACCTTCTTCCACAAAAAAAACCTTAAAGCCTAAAGTAAATTCATCGTGTACCTCATCTGCAGATAAAGATACTGTTTCTTGTAAGCCAGGTCCAGCTATGGTGATGTCCATCACCTAACCATATTTATTCCGGAATTTTAATATAACCCAGATTTATAGAATCAATTTCGCAACAACGAATAAACATGTTATTATTAATGTATTATCGTATAAGTTAATAAAGACGAAAATGTTTCCATTTCCGTATTGTAGTAACTGGCATTTAAATATCTCTCCAGAATAACTTGCAGTGCGGAAATTATTCCGCTCAAACGCCTCCACACCTAAACCTCCCCCTCCCCCTCCGCCCTCCCCTACATACCGTAATATAATTAAAAGCACAGCAGAGGCAACTAATTAAACGAAAATTCCTATTAGTAAAGAGTATCTAAATGAAAAACTTGCCATGAAACAGGAATTTTTGAATTAAAACACGTCATGAAATTAACTTTCCAATGAAATTACGTTGATGTGTTGGCAAATAAATTCCTCGCTGGTACTTTATCAATTTTCTGAACATCAAATAAAAAATTGTGAAATATATTTAAAAAATATATATTTATGAAAAGTACATAGAAATGACTTTTAACCTATACAGAGATTGTATATATATGGCAAGTGTCCCTTAGATACTAAGCTTAACAAAAAGAAAGCTCCCTTTCGGCTTTGCTCGATAAAATATAAAACGTTATTAAAAAAAAGTTATTGAATTTTAAAAAAAGATGCAATCGTGATTGTAGATAAATAATTTGATCAGTTCGATGTGTCCCCGTACTGAGATTCATAAGTCATGCAAATGTATAATTGTCGCAACAATAGGCCAACAATTTACGTTTTGATTTGCGAGCGGAGAGCGTGACGCGGCGCGGGCCTTGTCATGCGCCACGTGACTGATAGCTTTAATATAGTCCCGTTGATTATCCAGCCGAGCGGAAACGCCAAACGGTAATCTAGATTTAATACCACGGCTCATTGCGGCGTTCTATACCTCCGCGCTGTCCTTACATACGTGCTCACATTGTATCTAACAGGTTAGAGTATCAAGTAATGGTTTCAACATGATTACAATTACCATTGCAATGGCGTTTGCGTTTATACTATTCTTGTTTGATCTATTTGACCCATCAAAGTTAAAAAATATTGAATACTAGCTGTTGTTTTTTTTTATGGAATAAGGTGGCAAACGAGCATGCGCAAGTTCGGCCCCACATGGAATACTGCTCGCATCTCTGGGCGGGAGCACCCCAATAGCAGCTTCTCCCATTTGACCGCAGACAACGGAGAGCGACTCGAATCGTCAACGACCGAGCTCTTACCGATCGGCTTGATACTCTGGCCTTGCGGAGGGATGTCAGCTCCCTCTGCATTTTTTATCGCATATACCACGGGGAGTGTTCCGAAGAACTGTTTGGAACGATTCCTACCGCCGAGTTTCGTCATCGGATGACACGACAGACCCCCAGGTATCATCCGCACCACCTGAATGGCTGGCATTCCTCAACAGTGCGGTTCTCGCGAAATTTCCTGCCACGCACAGCCACGTTGTCGAATGGTCTGTCCTCGGCGATATTTCTAAGCCAGTACGACTTAGGGTCCTTCAAGAAGCGAGCCTATCTCTTTCTTAAAGGCCGGCAACGCATCTGCAGTTCCTCTGGTGTTGCGGGTGTCCGTGGGCGTCGTTGATCACCTCCGTGTTCCCGCCCGATTGCCTCTTCTCTTATATAAAAAAAATCACCTGAAATTAAGAGAACGCTACCCATGGACATCCGCAACAAGAGAATATGTTGCGGATGCCTTGCCTACCTTTAATGGACAGAGGAGGGCATAGACAGGAAAAAGGATATTTCCTTTTTCCCGTTAACCTTCTCCCCGTTCCCATCCCATCATTACAAGGAAAGGGTGGGAAGGGGAAAAGGACTCTCATTAGGCCTCCAGCACCTCACTCATCAGACGAAACGCAGAGTGTTTCTACTTCACACCTGTCTTCTGTGAGGTCGTGGTATTTCACCGGTCGAGGTCACTGGCCCATTCGGCAACAGATGTTGTTCGGGCTCAACCATTGTTAAAGAGCTTCGCACATTCGTCACTCATTTCCACGCTTGAAATTTGTGTCAGATGATTCCGCGTATAATTTTGAATTTTAAAAATAACTTTGAAATATGGGTAACATGTGTCAAAAAATTGTCAAAACATGACACATTACCATGACAACCGATATTGCTAATGAAGGTTTTATGTACCTACTGTTATTTTCAGCATAAAAGGTACCCCATGTCATTTTCTGTATCTCTGAAAATGTGTGTGCTAAATTTCATGATGATCGGCTTAGTCGTTAAGGTCTAAAAGCCTAACAAACAAACTTACATTCGCTTATATAATAGTAGTTAGGATTATGTCCCTGTGTAGTTCGGATAGGTGATACAACTGCTAACAGAACAATAAATAAATCAGCAGAAGTACTAGTTGTTTGATGAACAAGTTAAACGAATACTTCTGCGTTGTATCTGATCAGTGAAGTGCCCATTGCCTTCCTCTCCTCCATTTTCCTAACCATAGGCAGGTATAAATTAGAGTAAATGATGAATAGCATTGTGAATTTAACATCAGCTGACACCTCCGTCTTCCACCACATATATAAAAATGGTGTCAGACCTTTCGTCCTTTAACTATTGTGCTGTCTGCATTGAAGCACAAACCAAGACAATGAAGAGGATAGTCAAACAGATTAGATGAAAACAAATATTTCAGCTATATATGTATATATATATATATATATATAAAAGCGATTTTTATTAATCTGGTACTATTTAAATTCGGCTATAACTAAATGAAAACATAAAAAATGAACAAATATTTTGAACTGAAACACAGTATTACGATTCGATTATAGTAAATATAGTATATGCCTATAATACCTTATTATTAATAATAAATATTGTTAATCATTATAGCCCGTGTTAATCCTATTATTTCCAGTATATAAACTTTTTCGGTAAAACCCTGAATCCATTCGAAAACTCTCGAAAACATTACGTCAGGTATAATAAACCTGGAAATAGCATTCTAATGAATGATATTGGTCCTCCTGTGGGATTACAAGTTAATCCTCTTGAACGGGAACCGAAGGGTGTGAGCGGGACGGGGGGCGTCACAGTGGGTAATAAAATTCTTACGTCATCACCGGACCCGGCTTAGCTCAACATATTACAGGCTTCCTCTAGTTTTTTCATTCCTGTAGTAGTAAAATTATCATATTGTTCCGTTGCTAGCTTACAAAAATTAATTTCGGCCACCTTAGTAAGAAATAAAGTTAATATTATTTTATACGAGGATGAGACAAGTTATTAATTGTTATGTAGAAAACACGGGCGATTAGGTACATGTCCATCTTGAAGCGATTACGCCACGAGCTACGCTCGAGCAAACAGTAAAAAGCACCAATAAAAAGAAAACAAGACATAATATTATCGACATTTGAATCAAAGCGATTTTTATTTTGTATTCAATTCTATTTTTGCATTAAAAAATTTATGAAAGCACAAGTCGGCGCAAAGATCACGTGCCCAACTTTTTTTTTCGTCATCCCGCTGACTATTTGGCACGAGGAATTGCAACTCAAGAACTTTAATTGGATGCAGTGAGCAATATCAACAGCTTTCCTAACCCGAGATACGAGTCCGTGTGACTCTTGGCGTTTTGCCAAGCACAAAATGCCACTTCAAAGAAAGAGATTTCGGTGCGCAGAAGACGTGGAAGACATCAATGTGAATAACAAAGAAACTACGAATACTCTCAAACGTGTCACTGAATTTTGCATTCAAGAAATAAAGCGAGCCATAAAAACGTATGTGTGTACTCGTACAATATGAGTTCTTTTTGCGGCGTATCGACAACTAGTTTTCAATCGATGTTGTTATGAATGAAATCAAAATAATATTTATTATCACTTTATCATTTGTAACATTGCGCTGTATTATTTTAAGTTCGAGTGAAATCACATGCTTACATTTTTGAATATAGATACATATATTCATCAATAACATATACATCTGGAATAAGATCGTCGGAAAGTGGTTATTTTATTGCGCTATTCTATTATCCGTATATCGTAATTTACTAAACGAGACGCTACACACTTATATTTAACATTTATTTATCACACTGTGTTCCCAAAATTGTAAAAGAGTATATTTATATACAAATAAACACATTAAAAAAAATTATTTTTTATTATAGTTATATAAAAATTCCTGAGCTTATATTAAACTTTTCTTTCTTGTGTTAAACATTTCGCTTACTTAGTTTTCTTCAAGTCAACAGACCCGAGGTAATGTTCATTTCTAGTTAATATTATTCTGTTCATGTTTATTGGTTTGATTTACTTTAATATTCTTTACGGTACAATTACAGGCTAGTCTAATCAGAACGTTTCTTGAAAAGATCGTCCTAATCTCTCCAGCCTTATTGGAGTTTGTAGAGAATATTATGATATTTAGTTTTCGACAGAGATTGCATTGGTAAATACTTCATAACGTTTAACTAAATATCTCATTGATTTATAAACCTTAATATTGTTTGCACAAAGTGTATGTTAAAATTAACTTTTACTAAAGTAACAATAAACTTCTGCAGATTACCTTGTAGTGGATTGTTTAAATTACATCAGCGGGTAGCTCTTTGTGCCCCGCATCTATACAATGACATTACTTGAAACCGTAAAAAGTCACTGTAATAGTTGATGCTACTAAAAGCTTTCGAGGTCGTGGGGAATAAAAAGAAAACAATATTAGTGTCGTGCTTCGGGGGGCACATTAATATACATTTGGCCGTCGGAGAGGTGAGGTGAGAAGGTTAATTCGGATTTTCACTGCGAATTGAGCAACAAAATAAATTAAGCTTAATTTATTTATTTCATCCCTCTCTACTTATGTGGTATTAATACATTTTATGGGCGAAATTTTGTTTTATTCGCACGTGAATTAATATTAAAACCCACGTTAATTACTAACTTATCAATATATATTCAAGTTACACAAGCAGAAGGACGCAGATGCAAAAATTGTACGCAGCTTTGCTTCGGCGACGTATATAATCTTTTCATTAACTTCCAGCCCCATCAGAACGCTCGCAATACTCGGTTAATTAGTCTAAATACCAGTGTTTCGCCAGACGCAAACAAAGGCCGTTAATTGTAATGAAGGCAACCAATTCCCGGTACAGAACCGAAAGGCTCTTTTATTTGAGACTGTAAGGCGAGGGCGTTGCAATACGCCAGTCAGTTTGCCAAAAACAAGCTCAATAACGGCCTGGCAAACAATACAAATGATGCGTTAGTAATAAAACGAAGCACAGCCATCCCTTTCTGACTCCGAACATAAAGAAAGGGAGATGAGACGTTTGACGAAAACAGAAAGCAAGGCAGGTTATTATCTCCCTAAGAGCCCAAAGACGACTCTAATATTTTCCACACGTCCGCGCGTATTCACAGGAGACTAGAAACGAAAATTAGTTACTGAAGAATCTTTTTTTGGCTGAATGCAATGCGTGATTTTCTTTGTTAGGGAATAACAAACGCCATCTTTGAAATTGAAGTTCGCGCTTTGAATAACAAATAGGTTGCACTTTCGGCTTAGATGTGGTTTTGTCATTACAATCTTAAAATAATGTTTCGTTTCGAGGAATCGATGATGCAATCGTAAAGCTTATTCTACTAATGCATCTATTACTAGCAAGTAAACGACTGAGTCGCAGTAAAATAAGTAATGAAAGAGCGACAAAGTCGGGCTTAGTATCTGCTTACTGAATGTACGGAATAGGGTGTTATGGTATCCTCTGTCCCAAATTTGGGAACAGCCGTTGTTGCCGTGCGGCGAGGCTTTGTATTCCTTTGGTTAATTTTTTGTGGGATTAATTTGTCTGCGTATTCAAATTGCAAATTACGAGATAAAAGGATGACCTTTTTACGGTTCTTTCTACAAAACGCAGTATCATTCGTGAAGACTTACATAAAAATAATAGGAACATCAACAAATATTTTTAAGATATATTCAGTTTGCTTTAGTTTCACAAATAACCGGAGATCAAATCCCTGCGCTGTAAATTCTTCTGTACTACTACTGTGCGAACCGTATCTAGCAGCAGCTATTGGTCTATATGGTAAGCCACTTGCAAACCAAAACCATATAAAAGCTAAGCCCATTCTTTTCAGTTGTAACAACAGTAATACAGTTATTACAACTTAAATTAAAATTGTTATAAACTCTTCACACGAGCTTTTCAATACCGTTGTCTGTGCAAATGATTTTGAATCCTCGACCCGTGAGAGGTCACCGCGGCGTGGTAGGCGACGCGTGTCGCCCTCCTTGTATTTTCCTGTATATTTTCCCCCTCTCTATGAAGAAGTCATAAATCACGCGAATGTAAATCTGTAGCATCCAGTAGCGGATGAGTGACGTGCCATTATCGCGCCGCGCGGGCCCGCAGCCGCATCGGCCTAAAACTTTGCTGCTTCCCAAACAAACTTCCTCTCTTTTAACGTCTACAAGCTTACATTCTTTACTTTTTACAGTATGCTTTGTATTTGAATTCAATTCCTCCTCCACAATTTAATGTTAATTCAGAAACCCAAATCTTAGACTTATTAAAGAGTTTATCCTTAAATTATTGACAATCTGGAGCTTTCTTAGGATACATTAAACACTAACAGCTGAAGCTGAGACTTCTGAGACTGAATTTATGTATAACTTATTCTTTAAACGTGTTAGGGCTTAATTTTAATAACACTTATAATGTTCTTGTAGCTTAGGGTTAGTACCTTCGACTCTAAATAATTTAAATTCCTTAATATTTTATGTAGACGAATATATATACACATTTGGCGTATTTAACAATACATATCGCCCATGAATTTATATTTACGCTACTTACTACCTTTTCTTTCTGTAAGTATATAGCTTTTAAATTATTGTAAACAATGGATGTTTCTAAAATCAATCCATACTATCAGAATACGCGAGGGCTGCGTACAGAAACAAACGATTTTAAGCGGAATGTGTTATTAAACTCATATGATATTATACCTATAACGGAATTATGGTTATTAGATAGCATCCATGATAGTGAGCTCTTCGACGACAGATACGTGGTTTGGCGACGTGATAGGGACTACGCAAAGACTAAAGAGAAGTATGTATGGCGGTGGTGTACTTATTGCAGTTCATCGTAATTACACTGCGTCGCAACGTTCTGAATGGTTTTCGTCAGCTGAAGACATCTTGGTAACTATTACCTCTAAAAGTAAGAATAGGCGGCTAAAAAAATTCACATTTGTGCGCTTAACTTATGTGATTAGAATTTTGGCTACTGGTTTCAATTTAGGGCTTGTTCGTACTTTGACAACAGATCTCAAACAGTCGTTACGAATGGATGCACGTCTGCTTGCATTAATATCCCATCTGGCGTGCCGCAAGGATCATTGTTGGGACCTTTGCCTTTTAAATTTTTAATGAATGACCTTAGTTTTTGTTTCCTATTCTCTAAATTTTTACTGTATGAAGATGACATGGAAGTATTCAAAATCATTTATACTCATAAAGATTGTATACTATTACAAGAGGATCTTTCTAGATTTTACTTATATTGTACCCTTAACAAACTAGACCTGAATGTAGACAAATGTTATAGCTTGACTTTCACGCTAAAACTCAACAAATATATTTCTTACACATATTCTATTAACGTTCATAAGCTTTTGATTGTGGATGAAATGCGTGACTCAGGTGTAACGCATGACAAAAACTAAAATATGAGAAACACATTCACAATCTTGCCAGTAAAGCCAATAAGGTTGTCGATTTTTTAAAGCGTTAATTAAAATGCTATATTGTTCGTATGTCCCCAGCAACCTCGAGTACTGTTCCTATATGGAACTAAAAAATGTGGAACCTACAGTGTGATGTCTACATAAACAGACTCGAATCAATTCAAAGACGCTTTGTGCAATTCTTACAATATAAATTGTTATGCTTAGATTCCAATTATGAATCCCGATGGAGAAGATGTCACTTTTTACCGCTAATCTTAAGACGTGAAGTTGCTGATATAATGTTTTATGCCAAATTAGCTCAACCTGTAATAGATTTTTTTTTATATTACAAAGTGGCAAAGGAGCAAGCGGCCCCTGGTACCGCTACCCATAGGCATCCGCAACAAGCAAATGAGTTGCAGATGCGTTGACGTTTCATGGACGAAGGAGGGGACAAACAGAAAAAAGGATAATTCCATTCCCTGTCCATCCCCTCCTCATCCGTCAAATCCTCTTCCTCTTCCCATCCTTTCCTTATAAGAGAGGGTAGGAGGGGGAAGAGGACTACAATTAGGCCTCCGGGACATCACTCATCAGACGAAACGTAGAATACTTCTACTTCACGCCTGTCTTCTGTGACGTCGTGGTATTTCACCGGTCGAGCCGGCCCATTCGTGCAAAAGATGTTATTGCGGGCTCTACCACTGTTATAAGATTCTCCGCAACTTCTATGTACCATAGAAATAAGGGTACCCACAAAGACGGGACGCTTTCTTTGTGAGATGTGCAGGCTTAGTTAATAGACTGGTTGACTCTCATGACTAAGATCTCTTTTATTCTTCACCAACATCTATTACGAACTTACTTATCAAAAGCTGGATTAATGCCTAATACTTTAGTTTCTTCTTTGTTCATAATTCTGCTAATGCTAACTGGCCATTTTTAATTGAATACTATATGTGAAAACATGCTAAGAATGGGTGAGTTAGTTGTAAAATGTCTCTTGTACGCTGATGACCAGGTTGTGTTTGCGTCATCAGCGGAGGACTTACAACTTATGCTGAATGTAGTGAATGAATCCCTAGATGGTAAAGGTATGAAGATGAATGTGGATAAGACGAAAGTAATGGTGTTTGAAAGAGAACAAAGTAAGACAGTAATTGAAATAAAGGTTAGCGGAAATGTAGTGGAACATGTGGAAGAGTTCGTGTATTTGGGGTGTATGTTTAGTAGAGATGGTAGGCATGTTAAAGATTTTGAACGACGAGTGAGTGCGGGAAATAAAATGAATTGGGCTATAGGTACAGTAGTGAGGAGTCAGAATGTGTCTATGAAGGCACGTATGGCAATACACAATGCTGTACTAGTCCCCACTTTAATGTATGGAAGTGGGAGCTGGGTTTGGCAGGAAAAGCCTGCTAGTAGAGTTAATACCGTTGAGATATGATCCTTAAGAAGTATGTTAGGCGTGACTTTGAATCATAGGGTTAAAAATAGCGTTATAAGGGAAAAGTGTGGCTTAAAAGTGGATGTTGTGACTAGAATTGAGAAATGTATGCTTCGGTGGTTCGGGCATGTTGAAAGGATGAATGAAGAGAGAATAACAAAACAAATTTATATTGCAAAAGTGAGTGGCAGTGTTGGTAGGGGACGCCCTAGGAAAACTTATATCGATCAGATTAATGACTTACTAAAAAAGGGTGATATAAGGAGAACCCATAACCGAGGAGCATGCATGCGTATGAAGATGTATGAATGTGGAAGAAGCGAGAGAGGTGTGCCAGGATCGCGCCAAATGGAAATCCATGATCTCTGCCTATCCCTCTGGGTTACGGGCGTGAGCGCATATTTATTTATTTATTTACACATTTCAATATTATTCATTTATTGTAATTTTTCACTGTTGTTTTCCAAACAAAATAAAAACTACACCTGGTTCACAATTACTCATAATAATAAAAAAAAACGCTTGTGTTTTCACATTCACATTTAGCTCATAGTTCAGACTTTAAATAAGTTAATATTTGAACCCTCATAAAGTTGTCACGTGTGCGTGGGTCAGACACTTAGCGCCTACAATAACATTTACGGTTTCACAGAGTATATTCGAGAGCTTGTTAATCATAAATCCTGCCCGAGGCTTAGCATGACGACCCACTCCCAATGAAAATATTAGAATTCCAATTTAGTTTTCCAAGCCCTCGGATAACAATTTAAGGCGATGAATTCGATGTATCTATACCTACTCTTACAATCGTTTTACTACATAAATCAGTATTATTTAATGACAATGTTAAGTACTATCAAACCTTACGCTAGACTTCATTAATTTGTTATAATACTTAACTTCATTAATACTTTTCTTAATGTAATTAATGTTTTTTCTTCCTTATAGTTTTAATAATCAAAGGTAGTTCAAATATCAGGAGGCAGTTTACTTCAGACGTGATTTGATAGATTTTGTCGTCTATCTCCGAAAGCTCTTATTAATTTCAATGAAAATTTGAAATTGTATATTGTTTATATGATGAGGGGGTACACGAGCAGCGAGTTTGAATTCGTCAGGTGGTGCGCAATATAAAAGATTTTGAAATCATAGAATTAATTAGTAATACAAATTTATACATAATATAGTTATTCAGTCGGAAAGAAATGATCTGTTGGCATTATTTATTTTATCTTTATTTACTTATCTTTAGGAAGTTACCTTTCATGGACTCATTATTCTCATACATCTTAGTCTTCTTTCAGGAATATAAAAGGCTTTCGCTTTAATGTCCGGTCAATGAAAACTTACAAAGTAATATAATTCAAGCGGAATATTGAAGCAAATTGAAGAGATCATTTCTCAATCTTAATGTATTTAAATTGCTCCTTTCAGCGGGTACAAAACACTGTGAAATTAATAGCCCTGCATTTATAAATTCACTTCGCGAAGCTGAATGCCGGCGCTTTGTGCTGCCTTCAAATCTCGGAAGATATCTGAGTAATTCATACCTCTGATGGGCTGTGTTTTTAAGTTAGTGAATTGAAGTGTTAAAACGGATTTTGTGATTAAATAAATATATGCCTAGTAAATTTTATTGATAAATCAAAATCTAGTTATTCACAGAAATACAGAAGTTAAAACACTTCTATACGTATATTAGTATTATGTAGCCGACGGATGTCAATCGAGTTTCCTTAAATGATATTGTCATATCAACATTACAAAATATTAAGACTCTAATATTATGAATAATTTAAAATTAAAAAAAGGTTAAGAAAGTAAATAACATGTCAGTTCCTTTTAACAGATAAAGTATCTCCGATACGGAAAAATGCATTTACACAAAACTATAAATTTACTTTAGTCCAAAAGACAGCGCGCAATGTAATTTATATATCCTTGGTATTCGTCATTTGTTATCTACTTTATTTAATAAACATGAATTAGACCGCTATAACAAACTGGAATCTACAAATTTCAAATTTCTGAACACACACGACAAACAAGAATATCCATTAAATATCTCAAGAAAACATTAAAATATATCCGTCAGCCGGAATTGAAATTGAAATCCCGTTAAGCAAAGCAATACTCTTTAAGTCACGGGCCGCGGTTTCGTATTTATCAGTATGCAGCCGTTATTCATTTTGATATATATTACCGTAAAACACGAAAAAGATACTAGCGCATTAGGCAACTTTCATATCCACGGACCGTTTCACTGCATCAACATTTATCTCGGAAAATAATGGAACGTCAAAAATATACGGAGGCGATTTTTGTTTGGGGAATGTAACTGTTAGTAATAAGCCAACACGTCTTCTAAATTCTATCATCTATCACTCAGCTTCAAGGAGTTGGGTCTCTGCTATCCATCAGTTTTCTTCATGACCTACTCTTTCTTTCACATTGTTTTGACATACGATCATAAAATTATATCTGGTGTTTTTTTTACAGGTAATACTGGGCTCACAGTTTACTTCTTCATCATTAAGGTATTTGCAGCAAACTTTTTTACAAATCTTGCGACGTGATTGAATTTATTTCACATTAAATTGCATTCTAAAAGTATTCCTGCACGATGAAACTGAATTAGCTTCAATCCGTTGAAGTTTTACGAGTCATAATTTTACTTCTGAATTAATGCCGTTCAAGAGTTGCCAGAATTTAACTTAATCAGATTTCCGTGGTCGCTGTTAAACCTATTTTCTTAACAGACTTCACCTTTGTTAACAAAGTTATTAGTTGCCGCGTAATTGAAGAACTGCTAACAATCTACGCTGCGCTTAATTGGCCAAATTAAATTCATCTTAGATCAATTAAATTTTACTCGGGATAAAGCGACCTTCCGAGGACGAAATGAAAAAAACCGTCACAAGCACTTTTTAAGCCAACAATAGAGTAGAACTTGCCGTGTACTTTTATAATAATACCTTTTAATAAAAATAAGTTGATATTGTGGAGCTTCGCCGCACCTAATGTTAAGGATTTGCATGTCAGCTTGTTTTCCTTAACTAACGGTTTGCTGTACTTTAGCAAAGCAAACTATTTTTTTATAAAAAAACAACAGTTTACTACACAACTATCTAAGCTAGTCTAATTTTTGCCTTAATTACGAGATGTTTCTAAATAGCAAAAAAGAAAACAAGAAAGGTAAAGTCAACATTATTTATTTTATTGATATTTCGTAGAAAATGTTGACGCTTATACTCTTCGAATTTAGTTACCGTATTTAAAAAAAAATGATAGAGTTTGTAATAAAAATATTCAATCCCTTTCAATGATCATAAAAACCTATCACCTGCATCGTCCCTGAAAAGGGATAAACTTTAAAGGGGTTAATGATATTTCTTGGCAGCAATAAATAACTTACAAATTGTTAAAGGTGTCCCGGGGGCATAGACTCGGCCGCCGCAGACTCGGGATTTGCGGGGAACGAATAAGTTTTTCCACTCAAACTTTATTTGCACCTCAAGTTGCGCCATCTGTCTGTTACTCGCAACGTATATTCTTGCTCAAATGATTTAGTTTGGGAGCACTCTTTCAGAAAACAAATTCTTTTAAGTTCGTCAGACGTATGAATGTACAATGCCTGGCTCGACTACTGTTATTTCAATAGCGGCCCGACTTCGCACAATCTCTATTCAACCGGACTCTATTCGTATACACAAACCATTATAAAGTTATGTTTATTATAGGCTTCGGAGTAAATTGAAAAGTATAAAATAAAATACTTTAGTTAACGGATTAGATCGAGGAATACTTAACATTCTGTATTACTGAAGTTACTTTTGTTTAATAATTATTAGACATTTATCCAAATGCCTAATATTTATTAAACATAAAGCTTGGATCCAAATACTAATTAAATTATTGCGATCAAAAGTAAAAATAACTGTTTTTACGGGTATTATTTTTTATTAATTGGGGTTAAACATACTGACTCTGAAGGGATTGATGGCGGACGTGCATAACATCCTTTTATCTCTTTTTGTTATTTATTTATATTTTGTAATCTCATATAATTGTGCAATTTACACGTAATATAATTGTGAAAAAAGACAAAAACATCATCATTATTTGCAAAGGTTTTGCGTTCTGATAGATACAAACACGACATAAACAAAACTGCTTCCCTAAAATGTATGTAGGACACAATAAATTTAGCCACAAGATAAGATTTAATAAAGTCGCCGGTAGCTCAGGTCTGTCATAATTTTAAGAGCGGCCATAAATCCATCAATATTTAAGCTCTCCGACCACAATATTTTTCTTCCCGGACCGAAACAAGCGAGAGGTGCGTCACACACGTGCCACATAAATTCCGATAATCCCCGCCCTGTGCACATCGTGTCCGTAGTTTACTATATTCATGGCTATTATTCATGAGTTTGCTCTGCGGCTGAACGCCGCCAAGACTTAATAATTCTAGTGCAATATCGATGTAAACAACCGATGTAAGTGCGTACCGCGTGTCCCAGCACTTTGCCGCTTTATCATTTCAGGCTTGGACTTCTGAATATATTGTACATTAGACGCTATTTACTTTGTCTTTATTATAAAAATAATAATGGCTCGTAATATGTTGAATTCGCATAATGAGATGCATGCTAGTCCTATCTAGAGATATGACATAAGTATGACGGGTGAAAGAATTTTTGAATAGGGTTTTTACCACCATAATCACCTTCGAAAAGATAAATATAAAGGTAAGCATTGTTATAAAAAATATTTATCCCGTTTTTTTATCTCTTCTTTCTCTCTTCCGACGTCCCCACATTTTTTTCAACGTCCACTTACTATTGTAAGTACGTTTTACTAACACAGGTACCGTCTGCTACTCCCAGATATTCCTCAGAACAGCTATAACATGACACTATAGATTTCTAAAGTTGCTGACGAAGATGTCTTTTCTATAGCTATTTTGCATATAATCGTCATGTGTTATGAAGTGACACCGGTTTATTTGCATTCCGCGGCCGAAGCACGTCTCCCAGCAAATTGTATTAGACGCAGCCGATACGTGACCCCGCGGAAGAATCCTCACAGCGACATGTGTACGAACGACAGTTCGCCTTCTTTAATGCGAAAATTGGGAGCCTTCCACGTCCTCTGCAGACTTGCAACTAAATGAATTTTGGCCGTCTTGAATATATAAAAGTTGAAGCCCGCTCGACTTAAACTACGTTAACTTGTTAAATTGAATTGTTACAATTTCATTCTCGTAAGCTGCCGTTTGCCACTTTACTGTGCAAAATATTTCGTCCGTTTTATTTTTCCATCATGATTTTGAAGCTACTAAGATAGCATCAACACGTAGAGCGTCGCAGTCGGCTCTAGATAGGGGAATATTTATCGTTGCGAGGTTCTGCCGTTATTGAACTAGTCTTTTCGTCGTTTAAGGCGAACGCTGATGTGTTTATTCAATTTGTTGGCGTGGGAAATATTGTTACCTGCCTCCGTCTTGCTCGTATATCGTCGAGTCTGCGACACTTGTCTCGCGATAGCTTACGTACGTTGGCTTGGAGGCTTTATTGCTGAAATTCGTGCGGCGGTAGAAATTTGTCGCTTCAGCGAAAACCGCATTAGGTGTGAGGTCACCATTAAATTATTATGTTGGTTAAGGTCAATTAAAACATTGGATTATCAGATCGTAATTATTATAATCTTGTTTTCGATTGGATATTTGGACGACATGAAAGTAACGAAGTAACAACATGGACAATGGACGAAATGACGTCTAGCATAGACGCTTAAATTTAATGCACCCCTATGTTGAAAACACGATGTACTTTCAATACCGCTTATAATAGCTTTATATTCTATATTATATTTGGAAAAAAACAGGACAGCGTTTGATTATTATCATTATCAAGTCTAAATCCATTTCGAAAGTCAATGATGAATACCCTAAAAACAATTGGCAATTTGTAACAATACGTTATGAAATATAAATGAACAGCGAACAATATAGCGCTCTGTATCTGTTAACTGCGTCAGCAAATATTTTCATGATGGATGCTGTGCATTTGTAAACAATATTCATCAGTCGCTAGGACGGGACGGGCGGCGGCCGCGCAGTCGCCCGGGGAAGTCTTTCATTTGTACACATCCATGTTTGCATGTCACGCCAATCAGAATGATTGGCTTGATACTGTGTTTACCAAAACGAAATATTTAATCTATACTTTTTAAATGATTGCAAAACAACGAAATGTCTTTCATTGTTTATTTATTTGAATCAAGTCATATGGAATGTTGAATTCATTGCCGATGTATTGGTTCGTTACTATTCTCGATCATATAAAAATGCTTCATATTAAACGACATAAGCCACTCTTCAATTTTTATAGCAAAAAATGTATTTATTACATACACCTGCAGGAAAACTAACATATCATCGAGTGATTGTAAAATTTCATTATTTTTGTATTGTCTTAATTCGCAACACAAAAAAGAACAATTTCAGTCTTCACATTAAAGCAGCTTAACGAGATTTTTTAGAGATAGAAAGTAAACAATCCAAAACATCCATCCGAATGATCCATTATCTTCTCACGAAGACAAGTTAGCGATCTCCTTCCGTCTATTTTCACAAGTAATAACTAAATTTATCGTCAGACTTTCGGTCGACGCGCTAGTGTTCCAATATCGAGGGTCGTTGCGGAGTCGGGTCACGCGCCGGGCGGGCGGGCGTCGCGGGTGTCGCTCTGCTCGGCGACGCGTCATTAAAATTAACCATCATTACTCTTGTAAAGCAAGTCCCGATGTACCGGAAGGCTTATTGGAAAGTTTGCCGTCTGTAACATCCTCGCGCCTGCTAATCTAACATTATATTACCGTCGTAACGAACGACTCGACCCTCGCAACGTTGCATGCGGCGACGTATCGCGTTCCACCACTCATATGCTAATCTTATGTGCCCGTTAAACTCGCAAGAATTATACGCTCTCTGTACACGTAAGTATCCTTTACGACTTCACAGCGGACTTATGTAACCACAAAATATTCTCTGCAGTTTTATACATTCGAAGTGATATTTATTTTAAAATAAGATTTTTTAGACTTCATTAAATAACAATATTGTACATTTAGGAATCCAACCATCGAATATTTTAAAAAGAATAGAATCACTTAGAACTTTTTAAATTCTGAGGAATGTCAAAGAAATTTAATTTACAAAAAGTGTACCCTTAAAACTTGTACCGGTGTTGGCTTTGAGGTGAATAATGTTAAGAGATATATAAATATTCATTCCGAGAAAAGGAGCCACGCACAATAAATATAAACTTTTATTTCAGTCCACCATTAGCACGAAAGCGAAGAAACGCATTGAAAATTCGAATCGCGACTTCTAATTAGGGAGGACACCGAGTTCCTTCTTGCGGACTTTCTTTATTAATGGAAAAGTCTCTTCCCATTGATTTCATATTTTATATCCTGTTCGAGTTACAATGAACTGAGAGGAAGAAGGTATTTAAAGAGTTGCATTATTTTGCACTTAATTCTTTAAATGTTTTATTCGGAAGACGACTGTTGCAGATGGTCGACCGAGAGATTACATTTGGAATGCGCCGAGCGGTGGACATGAATTACGCATGAAAGCGGCAGTAAGCGCGCAATGTACCATGACGCCGACATTGTCTCTGAAACAAATATCGGGCAACAAACATACCAAAACTATCTCAAAATTTTAAGATAGAGCACCCACGCAATAATTCATTCTGTGCTTTAAATATTTCAGTTATCTTAAATACATAAACCATGCCAAGCATTTTGACCAACACCAGGCCGATTGGAGGAGGACCGTTTTTTTATTAGGCTCGTATACCACACAAGACTTTACGATTAGGGTGTAAACCTTTTACCAAAAATCTTCAAAATTTTTAACACGCCTTGAATAAGTGGATAAGAATTCTAAGTCAGCCAATTACATACTCGTATAACATTAAATTAAAGCACTAAAACTTTGAATTAAAATTCAATTCTTGTACTTGGAAAAAATACGACGTTAGTTTCGATAAAATTTCGTAGAATGATTTCTGATAGGTCGTACAACGGTACGGCGGTAATGTTCCAGTTGCAAAACGTAAATCGATACTGGGTTTTTCTCTTGTGAAACTATGACATATTAATTGGAATTCCTCACAAAAGGGCAAGCTCGAGACAAAGGAAGCCCCCGCAGTGCAACTATAGCCGTCATGTTGTGCGGGTGACGTGCGGTATCATCGGCTACGTGTGCAAATGAATTTTATTCACAAACATCCACCCTTTCGCAGACAAGAACGAGTCTCGGGCTATTCAAATTCAAATATACTTCATCTCAGATGCGTAAAATACACAAATAGAAACACTAAAATAAAACGATCTAAAAAGAATAATAATGAGAAACAACTAAGTACTTAGTCCTACGGGATCGTCACTTTGGTATAAATGTATTTGATTGCGATATTGTTAACCAAGTATTAAGTGGTATAGTTTGTGTTCAACTAGAGCTTACTATGTACCATATTACTATACCAGGACCAACAGGACTATATTAAACAGTGTTTGCCATGACTGTAATGGGCTGTTAAGCACTTTTTTATATTTTATTAATTGCTGGACAACTATCAATACAATTATTTATTAGTAAATCTTAGTTAACCGTTTCGATTGATCAATTATATTAAAAAAAACATGTCGAGTTCAACGTTGCTGAAATTCTCAATTCACTTGTGCTATTAAAAGATAACTACTCTTCTAATGAGAATACAATCATCCCCAAAAGTTACCGGCATCGTGAAATTTAATTCAAATGTAAAGTTTTAAAACACACATGCTACATCTACGCGGGTTAGCTTGTACTTAGAATTACCAAATATTCGTCTCAACTGTACTTCCTTAATATTCTCCTGCTGCGAAGCCGTGTAAGCCTATATCGTACATAATGGATAATTGGGCAGAAACACCATAGGAGATATGTACTTACGGCTTTTTTACTACTGCTTAATTAATATAGAATAGAAGGGTCAATGAGCAATTCAACTTCGCAAGCCTACGATATTTCATCGCAGATAATTTCTCAGTAAGGAATTAGTTCACGTCGTCCAGTATTCCAGAACGCATGCCACCCGCCACCCGGCTGTTGTTCCTGTGTCTGTGTATTAAATTAAATTCATGTTTAATGTAGGAGTACAAAAGCGAACAGGTCGGTAATTTTGCACGATTTAAGACGTGATTCATACACTTCAAGGTGAACTTTACGGGGCTGCATACATTTATGGCTATGATTTTCATTTGTTGACGCTAACTTTGTCCGTTGCTCGCGTAGCCAATTGATGATTAATTATACTACTCTTCATTATTTTTTTTATTTTTTTTACGTGAGAAGGTTGCAAACGAGCAAGCGGATCACCTGATGTCAAGTGAGCGCCGCCCATGAACATCCGCAATAGGCAAATGCGTTGCAGATGCGTTGCCTACCTTTAAAGGACAAAGGCATAGACAGGAAAAAGGATATTTACTTTTCCCCGTTAACCCCCTCCCCGTCCTATCCTCTTCCCGTTCCCGTCCTATCCTTATGAGGAAAGGGTGGGAAGGGGAAGACGACTAAAACTAGGCTTCCATTATTATTGCTTCGGTAATACTGTTGCAATCCTTTGCTTGTCCATCGATTACATAATGTATGTATTTAGTTTCACAATGTAAATATACAACATAAAGGTAAAGGGGCTGTTGTAACGTCTTGAAGGACTTACATTTAACATTTTGGTTTGTGGTAGTTTGTTAATATACCGTCTGCTAAAAAGTAAGGAAATAAAACATTTTTTTATCTAGGTATGACAAAACGAGTAAGCGAGAGATCTTTTCGTTGATATTTTAAATAAAGATTAACATAAAAATAAAGTATTAGTTCTATAACATGGCCTCTATTGTGTTGTATTTACCTACTTATATATCGCTTAAGGTATACGCATACCGCAAAACAAATACGAACTATTCTAATTTACCGATGACAAGGAGACTATTACGTTTGAGAATATGCTCCCCGAGCCGCCCGAGCCGACCCGCAATAATAAAGGATTTCAGCTTATACGCGTCTCCAATTGTATTAACTGTTTAACATATCCAATTTTCTTATATTATTACGTTTGCTACAGTGGTCTTGCGGGACAAATAACTTCAAAAAAATACAGAAAACGTAAGGGAAACGGGGACCCGGACACGGAGAGGGCCGACGCGGGAAATTCTCCCCGGAATGTTTCCTTGGATGAAAACAACAATATCGGATATGAAGGTCAACTGTCTAGTATAAAGCAAATTTATTCTGTTCGTTCGGTGTATTGGCTCATATAACTGGTGATCTGCGCGGCGACAGCGGCGGAATGATAACGGTCTCATTTTGGAGGTTACCGCTATCCTCCTATACGGCAAAAATTACATTGCGGCTTCGCATCTTCCCTGAAAGGTTTTATTCATAAATCTACTAAAAAAATCTGATGTGAAAAATGATTTTGAAGATTAAGCTCCCATTACAAAAGCATTGTTGCACATATTCGTCCTAACAAACAATGGCAGTTTTCGCATACATGTATATAAGAGAAACGTAGGAAAAGAAAAAGATTTATAAAAATAATCTCTTAAATATTTATAACCATTACGTTTTGCCAAACAAATATTGTTTTAATTATTTAATGCGAGAATTTTTTTATGACTCACAAAGAAAAATCTAACTAGCAATCGGTGGCCATGGTAACAGTGATCGCTGTTACCTCTAATAAAATCGTATAAGTACTGTACGTACTTTAACACTATTTTATAGTAGGAATCGTAGACACGTAGAGAATATTTTTGAAATGAAGTGATTTGTGAGAAATGACAGATGGCTTCTGTTAAAATAAAGTAAGCGACGCGTTGATCCCATTGATCGGATCCTCAAACATTGACTATACTAATTGGATACGCTAACGGCAACCGATTTGCCTAATGACGGCCGATTCGATCCGACTCCCGCACAAGAGCATTATGCAAACTTCTGTTTGACTTCTATATTAGCTTCGAGCTTTCTTAATCACAGATACTACACTCGTTATGGTATATGATGTTCCAGTTATACAAATTCATAAGTGATTCCATCTCTATCGAATTAAACTTGACAATTGGATGAATATTTGAATTAAGAGTTTGCAGTTCAGGCCAGCATACGATTGCTGTAGTTATCCAATACGCTTGAAACATATCATATATTGTATATAATATACTTTAAAGCTTACAAATATCAGGCTGCCTCAGTCCTCACGCATAATAAATACATCAATAAATCGCGATAATCGACAAAAAATTGATATTAAGGCACATCTAACATTTCAGCATAAAATAAACTAAACCAACCTTCGAGAAAGTTCTAGGACAGAGCATACATTGCAATAGTCGCAGTGAGTATACTAGTTTCGGAACTAATGAATTCCGAAGGCGTTTCGGTTCGTTAGAAATAATGTAAAAAGTCGCTTTCCGCTAAGTTTTAAAGTTTAAGCGAAGCAGTTTCACTTACCGAACATTAATCTAGTTATAATTCTGCGCCTCTGGTATTTTACTTCACTGCGGAAAGCTTACGGGCGCTAGCTGCTGCGTTACATAATATATAGAAAACTCAATGGAAATTGTATTAAATGATAGTGTAAGAGTATTAAAAAAATAAATATGTAATATACTCTTGACCGCACTTGTGTACAGTATACATACATAAGTATTCTATCACGCTCTTAATTTTACGGACTAATTCATAAATGTGGCTATGAAGCTATGACCGACTAATTGTAAGGCGAACGGGTAGGCAGAAATTATGGATTTCCGTTTTGGTGCGATCCTGGCACACTTCTCGCTTCTTCTAGATTTTTGTCTGCTTGTCTGTATGTTCGTCCAGGTTATGGTACCAGCTATATTTGGTAACGCAGTATTTTCACGTATGTAGACGATTTTAGGAATGATGTATACATTATTTTGTAATATGTTTTGTTAGGTTAGGTTAGTAGCTTATTATTCCCGAGGGGGGTTGTCGTTAGACAGGCAGCTTTAAACAATCATATATGATTGTTAAACTGTGCGACGGCCATACTGGGTCGACCACACATACGCGGAAAAAGGGCGATGATGATGAGTTAACGGTAGTATTAAGTAGGTAATATTAACAAACATTTCGTTTAAGTAAAATTGCAGGGCGTGTGAAACCCCGGGGCACAGCTAGTTTAAAATTACTATTCACCACAACCTAATCTTAGTAATGTGAATGAAGGAGCGCTTCCTGAAAGTAAAGAAGAATAACTTCATAGCATAAAAAAACTGTAACGAAATCGAGATAGCAATCTTTTTGAAGGCGCTCTTGGAAAATTTGTTTGCACTCATATCAATCTGTATTGATATAAATATGCCGCATCTCGTATTATCATTATAATTTTATTCCTTTTATACAAAACAGTTGACTTTTTACGAAATAAAGTCTGCATCTGAATAATGGCATAAGTTTTAACATCCATTACTATTTATATAGTTATTTGAACATAATAACTACTGCAATGTAAAGTTCTTTTACAAGTAACGTAATGTTGTATTTTCAATTGAATCAACTTTTCTATTAAAATACTTTTAAATAACTAATAACAATTTGAAAGTTACCCGTTTACCGAAATAGTGAAGTTATTTCAGCAGTATGCATAATAAATATTCCAAGAGCTTTGACCTATACGCCAAGGCATTCGTTATGAATGCATATTCCGTCTAGAAGTCGAATGTCTTAAGGAATTGAGAGTAACTATGTGTATGGTGCACATTGCCCGGTGGAAGCCTCAAAGGGAACACGTCCAATATAGTGTGTGTACAGTGAACACCGACCGAAGCGTTTCTAGAGTAACGGCATAACGTGCGACCAGCGCTCGCACTTAGACTTACAGGTTACAAATTGCCTACCGAATGCACTGCAGTACGAGATAAAGCAATTCAACATATACTCACATACGAATATGCGCCGATATTACCTTCAGGTACATTAAACGTTACGACTGCTGTCGGATAATCTTTGAGCGACCATTGCAACGTTTAAAGTTATATAGTATATTCTAGAGACAGCGTAACTATTAAACCGAACTAAATATATTTAACAAGGAGCGGCAAAGGTCAATTGACGATATGTATATGAATTATACGAATATGACCACTGATAAGGATGTGATCAGTCCACGATAATTTATTGGTAGGAGTCGAGTTAAGTATTCGGCGATCGATACTTCTATAAAAAAATATATTTATTTAAATCACAAAGGTGCTTACGGAGTGACAATTAATTACGGACTGAATGGTTTTCACAAAGGTCTTATCAACTAAACTTTTAGTGTCAGCATAAAGCAAGGTGGTGCGTCGCCGTGCGTGTGGTCGGTCGCTATGCTGCGTCTGTATTGTTGGGGCTATGACGTGCTAACTGTCGCAGGTCGTTTTGTTATTTTAAGGTGCTCACCTAAACGAACTATTTTATATAAACAAAAACTATTTGATCTATAAATTATACCTTGAAAGGAATAAAATAGAATTTCTTCACATGCGTACTCTAAAGCAATCACTTAAGGTATCGAAGGTTCCAGTGTGCTGTTTATAACACAACGCTTACACGGTTCCGTAAGTGTAAAGAATAAAGGTCCACAGAGCTAAGCTTCCGAAAACACTCACGGCCAACGCTGAATCAATATGACAAGCGCGCACTCAGATACGATTGCTTAAGCTCAGTATTGAAATCAAAGGAGTCTTACGCGAGTACACATTACTTTTTCTTGACAAATAGTTTAAACCTTTCCCTAATATATGTACCTAGAAAAATAGCTACATGCAATTGATCTTTCACAGTAGTAAAATAGATACTAGGTATATTAGAGTTATAGTCAAGACTTCAGTGTAGTAATCTAATCTATGATCTAGTCCCTAAGTTTAATTTGCTCATATTATCTGAAACAAAAAATAATCAAATTTCATTAAACTGATTTACTTTTAAAGCTTAGTTTCAGATACAGCGCCGTATCTTTTGCTCTCAAATCGAATGAACACAAAATTAGCATTTTATCTGAAGTTATTAGTAGCCCCATAAATGCCATCGGCGCCTCCCTGCCATCCCCTCTCGCCCCTCGCCCACAGGCAGAGGCCCTGTCCAGAGCGAGTTCCCGGGATCGCTGATTGAATCGCTCCGATTATGACGTTAATCTGTTCAATGCAAATTGGACGAGTAGTCATTTACATCCCTTTATCAGAATTCGGCGATAAAATATTCAAATATTTATCGCTTGCTAGGTGAATAGAAGACACCTTCGTACTCGGATGATTCTCGTCGAGATTATCTAAATGTATCCTTTGCCTGTTTTCTACGTCGTCTCGACGCTTAAAAGGTTTTCTGAACAGATGAAAATACGCTTGTAGTTGAAACTGAAACGCGACGCTACGAGAAGGAACACAAAGGGTATTAAAAGTTTAACGTACAATAGTGTCATTGTTTATCAACAAAGTGTATCCACTTACCACAAATAATGACAAATCTTGCAAATTAAATATTTTTTATTTCATCCAATATTCGCAGCTTTAAATGCGATAGTTAAAACCTCACGCTTACATTCTTTCGGTGTAGAACGTATGTACCTGGTAATCGCTATGAACTTTTTTTTTTATTAAAATGGTAGGCACTAGTTTAGAAACAGCCTATTCACTCTTCTCTTGAAGGTACCCACGTCGTAATCGGACGGAAATACTGACGCTGGCAACTTATTCCAATCCTTTGCCGTACGCACAATGAACGATGATTCGAATCGCTTTGTTCGAACGCGCGGTATCTCTACTATGAAAGGATGGAAACCTGCCGTATGTCTAAATGTCCTAGGCAGAATGGAGATAGGGGTATTAAATCGTGTAAGTCCTGCGCACACTCCCCAAAATGCAATCTGTGAAACACTGAGAGGCTTGTTTTTAGGTCTTGGTCACCGATCAGCCTCTTGGCCCGCCTCTCCACCGAATCTAGTGCCGCGAGTTGATATTTGGCTGCACCTGCCCAGATATCACAGCAGTACTCCATTAACGGTCGGATCTGTGCTTTATATAAAGTGAAAAGCTGTCCTGATGTGAAGTACCGCCGTACCTTAGAATTTAAATATCCACTCAATCAGACCAGGGGATATGCCATAGGATGGAAGTTTACTTATTAAGCTAGAGTGCCAGACCCTGTCAAATGCCTTCGAGACATCGAGGGAGACAGCAATTTCCTCCCCGTTCTTCTCTAGGGCCTCGCCAAATACGTGAGTGGCATACACTAGAAGGTCTCCTGTCGACCGATTTCGGCGAAATCTGTATTATCGGTCGCTGAGGAGATCATTTTATAAAACTTTAACTTTACTACAATTGGTGAGACAAAGCGAACCTACAGACAAGGAACTCTTCAACATCATCATTCAAATATTTTATTTCAACTGGAATCCAAACGTAAGGTTCCAGACTTAACAACTCTGACCTTCAGGTTATGAGGTCGTATGTCAAAATTAATTACATTGCATAATAAGTCATTGTTCATAACATTCAAATTTGTTTACAGAGCACTCCTAAACGCACTCGCCTCAAGTCTATGAAAGCCGATTAATAAAACGAAGAAATAACACATCAAGTCGATTTAACATTTTATTAAAAAATATTTTAAATCTTGCAATTTTGCGAGCGAAATGCCCCAGGTGAATAACGTAGATGAAAATACGTCCGTACGTACTTGCTTCACATCGAAGCGCTCTTTTATTCTATCAGCACAATTTGTAGTAACAAATCGCTGATGTCTGAAGTTGAAACGCAAGTTAATGAGCGGATATTTGAGAGACTGAAAAGATTAAATGCGAGTAGCTACTCAAACGGTCAGGTAGTATAAAGTGGGTGCAGCGTACTTTGCCGGGGATGTTAGTTATCAGCCGAGAAATACTCGATGAGAGGTAAATTTATCGTCCATGATCGAAAAACTGTTTTAGAATTACGTAGATACTATTGACGACTGGTGAGTAATTTTGTGCAACAATGTTGCTACGTCGTGTTTAATGTTTTAGCATCACCTTTCTACTTTTTTATGGAATGTGCCAAACGAGCAAACCTGATGTTAAGTGAACGCTACCCATAGACATCCGCAACAATCAAATGTGTTGCAGATGCATTGTCTACCTTCAATGGGCAGAGGAGGACATGGACATGAAAAAGGATACTTATCTAACCACCTCCCTGTCTAATCCTCTTTCCCTTCCCATCCCATTCTTGTGGGGAAAGGGTGGGAAGGAGAAGAGGACCGAAATTAGGACTCCGGCACATCACTCGTCAGACGAAACGCAGAGTACTTTTACTTCACGCCTGATCTCTGAGCAGTCGTGGTATTTCTTCTTCATTAGACCTATGAGAGTTTTGATAAAATCTATGCATTTAAAGAGATTTATGTCAAAATGATTCACATAGTAACACAAAATACCATTCTTCAACCTTAAATCATTACTCAAAATAAAAAATAAGCAGTTATAGTCTTTTTTATAATGTTGGTAAACAAATAATTGTAGTCGTTGGACAAAAGTTTAAGTCGGATTAAAACAGAATGAACAAAAACCGTTAGGAAGACTGAAGGAGGACGCCACAGAATTAACGGGTGGAGATGGTTATCAATCGGCTATTTAGACTGATTCATGCTAGACGTTTTTAAAACATTTAGATTGTATAAAAGTTTCTCTTCGCTCCGAGTGAAGTGACTCGCAGTGCAGCCGGAGTTAGGCTAAGTGAGTAAAAGAGTAAAAGTCTAAAGTCAATGTTTGCTGTCGTGATTTCTGCTTCCCTCGACCGGCGGTGACGCACACTTTCATCCCTCCATTTTGCTTTGGAAAAATGTGAATACCATTTTTACTATTTCAAAGCGAGTAATAAAGTTCATATAATAGCTATTATGTATTCACTGGCTTTGCTAGTCGGAGCTTTAAAATTTTAACACGTAACTAAATTGCACATTCTGTTATTTCGATTCATTGCTTAACTAGTTTAATGTGCATGCTTTTGCTACAAATTTTATTTGAAATTTGTGACATCATTTTCTAGTACGCTGATTACCTTATAATTATTAATTATGATATTTTTATGAATAATAAACTAGAACTTGAACACGATCCCTGACAAAGTGGCGATGGTGTCGAAAGATGGTACGTGCTAGTTTAGTAACAGCCTATTCACTCTTATCATGAAGGTACCCACATCATAGTTTTGTAACTTGTTTCATCCTTTATATCCTTATTTCCACAATGAGCGAAGATTCAAGTCGCTTCATTCTTCAGCTACACTTCGCGTTTGTGCTCAGGACTGAATTTAATCTTGGTCTTGGTCGACCTCCTGGCTGCACCTGCCCAGATATGGAAGCAGTACTCCATACACGGTCGGATCTGTGCTTTATATAAAGTCAAAAGTTGTCCCGGTATGAAGTACCGCTGTACCTTTGAAAGGGCTCCAAGCTTCTTACCTTCTTATCCAAAGTTAAGATTCGCCGAGATCGAGTTACTGCAGAAAGTCGGTGAATTCCAGGGATAAATTCCGAAATCTCGGAGCTAAGGTGAACTGACTCATTTTGGTGGTGAATAAAAAACGTAGGTGTTTTGGTGGCGTTGAATCTATCAAGATTGGCATTGCACCAACAGGACTAACATGCTCTAACATGGTCTCGAACACAGTACTCATATTTTACGAATTAATCAAAAACCAAGTCACCTTGCGGAATTGTGTATTTTAAAAAATTGCATTAGAAAACAAATTTTAGTACTAATGTTATTTAAAAGTATATTATGAAGGTAAATTATCATAAAGTAAAATAAAGGATATTTGTGAGTGAGATAAACTGACTCTACTTTATTTAACAAAAATATTCAGCGCCCAACAATACGGCAGAGCATGCTTATGCATAATTTTAAAAACTCATAAGCTTCGTCTGAGGGATGTTTCTTTGAAAATTTCGTATGGAATTGCATAGTGGAGCTCTAAAGAGTGCAATGAAATAAAGGAGAGCATGTCATTTCCCGGCCGGCCTCGGGGGTAAAATCGCATGAGCAAATGTTGACATCCGGCTTCACTAGGATCGGGGTCCGTCGCTCACCACTACACTACTTTTTTACTTTCATATTGAGCGTCCAACTTATAAAGCTATGGAGAATGTTTCACGTAAGACTGTGAAGCTGTTGAAGTGTTTCCTTTCTACACTAATATTATAAAACATACGATTTTTATTTTTGTATGTTCCTGGCGAATAAACAAAAACAAACTACTGGACCGATTTTGTGCTTTCACCATTATAATGCTTTATTATCCCTGAATAACATTGGCGTTGTTTATTACTAAAACACGCATTAGGTTAAATTACAGAAAAATCTGCGAGGAAATTAAGAAACGAATTGCGTGCGAAGCCGCGGTAATTATAAAACAGTTAGTGTCCTATAATTTTATTAGTGAATTGAAATTATTTCGTCACATTATTCAATTAATAATAAAATAAAGTCACTGACCAATTTCAAGGCAATAATTTTGTAAGTTTATTGTCATTATCTTCTGGTGGGTTTCTCATTTTGGCCATAAGAAATACCCTGATAGAATAAATGAATTCCTTGAGATATAATTGACCGGTGGTCTCCTCTATATAACTTTTAATTTTTAGTAATCATAAACATGACAAAGGAACGTTAAGCAATACATAGACCAGAATTTCAGCTGGTCGACGGGCGCAATGACCGTTGTTAAATAATTGTTTTCAATAAATGTCCCAAAACAAAGTTCATCAGTGTGGCAAATATTATTTGTTAGTCATACGTGCGGCGTCCTCTTTCGATTCTATGCATTGAAATAACCGCCGATAACCACCCCACATATTTTGACGAGCGGCATTTTATAATTGCGGCTAATATCTGAACGATCAATTTGCATTGTAATTAGGAGTTCGCTCGCTGTTTTAACACAAATTAGCTTTAATCGAACATTCCGACACGTTCCTAAAGTCAGTAAGTATTGAGTTCATATTCTCTTCTAACGGGCTTTTAATATGTTAGAAGTTGAATTGTACAAAATTATGTTTTAGTCAATTCTTAGTTAATATTCGGTTTGTAAGAGACGGGATTCTTAACACGATTAGCCTTATTGCTTTCACTGCACGCTGAATCTGCACTCGATATGAGAAATCGAACGAGAATCGTAGTAGTGCTCGCTGAAGTAGAAAGAAGGTAGATCGATACGGCTACCTATAACATTTTTTTGCACTACCGCATAACTCCAGTCAGCCGGTGACCATTGCGCATGCAACTGTGCCGATATATCGGGAGCTCAAAAAGGCTAATCATGGTAAGAATCCCGTCTCTTACAAACATTATATTAGTAAAAACCACGAAAGTTTAAGGTTGTAATTCTTAGTTAGTGTGATAGAAAAGTAAAACAGTATTTTCAGCAAAATGTCATCTCTCATTAAACAGTAAGAATCCCTGTCGGTGACGAGACAACAAACAAATCAACAAGACGGGGTCGTGGCAGACTCGTACTGCATATTAAAGCTTTTCAGTGCCAATTAAAATGTGTTAATATAATAGTAGATAGTATTAGGAAGCTATCTTTCTGTAACCCCACGACTAGTGCGTATTTTGCGTGTGCGCAGGAAATGGCATACCAGCTCCTCGAAACCCCTGCAAGCCCTTGATGTCTGGCGACGTTATGTAAGCAATCCCGACAAAACAAGATATTTAATCCTGCTATTTTATTATATTAATAGTAAAAGTTGTATTATTTGAGTACTACATATTTGGGCAGATAAAAATACTTAAAGGAATTATTTTAAGAACTAAATATATATTGTATACATTTAAATATTAGCACAATGCAATCAATGCCACTCGCTCCACGTCTCAAGGCTATGTACTATGTAGTCTACAAGGAAGTAATAGGTAGGTACCGCAGCTCTTGTTAGTTGAACACAAACGTGCCCCGGAGTGGCAATCGCGCACAAACTGTGGCTGCCGCAAAATGCACCTCTCTGCGCTCTCATTACCAATTCATGCCTCATACGGATGTACCAACAAGTCCACTGCATTTTACCAATCAACTTCAGCTAGTTTTTCTTCATCTTGCCTTCTAAATCTTATATTTCATTTAGCTTAATATATTGTTCTACTTCATGATTATAATTCATAATGAAGTCGATATAGTAAGAAACATTTTGTATTTTGTTTCTGTTTGTCATATAGTAATATTTCTAAAGCTATAAAGAAAAAACAATATTTCCATTTTGTTGGCTTTAAAACCGTATACATTCAAATATCACACCATTTTTCATAGTATTTGAGTAATCTGCATTGAACCAATAATAAAAAAATATTGTATAGAATTCATAAAACAATTTTTATTCAATGTGTAAGCTGAAGTAAAAAAAGTATCTTTCAGTACTATTACAATGCAACGAACTGTCTATTTTCTATAATTTTAAACATATACCATAAAGCTCAAGAGATTATTTGCTTGAGCGCACTAATCTCAGGAACTATCTAGCAGATTTGAAAACTTCTCTTGTGCATTTTACAGTCGAATAATTAAGGAAGGTTAAAGGGTACCTAACAGCACGCTGCGACCCTTAGGAGCCGAGCAAAAGGCAAAAGAATGCTAAGCGAGAAATATATACTAAGACGTGTGATGAATCCGACTGCAGGGTACAGTTAGTCGTTTATAAAACACGTTATTCTGTTACCTTATACGTCTTGATCAAATTAAAACGCCTAAGACATTTCTCCCTCGTAATAAGGAATGACTTTTAAATGGTTTGTAATAAAAAAAGGTAATGTTTGTTTCATGCGAAATATATTTTCGACGGAAGGTAATTCAACAAGTCTGTATTACGTGACGAGTGTAAACTTGTACCGGTGGCACGCGATTTGCAAATAAGCCTAGGGAGGTATCAAACAACAAAATGTTTGCTATAATATGCAATAAAAGACCTGCATCGTTTCAAATGGAAACAACAATGTCGGATTTTTTCTGCCGTTGCAATTTCAGCGTAGCTTTGATCAAATTTAATAATAGGAACATTCTTTTATAAATTATATTATCTTTTTAACTCTTTGCAGTAAAGATAACAAATACATCTTTTTAACTTTGAATTAAGGTTAAAAACACGCAAGTCATTTATCTGATGGTAATTAATTATTACCTAGAGAAAAAAATAAAATTTTCACCGTAGCAATGGAGTCTTAGGCTAGGGGACTTACACTCAGAGCCACTTCACAGTATTTCACTTTATTTTACTTAAATTATTTCTACTCCACTTGTTGTTTCCCTTCTTTCTTTCTCAAGACTGCCGGCCGCCACCAGTACATCGCTCGATCATCATTTTATCTTGTATATGTCACCGACCGATTGTAAAAGCAGTCATGTTATAATTGGGCTAGTCAAAAAATTGTAAACGGTCGGCACATTGTCAGTTTTACGAATTATTAAGAATATGCCGTTTCTTTTCTAGGCACTTTACAAAGAGGCGACGCAAGGCAGACACATATTTATCCAATAGAGATGAATGACTTTGTCTACATAACAAACTTTGAGCGCTGAGTGGTCAAAACTTGAGACTATTTTGATTTGTTGTCAGTCATCCTTTAGTCAAACGTTAAGCGTAAATTTTATGTTCGATTATGATCGTATCATTAGTAACTAAAGTATAAAAAAAACAATAGTTGCAAAACTTAAATTACACAAGTTATTTATTTTCTAACAGGTTATGGACAGTGAAAAATAACCAAAGAAAATTTTACCTTTATCGACTGGATGCAGACGTCGCAAACAATATTACACAGGTTTCTTAAACATTAATAATTATTTAAACAAAAAACATTAAATTGAATTCTCTACACATTATTTTTCACCGTCTTCAATTCCCACTCTTGTCAAAATAAATAACTGGGTAAATTTTAGTTCAGTGTTTAAATGTAATTTATAATTATAGTTTCTAATGGTACAAAAGTAATTGAGACTAATATCACAAGAACATTTTGTTTATTTACGCTTAGCAACAGCTTGCCAGCAAAAGAAAAGAAAGTGGTGCAGGATACGAGTTTAGAGTGTTTTAGTTTAGAGTATAGTTTAGTTTAGTGATACGAGAATTCGCCTAGCCCAATTATAAAGCGTCTGCTCTGACAATCGGTCGACGACATATATATTCCATTATTTTTAGACAATTTATTAGCGAAATGTGTATCAAGTAATAATGTAATATATTGCTATTGCTATTGTAGTATGAGAATACGTAGTAATGAAAGCTTTTTCAATATACACATTTTATCTCACCCTACGTAAACATCCGGAGCTTACCGCCATATTAAGGCATCCTATAACCGCGTTGGAAGAACCACACACATTTGATAACAAAGGAAAAACACCCAACGACCGACAAGATGTTCTAAAAATACTTTCGCAATCTAGCTACCTGTTCACCTGGGCTGGCCATTCCGGCCTTCCCATAAAGAAGAGTAGACGGGAAGCGGCGGGAAGGGTTTATCGTCCCTGAGGGAGCGGCCGCCAGCCCGGCACTATATCATTGCCGCCTCTATCTCCCGCTATGTATTCCCACTTCTTTGTACTCGCTACATTATATTTTACAAAAACATGTTAATTTGTGTCTCTTTATGTTGACTTTCGACTGCAGTTTTCAAATTAAAAGCTTACCACTAAAACATATTAATTATAGCTATCATATTCATTCTTTAAACTAAAATACAAATAACCTTAAATATTACTCCCTCAAAAAGTTGTGGCATAATTTTAATTCGATTAATTAACCTAATTTTCATTGAACATAAATCGAAATATAAAGGGAGATTTTGAATGTCATGATTTACCTGGAATAAAAGAGAAACCGCAATTGAAATTTATAATTAAACTGATGTACAATACATTTCTCGATGTGCACTGTTGTACCTCAATTGTGAAATATTGTAATCATTATTATAAAATATGATAAAGAATCACCTGCGAATCCACATCACAACGATAATCAGCGGAATTTATTCTACAATATTCAGTAAATGACACAATAATTGTGAAATAACGCCCTGTTTTTGTGCATTATTGCGGAATATTAATCGGCAATGCGTTGCTTGTCAATGTGTACGTAATGAAATGTCGCACGCATTTTGCGGTCCGCCCTCCGACACCATCCACTCTAAATAAATACTCATTTATTTATCTGGTTTATTTGTCATACGTATTATCAATAAAACACCGACGTATGGCAATATCACAAGACAGTAATGAAATTCATACATTATTTAGTGATAAATTTTAATGTGACATAGAGACGACTTGAAGTTCTGTTAAAACAACGTATAAAGTAATAATATCAATATTAAAACTTAGTCCGTAGATTGCACCAGCAACCGCGCGGCGAAGTGGATCGAATGGGAATTATATTAAAGTTTGCGAGATATAAGCTTGCAGTAGAACAAATTATATTTGTTTATTATTTAATGTGCAATTGAGGATGCAATTTTTTATGACAAAGTAAGGTCAGCAGAATTTGAGGTCACACGTTCTATTCCATCTTCTTGGATTCGTGAAAAAACGATTTATTGCGTATATTTTATATTCTATTCTATTAAAATTTCTTCAAATGACAACAAATATAAAATCGGTGGCACTTATGAATATTAAAACATAAGTTAAATTTACTTGCTAAGTGTAGATAAAAAAAATCTTTAACGTATTGTACACGACATATTCTGAAGTCGTCGGATTCAATTTTTCATTTAAAGTTATTAGGGCCAGCAGGTCTGGCGGCGAGGCGAGCTCATGTTCACCTTAGCGATATCTTCGATCAAAATCTTTGCCACTCATTAAGTATTACAAAATTTATTCCATTTTACTACTAATTTATATGACAATATTTAAAGAAGCTTAAGTTTGAGAATGTTGAGGTATAAATCCAAAGTTACAACAACCTATATATATAAAATTGTAATTTATGTTAGCTTAATAACAAAAAAAAGTTCATAATTTCACTTGGAAATTAGGGGCTTAAAATAAGGTGAAGAGATAACTAGAGTGCACTATAACATCGGGCACTCTTATTACTGCGTGTAGCTGTGGAGGCACCGCAAGGCGGGAGACTTTACTGTGCCCCCGGGACACGGCGAACACCTGAACTGAGCACATTGATATTGCGCGAATCCAAGTACGTAATCGTACATACAAGTATGTATAAGCAGCGCATTATGTAAAACTACTCAGAAAACGCACTTTAGAATTACTAACTAATTAGACCCTTTATATTTTTTACCATCGTGGTAAATTATAAAAATAAGCTATTTTGGGGTGAGCGGGGACAACAATTTCTAAGAGCTTTTCTTGTTTGTGTAAGTCGCCTGACCTGGACATAATAAATTACCTCCATCATTAAATGCCATCCTTTGTGTACGAAAGAGTAAAAGAATAGACAAGAAGGGGATGGGTTTATTTCATTTCACAATTATTGTTCTTATTGATTTCTCAATCCAAACAGCTTATACGTATACTAAAGGCGTAGGCAAAAATTTGAGAAAATGGCTGCAAAAATGGAAAGTCCTTTGCATCGCCCAAGGCTAAACATTGTCTACGTTTTTTCCTTAATAATACGTTGAAAATATAATTATTTCTAAGTATTTTACCACACTGAAAAATACAAATTTTTCATCTTCCCCATATTGTGCTTATTAAAGCTATCCAATTTGGGCGCCGCATACGTTTATAGATATGTCTCATAAATACAAGTGAGCGTAGCAAATCTACATAATAATATATTTATTCGGCTTCATGCGAGTCGAAGGTAGCTTGCAAGGGTCCGCCGCGAGTGCGCGAGGGTGAAGTGCTGAGAAAAGTTTTGGGTCTTTATTTATTGTTATTGCCTCATTAAGGTACCTAGCAAGCTATATCCTACAAATTGCAAATAAATAAACCACCGCCGCAACACTCGCAGAATGGGCAAACCGGACCACTTTTAGATTTACGTTGATCAAGCAACGCTCCCCACAGTTACATTACATAGCTTATTTTCTAACTCTTAACGTTAGGTTTGTTTAAGGTTTTTTCTGTGAAACGTAACGCGTTTTGTTTTCAATTTAATTATAAAGTCTTCGTTGGTTTAACGCAACCTCTTTTGTTATCATGTAACAACGGCACAGCTTATTAAGGTGCCATAATAAAAGTCACCAACTTCAGCCGACGTTAACACTTTCTGTATAATTGTTGGAATTCATAGTGTTCCAACATTCTATCCCGACTACGAATTGAAGCCGTCAAATACCCACCTTATTTTGTATACAAATACGTGGTATGTATAAGCCTACAGAATTATCTGCCTAAATTATTTTATTACAGTGTTTTTTTATTATTTTTTAGGTATACATATGTGCTTGTACATGAGAAGATTACATTGTTCTGCGCTGACCTAAATCAATTACCACCAGCGTTTCCTTGATCAACAATAAACAGTCAATTTATTCAAAAGTCAAATACATACTTATACTTACTTTTATTATATTTTGATAAAACAAACTTTTTCCAAAAAAGTCCAAACGACTCAGTTTGATTATTTTGTAGCTGAATTATTCTACAAATTATCTTGGTACAGTAGGTACAAATTTCTTAGCAAACATTTTATAAATAATTCATCGATACAGACGAGATACTCAATTTTTAGGGTCATAATAAAACACATTCCATCTCATCGGTTTTAGCGTAGGTATTCTGGACTTATTGAGCGCAAATTTTGAAGACCGCAACCCTTTGAAT
The DNA here is from genome assembly GCA_029849275.1 of Papilio elwesi. Classification (NCBI taxonomy): domain Eukaryota; kingdom Metazoa; phylum Arthropoda; class Insecta; order Lepidoptera; family Papilionidae; genus Papilio; species Papilio elwesi. The sequence continues at coordinate 5,261,546 of CM056687.1, read as the reverse complement.
AGTCAATGTCGCGTACCCTTATCTCGCCACAGAAAGGCGACACCACATTACCGGTATTACAGCGCTGCTCCACGCTGCGGCCCATTACACCGAAATGCGACCTCTTGTCTGGTATTAAAGCTGCAAATTGTTTACACTGCTTGTTGTACAGGGCATTTTCAAAGTGCAATTTATATTGTATTGGAAGTTAGAGCGGCGCGTTTACCCTGGCTGCACAATATTTTGTGTGGGGCCAATGTGCCGCGCGGCTGAGCCTTGTTGCATGTCCTCTGTGAAAACTAGCTTTACATTTTCTTGTCTCCGTACAGAGAAAATTTAATAAGCATAAGTGAAATTCCCGTACCCTATTACATTTTGTAAGGCGATTATAAAACTTCGAACGTTCTAATACGTTTTGCTCACGGAGAATCTTTTCAACGTGTCTACGTTTCTGAGCGAAAAACAGTTTATCGTACTTATGTTTTGCATTCAAGTGATGACATGTTAACTTTGAAGCTTTAGTCTCATTAAATAAGTAATATTATACATGGTCTTTATTGTATATATATTTTTATGACTGAGAATCTTAAACTTTGGTTGCTGAGGTGGGACTTTTGCTGTTACGCCATTACCTATCCTTTCAGGCTCGCCGCTCATTACATAATTTTTTGATAACTGCATCAGCGTCAATATCTCATTTCTGTAGAGAGAGTATACAAACAAACTTGTCATTATTTTCTTTTTCATTTTCTCTGTTCTTCCGTATTTTATTAATAACACGGCTCCATTGTCCGTTCCGATTTGTTATCGAACATTAGTTGTTAGGGCCATAGCTGTTGATGTTACACGCACGATCCAAGGCTTTTGCTTACATATTTTTATGCGAAAAAAATCTTCGTTTAGTTAAGCAGAGGAACTTAATTTCTTTTTTCGCTTTCTATTTTGTCTTATTTTGGGCATAAATATTATTAGCCTAAATTTTAATGCGGGAAGTAAAATGGCTACGACAAATGACACTGTAATATTCTTGATTTGAATTAAGACATTCCTTTATGCGTATACAGAAGCTAATTTGACTTAAAAAACGTTGTATATAAATATATACATCTACGTTCCGACAAGCTTTGAGCAGGAACACCAATAGTCTCATTTGTACAAAGCGCTGGTGGAAAGTAGATTTAGTTAACTGATTTTGACTCTGAAGAACCCATTAATATTATAAGATCACGACCTACATTTACTTGGGTACATAGATAGACAAATTATATAAATCCTAAGTTACTCGCTGGCATAAGAATCTTCCGTTGGTGAAAGAATTTTTAAAATCAGTTAAGTAGTTTTGAGTTTATTTAACAAACGAACGAACATAAAATCTTTTCTCTTCACAATATTGTTATATAGATGTGAACAAAACAAACCAAAACGTTGTTATATTTATATTACAATCCTATATCAAAATAGAATCCGTTTGAATTGTGTATCGCAAAATATCCAGAACTAAATTCGCACGGCTGAGCAAACAAAATAGAAAGCGTTTTAAAAGACAAAAACAACAACACGGAATCCGATAAACGTTCAGAAACTAACAATTCGGAATTGGAAATTCATCCATTTTAATCAAAATAGAAGACTCAATGAGAAATGTAAACTAAAGTAGTCTACCTTTAGGCAACGATTACTTGAAATTGCCGTTATTCGATTAAACTGAAAATAGGATCTAGGAATTTAGTACCTCGATCTAAATGGATACTTAAAATGTATTTCAAATAAAATCCAAACCGTGTGCTGCATATTTTAAATTTTAATATCATTATGATATTTGTAACTCAATGAATGAATAATTAAAAAATGTAAAAAATACTCTAAACTAAATTCAGCAGTATTCAGATCGGTAATTCTTACTGCCTATAAGTTAAACACGGAGGAGGCCTTCGGCCAACAGTGGTCGGATATCGGCTGAAACGACTCGTCGTCGTTTTTATACTTATAAGCAAGTTAGCAGAATATTACTTATAAAAGTCCAAAGATATTTGTTGTAATGGAAGCTGGGCCTATATTAACAACATTAGACACGAGTTAAGCTTGCGATGTCCACACAGCCAGATCTTTTATTAAAATTTTTATTAAATTTTGAAGCGTCAAGTATTATAGCAGTGATTAACCAAAGCAAATTACATGAATTTCGAGTGGCAAATGAAATATGTCGTACGAATCTGTCACATTTATATCGAGCATCGCGCTCTGCTCCGTCCGAGCTGTGTCGTAATGACGCACAGGTGTATACAAGACCGTGGTCGATATCGCAATTCGCAAACACGGCCAGTCAGTTTACTGTCCCCACGGGATCCGAGCTCCTATATAATTATCAATGCCATCCCACCCTCTTACGTTGCACCCTTCCCGTATAGACTGATATAATTTATTGTGAGTATTTGTTCGCGCTTTTGTACCGTGCTCATATCAACTTTATTTATTTCCTCGGAACTTATCTTGACACATTAAGTAGTTCTGTAAGCCTATAAGAAGCCAAGTATCTTTTTCGTACAGCGAGCAGGGAGGGAGGGAGTGTTTGCTTTTTACGCCTATACATAGACGTCACGTATTAAAAAACTGCGAATAATTCTAAAAAAAATATCCTGCAGTGTCGCTCGTGCGAGCTCAAAGCATTTTCTCTGTGACAGTCGATTTTTAGCCCGTGCATTGTTTACCACCTGGAACTACTGTGTCGTTCTATAGGAAAATCTAACATGAATAAAAAATCGGAACAATTCCAATTCTATATACTTTTATTTTGTAACCACGTCGGGATAATCATAGATACTATTCGCTATCTACTTTTTGGTTACGAAGCCAATCATGGCAGGACACGTTAATTATGTCATAAATTGTGCCAACGCAATGTAATTGTATTTATCAAATTAACATAGGTAAAAGTTTAATCTTGCTTCAGAGTATTATTTTTATATCACAACTTGCGAAGGTACTATCACAGGCTTAATGTATTGTTTTTTGTATCAGACATTCGATTTTGAATCCAAATCCAAATTTGACCATGACCTCGGACCTACATGTTTATATGTTTATTTACGGTCTCAGAAGCGTTTCTTTCTTGTTTATTTTCTAACCAAAGCACTTTTAAGTCTTTTGAGAGATTCATTTTTTATTTCTAAACATTCGAAGTAAGGTTGTGCCTATTCATAAAAGCCATTTAAAAACATAATTTGCATAAAACAGGTGTTCCATTGTTATACAGTGCCCGAAGAATACTTTTAATCAGGGCTTTTATTTTACAACAATAAGTGAGAGCATTTAAAAAAGCAATTGTTCGGAGTACGGGTCGACTTTTCTTTGAAGCAACGTACCAAGAGTTGACTGGGGTGGATCACGGCGAGCGGCCCTGTATTTATTTACATGTAATTAGGCCGGTGTCAGTGATCGACGGTGGTGGCGGACGTCCGCGCGCAGCTAAACAATCCATTACACTGCTGTCAAGCCGGCCGGCTAAAGTCCCTTGCCCACTACGCTCTACGACTTCTCACGGTTCGTAGCACCGTTTGAGCATCAGACGTTATTCGTCTGCATAGTCCGATACGGTCGCTTATTTCGTGCTCCTGTACTGTCTATAGGATAGAGAGGTATTACGTTTTCACAAATACTCTGCAATATTATTTTCCATTTTAAATTATACTGTAAAATTTAAAAAAATATAAGCTCTTTCAACTTCCAGAAACTGTGAGACCGACCACGAAATGCGATTCATAGAAATAGTTACGTCATTTTCATTGATCTTATAACGAATTCTATTTAGAAACTTAAAGAGTGATGTGAGTCTTGTTCTGGATGCCATAAAATATATTACTAAACATGTAAACACAACTTGAATAATCGTTAAAATATCCAGTTACGTAGTTTTATTAGGTAGCACGAGGAGAGGGTTTTTCACACGTTTATCGCTACCATTATCTACTTTAAGTACAAGGCATTGTGTCCTAACGCTATCAAATTACTTTTAGCTTGTGGTAACGCCCTTTACGGCAACTTTAAATTGTTTGGTACTCTTCAGTCCTATTAAGTAACCTTAAACGTAGACATCATAATTTTATTTCATGTGTACATCTAAGCGAGACATCAGCTTCGCGTTTATCACCATTCATTTACTAGCTTTGTAGGCGTAACCAATTTAACACCAAAAAAAGATGTTTCTGCCATACCGCCATACGTCCTGCAGAACAAAATATTACATTTTGATCGTAAAATTTGTTTTTGAATTAAGCTAAATGTTGTTAAAATGAGAGAGTCGAGTGAGGACACGAACCGTTTGTACAGCTCCAAATTGTGTTGTTTACCTTTCTATTAACTTGTCCGAAATTACGAATTCAAATAGGCAAATTGAAACAAATTATCGAATGGCCGAGACCCAGTGTAAACGGGTCGCAATAAAGCCGTCGGCTCATGCATACAGCGCACCAATATGGACGGACAAATACAGAAATCCAGGCCGGCTCGCTCTGTCGAAGTACTAGTGAACAGTCCGCCGTAAGTACGTAGAGATGTCCTTTATCAAATTATGTTAATTTTGATAAATGAAATATAAAAATTGATAAATGATAGTATGAAAAATTAGATGATTAATAAATATAGAAATCGATGTGCTTTGTTCATGAAACTTTTATAATTTAAGCTCAATGTTTGCTTAGTAAATTTCATTTCTTCCATTTGTCTATAAACAAAATAGAGTATTTCAACGGACATATCTACAGCAATACCATTCATATTATTAATATTTCAATAACATTATTAAAGTAAATAGAATTTTTATGTGAGTGGCAGTATACCTCCGGCAGTATTGTAAGTTAAAAACGACGAAAATAAAATGTATCTCTTACTATATGACAGCATATAAAGCAAACCACAGCAAAGTAATCCATTCAATGTATCACTACACAACTTGTACTCTTATCTTACGGTGGAGAGCTGCGCCAATCCGTTACCGATATTTAGGCAAAATACAAATTCTTTATAGTTGCACCCGAAAATAAACGCTATCGCACGTACACAGAATCTCTATTCGAAAAATGGCTGTTTAATTTTACAACATTTTCCAGTGGATAATCCGCATGATATTGGAAAGCTCGTAGTTGCATTCACTGGGCTGCACAAAATTTTCTATAAGAATAAAAGCAAACAAGATAGCCATCGAACTAATGCTGAACCTCGGCCGTGGTACTGTAGCTTTCTATGTGAAAGCTCAAACGACAGAGATTGAAAAACCGACGTTATAAAAAGACGTTGTAGAAATCCTTCTTTCAGAAACTGTTTCAATTTCATTATAACACAACAAAGTGTGTACAGTACTGATACGAATATATCTAAAAAATGAAACGATAACTTCTAAATTCCCATCTACGATAGCCAGCCCGTGGTCCGTGACAAAGTCGACAGCAACGTTTTGTCACAGACCACGAGCTTAATTTTATTCCATGCTATTGCAATCTCTTTAACCTCTTACGCAGTAGCCGTGTCATGTCTCTACCGATTTCAGAGTTCAGGTAAAGGTTTGCTTGAATATAACCCATTTTAATATGAAACCGACAGTGTTGCGTGAACTAAGGCTCATTATCAATGCTTAGTGTTTTGTTGTGAAATGAGATCAATAAATTAGTATTCACTTGTAGGCACGTCAATAATCATAACAATTAGCAACTTTACTTAGCAAAATATCATTGTGATGCGATTTGAGGAGTGCTCTTCTGTATGGCTGTGTGTGGAGTGTATTTTATATAGCTGATATGTACTGACGCTGCGGGTAGATTTCGCATCAATGATTGTATTTCAGGGTCGGGTAGCGTGTTCCTGCGCTCTTACTGACTAGTGGTATATATTGTAGAATCAATGTAATGATATATGAAATCTAGCTAGCTTCTAGTATTTTAGTTAACACAATCTGAAATGAAACTCAGCTCTGTACCAAAAACGAGGCCGACTGTTACACTTTGATCCCCTAATGTATTAACTACACTTAAAAAAACTATATTTCTGTTTATCTCTACAACTTTTGCATTTTATTAATGAAATGAATTTAATAAAATATGATTTATTATCATTCATTATAATATACAAGCTCAGGCTCGCGGCGTCACTCGCTGTGCAATTAATTAGTTAATCCGTTCTTAGTGCTCGCTCACGTAATAACACAAATATCTATGCAAACTTTAAGTCCCTAGGCTCAGTTTTTTTGTGTGACTGACTTGTCACTGTTAGCCCGGAGGAGGCTTTTACAGATTCACCAGGCTTGAGGCGACAGAGCGCTGAGGGCGCTTAACCTAATCCTCTTTGCAGTACTTTATTAGGATTACCGGATTGGGAGGCCGCCGAGCCCTGAGGCCGCTTCGGCGGACATTCCATAGAGTGACCCAGTCACTCAACTCAGGCTGTCACTCAATACGCGTTTAGCATTCCGATTCGAGGGTGCCCGAGAGGGCCGAGCCTCGGCTCGATCGGTAGCTATTGTCTGATTAAAATTACTACCACTTCGGAAAGCGTTAACACTGGGAGAAGAAGTTCTAGGCCCAGTAGTTTGGTCTGTGCATATTAGTCAGTCAGTTTCTTCTTTAATATATAGATAGGTTGGTTATCCCTAATTACCTCTGAAACCATTTTTCTATAACAATGACAAAAATGAATGATGAAAAGGTAGTATCTAGATATTCAAAATGACTGGAGTGATTACAGTTGTGGCTGTCAAAATATCCGTGTCGAGCATTTCTGCGGAAATTAGGTCCGATCCACCTGCATTGCCAATTTTCGTTGATAGGGCTGCTGACTTTAGCGTACGATAGCTGATCGACATTCGTGTCTAGGAATAACGCAGTGGCTTACACGATATTCATGTACAATTATATCATATCCCATGTTTTGTTCATTCAAATGTTAAGATTTTTATTATTGGATCATTGCTTTTTGAACAGAAGTTTAGTTTCTGTACCGATTATGGATGCCTATAATTGATTTTACAAAACTAATGTAACATTATAAAAGAGAAAAAAGAGTATTACACTTTGAACTATGAACACTGAGCAGATTACAATGAACTTAAATATCTTATTTGCACACATAATATATCACAATATATTATTTGGGCAAATAAGAGTAATAAATAAGATTTCAAAGCACTCTGATGAGATAGGCCATAGAGTAATATAGAAATACCGTATAAAATATTAGCTTTCGCTATAGAGTTCCAGGATTGTATTTGGATCTTTAATTTATTGACTAGTTAAGTACAATAAACGTCACCTTGCACTTATTTACTTAAGGAGGCTCCCTCTGCAAATTCGTCTCCGTAGTGCAATGGTATAAGGTAAAGGTTTTAGTAGGAAAATGCCTCTTTAATCTGTGATACAACACTAAAAATCTTTACTATACTCTTCACTAATATTAAATCGTGTGCTAACAAAGACATTTTGTGTTTCTTTGGAAGTTTACCTCTTCAATGTGTGTGGACTCCATCCAAACATATTTGAAATAGGACATTTTAATTCATATAGAAAGAAGCGAATAAATATTTGGACCTCCTCAATCTTTAATACGTAAATATTGTATTGTGGACTCCAACTTCTAGAGGTATGTACATATGTCTGAAGTGCCTTCTTACAAAAGTGAAGCACGTACAATACCTGCACAATCCTCATGTCCTCGGAAGACGTGGAAGATCTCAAAACAAAACTTTGCTTATTATGAACATTAGAAATGTTAAATATTAAAATAACGCGAATCACTGTATAATGTTTACTAAATTTGAATCAATTTAAGCGTTTTGTTATCTCTCCCATTACTGCTAAAACAGCGAGAACTCTACTTTGTTACTTTTATTAAAAATTCATATTGAGTATATTTTGAGAAATGAAAATGTACGTCTTAGTTTGAAAACAAAAATTAGTATTAAGTAAAGTCCCTCGAGGTTGTGTTTCTACAATAGATATGAGTCTACATACAACAATGTTATACTTAACGATATAGTCGTAGGTACAGCTAAAGTTTCACAAAATAGACCAATTTATTCTTTCATCGGTCACCTGATAGTCCTTTTATAAATTAATTTTCATGTTCTCCTTGAATTCCGCATTACCGATATGCCATTTCGAATTCCTTATTTACAATAACAAAATTACTACCAATTGTTGTCTAACTCCCATTGTCAATAATGCCGGGAGGCCCTATTGACATTATTTCTTTCCAAGTACAAAAGGCGTAATTTCCAAAAGACGAAGTTTGACAAGCGCTCCTTAGCGAGAGCATTTATTAAAGTAGGTTTATTATTAATGTGGCGTGACAGTGGCGGCGTTTTTTGGCAAATAATACGGAGAACGCGGACACGACAATACGGCCGGCGGTGCGGCGTCGGCGGACGTTAAAATGTTTCCGTTTTTGGCGTTCTCTCAACTTAGTTAATGTTTCCAAAACAACGACGCGGACATTGTGATAGCTATTTGCGGCAAACTTTAGACACGACCTTCCCGAGTATGCAAAATTAGCAAAACGTTTTTTTATTTATAGTGAGTCGAATAAATAAGCACTTATTTGTGACCAACAAGATGTCTTTTTTAGTCTTTTTGTCTTTGACAATAATCATTCAAATTCAGCGTCTTTCAACTCAATCGAGATGGCCAGAGATGACAATGATGTTTATTTATGAAACATGGCTTGAGCCAATTGTCAAAAAAGAAGTAGAAAACTCGCAAGTTGCATTCTAACTCACAACATCACCATGGTTACGATTTGTTTGTTGCTTGGCGAAACTCCCGTAAAATTTGTTGATCAATTTAATTTGTTCTGACATTATAGTATTACTTGTTTTATTTGTGAAGAAGACGCTGTTGTCTATTGTACTATATTGTTGTGATTGTAACCACTACAAGGCGACCAATACATTATAATTTGTGTGAAGCAATTCACGCATCTGATTGTAATTAATATGTAGATAAAACAAAACAAAATGTTTGAATTAAATTATGTTTAATTTATAATCTCTTAGGCTTTTATAATAACGACATAAAATGTATTTTTTTAAGATAAAAATAAATAAATAACAATGAACTTGAGATAACGAATTTGCTTGTAAGCACTGTTATAGAATTTCTGTCATTATAAATGAAGTTAATTTTCTTTTTATACTACTACTAGGTGGCAGCAACGAGCAAGTGGTTCACCCGATGTCAAGTGATCGCTACCCACAGACATCTGCAACTAACTAATGAGTTGCAGATGCGTTGCTAGCTTTAATGGACAGAGGAGGGGACAAACAGAAAGTTATTGCCAATTCCTATACATCTCCTCCACGGTCAGGTTTTTTTGCCCTTTCCATCATTTCCTTATATGAAAAGGGTCGGAAAGGGGAGGAAAGTAGAATTAGGCCTCCGGTACCTCACTCAGCAGACGAAACGAATACTCTAGTATTCTGCGTTTCGTAGTATAGTAGTTTTATTTATTTTTATTTATTTAATATGGTTCATCTACAAAATTACATGAATTAGTTTCAGAGTATACATTATATATAACCTATGTAATAAGTAACATGTAATCTCAGTTACAGATAAACACAGCGTACATAAAGTATGTGCTTGCATAAACAAAACTATATAAAAAACAAAATGACCCCTTCAAAATAACTACTATGGAACAATATTAGCTATAAAACTACAAGATAACGTAAAACTCGATAGCGAAACGACTAATTTATACATGTGACACAGTATGACATTCAGGACATCTGCGACGGTACTAGGATTCAAGATCCTAACGATTTTGGATTTATATACTGATAGTTTGTCATGGACTATATCAATAGTACTGTCTTTAATTATAAATTCTTTTAATAATCTACACAATCTCGGAATAAGAGAATAGTGTCCTAAGTTTGATTTGTACGTTCTATGAGTGAGGATAGACTTTGGGCGGCGCGGCAATTGACGTGGAACATCAAAAGAGAAACGACTTAGTAGTTCTGGATTATCAAATAAATTATTTAACATCTTGTATAAGAATAACATGTCCTGCAACGTGCGTCTGTCGGATAACTTCATGAGGTTAAAGGTCTCAAGTCGCTCAGAGTAGGGCACTCGTTTACCGAATCCATTGAAGAAATAAGTGAAGCGTCTCTGTATGGATTCTATGCGATCTTTGTGGACCTGATAGCTTGGGTTCCATATAACCGAGCAATACTCGAGCTTGCTTCTGACCAGCGATGTGTAAAGAAGTTTTCGAGTGCTAACGTTTTTGAAGTCCTTAGAATTTCTGAACACAAAACCTAACATGTTCGTTCTGAAGTAGACTTCACGCCTGTCTTTTGTAAGGTGGTGGTATTTCACCGGTCGAGACGGCCCATTCGTGCGACGGATGTTGTTGTTGCGAACTCTACCACTGTTAACTTAACATTCGGTAATTTCACTGAAAAAAAACTCTAACGCAAGACACAGAAGTTGTATAAATCTGTAGGTAAAATGACTGAATTTCAAACACATCAACCAACTTCGCTATTTACGCTTTTGTCGAGAGTTCGTTTGATTATTTCCGTTTGTTTAGTTCTTCAAACATCCCGAATTAAATTCCGAATACAATATCTGTGAGAGGCGGAGGTCGGGTTCCCCCGACGAAGTAAAACAACTGTAAATTATTATTCAATTTTTTTCCAGCGCAACAACAGTACGGCACTTCCTTTGCCAGTGCACACGGCATTTTGTTATTTCCATAACATTTAGTTTTCGCCGCCACGTACTGAATCTACTAAATGAAAACGAATTCCAGTTAACCGCGCCGTATATGAACAACAGATAAAATGAATTTACTGTATTTAGGCGTTACTGTAAATAAAATGGCTAGTTTACGTTCATTATTGTTATAACATATGTTTTATTTAAGCGCCAGTGTATACTTAGCTTCTTTTATTGTTATTTTTCATAGTGGATATTATGTATTGAAGGGAAAAGCGGCACAAGACGATATTTGGTAAGGGAACATCTTATAGGTTCAGTTACCGATATGCTTGACATGCAACATAATTATTTGAATTTAGTACAGTTATAGTACAGTACAGTCGACGTACTTTTCATTTATTTTTCTTGTATACAATTTTGAATTTAATTGTTGTATAGTGTGCACATATGCACAATCTGCAACCTAAGGTTACGCAGCATTTACATAAATAATATTTTTTTCTCTATAATTAGCGACTACGTTCTAAACTGTGACACGGTCAACTTAACTTTATCCTATAACTATAATTCAGTACACCTTTCTGATTATGAATTTGTGTTTTACGTGCTCCAAAGTTTCACTCGTACAAGCTAACTGGAATGTACAATTGCAAAGACACGAGAGTTTATTTTTGTTGATTATTTATTTATTTTTGGACTATTGTTGCGGCTTCCCACTTACCTTGAATTTTCACTACTGTCAGCAGTCTTTATGCTGACTGCCTGTATTTTTTCTTGCTATCAAATTTGCCTAATAAGAAATCTATTTTATTTAAAGCCATTCTATAGTTTTCTGCACTAATGAACTAACGAATTTCTGCACTGCTCTAGTGCTATACTATTATATCAATGGACAACAAACTTAAATAAAAGTGGCTAGAGCCAGTAACAACTACTTCTGGAATGGGGAATGAGCGAGAGGTATTTATACTTCTTGTATTCTATATATTGTATCTTGCTGTCAATTACATGAAACCATGTAATAGTTGTTTTTACGACATATGAAAGAGCGTCAGTGGGCTATTCTACACAAGAGAACTCGGACACTGCGCTCCTCATTCTATTAAATATATGCAAATAGGTAATGAAACGGACACATGAAAGCTTATGACGAGCGGTTCTGCTTGTAACGTGCTAGTTCGTAGTACCGATAAACGTTAGCGGAGAAAGCTTTTCGAGTGGCGATGTTGCACTAACGAACGCTGTGTAAATCGAAATCGAAACCTACGCTTCAGGGTAATACAACATATTATAAAAGATTTTGGACTAAATTAATAAGACATTGCTCATGTTATTATAATAACAACTGAAGCACTATTTATGTTTGAAAATAAGCAATTAAAATAAAGATTAGGTATATGCACTGATTGTGTGCTAGGCTGTGTTTGTGTATCGCGGAGAGTAAACGGCTGGTGGGCATGGCGCATGGCGCATGGCGTCGGCAGTCGCGGCGTCAGCGATCGGCGACAATTAACGCGGCCGACGCGCCATAACTCACGCTCACCGACGCACGGTATCGCGCGCTCGCATCCCACCACGCGCCGAATACTCTACTTTTAAACGCCACCCACCATCGCACCATCGCAGCACCGCCGCCACCACCGGCCAAGCTCTTTGTAATTTAAATTTCGTATTTACATAGTTTATTGCAAGTTAAGAACGCAATTTGTTAACTTGGCTCTCACCGCTCCCTTGAATTTATTATAGCGATGTGCGGTACCGGATGTCCTTTGCAAAATCAATACATAAAAATGTAGAGCAACCATACACGTAAAAGAATCATCGTTACATTTACAGAATTTGTTTTCAATAACTGTTCAAAAAAATTAAAAAGAATCCAGAATGAAATTCCGTAGACCTTCATAAGCAGTGAAATCGTCTTGTAACAACAGGACTGTCATATTATGTCACACATCAATATAGTTTACAAGTTGGCATGTCTGTACTCGTTCAAGCCGCATTAATAATCGCCGAAATAAGTGTACACGAGAAATGCACAATATATTCGATATGTCTGTGACATTGCAGAGCATTGCACGTGTCTGTAATGAAGTCTCTTTCTGCGGGGAATTTACAGAAAAACTCAATAGAAATATTTTTCTCCTCGATCTCTCTGCGGTTCGACTTATAAAAACCTAATGGTGGATAAAGCATCACTTTTACTTACTTATCCACATGAACAGTTTCATGAAAGGTAACAATTAATTCGCTCAGTCTAGTCACGAAGTTTTTTCATTTTGATTAAAGCGCCAACCGGTGGATCGTCGGCTAATTAACCCATTAAAACACAGACTCTCTTCTCATTTTGTATTTTTTCCTTAGCGTTCACTTTCTCCTGATTTTCGAAATGATAATGAAAATAGAAATGGGATAAGGGGCGGCTAAAATTGTTTGGTCTCTCTGTCCTTAGGTAAGTTAATATTGCCGTCGGGGTAAGTATTAGTTAAATTTAAAAAAGTCACGTACAGCTTAAACATCGCTGTCATATACCATATTATTAACACAGGCAAAGATAAAGTTTTAGAGGAATATTTTATTGTTTTGTGTATAAAATTATTTTTTGTTAAAAGAACGTGGAAGCTTGCTTTTGATATATGCTCGAAATAACTTTCAAACTATGTAAATCATAAAATAAACATCATACTAAAATTAATTTTCTAGACAAAGTAGGTGTTTGTTATTTTGGCGAAGCACTTTGCCAGTTAATTATAGGATAATTGGTAACATCGTGTTTCATAAAAAAAAACTAAGATAGAGAAAAGTAACAGAAGAGAAAATCGATGGCAATTGTTCGTCGCAACAAGCTCATATCATTAAAACATATATTATAAAGGGTTTTGTTCTGAACGGCAGCTGAAACTTGTTGCAGTCATAAAAGCGGGCGGCGAAACTTCATAGACAATGGCACATGTCAGCCGATGTAAGGCCGCGTTTACAAAGCGAGTGCCTACGAGTACAGTCAACAAGACAAGCGAGTAAAGCTGCGATCATCTGAATGACGAAGCAATTACGTGCATTCAGCCCCGAGCGTAGTCAGACGAGGCAAGTGGTGAGATTGGTTTCAATAAAAGCGCAATCCCTCCCCCATGTTTTTCTTTCATCACTCAACCTTGAATGGCGTTATTCACTAGATACTATTCAGCGAGCACGATGTTAATATATTAGTGTTGTTTGTTGTAATAAAATATAATTTTTATTGTTGCAGGTTAACATAAACGCCACTTCAGTTTTCAACAGTCTTTTATTCTTCGAAGGTAAATATTCTATCGTATGAATAAACTTAAGTTTTACTTACTTTTTTATTGTTAGAATTATCGGCCCTTGCTTATTAAATACTTATATTAATTTCGATAAAACATGTAAATTGCTCTGGAATTCCGTCGTGACATTTATAATTATTTTAATCTGTCATCAAAGCCGTGAATTTTTCAATATAAAAAGCTGCTTAAAGCCGTCCGCGGCACGTGCCAACAGAAGAAATAGTAGCATCCGACAAACGGATCATTAAAGTCTGCTTTAAATGTGCCCGCGGCTGCGCTGATTAATCATCGCTCGGTGATTAATTAATGGATCGTAGAGAGCAGAGAGAGCGCGACTGCGACCCGCCGGTCTGCCACCACCCTTAGATGAGATTGAAACAAAAAGCGTACATTATGCAGCCTGTACCGGACACTGTACTATTTTTGCGGTTAATGTTTGCACGCTGTAAGCACTGTATGATTTTTTGTGCGTTCCACTATAAATTGTTATAATAGACGATGCATAGTTATATTAATTCTATTAAACTCCACTCTACATATCAAAGTCTATAAGGTCGTATACACTAAGATAAAAACTACATAATTCGATTCAAAATCAAACCTTTACAGTATTGAATTCTACTCTTCTTTGTAATCCCAATAATTCGCTGAATACATTAGTGCTAGAATAGAGGCAAGACTATAAGGTCCCTTGTACAAAAATAACGTGCCGACTATAATACTCTAGGGTTAATTCAATTGACATTTGTTCTGTTTCGTGCATTAAGACAATAAGACTATCGTACGACATTATGGCGGCATCAGTGTAAATGCATTAGATTATAATAGAGGCAATTAGATTTGATCGGGTTTCGTGTGCAAGTAGAGTGACGGGGTTGTTAGCGAGGCACATACTCTAACTGATTGCGTCGCCCATCGAAGTCGTTTGACGTATGAGCGCTCGACTACGATTTATAACCAAATAAGTTGTTACTCATATTACGGGGGGAGATTTATACGTTGCTTTTTTAAGATGAAAATTTCACAGCTTGCGCACGCTGGCCGATGCGTCATTCGACTTTAATATTTTAAGTGCCCAAATTTTAAACAATTTCCAATCGTATAAATGAATTGTATAAGCTCATATTTTATATATATATTTTATTTATTTATATTATATATTTTTCATTTTAAATGGGATTAGTAATTTAACTATTTGTGCTTAACTGAAAAATAAAGGGGAGGTCTGTTTAACTATAAGGCTACTGTACTCATCCGGCTCTCGGCTCATCGTAAAAGTTTTCTGTGATGATGTTACCCCAGCGATCGCAGCAGTATTTTCACGTAGCAGCCTTACTACCGTCAGTCTCTTCAACTGTTACATGAATTGAATTTATGAGCTTTAACAAGCTATAATTTTGGATTTACAATCTGGCAGTCGTTATATTATAGCGTATAAACATTTACGCATGTTACCGAGATTTCAGATATAGGTAGACAAAAGTAACGGTTTCTCATTTCCCTCATGAAGGCACTTTCAAATTTGGTAATCTACAATTATGTTTGTTCAATGTATTGCTAATGCATGTACTACATAAGACAAGATTTACTACCCACGATATCGCTCACTTGGGCATATATGTAAGTTTTATTTTCCAATAATAAAAATAATATTTTTAATGCGAATATGAGTTTCTTTATCAACAGATCATTATGAAATTTTGCATACAAGTAGTCTGTCAAGGCTACCGAAACTGATATAGTTAACTTGATTACAATTGATTTAAACGGATATTTGTTAAAACGTGAATAATTTTAATACTCCAGGCATATTTTAGCGCATCTAATAAATCTCAAACTTCATAAATAGATGTATTTATAACATTGTCAGGAACTTGGTGCGATTAAGTAGGAAATATGACGAGACTGGATGTTTCTCGGTCGACTAATAATTACAATAATTGCAAAAGTTTCCCTCCACAGTCTTAACTGTGGTGCTTTAGTGCTATTTATTTGTATTTCTGCAGCCCGCATAAATATAAAATGGCAAAGTTGCGCGTCTTTTTATAATCTGTACACTGTGAAATGTATTTTTGACGGGTTTGTTCGGAGAAGTTTTGGCGCGGGATCTTAAAGTGTTTCTTAGTTTTTTAGTGTTGCGAGACGTAAAATTGTAGCGCTTCTCTGCAAACAGAGTCCATGAGAATGGGTGATCCGTCCAGCGCTGTAAGATATTTTCTAGGTTCTCGACGAAAACTTCTTGTATCGTATAAAAGCAAAATACCACCTTGTTTACGATGAGCACTCAAACTTGCGGCAACCTCCCGCATGTAGATGTTCCCGAAATTTCCTTGTTCTTTCATAAAAGTTCTCAAGAAATTTTCGGACGTACGTACATGCACGTTACTAGAATTACACGAGCTACTCCGTAAGCTCGCTTGGTTCAGACAAATGTTATGAATTTTAAAGAAAGACGATCAAATAGCGGTTCTGCTGTAAGGCGCTTTCTTTAAGTTTCTAAGTGTGAGAGGAATCTCTTTTTGGTAAAGAAAATTTGGGTATGATTTACAAGGTACTGGTTACCAAGATTTACTTAATATCATATCAACACAAATGATTGTTGTGTATTTACTAAATATTAATGTAATTTTATAGCCACCACCAACATAGCTGTAAAGATTAAACATGAAGCGAAGTACGCGATTTTTACTAGAAACCGCATTCCTTCCAACTTATTATCCCAAATGTGACGTAAGAGGTAAGCTTATCGCCAGATACCAGTATCGTTACATAAATAATTCACCACTGATTGATATCGAATTTAAAAACTGCGGTGTAATAGCTCTACAAACTCCACTCGCTGTACGACGAATGAGTGTAATAAAATTATTTTGGGTGTACAATAAGTTTGGGCATCGCTTTGCATTACCATGTCGTGTCGGAGTCGGCGCGCGCTCTGAACCGTAATGCGAGCCATGTTGACACCAGATCTGCGAAATTAACTAGACAATGTAATGCGGTACGAGTGGCCGCGCTTCTTAGCTACAAAATATACATAATTAGAAAAGTTTTTACGAGCCGAGCTCCGCCAAGGCGACGCTTGTCACCGCCTGACACGGGCTCCCTTATGTTCGGATGCGGATTATAATTTCAACCGAAGAATGATATTTAGGAATTGTTGTTTATGTCATACTTTTTCGCTTTGCCCGTATTTCTCTTGAACTTTATACGACTAATTATGGAAGATAATTAGATTCGACTAAAAAACAGGTATCGTTACCCGCATACTTTAATAACGTATGTAATAACTATATAAATACTATTACATACGTTATTAAAGTATATTTATTTATTATAATTAGCAGCAGCAACATTGCGACGTCTGTCTGATGTTTTCTCTTACTAATGTCAGTTTCGCCACCTAAACATTTCAAATTACCTTTTGAATAATAGTTAAACAAAGAACTGAGATAGAAAAAAACGCTTAAGCTTCCTAAACACAAACGAATTGAATAAACGGTTAGGATAAGTTAGTTAGTATTTCTTTGAAACCGCGAAAGCATCCATTGAATGTCATTAATATATGTAGAGATATCTCACAGGGGTTGTAGCCTAATATTTCCACTACACAATATACTGTACTCACTATATACGACTACTCATAACAATCAGTCAAGGCTCGTGCCTCAAGAGGTGTTGTCACGACCGTTGACAGGAGTACAAGCTGAGTCTCCTTCCTTTGACAAGTGCTTATAAAGACACTTGCTGTCTAAAGTCAGCTACGCAACTATACGTTTCAGTAACGTACTCATACATTTCTGGCAAACCGTAAATGTGAGCGACAACAGTAGGTATATTTAATGGGCTTGCTTTCAAAGGTAAGGTTGTAATAACAATTTTTATTTTAAAACTAATCATATATTTTAAGTACTTCAAAAGTAACAACATATTCGTCGGTGAAAATATCTAACAGCTCGTTATAAATATGTATTTAAACCGCGTTAAAACATAATAGTCGCTTTTGGCACGACATCGCGTCAATGTCGGGCTTCTTGCCTTAAATGAGCGCAATTACAAAAGTTTTTATTGCTAACTGTGCGCCAAAACCGCCTTCTGCGACCGTAGTGGCGTAGTCGACCATTTCGCCGGATAGCAAGGCGCCGGCGACGTCTTAACGTTTGCGAAATTCAACCAAATACAATGCTATTAAGGTAGTTGGCGCTATTGTAAAAAAAACGTCCGCGAGCGTTTGTTAGCGAAATTAAATTTTCATTTATCTATCGACGTGGGCGGAACGAGGTCAGAGTGCAGCTCGTGCACAATGAGCCGATTAGTTCCCTAACGAAGCCTGGAAGTGATTCGGGACGAGAAGGGAAAGAGGAGCTGCAAATAAAAAGGAAGGCGTGTAAAGTGAGAAAAGCTCGAACGCATCGCTGAGAATAATAGAATAGACTATTTAACGGATAATAACGCAGTGCTGATTTAATGGTAGGGATATACATTATAATCTTACTTGTTATAAGTCAAAGAAGCTAGTTTGTAAAATCTATCCGGTCATATGTCAAGTGGCGACTTGATCTAATGGTATAAACCAACCAATTCAAGAATCCTCTAGTCCCTAATAATACTAATTTTTCAGTATATACAATTCGGTATAAACAGAGTAAGAAGAAAATATACAAACGTAGTAGTAACACCAATAGTCATCTACTGCGGATTTTATCGCTGTTTTCTAGAAAGTAGGCACACGCTTCGGCGAAAAACTATTTACACATTTAAGAAGCATAATGCCACAAACGCAACACAAATGTTTGCGAGCGCTGAGAGGGCGGCCGGGTGGCGGAGCGCCTGCGGCTTCCACATGCAATGTCGTCGCGATATGCCACGTCCTCGTGATGTATGCGACGCTAACTCGCATGTTCTCCTTCTTGCTTAACACTGTGAACACTCGCACCGCATAAATTTTAACTAAAACCCGAAACTTCAACTCGGAAATGTGTGAATTCTAAGAATTAAAAGTTTTCACAACTCCTGTAGTTGCAGTAGTTTTTACCAGCTAACTCTCGCAAATTATTGCGTCTCAGGACACCTTTTCCGTAAATACACATAACTCTTAAAAGTTTTACCTAGACCTAAACTAGTGTCGAATTTTTCTTTGACGTTACAGTGCGATTGTGCTTGGTATGTAAAAATTACACATTTATATAGATTTAAATCGAAGATAAAATAGGCGACAAAAAATAAGAGGACAGTGAGAGAGGGGGGGGGGGCATTGCGAAACGAAGGCGCAATATCGAGAGCGGCGGAGCGTGGCCGGCACGGAGACATTTGCATCCTTCTAAATGAAACCATGTTATCGATGTTGCTCCGCGAAGTGAACGAGTTATTGTGACAGCGGAGCCGTATCTACTTATTGATAACATCGGAGCAGACTCGTAAACACAACTTATTGTTTTTTCTTCTTAGCGTTTGATATATAAATATTGCATTGCTAGTTTATTTGAACAGATAGTACATGTTAGTAAGATACAAGATCGCATAATGATAAAACGCTTTCTTTATAGCACTATTACTGATACTTTAAGAGATTATCTTGGAACGAGCTTAAATGACATCACAGTAACATATAAACGTACACAAATATAAAAATATCGAGCAGTAACTAGAAGTATTTTTGGCTTTCTTTTGTCGAGAATGTTAAAGTTGGTATTCATGACCTCAGCTCAAAATCTAACTTAAGCCAGAGCTTTAGTTACTAGTCTACCGGCGTAATGTTAATCCTTTTGATAAATAGCTCAAAATTATATAATTCAAGTAGTACCTTCAGCACTAATGATTGCTATTCAACAGAACGACATCTACAGGTTACGAAAAATTCCTAACACGTATTCGATTCTTGATTTCGTTCAGGAAGAAAGACGCGTTCGCCGCGAGATTCGGTGCCCGTTCCCGGCCGCAATATCTATGATAAATAAATTGCTATCCAATATCAAATGGAAGCTACACCGGTAAAATGTACCGGGCGTTCACTCATCTTACATATAATACGGCGCGGATCAAACTCTCAAGCTGTACCGATGTATCAGAAACCACATTCTTCGACATCGGAAATAATTACAATTTATGGCTACTTTTTCTTCTTTAGTCAAATTTATCATTAACATTTTTTAAAACATCGCATATTTATACGACTAATCAAAAAACGCCGTCATATAATGTTCCAGTTCCCTCACTACTGAAATTGTCTTAAATTTCTTCGATAAATGCCATAAAAGATAAATCCATTCGGATTTCCATACGTTGAAGTATGAATTAAAATCGCTTTAAAATCATTTCAAACATATTGAAATAAAACTTAAATTGCATGTATTGCAGGAAGATAGTGCAATGTATGTTTATGCCTTATAAATGAATACTTCAGCATGATTTATCAGTTGCTTTCGGTCCGAAGAACACCGTATCAGCTTATTCGCTACTCATTGCTTTGTAAAGCGATCGACGCCCGACTTCAACGACTAGCTTAAAGGCATCAAGTCTAATGCTTAGCTTTAGTCTCCAAACAAATTGGTTTGAGTACAAGCGGAACTAATATCGATTCCGTTAAAATCAATACCGATTTCTGCAGTCACACTAAAAAAAAATACAATCTGCAAGGATTGGAAAATCTAAATAAATCAATATAATTCAATCCAGTAGAAACACACGGAATTGTATGAGGCGACTAAGACATAAGTAAAAAATCTCCGCGTCTCGAAATTGCAAGGGAAAAAACATAGCGATACTGGCTTGATGTCATTCTGAGTCGAGGACAAATGAGACAAAGGAAATAAGAAATATTAAACGTGACTCGAATGTCAAGACGCTTTCCATACATGGTACGGGTTTGTGCCATCACACGTTGGGTTTATGTAAACCATTGTACTTTTATGGAAATACGCGTTATTATAACATAGAAACGAGATATCGTTACACGGGGGCGGGGATTTGTAAGAAAACCATTATCATTGTTCGGATGTTATTGCAAGCTACTGTTTTGATTCCGTAAGCCTTTTAATAGAGTTTGTTCGTATCTTCTATTGTTTTGCTCGTGAACAGATTTTTTCATTTCTATGCACATCTTATTTATTCCATTCTATTTTATAACGTTTCAACTCTAAGATAACGCTTACAATAGTATACCTATGGAGAAGTTTTCCTTATACTTAAAATTTTTCATCTTAATAACAGAAGGTGATAAGACTCATTTATCACCTTCTGTTATTGGATTAAGTGACCGCTAGCCATAGACATCCGCAACGAACAAATGCGTCGCAGATGCGTTGCCTACCTTTAATAGATAGAGGAAGAGATAACCAGGAAAAGGATGTTTCCTTTTCGTGTCTACACCTGTCCAATGCTCTTTTCGTGTCCATCACCTCCCGGTCTAATGCTCTTTTCGCGTCCATCACCTCCCTGTCCAATGCTCATTTCTTGGCCATCACCTCCCTGTCCAATGCTCTTTTCGTGTCAATCACCTCCCTGTCCAATGCTCTTTTCGTGTCCATCACCTCCTTATTACACCTTATTTAAACCATTGTAAATCTAAGGGTGAGTAAGCGAAGACGTTCAAACAAAGGCCCTAAGAAAAGCTTTTCCTAGAAACAGATAAGACGAGTAATGAAATAATGAGATGAACTTAAACGAGCTGTAAAATTTATGTTTTGTGTAGCTTAAAAACAGAGCTCCTCTCCGGAGATTTCCAGTTACAGAATTTATTTAACGTTTCGCTTTAAGTTTGACTACCTTTTTTGTATAAGCATGCGACTTCGCATTTGTGGAAATTTCGCAAGGACTCGTTAGATAAATTTCGCATATTTAATACGAATTGAGCGTAATAAATCACAATATCCAGTCATATCATTTCGTCTCATGCTCATTCCGTCGCATAGAAATATATAATACAACAAATAATTCTTCACCTTAAATTCAATAGGATTAACAGGATAAATTTTGAAAATTGTAACTTAGCATGTTATTAAGATTTTATTTGAAGTTTGCCCGTGAACGACTGACGTTTATAAAAATAAAAGCTTGAAGTGAACTTGATAAAATCCACTTACGTATCTCGCAAGACCAGTTCTCGCTGACCCGGCTAAAGGAGAAACAAAAGAAGAAACAATTCTATATAGTCGGGCTTATATAATCTAGACAACCGGCAGGAAGCTGATTAACGTCAGCCGGGTGTGGAGTAACTAGTGGGGAGGGCCAACAAACAACTGGATTTATTGTTAATGACCCTTTGCTAGACGTTAAACGCGATGAATTCCTTACACAAACAACGTTAGATTACTGTTAATATACGCATGGATGCCGGTGGATACGGTACTTCTGCGATTTATAATGTTATTATACAACAGTTCAAAATAAACACCAACAAAGTGATTTCTGTTCAGACGTCACGCATTGTCGTAACAATTATTTTGGGAGATTTACGTCTACTACAAACATTTTCTGTTTACATGAAAACAATTCATTTCATTTAAAATTTAATTTGAATAATATGTACAGTAAATTAATTTTTTAAAACTTACAACCGGTTTCTGAAAGGCAGATCAACGAAATAATGATCTCGCTAGCTGTCAAAAGTCCGATCAAATATCGTTTGAGTTGCTAGAAGCATGGTCAACTTTTTTTTAGAAACTGAAATCGATTTGACTCGACAGTTAACTTGATAGAGATTGAATAAAAATTTGATAAACAACACATGTGCTGTGATCACGAAATTACATATTCAAATAAATCATTTCATACATCGCATAGTCATGAAATCATGCCTCAGTATAATTTTCACTTTAGGTGAAACGATTGATTTGTATCGTGTTATATTTCGAAAACCATTATAAAAATATTGTGACAAACAATTAGCAATTACTTAAACCTAAGCTTCAGACAGAAACAGCTAGTTTATAGTATAATAAACGAACGCCTACAGTCGATGGAGCCGAAAAACAAATGAATAGTCTGCAAAGCGTTATCTGATTGTGGATGTTGAATCGTTCCCTTTTTCCTCCTCCTCGATCCAGTTCATCGAAGATTAGAAAACACGTACCGGAGAGCTCTCGAACAATTTTCCGTTTACGTAGCGGTAATTGTCTTAGAACAGGTAAGAACTATCTCCTAGCCGGTCGGCGAAGCGCACTGCGGTAGCGGACGCCGCAGCGCCGGCTTTCTCCGCCGAAACCTCCGATACGATACGTGCACTGAATTTTATATTTGTACTGATTTTATTTTTGCCTCCCTCATTCTTGATTCAACTATCTAATAGTTACCCCCGTACGTTCTACGATCGCCTACACAGAATGCCGCCTGGCGTCTGAACAAAAGTGCTTATTCATTTATTGTAAATGCCTTTTAGACTTTTTTGTAGCAATATTTATTTTCCCAATGCTACGCTTAAATCTTACTTTAGTCAATACTTCGCTTAATAAAATAGCTGAGGATAAATAATGGTAATTAATTCTTACTTAACTTTAACTTTACTTTTAACAGATTGAGGTCCATTTTATTAAAACGTTTACGCAATGGTAACGTAAATTATGCAAAAATCAATCCGGTAACAGTGAAATGGGCCCTGGTAAATAATTCAAGGCTGATTGTAACGAGGGTCCAGCTGCGTACTAAGCGCCCGCCGGCGACCGCACTATGTTTTCCTTATCTCCTAATAAGGATCTCTTACGCTGCATTTTCACTCCGACTCGGATCTTTAAAACTTTTATCTTCTTCAGAACTTACAAATTTATCAGAACCATTTCAACGAGCAAATTGACGCGACCACTTGACCACCCTTAATTTTATATATAAAATAAAAGACAGAGCGTAAGGAGTCGCTTCCGTTGCTTATGAATCTCGAGTCATAATATCACCGTATCTACGATGGACCAAATCACTGGCTTATCGACACAATTTCGTCTAAACTGATATATAGTGCTACTAAGTTCATAAACTACAGTTCATAGTTTCGTCGCCTTCCTTGGTTCAATTGCAATCTATTTTGCTCACTTCAAATACAAATTCATTTGTCCGGCTTCTGCTTCTCTTGTGCTTCAAATAAATTGTGTGATCACAATGCTATTCTAAAAAGTTTAAAAATCCTATTCTCAATCACAGGGTATTTTTGATCTGTATTTACGTTTACTTATCTTCCCTCACGCGATTGACGTTAGACTTGGACACACCTTGTCATCAGGTCCTATTCTGTCGGAACACACAGATACTCCTATTTTATTTTAACCTGATATTTTTAAATAATATTCTTACTTTATCTTTATTTCATATTTAAATTCTAATTTAATAAATTAAAGTACAGAAAAAGTTTGAAAAGTGAAATACCAAAAATATTTAATAGTTAGTAGTTTTATTTTAAAAAATCCTTTTTACATGAAAGCTGAATCAATATGAGGTGTGATTATATTTTATATATATATATATATATATATAGTTATTTTCATGGCAAGGTATAATTTTTGTAAACAAACAAACTTCATTTATTAATGGCAGCCAATATACTTTTTATACTTTTCCGAAAATGTTGTGATTTTGTGGAAACTGTAAGATAAAGTGAAATGAAATTATGTAATATGGATAACTAATGTTACAAGGTTGTGAAACAGGGTATAATACAAATTGCGTAAATTAACTTAAGTGTAAGAGACGCGCGTCAGTAAAGACTTAGTGCCAACGAAATAAAATAAACACGTTTCAGATTCCAACATGTTTCCACATTTTGTTTGCATACTTTACGCTGGCTGCTGCACAATTTAATATTGCAATAAAATCTCTTCGCTCGCACACCGTTTATTTCCTCCTGTTACAAATATTAGTTTTATGATTGTAAAGGCGGGAAGTCGCTAGGAGCGGAGCGCGAGGACCGACGGCATACTGTGGAAGGCATCGGGGAAGCCCTCTGTCCTGCGAGCTGGTGATGATCATTGTGATATTTTAAAGGAAATATTAATAATATGTATACAATAATAAACATAAAAATATGGTCATACTATCTTGCCCAAGTTTTATGATATACTGATTTCAATCACTTGTTTATCTCAAACGTCATGTAAAGTTGTCAAATGTTTAGTTTAATTATTATAGTTATTACAAACGTAGTCTCAATTTAATTATAAATGGAATACCTAGATACGCATTGCATGCATTTCTCATTACAGTACAGATATTCTTTAAATTTAATGGTTCTTCGCAAAGATTTTTCCATGAAAAGTTTTCCACTTCAAACTTTGCCACTTCGCCGAAGCCAACTCGCGTTTAACAAAGCTTTTTCATACTTACATTTTTATATCAGGAATGGAACGTCACGCTCGGTTTCATCGCCGCCGTCCGCCCGACCGCGAAAAGAACGCGCATAAACCGGTAATAGGTGGCGCTTCAGTCGATATTCCAGTCACGTATAGAATTCCTTATATTTCATCTTTTTCTACGGCACCGAAAAAATGTCATCGAATTCACATTTTCGTGTAATCCTTATAAGACTCGGGCCTTGGAAGCGTCTGGGATATAAACTACTCACGACGCGTTGTCTCCCCACCCTTATCCCTTCCTCTCCCCCCTTCCCCTCCAACCGACTCTGAATATTTCTGTATGCAGAACGTCACGATCATAATTACGACGATGATAATATTTATACGCAAGAACATAATTCAGTAGATTCTAGTCCCGGCAATAGCGAAATAAGTCGTACTTAAATATTCGTTATAGTACGCACATAAGTACTCAACCAAGTTCAAGGAAAATATTTCCATAGTGAAACTTTTAATTGAGTGCGGGTTAACTGCATGAGCTTTGCTAACGCAGAGAGGCGCGGGCGCGTGTTAGGATTTAGGAGCGAATGCACCTCCTTATCGAGAACAAGTCGGAACATGCACCCTGCACCGAACACTGTCGGAAGTTTCTGACAACAGCCCAACTAGTTTGGAAGCTTAGAAACTCCATCAGATACGTGCGCGAAACGATTACCTGCTTCTGGACACTGCAGAAGCTGCTTGACATGTTTCACTTAAGTTTAAAATGTTTGCATTACCTTGTAATCTGAGACAGTTTTTTTTAATTTGCCTTTCGTCAAGAAATTTTATTTATTTGATCAGTTATTTCTGTCAACCGTGCCATTTATTTTGCAACCAGCCACGCTATGTAATGATAATCGCTAGTGATTGATCTCTCTTGTAGGAGATTGACCAGGTTGGTGTCGACGAGCTGCCTATACTTACAATCTTTCTCTCTGTCTTTTTATCTAAAAACCTTTCACAGCTGGACGTAGGCCTCCCCCCTTGATCGCTACAAAGGTCCTCTGCCGTATTCATTCAGTGGACTCCCACAACCTTGACCAGATCAGCGGTCCGTCTTGTGGGAGGCATATATTTATTACTTTTATTATACTACTCAATTCTACTTGAATTCCATTTTAATGGTGCACACCATCCATTCCATTCCATTTGTATGTCTGAACGTTACTTAAAGGCGTCAAGAAGATTGTCATAACCTGTCTCGGAATATTGATTATTACATTAATATAAATAAATGGACATTCCATCGAAATAATTGCCATTTCTGAAACAATTATTAAAAAAATTATAACATATATATGTACTACATACGTATATATACTATAAACGAAAATTTAGATAGATGTGGTTACAAAGTGGACTTTGCTGTTCACCTATTAATGTGTACGGTTGCGCGGTTGTCGGACGGCAATATTTCAAGACGTAACGCGTCGTGCGGGCACTAACTGGCGAACACAGCTGGAGTTGCGGTGCTCGGACAATGTTTGTACGCCGCATCCTCGGGGCCCAGCGCAACCGTGCCCGGCATCCGCGATCAGAGCCTTACCACACGCCATTACATTTAACTATAACAATATTCTTTTTACTTTATTCGAATAGATAAAAAAAACTTGTTTATATGTTTACAACATTGCACGATGTGTACACGACAACGACAAATGTTGTATCATCTAAAAAACTTTTAAAGTCACTATGTTCGTATTACGTCGTTATTGGAATATGCGACAATTTATAGCAGTACTAATAAATCACAATAATCTAACTCACCACCCTTGCGACCAAATCCCCGAATTATTTTATTAGCTTGTTAAAACTTTAAAAATGG
This sequence comes from Papilio elwesi, assembly GCA_029849275.1. Lineage (NCBI taxonomy): Eukaryota > Metazoa > Arthropoda > Insecta > Lepidoptera > Papilionidae > Papilio > Papilio elwesi. The sequence continues at coordinate 5,234,419 of CM056687.1, read as the reverse complement.
TTTGAGGAATAATCGCAAAACGCAAATTCTACTTAGAAGCCTTGTTCTACATAATGAAGAGTTTCAGAGCCATTTCGCGACTTCATAGTTGATTAATATGCGCAAAGTGTAATAAATTGAATACTAGGAAAAGTTATGTTATTTATAAAACTTTTGCTAATCATTTATATTCATCAAGCGCATTTAATTATTATGTTAACGAAACCTGCTTTTGAATAAAATATTAGACGAGGTCTGTCAAAGAAAATCAAAACTTCATTATTTCTAAAGTCACCCAACTAGAATCTAAGAATAAATTTGTTATGCCTTTGTTATGGTACACGAAATTAAAAAAAAGTAGAAAGGTAAGGAATAAAAAAAAACATTTACTCGCTCGGGCAGGAGCAGTAAAAACAAACGAATACATTGTTTTTATTACAACACGAGGGTCTCTGAGAGGTGTTTTCGTTGTTAAATTATGCACAAATCAATTCTTTTACCCGGACAGACCTTCTTGTTGTCCCGCGGTAAATAAATAATATATTTGTAATTGTAGCGAGCTCGAGAAATAACGAAAGATATTTTTAAGACAAGTTTTGTACATTTCTTGAAACAAAAAATATCAAAACCGGCACTGTTACTTATTTTAAGTATATAGAGGTTAAAGCTAATTTTTTTTTCATTTCTGATCCAGTAATTCCTTAATTGATTTACCAATTTCCTTTAAGAATTAGATAAATTCTCCATGTGAACTTTATTAACCTTCATTGTAATAAATTGAGGTAAATAAATCCACAAAGTTCAGTTTGAAATATAAACAATAAACGTTTAATCTTATAGTAAATAAGCTTATATTAAGCTGCAATAGGTGCAATAGAATTACGTTGATCTTATAAAGTATTTCATATCCACACCCCGTCAGCGATGTCGCAGTACGGCATCGCTTATCACCGATCAGTTTTAACAATAACTTGTGCTATCATTAGTTCTACTTCCGTTTATTTGAGGTACAGGTGCGGCGGCATATTCTCCTGAAATAATGGTTAAAAATATAGCACAAGATTTTAACGCCCATCTTCACCACTTCTCAGTAAGACTTAGGACGTTCTTCTAATATAATAAATGAACGATCACGCTTATCTCAATTTGAATAAAGTAATAATAAATAAAGTTATATATATTTATGAATAAAGTACTCGATTTAATAGGTAGCAATCATGCATAATCATTTCACCTTTTCAAGCACGACGCGTAAGAACAACTGGTCTTCAAGACTGTTTGTTCTTTAAACTCTATATTTCACATTCTCGCTACAATATAATTAACTTCATAGGTTAAAAGTTTCTTGCCATGCATTTATAGAGTTCAAGATGCCAATGTTTAATTAAAAAAAATACATATGTGGATAGCGTCTCAATTTGTTAGTATTTTCAAGTGCTGCACAACGTGAAGTGATGTCGATATTGGTGCCAATATCAAAATCCAATCAGCGTTCTGTGATTGACAGCCGAAACCGACCAACCCTACCGGACACACATCCGGGGTTTTCACTTGGCGTTATCAAGCTGCAAATGAACGAGCTTCAATGCGATACCGAGAGTCACATTTAACATTTTACTTTTACGTAATATGATAATGAAGGACTGGTTTATACCGTTATAGTTTTATTACAATTATTTATCTAATAACTATTTAACCGTGGGCTTCTACTAGTGCCTTGTCGCGATACAAGGTTTCTCCCTGAAAAACTGAGATGACAAAATATGTTTTGTGTGAATGTTTTCGGTAGTGCAAAGTCAGGGTTACATTAGCCAAGTGCGCACATGAGTTCAACAGTTTACCTTGTTTTGTCGATTTTTTTTCTTCTTTCGAAATACGAACCTCGTTGTCGTCTAAATGTATATGTATAATAACAGCAAAAACGTGTTGAAAATGTGTATAATGTATGTAACAATAAATAAACTAGGGCCATAATCATTAAATACACTTCCAGCTGTAATGTTTATGATATAAAAATAATCTTAAAAATATTTTAAAGTACAAAACACGAAATGGAATTTAGTCGGCCGGTTAAATGTAACATTTTATTTCCATTACAAATAAGTATAAAATAAAATTGTGGAATATTTTGGCAACCACCTCAAATATTCCGAGGAAATTATTATCTCGTAAAGAAATATTGATATTATAGTCAGCAATAAACTTGAGATGGCTTATTGTAAAATTATACTCATAAAATTACCTAATGCCGTATAATTATGAGTTCAGACTTAAAATTAAATTGTTATTTTGTTGAAATTTATAATTTGTGTAATAAATACAATGGTAATGGAAAGATAATGTAAATCAACAAGTTACTTGCACCGGTAGAAAATCAGTGTACATAACAAATGCAAAGTACATCGTATAAGTAAGCGATAATGTGGTTAATTATATTATTAATAAGATGCTTATTCATCATTATTATTACAAAAGCTTACCAAACAGTTTTGTTCAAGACAGAAGCTTACACTATTATATACTAGTACATTGACTACTAAAATAAAACTAGAGATATTTAAATGTGTCGGTACTGGGAAGTTAACATTTTTATGTATTTCTTGCTTAATCTCAACCTTCTTATTTTAGCTATATGTTATGTATATAATGTGCTCAAGAAATATATTTTTTTACTTTAAATATCCTACAACAACTTAATATGTGTCGTAAATAAAACGAAGCTCAGACATATCCCGTCGCTACGCAGGAATTGAAATAAAATTTGCCAATAAACGAAGTTGTCTGTCTGTATTGTCCTCTTGTATGCAGAGCGCGCATCGGATATAACTAAATAACGCCACGCCGAGGAGTGTAACGAACTATCAATTAAACTCGTGTTTGTGCTACTGCAAATGAAATTATAACTTGCTTTTTAAAATTCCTACCGCGTGCCAGTGGGATTATACTAAGCGCAACATGCTTTCACAATAAAAAGGTTTTAAGTGGCTTAGAAACTAATCAATAAAACAAATGTTAAAAGGACTGAAACATTACATACAAACATATTAACTTAAAAGTAACAAAACTTTCAAATCATCAATAAATTATTTATTAGAGGTACTTTTTTAGTTATACAAAATAAATGTTGCATATTTTTAAAATATAAATGTTGCAATATCGCCGGTCTTTATAATTTTACGACCTAACGATTTTTCCAATAAAGTTGATCGAACGCCAGAGTTTCTCGGCGGAGCTGGGATTTCTAGGGCAGTTCAAACAAGTTGAGGGCAGCCGCGTCCACGCCGGCAATATCGGCAAGTTTGCCGGCCGCAGCTGGCGCGACGCCGCCGATGTCTCAATAATCCTCAAGGTACCCTTCTAATCGACTCTTCCTTAGTTTGGCGCAAGTGTGACTAACTGATTAATTCTGCGACTCGCTGTACGTGACCGCCGCGTATCTATTGTTATGTGGCCCTTTCTATCGGTCGCATTTGGTCCATTATTGGATGATATTTGTACATTATTGGCACAGTCGTACAGTTTTCTTATTTTTATGTGTTGTCGAAGGATAACCATTACGGACTATGGCGACTAGTTTGGGATTGTAATTGCTACTATTTTGTTAGATTGAATCCCAAATCTTTCGTACAGCTGGAACAGTTTGTCTACAACTAAGGTATTACTGGCCTACTCACGTAGACACAACTTACAGGACACTCTTTTATGAGCATCATTTAGGCTCCTCTAATACTAATAAAATTATCTGATCTTTGTGTTATATTTTAATTTTACATACTTAAGTATTTGCAAGCTTTATTTTATTTATTTAAATTCGTCAAGGTTTAAATCATACGAAATCGACTGGCGTTTACTATTTCTACAATATACCATATACTACAATATTTCAAACACTTCAACAAGTTCAAAATCGTATAAAGATATCGTTTGTTTTGCATATATCGATAATTGAATTGAAATTAGAACACTAATGCCGTTACAAATAGTGCACTTGGTACGTTGCCAAGTCCATACCAATCAGTAGATCAAAATTGCAAAAGCAGTCATTTGTGTCACCTTGTATTAATTAAATGCAAACATGGGCTAATTTATATAACAGAATGTGTTATTATTTGTTATCAAATCACAGCGACGGAGGGACAGCGCTATAACATTAACTCGATAGTCTCTCAATTAATAAACACTGCCCGTTAATGATTCATACACTAACACCGCGCAAATTACGTGCCCGCTTTTAGACTTCGTGCAAATTTGTACTCTTTTTTTTAAATAAAGTATTAATTGTCCGATATTCGGAGAGCGAAATTCTTAACCAACTAAGCCGATTATGAACGTTCTAGAAAATGTCTAATGCTTAGCTGCATAATGTGAAATCTCTGACATTGAATTTTTGATAAAAAAAAATTCTGGCACCATGGATTCCCCAAATGTATTGGCTTAAGTATTTCTTAAATCGCCTCCTTAGATCTAAAGGTATTTTTTAAGGTTAAGGTTATTCTTGTTAGAAAAATGCATCAGTCCTATGACCATAAAAGAAAAAAGACCAATTTATAAGAGCTATAGAAATAACTTATCTACAAGTAAATAAGTTTGTTCTTTTGGAGAGATCAAAATGTGGGCTGGACGTAGACGATCAGGCCGTTTTGGATTCGACTATCAAATGTAACACTAAAATTAGTACATCAGGTACTACGATACCCTTGCGCCTTAAAAATTGATAAGGTGGAAAAGAACCAAGCACTTCACCGAATATCAAGTGACCAATATCAATCAATGTACCCATGAGATCAGCACGCCATCACACTCCTATCCATCTCTCCCCGGCGTCCTCTTCGTCGCCAGAATTCATTCACGTGGCGCGCTGGCTCCCTTTTTAATAAGCACTCACAAGGTTCTAATTTAGATGTATTTAATTTAACAATTAAATCTGTAAGACGGGAATTTTGTCAAAAAAAAATTAATAGCAACTGGTTTACTTAATTTTTTTTGTCAACCTTATGTTATTATATTGCTTTGTTATTGTTATTGCTCACACAACAACGTTTTTGCATGTTGTCAACTAATCGCGAAGATTGGCTGTCTGATTATTTGTTATTTAATACTTATTATGTAAAATTTGCTGTTGGTCTTCCTAAAATAAATAAATATATATATATATATGAGCATCAGCAACAAGGTAATGAGTTGCAGTTGCGCCTACCTTTAAACGACAGACCCCTCCTGTCTATTCAAGTTAGGTAAAGAAAAAACTATATTTGCTTTTTCTATCCATCTCCTTCTCCATCAAATCTTCTTCCTCTTCCCATCTTTTCTTATTAGAATAGAGTGGGAAGGAGAACAGGCAAGAATTAGGCCTCCGGCATTTCACTCATCAGAGGAAACACAGAAATATTTTACCGGGAATGTTGTTGTCACCGACCACTGTCTTCGAATAACTTATTATAAATAATCTTATTATAGATAATATTTGCAATAAAAACACCGGCCCTTCCTACGTGCTCAAGCCATGGATTGAAAAGGTTCTTAAATGTGTATATATAATTCATGTGTAAGCTACTCCGAAGACTTTTACACAACATGGAATTAGGTATACGCTCCTCTGTTCGCAATATATCTTGTTTATGTCGCATACGCGGCTCGGTAATATTTTACCCTCGCGTTTCATCTTAGGCTTGGCAACGCACATATAAAACCAAACGATATTTAATTTTTTTTATAAACGACTGCACTCTCTTGACATTAAACATAAAAATAATTTGATGATTTATAAATTCACTGTTGACCCGGCGGCACTAATTATGTTGCTCTGATCGGTACCAAATTTCACAGAATCACCCGCTGAGCCAATCCGTTCAGATTTCCTCGAAAGCGGGTCAGCCGTTTCAACGTCTGTACATACATACACATATCGTATTTTATATAAATACAATAGATTAGATATATAAGATGTATATACAATATTCTTAATCTTGAGAGGGGTTTTTTATTTGGTACAAAAATGTTTCAAAACTATATGGTATCTTAAAAAATAACAAGAAAATGTTATTTTCTTTTAATATTCAAATATTTACTGATTTTTTTTTCGAATATACAATACATAGCTTAATCTCGCGCCAAGAGTAATATCATTATGAATTTATAATTACCCAAAAATGGATAATTTGACTAACGAAAAAGGAAATAAAACTATTTGGGAACTTAACGCATAAATTTCGACGAAAAGCATCGAATTTAAATTCTCATTTTAATTCTGACCGTTAATATAGATTAATTAAATATCTCTACATCAAAAGAATATTCCGTCAATTCTCGAGATTGCTAGAGAAGCTATTTACCGATCACCGTCACTTTGCCCTAACTCTTCAACCCCCTGCTTGTGTTAATTGGTGTATTCTTCGCTGTGAGCTTTTTCCAATAAAGGTTGCTCCGTCTATTGAGGTGCTAGGGAGACATTCGTGCGGTGGGAGAGGGTGGAATCGCCAGATAAAACGAGGGTAGATCGTCAATAACTTGCTCCATTGTTTGTTGGCGGCTGACTTAATAAGTTCGCCAAATTTATTATGATTTGTTTCCTCCCTTGTCGTCTTCATATGAGCCTTTTAACAACAATCGATTCGAGCAGAATTCCTCTAATATATTCTATTAACTATAACCCAGATTATTTTAATGCATTTATTTCTTCCATTGGTCTATTATACATTAAATGGAGACATTAGCTTGTCTCTGCTTTCACTATCCTAACATAAATTATTAAATCATTATATATTTCTGGGTAAGGCAAGCCATGTATATTTGCACATAATACTAAGATTATCACCGTGTACAGAATTATGTTAATATGTATTGTATATAGAATTTTATATTTTAGCGCTATGTTGGCACTTCCCCAATGCTTAACAAAGCAAAAGTATTTGTACTTGGAAATAAAATGCATTTTAAAGTTTCCACTTATTCTCAGAGAGTAAATTAAATGTCTAAGTTCTGGTACCTTCGTTCGTCGGCCCATAAAATGCTATTGTGTTCTCGCTTGCTCGCTTCGACGAGGACGCCTAGCGGACAAATATCTTAAGATATTCAGTAGGTAAGAAAAAGTCAGGGAGAATTTCCGATACACGCGTACATTGGTATAGCTCCAGCGTAAATAATCTAGCACCGTCCGACAGTCTCATCTTAACTAGGGAACTCAAGTAATTTGATCCTGATAACAATATTGCGGGAGGTGGATAGCTTACTCAGTTCACTACAAGCTTTTCATTGGTTTCAGTTTCCGGTTTATTTCTTGCTCATTTCTAGTTCCTGTGAAAAATATTTCCAATCTGTTTTTTTTAATTGTTTACACATTTGTTAATTCTGTAAAAGTTTGTTTTATACCCACCTGGAAACCAGATTGACTTTTGAATTCATTGTACATACAACAAGCTCAACCTAATTAATAACAACATGAAGTAATGAACAATTTCGTTTCCCCGAGCCCTAATTAAAGCTAATAAAGAAAATGGAGTGCAGTTTATCGAGTGGCGTCATTAGGGGCCGGTGACGAAACGTTCGCCGACGTTCATAAATCATCAGTAATTCACCACCGCGCCTCGCCGCCATCGCCATTATAAACTGCGAGATTTGCACGCCGACCTATTTGTTATAATTACCAGCTAAAGTAAACAAAATGCTTCGAACCATTTAACACTGTCATTACAAATTACCTACGCAGCGATCTTTAATATATTATTACTATAAAGAGCATTTTCCAGAAAATGCAGATTTATGTAACACCCGGTTTCTTAAATCACTTCGCCCGCTGGGACATTGGAAACGTTACAAAAATACACCTTCTGGAATCGTGTTCGCCGAGCGCTTCGCAATAAACTCTTTAGTTTAATTATAGGTATTTGCCTATTGTGTTGCTATTTTTAATATGTTAGTTTAAAAAATGGTAGAGGCCGCAACAACAACATCTGTGGCACGAATTGGCCGACTCTACCGGCGAAATACTACAACCTCACAAAATACAAGCGTGAAGTAACAGTATTTTATACTTCTGTGTATCGTCTGATGAGTACCGGAGAGGTACCGGAGACCCGGTGTCAGTTGTTTTCCCATTCCTATCGTTTCCTACAAAGGTAGGATTGGAAGGGGAAGTGGGTTGGACGTGGGGGTGGGTAGGAAAAGGAAATACCCTTTTTCTGTCTATCCTCTTCTCTGTCAAAAAGTAGCAGTCACTTAACATCAGGTGAACCATTTGCTCTTTAGCCACCGTCTTCCATAAAAAAATAATAAAAATTCTCAAAAAACGATGAGAAATTAAACAATTTGTGTGGAATAATCAAGTTAAATCAAAAGATTCTTCTGATTTAACTTGATTAGCTGCTCTATCTCTATAAGAATAAAGAACTTTATTGTAAACCAATGCATCGCAAACGTGGCTTTAAGCTTAATGTATAAAGTCACTGTTAAAATATATAAAGACATATAATTTATATTTAAAAGGTGTTATGCAAAATATTACTCGCCCAAAAGTACGTAAATTCTAGATATAAGCGCTGCTCACATGTCCTTGAATTAGGTATAAGATACGCAAATATATCCACGCTATAACGTAATATAAAAATAAATATGTAAAACATATCCGGGAAAACACGATATTTTAGACATTGAAATCCTATTATAACTAACTTTAGAACATTCTGTTAACTGACGTATCACTACTGTTTACTAGTGGCGCTTATTCATTAATTCAATAGAGAGATGCAACAAATTGCAGTGTGCTGCTTGATTACAATGTTAAAGGAAGTAGTTTATATCTTAAAGTAATTAACAATTACTGTTATCCTGCTGCGCGGAACGAAGATAATTTGCTGGTATACAGAGATCCAGCGAGCGTTGTCTCAGCCTAATTGAATTTCCAACATGGAGAATTAGCTAAGGCTGCAGGAAGACTCTTTCTTACGGAAAATCAAAATAAAGTGGACATTTTTTTTATTATATTATATTCGTTATACATTTTAATAAGTAACTAAGTGAAATTTTATAAGTATAATAAGACATCCACCTAGGGCCGCGCTAACACGCTAACTTAGCCACCTCGTAGGTTTCAGTTTGATCAAAGATAAACATAAAGTTTTAATGATAATGTACACAATAATTAGGTCTGGTCTAACAGCTAAGTTAGTACGTTGTTAGTATTCAGTAATATTAAGGAAAGAGCTTTCATATTTAAAAGTAATATATAGAGTGGTGATAATAAGACGCAACCAATCATTTGCCTCTGCCGGGTACAATGGTCTCTGCCACTCCATTCGCACTGTTCTCCCGAGGAACGCCTGCAATTTTCCGCGTTCGCCTATCGCAGGCGACGTACAAAAATTGCTTTTCTGAACGTGAAAATGTAAAGAAAAAAGTTCATGCCATGCAAATTTTTGTAAAGTCATTCGGAGGCGTGCGTTTGTATTTCTCGGGTGAGGCTAAGAGGGTAAAGAAGGCGAACAATTGTCGTCGCGAGAAATTCCTTTATTTTGCAAAAGGGATATTGCGCGTCGGGTGCAGGCGCGCAGCTGCCGCCGAACGTAAGCGCTGTTTGCCGGCGGCGGCGGGCGACGCTCTGCAGCCTCCCAGATAGCTCGTCTTCCAATACTCGACCTCTAAACGAATATTTTCATGTTTACCGAACCCGATTTAATCAAACGAATCTATCGTCGAAACACCGCTATGTTCGGAGTCATTTTCTCCCCGCTATACGAGTGTCGGCTTGTCCTTGTCCTGACCTCGAGTCACGCGCTATTTGCTCGTAAATAAAAGTAAATAGGTTTTCGTCTGTGTCTCTGCTAGATCCTTATCATGTTTTATGATTTCGTCAACAAGGGACGGTCCCGCTAATTGGCCTCTTTGAATGTCGATAAGTACAATATAGTCAAATTATATTTTGATTCAGGTACTATCAGAGTATGGTTATATACCTGTTTCATGTTTTGATACCATTTTTTAGATTTTCTTCCCATAATTTAAGAACCTCCAAAAATTAATGATCTTCAGGTAGGTCAGTAGTAGTTTCTGATAGCTTGTCTTATTTTTTATTACTTTTTGTATTACCGTATAGAAACGGTATTGTCCATTAAAGGTAGGCAACACATCTGCAACTCATTAGCTTGTTGCAAATATCTATGTGTAGTGGCCACGTATTACCGGATGCTCCCCTTGCTCGTTTGCCACCTTCCTTATTTTTTTTTAAAAAAGTACCTTACATAGGTATAATTAACAACTGTGGCAAAAATTGTTAAAATCTCTTAAAAACACTTTTTTTCAGTAAGACATAACCATATAAAAATAAACTAGCTTAACAATAATGACTATTATTTAAATAAAAGTATTTTTTTCTAACAACTAAATAAGACATTTGAAAAATCTTGTTTCCAGGTTACGTCGCCGCATTGTAGCAAGAGATAATACGCAAAAAGGTTGGTAAGACCTCGCAAGCGTCAATTTGTATTCAGGAGCATGGGAACTCTGCCGATGGCAGCCGATCAGAGGTGTTTTGTTCTTTTAATCCCATATTCACTTATTTGTACGGATCAGATTTATAAGTAAATAAAATAAAATAAAAACACAGACAGTCATAAGGACTGCCGCTGCGACAATAGTTCAAAAATTTATAATAAGTCATCAAAATAAATACAATAAAGTTCAAAATTCAATACAAGAAAAGTAAATGGAAAAGTACGTCAAAACCGTTCCTAATTCAAATAAGCAAGCAAGTAGTTGCTGACGCGCGTTGGCAACGCATATTGCATGTTGTTTACGCGAACCTAAAGATTTTCCTACCAAATATCGATTTTGGATGCTAACGAAGCTTTCGCTTCATTAACATTAATTGATTAACGCCATCATTTCATTAAACAGTAAATTCATTAAATCAGCGCAATTTATTGTAAAGAATATAATAATAAAGCAATTGGTATCGTGCAAAATAGAAACAGAGAAAGATTCGATATCGCTTAGGATTTTCATCTTAACAGAGCGACGATGTCAGTTTCGATTCTGGGATTACGGTTTCATCGGCCGTCTGCGTCTTCACATTTTGTGCTGGAATAGTCCTAATAACATGCCACAACTCATTCTGATTTATTCAGGCTCGTTATAATTGTGCGCTTCGCTGGCCCACCGCTATGGCCCGCTGTTGCAATTTTCATGCAACCGATCCGCGAGAATAGATTTATGCTTTCTGGCAATTTACACGTCATTTCCACTTGTAATGACTATACATTTTTTTAAATTTTTGGACCTACAGTTATGGTAGTAAAATTGAACTTTTAAAGTAGAACATATCACGGGTTAAAATTGTCCAGTGCCTGGAATCCATTGATACAGCAATACAATTAAGTAGAACAGCAGCCGTCTTCGAGTACGCCGCACACGTGTGGACACAGTGAAAGTGTTTTGTCGACAACAAAATATAATATCGAGTGCGGACTTAGTGTGCAGTGAGAAATCGAACAGTAGTAGGGGTCGCAGAATTAGAAATAAGGTAGATCGATACGGCTACCTATAACATTTTTCCGCACTACAGTATATCTCCAGTCAGCCTTCGACCATGGCGCATGCAACTGTGGCGAAATATCGGGAGCTCAAAAACGCTAACCCTGGCAAGAATCAATCTCTTACAAACCTTATTATAGTATTTCAGTTCCTTGCCTTGGGACATTAGTCGAGCCAATGGTAGTTGATGTGCCCAATAATATCGAAAGCTTACAGCTTACTTAAAACCGCTATGTACTTATATGTGCACCATAGTTTGAGGGAAAATTTTGCGTCATATTCACAACGGTAGCAACAATTACTGAAACGATGATAGCAGCATGCAGTAAAGAGCAAAGATTTACTATTCCATGCAATATGTAGAACTGCCAGTCGGTTAATACGTGCACGGCCAATATCCAGACGTGTTAATAGCGGTCTGTAACAGTGCGAAGGACGTCTTAAAATAATGCAACTATTTATTCCAGCGTGAATCAGCGCCTCACATAAACGTTGGAATTTTGCTATTTACCGACGCCTACTTGGTGATAATTTGTGTGAAGCGCTCTGCGCTAACCTTCCTCCTCTTCATAGGGATACGACATAATTCTTGATTAAGAAATGATGCCTCGCAGTATATGTACCAAACAAAATTATTATTTTTAAGTTTATCGTATTTCACATCGATGTTTCCAACGAGTTTACAATCGATGAAACGTTTTTCGTATCAAACTGTATTCATTCATATTCATTTATTATGTACAATTTCATGTGAACATTATTTGCACCATCAAAGTGCAGACACCTTTTTATTAAAGATCACCACACTATAGATATAATTCTTCTTCACACGCAATATCGTATGAAAGTTTAAAATAAAGTGATATTAAAATTTTGCATAAAGTAGTAAAATATAGTAGTATAAAGTTATAGATATTAGAAGATTCTATATGCTACTTCTATATTCTAGAGTTGATGCCGTTGAGACCCTTAAGAAGCATGTAAGGTGTGAAGTTGAATAATCAGATAAAAAAGGGTATAAGGGGTATGTACCTTAAATGATTAAATTAAAGAGGACGTTGTCACTAGAATTAGAAATGGTTCGGAGATTCGGGCATGTTGAAACGATTAATGAAGAGAGAATAACGAAACAATTTTGTGATGCAATAGTAAGTGGTAAAACGTTGGCAGGGAACGCCCAAGGAGAAATTATATCGCTCAGATTAGTGACATACTAACCCTAACAAACAAGAATGGATGCGATGTATGGATGTAGAAGGAGCGAGAAGAGGTGTACCAGGATCGCACCAAGAGGAATTCCTGCCTACCCTTCTAGGTTACAGGCGGTAGGTATGGAGCGCATATTTATTCTATATTCTGGAAGATTTAACATTGACCATCGTTATCTCTTGATATATACTTGTATAGCGCTATTTTATTTTAATAGAATATTTTTAAGGCATAAGTAATAAATTAGAATCGTATTATTAAGAACGCTTGGACTCCTGATATAAATAGTGTCAAGGTAATGGAAAGTTACGAGCTTAAGGTTTCCGAGTCACTCGATTTACAGTGAGTTACATTAATTGCATTGTAACTCTAGCAATTGTGTTCGTTACACAGTGATGGGCGAACCGTAAACTAAGTTTGGGCTTAACGCATCGCGTCCTCCCTCCGGTCCTTGTGATTACGAGACCTCCGAACAATACAATCAATCGTCAACTTTTATTTGAGTTATCAAGGAAATAAAAAAAAAACAAGAAAACAAACGTCGGGGCTCGGATTACGTGGAACGCAAAGTTTGAAGGTGAGCCGGCGACCGTCTCCCTAATAGAGAAGAAAAATACGTTAATGTACCCTCGGATCCCGAAGACAAATACACTGAAATAAATCGGATGAAATAAAGGGGGAGGCAGTGAGATAAATAACAATGATCTTGCAGAACGAGTCAACGGCACCGGCCGATTCGGCTCTGAATCGGACAAGCTCTTTCCGCCTCGTGATGACTTTTGTCTCGTCCTCGCCGGGTCATCGGCTTTTGACGACTTTACATATCTCGTGCATCTAATGCACCTTATGCCTTTTCGTATAAAAATCCAAAGAGACACAGCGGATCACTAACACGGACCCGACAAAAACCAACTTTGCACATTGACTTAAAACTGGCTTTTGTTATCTTGTTACAAAACCTTTGCGCCTCAAAGCAGTTTATATACACCCACACAACTATTACCATTGTTTTTAACGTTTTGTTGTGTTTTTATTCTAATGTTTTATCTTCATCTTAACATTTTTATCTGCTCACAGTCACGATGTTTAAAAGCCTTTGCATATCTCCTTAATCTAATGCGTACTTAATATGTTATTATAAAATTTTAAATAAATGAAAAATAACTAGAATAAAGTGAATACAATAAATAACATGCATTTCAAACAACGTAGTTTTAATTGAAAGTTAGCTTTGGTAAAATACCGCTTCATTTCCGTATGCTATAAACATGTCATTTTCATACATTATACAGTCAAATTTATTATCAAAATCTGATTAATCTCATAACACCCCCTTCTTCTCAATCTTTCATTCTTATTCCATATCTATGGATAAAGAATAATTCTGGTTCGTTACTAGCACTGTTATCATCGCTCTTCATTAATGTGCCACCAATCTCGAAAATAGTTCGACTAGGATGAATCCTACCTACCACTACTGTCACAATTTTTGCTTAAACAAATTGCCTTGTCCTTTTCTTTAATTAACCTTGTAACATGTCAAAATAAAGGGTGTATCTTTGACATCTTGTAGTACTTGATCAAGTAGGAGATTTCTGTCGTTTTTGATCAGAGGTTAATATTAGTAGCGGCAGCAGAGGTGCTCTTGGACCGCATAGAATACCAGCGTGAAATTGAACTATTAATGGTTCTGTTTGTAATCTCATAAGTAAAGTTCGCAGGCATATCCTTCTTATCTACTCGGCTAATCCTTTTCCTAATCTTCTGCTCAGTTCTATAAAAAAATATGCATATACTAGTAACCAAAACAACAAGGGGGATTCCGCATATACCGCTGATATGTGGTTCGTATCCTCATCTCAGTATTTTCCTTTATCACTCTTTGTTTGAGTTGCGTTGTTTTTAGCGCAGAGACATGAAGACATATCTATCTTTGTTATGGAAGAAGGTGGCAAATGAACAAGCGGGTCAGCTGATATTAAGTTATCGCTACCCGCAGACATCTGCAACAAACTAGTGAGTTACAGATGCGTTGCTGCCTACCTTCAATGGACAGAGGAGTGGGTGAACAGGAAAATTAATATTTCCTTTTCTTAATCATACATACCCTCGCCCGACAAATTCTCATCCCCTACCCTTTTCTAATAAGGGAAGGATTAGATGGGAATATGATTTGAAGGAGGCATTTCCCTCAACAGACGAAATGCAGAATACTTCTACTTCACCCCTGTCTTCTGCAAGCTCGTAGTATTTCACCGGACGAGCCCGTCCATTCGTGTGATATCTCACACAGGCCAGCCTGTAGCCTAATATTCTCACTACACAATACTGTACACACTATATACGACTGCTTATAACAATCAGTCAAGGCCGAGCCTCAAGAGGTAATTGTCACGACCGTTGGCAGGTATAAAAACTGAGTCTCCTTCTTTTGACAAGTGCTTTTAAAGACTCTTGTTGCCTAAAGTCAGCTACGCAACTTAACGTTACAGTGCCGTAGTCATACATATCCGGCAAACCAGAAATGTGAGCGACAATACGTGCGGCAGATGTTGTTGCGTACTCTATCACTGTTCCATCTTTCTTATCCTTGTTTGTGTTGTATTTTTGTGCATATTTTTTCTGTCTGCTATTGTTCATAATTCATATTTTTATCTTAATTGGCTCATCTACTATTAAAACTATTTAAAAGACTAATTAAAAGAATTCTCGCATTTTTTATAAAAGGGAAAACTTTATAACCAGAATACTAATAGCGTACAAAGGCATTCCGGTATGAAAATATTTAACGCTATCTACAACTAAATGAATGGAGCAAACTGTTGGCTCGAATGAATAGCTGAAGAAACAATGTCCCGGCGCTCCTAACCGCCGGATGCGTTCTAATGCAGCAGGGCTGACAAATTATTTATTTCACGCATGTTTTGAGTAGTATATAAGAAATTATGGTATGAACACCGAGAGACTTCCAATATGGGTTTTATTCGCAACGATATAAATCTGTATAAATTCTTCAGCGAAGTAATGTGATCTTAAATATTTTTGTAAGTTATTTGTACGAACGTATCCAGAAAGTTAAAACTCATACTAACATTCCGATTGGAATCGAATTCCGGGCCACAGTGACTGAGGTACCAGGAAGCATAAGTTCAACCAGAGAAATATCAATTACTATGAGGCAGATCAATTTTCATAAACTATAATAATTATTTCTCAACATTTTAACTCTGTCTAATATATATTAACAATGTTACTCAGATAACTAAGAATAAAATTTATCCTAATATAACCAATTCACATGAACCGCATAAACAAACAAATAAACCGAATCAAATTATTAAAAGAAAAACCCTTTTAATCATTACTATTTGTGATTTGAAAGAGCTTAAACCTCAAGAAAAATAGACTGTAAATTTCATAATGCTCTGGCCCCTAGAACAAATTTGAGTTGAAAAGAGATGACAAGGGGACAAAGATTCAATAATTGTAACAAATTGAATACTCTCGACTTCATTACAAATTAACAGCGTTAAAAATGTAGAACCCTCCACCAAAACTTATCTCTGACCCTTTCTCAACCCTAAGCTTCGTTTTAACGCAACGGTTTCTGCGAGACATTTAGTCCACGTCAGACTAACGGATTGTCATAATTTTCTCTCAAAACAATTTCCTTTTTAATAAGGGTCCTTTATTAAAAAAGAAAATAATTTTGGCCAAAATCGTAGATAGCTCAGGATAAGAAAGAACTCAATTAGCAGTTACAAAATTAGACTAAAATTTGAAAAAAAATGATAATTCCAGACATCATATTCCAACTGCCAATGGCACCCATACGGATATAGCTTAACGAATGTATGTGTCCATGAAAATGATGTTGAAATATGAACGAAAAGATGGTGCGTTTACATTCAAAAATAATTTACGAGAAAGATTAAAAAGACATGTTTAAATTGAATCACTTAATGTAAGCACGGGTTTTCTTATATAATTAGCGTATTTATAATTTCCTTCCTTTAAATACTGACGACGACGACGACGACGATAAGTGAATATTTCATAGTAAAGTTATTTATATTTGTAAAGCTTATTTCAGTTGATCGCTTATGGCTTACTACAGCATTTCTGTTTCACGAAAACAGACCTTGGGGTGTTATTTATCGTGCAAAATAAGCGCAAATCCAAAAAAGCTAAAGTTAGTAGGTACGCGTGGAAATATAACAAGTGGAGCGCGCAACACAAATCTTTCACTGCATTCAGTAAACAAATAAATTTACAAATTTGCGACCGTTTCCATTTTAAAGTTCAGGTAGTACGGCACGAAATCGGATCAGTGTTAACGAGCACATTGCAATTAAGTCGCGCCGCATGTCCCTCTCGACGTTTTTGCCCGCGCCGAAGCTGCGCGCAATTGTCTCTTATGAATTGTTTGTTTGTTGGCAAATGCTCATGTTTTATTAAATACTGCTTTATGTTTTGTAACTCGACTAATTCTTTTAGTATTATATTTTGTTCGTGAAGTTGCTTTACTTTTAAAATTATTAAGTCGCCGATCGACAATTATCTTTATTTAAAATGTTTGCTGGAATTAATTGCCGCTAAAGAAATTGTACTTCTCAATTGCATGCGTATATTTTCGACTTTAATTGTCTTAATGAAAAGTTATTTATTATTATAGGTGTATATCACGCCACAGGGTTAATATAGCAATTATCTGTGACAGCCATGTAGCATGAAGCGTTGAGCGTGGAAACAAGGGAAAAAGTGAAAAAAATGTTTCTTGATCTTGTCATGTATAAGGGATTTAATGGGTACAGTAAGAAGCCGTCGTAAGAGCTGTTGCAGAGGCTGAGGGAGAGGATGAATGAATCAAAATTCTAGATATACACCACACTCACCTAAATACACACAAACTTTTTTTTTTTTTTAGGGTTACAATAACTTTCCCGCCAAACCACTTACGTGGTTTATAGGCGTCGCACCTTTTAATCAAATAAAAAAAATAAACAGTACATACATAACAAATCAAATAAAGAAAATACTATGGCACCAAAAATACAAGGAGTAAATAGAAAAAAAAAACCTTAACTGATATACTCGCCTCTTTTTTTAAGCCGAAATTGATATTTTATAGTTACGCTCTGATTAACTTATTTACAATACCTAAAATTTATACTCATTTGATATTAATAAATAAATGAGTCGATCAAATATAAGAACAATGCTAGTATTTATTAAAACGGATACCTTTCATAGTGAAAAGATTCATAAAACCGCAACAACCTATACTCGCTGCAAACTCGATGGTGCAAAGTTGCTAAGTGCTTACGTAAGGTCCAATCTGGTGCCGCGGTGAACTTTTCCTGCAAATGTTAACCACGGTAATAGGAAAAAGGCTTTAGCATCAATGAGCGTTATTATTTCACAATATTAAATTTGAAACAAGTGTTCTACCAATAACGGGAGAGTATATTGTTAAGTAATATACCTACTCGTACCAAAATTTAAGAAGATCTTGTATAAAAGTGTTTGTTTTGTGCAATACATGGCTGAAGCTCGTCTGAAAATGTATACTGACAAAAAACATCATAGTAGTTACTCAGCAATGTACTCTCATACAAGGATATCTTTAGGTTAATAACTACATTAATTGTAAAATAAAGTCGACAATGTCTCCTTAATCATAAGGTCTAACTTGAACCTGTCTTAAGGTTCCATCCTGTAAGTGTAAATTGAAAACTACCGTATTCTTCAATTCTTTATGACTTTATATAAATATTTATCTATCGTTGATCTTATTTTCAAGTCCATAAATGTAAATTATTATCGTTTTTACTTTTTAACCAGAATGGCAGATTAAATAGTAAAATTAAGTTGTAATAATTTGGTTAGAGATGCTGCTTTTTCTTCAAGAAGGACTAGAACAATTTCTTGCTATTACTGGCGAAAATATTTAAAAAGTTATCTCAGAGTATAATGCGAAAGTTTGTGGATGTTCTTAGTAAAAATAAAATAATAAAACATTTAGTTTCGTTCGTATTGAATTTAAGAAAAACTAAAGTATAACACGATATTTTCCATTATAATGCTTAAATAATATCTCAAAGCGGACAAACAGCGAATCATTAAGAATTTAACTACGTCAAACTAAGGAAGATACGGGGAATTGCAAATTTAAAACTAAACAGCTACAATCGTATCGTAATATTGTTTATGCCTTACATACATACTCGTAACATACAACGACGTATACATCATAAGACACTACTCATGACATCCCGATGTATGCATAGCATATGCTTACGAGCTTTCACACACATAAATATATCTTTGATAATAGCTTGCTAATGGAAACAAATCTATCAACAAAACATAGTTACACGAAATAGATACAATTTATTAACAAAGTAAAGTGATGTAGCAAAGTATCGTGTAAGCACAAAATACATACACATGCACACGTACCCACGTACCCATATCCTGGAGTACGACTGATCGATAAGATCGGAAAAGTTTAGATGGAGACAGTTCGCGAAAGATACGATCCGTAACCCGGGACCAATGATTTGTTTTTGTATGAATTTCAGTCTGGAACTTCCAAATAGTGGTTGGTAGTAGGTACTTAATACTCAGAGCTCTATAGTTTAAAGCACAATGGGCATAACAATCCGTATTCTTACTAAGTTATAGAGCTCTATAAGGAAAATAAATAAATATGTGCTCACTCCCGTAACCCTGAGGGGTAGGCAGAGATGAGCTACTAATGTCATCTATATAGAGTTCCAACACTGGAACTCACTTGGTTATTCTGTCCTGATTCGTTGTTTCAGCATGCCCGCACCAACGAAGCATATTTTTCTCAATTCCAGTCACATCATCCACTTGTAAGCCCCACTTTTCCCTTATAATGCTATTTTTATTCCTATCATTCAATGTCACGCTTAACATACTTGTTAAGGATCGGATTTCAATGGCATTAGCATGCTTTTTCTGCCAAACCCAGCTCTCACCTCCAATCAGTCGCATAAAGGTACATCGTCCATAGATCTCTAGATCTGTAGAATGACAAAGTAAAAAGCTAACTATTAACCTTCATAAATTATGGGAAAAAAAACAAGAATATGTTGTCAGTAATTACGCATCCGGTTTGCAGCACTAACTAAACAAAATTCAGCAGCGTTAAGCTGCTATTGAGCGTCGGCCTGTCAAAGCGGATAATTAGGCATTTGGTTAAAAACGTAACTTGGAAATACTTTACAGTCATTATCATGGATCAAGTTACTAACCAGCGACAGATTTACAATTATGTCATTTATCATAAGCCACTGCTTATAACATTAACCTAAACAAGCAATTGTTAATTTACAAAACCATCAAACCCGACTGACTGTATACACTCCGGAGAAGAATGCAAATCTAATGAAAGATTCTCACTCTTTAAATTCGGTCGGCTTAAACTACATGAAGTGACACGGCAACAAACATACATACATACATATATGTATTCATATACATGCCCGCGAAAAACATTACCCTCCTGTTAGTCATGCAATAAGCTGGGTTTACGGTGCTTAATAATACCACTCCATCGATGTAACGTGATCTAGGGCTGAACCAAATATAAAATCTACTCGAAAGTTAAATATAGCGATATAAATTGTCTTACTACCACGCACGTCCCTTAACAGCCACAAAACTGGCTCAGTTCGGGAGTCATGTGCAAAGGATAACGCGCCACAGCGTCGCAAGTATCATTCATACGGTGTTATTAACTCCTCGTTACGCTGTAATTGCTTTACTAGTTTTTTAGTGCATAGCAAGACCGAGGCCGTTCATAAAAGTTGCAAGCCGCCATATCTCTCGCTGATAAAATATTTAAGTCCCCGACGGCACTAAGCTCTGGCGCCATGAAGTCCCGCCTCCGCTAACTCAAACACCGTTTCTGACATTTCCATCCCCATATAGTAATCGATTCGACCACTGCTGAGTGCTGACCTATCTGTACGACCAATTGAAAAAAAAAATCACATCTTAGGTTTGTATCTGGATACAGATTTAATATATTAAATACATGCTTTAATGTTGCATCCAAGACCTTCTCCAGGCTTTTTTTTTAGTCATTCAGTCAGTCAGTCAGAATACCTTTTACCATTTACTATTTAAAATATCGTTTAGGCAGATAAGTACTAAGAATGTGTAAAAAGAAATGCGTGCGGAATTAGAAGCAGCACGATACAAAATTACTCTGCCGTTAATTTTTTTTAAATCATACATGTAAAGATTTCGAACAATTCAAATATTCTATTTCGCTAATATTTTATCGAGATTCGTTTAGCTACAGTCGCATGCAACACTGAACGAGCCCGAACACCGCCTTGTGCCTATAGAAGAGAATTGCTCCTCCAACTTACGGCGACCCCTCATGGACCCGGCATTGCGTCTTAAATGCAGCGAAAAAGTAGAGACTACATATACGATGACGGGCCTTTTGAAATTGGACCCATTGTAATAGCAAAAGCGTGTCCCATAAAGAACATTCCATGTATTGTACATCTGGCTTGTTTCATTACGCGACTCTATTCCTAAGCGGATTCAATATGAACACTATATAAATGTTATTGTTTATGCAAAGTTTTGTTGTTTATGTTATAAGATAAGTTTGTGAACTGAAGTTACACTGTTACTATTGCTGATAAATTGACGTGAATGGTAATTTAGTGGCCTCTAGAGCTCCGATAGCGATTTATGAAGACACGTTGGATGGAACAGTTAATTGAAAGTACTTTATTTGAGTATCAATATACATTATAAATTAGTAATCTAATAAAAATACAGGCAGTCACAAGACTGCCGGCAGAAAAGAAAACTCAAAACAGGCGCGACGATACTTCAAAAATACCAAATATTGTCTAACGCGGCTACAGAAGTTTTCACTTCAATAAGTCCGTCGAAACAGTTCCTAATTCAGATAAGCAAGTTCCTAACGCGTGTTGTTGACGCATATTGTTAGCTAGATGTTCACGCGATCCTATAAAATTTTTCCCTACCAAATATCGTCAAATACGGCTAAAGAAGTTTTAGCTTTAAAAAGAGAACATCAAATGGATATTAATACTAAATATTTAAAAAAATTGTGCTTTACTGCTAGGAATATTGTACAAGTTATGGAATTAAAATAATACAAAACGAAAGAGTAAGACAAGGTGCTAAACTTCTCAGTAGGAATAAAAACGCATTCAGTGTTATGAAACCTATTAATAAAAAAACTGTTTCAAAATTTTTGAAAAAATACATCTCTCAACCTTAAAAATAACATACAATAATTAGACTACAGGGGATGCTTACAGGCATTTCGTCCGCCGTGTGGAAAGACCATTTTTTTATTTAATGCTTTATAATTGCAAGATGATTGTGTGAAAGAAAAATATTTACGGTGCTTAGAAGAAAAATTTTGTGAGTTGAATGAAAGGAATTTGAAAGAAATGAACGTTGAGAATGTTTGGGGAAGGATAAAGAATGGAATAGTGGAAGCTGCCACCGAAGTATGTGGAATAAGCAAGAGGATGAACGCAAGGAAAGCCAACACAGTGTTGTGGGATAGGGAAGTTCGAATGGAAGTGAATGCGAAGAAGAAAGCATGGCTCGATTTGCTGGCAGCTAAAGCCAGGCAATCAGACCGTACGAATGAGGATATCGAAAGGATTGAGTTACGATTCCGTTGTTTGAGGAAGAGAGTGAAAGAGATAGTAAATAGAAAGAAGCAAGAAAGGAAGGAGAGGAATGAAAAAAGATTATCTGACGATTTTCACGCAAACGCGAAAATGTTTTGGTAATACGTCAAAAATGCCAGAAGCAGGTCAGTACAATCGAGAATGAATGTTGTTCGTGATGAGTATGGGGACCTTCTGAATGATGAAGTAGCAATTCTGAAGAGATGGAAGGGATATTTTGAAAGTTTATTTGAATGTGACGAGGCATCAGCATCAAACACGGCATATACTCATGAATAAAAGGAGTTGGAAAGTGAGATAAGTTTGAATGAGATTGTGATTGCGATGAAAAGAATGAAATTGGGTAAAGCACCCAGGTATGACAGGATTTCTCTCGAAATGCTGAGAGCTGGTGAAGGTTTAGTTGCAAGCCGGCTGTGGGTCTTTTTCAATATATGTTGGAGACATGGCCTAGTACCGGAAGATTGGTGTAAAGTCGTCATCGTCCCTTTGTATAAAGGGAAAGATTCACAGCATGACTGTAAGAATTATCGAGTAATCAGCCTTCTCAGCATTGTGGGAAAACTATATTCTAAGGTACTGATTGAAAGAGTCATGAAAGCAACAGAAGAAAGAATGTGGGATGTGCAAGCTGGTCTTAAGAAAGGAATGGGTTGCATGGATCAGATCTTTTCTTTATGTATGATCATAGAAAAGTTTTTCGCTCTAAACCAAAAAGTTTTCTGCGCCTTCGTAGATCTAGAAAAGGCCTGTGATCAAGTTAAAAGAGATGATCTGTGGTCAACCTTGGTTGAGTTTGGATTGAACAGTGTGACCTAATTAATTTAACAAGCGTTAAAGTCTCTTTATAAAGATTCTACTGCTTGTGTTAGGATAAACGGGGCGTACTCAGACTGGTTTAGCATCTATAAAGGTGTAAGACAGGGCTGTGTAGCATCCCCGTGGCTGTTCAATCTCTTTATGGATGATTGTTTGAAATCTTTGAAAGACGAAGATTGTGGATTAAGAATGGGTGAGTTAGTTGTAAAATGTCTCTTGTACGCTGATGACCAGGTTGTGCTTGCGTCATCAGCGGAGGACTTACAACTTATGCTGAATGTAGTGAATGATTCACTAGATGGTAAAGGTATGAAGATGAATGTGGATAAGACGAAAGTAATGGTGTTTGGAAGAGAACAAAGTAAGACAGTAATTGAAATAAAGGTTAACGGAAATGTAGTGGAACAGGTGGAAGAGTTCGTGTATTTGGGATGTATGTTTAGTAGAGATGGTAGGCATGTTAAAGATTTTGAACGACGAGTGAGTGCGGGAAATAAAATGAATGGGGCTATAGGTACAGTAGTGAGGAGTCAGAATGTGTCTATGAAGGCTCGTCTGGCAATACACAATGCTGTACTAGTCCCTACTTTAAAAAAAAGAAAAGCATGCTAGTAGAGTTAATGCCGTTGAGATGCGATCCTTAAGAAGTATGTTAAGCGTGACTCTGTATGATAGGGTTAAAAATAGCGTTATAAGGGAAAAGTGTGGCTTAAAAGTGGACGTTGTGACTAGAATTGAGAAAGGTATGCTTCGGTGGTTCGGGCATGTTGAAAGGATGAATGAAGAGAGAATAAGAAAACAAATTTATGTTGCAAAAGTGAGTGGCAGTGTTGGTAGGGGACGCCCTAGGAAAACTTATATCGATCAGATTAATGATTTACTAAAAAAGGGCGATATAAGGAGCACCCATAACCGACGAGCATGCATGCGTAGATGTATGAATGTGGAAGAAGCGAGAGAGGTGTGCCAGGATCGCGCCAAATGGAAATCCATGATCTCTGCCTACCTCTCTGGGTTACGGGCGTGAGCGCATATTTATTTATTTATTTTTAAATTATATTTTGTCTATAGATCTTTAGATAAAGAATTCAGTTTTGTTTATCCAAACTCAACGCAGAACTGTTGCAACAATACGACTGTTCCTTAGTATGATATTAGCTTAATACAGTAGGTATTAGTAAAGAGTGACAAAAACAATTCCGGTCGTATGATTTCTTGATTCTTGCGGATAATATCAAATTTACATAGTCGTGTGTGCCTGCTTACATTGTACATACAAAATTCATTGCGGAAGCAACAGCTCGACTCGCTCTCTCCTCAACCACCATTTGTCACATGGAACACAAACAAGTTGTCAAATGGAAACAATTGAGGTCTTTTGGCAACGACGCCGGCACGGCTTGATCCACTGACTCGCTGCCTACTGCTGTTTCAAATCCAACAAGAAACTGCACGACAGTTTCTTTTCTAAATTATTACAGTTTTAATTGTTATACAGTGTTTGCACTCTTTATGTTGCACGGGAAAATACATTTTATTGACATTTTTTTTATTATTTCTGTTGAAATTATTAAATAACCATACAAAAATAACACTGATATGAATAAATCTTACTATATATAATATTATAAATGCTAAAGTTTGTGTGTATGGATATTAATTATTCTTTCGCGCCAAAACTATTGAATTGATTTTATTTAAACCTTACAATAATAATGATTATACATCATAATAACACATAGGCTGTAATTTATAAAGATATTGCGTAAATTGTCCAAAATATCACGATAATTGTCAAGTAAGTAGGAAAAAATATGCGAGCTATTCAGGTCAATCATAATAGGGTTCAGCTTAGGCTGGAAAATTGTACGTTAAATTATATTGTACAGCGGATGACACCGCAGAGAACAGCTAGTCAACATAATATATGAAAATTAAAATGTTATATGGCATTTTAGGAAAAGCATTTAAAAAAATCACAGATATACAATAGTTGAAAGTAAGTAAAAATAAATAATTATAACAAAGTCGTTTTATATCTCTTTTTCACACAATACCCATAACATACATGTAAAATATGAAAAAGTGGAAATAAGTCAAATCTTTAAAGCTCTTCCGTAAAGTTACTCTCTGGTAACGACTAATCTTTTAACATGTCACAGGCGCACGCACATAAATTGATGCTGAATTACGATGTGCCCCGAACGGCGCCGATGTTTCAAACTCACCTTGTACCTGTACATGCCCTACTGTAAATTTAAACTTCGCTCGAGCCGAGTGGTCGCTCGCATTAGATACAGCATCAATCATAAATGATTGAATATTTTCATGCTAACGTGTTATGGGTGGAATAGTATGTAGTTCGTTTAATAAGCGTTCGTAATATGGACAATTAGTTTAAATCAAGAACTATGTTCAAAG
Source organism: Papilio elwesi (assembly GCA_029849275.1). Classification (NCBI taxonomy): domain Eukaryota; kingdom Metazoa; phylum Arthropoda; class Insecta; order Lepidoptera; family Papilionidae; genus Papilio; species Papilio elwesi. The sequence goes on along the minus strand of CM056687.1, from coordinate 5,208,740 downwards.
AAATATCTCGTTTGGACTAGTAAGTTATTCGTTATTACATTTCTACTTTCTCCGGTCGTTGGATTTTGATTTATGGTTTTAATTTGGCAAGGTTGGCGACGACAGGCCGAGACATGTCGGAGTGTTTTCAAGGAGCAATCGTGCAATTGTTTAATTAATCTTTAGCTACGGAAGCGTCGGGCGCCACACTCGCGCTGCGCGGGTGCACTACACTCAGCCCAACTTTAAACTCGTTAAAAGTTCCTTTGAAACATTTGGCGCCAGATAAGCCGCAGTCAGACTCGCTCTTTGGATTGTTAACTTATCAAGTGTTATAATTAAACAGCCTTTCATGTTCAATTTCGCCTCGTTAGGTTTCAATTGTTACTTCCGAGTAATGTATTGAGATCGCGGGTATCTAAGTGCAGGCATAATTACTTATTCACGTTGCATACAATTTCCCTAGAAATTCAGGCTCTGTGTAGTGTTTCTGTATTCACGCAAACCATGTACACGGATATACAGCAAGCCGGCATTGAGGGAACAAGGCTCATTCCACGCATACAAGATGGCCGACAATAGCCCTTAGCGAATAATTACTCAAATAGATTGCCCATTGGGGCATTGTCTCCGTGTTCCTCGGCAATAACATAGGAACGTCTCCAACTCCCACGCTATAAAATAAAATTTATCCTTCATAAGCAAAAAAAACTGCCCAAATAACCTTCAACGAATGTAACAAAATGTATTTTCACGACGTAATTCGATTAAAATAATCGAGCAAACTAACTCAATTTCACTCCGAACGACATAAAATGACTATTTAGTCAATTTTATTACCCACATTTATCACGGAATATGGAGGCTGCCAGCAAACAAACGCAGTAAATGGACATCTGATTTTAACCACCTCATAATGGGCTTGTAATTTTTTTTCTCGGCTCGCATCGGGGGCTTTTAATCAGACATTTTGATCAACACGTCCTCGCTCGGTAATATAATTACAGTTAACAGCAGTACGGCGACGTTATCGCGCATATAAATTAGAGCGATTTACATTTAGCGTCGCGACACGGACCCGGCCATTATCGTGAGTGATGCGGGAATAGGTGCGGGAGCGAGATCATCGCTCCGGCCCCGATCGATCATCGCTCATCACTACAAATTAAATCTTCCTTATTTTACTATTTTGACCCACTGCAATATGAAACCGTATATAAAAATTATCACCTTTGTTTTTTAGACCTATTTATTTATTATAGGTCTACCAACAGCTTAGTAATCTCGGCATTCACAATTATATGTTATAATTAATACAATGCTGATAACTTAGCCAATGAGAACACAGCATATTGCAAGTTAAGTTTTTTTAAATTACATAGCAACAAACAAGATATGAAGCAGTGGTGGCTCAGCTGTTTAGGCCCCGTCTTACGTACTGTAGGTTGCAGGTTCGAACCCAGGCAGGCGCTTTACTTGGTGTAATTTATTTCATCGCCGCTGCTCCAAAAACGGTGAAGGAAAACATCCTGAGGAAACCGGCATATTCTTAGACACACCAATTTCGAAGACATGTGACATCCACCAACCCGCACTGGGCCAGCGTGGTGGATTACGCATTCCCTCTCTCGGAGAGGAGGCCTGTTTCCCTGCAGTGGGGAACATTAAAAAAATGCTGATTTATTATTATTAAACAAGATATTTTTATAGTTAGGTCTAGGTCCTAGGTGAAGGTGGTTATTGGATATTTGTGAGGTCTTGATGGCACGCACATTGATGTATCTCTCTATGTATCCATATATGCGGTTTTCCAATAAACTTTACTATTATCATCTTTGATAAGAAAAGCGTATTTATTTCAATGAAAAATACAATCTTAAAAATTTGAAGTCCTATTTTAAGATTTCCTTTTATTTACTTATTTTTCAAAAAAGGTTATAGAATCAGCGGTCAGAAATTGTCATTGTCATGATTATGATGAATGATCAAGGATATTCTGCTACCGGTATATCGAGAAAACATATATATCCTAGTCCTAGACTCTCCCATGTTAGGTAAAATTTAGTGAATATTTTCTAATTCAAGTAGAATGTGAACTTACTGCGTTTGCAGCAATATTAAAACCAAAAAGAAACATATTTGCGTCTTACGTATCGAAAGTGACGTCTGCCCAATTCAAATTGTAAACACGCTTAATTAAATTAGAATAATTCATTAAACATTCACTCAAATTATTTCCGTCACACCATTCATAAATTAAATTGCCATATTTCGCGGTAAAACCTCTGCAAATTGGTCTTAATTTACCCGAAACGTATAGCCTTAATGGTAAGCGTATAAGTAATATCACTTTATACATTGCAGGGGATGGGACGGCGTCGCGAACATAGCGCCTGAATAAGGGTTGCTTCCACACAATAATTTCTCCCTTATAATATTATTTATTACACCGCCTTCGAGACAATCCCCCGTGATACAACATGCGTGACACAGACGCCGGCTCCGAACCTAAGCCCAAACGTAATAAAACCCGCACTGATCTGCATAATAATCAATATTGTTTGAATTGTAATGAAGATGTTATTTATTATCCAAAAATTTGGATTTTGTAGCTTTTTTCTATCAAAATTAAAAAAATGTTTTCGGTTAATAAATATTAAAATATTTAATTGCTGTAATAAATTTCTTTAATTGTTCGCCTTTAAATTTATTTTGTTGAAATAGATCGCATTGAGAAAAGAGTTACGAAACTCATTAGCAAATCCGCAGCAATGGACCCACGTCAAAACAACACAAGGATGAGACAAATTACACCACTTGTACAATTGAAATATGCCCTGCAAGAAAAGTTTTGGGAGTCAACCTCAACAAAGCCAATTACAAACTTTGTTTTGCGCCACATTTTAAATTTAACTACTGCTATATTCAAAATTATAAAACAAACATTATATATTTCCCCTACATATCCGCCTTAATTAGGTTATTTACCAAAGTCGTGAAAAAATGAACATTTCAATCGAATTATTTTATTGTAAAACCTGACGAAATTTGGTACGTAACGCAAAGAGAGCAAGCTTATTTTATCTCCAACACGGTCAAAGCTTACGACATATTAGATTCATTATTGGAGGATATCCATGAAAATATCCAGCATCCAATCTCTCGGGGATCGCTGGTGGCTCGCGTATTCTTGTAATTTCTGAGGCATAATTTTATTTATTAGAGTGTACCCTCATCGCGGCGGCGAGAACACCCCATTTGCCGCTTCATTGACTTACAACGGCACTCCATAATACTTCGCACATATTTCTGTAGCGCCTCTCTCGCAAATGTTAGATCCCTACCACCTCATTATATTGCGGATGACATTTAATAAAACATTATGGGTATCTGAGAATGGTTTTCGATAACCTCGGCAGCCGCAAGACACGATTGTTCCGAAATCGATGCCGATCATATCGAAATACCTCAGTGAATACTTATGGAAATTTCCCCCTATTTGTATTATATGCAGATTTTCAGTAGTCTCAATATATCGATTGTCGATTCGGATATTTTAGTGTAGAGTTTTGACGACAATATGAATGTTGGAGTGTACATTTCCATTTGCTTAATCAAAATACAGTAGCTTACAAATTGCACCTCATTGCAATCAGCCACACAATTGTTTTAACATGTCCATGTACCGATTTGTGCTTCCGATAAATATTGACTTTGAAATGTATTGAAAATTACCATATGGATAATTTATAGTACAATTAAATAGTTAATTCGCTTATATTTCGCATAACAATAACACCTTACATTAGATGTAAGGCTGTCAGAATTATGTTGTATCAATATTTATGTACATTGCATTGCCATTGGCAATCTGCATGTTACTTTATATTATAAACGATTTTTATATAGTTAATACTGTTTATTATTTATATCACTTTTTTCTTATGGAGAACATCAAAAAATATTTTTTATTAATTCTAAGAAATTGGATATTGCGTAATACGACATTTTAAATAACCCCCTTTCCGGAGCATCCTTTAATTTTTTCCCTTCGAAATAGCGACTGCTTACTATACGTATTCATTATTATTCTAAGCAATTCTTTCAGTATAATTTCCACATTATCTTTTCCGCCAGGTCTGTGAATAAAATGATTAAATCGCCCCAATTTTTTTAGCCTAATGTTTCTGTTGTTCCCTTAGCTACAGTGAAAAGTCGAAAAATTTCGTAGACGCTTCTAAATAATGGGGTAATTTCGTCAAGATGGTGGGCATTTTTAATTTAAATTGAATACGACTCAGAACAGAATCAAAATCAAACCGAAAGTAATTTATGAAGGTTGCTTTTAACGACTTACTATAGTCAAAATGCGAGATGGGCACGAGTCTTACATTAGAAGCAGTTAATCTTATGGAATAATCCGGAAGCGGCTAAACATTGCACCCCCAAATATCGAATTTCAAGATGCTCGCTTTACAAGTGAGTTGTAGTTAGTTATGAACTTTTATTTCAGCAAGAAAAATGTTACATATTCATAAGGCAATAATAATTTTATACCATATATGTATTAGATGCATATTGTAAACACGAACAATATGGCAGAATGCGGCCGGCTGACGGATTTTGATTTATCGTTTTAATTTGGTGAGCGGCGCGGATGGCCGACGTGTTCTCGGGGGTCCCGAGGGATTCCTTGTGACCCCGCCTTAAAATCAAATTCGTTACATTAAATCACTCTCTTTTGTATCCAATTTAATCATACTTTATAATTAATTAGCACCGACCAAAACATAACTTATCACAAAAAAATATTAATGTTGCTGAAGTAACTGTTGCGTAAATTATTTCCGAAAGCCGTTCCGCAGCCAGAAAGTTATAATTGTGACTCATGTAATGACTTCGTCACTGCAAATTGGATACTTACAACTCTAAGTTATTCCGCAAAACTTGTTCAAGATCTATTCTACGAATCCTTGAGACTAAAATGATCCTTGAGTCTGTAAAATTATTTATTTCATGCAGACAAACACAGCAATACTTTACTTTACTTGGTTTATTTTTATGAGTCTGGCTGTAGTCATAGGCTAAAAGATAGGCCGGCTGGAGCGGTTACTCAAGGCGCGATGACGTCATGCGCTGCCCCCGCCCGCCACCGAGTCCTCTCCCCGCCGTCGCCCTCGTTCATTTGTTTTCTGGTGTCAGTTGTTATCTCGTCTCGCAATTATTACAATTTGTCCGCTCTTCCCCTTATCTTAGCGAGTTTGCTACTTCAGCATAAAGACAAGCGGCTTCAGCAGATTCGCAAGATCATATTTAGAGAGGCTTTTTTCAGCGTTTACAGCGACAGCTGGGTATTTCTCAAAAGTTTGAATAATGACAGAGCCGTAAATTGCAAAGGTGGTCGCAAAATGCTGCCGACGGACGCTCGTTGTTTGTTTTGTTAACTTCAGGCATGCAGTGCTGTTTTGTGGGGTTTAACTGCTTGATTTCTAACTTTTGTTTTAATTTTCTGATGCGTATAAAATATAAAAGAAGAAAGTAGGTACCTTTTCCTTTTATAGTACACATATTAATAATAAATAAATCGGCCTTTCTTAGAATGTTTCCCCCTGCAGGGACACAGGCCTCCTGTCAGGGAGAGGCTAGGAGCCGTAATCCAACTCGCTGGCTCAGTGCGGGTTGGTGGATGTTACATATCTTCGAATTGAGTGGTTCTAAGACATGCCGGTTTCCTCACGCTTTTTTCCTTTAATGTTTTTGGAGCAGTGCTGATAAAATGAATTATACAAAGTATAGCGCCCGCCTAGGTTCGCCAATTAACCACTGAGTCACCACTGAACCATATTAATATATTTAACGTTATTTTAAAATAATATTTGATTTCTTTAAATTCAATTTTGACATGTTTAACATTGATGCGGCGGTTACTCAATAAGTTTTGATTTAATACGCTACAGCTGGAAGCGAGTGACGCCGGGTATGTGTATGATAGCCACGAGGTCGTTAGCGCTAGCGACCGGCGCGGCGTCGTTGCTCCTCCATATTTTTATCGCTTCTCGGGCGGAGGGAGCACCGCGCGCGCTCGTTGTCGCGACAAAATGTTCAATTTTAGATACAAATAAAAAAAGGTCGGATGCTTCGCGCAGAATATTAACGGCGCACAATATGAACGTAGGCATCCGGAATACGCGTCAAAAGTACCGAAACGATGTTATTCTTTTCCGCGTGACGGTAATAAGCGAGGCGGCGCCGGCCGTGCTGCGGATATGAAATCCAAAAATGTTTATTGCGTTCGATAATGGGCCGGCTCCGCATCCGATCGGCTTCCACGAACGAAAGCTTTGCGCCCGTAATTAGAATCCTTAAGGCCTTCTGTAATAGCGTAATTGTTTCCCGTTGTCTCCTCGCAGCTCTCCGCTATTTGTATCAGTGGAACCGATAAAATACAAAGAAATAGAGCGACCGATTGGGACTGTTGGTTTGTTCGTCGATTTTTCATATTGTGTACTATACTTGTACATATGTATATATTGAGTTGATTCCGTTGAGAGGATTAAAATAAGATCCTGGCGATTGAGAGATGTGAGTTCAACATTTACAAGAGGAACGCCATTTGTAAGCTGCGCCCGTTCCGGTTGCCAAGCGTCGTCACTTCATTTAAGAAATATTTTAAATTCTCACTAGCTCGTTCTTACGTTTAACACATTGACAAACAATAAAATAGCGTAACCATAACTGATAAGTTATGGTTAACTTAGAATTTTCTCTTTTAGTTTTTTTATTAAAATAATTAAGAAATATTTTACACTAAGTTTGATACCATTAAAATCACTAATGATACTAATTTTGTAAGATATCCAATGGCGATGTACTTTTCATCTGATTTAAGTACTTAAAAATAATGAACTAGAAGAATTAGATAATAATGTAATTTATGATGCAAACGATTATCCAATAATTATTAATTTTTATTTATTAAACCATTGAAAGATACAGAATTGGGAAGGCAGTTCCTTGGCTCTTGAAATACTTTGCTTACTTCGACCCGCTGCGTTAATAGTTCTTACTAATGACAATGGAGAAACCTCAAAATAAATAAGAGGATTATCTAAAAACACACACACACACATATATATATATATATATATATATATATAATGTACAATTACATAGATACAATTATATTAGTGATCATTGACATTGTATGCACCTAATTAACTGAGTGATGCTTATGAATAGGTTATAATTAACTCAATACATATGCGCCCTGCGACACGGCCAATGCGTCCCAAGTAACAATGCGATGATACATAGATGGAATTAGTTATATAAGGCTGCACAAATACGAATAGGCTGACGTATGGATCGGTACACCGCAATAACCCCGAGCGATGTTAACACGCTTAGACCAGATTTACCTGTGAATTGACAACTCTGCATTTCGATTGAGTTCTTGTCTAATAGACCGATTACAATATGATAATTTAAAGTATCAATTATATTGTAACTGAAACGGGATATATAAGCTTTTAATTTGCTCTTTTACATTATCTACTAACAATTTTTAAAGCTTCTAGAAAAAAACGATCCTTGATGATATATCTGCCACCGTAAACTTGGACTCGGTGAGTTCAGTGTGGTCCTTCAATATACTGCTTCAATAACATTTGCATACAAAGACGATCCCGCCAGTGCTTTGCGCTTTGTACGCAAATTTGCAAATTCCCTACAAACACTTATTGTACCTTCGCAATAAAAAGGGTAAACGTGCATTTATAATACGAATAAGAATTACTAAGCCCTTTAAGAACACTCGCATTGAAGTTCTCCGCAGCGTTCGTCTGTATTTTGTGTAACGTAGACAATCGTCGTGAACTTTGTACGTAGGATATTGGTAGGAACTTTCGCCGGTTGGATCGCGCGGCACGTCGGGGCAAGAGTGCGAGAGGGAAAACAGCATTTCCCGGGAGCGGAACAGAACGGATTAAATTGCAAGTGCGCTGATGTATTTATAGCTGGTCCGGAGACAAACGAGCGCTCTCGTGATGGACCTGCCTCGTTATGGGAATTAATCGAAGTTGCAGCGAACGGCGCACCTGTACCGTCTAACTGAAATATGCTTTCTGCCGCTGAAGCTGATGAATGCCAAAATACTAGTATTGTCCGAATAATTAACATAGCATCGCATTTGTTTGCGGTAACCGACGGGTTCGTATAATTAGCCGTGTTATTTGTATGGTTGGAATTTGTCGGTCGCATTGCTTCGCGGTCGGCGCACCACTCTACTTTGTCGCAGTGCACGGCTTTGAAATCCAGTCCGCTGTGAGCAATACATCGTCATATGTAGATGGCACACTTCAATTTACAATTATACAGGTTATTTATTTTCTGTCTATATTATCAACTTTTTTTAAGCACATTGTCGTAAATGAAATACTTCAAAGTATTGATTTTGTCGGAACCCTCTTTCAAATTCGTCTAACCGAGTAAGTTCATTTCAAACCTACAATTGGTGTTCTGACCCGTTAAAAGTAAGACATTTATTTCACTGCTTGGACAAAAGTAAAACCAATTTAACAAAAAGAATACACAAATTTACATGACAATTTGAACTTTTGTCAAATATTATTTCCTTGCCTCTCATTGTTAGCACAAGCGTCATTTCAATTCAGGTAGAAATTTGAGAGAATCCCATGTATTGGAATTTAAAATAACTTCCTAATTGAGGCGATTTAACAACGTGCTCGTGTTTACGCTGTATTGTATTGTTCAGTTTGATCATCGCAATTTGAGCGGGCACCTGCGCCCCACGCAGCTTGCATGAGGTAAAATAACCACGAAATCGAATTATTGGCCGGTCCGCCACCATTCAATATGTCCACACTCGCTCGCTCGCGTACAGCATTCAGTGAGAACCATGGACGTCGCTTTGTTGCTTATTTTAGTGCTCACTTTCTTAGATCGGAACCACGTAACATGCTTTGTCGCCATGTCACCAATAGCATTAAGTAGATTGCTACCTAGATAATACATGACCCATTATTTATAAATTACAACCTCCTTGTACACATGTTGTTTTTGAAAGGATGAATGAAGGGAGAATATCGAAACAAATTTATGTTACAAAAGTGAGTGGCAGCTTCCGCAGGAGACGTCCAAGGAGAACTTACATTATAGAATAAATTAGTAACATATTAAAGAAGGGTGACATTGGGAGTTGGTTGTTGTACAAGAAGCGAGGGAGGTATGCCAGGATCGCGCTAAATGGATATCCATAATCTCTGCCTACCCGTCTGTTTTACGTTGAGCGTATATTTATATTTATTTATCTATACTTTAAATCCTTTTTTAGCAACAGAAAATTAAATAATAATAATTGGGCACATTTTAATAATACAGCGTGAGTTTAAAAATCGGTAAACAACGCGCGCCATTTATGAATAATGTTCGAAAAAGAGCGAGATTTTGTTAGACGATATCGTCTACGTGACGAAAACCTAAGCACCCTCCCCCCATTGAGATCAAGCGCGGTATTCTGAAGACCTACTACTACGCCCCTACTGAACGGTTTAGTATGAGAACGTTCCAAATATATCTATGTATAATAGTATCAAATCTGCCTTCTCACAAATCTGCACTGTTCTTCAGTCTTCGTCGGCTCTTTATCTTAAGGTTTGAAGAATCAATTAGGAAATTGAAAGAACCCGCGGTGCAAGGGATGAAGGGATTTACCTGCTAATTAATGGGTTTTACATCATAAACCAAAAGTAAACAGATTTAACGGAATGTCTATATAAAAGACTGAAAGAAAAATTATCTTATAGAGAACGTCTTGCAGAAGGAAATCTACTTTTTACAATTACCACATTACAATCTTTGTAACAGACGTTATTAATAATGAAATACCCTTACGTCTCTGTAAGCGAGCTCTTTTGTGAAATACATTCGAATACGAGAACAGAGCGGCACTCAATCGTGTTGTAACTCGTTCGTTTCATTGAATATTTACGGTGTCTGTAAACAAAACTCAAAGAAGCTAAGTGGTCTAAGTTAGCGCTAATTTAAGAGTTGGGCCCCGAAGTCGGCGGCGGGCGCAGCTCGAGCGGGGCGCTAACGGGGCGCCGGCGCCCCCTCGAACGCCGCACTTTGTCATAACTTACTCCGTTACGGACTTATAGCCTGCCTCATTCGACGCTGCCTTTGTTTACAAAACCTAATCAAGGCATATCCAAGTAGAAAATACGATTTGGTTCGTAAATCATGAATTTTATTAAAGTAATATTACATTTATTGTTATTTAGTTTTTTTTCGGGCGACGCTATGCCGCCCTCTCGTTCTCCCCCTAGTTGGCCCTAAGGCCAGAGACATTTCTTTATTTTTTTTTCAGATTACTATGTTTATACAATTTACTTCTACAATTTCGATTTGATAGTACATCATTAATCCTACTGCAATAGAGCCGTTAAAAACTACAATAAAATAAAATATAAAGTTATTTATGTAGTATTACGAATGTGTCTAATCTAGAGATTATTTTCTTTTAATTCTTTTATGCATTATATTATAACATTGATTTAAAATTCTGCAAGCTAACTATTTGTGACAAAGACTTTATCTCTCTTATGAACTGATATTTAATTAAAAATTGGTTGGTAAACTTGCCTATAAACCCTCTTTAAGAAATTGTAATGGATATTCCCCACAGAAAAAATCTATATTACTCGTATCTATAGTAAAAAATATACTAAGCTCTCGTCATATGTTTTATTTTTAAATATCTAAGGAAAGCAAATATGCCTAATGGACATGTAACCAAGTTAGTAATCTTAGCTGCTACGTCATACGGCTTGATTTGGATTAATTTCCAGCCGAGAAAAAACTGCTCAGTTCAGAAATCACACCACAATCAGAAATATTCTTTTCGCGTCGAGATGGTGCCAGTGGAGACGAGCTTACCCTTTGCCGAATCTGAGACAAGCAAATAGTATTTGCTATGTCTGTCAACCCGTATAGCGTAGATATGAGAGCTTGTTAGATTACATACGCAACTTTTTAAATAAATTGTAAAGGTTTAAAATATCATTAAATAAATTAAAATTTCCATTCTATAAAGCTTAGCTCGCCACATCAAACAATTTAAAATTCCAACTCACAAGAAATACTTCATTTGGCAAAGCATATTAAAGAAGGCAACTTCAATTCTCTGTACCGCTAAAGCCGATGCACTTCTCGAGAAACAAATGGAAAAAACCTCAGACACGAGAAGCACGTTCCGTCTTGTCTTGAGAAAAGAAAAATGCGGGTGAAAATAATAAATAGCGGTATAATAGCGATCTCCTCGCGAAAGATTAGCCACGAAAGCCAGCGGCTTACCAGTATTTATAAGAAGTGTTAGCAAGACGCCGCAGAGCGGATCTCGCACTGTTTGGTTCTACCGTCAAAAAAATGTGGTACATCTCCAAATTAAACCTCCAACTAACGCACGACAAGGTGCGAATTTGTTGACTTATGAATTTTGGTGTTATATTGTAAAGCTTTTATTTGACTCACATTTTTGAAATAGATATTATAGATAGATAGATAGATGAAGCCTTTATTCGCTGATTATTATACGTTTTAAATTTAGTAAGAACATTTATAATATAACAACATAAATTAATAGTATATATAACTATAAAACATTTATTTCTCAGAATCCAGTTGTTTGTCAGGCTGTCCTTTGACATATGCCTCCCCTAATTCCTTCCACACTTCCCTGTCGCGAGCTAATCCTCTCCATCCCTTCGGTAGGTCATCTTCCCATCTCTTTATTTGACGTCCTCTTTGTCTTTTTCCATTTCTGGGGAACCATTCTGGTCTGGCCAGTTCCATTTTATTTTTTTATTTTTTTGGAAACTTCGCTAATAATATTTTTTTTAAATAGTATACAACAAAGTACGTAATTTTGTTTTTTCACGTAAACCAAATTTCCTAAAAAACTTATCAAGATTCAGACAGACAAAACATACAATGATTATATACTAAAATAGGTGGTAAGTAGACTCCCCCTTTTTTTACTCCCCATCTCAAACTTCAACTCCCAATCAATCAAATTATTTATAAACTACATACTTTTAAACTCTCTTTTACATTATCCTAAATTAAGGTAACATTATAACTTCCTAAAATATATGTAAAATATATTATACCTACAAATCTATAACATTTTCAATTAAATATAGTATCAATTTAAATATCTTTCTTCTCTGAAGCGATAATGTTTTAAATATCGATGTAATGCAAAACAAGTATTTATTGTATAAAGACACTTGGTCCATGGAATTTACCTTTAAGAGGTAATGCATTTTGTTTTAGTTGTTTTTTGAGTAAACTCCTAAAACGGCAAACCGGGTCCGCTGAGCACCGGGCAGGGCTGGCACAAACGGCCGCCGCGAACATTAAAATTCGAGTCCCAGTGCGACCCCGCGCCCGCGCCGCCGCAACTTTGCCATAACTCGTTTACCCCGAACCGCCTAATTTGCTCCACGGCGAAAGTCCACCGGCGAGTTTAATGCATCGAGCCATCTTTGCTTGTACTATCGAATTGATTAAAACCGTACAGTCTGCAATTCAATCAGTGTTTTGGTAGTTATAACAACTCGGGCTGAAACTTTTCATTTTAATACGCCATTGCATTTTCTACTTAGATGAACCAACTAGTTTCGCACATCGACAATTTCCTCCAAACGAAATTGAAATCAGCAGGCTAGTATTGTAGCGATTCAACGTTCTAAAAGCACTCTTATTGATTATATAATATACTTTTATGGTTTACACATTTGCAATACTTACATACTTGAAATTTAAAAATTTCTTTGTTTTTGTAAAATAATAATATTGTAATAATGTTCGTATACAACAAAATGGGTGCAAGTGATAAAACCGCGTGCTCTTGACAGAACTGCTGGCTTCACAATAGAAAAGGAGCATTCTTGCAACGATTTTGTTAATATCAGATTTTAATTATTTAAAGTAAATATCGTGTTGTTCGGCTTACATACACATACATTTTTTACATTACATGACATACACTACACTTTACTTTCTAGAACCAGAAAAATAAGTAATTTCTATACTGATAACTGAATAGCCTTATCAACAACACATTATACGGCGTACTGTTGCCAACGATGGCAATATTTTTTTGATTGTGTAAAAGTTGTTTTTACCGGTTAAAGGGATAATAAAGGAATCAACATAATAACCTGGACTGGAAGTTCCTAGAACGCAGTAATTAGAAAATATTATTTAAACCCTTTGCACTTTTACTAAACGAATCTATAGGCGGTAACTTCGTTATTTACAAACAACAATATATAAATATACAAACTTGTTAATAGAGTTAAGATAGAGATACCTATGATGTTTGCGTGTGGGTAAACAAAAGCAATACCAAGAATCACATATTTAATCAGTTCAGTATGAATTCGGAACAGAATGTGAAGCGATATGAGTAAAGTTTCGAGGCAAGAATAAACTTTCAGAGATCTAGACAAAACTTTGTGTAATTCCATTGCAAGCCATTGAAACAAACACATTATACATTGTTTTTTATAACAACACTATTCCACTTACACTAACAGGATGGACACAATAAGGGCCTGGATAAAATACAATAACGGCAGAACTTGTGCAACGGACACGTTCATTGATGACGAAATGAAAATAGGTAAATGTGCTGATTTATGTACATTTTGATGATCTTTTTATAAGTTCATGTATTTATCGAGCTCGACTTAATGACGCAGTGTTTTATACTGTCGTGTATTTATGTTAAATTAATAAATATGTACAACAATGGAAAAGAATAATAGTAGTCATATTTTGTATGTAAAAAGGAACGCTGTTTTATGTAGCTGACAACACTGTCAACAGCTCCTTCGAGATGTCCAGTAATAGACCTACTGCCAAATATCTAAAATGTAAACCTTTAGTTCGATTAAAAGATGTGTTTATATATTTTACTCGAACTTGAGGAAAGAAATAGCAAATTTATTTCTATGTAAGAGATCTCTTGAAGTCAATGAATAAAGATAAAAATATGTATCTTCCATCGCTCAATGCGAACGATACTATAATACCACTGCACGGACTCAGGCCTCCTCTCTGAGAGAGGGAATGAGCCGTAATCCACCATGCTGGCCCTGTGCGGGTTGGTGGATGTCACATGTCTTCGAGTTTTGGTGGTTCTAAGAACATGCCGGTTTCCTCATGATGTTTTCCGTTTTGCACCAATGGTGATGAAATAAACTACACAAAGTAAAGCGCCTGCCTGGGGTACGAACCCGAGACCTACAGTACGTAAGTCGTGGCCTAAACCGCTGAGCCACCACTGCTCATAACTATATCAAAGTATAAAACATATATGTAGATGCTATATGCATTACTATCATACTACATACATATGGCGGTAGTATCATAAAAATAGGATCAGACAAATTTGAAAAGTCTTATTATGATATACTATAAGAAAATATTTGTATTTTTTTATTTTAATAGTAGGCCATTATTTAAGCTTAATTTTTCACGGGTCGCTTCAGGCTGCCTGCTGTGACGTAATGCGTATAATGTACATACATGAATTTGCGTTTAAATATGAGTCATTTTAGTCGCTTGCTTATCGCAACTGTATGAGTATTTAACTGCCTCACAGTATAGAAAATATAAAATAATGGATTTTGTTTTTATTAAAATAATCAAAATAAAAATAATTATTTAGTTCAGTAGACAAACTATTAGTAACTCTTAAAAGTATAGGACTTTTAAGAGTTAGAGCAACGTAACGATTCGACCTGTGCAGGACTTTGGGCGGGAGATCAATGGATGCCTCATGATTCTTGTCTTGATAAAGACGAGTCACTATTTACTATTTATTCTACAATTCTGTCAAAAACAATCGTTATTTAGAGTCGTATGTGAGAGCAAAATTTCCAAACTAAGTTACACAGCGCCAAACAAATGTCGTGTCCAAGAAGGTCCCGTAAACATGCCGGCACGAGGCGGCTCCCGGCCCCGACCTCGCAATAAAATAACTCGCCTACACCGGCCAAGGATAATTGCTTCATCATATATGCTCGGGATCAGCAACACAAACTATTCCAACCATTTTTGGTTTCGCGATAATAAGTAATTTATATCTTATGTACATTTAGGACGATATGGAATTTTGTACTTGTAAAACCTTATTACACATAGATAGCGTTTACCGTTTAATATCACCTCGGGACTAGTTTACTCTTTAGTATATGTTATATTATTTTATTACAACCTATAATTATGAAATGGCGACATATTTTCACAAGGTAGAAGACAACTCTTCTTAATTAATTGAAAACCATGACTAAAATGTATTTTAGTATAAAGAGATTGCAAAATATTTCTACGAATTTCAAAAAAGATTTCTTAAAATCAAAGTACATGCGTTTTTTTTATAAGAGAAGGGGGGCAAACGAGCGGCGGGAACACCGAGGTGATCAACGACGCCCATGGACCGCCGCAACACCAGAGAAACAGATGCGTTGCCGGCCTTTAAGAAAGAGATAGGCTCGCTTCTTCAAGGACCTTAAGTCGTACTGGTTTGGAAATACCCCTGAGGGCAAAACATTCCACAACGTGGCTGTACGTGGCAAGAAATTTCGCGAGAACCGCACTGTTGAGGAAGGCGGTTTGTCGTGTCGTCCGATGACTGATGAAACTCGGCGGCAGGAATCATTCCAAACAGTTCTTCGGAACACTCCTCGTGGTATATGCGATAAAAAATGAAGAGGGAGCTGACATCTCTCCGCAAGGCCAGAGTATCAAGCCGATCGGTAAGAGCTCGGTCGTTGACGATTCGAGTCGCTCTCCCTTTATGCGGTCAAATGGAAGAAGCTGGTATTGGGGTGCTCCCGCCCAGAGGTGCGAGCAGTATTCCATGTGGGGCTGAACTTGCGCCTTGTATAACTGAAGGCGGTGGCCCGGCTGGAGATACTGCTTCCCTCTACTTCGTACACCCAGCTTCTTAGAGGCCGACTTGGCCTTGTCTTCCAAGTAACCGCGGTACTGAACGTCACTCGATACGTAAACGGCGAGAATACCGATACTGGCTGTGGCAACCAGAGGAATGCATCAAAACGAAGATCCACGACAAAGGGTTGTTTTTTAGCAGTAATGGCGCAGACTTGTGTCTTTATGGGATTAAAATCAACATGATTTTGTCGACCCCAATCCGAGACTTCACCTAAAAGGGTCTGCAGGTCAGACACAAGTTTGGTCCGGTTCTCGCCGGCAGTAGCCCGAGAAATGTTACACGTGCTATCGTCTGCATAACAATGGATGTTGCTAATGTGCAGCATGTAATTGACATGCAGAAGAAACAGGGTGGGCGACAGTACACAGCCCTGTGGGACACCAGCATTAATTGGTTTCGGGTCAGAGCATGCACCGTTGACAACGACCTTGATGCTCCGACCCTCCAAAAAGCTGGAAATCCAGGCGCATAGTTTCTCGGACAGCCCGTAGGAACGCAACTTCGCGGCAACAGAACGGAATCTGTAGCCGTTTGGACTTGGTCCATGAGTCGGTCTATTTCGGCATTACCGCTATGGGGCCTATAGAGGCACGTGTAGACTCGCGGATGGTCTTCGCTATCTACGCGCAGCCACAAAATAGATAGGTTCGGTAGGTAGGTCCTTCAAGAAGGCTGAGGCGACGAGCGATCAGACATCGTCTGACGTACACACACACCCCGGGGGTATGCTCCAATTTGTAACCCGGGCAGGATAGATACGATGTGTCCACCGGAGAGGATATCTGCATCTCGGTGAGGAAAAACAAGGCCGGCTTAGCCGTCTGTAGGTGAAAGTGGACGGCCTCAAAGTGTGAAGAGTGTAGAGTGGAGTCTCCTGATGTTACAAAAGTCCACGACGAGCGTGGTAGGGGATGCCGCGAGTTGTTGCCTGCGTTTGCCCCGAGCTCCAGCAACGAGCGGGATGGTGCCTCCCTCAGAATACGCGGGGCAGCCCGCGCGCCTACGCCCAGACTCCAAGCGGGAGTTCAGGCGTAAATGCGTGGAGGGGGATTCTCCAATACCAGTGGTATCGGTACCCCCCTGGGGTAGATTATTTTTAGATCCCACTGCCATGCTGTATTGGGGTACATGTAAAAATATTGCATTGTTGCGGAGTGCTTGCATATAGTTTAACCATCGAAAATTATTACTATGATAATTCACACGTCTAGACAGAAATCTATCAAGGGAATTACCGACAACGCATTATTTATTTAGTTTTCATCCTTTCCTATTATCAAACTTAACATAGAGGAGCCACAATATTTCTATCATGTGACGTATGACGGGGCAAAATATTTAAGCGATGGCACTGATTCAGAAACGCATTAAATCTCTAGCAACGGGGCAGTATCAAGGTAATGAATACGAAGTGCGGGCCGCGCGGTTAGCACTGCTGTAAATTAAGGCAATGGTCTTGGAAACCTTCACCGTGAGCTCGCCGGCAAACGGAGCCGCTCTTGCGAAACGATCGATTAGCTGCGAAGGTTGCGTGAGATTCGATCAATGTCTAATGCTCTTTTTGTCAGTAATTTCTTTGTATGCTACTTAATTGATACGGTATGGTCTTTGCAACTAGGTCCGACACCGCAATAATATACGACTACCATGTCAATCGTAAAATAACGTTTTTGCATCAAAACGTAATTTATGTATAAGCTACTGTTGTAAATTCATGCGAAATAAATTTGTTTTTATACGAATGTTAGTATGCAGACGTTACTACAAAGCTTAAATCACTATAAAAAAATTAATATCTCAAAAATACTACACGCTTATTAAACAATGGAAATCAACAATAAGTTCAAATATTAAATTCAATGGCCTGACACTCAACAATTACAATGAGGATAGTATATATATTAAAAGTAATTCGCAATTAAGTCAGTTCATAGAAATGGACAAATCGATAGAGGTCATCGGCACCATAGGCATCATCCATAAGGTCGATCCCCCAATAAGGGCGTCTGTCTCACATTGTGTACTACCTTCACTCACCCCTTCAGTATTCCAGGGAAACGTTTCATAGCCATTCTTTATTTCACCTGGGAATGCGATAATTTTGAACTTAATGTTTACTTATAGATATTAAACTAAAATATAATGAAACTCAAAACAAACTTTATATTTTTACCTCAACATCAAATTACACAAATATGTTTTGCGTAGGTAAGTTGTGCTAAGTATGCTTGGATATTTACTAGACGTTTGACAACAAATAATGACTATTAAAACACTGCATGTTCTTTTCCATAAAAAAATAATATTACTATTTTTATCAGCAGTGTTGCAGATTGCATTGACACGTAGAGAGTAGGCTAGTGACCTGAATGTCAAACAAAATGTTTGTATCATACTATACAGTATATATAATTAAAGCAGACTACTTGTTACAAAAAACTACTAACGGTCATAGAAGTCAATAGTAAAACAACTTTATAGACAATTTATTTCAATGAATATTCCTGTCGGAACTAGTTCAGAAAATAGAAATGCGAGCAAGGAAACTTCTTTTCCAATTTTCTCTCGATGGCCATTAGGATGAGAAATGCAAAGTAGATTCTCGGTCGAAGTCGAGATATCGTGTTCGGAAAGAAAGAAATTTCAAAGTGAAACGGCAAGGCAACAGTGCTGGATCCTCCCTGCCGTGGAAACGAGCTCAGAATGCAGGCTACTCTTTCCCAAATTATATATCTATGCATCAACCACGTCGCGTCATCTACACATTCCGAATATCTTTTTATAGTTTAAAGAATTTTGTATTTCATATCTTAATATTTTATCCAAAGGATCTGAATATTTTAATGAATTTAGGGTTTTAAGCTTTAGTGTCAAATTTATTGATATGCTTATAAACAAAAAAAATAATTACTTGAAATGATTGATGATGTTTTACTCCAACAATGTGGTGTCAATGCTTGTGGTGTTGTGGCGTGTTAGGACTTATAAAGCTCTCGCTCAGGTCTACGTTTCTCTACCCTCATTTCAATAATAAAGATCACCAACTTTGTTTCGTCAACTTTGAGTTTTTTTCAGGACGTTAGGAAGTTAAACTTACTTAGGAAGTTAAACACTTAAATTTATCAATAAAGCAGGTCAACAATAATATCAAACTTAAGTTTGTCAGGAAAATCTACTAGAGGGTAAATGTAGAGGCAACAGGTTACTTGAGTCGACGTGACAGTCTGTAATTTGGCATGGGTGGCCCCGGTTGCGGTCCGAAACCCCTCGCTTATTTGCGAGGCCACAAGTAACTTTAAATTACTGAGACTAATATATAAAGCGCTTGACATCAGAGTAGGAGTTTATGACCCACCCCGTCGATTGTCATCTGTGTAACTTAAGACACATGTATGTCCAAAACATTTGCACGGAAACATTATCATTAGTAGTATTTAAAATGTTTGTAATCTTGATAATTTATAAAAGAAATTTACAACACGTCACACCTGGTATCAAGATTTCATTAAAGAAAACTGCACTACTTCTCACTTACCTAACTAACTCACCAATGAAACCTAAGCCGACTGTTTCTATAGTAAGCAATATTTTCAAATTAAGAGTGCGGGGCCTGCCGGCAAACACAATTTCTTAGAAAGGTGGCGAGGGGTGAATTGTGGGAGTTGAGGGCTGTATTTTTAACCCACTATGTGAACATGAAAAGCCGTAATGCTTTCGCAATTAGTGATAAAACAAATCTTTACGATATTAAAATAATAACAAAAACAAAAAAGATCTCAAGACATTCAGATCATACATTAACTTCTGCGACATTTAGTTTGTATACATTTATATGTCCTTACTTCGGGGGTGAGGTATATAAAATAATTTGGCGCTACATTCTGAAATTCTCCAAAATCTACTCAGAGGTAAGCCGTGGACTTCGCCAAGGAAAGGATAAATTATATTGTCTAGAAATCTGTATAAGAGGCCCATACTTAGTAGAAGCCTTAGCTTTATCAAAACCTAAAAATCAAAAGTGAAATAAATTATTTGAAAGTCAGAATTGTATTAAACAATTTTTAAAGCTTTAAATGATTCGAAAAGAAAGACAGTAGTAAATATTCTATCTTTTCTGATCTTCCCTCAATTGAACTGTAATAAAGTGACAATCACAACGTACCGCAATTATCCGCCCTAATAGTGCGAAGAGCGTAAACTCGTTTTCGAGTAATAGTTCATAAGTCAAATTTGCGCACTGCTTCGTGATTTGTACTCGCCATATACTTTGCTCTTCATATCTGAAAGAATCGCGCCACTCTGGAATGCGTTCGTTCAGTTCAGACCTAGTGGGCTTTCACCGTTATATCTGTAGCTGAGAAATGCGAGGGGGCACAACTTTAGTTTGAAAGTTCGCACACCTATCTGAAAGTCGCTTCACATCGATTATGCTAATTATATTTATTAATATGTTACATTGCTTCCGACGTGGTCTATAAATGCTTCCAGTTTCTGTTTGCTAAACGTTAACTCTATCACTCGCACAA
The DNA here is from genome assembly GCA_029849275.1 of Papilio elwesi. Taxonomy (NCBI): domain Eukaryota; kingdom Metazoa; phylum Arthropoda; class Insecta; order Lepidoptera; family Papilionidae; genus Papilio; species Papilio elwesi. The sequence goes on along the minus strand of CM056687.1, from coordinate 5,188,187 downwards.
GCTAAAACTCAGTCACATAAAAGTTTTCAGTACTAATTTAAAAGTCGAATTTTCCATAGGAATTTTCTCAGTAAAATAGATCATGAAATAAAATATTTGTATTCAAGAAATATAAGCAAATAGAATTCGGAATTTTACTCGAAAACTATAATCCTTACACTACAATACCTACTAGGTACTAAGTATTATAGTAATTTAGAATATTCAGAGGTAAGTATTGCAAAACGATATTTTAAAAGTTTACTACGATACAAAATTTTAGCTTCATTAGAATTTGACATTTGAATATTTGTGTTGAAGGAACAACGGAGCGGACGTTTCATTGCGAGTACCTCCCTGGTGTAATATTGGTAAAAAGTTGCGGGTAGACGGATAGTTGCGGGGGTCAAGTTAATGATATCGCCGCCATTTGCGGACGAGTCCCCGCTCCCAATTGCGCCCGAGCACGTTAATGTGCTCGGCTACGGCGCACTGAATATTTTAAAGGACATTTGGTGAAATTACTACAAAAATAATGTCGCTCTGCTTGTACCGAATTACCCGAGAAAATGTTTAGTCACCGACGATAAATATGCGAGGAATCCTTTTCCCATTGCCTCTTTGGATTGCTTTCCCGAATTAAATATTTTTTCCAGCGGACACGTTTTAAACGTTCTTATAGTGAATTATGAATCGCAGTGGCGGTGTCTCGGCAGAGTCGATTTGTCATGTAGAGAAACACTTAAAGAAGTCAGGTTCACGTGTGGCAGTATGTACGACACGGTACAGCGGGTCTTAAATAATAAATGAGATTCGGTGATAGAGGAGCACGCAAACGTCCGCCGCAGCCAGCGCGCCGCCCCGCGCCCGCGCCCTCCGCTCCGGTCCGCGCTGCTCCGCGCCGCGCCGCGTGCAGACAGCGCGCTACGTGCGCAGCATAATGCAGGCCCTATGGAAAATTCACAACTACCCGCCGGATAAATTTACTAGCTACATCTCATTTGCTCCCTGTTTGCGTTCCCGTTTTCAAAACTACTAGTTAGGCGCACGTTTTCGTATCCTTTATTGCTAGACTAATGATACTGTTGGAGCTTAACTGCGAATAAATTATAACATGAACTATTTTCTGTATTTAAAGCCACGAAACTGCTTAAATGTTTTATTCACAGTTTGAAGACATTACATAGTTTAAACTTAGTAATACAGCAGATTTATTTATGCAATCTGGAATGTGGTTTGACGATTGATCGATCTAATTTTTTTTGTACAAAATTTATTTAAAATTTGGTTTGAATTAGCATCCGGTGGCAATTTCCGAACTACCGTCTTAATAAACTACATTATGGGTAAAAGTATAAATATTGTATTTAATTTAACCGAAATGTTTCTGCATTATCTTACTAATATATAGCTTACATTAAATAAAACAACTAACTGAGCAGTATGTGCAAATTGTATAAATGGTTTAAATTCTAAGAACAAATAATATTTAAGCCTATATATATTAGGCTTATTTAGTCCTACAACTATGAACTGTACATAGGTACTTAATCTTTCCTTACTTTAAGATAATGAATTTTTTGTGTGTATGAACACTGTTGGCTGAAATAGCATAAAGTAAAAAAAATAAACGTAAAGTAACTATAGTTATTTAAAAATAAAGAATAAAGCACAACAGTTATCGCACAATAAAGCTGTTAAAATACAGTTATTTCAAATGTCACAAAATATAATAGAACCCGCGTGGGATACATCTCGTGGAATAATTTAATCCCAAATGCTTTTATAATTTTAGCTAATTACCTTCCCTGGATTTAAAAAAACTATTATAATTATTATAAAAATTAACTCTTGAACGCATTACGTAAATGTGATTCGATGGACGTTACATTATATTTCTTTTTTGTATATTTTTTTGGTAAAGCTTATTTGGATTGAAATAATGTCAGGACATTGTATATTCAGTTAATTACCGGTCCATAAATTTATTGGTAATAATCGTTAGATATTAAATTTGTTGTATATTCTATAGCAATCAATTTTAAAAAGATGTAAAACAAACTGGTACTGAATTTATTACACAACCTAGGTAAGATTTGTGCATTATTTTTATCTATGTATATTGATTCTATGCATCATCACGGTGTTTCTATCTACACTAGTAAATGTACCAAATGATCCAAACGCCAGTCTAAATAATGAAAATAGAGTACTTACCTTTTAATCTAAAATTCGTAAATTCCAGAATATTTTCGGAAAATACTTTTCTCTTATTAAGTTTTAACATTAGCTAGCATTGGCATCCATATTTATACATTTTCACTCCACTTTATTTCATAACTTCTACAGAATTACAAAATTTCCGAAGAAAATAGAAAAAAATTAATGTAATGAAAATATGTTCAGAGACGTTTGTTTGTTTGTAAAATAACGCGCTATAGAAGTGCTATGTGAATTAGGATAAGTTCTCAGATACGTTTAATTTCTGCGCCTAGTCCGGTATCTGCGCACATTTCCCCGAAACAAATACACCGACATTAGGTGATTCAGAACAGATTTTTGCGCAGGGCCACCGGGGCCCCGTGGTTCGTGCGCAACTCACCAGAAGATGGCGTCGTGCCGCTATTTCGACTCCGTTGCCGATCACCCTAATTCTTTAGTTGTTGGTACCGCAACCTATAAACCAATTGCACTCGGTAAGTTCCACCATAACTATCGAAGCCCTTGGCACGTCCTGGACCTCACTGATGACGAGACGTCTTTCGCTATTGCGAAGATTAAACAACTTTGCAAACAATTTCGACCACACCGTCCTCACCGGCGAGGAAGGCCATCATACTCCCCCGTTTATGATAGACGCGCTGCTGGAGTTTCTTCCGCCACTTCTTCTCCCAGCGCTAACCTTTCTGAAGTGGTGGTAATATTAGTCAGACAATAGCTACCGATCGAGCCGAGACTCGGCCCTCTCGGGCACTCTCGAATCGGAATGCCTAACGCGTATTGCGTGACAGCCCAAGTCGAGGTCGACGACCTCTCTCGGGCTCCCTTGAGGCCAGTCACTCCATGGAGCCTCCCAATCCGGTAATACTAATAAAGTAACGACCTGAGCCGAGCCTCCCGAGGGAACCCTCGAGCTTAGTTACTGCAAAAAGGATAAGGCTAAGCGCCCCCAGTACTCTGTCGCCTCAAGCCCGGCGAATCTGTAAAAAGGAGGAGGCCCTCCAGGCTAACAGTGACAAGTCAGTCAAAAAAAAATATCTCTGCACACATTTCCGATAATGTACTATACTCATTGTTTAATAGGAGTTTTCTGAGCTATCCAGTTACTGCTTCCACCTTTGTGGGACTGTTCCTCGATATCAAAGAAATACTAATAGTTGACGGCCAACTACTTCCTTCCACCTTTGTGGGACGAGTCAGTTGCACGTTTCTCGTTAGTTGTTAGCTTTATTAGTTGCTAACATGTATGTATTCTGTTCCGTGTGTGAAATAAAACTTTGACGTTTTCGAAATCTGTGTCACACTTCAGACGCTACGCTCTGAAGACACCCGTTACAGTATATATTTTTTATAAGAAACATTAAAAAGTTTATCAACAACTCAGAATTAAGAATGTTTTCAGTTCGGTGTCTGTTAATGTTTTAGAATCGTCTACAGCTCATTGTATCATCTTTCTAAATAATCGTCACAACTTGACTACTCATAATTTCTGCATTAAAAGAGAAGAAAAAAATTATCAAGGGAAATTTTTTTAGCTGCGTACTATATCTAAAATCCCTACTATAATTTTATAAATGTGAACGTAAGTTTGTTTGTTACGCTCTCACGTAAAAACCGATCATCATGAAACTTTGTACACATATTCTTGTAGGTATTAGAAGTAACATAGGAGATTTAATGAAAAAATAATATTTGTTACGAAAAATAAAAAAAAAACCTTTGTCAAAAATCTAAAATTCTAGCTACTTCAACGCCATAATATGCCATATATTTATATGTGTGGATGTATGGATGTTTGTTACTCTTCCATTCAAAAACGGCTGAACGGATCTGGATTTAATTTGGTACAGGGATAGATTATAATCTGTAATAGCACACAGGTTATTTTTTATCCCGGATAAATGTACGGTTCCCGTGGAATACTTAATGCTTTTTTACGGGTTCATATCTACATATATAAAAGACGATGTTCGATGATGACGACGACGACACGGCTACCCGGGCGAAGAGGGGGCGGATCACTAGTCGTTTACATTTTGGTAGGGGAAAATCTCTCTTCTGAGAATGTAACACATAGAAATCCCTTGCATAAATAACATGCTCGTTAATTAAGCTTTAGACCTTGACTGGCGACCAAAGATATTACTTACTGTAAGCTCATTCTGCGTAGATAGGAGCAAAAATCATAATTGAAAAGAGGGCATTCGTAAGACATTGGGATGCCAAATATCTGACTCCCCACCACCCCCTCTCCTACGAATTCTATAATCTAGTAAAGTGCTATGAAGTACTCGAAACGTCGGTAAAAATAAACAGGATAAAAACTGTCTTATGTCGAGTGAGAGCTGATTTAATATTTACGTGTAAAATATGCAGATACGTTTGTTTTTAATAATTTAATTCAATTTCAATTTTATAATCAAAGTTTGATTTATTCGATTTTAAATATTCGATTCTAGAAAATAATTTTTCTTTAAGAATCCCTACATAACGAAGCAAATTTTTATACAAATATATAAACGTTAAAGGTTAAGGTAGGCTTCGTCTGCACTACAGCTCCTTATTAACGCACATAAATATCAGTACCCGCTACCACCCGCCAAATTTAGCACCGTCGGAAGGTAGCTCTACAAACAAAACATAACATTTCTTTACAAGTATTGTAGCCTATACGTAATTTTGCCCTAATTATATTTGAATAGTCCACATATTACACACAATATTTCTATTTCTTTTTTTTTTCTTCTTTAAATATATCTATTATGTGTTATTAAATATATTATCTATTAAAAATTTGTAATTTGAAACCTACCCGGGAAGCAGTAGAGAAGTTGCGAGTGGTAGAGCAACGCTATAAGAGAATTTTTAAGGAAATAAGATTGTTTAGTTAAGATAATTTATGATTTGATTATCTATACCATATTATGATGTCTGACGAAAGAACAAATTATTTTGAAATAAAATACATATATTCATCCGGTCTGAAAGTAAATTTATCCGTATGGAACTTCGGATTGGAAGTAAAACAAAGTTTGAATAGTATTTTACTAGATTTTATTATCTGAAACGGGTAATTTCCCCTGTACAAACACTCTGCTCTGTTCATTCGAGAGCCCCAGCGCGCGCTAAATTTGAATTCATGTTACGAACGAGCTACATAAACCAATTACTGAGTCGGGCCAATGGCGGGTGGCGGCACGCGGAGAATCGATAATTCACAATATGTCCGCTAGAGGGCAACGCCAGCGAAGCCGGTGCGCGCCCACGCTACTCCTCCACGTTGCGCATCTAAATGTCAAACTTTGTATAAGCGTCCTTTCGAGTATAATATTATTATTTAAATTAAATATTGTTCTTTATGAACATTTAATAACATAATTATATTTATTGTATCTTTAAGGAATTATAATTATGGTAACTACAGCTTTATATTTTTTTATTTATCAACTATCTTTGAAAACAGATTCTAAAAACTGAGTCGTAAAATTATACATTAACTAGATTTTCACTTTAATCAGAAGAAAGAAGATAATTTTAAGCCCTTTAAACGTCATCGAAAAACAATTTATTATAGAAGTACATCAAATCATCGGAAATATAAGGACGCTTGTACAAAGTCACACCGGGCGTGCGCTATGGTCAGCTGCTTGCTTGCTGTTTCGTGTCGCGCTTCTTGCCCGCTTTCAATGTTTTCCGTTTTATTTTGTTATTTCTGTGATGCAAACTAGATTTTAAACAAAAATAAATATATTATAATTCAGTGAAAGTAGTAGTGCAGTAAAATAGTGATCCCGCCAGCAAAAGTTCAATCGAAGCAAGGTAAACGCCTTAGTATTTTTGTTTGTCGAGCACATAACCTCTTTGATGTCACAGTACAGTACTGTGCTCTGCTTTAGCATTTAAGATATTTTCGATTTATTAAGGAAGTCATGATAGCAATAATAAAATCAAACTATCAAATAGACCGTCAACTGTTTTCTAGTGTTTTTGGTCATGAATATTTTCGCAGATGTGAGTTTATGAAATAAACTAAAAATTATGAATTTGCTTTACTCAAATGTATGCTTGAATGATATCGTTTTGTTTTTCAAATTATGGTTAAATCACGGATTGAAAATATATCTATTTTCATGTGCTTGCTTGCAATAATGAAGTAAATGTTGACATAAAATGAATCACCATGACAATGCTGGGTTGATAAAACAATGGAACTGCCCAGAATTCCCATAGGGGGCGTTAGTAGTCGTGAAATGGAATAAATGGACAAAAACGATACTTTATGTTGTAAAATTGTAAGAGCAATGTTTTGTGTCGTTTTAAACGGAATTGTGTACATGAATATATTTGTTCATTTTCATACTCATAGACAACACCAATAATTTAAGCTTTATGAAGCTTTTTTGTTCTTTCGATAGTTTTTTTGGATTGGTAAAACTTTAAATTATTTTTTATTGTCATGATTGAATATAGAATCAGTTAGTCATGTTTTTTATTTTATTTTTATAAAGCACATGAAAATTAAAAAAACAAAGTTGCTATGCCTTTTTTCTAGAAAATAAGTGTAAAAAAAAAGATTTTCTAAATGTTATTTTTGTTATTTAAAACTTTACTCGCGGCCGGCCACAGTTAAAAATCGCATAGTTAAAAAAGTCGGTAATTTTCTAAAATTTTCCAATTTTTTGCGTAATTGTCTTAATTTTTAATTAGAAAGCTTAAAAAGATAAATGAAAAAAGGTAAATTCATTCTCAAGTTATGGCATGACCAAGGGAAATGGGGAATTATTCTTAGATGTATTGTATGTACGTGTTTTTACAGTTTTAGTTTACGTTTTCATTTATCTGTCGCCTGCCTGAGCGAAACTAATATTAGGAAAAGAATATATAATGTAATATATATTTACTGTTTTTCTTAGTAGTTTATCTTTTTTTCACTCACTCGTTATCTTATGAGTAGACAAGACGTTCTGCGAGTGATAACAATTTAAAAAAAAATCACCTCTCTAGCGTAGTGTCTGTTTACTAACAGACACTACGCTAGAGAGGTGATTTTGAGGACGCTACTGCGTTGTAGTAGCGTTCGTGTTTTGCACAATTTAAATGATGCTGCCTTATTCTAAAGTAAAGATCGAGGATGGACGATGAACATCGGATGAACCGAAGTCCTGCCCAGCATCAAAAATGGTAAACGTAGAAAGTGTAAATGAGTCTTCTCGTGATGATTCGAATCTCTATTCGTAAGCGCACAAATTCTTTTAATGTAGATAGATCATTTTTGCTCCACATTCTCCAGTCGTACGTCAATAAACAGAATTGTCGTTTCTGGACTGCAACTGTTAAGTTTCATACTAGTATAGGCTGCGATGTCACCTCGAGGAATAATTGGCCCCGACTTTTCGACGACGAAATAGGTCGTGAAGTTCTGTGAATTCAGAATTAGACACCAAAGCATTCCTTCCCTCATTCCATTTCTGATTGTATTTTTACAAAAAAAACAGTAATAGTAGGAACCGCGTCGATCTCTGCTAAATTGTAGCCACAGTAGTAGAGTGTACATGGCAAACCGTTATAAGGAAATATGAAGTTGTCTAAATCTAATAAGAGTAATGACTTGAATGATAATTTTGAGTCAGTTAACTTTTAATGAATAAATTCCTTAACAGTATATTTTAATACTAGATAGCATAATTGACAAAAACTGTTGCTTTTTCTGAAGCACAAAGTAATTCATGATCCATTTCGCGCTACGACGTCGCAATCAGTATTCAAATGTCCATTATTAAACTGTACTGTACAGACATTTCTTCAATACTACATTTGTCTGATTTGAATTTTCGTCGAATCTAGTGATTACAATGGTACTTACAGGGTGAAGAGAATATGATAAACACTTATTGTTCGAATAACATATGACACACCGTGTAGCGTTTGTAACCGATCGCTTTTTTGCCCTTTGTTGCGCCACAGATTCTGAGAGATTTAAGGGAAGTTTATTAAACATTACGAAAGTTTTTCATCGTAGATTAATTATACCTGGCTTCCAAGTGACTCCTAGACTCCTGGCACCTGGCACAATTGCGGATAAAGCATAAAGCGCTTGGTAAACGATTTATCCACGCTGGATTTTGAAGGTATTTAATTAATTCATTTATGGTGTATATTAAAAGTTTTTAATTTAATTTTACTTAAATATTTGACAATTTAAGATTTTTGGCAAGCTATTATTATTATTACTATTTTAGAAAAGGGTATAAGGGACATTCCTAATTTTAAATTCCTTTGGCGTCATTAATTTTTCTTCTGGGTTCACCTCGATCTTATATAGCGTACCTTCTTAGCTTGCCTAGGAAGAGAGTCTACACCTGAGTTTATCTATATAAAGTAAGTGTTTCAACTATTTGCTTGTGACACTTTTCCTGCTCCTGTATTTTCTTGTCGTTCGGGTCACCCGTAAAATATTTTATACATCTGTGTTTACACAAACAGTGTGGATGGAGATATTTAGTATTAAATCATTGGGCTCAGTTTCACAGACCGATGCAATGGAGTCCACTGTCATACTTATGAGAAAACACTGTGTAGTACAAACAAAAGCGGCTAAACGTTTGCAAATGTAGACTTTTGTCGAAAATGTCCGTCTCGTCAGCCATATTCCGTTTATTGTCACAATATTGCGAACGTCGGCGGGAGGCCGCGGCCGGTCGCATGCATTTACATACATTAATGTGGACGTCGCACATGCATGCACCTCGCTTCCAATGTATGTGCGCTGCGAATTAACTGTAATTGAGCCATTCGGACAACGGCAAGCTGCGCTTGGCTGCCTCCGCAGTTTGCCTAGTCTACCTCCACTTTTTGTTCGCTAATCTGTTATAAAGATATCCGATTGCCTGTCTAGATTTACTCGCTTTCTTCAACCCATTAAAGTCACGACTTCTGAGAGCTTCAATCAGATAATGGATTTTTAATCAAAATGAGATTTCTTTATTACTTCGACTCAGATTTACGATTTCAATCGTTTAAATAACTTTTTTTAAGATCGGTGCGTTCAACTATAAGAATACTTGGAAAACTTAATCAACATTAAGAATTAAAAGCGTTTGCTCTATGCCCAGATTTTCTTTTAGAAAGCATTTAATTATTTTGGGACGAAAACGAGTAACCGATGCGAATGCTTTAGGATATTCATCTTCACCCCTTTCTGGAGAAACAAACAGGGCCGTCGGAATTTTGTTATTAGCGTTACAGAGGGAGTGGGAACCGTTTCCGTCGCGCACCTGACTGATTGATAGCACTTCTTTGCACCTCGGGTCGAGCTTGTAATCGAGCCATTAATAAACTTTACTGCCTCCAAGTTTATCTTGCGGACTCGTTATTTGCTTAATGGGCTGGCAAACGGCTCGGCCACGACACCCGTGCTGCTCCGATAATTATGAACCTATTGACATATCGCTGTAGCTGTTCGTCGTAAAATCGTGAAACTTTCAATAATATACATGCTACATTTATTCATTACTTTGTCTAAAAGATTTCCAGGCTTGTTAAAACTTTGTGAATTTATTAATGAGGTTACTGCAACACACGGAGTCATGAATTATTGTATTTTGTATCAAACTTATCAGACAGTGGGTAGAGCTAATGTAAAAACTAGACGGATGACAAAGCGACTGTTGGCACGGAGAGGCTATATTCGCAGCAATGTAAACAAACAACTTAAAAAGGATGGAAAAAATAATTAAGGTTCTGTTTATTTTAATTTCTGAACTTTGTGAATGGCTGCTTTAGTATAATTATTTCGCATCGAAACACTTTACTAAAATTTGTTTTCTTTTTAAATCAAACGTAATTTAGTCATTTTGTAACCTTACATTACTTAGTCTTATAACTATAGGTTGCATTCGATGTTAAGAGTCGAACTTTGGCAAAATTGTTAACTACGAAGAAACATAGAAGGATTGGGTCTGTATAAAATGGCAAAGACATAATTGTGGTGCTGCCGAGGCACACCGGCGCTGGCTCGACGGCGGCCCAAGCCCGACGTGGTGCTTGCCGCCCCTCGTGATGGAAGTCGACAGCGTGGCGCGGGGTGGCACCAGGCACGGCCCTCGCCCCGCTATTTTTGACCCCGCGGCCTATCGCGCTGGCGATCGGCCTTGCACTGACTTGCCGTTTTAATCGTGCTACTTGTAAATGAGCGCATAACAAAGCACTTCTATTGTGTGCTGCCGCAAATACCCCATTTTTTACAATTTGCTATGCTCTACTTTTAACGCTAATTACTACTACAAGTTTTTATTAATTAACAAGATTGTGTCATAATTTTTACGGATTTCGGCTGAAATTGTCCAGTTAAGTAGTTAGTAAAAATTCAATAACACTGAAATTTAAGCGCCAACACGTTCACATCTAGCTTTTTAAATTATTTGAAGGAAGATGTTGACGTTGACGTGATCGCAGTCGACAGTATCCGAACTGGGTCAACGCTTGCCTACGATTACGACAAAAGGTGCGACGAAAAATAAGCGACGTGGCCCTCGCTGTCCAGCCGCCGCCGCCGGGCTCTCGAAACAAAGAACGCTGAAGATTATTTATTCGGTTGCTCCGGCTGCGACTCTTTTTTTTGCCGATACAATAGATAACGATTAGGCATCGTTCACATGACACTCGCAATGTGTCTGCATGTCGTGCAAATTGCTACCGCGTCTGTTTACATTATTGCCGCAATGCCTTCTTGATTAGGCTCGCATTCGGGCTCCACGCTCACCACATGACTTTCATTTTACAAGGATAAAACACATGCAGATTTGCGGGTGGTGTATGAATATTTACTTCTCCTTTCACTGGTCCTGTCAAATTCGTGTTTCGCCTCATATTCCGTATATAGCATCGAAGGTTTTACAATTGACGCCGAACGGCCACTGGTGTATACAGTACAGTGCAGCGGCGGAAGGACGTGTCACTCACGGCCCGCTGACGTCTGCCTGCCTTCAGCAAAACGCCGAGAGCTTCCGACCTGCCCCGCGTCACCGGTACTACTCGTATTTCACGTCATAAATGTAGTTTGCCATTGCAATGCTGGGTTGCAAAGCTATTAAACAAACATTTATTGGCATTAAAATTTAATTAGAATTGGAAGTTTTATTAGTTAAGCATATAATTTAAATTAATTCCTTACGTATAATCCTAACAATAGAAATAGTTTGGTTTTGAACGTTTTTTCGAAAAGCTTGGAATATATGTAACGTATTTTATTATTTTGTTTAAGAATGCGCTTGCCCTCATAAGTCCATAATTGTATGGACGTGTCTGACGTACGATAAACGTGATGTTAGATTACATATGGGTCGCTCGTGGTTTTATTTCGACGTTCTTTTTATTAGCTTTCCGAAACAAGAGAAAAAGTCGAAATTAATCCACTTAGTCGGGAGCTTTTATGGATAGGTAGGTAAACAGCTTATAACACGTAGAACATATACCTAGTATATATTTCAATATAGTCAAAAATATAATAATGTTATAGGTTTTGTTTTTTATAACCCCCCTAATTATTTTTATGACAGAATTAATAAACTAAAGTGCTTGAATCTAGCAGGTGGTATTAGTAGGTAACACACATATTACTATAATTATAATATATCTAAATATAAGCTTTAGCCTAAACACAATTTAATTTGATAAAGACCGAATCCACTTTTGACCAGCGCTTTTACTTGCTCAACGATGGTAACCTCTTCGGCTTCAGATTCAATTGAAGTCTCCAGTTGTGTAGGCGCTTCGGTTTGTTGCAAATAAGATAATTTGATTACCGAGTATAACTCATGTGCATCCTACTGTATATAACATGACATGTGATTCATTTTAGTTTCAAGTCGACGTGTTAAATTTTATAAGATTAATTCTAAAGCGATATAATTTCAATCATAACTAATTTAGTACTAAATTGACTTTAAGTTTTTTTTTCTCTAACCACGTGTTAGACGAAGGTTATGTCAATGGAAAACTGCCTAGTTATGTAGGATAGTTTATCACTTAGGAAGCAGGTCGATCACCGGAGCACGCCGGTGACTTGCGCCACGCCTTAATGTGCCGCGTCACGCGACCACAACACGACATTTGAAAAATACTGAAGAAAAATTTGCACAGAAATAATATCATAAAAAAGTAATAATGCAATTAGCTGCCTCTGCTACTATCTCTTTACAAGTAGACAGATATTATTTAGCCCATGAGATTACTAACTGAGTGACAAACGGGATTTGTTTAGTATTTTATAAAGCTGTGTTCAATGTTGCCAGCAGCGTACGGCATCTGTACAAATCATAAACTGTCTAAATATTTTGACAACACCCAAGATTCTATACGACACGGAGATTACGATATTACCATCTATGTATGCTGTCTGTTCAATATTCAACAGCACAACTTTGTTTTACTTTTTACTATTTCTCCAACAGCAGCAAATATTTGTCTCTTTTCAGACATTACTAAGTTGTTTCTCGCGCGCGGTATATTCCGGCAAATATTTTTATGTATGCCATTTTGACTTTTATTTTATTTTCGTTTATTTTCCCTTGCGCGGCCGTAAAACGTACCTGGGACCGCTCGCGGGGATAACGGAGCGGGCTCACGAAAAATTTATTATTGAGACCTTTTCGGCCGGGCTCCATCGACAGACATTGCGAACGCGAAAGTTATGAATGACACATGTTTTGAAATATTACCTGCAGTGAACTGTTTCCCGGGTAGAAAATTTCATAGGATGAGAAGTTTATTTGTCGTGAAATATGTGAGAGTTTTATGAGAACGGGAGACTTTTACAATGCCATGGATCAAGCAATTTTCTTACTTTTCGGTCTATATTGCAGGGTAATAAGACCGCGGCTATACTGTGCCGAATAAAAAGATAAAGTGCGACAAATTGGATGAGAAAACTTTACTATTCGCTTCGAGCAAATTTGTTTTTCTATTGTAACAACTACATGTATAGGTACATATAAAATTGAATGATGTTCTAAACATAAAAATATATATTAAATATAATTAATAAATATATACGTACAGATAGGATGCGTTGACATTTAAATCCATCTTGAATAGCTCGGTCGTCAGGCGTTAGGGTAAGCAGAATGACACGTAGCGAAATACATTAGGACATTACAAAATATAATCTTGGATCGGTAGTACAATAAGTAGACTGGCTTCATGTAACGACTCTCCACCAAACACGGAGCGCCTATCCACGATTGCAACCCGATTGCCGTCACTCTTCGTAATGTAATGACCGCTACCAGGTTCGCCGAGCTACTAGAGTTTGGGGTTGTGTTAGAGTGAATGACAGCTCGAACGTTTTGCTCGTCAAGTCACTCTACATTCGGCCAGTCCCCGACATATTCTTTTTTTTTTGACTGAAAGGTCACTTTTTGCCTTTAGGAGGCATTTACAGCTACACCGGGCTCGAGGCGGCAGGGCGCAGAGGGCGCCTAGCCTAAGCCTCTTTAAGAGTAACTTAGCTCGAGGGCTCCCGCCGTAGGGGGAGCCTCGGCTCGGGCCGTTACCTTACTAGTATTACCGGATTGAACACCCGACATATTCTTTTTTCAAGGCCATAAGTACTGTTACATAAAAACTTTTCTTTTAACTTTTTAATTATTTTGAAATTGGAACACGTATATTATTTTAAAAACTTATTTCGATTTTGCGCCATTTCACAAATTTTTTCAAGTTCATTATCAAATTACAATATGGAATGGGGTGTTAAAGAAAATAGGATGCAGTGATCGCCTTGCTCAAAGTGGGTATGGAGCCGTCGATCATATTCCAGACACTTCAAAAGCTTGGTATCAGCCGTTATTCGTATATCGTACAGATACAGCAACACTTCGTCTGACGAAGCCCAAAAAAAGATTGGGGCGGCCTCGTGTTGTTAGAACTACAAAGGCCGTTAATGCTGTTAAAGCCCGAATTCGTCGAAACCCCATTGGGAAGCAAAAAATCTTATCGCGAGAAATGAAGATTCCCGCTTGGACTCTGTCGCGTATTATAAAAGACCTGAAGCTCAGTGCTTATCTCCGATAACCAGGCCATGCCCTGAATCAATCTTTAAATTTAAAGAAAATGGATCGATCCAAACGCCTTCTGTCCCGATACGCAGGTGAAAGGCACAGAAATATCCTATTTACCGATGACAAAAATTTCACGATTGAAGACTACTACAATAAGCAAAATTATAAAGTGTACGCTCACAGTTCTAAAGAAGCTTCTCAAGTTGTCGGAAAGGTACAACGTGGTCATCATCCTGCGTCAGAGATGGTTTGGTGGGGCGTGTCTTATCAAGGAATCACAAAACTACATTTTTGTGAAAAAGGAGTGGAAACTTCAGACAAAGTGTATCAAGATACAGTCTTGGATCATGTTGTGAAACCTCTAAGCAATACACTTTTTAAAAATATACCGTGGACTTTCTAGCAGGACTCTGCACCAGGTCACAAGACACACAGTGGTAGAGTCCGCAACAACAACATCTGTTGCACGAATTGGCCGGTTCGACCGGTGAAATACCACGACCTCACAGAAAACAGGCGCGATGTAGAAGTACTCTGCGTTTCGTCTGAAGAGTGAGGTGCCGGAGGCCTAATTTCAGTCCTCTTCCCCTTCCCACCCGTTCCTCATAAGGGGGATAGGATGGGAAAGGGAAGAGGATTGGATGCGGAGGAGATTAACGGGGAAAAGGAAATATCCTTTTCTTGTCTATGCCCTCCTCTATCCATTAAAGGTAGGCAACGCATCTGCATCACATTTGCTTGTTGCGGATGTCTATGGGTAGCGCACACTTTACATCAGGTGATCCGCTTGCTTGTTTGCCACCTTGTGAAATAAAAAAAAACGAACTTCCCAAGCCTGGCTTGAAACCAACGTTCCGGACTTTATAAGAGTTGAAGACTGGCCCGCATCTAGCCCAGACCTAAACCCTTTAGACTTCAAATTATGGTCAGCTTTAGAGGACATGGCCTGCTCTAAACGACACGGTGACATTGTGTCGTAACAGAACAATCCTTGATTACATCAATCCATCCAAGGTTGCAGAACGTTGACCTGACACAGGTGCCCGTGATAATTTTAAAGTTTGCCACTCAAATTGTTACAAAGAATTTTCAAATAGGAAATTCTGCGCTAGTCTAAGTACGATTTGCATTTGGTTCATCACTGTGCCCCTTTCACTCAGAATTCAATAAGTTGAGTGTACTATTTGGCTACGAAAAATGGAATCGTGGTGTTCATCCATCTAGATATTCCGCCTAGCACCACCGGTGATGAGTTTCATTCGCCTTCAGCTGAATCTTTGTGATTTATAAGTGAAATTTTATTTAACCGTTTTCACACAGTACACTTACTTTACTTGTATTTAAAAAAAAACGATAGAATTCAACTATTCTCGTGACATTCCGCTGTACTAGATAATATGTGCAGCGGAACACTTGTAGTATGAAGCACCTCTACTATCACCAGCGACACGTGTAACAAATGATAGCTGAATGAAGATGTAATAATTGATATACATCATTTATGTTTGAGATATTTGGCGTATAACCAGAGTGTATATGATATCTGTCTATACACAGTCTTGGCACAGCTTTCCTCCGCCCTTCACAATTCACACCTATCCACCCACGCGGTTTTTCAGTACGTACCAATCTAATCGATGCACGTTTGTCTAGTCTAGAGCGTTCTACTGTCATTGGCTTTTATAGATTTTGATAACGCATACTGTGAAATTAATAAACACATCATCGTCATTGTTTTTCACTACGACAATGTTATTGGATGTCTTATTTAGAATATGATTATTTTGAATATAGAGTTCGTTGTATACCCCCAATACCGGAGTAGCTTTTATAAAACATACTTGTATGGTAAAAAAATGAACTGTAGCGCTGTAGCGAATTTTTTTTAAGCTGCTCCATACATCTGGTTTGATCCTACCTCTATCGTTTGTTTCGCTTTCTCGATAGAAGGAAAAGAATAGAAAATTGATGATCATAAAGACTCATTAATACGCATCAGGTGTTAAAGCAAGGAAAAGAGATCAGCAAACCATTTGGATAATTTAAATGAGTCCACTAATTATAAACAATTCTGTCGTATTCATTAATACAAGCAACGCAATAAAAGTCAAGAGCAAAAGGTTGCATTGAAACCACACATAAAATTATTTAGTTTATTGCGATACTAAATTCAAATCTCGTTCAAAAAGCCAAACAAAAACAAACCGCAACGCAAAAAATACGATCCGAAAAAAACATGGCGCGTAAAATGGAAGCAATTAAGAGCCACTACTTGTGCAATTGATTTTAGTGTTGGTTTAAGCTGCGTGCCACTCCGATACATTCGTTACCCTGACATATGTGTGTGCCATTTTTTAATATAGAACGCAACGTGACCAGCATGAAGTTGATATGCAAAGTTTTAATACAAAATCTTAAGGTTTCGCCACAGCGAGCGGCGACCCGACTCCGGCGTAGTTGTAATGCTTACGGCACTTTAGCCGACGATGCTAAACTGGTACCTCCTCGAGCATGGATCTGGGGATCTGTTGAGCCTTAAAGATTAGATTATAAAAAAAGGAACGTTTAAGAATAAGAAAAAACATCATCTATATTTCGAGCGCGTCTAACATGAAGAGTTACACACGTCACAGATGGTGTTGATTAAAGCTAGAAGGAACAACCATTAAAAAAACTGACGATACTCGCAAAAAAAATTGAGGGACATGAGCATTTATAGTGGTAGAGCCCGCAACATCTATTGCACTAATGGGCCGGCTCGACTGGTGAAATACCACGACCTTCACTGAAGACAGGTGCGAAGTATAAATAATTTGCGTACCGTCTTATAAGTACGGGGGCCAAATTTCGGTCTTCTTCTCTTTCCCTTGGGTTAATTAGTTTGTTTGTCCCTTCCTCTGTCCGTTAAATGTAGGCAAAGCATCTGCGACTTATTTGCTTGTTGCCGACGTTTACGAGTAGAGTCTGCTCATTTGCCGCTTTCTGCCATAAAAAACCCTACTATAACTCTTAATGTTTTGGATGTATTTGGGTAAGGGCATGGGATGGCGGGTAAATTGACTTCTGCTTCTGTGGACACCGGTACGTCCCGTTATAGACCCCCAAAACCTCTCCAAATATTGAGAGTTACTTTCTAAGGTGTTTTGATGGTTGTAATCTCAAATAAAATTTTATTCATATCAGACAATATAATTTGTTAAGATTACCATTTCGATACAAAGAACAAATGAGAGAGTGGCATCATATAGCAAACCCATCAACAAACTTGCTCCGTCTTTCAAATACGTTGGGATCAATGTTCTTCAAATACGCAGTCGTTGTTTTTTTTGATGTTCACATTAGTAACAAAAAGCCTTAAAAGAACCACTAAGTTAACCACAGAAACGAATGATTTATTTTTTTGTCAGTACTAGATGAAGACATTAACCTGTGTGTTGTCTCCGCGCGAACGCATCGTTACAAAAACAGTTATCGAGTGGATAATCGGTGTTTCCCCGGCGCCGGCACCGCGGCAGGGCAGGGACTGAGTCACGGCCTCACGTCATGGCTCGGTTCGCAGAACTCAACCCTCAGGCGGGGTGCGCTCGCTAATGACTGCCGGACAACGACCGCGTCGCCGGCCCAAATGCAACCGAACTCACGTGCGAAACTACACCCTCCAATCTTTAACATAAACTCTTAAATCCGCAGTCCCTTTCAACGTTTTGCAATTCAGTGCGTGTTTTATGCAGCCTTTCAATCGGCACTGTTATTTTGATAAATATGTATGAAGTAGCAAAACCAGCGGCGAGCGGCGGGCAGCGTGGTAACGTAAAACGCCATCGTGAAAATTTAATATAATTTCCTGGTGGTCGCGCAATGACTCATATCCGCAAGGGGTTCATTTTTTGCGATATCGTATCGCAAGATCTTCATTTTCGTATATTTGCCACGATGTCACTGATAAAATAACATTGCTTTCAAATTATTATTTGTATTCCTCAAATGGTTGTTATTCATTTAATATACTCTTAGAATAAAATTAAGTAATTACCATGTGTTTTATTTATCTATGACTAGGAGATCGCCCCAGCTTCGCCCGAGTGGGTAGATAGAAAAATAAAAATAATATCCTATATTACGCGCTGATAGGAGTGCTTTTTATTTGTGAAAGATTTTTTGAAATCAATCCTGTATGAAGCAGATAATGTCTCTGTTTTTATATTTATTTTTTATTTATACAGTTTTTAAGTTTATTAAAAAAAACTAGTTCATTTAACCTAAACGTAGCACTACGCGATACCTAAAGAAACTATCAGAATGACAAAATCCAACGTAAGAACTTACATTTAGACAACCGTAATCGGAACATATAAGTATGATAATCAGTGTTCCGAACACAGGGGGGTCGATAAGGAGCGGTCGAAATTAGATACAAATGGTTGAAATTAGCGCTTTCAAACATTTATTTATTCAAAACTAACGCTGAGCGGAGCAAATATTTTCATTTGACAGATGTCAAAAAGTAAGTACTAGGATATATTTAAAATTGTCGAACTTATTAAGAGTGGTAAAACCACTATTTTTTCAAATATTACGTCGCTGAAATTTAAAAATAGCAATAAATATAAAATTAAGCGTCGTAGCTTAAAAAAGCCGAGCGTTCTTTCTCAAAAATTAATCCCCTCTCACGTCATGACACATCATCTTACCGCCAGGGTTATTACTAAATTAATGATTATCTTATTTTAGTGGTATCATAACAGCTATGAACGTAACTACACAATGAGACACAAGACTAATTATCTCAAAATTCGTGTAAACTAGACAAAGAACTACAGATTTTTTTATTTATTAATAATATTGTTATACGAATACAAATCGCTCCACAAAACTGATTAGTTGATGTTCACGTCGTATTAACATTTCACTTTAATTATCTTAATCGTAAAAACAAAAATTGATCTTACTCTTTCTCACCCCATTATATTATTGGCATATTATAAGTCAGACATTTAAGTAGGTACATTCACTTTATGAGCTGCCTTGGCCGACGCAAGGCGACTTAGTGATATTATAAACGCTTTATCCTCCAATGACGCCTTCGAAAGTACCTAGGTATTATTCGAGCGAATCCGGTTTCAATGTAACTGACAGCCTTGTTTCATTTTTTGGATTTAGGACGGCCGATGCTACAATGTAACTTTGCATATTTATGCCCTGCTTATTTATTAACGCTTTATTTATTCATACTTGCTTTTTTCACTTAATTCATAGAACCAGTTATAGAGATTTTACTGATAATTCACATGCGTTTTTTTTGTTGTCTCTTGGTACGTACATACGAAAAAAAAAATACCCAGTAGCTTCTTTGTACTACCCATAAAGTACGGCCTACCTGCTAGTAATTTATTGCACGAAAGCTATCGTTTTCCCTGTTAGTAGACAGACGATGAACTCAACATTCCATGGCGTATCATTGCATACCATAAAACATTGTTTACTTGTTTACTTTAAAAAATAAAATTTCACCATATATGAAAATGCCGAGATCCATTTCGTGAGCGGCGACTGCATAATAAAATATCGAGCAGAGCAATAAGGAGGTTGCGGAGCACGTCACACGAACCGGTTCTGTTGCGAGACAATGCCCCAGCACGGCCGATTCGGAGTTTGTGAAACTGACTATTGTAATGGGAACGCTTATTGTATTGAACAGAACGCTTAGAAGTCATGTTCTAAAACTTATTCTTCCGACTATTATAGTTAACAAAATATAGTCTAAACTAACGGCATTACACACTATTTTCTATGACTATGCTTTTTGCAATCTACTACTCAATCTTCAGGTCAACAACATGCAACCGTTTAGAGTTGCCAGCAGTCACGCAGGTTTACGTCACGTTACACTTTATGTGGAATATATATCTTATATAACATTTGATTTTATTAAACATATGAAGGAACTTAGAAATAATTTATTTGTATCGCATCGCGTATTGATATTTTTTGTAAATATTTGTGCATGGAATATAACTGGCAATCCTTACGATTGCAGACTGGCGGCTTAGCGAATGCCTATTGATATTTTGCAAACCGGTTTGCACCTTTCCGACGCCGTTTGTGTCGTATAATCTGACCTAACATGTGCATTGGAGGAATATTTAATAATCAACATGGTTTCCTCGAATATGAACGACCTGCTCCTACCAATTGATCTATTATAACTTTTACTTTTTAAAGTATGTTTGTTCGGGAGTTTACTACGAGATGATTTGCGGAAATAGATGAAAATTGTTATTTAGTCTGTAATCATAAATACTTGTCCAAAATTCTGAAAGTAGTAGTCGAAGGCCAAGAAGGCAAAAATAATATGTATATGTCACCGACCGATTGTCAGAGCAGACACTTTATAATTGGGCTAGGCAAATTCTAAACGGTCGGCACATTCTCATTTAAACGAATAATTAAGAATATGCCGTTTCATTTCCAGTCAATATCTAATGGGGCGAAGAACGGTAAGCTTATTGTGATTACGATAAAAATGACGTTCGATAAAACGAAACCGCGCTGATAGGTCGATCTTTTCTTTTACTAGCAAAATGTTGCTAAACGTAAACGAACAAAATGTTGTTGTTATGTTATTTTCAATTAACATGTAAATGTACTAATGTAACTAAAAATATAAATGACATTTACATACTAAACAGAAAGTAAGCCAGTTTTTTTTATTTTGACAATAGTGGGAATGAAGACAGTGAAAAATAACACATATAATATATATAATAAGAAACAATAATTTTACCATAATACTGGCAGCTTGCACCTCTCGCGCGCTGCCTCCGAGCGGCCTGACAAGAGAAAGTGCACCAGACGTTCCACTTTCCACCTCAGGTAAATGTTATTCTTCATTATAACAAAACTGACTCACAATACTACTTGATAAATATGACTAATCATTTGACGTGACGGTCGGCATTTTAAAAAATTCGTTACACTTCTCTCTTACCAAAGTGATTTAAATGTATTTAGATATCCTCACGTTTAGGTTCTTATAAACGACTGTGCACCAAACAATGTAGTACATGTATTACTTTGTGCTTTTACAACCGCACTAAATTACGAATTTTATATTTCCTTGACAAGGTAGCTCCAATGGTTTTAAGATTAACTTAATTTCAGATATTATTGCTACTTAAAATAAAGATGATAATGTACGTTCTTTGGATATTTTGCTTAAGGAGTATCCGATGTAATGAATACGATTAGTCTCTCCTTAGTACAGCCAAACATATGCGATATTAATTTATTATTGGGGTTAGTTCACCCCAAATCACATTGGTACAAATATTTGACTATCGTCCCACAGAAAGTTATGCACTTTCCGAATTAATATAGATTTGACAGAGCTTATTTCTTTTATACAAAACTTGCGACCAAAAGTTGTTTTATTCTAAGAAATTTTAATTTAGTCAATTTTTGTTTTAGGTAAATACTGGTCTCCAATTTTGCGATGTATAATAACTAACGCTTTTCCCTGTTGGAGACATAGTTTAAAAAAGGCGTGTTGGTAAATGACATCATTTTCATTCACATTATAATACGAGTACATGTCAATATATGTAAATTAATAAATAAAATAAAGTATTTTCGTAATATTCTGACACCAACAAAAACAAACTATTATTATTGATAATTAACTAACGAGTGTAATCTTTAACCACTTTATCAGTACTTACCCCTTGTGGAGTTTGAATGTGGAGCCTCCATCCCGTCGCCACATCATCCTGAACATATTCATTTCGAACGTTTGTGGGCATGAGTATGGAAGCTTCCTTTTTGTAGCTGTTGAGAAGTGACCGCGTAAGATAGATTTCGAAAAGTACAACGAATTGCCGCTTGATGTACCAATGTTGACCAACCGGCAAAGGCCTTGACTTAAGATATATAAGTTAGTTTACCGAAATGGATTGATGCTACTCAGCAAATGATTCAATTAACTAAAAATCTATGCATAAAACGAATACATATATGGTATAGTTTTGTTTAGGATTTTCAGGTAAACATACAAAAGTATTTTTGAAATTTTAGTAACAAATTGATTGAGAAAGAGGAATACAGAATCGTACTCTAAAAGAATTGAACAATATTGGATGGACGTTTTGTCGGTGGCATTCACACTAAAATCTGTACAGGTTGCAATTTATTGATTAAACTACGAATATGTTTGATGTTTTTTACTGTACCTACTCTTCGTAAATAACATGTATATTAAGATGAACTTTAAAAATAATTAATATATAAATCAGCGATGAAAATATAGTCCACGAAAAAAAAATTTAAAATGTAAAGGTATCTACTGTACTTACTACTTACTACCATGTATAAATGAGAATAACGACACCACGAAAATTATGTTCATTTCACGGTGGTACTGGCTAAATGAATTCCGAAGATCTCTTATCAAAGAAAATTATAGTAGTTCGTAGTATTTGATTTCTCCCATGAAGTCACTTTCACGAACACATCTCGTTGTTTAAAAAGTCGAAAGTAAGTCTTCATCAATAGATGAATGTTGGATTGATTGATATGTTAGGAGAAACGAAAGGGAAAGGAATGATAGACAAAGAAACATGGCGATGGAATGAAAAAGTGCAAAAGGCTATAATAGAAAAGAAGAACGCGTTGAAAGAATGCTGAAAATATGAATTCAGATATGATAGAGAGTAAAAAGAGAATGTATCTAGAGTGTTAGAATATTGCTAGAAGAGCTGTCGGGGTGGCAAGGGCTGAAGTACATGAAAACCTGCACCAGGCTTCGGAAACCCCCCACGGACAGAAGGATCTCTACAAACTGGCAAAAGAAAGAGTGAGGAATGTAGGGATGTAGTACACACAAAGTGTGTAAAAGATTAGCAAGGGAAGATCGTAACGAATGAAGAGGGAATAAAAGACCGTTGGAAGAGTTATTGTACGATTTCAAGTTATATTAATCATTTATTTGTACAAAAACGTACAAGAAATTAACAAATAGTGTAATATTAAGTGAATTATGGTGCCACAAATGACGACGATAGGAATAATGTTTTACTTTGTTATAACATAATTAATAGTATTAATCAACGAAATTAGATAGTAGCCTTAAATTGCCATTCACGAAGGTTGTCGGCCAATTTGAATGTTTTGATCGGGTTATATTTTCACACATCAGTCCCGTACGCTCATACCAATTCTATATGATGACATGAAATGTCAGAATAAAAATAGCTGTCATAATTATCGCGAAGTGCTTCAAGTGGAACCTACGTTGATATCTTGCAGTCACGCTTCGGTCCAATGGAATCATCTGCATGCGAGCGGTGGGCAGCTAACCACAGTTACGCGGGCCGTAAATTTTGTCATTTTACTTCTACGGTTCAAATATCGATTTTTTCGTAGGAGCAGATGTTCATTTTTAAGTTAAAGGTTAATTTATTGGTTTTCGTGGCAAAATGGTTGAACTAAACGGAATTGTAAATATTAAATAAGAAATAAAATTTGATACACTTTATATCCTCGTATACTTCATTGTTAGGCGAACTATCTCACCGGCCTTATCTCTGAATTGAGCGGCTTTCCTTACACTTCTTCCCATACTTTCTGTCTATTCCACGACTTCCTTATCCTGTCTGTCGTCGCGAACGAGACGGACTTGATTTTCTATTCATCAATAATTTTAAAATGAAAATAAATCTTAAATGGTTTCTAGAGCTGATAATAAACGTATGTTCGATAATAGCTGAAAGGCTTATATATGGTATCTGATAGATTTACTTTATAGTCTATTGTGAGCCGCTTAATTTACGTAAGGCAAGAATAACACGGTATTTTCATGGTTCCTGTGTCTGCACTTATTTTTGCATAAAGTTCGATAATTGTAAATGCATTTGAGTGCCTATTATTAAAAAACAAAGTAATATTATAAACACACACACACACATATATATATATATATATATATATATATGTACACTGATATAAACACGTCTTATTACAAAGATGTGAAGACACTATGACTCAGATCTGAAGATTGGAACAAAACATCCAAGAATTCATCGAGCGCGACGAATAACCGACTCATCTGATTACTCAGTGGGTAATTTTACCCTAGCAAGTAACAAGGGCTTGTGAAATAAATCTATCAATAAATATTTACAGAAGCATTGTCTGTCTGTCCGGATCATTGCACACAATGCGTTGTTAAAATATCGAAGACAAGATTACTTAATGCTATAACAAACGGAAACTTTGCCCTTGTTACATTTCGTTTATTTACATTCATCAAGACGGCATATTGAGCCTTTTCCTTTTTATATACTGCTCCGTCTGAATAGCTTGATTTTCTTACATAATAGTTCCTATTTATAAATTCTACCAGTTAACTTATATATGTATTGTTGGCTTCACTACGAATTTGACAAAATCCCATAGTTCTCTATGTTCGGTTGACATTTTTTCCCCAAGAATTCAAGAATCTTAAATGAAATATGTTAACAAATGAGAATATTTAGACAATTGCGTTATAACACAATACGTAGTTGCGACCAAATTTTACGAAGACATTAATTGTCTCAAGCTACTTTGGCACGTATTTCAGCTAGTGTAAAGTCGCCTACAGGCTTTTAATTGCGCATTCTTACTATAAAGTTAAGTCTTCAAGAGCAATTAACGCTATAATTTTGGCTCGCATAGTTTTTCTTAAGTTCTTGTTAAAATAAAGATGAGTTGGTGGTTACAATATTGTATTAACTTATAAGTAAATTGCACTCTTCTAACTTTTAACGACATTTTTATTATTAATTTTTATATTTACTGGACCTATTCTTGTTTTATTTCAGAAGAGCTGTTGCCCTCGACTTAGTCAAATAAAACATTAATCACTACTATAAAACGTTATAATCCTACTTTTTACATTAGTTGTTTTAACGTACAACATTAAACGTAAAACATCTGTATCAAAATTATTTTTGATATAACAAACAATTTAATTTTGTTTATATGTGTAGAGCTGCATTTCACCCGCTGTTGCTATTCAATTTTAAAGTAAAAAAATGGTAAAGTAATAACGCACGTGTACAATGTAATTAACAATAGCGAAAAAGACGGCTGTCTACGACCTCGTAAGCTGCGGCACCAAAAAAATAAGTATTAAGAATTTCCAACTGATATTTTTACTGTTATTATAGCTGTGCTCCGCGGTTTCAACCGCCCTGCAATTTTACTTAAACTAACTGAATATACTTATTACCTACTTAAATACCACCCTAACCTCATGATCGACATGACTGTAGCAAAGCTTAACAATCACATATGATTGCTTAAACTGTGACCATAGTCCATACTATATAGGATCTGGTACAGTTTTTACGGCCGGCCGCCTGCCTAACGCCAACCTTGCTCGGGAATAATAAGCTACTAATCTCACCTAACAAAACCTATTAAAAAATAATACACACATAATTCCTAAAATCGTCTACATAAGTATAAATACTATAATTACCTTACTTCCATGTACAGACAGCGATCAGTTACTTGTTTATTATATGTATAGATTTATATTCTTATTTTCAAATGATGTTTATCAGTGACTATTTGTTATATATACACACGAGTATATATTTCTCAATATTATATAGTTTACTTGTAAAATGATATGAGACAAAGTGTTTAAGTGATAAGATAATAAGCGGTATAATAAATAATAATAATAATATACTAGGATTTGTTAATAAATTCACCTTAAAAAAAATATTATTTCACTTATTAAAAACTTTCATCTCTTGATAATTTTCAAGACATTTGTTTAAGCTATGTACCATTACTACGAGTATGTGTTATTAGATTGATGAGTCTTATGTCCCAAAGCCGGTTTTTTCTTTAGCCATCGTCCTTTGAACTGCTGCAACACTATTTTTAGGAACTTAATCACGTCCAATTTCAACCTTTTCAAAACCAAATTGAGTATGCCTCAAGGGTATCCATGATGGCATAGCAGTTTTTCTCTTCATTAATTTTTATTTCGATTGGCATACTCTCTTAAAGTTTTTATATATTATTTAACAGTGGTAGAGCCCGCATCAACAACATCTGTTGCACTAGTGGACCGCCGGCTCGACCGGTGAAATACCACTACCTCATAGAAGACAAGCGTGAAGTAGAGTATTCTGCGTTTTGTCCGACGAGTGAGGTGCCGGAGACCTAATACAAGTTCATCCCCTTCCCACCCTTTTCGTATAAGGACAGTCCAAGACTAACAGTGGAAGGGATGTATAGGAATTGGAAATAACCATTTTCTGTTTGTCCCTTCTTCTGTCCGTTAAAGGTCGGCAACGCATCTGCAACTCATTAGTTAGTTGCAGACGTCTATGGGTAGCGGTCACTTGACATCAGGTGCACCGCTTGCTCGTTTACCACCTTGTACTATAAAAAAAAATCAGCATTTCTTTAGGAGAAACAACGAAATAAGACGTAGGGAGATTGTTAAGTGTAAAAAAAGTGATTGACACCATACTGCAAGTTTGTGTCTATCGTGTGAGGTGGCGAAGCCTAAAACGGTAATGTGTGCGTTTCCAAACAGATTAGTTGATGTGCAATTAGAGCGTAGAGCTTGCGGCGCGCGCTAAGTGCCACCGGACGGATTACGCCTTCATGTTTGCTCACCGGCGAAGTGGACGTTTAGCGATCGCTTCACTAATGCGCTTTGTTCGCTTATCGATCGCCGAATCATTGATTGGGCTCACTCCCAACTCAATCGAACAGAGCTTGCATACACTCAGTGCATATACAAGACGGACCGGTTTATTCGTTCGATATTTTTTTTATATTGTTGGTCTGAGACAGATATATATTTAAAGACACCATAAATAGTCAAATACTACCGAAATAATTGCACATACCAATAAACGTTAACTTTCACCACTTAAAGATATTTTTCGTAGCGAATGCTATCCTTAGAATTATAATAAATGAGCCTTTAATATAAAAAAAGTCTTTTTTAGTATGTTTCCCCGCTACATGGACACAAGCCTCTCCGAGAGAGGGAGATGGAACTCTTCTTTTCACCCAACAATCGTCCCCTACTGTTCGCAGGGCCATTGATCGAGACAAAGATCGGTCTTTACATCGAAAACAAAAGGATTTGCTCCTAAAAAGTAGATTTTTTCAGCACAAAATGAGTAGTAAGCTTAAGCTTTTTATCTGATCTTATTATTATATGTTATCTAATCTTTAATAGTGCTAGATCCCGCAACAACATCTGTTGCCCGGCTCGACCGGTTAAATATCACGAACTCACAGAAGCCAGGAGTTAAGTAGAAGTATTCTGCGTGTTCTCCGATGAGTGAGGTGCGGGAGGCCTAATTTCGGTCATCCCTTACCCCCTACTTTCATAATAAGGATGGAAAGGAGAAAAGGATTGGACGGGACCGGAATAGATGGGGAAGTATATTTTTTCTTTTTCTCGTGTATAACCGCATCTGCGACTCATTTGCTTATTGCGGACCTATTACGGTTAGCGGTTTCTTAATGTCATATGACCCGCTTGCTCGTGTGCCACCTTGTTCCATAAAAAATCTTACGTTTAACAAACCGTAACTGATACGCATATGGTGGATACATGCATATATCAATTAATGCAAATGTCATTCATGACAACTTATCTAATACTCCGTTTATAAATAAAACCAATGAATATGTTGCATTATTGGCATGTTGTTTATTACATAACAACGTAGCGTGAGTGCATAATTACTGTCATCCATATACGTGGGTATTACGGTGTCGGTGCAGTCGAAGGAAAAAGTCAATCACCTCGTTGTAGTATCGCGAGCACGTGTTTTCATTGAACATGGTCTCTAACATCAACGGTAACAATATAAAAGTACACTAAGATCAATTTATGAGTTCTGCAATTTAATTTACTTTACTACATCATCACCTGCCCATATGCATGACGTGACGACGTATTTACTACCGTGTGACGTCACAATTTATTTACCGTGATACCAATACATCATCAGCAAGTCTGGACAGTTTAAGTAACTATAAAGAAAACGATTGAAGAAAATTTTGTGCAAAAGTTTGTTTAAAAAAATGCTAAAACTCGATAAGACGTCGATTGGGT
Organism: Papilio elwesi; assembly: GCA_029849275.1. Taxonomy (NCBI): domain Eukaryota; kingdom Metazoa; phylum Arthropoda; class Insecta; order Lepidoptera; family Papilionidae; genus Papilio; species Papilio elwesi. The sequence continues at coordinate 5,159,789 of CM056687.1, read as the reverse complement.
TCAAAGAAAGTGAGACCTCTTGAACTTATGTTTAATATTCAAATCAAAAGATCAAAATCAATTAAAATTTTCAGATATTAAAACTATGTTCACAAGATTTTGTCAATTTCCTAAAACTTTACTTATACGCAATATTCATAACTTATTTTATAAATGTCTTATCGACCAAAAGTAGCGACCGAGCAAAAATAACGGTGGCCCGAATGGTTAACCCGCTTAACGATATATAGTCTTAAATTAGAGGAATGCATTTATAATTTTGCCTTGAGTCTTACAAGTCAGATACCGTAGGCAGTCATCCTCTCCTTTTTTACTCTCTTTTTACAAAGGGGTTGGCAACGCATCTGTAACTCTTTTGATTCTCGCAATTGTTCATTTTTTTTAAACCAATTTTTATTGGTCATTTAAATGTTACCATTAAGTATTCATTGATTTATAGATTGAGTTATTTGCTGTAAAATGATTTGGACAACACCTATAATATAACAAATTAGAAAGTAATTTATTCAGATAAAGATGATGTATCCGTCTTTATTTGTGTTTACTCATACGCCTATTTATTACTCATTTCGTCAAGTAATCAAGAAAATTTAATTGAATGACTAGATAATATGACTAAATTCAATAAATTTGACTGAGTATCCTGCCATTAACATTTAACAAGACATAATATATACGCCACAATGCCATAATCTTTAAGAAGATTGCAATTTTATTGGTATTTCATCATCATTCAAATACCTCTTTGCTCTGACATTATCAGGAGTAAAGTTAAGGACTGGTTTCCCCGTTCAGTAAAGTATTGGTAAGCTAATAGTTGAGAACTTTCCAGATTTTACCTTGGCACTTCTAAATCTGAAGGCAGATAACTGTCACCTGATATGAGTGTAGCTAAATTAAAAGAACATATTAATTAAATTAAACAAATAACAGTTTATAATTTGAATTGCTTGTAGCTATACGATAATTTTTATATTTAGATTCTTGATGTATAACACAAGAAGACGTGTTTCGATGCATGTAATGTGAGGCAACTCCATAGCAGAGGGTTCAAGGATGCGCGTACTAGTAATTATATAATAGACTGAAGGCGTGGGTGCGGCTTATCGATGTCTCGGGTTCCTCATTCAGTCCGTCTAGTTTATCGATTAGTCAAGATTCCGCGCCCAACCCATGGGCCAACTTATGTCATTTGGCCGGGAGTCAAGGACACCACCGCGCGTCTCGCCGGTGCCACGCCGACCTTATTTGGTGATTGGTGGGCGCCAGTTTTACGACTTCGCTGTTTTTCCATCGCAGTGTTTCCATGTTGGATATAGTTTAGTTAATACCATTTTCAGTCTTGTGTTGTACACGAACATTAGATTACCATATTAAGACTACAGACTACATTAAATGCTAACAATTGTTGAGTTAACAACATTAAAATAAAGTGAAGGTGTGATACGTATGATTTAACTGTTTACTATTCAATATTCGCTGTAATATTATAAAACAAAACGGTTTCACATCTAAGAAGATATGCTCAACAGTTATTAGATGTCGGAAATGTGAACGCCGGAGCTTGGCCGCGAACTGTTGGCTGGAAAAATGGAACGTGACATTTAAAATGTGGCGCAAAGCTCACGACATTAATCTGGCGCGTCGCCGCCCTCGCCCTGGCCGTGCATGGCCCGAGCCGCCGCCGCCGCAGCACAGCGACTTGGAAAAATCTCGAAAGGCTCACATCAAATTACCAGCTTTAAAGCGTACCGAATTCCCCTGAGACGCGATCGACACACTTCGCCTTTCAGAAACGCCCCTAAAAATAACGCTACCGTGTCCTTCGGGAAGCGCACGTGCTTTTGTCATACTTTCCTCGAGTTTTACGTACGACGTGCCCCGCACTTTTATTGAGCTCGGAAAGCGCGCATTTATGTAACTTCCCTAATTCTTGTTTAAAGTTTTCATGAAAATACTAAAGTTTGATCTTCGCCAATTCAAGAGTATTAACTATAGTAGCAATTTTGTTAGGAGATCGTAGGACTTGAAGTTTTACTTTATACGTTTACCGGAAGTAAACAGTTCTAAATAGATACACAGTGTAAGAGTCCGCAACATTAATATCTGTTGCACAAATATGCGGCACAACCGTTGAAATACATAACACGACCTCACAGAAGATGGACATGAATGATGATGAGTGAGGTGTCGGAGGCCTAATTTTCCTCCCCTTTTTATTCGAATCCATTTCTATTAAGGAAAGGATAGGAAGGGGAGGAGAATTTGCCGAGCCTTTTATCTCTGTCCTATAAAGGTTTGCAACCAGAGTAATTCATTACCTTGTTGCATACGGCTATGGGAACCGATCACTTGATAGCCGGTAAACCGTTTGCTCGTGTGCCACCTTCTACAAGTAAAACACAATTTGTTAGCCGTTAATTTAATAGAACTGAAATCGATCTAGTAAAATATTTCAGTAAAACGAGACGTCTTACTGAATTATTTTATTATAATTTAAATATTTGGCTTCAGGTTAAATAAAATTGTTATAAGTTGGCTCAGAATCATGGTCAATACGCGCAGCTGACCGCATACCATGGACAGCGAAGAGAACTAACATGTCCATTCTCGACCAATTGAAGACTATCCACTGCCCGCTATGAGACCTAAGCTACTTTGCTCATAATACAATCTAGATAAACTGGTTGTAATAGGAAAGGTGGAGGGCAAAAGACCACGTGGTCGATCACCAACCCGCTGGTACCGCCAACTAAGTAAAATCTATATTGGAAATCGATGTCCCGACTGACCTGAAACAAGCCAAGGATAGAGCGGAGTGAAGGCAGCTCGTTGACCAATCAGTGAAGGCACTTCAAGACAAGCACGACCTTCATTAATGAAGCGTTGGAAAAAGAAAAAGCCAGCAAACGGAGAAGCACACATCTTATAATTACAACAAAGTTGTTACATATTTTTAATACCGCGTAAATTTTCCGTTGCGGCAGTTGTCACAAATTGTAGGCAAGGGCTTGGGCGAGCAGTGCAAATAGCAAACAGCAGTATGTACCTGCCCCGCGTCCGCTGCCACATTGCGACTCATAATAACGCCCTTTATTCCATTAACTAGCTGCGACTCTCATTTTGTCGGAAAGCGCGCATTGTGCCCGGCGTAAAGAACGCCGCCCGGTAATGGAGTTTTTAAATGCAGTTTTTCACTGCTGAAGTTCATTATATAACCAAGCCGCGCGATTGCGTAGCAAACACTTCGTTCGTAGCCACGAGATCCATTGAGATTCAATTTTCTTTTTAATGATATAAATTTCAAAATCATGTGCGATTATGCCTGCGTGTGTTTCTCTTTTATTTTATTTTATAAACACTAGTTGAGAGTAATATATGCATCTTGATCTTGAAATTAACGTTTATCATTAAAGAATAGAAGTCCTTCAATAACTCATGGTGGAGGCAGCTTTTAACTATACCAAAGATTTACTGTTAGCTCATGTGTGCTTCTTCAAAATACCACTGGAACTTTGGACTTATAAGACTAATTACTTACATTTACCAGTAGTAGAGACCGCAACACCAACATCTGTTATAAGACTAATTAGTTACATTTACCAGTGGTAGAGACCGCAACACCAACATCTGTTGCACGAATTGGCCGGCTCGACCGGTGAAATACCACGACCTCACAGACAACAGGCGTGAAGTAGAAGTACTCTGCGTTTCGTCTGATGAGTGAGGTGCCGGAGGCCTAATTTCAGTCCTCTTCCCCTTCCTACCCTTTCCTCATAAGGATAGGATAGGAAAAGGAAGAGGATTGGACGGGGCGAGGGTTAATGGGGAAAAGGAAATATCCTTTTTCCTGTCTTTGCCCTCCTCTGTCCATTAAAGGTAGGCAACGCATCTGCAACACATTTACCTGTTGCGGATGTTTATGTTTATTTCCCTGTTGTGTCTATGGACGAGGGGATAAATAAAAAAGGACATTTCATGTTTATCCCCTCCCTCGTCAAATGCTCTTTCCCTTCTTTTTCATATTAGAATCTAATCTAATATGGAAAAGAAGGGAAGGGGAAAACTCGGATAAGGCCTCCGACTACTAAACTTGGTGATATAAGCTAAGTACTTGAGAGAAAAATGTCCTTTTTGTCATTATGTAATTTACGAGGTGCTTGAACGCGTGTGCGTTTGTAAATCAGCTCGCGCCTCAAACTTCACTTCAACGAAAGCGAGCCGTGTTACAAGGCACTCCGAGGCCATAGCGGGTTTACATTGCCATAATTTGCCGGGCGTATTGGAAAACTTGTAATTGGTTTAGTCTTATATTCGCGCAGCAATATGTGTCGTAAAAACTTAAATTATGTTACTCTATACTCGAATATTATTTAACCAGTTAGAATTTTCTTTTAACATTTATTTTTATTTTGCTGCAATCATTACTTATTGTACTTTCTATTGTTTCAGAGATTGGCTCGGAGTCATACATTTTAAAGAAGCTCTCTTACAAGTAAGTTGTATTTTATAACTTTTAAAAATAGGATCCTGCTCAACATAAATGAAATATCATATTATTATACCATATTATTTTAAAAATTACGAGAATTCCTCTATATCAAATCTCTAACATTGATACTGTCTACTCTAAAACTCTAAAACACTTATTTATAATATGACGTCGGTATGAAAATGTATATAATACTAGTGATCCGCCCCGGCTTCGCCCGGGTTCCACTGATTATCTTGATCCGATCGCTACCAAACACCGGAATCTGTCAATTTGGACAATCCGTGTAAATTTCATTGAAATCAGTCCACCTGTTTCGGAGTTTATAGGAATTATACATACTTTGCTTTTTATATACTATTTTTTTTCATAAAAAGTATCCTATGTTACTTCTAGTACCTCCAAGAATATGTACAAAGTGTCATGTGATCGGTTGAGTAGTTTTCGCATGAAAGCGTAACAAACAAACTTACATTCACATTTATAATATTAGTAGGGATATGCAAAAAACCTCGATATATGATAACTTTCCTGGCAAAACAACAAAATCCAATTAAAGACACTAACTAGGCTCAGCAAACCTTTAATAAGTCGGAATCTTATCGATAGCGCCGCACTAGTAAAATCTGTAACGAAATGATGAAATAATGAAAGACTAAAATGGCAGAACTGGTCATTGTTTATCTATTTGAAGCTCGCTTTAAGCCATTAAAAAAAATAGCCAATATTTACGTTGTTCCAAAAAGTTCCGTCTGAAATTACACAAACATGGAAAGGTTACGCCCGACTTGCACAACTCCGTTTCGACAGCACTACAGGTATTTGTTCTTTCTGTTGTCGCATTACGTTACATTCAGCCATCGAACTAAGTTTTCAACGCAATGGGCTCTATTTTCAAGTGACATTGTTCTTGCTCAGACATGAAAACGAAAGTAGATGTTTTGTTTGTCTGTATCGTCTGAATTGCTAATGCAGCCCGTCATTCGCCTAAGGTCTGTGGCGCGCGGCCGTAGACTGCGGCACCGAAGAAACGTGAGCCATTGTCCCGGACTACCCGACCGATCCGCATTAATAAATGCCAGATTGCTTCCACGTGAAAGCTACACTTACCTGTGCCACTATTGTTTTGCAGCTCTATTTAACTACTGTTCACTAACGACATGGCGAGCCTCCTTTGGATATTGGATTGTGATTATTGTTTCGTTTTGAATTAATAAAATAAGTGAACTGCATAAGTATGCTGACCGTTTTTGTAAAATGAGTACTTTCATCAGTGGAATATTTACTACGGACACTCTCAGATTATTATCTGATCTAATTACTGCAGAAACTCATTCATACATTCGTACTCACACATGTTTTTCCTGGATTTTATAACTTTTCAAACTGGAATGGGAATGGGCCTTAAACCACCATGCTGGCCCAGTGCGGGTTGGTGGAAGTCACATGTCTTCGAATTTATTAGTTCTAAGACATGCTGGTTTCCGCACGATGTTTTCCTTCACCATTTTTGGAGCAGTGGTGATGAAATAAATTACACAAAGTAAAATGGGTTCGAACCCGCAACCTACAGTACGTAAGTCATGGCCTAAACAGCTGAGCCACCACTGCTCACTGCACCGCACTATCTCTAAGTAAATAAAATAAAATATTAGTACATGCTAAGCTAAACTCATCTCACGTTATTTTTTTTGTTCACTCCCACACACACTGCGTCGTGTTATTTTTGGTTTAAAATGGTTATGAAAATATTGTCTATTTTTTCACTATCTTAATTAATATTTCCTCCTTTTTCCTTACATCTGTCTTGCATTTATAATCCATGGCAGGACACACACCGCTTACATTCATCTCATGTATATCAGGCTGCGATTTAGACGGAAAATCTCAAATGTTATTATAATTTTGCCCGTGCCTGGCGATCTAGTTTTGTTGCGCTTTTTCTGTCCCAGCTCTCCATTTCAATATCTGGAAGCGCAGCATCTAAATTAAAAAGTCTTTTACTCGCGGAATGATCTTATTTGGTATATGATTCGTATTTACAATATCGACGCGATACCTGAGCGGTCAGCCGGTTCACCTTCAAACCTGGCGGCTTTTAAATGACGTTATCAACTTTCCGAAATAGATCAATCATTTAACAGCGTGATCTTCGTCTTAGGCACAGTAAAAGAGTATTAGCGAACGATTTATTTTATCAATATCTTAAAATTATAAAACATATAGTTAAAAAGTGTGTAGGACAGTACAAACAGTTCCGTACAGTAAATCCAGAGATAGAGACGTTTGAAGTTGAGTGGTTCGATCCACAGTCGAGACTTGATTCAAAATAAAGTAAAAACAAGTATAAAACAAAATACTTGAAGAAATCTAGCCAAGAAAATCATCTCCGTAAGTATATCCGATTGTAGTCTAGCGTCATTCAAACATGGAATATAATTTTTGCACAAATTAGTCGTCGAGAAGTTCGTTTTATTTGAAAAGTTCTGGGAACGATTAGCCATAAATAATTGAGCGCAATCGATATTCCGTAAGAAGACAAAAGGATGACGTCGTTGGAACTTTGTCGATTTACTTTGCAACTGTAAAGCCCCTCGCCGCATCTTGTCCGCACTTGTTACAAAAGTGGAGTGGAGGTAACATCGAGTGAACTTTACACTCGTACTTACCTTGTCTAGGAAGGGATCAAACTGCGGTGCATTCACTGCAATGTATTATGCAGCAACGGAGCGGGTGGCCCTGCTAGCAGCACCCGACCGCTCGCTCAAGCTAAAGAACACTACGCTTTTCTAAAATACTTTACTGAGTATGCTTAAGAATAACAATTATTCGAGAGTATAATTGAAAACTATCACATTACTAACGGACCCAGCAAACGTTGGCTTATGCCTGCTACTAACGGATTCAGTTACCGGTTTTCGGTTATTTGTCAAAAACTTACAAAAAATATCAGCAGGCTCCACTTCTGAATCTCAGGAGTTATTAAGATAATATTCAGAAATCTCGAGAATATTTAACATGATGTGCGAGGGATGCGATCGCTTGTCAGTTCGCGACTGGTTGTTTGCTTGTCAACTTACATGAATAGCTCGAAATCAGTTGTTCGAGCTTAATCAAACAATATTATAATTTTGACCTACTTTTAGTGTTCATTTGAATGCAGCATTTTTGTTGCTATAGCTGACTATAGAAATTTGTACACTTTACGAGCACGTGTCATAGTAAGTAAAAAATCTACTGAATTAATATAATTGAAACTTGTTTAGGTCCTTGGCCAATTATTGGCCTAACCAGGTACCTAGGCTTAACAATCCTTCCAACGTTTATCTGATGTTTATAATTCAAGGGCTAGGTTTCCAACTAACGATCGTACAGTCGGGGGTCCGATTGTGACTAATAGAAAACAGCATAAATTCCCATATAGGCCACGTCATATGTGCCATACTTTTATCCCATTTAGGAGCTACTAAACTCGATAAAAAGCGATCGTTGTGTACCCTTTGTGTGTAATTGTGTTATAAGGCTTAAGACTTTGTTTATTATACATACGTATTGTAAAAATTATTGTATATAAATAATATTTTACTAACCTTTTATATTTCTACACGTTGAAGCAATCTAAAACGCAGTCAAAACCAGTTAGGGAACAAGTCCTCAAAATTCTTAAATGCCTACGTACCATGTTCAACCATCGGTTAGCAAGTTGGTAACAAGTTGCAAATTGCTCTAACCCTACGTGCATTATGCAAATGTTGGTATTAGTCCTTTGGCACTAATTTGCTTCGGCAGATTGTTATCCCGTGGAGAACTTCCCTCCGCAGAATATGAGCGTGAAATATTTTTCAGTATTCTACTTGCTGAACATTAATATTTGAAAGTTAAATAAGCGTACATTAAAATGGAAAACCTTTTTTTAATGTATTTTTTTCGGTATATGCAAGATGAAGATATATCTAGTGTATGTATTTTTCCTTCAAAACTCTTTATCTATCTTCTATTTAAGTAAAAAAAGAAACTGAGGTATATCAAAGCACAGCCTTAACTACTCAGCCTAGAGACTTGACTTTAAATTTTGCACAGAGATTTCTGTTATTACGTAGGCGAGCATCAAGAATGGGTTTTTCAAGATTCAGGGATTAGGCCCTAAAAGGCCTTAAGTAGGGGATAAAAGTTTTCAATGAAAACATACATAGAATTCAGCTCAGGCTAGACTACATCAAATAAATTAAATTGCACGGCGGGTGAAACCGCGGTGCTCAGCATGTTTTACAATTAAATGTCAAAACGCCCCCGGATCAAATTACATAACGCGTTTACCACTATTATTTTCTTGCGCAAATCGTTGCATGGAAGAATTGCTTCACCTCAAACAGAATAGAGACACTTTATTGCCAAAGTCAGCAGCCAACCTTCAGCATTGAAGTTACATTAAAGAATAATTAAACACTTTCAAACCACCATAAATTACCCTTTCTCAAATAGAGCCCGGAATTATAACCGCAAGTCAATCTGAACGTCGGGCGTCTGGTGTCAATACTAGTAAGAACTCAGTGAAGTATCAAGAAAATCATTGCCGAAATAATTATTGGACAGTGGTGATGCTATGACATCATCCGGGTCGAGTGGTAAGTTCTCCCTTGTTCTTAAAAAGTGAGAAAAAAGAGACAAACAGATATTATATCTATTATCTTCTCTTCACTAAAAACTCTTAGACTCTAACATAGGGCAAATTTTTTCGCGCTGAGCTGACCTATAATTTATTTTAAATTGGCATTTGTGTGCACAAATTGCATCCAATGAGCGTCTACACGCTATGGGCTACCCCCACGAGCATAACATTCCGATGCCGCCATATTTACGTTTAATGCGGACTTTACATAAGTTCTGTGCGCTGTTACAATGCAATTCTTTTATTCATAATTTGGCGAAGATGTTCTAGGATATCCTGCCAAAAATATTGAAACTGAACCCTTTGTCCGGACTACCATTATTTTCTCAGGATTAATAGATGAAAATTGGCACGATTTTTGTTTTACATTACCGCTTTAGAATTTCGACTAAGCCAACTGAAATGAATGTCAATTCAAAATTATTATTGTTACCCTAAATCTTAGAAGAGAATCTTAGCTGTAAGACAAACATCTCATTAAGATTTATTTTCATTACGAAACTTCGAAAGACGTTCACCTGATGGCAATATATGTAATAATGTAAAAAGGAAGAAAAGAAACAATGCATGGACGGAAGTGATATGGACGAACATCCGGTAACCGTTGCGAATACACTATAATTCTATCCACATCTCTGAACAAAGCTTTAAAGATAGTTGCTTGCTAATTTATTTAATTAAGAGTAGTAAGTTCTTAAGTAGGTTGTAACAGTGGTAAAGCCCGCAACAACAACATCTGTTGCACGAATTGGCTGGTTCGATCGGTGAAATACCACGACCTCACAAAAGACAGGCGTGAAGTACTCTGCGTTTCGTCCGATGAGTGAGGTGCCGGAGGCCTAATTTCAGTCTTCTTCCCCTTCCCACCTTTTTCTCATACGGATAGCATGGGAAGTGGGAGGGGGTTAACGGGAAAAAGGAAATATCCTTTTCCCTGTCTATGCCCTTCTCTGTCCATTAAAGATAGGCAACGCATCTGCAACACATTTGCTTGTTGCAGATGCCTATGGGTAGCGTTCACTTAATATCAGGTGATCCGCTTGCTCGTTTGTCACCTTCTTTCATAAAAAGGGTAATATGACCCACTAAATACAACTTTAAATTATTTTTCTGAGACGACGCTCTGTACGATATGCACTTACGAAATTACTGGAACGGCATTCGCTTGATTGTGCGAGTCCTACGATTCATAAACAAGTTCACTGCAAACTTTACTTTAGAGAAACCGATCTTGTTAAATCACAATGAGCGATTTTTTGAACCAATAGAGGTCTTTTATCCCGTTTCACGCAAGTTTTCCCCGTCGGCTCTCTACTTACACGATTAATTTGAGTCGATAAATCCGCATAAAAAGCGAGGCCGGGGCCGGTCGACCGCGGCTCAGTGTAAGTATGCCGATCGCCTTTGTTCTCGCTCGCGCCCTCCGTCTGAACTCTTATAGCTCCATATCATTCTAATTTTTTTATTCCACAGTTAATTAGGCAATGTGTGCGTTTATTGCGAGCTAGGTCGTCGGCGGGATCGATAGCGGTAATAGCAGTTTGGTGGTCTAAGGCGGCGGCGTCACTGGCCGCCGAGACAGACAGGCAGCGCGAGCGGCGCCTGCCGGCCCATTACACGTCTGCCCGATGTGGAACGCTCGATAAACTTGTAAAAACGCCTTCTACCTATTTAATTTTATACTCTCGCTTAAGCGTTATTATTGGCAGATTTTTTATTTTTCTTTTTATATGTCCGTCATTAACTGTTTATTATTTTATTCTTTTTTATTGACTTTTTCAGTACTAAATTATTGACTTGACATCGACTCTCTAATACTACTACATCTGTTTAAATATATGCTTATGCATTAAAATATCATACCGAATGGTCGCGACGTCGTAAGTGATCCTGTAGTAATTAATATATTTCTTGATACGTTTAAGAATGTTCGTGTGCATTGCATTGACTTCAGAAGCACACTTTCCCTTCGATCGGACGAATGGTATCCATACAGATATATTCATGACTTTAAGTGATAAAATTTATGTTGCGGTAAGAGTTTTATGTCGGTCGTGAAACGCTTGTATTTTTATTTTATCGCGAATGTAAAATATGTGTAAATCGAAATTGGCCTCTTTAATATTGTAAAAGTCCCGTAATGCTTCAGCGATTACAGTTAGAATGTTAGGTAGGTAGCACTCCGAGTGAGAAGGAAAGTCGAGCGGTAAATTTATTGCCTGGCCGCCGAATAAATTGAACTAAAATCTTAATTAAAGTTTGGGAGTTGAGTTCAAAAATACTTCATGCGTTGTAGGGGCACGTACGTGAACTTTTATTCGTCGAATTCTGTTATGTAATTCCTTGGAAATATTCAAGTTTCCCTTCGGCGAGACGTTATCGCGGGTGCCCTCTCAACGCCGTGCGGGCGTGGGCGGGCTCGGTCCCCGCGGGGATTTAATTTGTTGCTCTCTTGGCGCCTCGCATCTCACTTTCAAACGGCGTAACGCGACCTTACCGCGCCCCCTCCGCACCCACCGTGTACATTTCATGTTCGCTTTCATCACTCACCCGGAGAAGTAGCGCCTCGCCGCTATTATAGATACGCATTCGAGAAGTAGAATGGTCGGTAACGTTAAATATATAGTTTTCAGTGTACGTCCACAAATTCAGACGCGTGTTGAAATATTGATGCGCTACCAATCAGCTCGCTAGTCGTGCGATGCTACATGACGTTGCGATCAGCATCATATAACATCGAATAAAATATGCATGCTGCAAAAATGTTGTATTTAGTGTGCTCCCGACCAATTATAAACTTCGTCAGTTATATAATAAAAAAATATATCATATATCATAAATATCAAACTAAACATAAAATTATGAAATGAAGGAATAATTTTGACAATTTGGCATGCCAAGTCTTAAGTTAGAATGAGTTATGTTCGTAAGGTCGGACATGCTTACTATGTTATAAAAATAAAATCTTTAAAAGATAGATCAAAGCAAAAATAGAGTTGTTGCTGTCGTTTGACATAACACGTCAAATTTCTAATGATCCCTTCAGTTCACAATTTGCTGACAGCTTCTAATATGCTTAGTGCGATTATAAAATTACGGTCGGTTACATTAGTTTACTGCTGCCGAATTAGACACTACTTTAGACATTATAATAAGAAACTGTATTGTCTGATATAGTTTATTGGTGCAATTATTTCACCTTTTGTTTAAATTAAAGACTTTTCCTTTTAATTTTTCGCATTTAACGTTACTACACATATGCGCTATATTTAAGAAAAAGATTGATTTAATTGCTAAAACTATTTAATTATTTAATGATAATTATAAGCTAAATAACTTAATAATAATGTATCGTTCATATGCTATAAATCGAATACCTCGCAATTTTGATACGTGAAAAAATTAGTTTTACTAAACTATTAACAAATAAATTTAATGTATCATTATATCTGGAACGTTATTTTAGTTTATGTTTGTTTGCGGCGACGTCTGAGATTTGTCATACCGAAATCATGAGTCATGGGCCCAATTAATGTAGTTTAGAGAGCGCGACGCGACGGTCGCATGACTCGTTACACGCTCGGTCAAATTGGCGCCGTCTGGTGGGCTCTAACGATAATGATACCAGCCGAGCCGCGCCGAGTCCCAAACCTCCGCCGACCTAATCCAACACCTCCCATGGGAACTCCTAAAAGCCACTTTATTTAGAGTAAAGTTCCACATTTGGCAGTCGCGCAAAACTTCGTGGCTTCTGCGGCACATAAACAACTTGCACACGTGTGCGTCCGACCGCGTATCGATTGATGTGACTTAAAATGCATAGTTTTCAGCTGCGGTGTCGATCAGTTTCCGCCAAATTTTCCGCTGCGGGCGCTTGGCAACCGCGCCCCGTCCGCCTCATTATCACACCGCACATAGATGGACGACTCTCAGCGCGAAATAAATCAATTAACTATATACAATTTAATTATAATTTTGTGCATGTCGGTATACAATATTTTGTTTAATTTTTTACACTGTACCGCGGTTGCCGCTCTGTAACGTAGTCATTGCGAGCGCGATCAACCGCTGAAAGCTTTTTGAAAGCTCGTAGAAAGAGAGATGTGCGATGGAAAGTTCATGCGCTGATTTCAAGGAGTGTTATTAAGCACTGCCAACTAAAAGCAAAAGTGATGTGAATTTTACTTTTTATGGAAATACCAGAACGCTTCAGAACAGCGCTTCCTACTTCCCTACTAATATTATAACTGCGAATGTAAGTTTGTTTGTTACGCTTTCACGCGAAAACTACGCAACCGATCATCACGAAACTATGTACGCATATTCTTGGAGGTATTATAAGTAACATAGGACGAAAAAAATAGTATATAAAATGCGAAGTATGTATGTTCCCTACAATAGACCTATAGACTCCGAAACGGCCGGACCGATTTCGATGAAATTTACAGGGATTGTCCAGATTGGCACATTCTTGTGTTTGGTAGCGATCGGATCAACATAATTAGTGGTACCCGGACGAAGCCGGGGTGGGTCATCAACATAATCTAGAATTGAAGCTCATATGAAGTCATATGACAAAGAGTGAACCTAAAACAGAGGTAAATGAAGAGGGAGGAAGGAGGTGGCGTTTAAAAATAGTTTATATTTATAATGATAATACTTTTTACTTGTTGTATTTATCAAATTCTTGATAATCTGTGAATAATGCACCCTTTAGAGCTCCTCACCCCTAATGCGTTCTTAATGTTGCATGGAGTTGTCACATTGTACATTCACGTTTCGCGTTGTCCTTTGCGCGGCGCCTCGTCGCACTTCCTGCCTGACATTTGCCGAGCTAGCCTCGCTTGATAAACTCCATTAGCATTACAGTATGACTTACATATTATTATCTACTCAGTAAAACACAAAAAGTACCACACACTATCGGACACGAAGTTCGTTTCACATCGGTGAGTTTATTGAGTATGAAACGTTTATTCTTTTTGCCGCAGCTGGGTCGCGGTGCATTGCTTTTTTTCCACGGACGTGATTTGACACGCTATCACTCCTTACCTCGATTCTATCTAGTTCGTTTCTCGCGCTACACTTCGGATTTCCTAATAATCATCTCTAAATAGACAACACTACCTACCCTAAACCGCGACTGAGAAATTACTCCCCCACTTGTTTCTGCGACGTATGAGACGTAAGCGCATTAGATTTTTTGCACCATTCTCGTCGCGATATCTCACGGCTCTATAAGGCCTCGCATCCAGTAGCACGCGACGAAATGATTAACGATTTCTAGTCAAATACGATGCAAATATATTTAAAACTGATTTATATTATAAGTCTCAACACTTTCTGAGACATTCCGAGTTATATACTACTTTAATGTTATCGTAAATCGACGTAAGCACCCGCCCCGGTCGCAAAAGATCGCAAACTTTTTTGAGCTTAGAATTGTTTTTCTGCGTGCCTGATTTCGAGTCGCTGGCAATGTGATAAATTATTAAATACCACAAAAAAAACTTTTAAAGCCATTATATCTTCGTCCGATGTTAAATCGTAGTGCTTAATAATTCATTCAATAACATTACGAAATAGCTCCGTGTTATCGAAAACGTTCCACATTGATGAATGTCACATGTCGAAGTGATGCATGGTATTTAAATACGCATCGCGCGGTGACAAATAATCGAACGAAGCTTTAATGAAACAATCCTAAGCGCCCACTCAGTAGTCCGTTAAAATTAGCTCGTCTAATTAAAGTGTTGCGTATGTTGTAGTGGTCTGACGTGTGTCCGCGCGTCGCCGTGTGGCGCCGGATCCGTTGCGGGCTCTCCGGCTCGTCGGCGGAGTAGCTTGCCGCTCGCGTTGCGGTCGCCGTGTTTATTTTTAGACTAGCGTGTATATTCGCTCTTGCGTTGAAATCTACAATGATTGCCGAAAGCCGACGCAGGCCGGACGACGATACCGACTCCTCCAATGACAAGCCATCGCTCTCTCATAAATGTTTCCTATGCTACGCGGAATTCCCACTCGATCGGAAAGCAATAACTCTTACCTAAGTAAAGTACTTCAGAATTAATTTTATTGAACTCTAAGGACAAATTTTTCACATTTTTCTTGATTCAATTTTTCATTCTTAAATTGAATTTCTATCTATATTCATTACTATCGAAGTATCAACTTGTTTGCACTTCACTTGCCCAGCGACATTTTCGTTTACCGTAATTTGAAATTATTAGATGTATTTTGATTTATTTGTCACCATATGTCATGTCATAAACGTAGTAGTAATTGACGGAAACAATAGCTCGATATACTATATCGCTGTCATAGCTTGAAATATGTTTCATATATATAAAAAAAAATCTTTCATTATTCAAAAAAAAGCTTTGGATATAAATATAAAATAAGCTATCACGTATTTATATCCATGCAATTCAAAACGATATCTATCTATTTAATAATCATTGAGCGAGTTAGCATCTGAGCTGGTAGCTTTGGATAAAAATACTGGTTCGTATCAAATAAATATCGTTTAGTAGCTTCGTTGTGAGTGTCACTGTCAGGCTGAGATTGACGTAACTTAGTGACTGCTTAGCAGCGCTGGGTGCTGACTGCGCGACAGGTGGTCGGACGAGAGACGAGGGACGAGCGCTAGACGCGACACGCGGCCACTCGCCTCAACTCACCCTTGCACATACGTTACCTTTCGTCGATATTTCAAATGCACATATTTGTAACGTATTCAAAGCGATATATTGCAAATTATACAGATTAAATGTCACTAAACCGAGCGACGAGCTAATGTCAAATGTCAGCGGTGTATCTATGGTACGGGTCCCACGCTCAGCACCCAAACTCTAATAACGCGAGGTCAAGTCGAGACCTCATGCATATTCAGGGAGCGAGCCGCGGCGGTCTATCTGTAACGGTCCCGCGACCGGTTGTGCGAGCTCATTGTTGCATGTATCCGTCCACATGGCTGACACGTCGCCATGCGCGGGCCGGACGGTGGCGCCGGGCTTGCACCGCAAACAACCATATGGACCGTGTACCGCGTTCAAAATTACGCTATCGAGGCAACTGGGTGGCGCGACCGGTTAGACCACTCGACTTTTGCGTAATCTTACGGAAAACAATTTCAAAACGGGAATATTATTCATCAGTGCCAAACGACGCTATTAATTCTCGATGACTGCAAAAATGCCATTAGTTTCTAGAGTATTTTAGAAAAATCACACCGCTGCATATTTTATAACAAAGCGGCGGGCTATTAAGATTACAAAGGCCGGGTCAGTTGTTAAACGTCGCCGGTACATATTTATATTGTAATTAGGTGCCAGCGACAGCGAGCCGTGGGGGTGCATGCATAATTCGAGACTATGTTTCCTTGGATAGAATATTATGACATTAAATATACATTTTAATAGAATATTGAAATTAAACTAATTTTACGTATTTTATCGCGTTCATTTAATGTTTTTGTTCAGTCCGACGTCTACGACCACGTGTGCCGAAACTTAAGATTTACTTGAAGTATCACTGACCACTCCTTTTAGAATGGTTAAAAAGTCTGTCATGTATTGTTAAATTGTGTTATAGATAATGTGATGCAGGCCAGGCCGTACTGGTACGAAGCTGCTATGAAGCTGGCTACACCACGCTTCACTTTACCAAGCCATAAAATAAAGATGGTGCAGTAATGCATTTTACATTTTGAAGGATCATTAAATTGCGCATTACACTGCAGCGTGGACCCGACGAGAGGCAATTAAAAAGAACTATTAAGACGAAAAGTCGTAAAATAAAGTCGTGTTCTCAACTGATTAAAAATTGCTCGAATCTAAGACAAGTTTTATGTTTTAATCAAACCACTTATAAGTTATTTTAACACTGCTGCTTAATGAATAATCAAAACGTATGCTGCTGTGCATTTTAGAACAGAATGACTCGAGTTTAAACAAAGTGCTTTAAGCATACCTCATTCACATTACACAACAGTACTAGAGTCACTGTATATTAAATCCACCAGATTGACCGGAGCAGACCATTAAGTATTTAGCTTTCTTTGTTTTGTCACGTAAGTAAGGTAGCCTTTACAACCTTTCCTCTCCTACTTTTGTACCTTATTTTCTGTCTTAATTAAGCCTAGTGTTTAATAAATGATCTATAGTTAAATTCAGGTTTTAATTAAATAAATAAAGTAACCTAGATGGGTAGACAGAAATCGTGGATTTCTATTTGGCGCGATCCAAGCATAGTTCTTTCGCTTCTTCAACATTAATTTACGTTTTATATGAAAGCTGTTAGTTTTCCTGTTAAAATAAACATAACAAATAAAATAAAAGTAATATGTCTAGGCATACATGCTCGGTCATGGGTGCTCCTAATATCGCCCGTTTTAAGTAAGCTTAGTTAATGTACTTTTAAGCCTTCCTTCCTCCTCTTCAGTCGATAGTCGTCTAATGACGGACGTGGGCCTCCCCGATTGATCGGTCCCCTGCCGACCGAATCACAACATTGACTCGATCGTCGATCCATTTGTGGGAGGCGAACCTACGCTGTGTAGACCTAGATACATTATAAGCATTGGGCATACTTTTTAGCAAATTATATTTTTCTTTCATCTTTGATATTATATGGCCTAATCTGTCATACTTGATATAAGAATTTCTCGTCTTCGGCTGGATCTGTGACCCATAACAGCCACTAGGTTATACACATTATACACTTTCCTTTACACAAACAAAATTAGATAATAATTCGAACCCTCACATAGCAACATTCAACAGCAATTACTAACGAGAGAAACATAACATAAATAAGGGGGGCTCGGGTTGCTCCGTCAAGATCTATCAATTAGCGCGCAAACTCCATCGGCTCTTAGCTGAATGTCAATTAACATCGCATCGGGGAACGTCTACTTACCTTGCGAACAATTAAATACCCTACGGCTTGATGATAATCCAGTGGGTTGCAAGTCAGCATAGGAAGTAGCGGACCTGGTATATTTGATCCCTAACGCCTTTTCACGTTTCGATTACCTTTTTTTAAATCCAGCTTCAGATATTGTATATTCGGGATAGCCGATATCTAGTAATAGTAATAGATCCTAGCTTAAAATAGTGTCATATCAAGTGGAGTTCGCATGTTTTTGAATTTCTTTTAAAAGTACAAGCTTTCGAAACAGTATTATTACGTTGGGGTGTTCAGATACATATGAACGTTAGGTCTTTTATGAATGAATTAATTTGGGAATGAGAGAACTGTGTGAAATTTTTTGAACGTGAACCCTAGATTACTTTGAATTAGGATTAACATTTTATACATCTTGATATTTAGTGCTTCCATGGTTGTCATTGCTAAATCATATTGTGTAGATACATTTTACGTTGCCAAAAGTGATTGTGAATCGATTGATTGATGAAAATTGAAATGAAGCGATGAGTATAAAATTGTAGCCAATGTATTTTCCTTAATGATCGCATTCGACGCATCATTTATACTGAATCACAAATTATTCTTAGAATATTTACTCATTTATTTGCTCGATGATATCAAATAAAGACTTGTGAACTAAGCGCTGCGCACGTAGACGTAATACAGTCATTCGAAAGCAATAGAAATTGAATAACAAGCCATAAACTCGTTACAGCATAAATGAAATTCAATATTTGCACTGGACATCCAATTACGTGCGGCACGGTATGATACGGTTCCACGTTTAGAGCCGTGAATACTATGATGCGGCGGCGTGCTCGCGCTCACGTCGTTATTGTGATAGCTCGTGAGCCGGAATTAGCGCTCGCCACAGCTTCCAAATGACGAAAGCGTTCAAACTTACTCTGTTAATTAAATGTTTGCTTATTGTAAGCCACGAAATTTCATCGAGTATGTTTTTTTACTTAGTGCCCAGGCAAGCAGGGTTTGCAACTGAATGTGACACACGATCGCCCATCACAACACTGTTACTCATTCGAGTAATTTGTAAATGTAATATTAAATTAAAAAAGAGTGACAGTTATGGCTAGAGACAACTTAGATGAGTTTATATCAGCCATTGTTAACATATTCAAGAAGGGTTGATATTAAGAGTAACTATGTCGTATGCACGACTGAAGCTGTACCTATGTCTGGCCACTTTATTGCAGTAATATCTATGGTGTGAAAAAATGTCGTCATTTATGGGATAATACTTTATACGCTGGTCAATTTACATTTATAAATGTTGCTAGTATTTCCTTGACATACAGTAAACTACAAGCAGCTTAGATCAAAAAGTCGTCAATAATCTATACCAGTGGCTCCTAAAGCTCGAGCCGGAATCTTGGGATTCGCCTCTTGACTGAGTTATAAAAATGGGTAGATGTAGCCAGAAACTATAATGTCCTATTGGAAACACTGCCGTCTGGCCTAGATTAGGCCTAGTCCTGCATCTTAAGGCCCTACTCGCTCGCGACCCATAGCTTGGAAATCTCTGATCTATGCAGATATCTATTTTAAGTCGCTATAGAACAAACACTACATAAATACATTTTATTAATATTTATAAATCACGTACTGTTCAATATTTACTTATAAATCAATTTTCATATAGACGACGTTCTTCCTAATAACCACGTCATCGTAATAGACGTCAATCATCACTGGAATGTATCTGGAACACGCCTGCCATTAATTACATTAAAGTTCACTTTAGTCCATATCAAGCACATTTCGATATAAACACTATACGCGTAGAACAAGTTGGGCTGTTCTGCGTATGACTTGTGCGTTTGTTCCAACTCGAACGCATTACTTAGCATCATAAATAAAGTATGCGACTTGGCTACACTCATCCACTACATTGCATAATAGGTCATAAAATCAAAGCATCAATCTATTTTATTCTCTTTTTCTCAAGGGGATGTTGTATTTTACTGTTACTCTTAATTATAAAAGCAATTCATTTTTTGTAATAATCATACCGGGGTTCATATCGTAGTCTGTGCAGTTCATACACGGTTTGCGAAATATCAACTGCGGTCAATATAATATCGTTTTGTACATATTTAGAAACCTGTGCAGGTCGGTACAGTGTTATCCAATCCACGACCTATTTGTGGTTAAACGCCGAGCGGACTCGCGCGCGGCCCACCTCACTAGCCCACCGATATCCGCCCGGTTTGTATACACGACTACATGTAGCTTTACTTGTTTCTAGAACATATGTACGTTTGTATGCAATTCACAAATAAACAAAATAAACACGTTTAGGTTAAATTAAACCTGTGTTTAATATTTCATGAGATATTTTGTACTATACTAGCTAGCTGCACGCGGCATTCATTGCAATGCAATAGTTTTTGTTTTTTAAATTGTTTTTGGGCCACAAACCTTTGCAGGCGTGCTCGGAACACACTACCAAATTTTATCACAATCTTTTCAATGGTTTAGGAACGTATAGAGACAAACAATCAAACATACAAAAATTGATTTATTATTGATATATACATAGGTATAAGATAAACACATAAATGGCCTGTTGTACCTGTTCTGTAGAAACGATAACCTCAGTATTGTTCACTACGATAAAAAAGTTCCACGTTTGAATCTCGAAAATCATTCCAACCACCGAATTACTTCAACCAAATTACTTTTTCCGTGTAATGTAATATTATATGAAATGACATATTTTATATAAAAACACATATTACATGAATATTTAAAAAGTCTTACACTACAATGTAAAGTAAATCCAAGCCGCGGCAAGGGTCCGATCTTCGTGGCGATCAATGAGCTTGGCCTATGTCCAGCAGTGGACAAATGTTGGGTGAAGCAACGAAATACAAGTAGCACTTATTACGTTCATTGTTTCTAAATATTGTTTTAAGTCTCCCGGGCGTTTCGTAAGATGTAACAATGTAGCAATGAAAGCAGTAACCTCTAATTACTAGAACATCTTATCGTGCTTAAGTTTTTTAAGTTGGTTACTTTAATTATCAATTTTAATTAGCGACCGTTATTATAATCGATTCTTCCGTCACGGCTGTTAAGCGTTGCTTCGTGTAGTTACAGAATGACCACGTCTGGGAATATTTATGAATAAAATATATTTCTTGATATTTTCATAGGGAAGTTTCTAAATTCACTACTTTACACTATTGGTGATCTTAAAGGTTAAGATTAATAATATTTTCTAGCAATTGTTGAGATATAATGCGATTTTAAATAATATCCCTACCATATAAT
The DNA here is from genome assembly GCA_029849275.1 of Papilio elwesi. Classification (NCBI taxonomy): domain Eukaryota; kingdom Metazoa; phylum Arthropoda; class Insecta; order Lepidoptera; family Papilionidae; genus Papilio; species Papilio elwesi. The sequence goes on along the minus strand of CM056687.1, from coordinate 5,138,406 downwards.
CCCTACCAATATTATATATGTGAATGTAAGTTTGTTACGCTTTCACGCGAAAACTACTAAACCGACCATCATGAAACTTTGTACACATATTCTTGGGGGTATTAGAAGTAACATAGGATACTTTTATGAAAAAAACTGTATACTCGGAAACGGCTAGACCGATTTCGATGAAATTTATAGGGATTGTCCAGATTGGCACAGCGGGTGTTCCTGTGTTTGGTAGCGATCGGATCAACATAATTAGTGGTACCCGGGCGAAGCCGGGTCGGGTCACTAGTAATATTATAAATGCGAATGTTTATATGTGTGCATGTATGGATGTCATTACTCTTTTACCAAAAACGGCTGAACGGATCAAGATTAAATTTGGTACGGGGATTGATTATAGTCTGGAATAGCACATAGGCTATTTTTTATCCCGGATAAATGTACGGTTCCCGTGGGATACGTTTTATTTTTTAACGGGTCCATATCTACATATATAAAAGACGATTTTCCGTATAGATTCCGAAACGGCTACCCAGGCGAAGCCGGGGCGGAGCACTAGTAATATTATAAATGCGAAAGTTTGTATGCATGAATATATTATGGACGTTTGTTACTGTTTTACGGAAAAGCGGTTGAATGGTTCTCGATGAAATATGACACAGATATAGATTATAGCCGGAAATAGCACATAGGCTTTAAATTTTTTATCCCGGACAAATATTCGGTTCCCGTGGGATACATTTTCATCTTGTTTTTTACAGGGGCATAACTACGTATATAAAAGGCGATGTATGAATGTTCCCTATATATTCCGAAACGGCTACCCGGTTGAAGCCGATAACTAGTGCGATATAAAATTAAATCCGTTGTGTGAAATGTACAGAAATATGTATTTACGTATAATATTTAAATGTTCTCTCGCTTCCCTCAAGTCCCTTGCCGTTTACTTTGGGAGAGATAAGCCTATTGAAGAAGTCTCTTTGAATGTGCATCCGTCCACAGTGCCACGTACACATGTAATACTTACCATATACTCGCCTGCTTGTCACAAATCGATGCAACAGCTGTGATGCGTCATAAGATATCTTTATACGATTTTGCAGCTATACGTAGCAATTAATATCAATATACGTAGGTCATATACATTGAATAATTTTGAAGCCAAAACTTCATTGGCCGCTTTAGAGACGATATTTGGTAGGGGAAAATGTTAGGTTCGCGAAAACAACGCGCTCAACATGCGTTACCAACTAATGTCAGCAAAATGTTAGGTTCGCGAAAACAACGCGCTCAACATGCGTTACCAACAAATGTCAGCAAAATGTTAGGTTCGCGAAAACAACGCGCTCAACATGCGTTACCAACAAATGTCAGCAAAATGTTAGGTTCGCGAAAACAACGCGCTCAACATGCGTTACCAACAAATGTCAGCAAAATGTTAGGTTCGCGAAAACAACGCGCTCAACATGCGTTACCAACAAATGTCAGCAAAATGTTAGGTTCGCGAAAACAACGCGCTCAACATGCGTTACCAACAAATGTCAGCAAAATGTTAGGTTCGCGAAAACAACGCGCTCAACATGCGTTACCAACAAATGTCAGCAAAATGTTAGGTTCGCGAAAACAACGCGCTCAACATGCGTTACCAACAAATGTCAGCAAAATGTTAGGTTCGCGAAAACAACGCGCTCAACATGCGTTACCAACAAATGTCAGCAAAATGTTAGGTTCGCGAAAACAACGCGCTCAACATGCGTTACCAACAAATGTCAGCAAAATGTTAGGTTCGCGAAAACAACGCGCTCAACATGCGTTACCAACAAATGTCAGCTATATGTTTATTTTAATTAGGAACAATTATGAACTTTTTTTCATTTATTCTTGTATTCAATTTTGAACTTATTGTTAAGATGCACGGGCTTATTTTTGTTGATTATTTATTTATTTTTGAACTATACTATTACTACAGGGTGTCACCGTTTTTCCCAGAAGCCTTGTAACAATTAGGTTTTGTTTTGTTATGGTCTAAGATCAAAGAAAACAATCATTTTTTATGTAAATTTTCGAATATTTATACATAAACGCCGTGATGGTAAACACCTTGTTAAAGTTCCTTCGATCCTTTATCGTTACCTTTTTTGACGTTAGTCACTTTCAGATGACTCGCATACTCTTTTGTCCTCGTCTAAAAAGAAAACAAAAAGTTTACCCAATAAATCTCAGTCCGCACGACTGTGCTCAAAAAGCTCACAGCTACAGAACTTTTTAAATGAGAAGTTAATGCAACTGTGTGCAACATTGTAATCAAACTTGTTACAGAGCTTGAATAAGACATTACGACGGAAACTTTTTCCGTATTCAAAAGTAAAACTCTTATCCGGGTTAACTATGAAGCGCCTTAAAGGCCGAATGTTTGTTATTTTCTCCTGTGTGTGTTATGTTTCTTCTTAGATAACAGAAATAGTAAACCAAGAACTCTAACATGCGTGTGAAAGTACTTCACAACATAGTTTATTGCTTAATAGACTCATGAATAAGTCACTACAATTAGTAAGTACTAATATAAAAGTATGTAATTGTAATGTAGAAATAATAACAATTTTACCGTTACTTTCATATGTCTTTATATAAAAAGGCTTAAGTGAACGTATCATTCAAGTCTATAAGAATGGCCGTGGTCAGGTCATATATTAAAAAAATTAACACTCGCCGACACTTCATTAAACTTACAGCTTATAGTGCGCGTAAATATTGAATCGCTTGTTCATTTCTGAGCTTTGTAACGAGAACGCATGCGACAGTCCTAATAAATGGGTCAAGTAACCCTTTGGTGTGCGAGGAGTGCGCAATCACACGCGCCACCCGCCTAATTGAACTCCAATGTCGCGCCGCCCGCCCACGGTGATTGATACCGCCCGCCCCGCGCCCGCGAGCCGTCTAATAACTCGATTGCGAGATTGTTTGCGCGCTCGCCGACATCGTTTAAACGGAAATCTGTCCAGTAATTCTTCCTCTGGTGTAGTGGGATTTAAAAAGAAAAGCCGCAGCTGCCATTCATTCCGATGTCGATCGTCAAGATTTTTTTTCATCCTCGGTAAACAATCCCCTCGTGCGGATTCGTGTCATTCATTAAGGCTACTAACGAAAGTGTTTTTTTTTGTTTTTATCATATTCTGTTATTTAAATTGTGTAATAACGGCCTACTTCAAAGTTAATTTTGCGCTATAATTCAGACATTTTAAGCATTACGGCATTAGCGGTATTTTTGTTAGTTTAGGGAAATCTTAACTACAACGTATTTTACCATTGTTAGCCAATACGAATCTATTCTTATGTAAAGTAATTTAAAAATTCTCGACAGTGGTTTTTCTTCTACGATCGACTAGTCATATTGGCACCTGGAAAAACGCCTGAGGGAATCCTGACTGAAACGATATGGGGTAGCGGCGTCTAATTAGTTGCGCCATAGCCATCAATATCCATTAGCGGCGCCACACGCGACGCTGGCCACCGCCGCGCCGCCGCCGAGCCGGCCCCGCCCGTCCCGCCGTCGCCCGTCCCGCCGTCGCCCACCGCCGCCTGTGACGAGCACCGATACGCCATCGCGATCGACGATAAGTTTGCACTTCCGTGACTGACCACCGGCCACCGCCGACAACAAAGCCGACCCGCAAGGAATTTGGTCCTGTGCCAAAGTGAAATTTACTACGTGTAAAGCTCCATTCATTTCCATCGGCGTCGATTACTCGCGATGTTTAAAGAAAACCCTCTAAAAATCAACAGTTCATCGCACCAACGAACGCGGCCGGCCGACTGTACGAAGGGCAGCGTATTTATTATAATATCAAATTGTTTAAGCGTGCAGGGAGCCGCGGGGTGATCGGATTTAATTTGAATCTTCTTCACCCCAAATGAAGGGTTGACCGTTGCCCTAATCTTTGAACTATGACTTGACCGTTAATACGCATATATAATTTACTCTTCGATTATTTAGTATGGTGAAACGACACGCTGAGATACGAATAAATTAGTTTCGTGTTTTGGGAACAAAGCCGGCCGAAGTTGTAACGGTCGCGGGGTCATTGTAAGAGTGAAACTCATTTTGATGTCTGCTAGACCCGTATTTATTAAGAGTTGATTTGTTATATCGTAAGTAGTAATAACAGCTGCTATAATTTAAAGATATGTTTCTATGAATAAACATTACCTTTAATTTTCTATAATATTTAATTTTAAAAACACATGTAAAAAAATATCAGAATAAATAAACTTACGTGACAAATTCTAGGTGAAGAGGGTGATAATAAATGTCAAGAACAAAAACTAACACTGGGTACTACTACTGCCACTTATACTCACACACATCAAATATATATATTTATAAAACTCTTTAAATTTGCCTTTCTACTAGTTAAATAAAGTTGTATATTATAGTAATAAATTTCTTTACAACTTTTAGAATAACACTTATGCCCCTAAAACTGTGACCCTCGCACCCGGCAGGTGTAAACTTGCCCTTACTTCGTTCGCAGCTTCCACACGCCTCATTTGCATAGGCAAGGTATCTTATGCACTCTGTATGCACTCGCGCGTTACTTTATAATTCAAATGATCCACGAGAACACAGGGTAAATTCAAGGAAATGTGAGAAATAGTAACGGTATTTCAGCATCCATTTACCTTTCCACCTACTGTCTGACTACAAAGAGAAGAAATGTACGAAAAGCATTCAGATTTCAACATTTTATATGCGCCGATGCACCCAGGCTTAATACTCCTACTGCAGGAAGAGATTAATTATCGTTAACATTGCGGATAAGCAACCCTTTGTCTTCTCTTTGTTTAGATGTGGGATGTCGAGTAGGCTAGTAATAAAGCCGGGACGCAGTCGTTCACCGTCGTCATAACGCGCTAGTTGTAAACCATCAGCAAGCAGCATCGCTTCTGTAAAAGTTAAGTCTTCCTTTCCCCTTTCCAGCCACCATACATTAGCTGTATTAGAGGACCAGCCCGGATGGATTAGCGAGTGCACGCGTCAGTATATAATTTGATAGGAATGGTTAGTTAGCGCTCGAAACCCGGGACCAAGTCCGGACACACGCGACCGCGGCACGTTCCGCGCGCACCGCGCCGACCTTGTCCCGGTGTAATTAAATTAGATGCGTGACGTCACCGACACCAGCAACACGCTAATTAACACGGACTCTGATCATAAGAGCGCGCCGATACAAGCTAAATCGAGTTTTCAATCCAATAGCACTACACAGACCGTGCACATATTTTGTCTCGATACGGAGCGACGAAAACTTCTTTTGTTTGCTCCGTCACCTTGAATGTAAATGATTGATTTCATGGAACTTGGTATCTAGGTATATATTTACAAAAGATGTTGAGACGTTTTCTCTAGTCATTCAGTTTACAAGGCTTGCTTAACAAAGTTTATATACTTTAACTTTGTTTAATTTTTTTTACAGTCCTAACGCTATTGTTAGGTTTATTGGTTGAAAATACAAAATCGGCAATATATATAACAAATAGTTTGTCAGTCAGTTGTAAATTACCGATCATGTCGCTTTTAGCTTTGTATTAGGCTAATGAGTCTGTGTTTTAATACCGGTCATCGGATCAACAATCAGGCAGAAGTAATGCAAGCCTGCAATTTAACTCTCGAACTGTCGTTAGTGGGGCCATCACTAACATTTGTGCTATTTGTAAAAAAAATCATTCCAACAGGAATTCCGAGTAAACCGCAATAAGAGAGATAAAAAACATTCAGGACTCGTAACGAAGCTAGCAATTGCGTTGATTCGACCGCGGCGTGGGACGAGTACGCTGGCTGGAGACTTCCTCCTCGTTACGTCACCGGTCGCGTGACTCACCAGCCGCCGCCATTAGCTCCAGTTTGGGCAAGCGGTCTCAACTCTGACCTCGCTCACGTCTGTTTACGGCCTCGTACCGTGTCCTTGTAGATCTAAAACGGACAAACCGATTGAAATGACTATTGTTTTGCGCTCTTTTAATTTTCTATAAATAACAAAACATTCAATGTTGTACGTTATTCTAAATTATTGCATTATGTGCATTTCCCTTTATGGTTATAATTTTTACGCATAATACATATGTTTAACTTTAATTCAAGAGCAATATTAATTCGCAAAACTAAAACAAAAATTACATCCGACGTTTAACATCAGGTAATGATGTTCCTTTGTCTCTTTCGTCTAAAAACCCGAAAAAAAAACTCACTTGGGACCTACGGGTTATATTCCTTTGTAGTTTATGTTTAGAATGAAAATGTATCTGTGATACGTTTATTCTACAAAGACAGTGGCCACTGATGGCGAATAAACATGAACAATAAAATGCGAGACTATATAACAATTGCGTCATCCGTAAAATATGTACGCATTAATGTTGGTAGAACAAACGCCATGTTTATGGCTTGCTGTTCTTAATATGAAAAGCAGCTATCAAAGGAGAAAATAATAGGGGATACAGCCAGCAAGTCTCATAATCGCAGGGGTCTTCATGTCATGTGACGACTAATATGTCCCAGTGTGATAATGTCATGTATTACGTCCGCAGTAATACGATTTATGAGGGAACGAGCTCCTCTCGCAAAAGCTGCCCTAATTTTCACTTAAATTCGAATTCACATTGCACAATAAGCACCTCACAAGTGCATCTCTTTTGTGTCGCTATCGTCAGCAAACATTACGTTTATTCACGTCTCTTAATCACGTCAATCCACTGTGAAAATAATGGTTTTAGCACTCTGTACCATTGCCTTTTGTACACCTGTTACAATACATCGTAATAACTTATTATGTTATATTTAGAAGTGGACACTAGAAGACATCAAATTATGAGCACGAATCATATATATATATATATATATATATATATATATATATATATATATATAAAAAGTAAATATAAGAACAATAAGGTATTTTTATCTTAGCGTGCTAATAATTTTAAGTCTAAAAATACTGTTTTCTTGTTTCTAAATTAATGTGTTCTCGAAGTAAATCTTATCGCTTATACTTCGTTGAGCTACTCAACCGTCACTATCTCCTCGGTGAGGTGGAAGTTCCGCGCACGATTCTGACAGCACTATACCGTAAGTAAGTGTTGCCAGACGGCTAATGAAACTTTGCGAAGCTAACACGAGATATCGCGCTTGTTTAGAGTCGAGCAGATGACGACGCCCGCACAAATCTTAATATTTGTTGTACGGTATGAATATTTAGAGCGAGAGAACGCAACGCAACGGGAGTTTCTCCTCACGGTTATAAGACATCGAAAATAGATTCTGCGAACGGGGTTACACGCACCTGTTATTTAGCTTTGGGTGCGAGCGGGCGCGCGGCCGGCATCGGATTCATTAATAATGGCCCACAATGAGGCGCCCTTATTTACGATCTGCGGCGCAGCGCCCGCACCAGTGGGACGGCCGGCAGACTGAAAACGTTGCGATCTCAATTCGACCTCCTCCAGAAGTGATCTTTTCACTTCAATTACACAACAGTCAACACTAACCAGGCAAACATACTCTCAACAACAAAATAAAAAAATATATGATTACTTATGACGTAGATTTCACCAGAAGTGCGAAAATGAAAACACACGCCAATAAATCTAAAAGCATCACTTCATAAATAACGCTCGAACAAATTTATAAAAGTTCTCAAACGAGACGTGTTCGTTTAAAATTTTTCACGTGTATATTTCCACAATTTAATTCGAGTCAAATTTAACTTGATCTTTCCCGACTGAATGATATTTCTTACTAATCTACGTATTCGGAGCGACATTCGATTGGCTTAATGCTTACAATGGAAGTCTTAATGGACATCACGCGAACTTTACTTTTAAGGCGATTTCGGGATGAGAATTCTCGAAGAAGTCCCGTGCGACGTAAATTGCATCAACTCTATTGACGCTTTACGACTTGTGAAATTTTACACAAACACTACGAAAATAAAGTTTTTAATGTTCAGTTATTATTCTTCTTCTTCACTTCAACAACAAGTTTTATGAATACCAAACTATCACAGTGACAATTCTGGGAACTGAATATAAATTAAATTTTGGATTTAATGACATTGCAATAGAGCACAAACACGGTAGATATTTAATATACTGTTAAGAAAATTTCATTGAAACTTGTCATTATCAATTTAGATTTATTTATCAACAATTTTTTTATAGTACTAGGTGGCAAACGAGCAAGCGGTTCACCCGATGCCAAGTGATCGCTACCCATAGACATCTGCAACTAACTAATGAGTTGCAGATGCGCTGCCCACCTTTAATGGACAGAGGAAGGGACAAACAGAAAATGGTTATTTCCAATTCCTATACATACCCTCTACCGTCAAGTTCTCTTACCCTTCCCATTATTTCCTTACAAGAAAAGGGTGGGCAGGGGGAGAGAACTACAATTAGGCCTCCGGCACCTCACTCATCAAACGCAACGCAGAATACTCTACTTCACGATCCAGCCGGCCCAATCGTGCAACAGATGTTTTTGTGGTTACCACAGTTGAATTGGAACGTTATTCTTGTTAATTATTTCACATATATATTATTAATATTTTTTTATTAACTAATCTTAAATTGTTGTTAATATTAAAATATAATTTTTAATTCAATTACTACATTATAATGAATTAAAATATTTACGTATATTTCTAGGTTATCTGGTGTGGTGTCTAATGAATTCTATTCCTCCATAAAATGTTGTTGAACAAAGTGCTAGGCATGTAGCACTGAGACACGACGATGACATTATGTGATCTGGTGTTTGATCTCTATAGCAGGAATGCGGCAGTAACAATACTCTTATATCTTTTAGCAAATAATAAATAGTAGATAATACGTAACAATCTATCAAACCTATTGCTTAATTACATAAAATAGGCTTTATATTTTTGTATCCGTCTCGTAAACCAAACTGTTGTCTCCGTCCTAACTTGACAACATTACTTTATATAAAGAGTCGTAGAACAGACGGTAAGCATTATGCACTTAAGAATCAGTTAATGAAATCGTTGTTTTATCCATAAATTTCAAGAGTATATAATAATGAATTATCAATTGCTTAAATTTTGCTTCTTATAATCTGCACTATCGGTATTAACTTCCTCTTCTGGAAACGTTCTCAAATCTAGAATGGATGTTGTGTTGTATCTTTATATGTATATGTACAATACAGTATTACTTTTGTTATATATTTCGTATTTCGGCAGTAAACTGGTTTTTATTATTGTCTGAAGCCAGCTTTACACTGAGTCTAATAAATATTGAATTATTTCATCGTTTTGTAAGTCATTCATTATAATAACTTTGATCGGATCCCGCTGCTATGATTCAGAAACTATTTTTGGTCTGCAATACGTGATGATTTGTGTTTTTACTTCCGCGGCCAACTAAACGTCATTGTATCGCTATATTTTATGAGTCACTGCTTTTTTGCTAAACGGCCGAGTTTGTTTTTACAACTTTATAATATAAACATCCTCTAGATGGGCACTCTTGAAGAGCGCATTCAAATTTACAAACAATCGTATTCGAAATCAATCCCGAGCGTTTAAATAAGAAAAAAAAAGAATCCGTGTAGACGTTGTACAGGGTGTTTTAACAGAAATGGATCAAATAAACAAAACAGCGATCGTACTAAATTCGTGAACAAACATCTAGATAGTTGGACCAGAGGCGGCATGATGAGGTAAGCGACCTTAAAAGCCACTTAGCACAGCGCACAGCGCACCTCGCGCACCGCTCGCTGCGTTTCTTATTACTTAGCTTATAATTCGGGTAATAACATTGCGACGTGTGACGTCATTCGCTAATTTATGGAACGAGAGGTGGATTAATGCTAGGTACTAATCCACGATAGATGATGTCACAACGCTTGCATGCATATGGTGATGTATATTTCATGCATGGAATGGCGATGTATACTGATTTTTACTGAGGACAATTCACTCTCCCTACCACACACACACCAAAAATAGTGAACTTTCAAAAGTTTACGAACGCAAAATTTATTAACACACAGCGAAAAAAAATTTATTAGTCCCAGCTAAAAGGAAACCCCGATGAGGTACAACTTGTCTAGGTATCAATTATAGGTTAGAAAAGACTTACCGTTTAAAATTATTTCCATATGTTTTCGACGTAACAATTACGTTACTCTTTTTGCAAATTTGCCAAAGATTGCAAGATTGCCAGAATGATCGGTTGATCTTTCTGCCCTAACCCAGGGAACTCCCGCAACCTTGGCCAGATCGTCGGTCCATCTTTTGGTGGAAGCGTACGCGCGCTATGTCGTTCTGTTACAACAGACACAACATGGAACATGCACCAGGTATTTTAATAGGACGATGAACAAGAAACGGATCAGAGGATTTCATCATTCAAGAATCAGTCACGTAAAAACTTGTCTCGCGACATCACAAGGCCGGTCATTAGAAACACATCTGTGTAGTTCGAGGCTTCTTTTTTAATAGTTTAAGCGACGTATAAGCGTAATGACGGGGAATTGCTGGTGCAGAAGTTTGCGGTCTCTAGCGCCGCCGCTGACGTCACTCGGCGAGGTAACACTTGATTAGACGTCAATTCGCTCGTTTGCCATTAAATTTACTTACAGCTTGCCCGTAATTGACTTTTCATAGCGTTGCGTATTATGGTTTTGTTTCATTTGTCGCATTTAACAGTCAACAATTATGATTAGGCGGATACCAAGATGGTCAAGATAAATTCGATTCACCTGAAACTTTTTTTCCGTTATGTGAGGTCGGCACAGTAGGCCTACTTTGGGCTTTATGTCGCCAGCTCTTGACGCCGATGTTTTTTAGATCTCGCTCGACGTCGTCCAGCCATCTTATCTTCGGCCTACCCCTTGATCTACGACCATCTGGCTGACTTTCCAACAACACACGCAAATTATAACTATTCTTAATATTCCAATCGTAACAACTGGTTGCTCAAATGTATCTCAGTCTTGAAGACAATTGCTTAGTTATCGTCCTAACATTTGTTAATAGGTCGGGACTCGCCAACAACCAATTATTCCCAAGGATGGTTGGCGTCAGGCAGGCGGCCGGCCGTAAAAACTGTAGCCAAAACTTATACAGTCTGGAATAGAATCATACTGTGCCGACCCCACATGAGTGGGAAAAGGGCAAGGAGATGATGATGACTCGCCGTCTGGAATAGACCTGTGCTCTCCCAATTTGCAGTCCCTCGACCGTCAACTTCTCTATTAGTAATACTTAAACTTCAATAATATCAAAAATAATGTTAAACGTTAGTTATATTAAGAATAACTACCCCGAATCTGCATAATGTGAGGACAATGAGGATTGAAAAAATGAGAGAACAATTTGTCTTTTTATTTTCGAACACTTTGTATTTTTATTTATAAACGTCGAAGAACTTGTGACTTTCAACGTCCTTTACGTCGCAGTTATAGGTGAACTAGATGTTTCCCGCGACTTCGTCCGCGGAGAATCAAATAAAACATATTACAGAATAAACGTTTTTAATCGTATATTTTACATGAATTGTTTTACAGTACAAAATAAAACGTAAAACATCAATATTAAAATCATATTTGAGTGTATTTACCAACTATTTTTTTAATCTGTATAGAGCTACATTTCACCCAGTGGTGTTGCTATTCAATTTTGAAGTTAAGAAAATGGTAAAGTAATAACGCACCTGTTCAAGTCAATTAACGATAACAAATAAAAAGGCGGCCGTTAATAACCTCGTAAGCAACGGTACCAAAAAATAAGTATTAAGGATTGCAAACTGATATTTTACTGTTATAATATTTATAAAATTAAATTGTACACGTATTAAATTGTATTTTTAGAATGCGCATTTTTAATCAATAACAACGACACCGACACAAAATACCAATACCGACGCCGCCACCATCACCACCACCAGCATCATCATCATCACATCCACAAACACCACATCACCATCACCATCCACCAACCCTACAAAAAATCGTCTACCGCGGTTTTATTGCTTCGGCCAACCTTTATGACATTGCAGGTAGCGGGCGGATCTCTCGATATGGCGACGCGTAATTTTTTTCACATTTTCGAGTATTTTTAACTTTTTGGGCAGAACTCTAATTAATTTGCTTAAATTAGTCTATTGGAATCCTTACACTATTACCTATCTTCCAGTAAAAGTTCCATCCAATTCGGTCGTTTCGTAGACTACTCGGAATAATCGGACAGACAAACTTAATAATATAGATAATGTGTATTGAGTATGGAAATTTTATTTATATACAAACACTTCAATTTTATTTATCTGTATGGATAAAAAAGGTATTATTTGAACTTGAACTGTCGAATTAAAGGTAAAATTGTGGGAACATTGTTATCAACATTAGAATTAACTAGGGACTAAAGCAAATGCTTCTGATAGGAGATGGTTCACAATAGTCGAATGCTGTTAAATAATAAAAGGATCTCACATCTTTTTAACCTAACCCAGATAGACAGAGAAAACAATTGCTAATTGTTTTTACTGAGCTCATTAAATCACAAATATGAGAAGAAGTGTGCCTATTGCAGACACATAAATAACTAAGATATTGTGTTGAGAATTTAACAAACGGATTTGAAATGGTACAATCATATTTTTATTTCCTGAATTCAAGTTGAGATTATTAGATTATTACTGAACAACTGATTAAAACTTCGTTAAAAGGAATGTTTGTCGTAAAACTTGCGTAAATGGTCACGTGAATTAACCCATATATAATTTACAACACAGGCTAATCGCAATCAAATAACAGTAATCCCTTTGTACTTTATCTGTAACTGTTAGGCTATTAGTCTGTCGCAATTTGAGATTAAGAATTTGCGAATGAAGTGCGCGTGAACAAAAAAAGCGACAATTGAACGAACGCTTGTAGCTAGATAATTGACGTGTCATCACACGCAGCACTCCCCAGGCCCAGGAGCCATAGTCCGCCCCAACGCTTTTAATTAACCTCCGCCAAGAACTCAGCCAGGAGAACTCAGCACCACCACAATCTCCATTTTCTTATCGCGCCGTTATGAATTTACAAACGTATCGTTATTAAATACTTTCGACGTTTTCCGTTGACACCCGCCGCCGCCGCCGCGAATTATTTAAAGTCTTTAATTAACGTTTCGATTCTCGTTATCTCCGGCTAACTGTTTAAACTCTTAATGTATACTGTATCAACAGATTTTATTCAATTAGAGCTCAAAATTTTACGATTTTTTTGTAGCAACAATCTCTTCATGAGAAATAAATATCACTTGTAAAAAATGTTACTGCTCCGAAACGCAAGTCTTTTGCCTAGTATATAAGAAAAACAGTAAATAAATCACGAATGTTCGTAAAGCGGGTAAGCCAATTACCGCGATGCGCTTCAAGGAAGCTAAGCAGTTTCTAAATTCTTGGTATATTTAATTTAGCTTAATTGGTGTGTGGATACTCGGAGGCATGCACTCGACCGAGAATTTGAACCTCTTTGTTGGCTAAATCGCGTTTAAAACTGTATCTTCAATGTGTAAATTAAACATTTCCCGTAACCGACTTTTAAATATTTATTTCTTTTGAGATTCAGTCTTGAAATAAATCTGCAGCCTTACATATAATTAATAACAACATCCCAATCAATTTATTTAGTCATGTTGTCAAGAACCTGAATCTTGGCGCCTATCAAGGCGCCAAGATTCATGGTGTATCGACACCACGTGGTAATACAAGTAATTCGACATGAATGAATATACGACATAAATACAACGATTGTTCTAATTTACATTATAAGTCATAACTCAATTCAATGAATCTAACAAATATACAACCAATCTCTCATACCACCAACTACTGACTCAATCAATTTTGTTTTGAACCAAATTTGACTATCACCGTATTAACATAGGTGCACCCGATTGGTGAACGTCTTGATTTTGTCGTCATTAAGATTTATTAAAAAAAACTTAATGTATGTGTAGCTTTTTGATATGTTAATTAAAAATTGATAGTTTACGGTACAGCAGAGGTTTTAAAATCGTGCACACATTAAACACGCGTCTCTAATTGCCGTCTGGGCTGGCAGCAGCGCAGCCGAGCGGGCGCGCGAGAGGTGCGCCGTGCTGTGCGATTACGCGTGCGGCGATTGGTAATCGTGCTCTCAGTATGTGTTCATAAATGATATAATTGTATCTGTGTGAGAGACGACTGCGTTCGGCGTGGGATGGGGCAGTGCATTTTTTGCGGTTACAAGACGAACGGTGGGCCGTTGAACCCGATTGCTCGTCTCGAGGACACCGAATTCGCCAGCGGAGCGCATCTTCTACCAACTTTTATAGCTGCATTAACAACGATAAATTATGTTCAATTTGCAAAAAAAATTTAATTTACGCTATATTTAAAAAAAAATGCTTATGTTAATTAAATTTAAAATGAATACGTATATGTATATATTCATAGATTAAGGTTACAAATGTTTAGAAAACGGAAACAACATAGCTTGATCGTTGCTTCTTGGCATTCGTTGAAGGTACGAAGACGATTTAAAAAGTGTTGATTAATTAAGAGCGTTGCCGTGCTCATTCCGCATCTTTCATCCGACAAGAATGTGTGACGGAAGAGAAATAACTTCATAAGGCGCAATAAGTCGGCTAGCTCCAGACAAAGATAATGTGTAATATAAATTCAAAACGATGCTCTTGTTCAGACGCAATATAGGCTAGCGTGATTACTGTCACGCTGCGCATAACTGCTAATTTATTTCGAGATTTATTCGACTGTGGACTCTAAAACTTGGAAGACTTACTCATTTTTAGTATCATTAGGGGAAGAGAGAAATTATCGCAGCAGTAATTCTAACCGGCACGCTATAACAGCAGAACAGTTGAATGACAATTATTCTAATGCCGGATCGAATCTCTTATCCTACGTATTTTTCTTGAGTTATGAAAGATAAAGTGTCGTAAAATGTAAGTCAATATGCATGCTAATAATTTGCACCATTATTTTCATTTCATAAAGAACGAGAATACGCTTAAAACAACTTGAATAAAAAATTAAGGCTCGTATTAAAATAAGTTACAACGTCAAGTGATATCCGAACAGAATTTGTTTTATAGGCAGTACCTTATCTCATTCTGGTCGTGCACAATCTGTCGATGGGCTGCTCGGATTCTTATATGTATTTTTTTTCGATTTTGAAGCACGAATTGGTACAAAAAATGTTAAAATGAGCTTTACGCCGTCACGGCATCTGCGGCCGCCACAAAAACAGCCACGTCCGCCGTCGCATCGTGACTGCAGCCAGTGTCGACGCTAGCAATGGCCTGATTAAATTCTTTAGGCTGCCACTGCCACGCACGTAATATGGAAATCTCCCAATCATCGATTGAGAGTTGAGACACAGGGATCGGCGTGACTACACAAATGTTAACAGTAATACCACTTTTCTTACATTAATGGTATCACTCCACGATCCATAAAGTAAGCTACCATACTAAGATAGAAATACCTTGACATAGCTAGGAATCGACGTTTTGGGTTTTAGAATTCTGTAGTTAATAATGTATGCTAGTTCAAACCTGAAGCAATGATCAAAAGCAGTTGCAGGATGTATAGTTCAAGATTTAGCGTAGCAAGATCGATATTCATATTTTTGAGAATATCACCGTCACATAAACATCCTCTTCCTCTGGACTCACATATCTGAAATGTATATTTTTCAACGCTTTAATATTATGATACCCTGATCATAAAAACTAAACTTTTCATTTTAGTATCAACTACATAACAGCCATTAAGCACATACTGGTGTCAAAACTGTAATGTTATATGAGATTAATTTAATTTATTAATTTTATAATATTGTTTAAATTATTATTTATATTTCATGGCGATATATTTTATTGCCCGGTTTCATTATTAGGAACGAGCTGACGTCAAACCATACCTTGACACAGCCAAATATTGTGATACGAGCCTGGGCCAAGTGCTATCGCGACAATTTAAGTCCCACATGAATACGAGCCGACGCGGCGATCAATTTAGTTGCCGACTCATTATTTTTCGACACGAATGCCGAAATAAACGATGAGACTTATATTTTTCAATTACTCTGTTTCGATAGTCTCATGTTGTGCTCATTAATGTGGAAACGACACTTATTTAGAACAATATGTACAACATTGCCCAGTGAGTATGATTTGATGATTCTTTGGGAAAAGGTCTCGGTATGTAGTTTCTTCGTGTTAAGTTTCGTAATACTCCATATTTATGCCACGTATAGTTTTAAGATATAATCTTTCAAAGATTGTAAAATCAACTACGGAAAACCAAGAACATTTTTCCAATCAAGGGAGAATTATCCTCCTCCCACCCCAACTCATATCTTACTGAGCTAAATGTACATTATTACCCTTATTTATTCGAAAACCAAAAGTAAATTAATAGATATCCAGAAAAAGTGAAATATCCGAAATAAGAGACATTAATTAAGGTATAGACAACTTAAGTTTTTGTTAACATGAAGAATCGTTTCTGAAAGTCAAACCTATATTCTCGCCTAATGTTAAATCGTTAACGTAGCCTGGATAAAATCACACGAGGGATGACCAGGTAATGAACGCGCTGACCTGCTAGCCATGAAGGCCGCACTCACTTATAAAACGTCACCAACTTACAACTGATTCCCAATCTCATATGGAAGCAGAAAGGACACTATCAACGTATGGCAGAAACGTCCTATATAGTACAAGCACAATAAAACTTTACATTTTTGGAAAACATTCGAGTAGCGTACGGAGCCTGCAAGAATGTGAATCATAAAAATATTAGGCATAGTGTAGTAGCATTAATTAAGGCAAAGTGGAATAAAAGCTTACTTACAAACATTTAAAAAGAAACGATCGAGCACATTCTAGTCCAATTTCCCAAGGTTCATTAGTCATCGTATTGAATGCGAGAACGAATTACCCTATCAGCAGAACATCCTTGATCGACATAATAGGAAGCAATCACCTTAGAAATAAATTTCTGTCCTACGCTCATATGACAATGAAAATAGGAGATAAAGCGAACACTGCGGCATAAAAAATTAAATACTAAAAACCAAAATTTATATATATAATCTTAAAACTAACAATAATACATTTAAATAATTAATATATAAATAGATGAATAGAATACAGTTATTGAAATGTGAATAAATGTTTACGAATCTATCGATTATGTATAGTAATTGTTAGTCCAATTGTAAAATAATATAGATCATGCAACACCATTAGACGAAAGCGCTCGACTTTCTCTAGCAATGATAACCAGTCTAGTATATTCGCCTACAACTCATTTAACAACCCAATGTACCTCGGCCTCCCACGAGATGCGAGTTGGTGCGATGACCTTTGCAAAGCAGTCCATGACTACACGGTCTCATATACTGCGATCGCATCGTTTGTATTGATGGTTTTAAAAGCTTGTGTGATAAATTCTATGCGGTCTGTGCCTATACCATTTCCATATCTCTAGCGCTCGCTAAGAGACTAACTATATGTCTAGTCGTCGCGTCTAAGTCGCGTCGCACGTGTGTTGATGAAAAATTACGACTTTCGTGATCTCGAAAATGATTGGTCTTTAAAAAGAGCTATATGTTTTTCTCAAACACTGACATAAGTCATTTCAATTCATTTCATATGTTTGTTAACCGTCGTAGAAATATTGTCTAATTTTAAACGCAGAAATATTTCGGTTTCGAAATATTCGGTTACACATTGTATAGTTAGTTTAATTAGCACTTTCTTTCAACTGTTAATACTGCACTAATAATTTCGACTCGGAGATAATCCCTCGGGTTTTATATTTAATTAATTATGTATATTGCATGTCTTATCTCTTTGAACTAACCGCATTGTATTTTTAAGCACCATTATAGTACAACGACTGCAGTCAGTATAATTACACCAAAAGTTTCTCCTATCATAATTTGAAATATTCTTATATATTATTACTCAGATTGCTTTAGACGAACAGACAATACATTTTATTCGCGATCCATGCAATTCGAATCGTTCCCATTTAAAACGTATGTTTGGCAAAGTTGTCGGCTGAGCGTGTCCTCGGACGGGTCACGCTAACGCAAACCCGTTCTGCAGCGCACTTTCACCGCACCCCGCCTGCGCCCGCGCCGCCTACACCCTGCCCTCCCACATGCCACACCGCCAAGCACCTAGCGCCACTTGCAATGTTGGATCTTTTCGCTAAATTATGAATTTCGCCGTCCTGCCACGGTCAAAATGCACAAGAAACTACCATTAGCAAACCCGCATAAATACCAAGCCTTTCGGCCCCCTCTTTTCTTTCCTGTTAATATCCGGTTAAAATCATCCCTTTTCATGAGTTTTATCAAACGGATCAGGTTTCTTTGGCGGTTGGCTTAATTAAACTGATTTAGATCAATATTGTATATAATATTTTTACATTATAATTAGATAGCGATGTTAGCAAAATGGCATTTTGATCGACTGCGAGTTGGAATCGAACAATGATCAGATTGACCGGTTAAAACTAGACAATCGACGGGGCGGGCGGAAGTGTGGCAGTGGCGAAAAGCTCGCAACTGCACGAGGAGAAAGGAAGCGGCGCGCCGCGCGGCGTGATAAGGCCGGGGCAGCGCGGGGCGGCACGGGGTGGCGGCGAGCGCGGGGGGCGTGCGCGCGCACCCGCTCCCCGCGCCGCGTCGCGCTCCTCCTGTCAGTCGCCCGCCGACTCTGCTTGTGCTTGTGTGACTCGCGCCGCTCTGTGCATCGCACTCGTGCTCCGAACACGACGCGTGCCGCCCTGCTGTGGCCGCGAACCGCGACCTCTACCTTACCGGCGAAACGTTTCTCCCGACTTACGTGTGACTTGCTATGATTTGACTTTCGAACGTTTACGCTCCCTTACCCGGCTTGTTTACCCGCTCACCATGTAAGTGATATGATACGCTCATTCTATTAGATGCGATCCGTTTTCGTCGTCGATTTCGGAACTCGCCTTTGAAAGTGTGCGCCGTGAAAGTTTTAGTGATATTTAATAAAACTAGTGAATATTTCGAACCGCCGATCGGTCGTGTTTCTTTCTGCCGGCGATCTTCGTTCCTGCACGGAGGTTGATCCGGTGCCGATTTCCGAAATTCGACGGGGAAGGTTTATAACAGACCGGAGCGACGGCGTGATTCAGTGATGATGACCCGGCCTACGGTCGCTCCGGTCGGCATACCCGCATGAGAGCTTTTGTCTCGGTGGGGCCGCCGGGTGCATCACTCTTCTCGCAAAGGGCCCGAGCTAAAGCTTTCATCGAAATTGTCTCTAATGTTGCAAGTAACCCAGTAGAAATACTTGTACACCCTAACAAAAAAGTCAGTACCTGGTATTTCTAACTTCTCTCTAATTATTTAAACATCTTTCGTAAACACCTAACACCGTATAATATTTAAATAATCGCAAATTGTGCTTCGTAAAACATTTTATTTTCACGTAAGTAAATAACTTTAATGCACATTTTATATTTTTTAACTTTGAATTTTTATATGATAAACGTACGCAAATTTAACATACTAAAAGTTGGTAGGTACTCAAAGTTTTATCTCTCCATTCTTTGCCCGAGATAACTTGCCGTAATCTCGACATTCTTGTCAAATCATATTTAAAATTATTTTAACATATATATCTTATAATGAAACCTTAATGTCGTTATATAGGCAACAACAAAATCTATTTCAATTGTACAAATAACTTATAGCAATGGTTAACTTGGTCAAATTGGTTTATTTGAATAACTTTCAAATTCAAGACTTTCCAAGGAAATGAAAATGTTTGACTTTATGTACAGGATTTCCGAAAACTTCCAGCTACACCTGTTATTTTTATTCAAGATAATTTAACCACTCTCTCATGACACGAGTTTTCTGTTCTTAGTAAACTTTCACGTTATATTAATTGCCTTAAAATATTATAATACCCTATATGTGAGATACAGAAAATGTCAATCAAAATGCCAATTTTAATGTGACAGAAAAATAGAATATTCATGGAGAAAAAAAATATTACTAAATAACATCTACTGAAAAGTAATTGCCACCTTAGTTACTTGTAAAATAATTCTCAATATAAGTAAGCCAAAAAACTGAATCAATGCAATTTGTCAAAATCCGGTTTTGACTGGCTTTATCGGATGTATTATGTCATTTGTAGACTATTCAATTAATTATATCCATTACTCCAATGTCGCTAAAATTACATTAAAACATTGTCAATTTGGTGCTAATAGCTAATTTATTTCTATATAAATTATAGAAATGAAATCGTATATTGAACTAAAGCCATCGAACCATAATTGGTTTAAAACTAGCTCGGTAGATAGATAAGCTTAAGATCAATTAGTAATGAAAAAGGCATGCTGTTTCTCTATATTATAGGCTTAACATATCACTTCGATCTGTTAATTATTCGCTTTATCAATCGTGATAAAATGGATGAAACTGCAACTACAAATATAGAGCTGAAGAAGCAACAAAAATATGAAAATGCAGACCATTTTGATAAAAGATGAGAAGTTAACATGTGTATAACTTTACAATAATGTTAAACAATCAAAATGAGTAATGATGAAAGTTGTAAATTTAATTCACGTTGAATACACTTTGAATTACCCTTAGAGTGGAGGTTATAAACGAGCAAAAATGTATGCCATGTTAGCTTAGCTTGGTCGTGTGTTCATTTTTAAAGCGGCCGGTGTATTGGTTCAGTTGAGGTCCACAATGGCGCGGCTGCAACGCTTCCACGAAGGAACAGCTGGGCCCCGCTACCTGCTCCCGACAATAAAACTTCTGTCAATAGAGAACTCAGACCGCTGTATTATTACTGTACTATTTTGTTAATTTTAAATTGAGCTGCGAAACACTGACGGTATCTTTAACGTATATATCTTTAACGTAACATTCCAACGAGTTACGTATGTACGGCACTGTATTTAGATAGGTATTAATGAATTGAATATAATGAATATTTGAAAACATTAAATCGTTTGTTAAAATTACTAACAAACGTGTACCGTTTAATGTCTGCAAAAATTGATAAGGTTTCAAACCTTGTAAATCAGTATGAAACTTTGACCATAACTGATACGTCTACTCTTAAGTCTTAACGCTCGGCAATCTAGGGTATAAAATTGATAACCGACTACAGCTGCTATTCGGCAGCTTCTTAAACATATTCAGCCATTTTAAAAAGTATTATGAAAAAAAGAAATCCGCCAGACGGTTATTAAATACCGTTTATGTTTTTTTAAATATTTTGTCTAATTTTCATTGAGTCTGTGGGGAACACTGTCATTCGTTGACCCGACGGCATAAAATTCCTAATGTCTGAAGACACCAGCAAAATATTCAGTCGTCTAAATCCAATGAGTAGATAGATGTATTTGCAGTTAAAAACTTGCCGCCGAAAGATCATTACCGGTCGTCTTAATTTTTAGCGGATTTTATATGAATTATACGAATTTCTAACTTTTGATTTTCAAATATCTGTTTATGATTGAATCAAAAGAATTACTTGACTTGAGTTTTCTAAACCAATAAATCATAAAATAAAAAAACCTAACCTAACAATGATAATGAAAATCAATTGAATAATTCTAATGAAAATATACCTAATAAATAACCACAACGGAGAACTGCAAACTTCTGTGTTTTTCTAGTATTTCCCTAAGAATCTGCAAACATCGCTTAATGTGCGTACAGAAATTATGGTAACTGCTGGCTGTTTAAACACAACGTTCAGTAAAGAATAACATGGCCGTTGAACGTTTCGTAGAATTAATTATCTTATCAGTGATTATACGGATGTGACACAGACGAAGCTGCACCAGATTACGTGGCCAAATTAATCATGATAAGATACCGGCGGCTTAAAAATTCGCCATTCCCTCACAAACTCGAATTTCTTTTGTACCTACGTACTACATTTCACCTTATTTCCATTATCGCCTTTTGCCCGGAGTCATCATTTTTTATTACTTATCAGATAGGCGTTTGTTGTGTACGCTCGCTCCATTACGGCGCGCTCGGTGCGTGTTGCATTCCCTCCGTTTAGTGTTATGTTTTTATGTATTGTCGATAGGATCAATGGCGCGGCGTCCCGTCGCGGCGTTCGATAAGGCGCGCACATTAACGAGCGCTCTGCAACGATAGCCCCAGAATCGTGTAATTTGCGCCTCGTAAATTCGAAGCCGTCGCAAATTTTTCGCCTGTGCTGCGCTAATTAGCAGTCGGCCGGCGTCCCCGGAGTCTGCTAAATGCTCGTGGCACACGCTCCGAATGCGTTAGCAGCAGCACTAGTTACGATGTGCCGAGAGCGTTCACAATGCCCTTTGTTTTGGCCGCCGGAACTGACCTACGTGCCCGGCTAATCATTCGGTTAATAACGAACATACCGAACTTATTCGATTGGCCTTTTGTATTATTTTTATTGACATTCCCACATCCTTTTGGATTGGACAAAATTGGATTGCTATTTCTTGTAATATCTACGGAAGCATAATTGAATTGAATTGATTTGCTCCTCCCTCAGATGACTAACTACATGTTTATGTACGCAATAACATTTTTCAAAAAAGATGTTCATAATACTTAATTTCTAGGAATAAAATATATCTGTATAAATGTTGCTTTCCAAACATCGCTAAAGACCAACCTCTCAAAACCGCATTTCGTGTATTAGTGAGCGGGAAAGACAGTTTAGAGTAGATAATGAAGTATATTGCTTAAAAGGAACAATAAATATACAAAACTATTACCAGAATTTTACTGCCTCCAATATTTCTTTTTTTCTCTCAGTCTGAGTCAAGCAGACACACTTGGCTAGCGAATGCTGTGGCGTGCACAGAATAACGAATGGTAAATCGGGTGACATCACTTGCGACTCATAACACGCGTCGAGGCGTAAACCATTTTATACCTTCTCGGCCAACATTTATAAGTCATAATCCATTGCGTTCGTTTACTTTAAACTGTGTCCCTGAACGTTAATACAAACAAGAGTCGAATTGACAAAAATATCAGACATAACATTTTAATTTACCTTATGAATTTTGTTTTTCAGCGCTTTCCGAGCTGTTTGCAGCAATTCAATGTGAAATATTTTAAAATATAACAGGATAAATATTCCATTGTTATTCCTTATGATTTAAAATTGTAAATTAATTAGACGCTACTGTATCATGGTGTTTTCCTTAACTATGGTACATGTCCTTTTACAAAGTGCTCATTTTAATGTTCATAAATGACAATTTTACTTACCTGCGGTTCGTTAAAATTCAGCGCGGCAAGTTGGCACCCTTAAAGAGTGACGCAGTCTGAGACAAGTGATATTATATGGTAATCGAATCGAATGTATGCAAATGGGCAATTGAGGCAAATACGGTCGGCATGCAGAGCGTCGCTGCGCCATGTCCAATAAATAGACCATGGTGGTGGTTTTTGCTCCGACGTCTGCGGCCGAGCGCGCCAGCCAAGGTCATCTTCCGCTCGGCGACGACGCTCGACGCTCGGCTTGCCGTCAATCTATTCATTACGTGCCTGTAGCCTTTTACAATTTTTTATCGAATTGCTCGTTTGATTGCTGCGGTTATAAACTTGCCCCGAACAAACAATAGGAAATTCGCCTCGGCCACCATTCTTTATAGACACCACAAAAAATAATTGAGTGTACTTACGTAATGTACCCAGTAGACCCCGAATTTGAAAAGTTAGGCAAATCGAGCGCACGTCATAGACTTTTTCTATACAGACTTTTAGTAAGTGCAATTATTTTACGTCAAATTAAATTAGATGATTAGCTAAAATACTATAATTAACTGTGAAATTTCGAATCCGACCGTTATGGAACTTTACTGTGTCTATTTTCAGCATTAAACATTTCTAATGCCAATTTGCTTTGTTCAATGAAAGTAATAGTTTTTTGTAATATAATATTACAACCTACCTATATTACGGAATACATTATGTCTAAACGCATCATAGTTACGCGTGCAATCTCATGGACGTGGTAATGATTAGTTACTTCAATTTATTATATACGAATATTAATGGATTTTATGTGCAATATTAACATTAAAAATTTGTAAAATGTCTCTTCTATTGTTATCACTATACTTTTCAAATAACAAACGTTAATCTTTATCTATCCTCGTGTATGTTTGTTCACGTGTGCTTGTAGAAAGGGAGAAGCGGACAGCTTGTAAAATATGCTCGTTTTTTAGGAGTTTATAACTTACTTTGGCCATTAAACGATAATAAGTGAGATACGTGAAATTAGCCCTTTGGTACTCGTTAATGCTTTAACGTTAACCTTTTATAAAATCTACTAGTACTATTTTTGAATAAGTAAAATACATAGATTGATCTATTGAGCGATAGAGGGTTAGCTACGGTCGTACTGTGCGATCCAACAAAAGTGGGAAAAGGACGGGGAGAAAGAAATATTTGTGGCGATCAATGGGGGAGGCCTACGTTCACGAGTGGACGAATATCGACTGCAACGACGACATTGGATAAGTCTGTAATGTAAATAGGCACATAATTACATAAAGTTTACCTAGTAAAAGCATGTTATTTATTTTATATGAAAGCGCGAAAGCACTCGACTAGCTTTATTATCCTGTCTGCACAAAGCACAGACCAATATGATAATTCACGTCAAAACAAATCAATTACACGGTTAACGAGATTGTCTACATCATCGCCGCAACATCATCATGGCAACAATGCTGCGGCAAATGTCAAGTAAAGTTCAGCGCAAGAAGGCGCAGGCGAGAACGCAAGGAGCAGTCGAGTGTAGTAACACGGAGACTCAAATTTAACATAATTAGAGAGATCGTAATATTTTATATACCCTTATGTAATTTGTTATGAGTAATAAAGCCTATCTTTTTCTTAAAGGCCGGCAACGCATCTGCAGTTCCTCTGGGGTTGCGGGTGTCCTTGGGCGTCGTTGTCCCCGCCGCTCGTTTGCCCCTTCTCTTTAAAAAAAAGTCTAAAATAGAAATTAGTCTCAATAAAAATTAACACCAGTTATGATTTTAATAATAATAAGTACTAGTACTTTCCAAGATCTTCTTTTAATTTCGTATGACTTGTGTTTTTGCTTTTCATAGCAATTTATAATTGATAAATGCTCTTAAGATTTAACATATTAACAATCAAATGAGGACAATTAAATCTGTAATCTTACGTCTTTTGCTTACTTATTTCAAAATGCCATTTCGGGCGAGCCCCTCGCATTCTTATGTCTTGATAGCTTAGTGGTAAGAGCACCCTCCGCGGCGGCGGGAGGCCCAGGTTCGATTCCCGGTCAAGACCACGAATGTGGGCGAGTGGCTCGTCTGTCTCCTGAAATTAATAACCTCGATGTTGAAACACTCGACCGCACGCTGCTCGTGAAACATCTATTAAACTGTGCACAATAAATTCGTGGATGGCAACTTGATCGAATCGCCAATCACAAAGGCCCGACCCGAGTGTTTTTTCTCTCTCCCTTCCCCACCCTTTCGTTCGACCGCTCTCAAGAGATTCTTATTTAGATTCGCTTCCGTCTGATTGCTCTTGGTAATCTTTTCACTGGGTTATTGAATGTTATCCCAGCTCGGGTGCAGGAGACGCAAGCCCTAGGCTGGTGACACCGCAAGACGCCCGGAACTAACATCCGATTCCATTGTCAGATTCATTTTGTTGCTATTACTACACTTGACTTTATAAATAACAAAGCTACATATAAAGTAGTCACATTTATTCTTAACGAGCTTAGAAAGGTTCTGTCAACATTTCTTCAGTTAAATACATATCTTTATAACAATAGAATATCCACTTAAGTTGAAAGATCAATACATAATTGTATTGATGAATAAGAAAAATCAATAGATTTTGGGTTATTCAAGTATATTCAAGTAATATTCACCTAAGACGGTGTACTATGTGGTACGTTATCAATGTGTATGTTAATTGTTAGTGTATTGTTTGCTTACCATAAAACATGGCAGTTATCTTTGGTCTTATCTGGCCTACCTCACCTAAAATTGACTTATAACTACATATTTAGCTCCTACATTTCATTTGCATTTGCAACAAACAGTTTGTTACCGTTTTAGTATTCTTTTTGTAACAGCAAGGTTTCTTTTTGTTTCCTACTACAACATTAAACGGTGTACAAAGGTATTTATAATTATAACTGATTTTCCTTTGATCCATTCTTTGAGTTTCCTGCTTATATTTCTTCTCATGCATTATTCTCTCGAATACTATATTCTATAGGCTGCAAGCATACGACTTACATGTATTGCGCATAATAGTTTAGAAAAAACCCTTTACTCGGAGTGTCTCAGCGTTACAAGCACTTTCAGGAAAATTATTATTGGTCAACCAATACGAATATTATAAAAGATTTGATTGTTTGTTTGTTCTGGATTAGTTAAAAAACCACTGAACCGATTTTATATCAGGGAGTATATAACCTAGACTATATATTTATTTCTTGTTTATCTGGATAGCGTATCTAAAACGTATATCTACCCTAGCGAAGATGGGGATGGGGTTGGTAGTTGCCATATAAATGACTATCAGACGCGTGGAGTTTAGTCACCTTAATCTAACATAATGCGTAATATTTCATTAATTTAGTTGATGTGTTAAAAGTATCGCGCTTGCAGAATTTCATATTTACGTATTCGAATCAAATTTGTGAATTATATTATACATTATGGTAAGCATGTTAAAGATATTGAACGACGAGTGAACGCGGGAAATAAAATGAATGGGGCTATAAGTGCAGTAGTCAGGAGTCAGAATATGTCTATGAAGGCTCGTCTGGCAATACACAATGCTGTACTAGTACTTTAATGTATTGAAGTGAGAGCTGGGTTTGGCAGGAAAAGCATGCTAGTAAAAATAGCGTTATAAGGGAAAAGTGTGGCTTAAAAGTGGACGTTGTGACTAGAATTGAGAAAGGTATGCTTCGGTGGTTCGGGCATGTTGAAAGGATGAATGATGAGAGAATAACAAAACAAATTTATGTTGCAAAAGTGAGTGGCAGTGTTGGTAGGGGACGCCCTAGGAAAACTTATATCGATCAGATTAATGACTTACTAAAAAAGGGCGATATAAGGAGCAGCCATAAGCGACGAGCATGCTTGCGTAGATGTATGAATGTGGAAGAAGCGAGAGCGGTGTGCCAGGATCGCGCCAAATGGAAATCCCTGATCTCCGCCTACCCCTCTGGGTTACGGGCGTGAGCGCATATTCATATTATACATTATAACCTATCCTTATACTGCGATTGCCCATAAACTAAACTATGATTCAAAGCACTATGCAGATGTTACGGAATCAGTTACTTATTGTGTTCGATTTGCATTGTGGCAAATACAATGTAAAACCAACGGAATACTAGAACAAGATAAATTGACATATAAAATATATACTATATATACTCGAAGTTAAATATTATCGACGCACGGGATGATATACATTTGCCATATATATAATAATCATCATTATCTCCCTGCCCTTTTCCCACTCATGTGGGGTCGGCACAATATGATTGTAGTCCATTCTGTATAAGGTTTGGCTACAGTTTTACAGCCGGCCGCCTGCCTGACGCCAACCCTCCTTGGGAATAATTTTCTAAAACTTGGATATTGACCTAAATAAAACAAAAAAACTTTAAATAAAAAACTCAAGGTACAGTTATTAACAGGTGTAAATATATTTATTTTAAAAAATGTGTATAAATTGAATAATAAAACAGTACTATTACAACACCTGTCAAAGCCGGTAGCTTATTTGAATATTTACGATGCTATTTTGGTCTTCTTTATGGCAACGATTAAAAATATTTCCTCGTCTCAGTACGTATATCTATAGACAGGCTGACACCAAGGTTGGCTTCGACATAAGGAAATTTTTGAAAAAAATCTTATTGCATCCATATCGAAAATAAAATTCCAAGATTTATGCAGGTCGAGATTTGAGCGTCGCTGCGTTGCCGCGCACCGGGCTATTTTCAACTGGGTTATGCTTTAAATAGCACATTACGATAGGATTTGGTTTCACGAATTTTTCCCTGTTCCCGGCCCCCGGACCGTCGCTATCTGGCCGCCGGCGCCCACACAAACAATTTTTCCGCGAGATGATTCCTCGACTCTTCGCTATTACTATTATGAGCCACCTACGTGTTGTATCATATTTTTCGAATAAGAATCACACAAATTGTTTTGTCGCATAGGACAGGACTAATGTATTTTGAATAGTACTTGTTTGTTATACTAACATATATGTTATGTAGGAAAGTAGTAGTGATGTCCCTTAACCACGGCAAACTATTTGCAAACTGTTCAATGTATGTATAAATTAGAAATGAATAGCTGCATTTAACCTTTGTTAAGTTAAACATAACAAAGTCTAACACCTGCAATGGGGGAATGGAACTGAAATTTGTGACGGCGCATAGCGAAACTATCGCTCGCAAATAACCAATAACCAAGTACAGTAACGCGGCCGCAGACATGAGACTGTGACCGGTCGCCGCGAGCTTCCTAACCCGGCAGCCGCTTCAGCTTGGCGCCGGGGCCGTCCAGCCCGAGACTAACCAGTGTCTTTTGTTGTTCGCAGAGTTGAGCCACACTGCACTACGGCTTGCTCGCCGCCGCCGAGCCGCTAACCCTGCTTGCCGCGCCCCGTGCCGCCCGCCCCGCACTTCGGCCGCCGCCATGCTCGCGCACCACGCACCGCTCGCCCTCCACTAAACTCGACCGCCCGCGACCCTCAGTATAGACATTGACATCAATACCGACGCGTGTGATAATCATTTAATACTCGCCTAAACAAGCTTGCTAAGTCGGTGTCTAATTCTAACTCGACTAAGATTAATATTAAGTACTGCCGGTGTCGAGCGCGTTCATTCAGAAGCCGCGTCCTTTGTTTCGCGTACTCGTGGTCAGTGTGTGTCCCTGCAGCCCACGGCGCGACCGCAGCGCAGCCGGACAGGAAGTGTATGCCCGGAGCGCCGGGCGCGCTCATACCGCGGCTTATGCGCCGCACCGCTCGGTGTAACTGAGTGCCCGACCCCGCTCGCCGATCGCAGTGACAAGGATGGCAACCATGGTGAACATGAATAACCTCCTCAATGGCAAAGACTCACGTTGGCTGCAGCTCGAAGTGTGCCGGGAGTTCCAACGGAATAAGTGCTCGCGGCCCGACACCGAGTGCAAGTTCGCTCATCCCCCGGCCACTGTCGAAGTGCAGAACGGAAGAGTCACGGCATGCTACGATAGTATCAAGGTTAGTGTCTATTGCTATTTCTTCTAGTCAATTGATAATAAAATAAGATTCTAAATGTATAGCTTGATATCAACCCTAAAATGTTTCGCCGCCGCCATTTTGTGCGCTTACCTCTGTTCCGAGGCTGGTTTGAATGACGTCATCCGCCCCACCGTACCACCTTAGTCGAACATTGTATGGGAATTGGCATTGCGTTAACATAATGAGGCAGGACGATGACTCGACGACGCCGTCACTCGCAACACATCTAGACGGATTTATTTAATTAAACCCACTAGTGTTACTTAATTAAAAATTTAGAATTTTGTTTCGCTCACTCTAGTTTTTTAATGAGATCATATACTTTATTTACCACCGTAGTCACTCGTAACTTTCGTTATAGTTTCACTAAAGATTTGTACAAATAATACGTTATTACACGTGTAACGGTTAGCCGGAATATTACGTGATACGGCCTTATCAGGGCGAAGAGCGGCGTGATATTGTGGTAGGTATTTCAACCAAATATAGCGCGATAAAAATTAAAATCGACATGTAAACACGCACCTCTGCCATTGCATCGCCCGAAGCTGAAACTGATAAGGCATTCGGTCGGCGGCCTTTCCAAATATAGGAAAAAACACAGTTAAATTTCGTAACTAGTGGACTCTTTATTCGTTTTTGTCAATGCGTATCATTCAAATTGTTTTACATTTATTGCACTCTGCACTTTATTTGGATAGATTATTACAAATTCATCACATCGTATCGTTGATTTAACAAGAATATTGTTTTGTTCTTTTTTTTCTTTCCTTTGATTTTTGGTTGTTAGCGCGACCAATTAACAAAACATTCAGGGACATGATCAAGCTCGTTCGCTCGGCAAAGGTTTCCACGGTCGATGAGAAGACGGCGTGTCTTTATGGTGGTTACATTCAATGGGTACATGTTACCGCTCGCAACATCGCCGACCGTTGCGCCGCTGTCTCGCGTGCGGCCGCTGCTGGTGCTGTCGCAAGCCGATGATAGTGGTTACGTGTGTTTCTTTGTCGCTCTTGTTACATTAAATACAATAGCTATAACCATAGATTTATATAACCTTCAAACAACCAAATTCAACATTCATAAGTGAAGATCGATTTTTGCCACGAATTTATGCCAGCGTGTCGACGATAACCCAAAAAGTATTAACAATAAAATGTACTTTCGAGTTCTTAAAAATAATAATTACGACGATTCAAAAGGTGTAAAAAATACTAAAATATATTATTTAAAATTTTATACACATTTAGTTATGTATATTCAGGACACATCACAATGTTAATTACTTACTTGTGATATGTCATATACTACTCTTTGTGGTATATTTTTAACATGATTTCATACCGTCATATTTTAATTTACAAACTCAGTCAGATTTTGTAGTTGTAAGGCAGCAAACGAATGATTGAGCTGGGTTTAGCGAGCTTCACTTTTGGGCCCCGGATGCTCCATCTGGTCAAATCTTTGGTCACAACTAGCGTAGAACTAGAAACACATAAGAACAATAGACAGATATTCAGTACAAATTCTGCCTACTTATCAAAAAAGAACGATGACGCTAACTTGCGAACGACGAAAGAAACTAATAAAATTAGAGTAATCAACGAGGTAAATATTGAAGTGTTGCCGTAAACAAGCAGCATGTATTTATTTCTGTTATTGGTTGGAATATATCCAAAATACCATTATATATAGAATTTGATACATGTTTGAAATTAACGACTGGTCACAAATGAAATTTCTTCAATAATTTTGCGAGGAATCTAGGAGAGGCAGGGTACCCCCGTATTCGACGTTACATTGTGTGAACTACACGTGCTATCAGCGCGGCTCAGACATGTGTGAAGATCGTTGCGGTAATTCGCTTAAAACCGGGCATCATATATAGTCCGAGACTTTAAACAATGGGCGTGCATTGTACGGGCTTTGTGCACCGGAGTACCGCACATTCCATACAATGACGTCGCCGTTGCCGCGACCGCCTGATCTTATCTACTCTTTGAAAGCATCTTCTCACTCTTGTTGCTTATTTAATATTGGATCTGCAAGAGAATCTACTGCGTCTCCTTGTGAGAGGAACATGCGCAAGCTTGTATTTCATATATATATGGTCGCTCATATCTTCTATTACTATAGTTAAACGCTGTGCTCGAGTCCTCTCCAATTGTTTTGTGTCTTCATATTAAACAGCTCCATATCCATCCTAAACAACATTATTCAAATCATAATAATTCGTGACTTGGAAACTAGCACTGATAGTAGATTTTACAACAAAATTTATTATCTGACCTTCGGGACTGATCAACAAAACTTACGAATAATCTTCGCATATTATACACTTCCCAGAACTGTAGCCATTTTATGGTTTTTTAATACTCCTTCCAAATTCATTATATCCTATTCGATGTCACGGTAATTTGTTAAAACTCGCGAATCTAAAGCAAGCAGCAGTGTCTTATTTAATATCGCAATGATAGAAAGAAATTTACGTAGTACTCAATACTATATATTGAATTGTGTATAATATTGAAGTAGATGTGTTACTTATTGCGCTGAACGTAATGCTTCTGTGCAAGTCTCGTTTAGAGTTTGCACAACAAAGCAATAAATTACAGTATCGATAGCGTAAGTAACTACAGCCTCTGTCCGAGACGCAGCGAATAGATATCTATCTGACAAAGATAAACAAGCGACTTCGCCCGGCGCCACTCCGCCACTGTTGCCTTGTTGCACCGCTTACACTACACGCTATTGCCTGACTAATCACACACTCGACTTTGAAGACGTTTTCATTATTATTCTATCTTATTTTCAATAGTAAATAACATTCTTCCAAACATTTATTTGTAATTCTCCATTTAATCTTTGAACTCGCGTATGATTATTAATAGCTTTTGCGTACAACGTAATAATCAGATAATGTAAATATTGTGTTAAACATTTCTTATTTGAATTATTTGATATTTTAATACATACACTACACTATCAGCGAACCATTGGGGTGCGGTAAGAGCGCGCATATAAAGAACCATGCGATTCCGTAACGTCTCCCGTGATTAAGCCAACTACGCAGTATGATGAGGGGGTGATATTTGATTAGGCTCCGTGCTGCGTTGATTAAACCGAACTTATTGCCTTATACGATTATGCTCACCCACACGCTTCACGTCACCTCCAAACGATACACCAATGAGAGTCGCACTAGATTTCTTAATGTCTTCTTACCTTAAAGGTCACCATCAGTTTCGTTAGGTGACATTAAAACGGCGTAACTAATAACCGTACAAGCTGCTTACATTGTGGGTAGTATGTGGGGTCTATAATGAATATTTAATTCACCAGTTGTTATACAATATCCTGTTATATAGCTATAGGCTAATGACGTTATTATATATCAAAAGAGAAGGTCGCAATAGACGAGGTGTTATAAAACAGTCTTTGTCCACGTAAATGAAACTTTAAAAAAAAACTTGTTTCGCGATGTTTCGTTATGATTCGCCACAGGCGACGCACCGCGCCGCCGGCGTAGTTTCTTCTCAATACAAGCAGGTGACATCACCGCGGTCAACTGTTGCATGCCCGCGTCTTATTACGACTTTTCGTAACGTTTGTGCTGACAATACAGCCAAATACTGCTACTAAAGTAAATCAATGCGGTCATTCGTGCTTCTGACGCCACGCGCGTATTATCATTTTATGTTACTCATGCCTACTTCCCTACTTCTATATCTATCTATCTATACTTATACTATAAATGTGAATGTAAGTTTGTTTGTTACGCTTTCACTACTTAACCAATCATCATGAAACTTTGTACACATATTCTTGGAGGTACTAGAAGTAACATAGGATACTTTTTATGAAAAAAATATATTTTAAGGGAAAAAAAAGTTTTTCAAAAAATCGAAAAATCTAGCTACTTCAACGCTGTAGTATTATAAATGCGAATAATTATATGTGAGGATGAATGAATGTTTGTTACTCTTTCACTCAAAAACGGCTGAACGGATCTGGATGAAATTAGGTACAGGTATAGATTATAATTTGGAATAGCACATAGGCTGTTTCCCGGATAAATGTACGGTTCGCGTGGAATTCGTTTTGTTTTTTTTTACGGGTGGATACATATATAAAAGACGATGTTCCGTATAGATTCCGAAACGCCTACCCGGGCGAAGCCGGGACAGATAACTAGTATGTTAATAAAGCTAATAAGTAAATAAAGTAGTTCAAATTATTAATAAATTAGACGACGGTGGCAGCGTCGGTTTGTGTTTGTCCTTGCACCATTTAAAATAAAATATATATTTATTTATTATTTATACGTATATATATTACGCACGATGCTCCCTGGTAATTATAGTATTTACACATATGTAGACGATTTTAGGAATGATGTGTGCATTATTTTTTAACAAGTTTTGTTAGGTTAGGTTAGTAGCTTATTATTTCCGAGGAAGGTTGGCGTTAGGCGGGCGGCCGGCCGTAAAAACTGTACCAGAACCTATATAGTATGGACTATGGTCACAGTTTATACAATCATCTTTTGATGCAGATGTTTTATGTTTAATTTTGTACGGTAAAAACAACTAATGTAAAAAGTACGATTAAGTTTTATTCTGCGAAGTGATTAATATGTTTTATTTGATTCTACGCGGACGAAGTCGCGGGCAACAGCTAGTTGAGAATAAAATCCTTATTTTATTCTTAAATTATTTATATATGTCTTCCTAGTAAAATATAGTAAAATATATCTAACTAGTGCGCATCTCTTGTGGTTCTCCCATTTCCCCCTCCCCTATTGCTGACAACCATTACTACATTAAATATCTGGAATATGGCACTATGTGAAATTGTGAAAAAAATATATTTTACGAATTAACACATAAATATACGATAAGAGAGATGACGATGCAGAGCGGACCTCAGCCGACATTTACAAAATTGCTTAAACACGCTAACTTGTAGTAACTTACAACTTCAGTTAATTGTGGATATAAATATTAATATTTTAGCTTAGGCATCTATTAATTGTAAAACACTGTATTTCTTCGAAAAAATCTTTGGTTTTTTTTTGAAGAACCTTTTCTTAGATTTAATGTGAAGGAGCGAGAGTGTGTGAGTGAACATAATTTGCGAATAAATGTAGAACCTATTCCGAAATAAAGGAACTCGTACAGAGTTTCCAAGACATTTCTTTTTTTTTTAATTATGACCTGTCAAGGTAAATCATCTGAAAGTATGAGCATTTTGAAATGTACAAAAACATTGATACTACCCTCGCAAATTGATAATGCGCTGGACCTTGTCAAATTAACATCACGTCACGTCATCCGTAACTAAAATGTATGGCTAACAAAATAATCCTAACAGTTGATTTAATCAAATAATTATTATTGTAAATGGGATATAAGGAAAGGGGTCGATAAATTATTATTGTTTAAATGAAATTAATAATATATTTCCTTCTTGGAAAAGTCAATAGTTAAATTGGTAAGTGTCTTTTTATCATCCGATGTTGATTCCCGTTCTGTGATAAAAAAATGTATACAGGCTTGACATGCACGTTAATACTTTTATATAACCATGTCATCACGAATCTTGTGGTTAAGATTATTCATCTAATTTCCAAAATTTAAATAGCAGCTGTGACGTTGATCATAATAAAATGTAATAATTTTACGAGCGAACGACTACTGTGAAGTGTTTTCCGACACATTTTAACACAATGATGACAACAATAACAAAATACCAGCCAACAGGATAGTGTTGCTCACAGT
Organism: Papilio elwesi; assembly: GCA_029849275.1. Taxonomy (NCBI): domain Eukaryota; kingdom Metazoa; phylum Arthropoda; class Insecta; order Lepidoptera; family Papilionidae; genus Papilio; species Papilio elwesi. Next base: position 5,103,210 of record CM056687.1, on the reverse strand, counting down.
ACCGAATGTTCAATGTCACGAAATATGTCACCGAAAACACCTGCCGGGTGCATTAGGAATTCGCGGGGGTAATAGTATATATCTTGCTTGCCCACCGTACTATATCGTGTAATGTGACTTATCAAACCAACAAATACTTGATACGTATCTTCCAGATCAGGTCCGTCTCTTTTGAATTTAGGTTACTCCACCGCATGAAGTTGTGTCAAAAATCTAAATAAGCTTTAGTGTATCAAGCATAAATGTCAATAGTTAAGGCAATAATAAGTTTGTAATGTAATGAATGCGGCCCAAAATAAGCCGCTACTCGGTCGCTTCCACTAATGTATAAATCGTTCCTAAGTGCTCCAATGGTGCACGACGCATACAACGTATACAACTCGTATCGTTTTCTTTTTATTCAGCAACGTTCTGTGCAAACTGAATTCTTATTTTCCTCCAATAAATCGTTTAAAGCCACAAAAGGGATACATTTCTGTCTCACCGTCAGTAAACTCAAAAATACTCGCCAGGATCGCGTCGATGGAAAACTCCGATCCGGCCCGCTCGTAGCGAAAACACGAAACTAACTCGAACCGGTAATAAATCGATCGTAAAGGCTTTATTTAGCTCCGGAGCTCGTCCACCGGGGGTATTCGCAACGTTCAAAAGCTGGCGGTGATCTCGACTCGCGCGCCTCGTGCCCACGTGCCCCTTACCGGTTCAGTTCCACGGCCTATGATCTTTGCAGACGAGCGCGTGACCTCTCGTGCCGATGGATGCCGATGCCTTTTACTCGCATCGTTTATGTTAAGGAAGTGTGATACGGACGCGTAGCGTGAAAAGTCAATCGCTTGAAGCCGTACGCGACGCGTTTTTTAATGATTTATCCGTCGCCAATTATAGTAGACTAACAAAAAATACTTAGGAATGGACCGGTGGATGAGACAGTTTTTTAAATCGATTTGAATGTCACTTACTTTTTTCGTCGTGTTAAATCAACATGATAGAGTTGAGCAAATAAAATAAGAGGCGGCGAAGTCGCCGGCGCAGACCGCTCTAGATTGTCCGCAAGGTAAGCCGACACCCGGTAGGTAAGCGGTAGACGCGACCGAGACAGCGGCCCGTTCGCGATACCCGACACGCGTCGCACACAACATGCACCTCATTATTATCTATACCTTGCTTAAAACTGTTATAATGAGCGGTTCTGAACTTTATTCATTGTCCTCGATTTAGAGCATAGACTAATTGCAACTCATAAGCGGTTCTATATACACCGGCCATTTAATTATCTTATTCGACTATGTGATTAATTCCTGAAGCGGTTCGCATTCATTAAGTCGCCGTCGCGGACGCTTCGCATGCCGCCGTCTGCATTAGTTTTAAAAATCACTTAATCTGACCTGGATTGCCAGCCTGCTTCGAATAATTGCTGCATAAATTGTCGTTCCCGATCCTTATTGTGCTGACTGCGGTTTTACTGAGTTGTGTACTTATTCGTATGCTTTTTCTCTCTATAACTATGTTAATAATCGTATTAACATAGTTATAGGAAAGAAAGGAAATGTCTATGCGGAATGAAAATGTATTCATACGTCAGTATGTAGTATACTCAGACAAATAAATGGCGATATAGCGATTTCGCGGTTTTCACATTACACCGTATCCCGAAGCGTTGCGCAGTTATAAATAACAGAATTTAATAAGATGTCTAACTTTCACATCGCGTGATAAGTGGGGTGTCACGTTCCGTTCGCTCTCCGATTTCGCCATTCGCCGTTCGAATTGCACCGCTGTCGGCGCCGCGCGCTCCCTGCACCCGAGCACCGCGCGCCGACTGTTGCGACACGCTGCAAAACATTCTGCCGGTACTTAATTACTGTACTCTTATACATATTGCATTACGAAATTGTTTTTATCGATCCTAAAAGGACCACACTTACCGTTTTTTAATATCATTCACTCCTTCGCAATACAAATTAAATGTTATAAAAATGTTTTTGGGAATGCTGACGTGTCTGCTAAGACTGTGCTTTCTAAAAATGCTCGCTTTTATATGTAATCTATCTGTCTGCACTCCGAACGTAAATGATACTTTTTGTACTAATTTGTAATTACTTTTTATGTTTAATGTACCATCTACAACTAAGGTTAGGTTGGACGTACGACATGCATGACGCAACTGCAACGATGTTTAATTAAATACTCCAATCGATTTCGTAATATATGTGATTAGAAAGAAAACCCACAGTAATTCTCACTTTAGTTAACATTTCCAGAGTCGTCAATAAAAAATACCATGAATGGTTCGCAATGAGAAGGGGCGGCGTGCGGCGCATTCCTACATGCCGCGAATTTCCATCCGATATTGCGCCGCCATTATGCCCCGCTACTCGCCCCCGCCTCGGCACCCTTTAATTAAACGGTGAGGCCCGAGAGACACATCTCCACCAGCAGAAAATACCGCCAAAGTTCCTCCTGTCCATCCGAGAACACTCCATCGATAAGACTCCACACATTGTCAAATGGGAATATAAAGTTTCGTTTTTGTATTCTTGATAGCGCATTGATAGGCTACATTTCAAGGACTCGCAAGTTTAAATTTAGTTCGTAGCTCGCAGATTTCCATCCCCCGTGCTCCGCGCGAGGCTCTGTTAATGTCTCCCTAGAGAAGTTGACTGAAATGCGAAAGGCTGTATTTGTCCTCTCTGTATACAAAGTTTAATTTAGATCCTATAGATCCGCTAGTAGAGCTAGTAAAAGTCGAGAGAATAAACCATAGACCTGTTTCATCTCTGCTACGGTTACTCGTGTAATAATTGAAGACGTCACTATTCGGGTTGCCAGGTGAAACGATACGTGTAATTTAACGTCACCGCACAACACATCCGTAGTGAAATAAAGGCGTCTCGAACAGGGTCCGTAATGGCGGCAGCAAATCCAAGGAGCGGGGTGTCGTGTAATGAGCGCGACTTTACCTGCGTTAATTTGCATGCGGAGTGTATCAATGCCGACCTTGGCATCTTGCAACCCGCTCTAAGCAAAGAGAGACTTTCCGGTCGAACTATGACATCTTCAACATACTGAGGAACCATAATGAGGAAAAAATATTACATTTAAATAACCACAACTAGGATTTACAAATGGCAAAATACTAATTCTTTACATTTCTTTTCTATTATTAAGTTAAAATCTGATAACATCAAACTAACTAAAAATACTTTTAAGATGTTTATTGAACTGTATCTGCGACTCTTCGTCCCTTTAGTTCAATTGTTTTAGTCCTCTTATTTTGAGTATTAAATAATAAAAGATAAAGATCGAACGAGCCATGTGTTCCATTACGATCCGAGCACATGTGTCAACGACGTTGTGCACGATCGAGTGCGTTCACACGCTCCTGCAAAACGAGAAACATGATAGAAACATTTCAACACAATCGACGGTTCAATTATGCTGAGCGCTTGCCACGTTTCGAACAGCGGCCAAATCATTGACCCTGTGAAGTTCCAAAAAGTCGCCGACGACGCAGGGACAATGCGGCGCGCCCGTCGTGTACGGTAGCGAGCGCTCTCGGCGAGATCGTATCGGAGCCCGTGAGCCACTGGTGACATTCTGCGCGATCGGTATCCGCACTCAGGTCGATAGTTGCCGTCTCCTTGAATTACTTAAATCGACAGCGGATCGCTTCGCAAAAGTGCATTTTCTGCCGAGGGCGAATCTCGGCGTCGATGTGCCGCGCTTTAGACCCTGCGACGCTTTACATGACAATTGCCGAGTTCCCGGGGCGGGTATCGCTACATTCCATTGCTCTTCTTTTTCGCAATCTTAGACACGTACAGTGAAAAACGAACAATACATTATCTGTAAACGTAAAAATACATAATATAATACTACATTCCTAAAAAATCTTTGCGTTCAATTCCATTTACTTTTATTTCGTGAATTGCAAATCTAAAATCTATTAATTTAAATTACTTACAATGTTATAAATGCGCATGTAAGATTGTTTGCTTGTAGCCCATTCACGTCTAACGATTCAACCGATTATCATGAAATTATGGCACGATACGTTTCATCCCGAAAAACTTCCCAAGGGTTAGACAAATATAACCTAATATGCCTAAGGTGCCATGGCAATGTTCTATGATTATGACACATTAACTCATTACATAAAGAATCAAGTGACCAGAAAACAACCATATCCTAAGTGCAGGTTGGTACATTACTGTGGGTACGGGAGACTTATGTATCTGTTGACAATAAACCTCGACTTGTTACAATTACCGTAACGTGTCATGTTGATAAATAATGATTCCGTACTACTCGGCTGCACAGGTCACGTCGGATCATCTAGCTGATATGTATTTTAAGATATCTCAAATAGTTCAGTCAACTCAGCTGAAGAAGGGCTCAATTTTAGAATGAGAGTCTAGAAGCGAAAAACACGTATACACGTTTTTATTTGGACGTTTTAAATGTTGTGTGAATCGTCATATGCAATAACGTGTCTGCATCTTAAGATATATAAGGTAAAAGTCACAACAAAGGGTTTCGTGTAAATATTTAGGTTTATAGAAACCGAAATATTTACACAATAATTATCTATTGTGTAAATATATATATTATTAAATAAATAAAAAAAATTGTATTATAATATTATTGGGGTCTAACAATTTCCACATCATAGTAAGTACATAACATTTGAGCTAAATTTTTCCCGCGCCAACCGTTCGGTTTAGATGAGCGTTGTTAGCTCAAGTTGTTTTCAATATCATATTGTTCAATAAAAACACATAATTTCCTTTGTTCCTGTGTATCGTGTTTTCACTCAGTTTCGAGTATGCACCCTAATGCTGCATGTGATGCTTACGCTGTACGAGTCAGTATTATTTACTGATTCACATTTGTTGTAACAAAGTGAAAGTCGCGGGACGCATGGAAGCAACAACAAAATTTTATACTAACATTTATCTTGGTGAAAGGCGCGAAAGTTTTTCGAGAATAATATGTTACGCTCCTTAATAGGCAGTTGATAATACAATAAAATTATCTGTTTCAGAAAATTAAAGCAAAGGGTCAACAAATGATGGTGGGATGGGGAGTTTTAGTTCTTCTTTCGCGACCGTGTTTGCATAATTGAATACTGGCGTTGTCTAGTCGCGTCACGCGCATCTCCACCCGACTTAGCATCCCTAATTGCCCTACGTATTATTTGCCAATTAAAGTATATTGTCCTTGCAAACGTGACATGAAATCGACATAATATCTTTGCTAACAGAATCTTTATTCAAAAACAGTGATGATAAATGAAAATAACTGAACCTGTAAAACCAACCATATTTGGCTGCGAGCCACTTAATCATGGTAAAATACAGAACCAGTCAGTAATAAATATTCCTAAAAAAAACTTTACGTCTTTCAACGCTGTTGGGGTAGACGATATAAACTTCGTAAAACATCACAATTTATATATCTCGCCTGGTAATCGAATCTATATAACCTATTTTTTCAAACGAACTCAAAAGGAAGTAAAATAAACAAAAATCTAGCTTTTTAAATGTTTGTTATATTGTGATGACTTTCTGTTTTCAAAAAATTACTGGTTACCTCTTCCGAGTCGACAGCGATTTGTAGTAAACGTCTGCTGCTATGCTGTAATTTGCTTTAAATCGCGTCCCCAATCTACACTAGTAAAAAGAACCCCGGTCAGAAATAAATATACCCACACATAACGTTTATGTGTTATATAAAATTGCTGTGCTATTAAAACATTCAACATTCAACAACAAATAAAATAAAGCTTGATTTTCTGATTACACGATTATCATTGCCACAATCGACATAACCTAAACTTTTTTAAATGTTGATAATATATCTCTGTTATGAATAGAGTCGTGATAGAAATCGCAGTTCGATAAATTGATTTACATTTGCAGTGAAGAATTCCATAACGTTTCAGCTCGGATCTGAGTACAGCGTTAGGAATTCAAGGCCAGTTGTGTCGTGTAGAAATCGAGTTCCTGATCCGTCCGGGAATGGCTCGCCCGCTCCCGGCGGCTCGGCTGGAATGTGTGCAAAATAAACGAGTATAACCGGTTTCCTTGCGCATCGCTCGCTTTGTCCACTCGGAGGCAGACACGGCCCCTCGCCGTCCCTTTCGCACGCTCGTATTTTAAAGCTTACTTATCACCACTTTACCTAGCCACAGAAATATTCAAAGGTATGTAAACTGGAAGCATATAAGTGAACCACATATACCACAAAAATCATATCGACCGAATGCAGTGGACAGACACTACGCAAATATATCTAAATGTATTTAATATTTTTCGTAAATTTACATGCATATGTAACACCCTTATAATTGCCTGTTGTGAAATTTTATCCTACCTTGTGTGTTTTCAGGCCACGGTAAAGACATGCTAATGTAATTTGCACTTAAAGAGCGCGTGTTGACGTCCCGGGCGATGTGTCATGCATAAAACGACAACAGATAAGTCGACGACGCCCATAAATCTTGTGATAGGCGACATGATGCATAGCCGTCGTTCAAATCGCACGCAAACCATCCCGCCATTAAAGTCGGACATTATCTACAATATACATAAGTTGTCCGGCTTAGTCACGTCTCATAATTTAATATTTATGAACTTCCTTATTGAAATGGCCTAATGATGCGTATACATTGCGATGTACCGTGGCCCGAAACAGGTTCAGCGGTCGTGGCCTGCCATCTAAGGAGCGTGTTTGTGCCGAAGATCACCGACGCCGCCGAGCGCCCGGCCTGCTGCGAGAACCGTCTCGCGGCGGTGCAGGCGGACGTCGACCGGAATAACGCTGACTCATACCGTCTGTCCCTTTCCAATTTGCTCAATTTTAAGTAAGAGAACGACTCAGGTCACATTTAAGCCAGAATGTAATTTAATTTGTTTTTCTTTTTTGATTATACTATAATTCTTATGCTCTTTTGTATTACGTCGTAACTTAAAGCTTGCATTTAATCTTTTGGCCCGAAGACATGTTGTTTGTTTTTATACGCCTAAACTTGCTTAAGGTTACGCATATCGCATACAACTAGACAAATTTTAAACCCGTTAAAATGCATATATAATTTCTGTTTCAACGTAAGTTCGATTCCAAGTCGCGAAATACTAATAATATTCGGCTTATATTTTGTATATAATGTAAGATTACGAAGGTGAAAGCGTTTTATTCTAACTTTTGGTGCGTGTTAAAAATAAAATATGTAGAGAAAATATCTTACTTAAAAAAATCTAATTTACAAATTTAATGTGATAACGAAAACAAACCCAATGTAATAATGAAAACATGTAATAGATATATGACTATAAAAATAAGAATTTTTAAAAGAAAAGTAAAATCTGTATACTCGTCTGTTTAATTTGATATACACATACATTGCTTGTAACAGAAAATAGCGACATAAGATAGACCCGAGAAATAAAACGGCAACCTCGTTGACTTACACTTCGCTCGTTAGCCGTGCAATTCTTCCACGGTATGTAGGTGTGATCATGTGGAAGCAATTCGCAACTCATCTGCCGTCCCTCTTTTGCAAATGATGCTCTTAAACTGGAATGGAAACAAGAACACTTTCTAGTGCCAAATTTTGGCCTTTACAATTACAAGCCCGTTACCTTGACAACTGACGTCAGGCAACGGATTAAAAAAATATACCGATTTTATGTTTGCATTGTTCCTTTTAATTTCACGGTTATTTTGATTATTTTAGTACTTTTGTGAAAATATGTAAAAGTTGTTATGTAAAATATAATTATAAAATATATAAAATTTAAATGTTGACATTGAATTTGCTTCTACTGTTGGTGATAATTTGTAAGTGAGGTAAAAAGTGGGTCTCAGCTTCGTTCATGTTATCCTCTGATTTTCCTGCCGCGCCGTTGTGAGTTAATATTATTGTTAACCATTGACAAGACAATATAGACTCAGATACTTAACTTACTGCGTCAGTTCAACATTTTGAAATAATATTACATTCAATTAAATATTCAAAGCGAAATTTAGTACTTTCCCTAATAACTTATACAATTATTAATACATACAGAATAAGATATTTATATTCTGATATCAGCTTACGATAGTTTTTGAAGTAAAACCTTAGCCGCGTAGGCGATATTTAGTAGGGGACTATTTTATAGGTTCGCGTCAGTAACATGCGTCAGCAACATTTTAATTTGAAACAGTTTCGACGAACTTTTTATTGATTTTTTTCCAATCAATTTTGAATTATTTCGTAAGATTGTTGAGGGTTTTTTTGTTGATTATTTATTTATTTTTAGACTATTGTCGCGCCTTCACATCTGTTTTGTGTTTTCAGTTCGGTCGGCAATATTTCATCTATAGTGTCAAATATATTAATTTTGTTTAAAATTGTTCAGTTATATCGTACTTCGCCTTCGTACGCGTAATTATTTTATTGTAACTTCATTCATGTGCAAAACTAATATCGTGCAAGAACGTTTTCAACATTTTTATACCGATTGTATACATCGTTACTTCAGTGGAATTAAAATCAAAATACCATCTTTATAAGCTCGATCTTATAAGTTATAAGATCGAATTTATTTGAAAAGTAGGTAACGCTGTATTTAAATTAGGGCCAGGATTCGACTAACCTCTGACCATTTATCTTTTACGGTTCTTGTGGAAGTCCATAAAATGAATTGCTGTTTCCACTTTTTCCTTTTTAGTTCAGAACAATATCATTACACCGGCACGAAAACGTTTCCGTATCAGGTTCTTTCCTGATTCATTTTGATCGCAAAGGCATTCGTGCCAAACCGTTCGGATGTGTTATGAGTAGTCGCAAAACTAACGTGAGCCGAGCGTTAATTATTTAACGCCCCGACTGTGAACAGTATATTGAGTAGATGCGGTTTTATTCCGGGGCGGGGGGAGTATGTGGCGCGATTATTATGACGGGCCGCACGACGTGTGGCGCGTGCTGCGACGGCGAGCAGACTTTTTGTCGGCAGGTTCGTTAGGCGGCGCGAGGTGGCGCCGGCGCGGCACTCGTGCTCGAGTGCGCTCCTCCAACTCTTTAACTGCCTACATGAAGGACTCTTCACAGTGCACTCTCCTATTATAAACTGCTCTTTTAATGGTTTGCGCGGATTTTAATTATTCTCTCGATTTTATTTCCGAGTTCGTTTGTAAGAGAGCGAGACGCCGCGCCGATTCCTGTTTTAAATTAACTCCCGTTTACTGTTCTCTTAATTTAAATTAAGTTTCTAAGTATTAGTTTATTGGATATGGCGAATCAAGTCCGTTTTATTATTGTTATAAACTCAAACATGTAACCATAGCCTGTGCAATAAAAGCTTCACGTAGCCAAGCGCGCCAATAGGCGATCAGGGTATAATTACTCGCAATGAGCGATGCCTCACCATGTTGTTGTGGCAGCGAACAATGTGCGAGATCGCTCCAGCATCATTTACAAGAAACAAATTCGTACAGTAATCCCGTTAGTTCGTAATAGGCCGGCCGCACCGGAAGCTGCACCAACATATTCTATTAAATGCACCAGCTCGCGCTGCACGGCGGCTGTAATGCAGCATGTAGCAGCTCGCTACCTCCCCCGCCAGCCCGCAGAGGCAGCTGATTACCGCACGCACAATATCCACCAAATTGGATAATACACTTAAAATACAATCGCGCTGTGAACGCTCCGTAATCTAGTGACGCGGTGCCGATGAGCATATTAATGTGTCGCGGAAATAGGATTAGTGTGCGACAGGGCGGCGGGGCTGCGGGGGCCGGGAGCGGCGTGCGTGATGCGATCACTGGCTTAGTATGTTGATTCAAACCGAAGGGCCTCTTAAAATTACTCCCCATTTTGTTTTGATAGGCATTGTAGGGGAAATGCACTGTCGAAACTAATAATCCAGACGGTAGTTTGCGGCGGCGCTTTGTCGAATTGTTTGAACACTTAGCCATTTTTTTTGTGATTTAGACAATAACATGTTCGTGAAGTGTAAATATTGTCTTTAAATGAAAGTTTCAAGAATCTATTCCATATTTCTTATGTTAACTTCGACTCAACCGATTATCACGAAATTTCGCAGACTCATTGTCAGGGGTACAGAAAACGACATTCGGTTCCTTTTATGTATTTCGAAAATAAAACTGTTCCCGAGCGATAGGATAATATATAAAACCTTATTTCCAATATCGGTTGCCACATAAATATTATGTTTGGACAATAAAAACTTTTTGACACATGTTATCTACATATAATTCGAAGTAATAATACCCGATACCATTTTAGAAAAATTCCCAACATGGAAAATAACGAACTAAAGCGTGCAAAGCCGCGGGCAACAGCATGTTTCTTCATAAAAATATATCGCTTACATGTTAATGAGCCTCTGTTTAATCTAGTCTAATAATTGTTAACTGGGGCTGTGAGAACGAATCCTTTGTTGTTCCGTAATTTGATATTATACGATAATGTTTCGTTATCTATGCATTAACTGGGATCATTATTGTATAATTTAACTATTGTTCGACCTTCACTATATAATCATATTGGTGTTTTTTTAAGGTTTAATTTCCATTACTTAGGAAACATTTTTGTTAACGTTGTCATAATTTCACGTATATTAAATAATCGATCGGAATCTTTTATAGTAATGTATGTCTCGTCTCATTTGCATTGAAAGTAAATGATGTATGAAGTTAGGGTGGACTTTTCATGCATCAAATAGCGCAAGCGGCAGCTTCGATGTAATAATTCTTTGCTTTAGTTTAATAAGCAGTCGTCGGAGGTGAGCGGACAGGACGTACGTTGCAGTTGCAGGAGCAATATTTCTTAGTTTGTCGGACGGCGACGCCCACTCGTGGCTGCCGCCGTCTTCCAACTTTCTAGGCGTCGCCTCGGAGTGTTTTGTGTAAAGTTTTAAACTGTGCGCTTTGGGTTCTTTATTGTCTTGGCGGTGATCGTCTATTTGCGTGAAATTTAAACATCCACTGTTCCCAGCAAATCGCTGCGAGGAGACTTTCAACTCCGCGAAGTTGTTACTGTGCCGCGTTCACATTATTACATCACAGGCATTAAAGAGTTTCGTGAATGACGCGCTTATGTAAGGTATAATGTCTTTATATTGCGTCTTAGCAACGAGCGTCGACCGTTATGTGTAGAGACTACTGGTTTTTAACTCCGCCTTGTCACGGTCCTCTACACGCTCCTCCCTTTTTAAGTTGACCTACTTTTTAGTATTCGATTCATAGTTTACAATGATTCGCAATTCATTACTGGCCTGCCTACAAATTGTGCGTAGCTCACGACGTATGTGCTTTAATTTAACGTTCTGTCACAGTTATGGAGACCAATGTTCGCCGAAGTGGACATTCAGAAAGCGTAGAAGTCAACAAGATTGCTGTCCTGAGACAGTCCACTTCGATACAAATTGTAGCCGGCGGCCGCGTCGGATGTCGCCGGTTGTTGTTTTTGCGTAGTTGTAAACATCACCCTCGCAAAGTTTTGGGTCGGACCTTTCCTGTGTACATTTGACGAGAGCAAAACTTTGCCACAATTACACCTCGCGGTGACATCCATGTCTTGTCCGTCGTGAGCATGACCATAGAGTCCACGAACATGTGTGCGTCGAAAAGTTTTATAATCTTCGCTGCAGTTTTCAACGTGTCCTTCAGATCTGTTGCGGTGCTCGCTCCTCCGAACCCAATTGTTCTTATCTTGCGCTACTCTATTGTGCGATTCGAGTTTCCAAAGTTACTGAGATAAAGCAACAACAGTCTAGTAGTGCTGGTAACATGCCTCACTTTGCTGATTTTTAAATATTCACCTAGATGTAATTGTAATATAATCATGTTTTATGTTGAATTAGCCTTAAGAATGACTAATCCCTCTATTTTATTGTCACACTTGTATATACATATGTATATTTAATATGCCACTAAGTTGTTTTAATATTAAACTTTAATTTATAACAATTATGTAGATGGGTTTTTACCACTCTTTCTGAGATGTCACATGCTTGACTGCTGCAGTCATCACAGTCGCAGCACAAGATCACTGAATAAAACCTTTATTAAGACATCTATGTCCAAAAGTGGAGGCTTGATTTTTATACATTAAATATAATATTTTATAAATTATTTAAGATTCTTTTTAAATATTCAAAAAGTGCAAAATGCTTTTTTTGTATTAAAACCATAAAATGAGCCAGACACCAGAAGCTATTGCAAAGCACATTCAAATTAGTGGTGAGCAGTTGTTAATGAATGGCGACAGATTGTAGAACGTCATTGTGTAGGATTACAGAAGCGGAGCTCGATAGTAAAACAATGGCCGCAGCCGCCGGTTTACGCGCAGATCTCCGAGCGAGATAGCGTCGGGATGCAGGGAGTAAACAGCGCGTAGTCATCTGCGATTAAATCCCCGAACGCTCCCGCTGCTTGCGGCGCTCGCCTGCATACCGTCAAGCGACGCTCCGCGCGCGCCCGCCTCCGCTCTACCTCTCAATCTGCAACATTGTCTATTTATTGGAACGAGCCCTCTCACAAAAATATACATTATCGGAACACATTATGATAATTTTTAATTTTGTTCATATGCTCACTGTCTAAATACAGAAATACATTTAGTTTTCAAATACAGACCACCACTTCTCAAGCGTTCCGATTTAAGCTCCAACTAATCTATCTGCGATTATGGAAACATGAAGTACCTTTTTATTACTTAATTTATGTAATGGTGAGTTATTTGGTTATTTCCTTGCAACAGTGAACGCGATGTTATATTTTTTAATTTTTTTTTTATTAAATTGCCTTAAAGTAGAACGAATCAGCGATCGATTTAAAGCTCACATTGCGACTGAACAAAGAAACGAAGTGAGGCGCGTCACGCACTTGGCTCCGGCTCTAGGCGCGCCGGACAAAGACGCGAGGCCTTTATATCAGGCCCGCCCAGGCAGCGCCGCCGAACTAAGTACTTCGGACCTCGTCCGCCGACCCCGCTTGGATCACTACGTCGCCGCCTCTATCTAATCGATTCAAATTTGCATCACCATCAATATACGACGACCGTATGTCGCCACAAGTTGACAGCTTTCTTTGAACTTGGAACAAATGGACTCATACGTAATTCATCAATGTCTATCGAGTAATGACTATGGCATCGAAACATGCGATGGCCGAGAGCGGCGGTGAGTATGTTCGTTTGTCCGTTTCCCGGGGTTTTATGTAAATGGCAACCGATAAAGCGAAGACCGGGCGCGGGGACGCTCATTTGCATTCATAGGCTCGTAACCCTCGCTCCTCCTCTGCGCCGGCTGACCCGCGCCGAGCCGGCGTAAAACTTGCCTCTCCGCCTTCTGCACGATAATTTACGAGTCCCCATGTAATACGTCCAGGCAGCGATATGAGTTTGGCGATGAGGAGCGCGAGGTCGCGATGCCGCCGTTCGATTTACATATTATATTAAAACCGCCTTCGGCCGGCCTCTGTACCGCGTCACCGCCGTTCCTAACGCTCCAACTTTTCTCAATTTTTCCGCACATAAAACGCCCGAAACGAAAGTTTCCTCCGTCCGTGAGGTCGACCGTAAATACACTTTTTATAATGTACTCAGTCACTCTGTCGCCCCTTAAAACAGAACTCCTTTTAATAAGGACTCCCTTTTGAAGTAATAGAGTTCATAAATTTCATTTTCATTTTGATTTTATAACAAAAATAAGATTAGACGCTCGAGTATAATGTACGTGTATTACATAAGGAACACGAGAGGAATTACTCAATATTGAAAACATTTTACTTATTTTTCTATCTGTGCATAGAAACTATTGAACCTATTTTCTACTCGGCAATTTTTTATGAAATTCCTGGCACGGAAATCCCTGAATGATATACCTGACTACTGGAACAAGCTTCTAAAAACTGTATAAGTTATCAAGTCCAAGACCAGCGAGAGCTAAAACAAGGCTTACAGGCTTTTATCATTACTTGATATGGTACAAATATTTGTATACGCGCGGACGTGAGTTGATATACACCCATTGCGTTAATAGTAGCGCATTTAGTTCCAATCGCGGCATCAGAATGAGTGTCTGTGTAGACAGTGTGTGAGAAACACCTGCGATGACAATCCGCCTGGCTTACGATCGTCAATCTGCCTAAATGTCCTTAACCTATTAGGTCATATTAATGTTTTCGTTCAGAGACCGTATAATTTTCATAAATTTTAACTTTCCATTATCCACAATAGATATATTACGAACATACGTAGAAAGTTCTGTACTTAGGTAAAACAATTGTATGATCAATTCTCATACATAGCTATCGTTTTACCCCTGTCTGTGTGGCTGCAATGGCGGCCGGCCGTCCTCTGCGAGCCTGACAGTCGAGCGCGCTGATGGAGACTTGCGTGACGCGCGCCCCAGCGCTTTGACGCCCCCTCGCCCCTCTCGTTAAAACTTTCGTAAATTTGACGCACGCTTGCAACCCTTTGTATTATTTTTCTCTAGCGCACATTACGCAGTAATTTCCAGTATCTTCGACATTATTCTTATTCACTCTTATTCTGTAAAAGGGACTGAGGTTATCCACCTCGGTGTTTCCCGGCCGCTCTTTGAGTCGGATCCTATGACTTGACGCATTAGCGAGTGGATCAACAGCCGTCAGGAGTTAAAGCGCTCCCTGGCTCGCCGACTCCTCGCTTGCGATAGCGTCAATCTAACGCTCTATTAAACGAAAGCGTTTATCCGATTCGTTTACAGAATCGGAGCGCCTCGTTCGCGCATTGCCTCGAGACGGCTGCGCAAACTTTATTAATTAAGCCGTGTCTTATCTCTTGTTAGCACTCATTCTATTATTTGTCTTTTCACCGCTCATTACCATAATTTCATCGGCGAGTAATTACTTACCACTAAACCGAGGAATCTTTCGTTTTGTTTGCATATTTTGTCGCTTGCCTTTCGAAGTATGTTCAAAGAATAGGTTAATATTGACTGACATTATTTCATAAACTGATGTTTATTACAAAAGTTTTCTGATTTAAAAAAGTCTTATTGGTAAGCAAGGTTAAATTGACCGGATTCAGTTCGTTGGGTGCTAGTGGAATGCATAAGTTCGGTCATTACGGTCTGTCTCTAAGAGGAATGGCTTTCGTTATTAGAATGACGCGTCAGTTAAGGGGCAAGGCTAGAGGGTGGGTCCCGACGGAACAGCGGCCACTCTCCCCCTCTATGTGTTTAATTAGCCTAATTGACATCGCGAGGCGCGGTGTCCGAGCGTTTGTTTGCGCTATCGCGTTACCCCGCTAGCAGTCGCGCCGCTCTGTCGCCGGCTACGACCGTCGACACCGCGCTCGCTTACCCAACTGAAGGGTTCAAACTGGCGTGTTATCTAAATTCAATAAAAAGCTAAACTATTTACGCGAAGAAAGCTAGTTTAAGTAAATAATGTAACTGATTACTTACATCTACAACGCGGGGCACAATAATATCTTTACATAAATCAACCTTAATCGTATCGTATACAAAAGATGGGCGTCTATGTCGGTAGATAGGCACAGACGGCGTCGGCTAAATGCCGCGTCAGCACGTAGTCGCGCGGCGAACGGCGAGCGGCGCTACCTAGAATACAGGCCGACTCTGCTCTTCCGCTTCCCACATGAAGCGGTAAAACTGCTGCGAAATTTATTTTATTCTTTAAGTGGCCCGAATAAATTGTACTTCCTACGTGAACCGATTGCGGGAGCACCTTTACGTTATGGGATTTCGAAAGCTGCACACATATTTGATACATTTGTAATGTATATTTCAAATATATTAAATCCTGTCTCTTTATACTATATGCTTTAACATTATAATTTTTGTGAGACCGTCGTAGCTTTTTTGTATGTCTACCTTTTTACTTAACAAAAAGTTGTTGTATTACTTTAGTCGGCGATTAGGTTTGTATGCAACTACAAAGGCCCCTGTATAAACGTCTGTCTCTGCAGAATACTAAGCGTTGGTTACATCCCGAGAAGCATCGGTCGGTTAATATAAAAACGGAAGTGGATCATTTTCTTAGTTAATAGTAAAATGTCTATTTCGTTGTATTAGTTAATTATTGTTGATAAACCCATGCCTGTATATTTGACTCGACTTATCAACTAAGGCTGGCTGCACTGTGAGTTCCGATCCATTGCCGCTAATGAATATCTCCACTCAGCTGCCGTCATACGTAGACGCGTGTGATTAATCTCGCCCCGAACAAAGGAGTCTGATTTAGCGCACCCTCCGCGCAATCGATCATACACTCGCTCGAATAAAAATAATAATAAGTAATACACCATTGCTATTGTTCAAACAACATGCTCGCGGGCCGATAGTTTCACTGGTCCTCCGCCTCGCCTGACACACGGACTCTAACTTATTATTACTGCAATAAACTGATTTTTATTAAATCGATACCTGATGAATATGTAAAAATACTAACAGTCATCCGTAACGATTCATATTTGTAATTAAGTTTGTAAATAATTCCTACTGCATTTAATTTCATTGCAATAATTGAGAATTTTACAACAGACGAAAAACCAAGAACAAAATATTGTTAACAAAGAATGATATCACATCCTTTCTTCTTAAGATTTCTGTTTTATCTTAAACTTGATTGACTAAATACAACTGAATTGTGTTTCCATAGACAGTCCAGAGCAGAGATTTCTAAACTAAGGTCAACATTTTAACATCACTGACATTAGGGTACATCACGGAGGTATGAATAGTCTTTGTAGTGCTTTGTTTAAAACGTAAACCTCTAAAACATAATATTATCAACACAACAGATTCGTTATTGATATTTATATTTATCAATTATATATATTTTGTTAAGTTAGAAATCCATGTAATAAGACTATCTTTTGCTCTTTCGTAGATTCTTTATATGTTTTCGGTATCATCTGATCTGAAATCCCATGTTTGTTGCAAGAGTGTGAGCGCTACTTTGAGTCGTTGTATTCGAGACGATCGTTTACACGACTTTGTAGAACTCCTGCAACGCCGCTCTCGTGCTTACCATCTCGCAGGAGTCGCGTTCTGCACATAAATAACTTTATATGAGCGCTCTAAATCTCATTACGGCTACTGTAATAGCTACCGAGGCTCCGCTGTCGGCTGTGACGGGAATATAAAGCGAGCCTGATTTATTTCACCAAATTAACCGCGTCATTGTACAACGCGCCTGCGGGGGAAGATGGGCGACTACCGCGGAGGTGTTCATTTGTATTTGGTTCTATGGTTCGCGGTCACCACCGGCGCACAGAAAATAGGACGAAGCGGATGACATCACCAACCGAGAAAAGAATAATCAATATAAATGACTCTCTATTTTTCACAATTCGAGCAGACGCGCTAAGGGGCGGTGCTGAAATATCGAACTGAATTCCACTACGTAACATCGCTGTCTAACATCGCGCCGCTGCGCTTATATCCGCCGACGTAATACCAAAACAAATGGCCTCCTTTGTCGTCAGTTTCTTTTGATATTTGAGTTATGCTCGTAAGTTTACGTAGCATTCAGATAGCCCCGGGCGAATATACGGCTTAGTCTAGTTTTTTATCTGTGCACTTTGAGTTGCCGAAAGATAAGTTTCCCGGGTCGAATGCGCTTTTAGCGATTATTTTTATTATATTGCGAAGCAACAACGGAACCTATGCTGGCGATCTTTTGAATTGATAGTCGCTAGCGCGATACGTTTTGAGAAGTATTTATAGAGTCCGCCTATAGAAATATCTTTCTCCTGATTTATTTCAACAGAATTATAACGAGGAAACTCTTTGACGTATTTTAATCCAATCAGAGTAGATAGAAACAACAGCCGATAACATTATATTACTAAATAACTACTAAATAAAAAACTGGAGAAGATTATAAACTTGTTCTTGCTAATTGTAAGGCTTATTATAATGAGACATGAAAACATCCAAAGTATCGTAAATATTTTAATAAAATACCAAACATATCTGAAATATATTATATTTATATCATCATGCTTTATATCGTTCATCAATGATACGTTCATTCCTGTCACACGTGTACATTGTCGCAAAGCGTTATCCAGTCGTTCGATTTAAATATTTATAAGTGCACCGATGGATTCAATTGAGATTGGCGGCAGGCGTGCCGGTGCATTAACGTCGCACATCGATCCTTTATCTCCGTTTCCGAACAAAGGGAGATGAAATTTTAATAGGTCGTGTGCTCCGGCATCACAGAAGTCGGCCTGCATCTAGCCAGAGTATTATATTAAGCCTCGTCCGGCGCGCGCGGCGCCCCTGAATAAAACATGTGGCCGAGCGGCCCGCCCGGCCGGGGTGGACAGCACCACTGTCCAGCAATCTACGGCATCCATGGACACAATGCCTCCACGTATTCATTCCGCGACTAGCTCTATAAAAAGTTACGGATAGCGGAACGCTAGCCGACCTGACAAATGCCGTGCAATGCGGGTTACAATTTTTTGACGCTGAATACTCGATCGTATACGTATTATCGTAAGCTACAATGGCTTAGCATTATCGCCTTAATTAAACTGAGAACTTCCCATAACGCTTAAGTGTTTTAAACATCATAAATGAAAAACCTCGTAAACTAGATTAAGTGGTCGCCTGAGGTGGCCTGACAGAAAACAGCTTCGGGTCATCTAAACAAATTCGACCCAAATTGCTGACCGCTAACGTTGCTTGCACGGAGCCGTAGTCTGCAGCGCCCACTCTCACAATTTCAAGGACTACCTTCATTGGCTATACGTATTGTATACACTGAGTTGTAGAAGGTAGAAGATATGAATATACGTGTTTAGCTGTGTAGTGTTTGTATTGGCTTTTTATTGTTATGTTTTCCTTTATATTTGTATAACTATTACAGAGTAAAGCACTTATAACATAGAATTTAAACTATTTTTTAATGCTGTTGCTTTTTAAATTTTAAATGGCGCCATGACTTGGTTTAATTAAATTTACCTTAAGGTTACTTTGATGAAATAATGCCCACAGTTTTCGAGAAATTTTACGTTTAGGGTAAAAAAATTTTTAACGTTGTATTAGATTAGAGAGGATCCTCTTAAAAAGTTGTAAAGTTCTGCGCTCGCTGGTCGACCTCCGGCGATCACGTTAAAACCCAGTTGGGGGCAGGGGAGTTGGCAGCAGATTTGTCTTACTTTACCTATAAAATCATAAATTGCGAATAGCTTGCATCTATATATTTTCCTAATTATATTGAGTGCAAGTCCTAATGCTCCATGTTTGTTTAAAATACTAAGTAATATTAGTATATAATTTTTTTTATTATTATTTTGTGTTATTCAAAACTACAAATATATAAAAAACAAGTCTTTTCTACTAATATCTTAATCCTTATTAATATTATAAATGCGAATGTTTATATGTGTGGCTGTATGAATGTTTGTTACTCATTCGGTCAAACACGGCTGAACGGATCTGGATGAAATTTGGTACAGGTATAAATTAAATCTGGAATAGCACATGGGCTATTTTTTTATCCCGGATAAATGTACGGTTCCCGTGGTATACGTTTTGTTTTTTTACGGGTGCGCATCTACGTATATAAAAGACGATGTTCCGTATAGATTCCGAAAAGGCTACCCGGGCGAAGCCGGGGCGTATCACTAGTATTTCATAAATTTATTTTGTTAATATTGTATTGATAAAATATGATGTTACAAGTTTAAATCATTATAACTCGTAACCTGATATCTTATCAAGTGTAACGTTAGTAACAAAATACGCCAATAGTTGCGCCACAAGTGCGACTTGTATGACATTGATCACTGTCCCTGACAAGTGCTAAGCAAATATAGTACTTTCAAATCTATTGTTTACCCTCAACACTCTTAAACTTAACTCTGTCTAATATGGCGACCATTGTAAACCCCATTTAATTATTAGATACACATACATTAGCTTTAAGTCAATATACAAGTGAACCCTGTAAACAAAATTTAATGTGAGACGATTTAAGTAATTAACGCAGTAAGATTACGCGAGTAAACATTAAAGTTAATATCCATTATTCTCCATCGTTTGCCGAAAATTTACATAAAAGGCGGCACTTAACCGTCCGCGCCATAAGAGCCGTCGATTTGATTTTCGCCGGGGGCTGAAAGCACCCATAGCTGTCCACTCGGGCTGCGACTCGTTAGGACGCGAGGTCCCTCGCCGCGGCTCCTTATCGCGCGCTGCGAGTAACGACGTCTTCGATCGCCGACTAATGGCCTCCTCAGACTCTCTTAGACACGCAAATGAGCATCCACCGCTGGTAACCACATATGCATTACCACCGGTACAACTGCTTCAACTTGCAACCTTATAAAGTGATAAAGTTCCTATGCAACGCAAACAACCGCTAGTAGTTGTCCATGTACTTATACAATAACAGGCGTACACAATATTTCAGAACTTTCAAACGATGATGCAATCTATGAAATAAAAACGAATGACGCAGTACTTTTTATCATTGTATCGGTTGTCGTATTCGAGTTGCGCAACAGTTCGTTTCGGTTACAATATACGAAACGAACATTTGAAAGTAAGTACGTTCAGTAAGCGACGGGGAAAATAAATTCGAAGGTCTCGTCGATTTAACAAGCCACGTAAGCGAAGTGGTGAACGTAAAATTGGCGTCGGGCGACGCGCGCGCACACTGCACCCTCAAGGACGATCGCCGCTAACGACCACGCCCCGCTTACCTTATATCCCACCTCATTATGGCCTGCTCAATGAAAATTTACTATAGAACACTGCAAACAAACTATACCCCTATATAATAAACGATGTAGTACGTGACAAAATTTCACAAAATAGCATATGACTTGACGTGCTAAAACCGATATTTTGAAATGTTTTTGTGCAAACTCTCGTCGCCCTCAGTTAATAACAAAAACGGCCCTAGCTTCTCGTTTGACACATGTCCACAAGTAGCTTAATGCAATCCCCAGTCCGCCTTCAACTGAATGTGTGACACATTTAATTCTTATCCCACGGACCAATCTTAACGGCTTATTAAATTACGTTTAGGGGCATTTTCTTTGGCTCGTTAACAATTGTAACAAGGTTGTAAAACAGGAATTATAGATACAAATGACACTGTATAGTCATCTGGTGTGCCGATGCAGTCCTTAGACACACACTTCTACAATTGAAGCTTGACTTTAAGTCAACAGTCGCATCGTTTGTCACGTATAATTTGCAGATATAAAATTTTATTCCGCTCAGAACACTGACAATCCAGACGACATTTACTGTCCACTTTCGAGCTTCGCTACGTTTTGTATTGTATTAAATGTTCACTGGTTTTATTCGTACTATAAAACAGATAAACGCTTGTCACAACAGCGCAATTTATATACGCTTTTTTCACATCCGATTTACGCGAAATAGATGCCCAGTGACTCTTTCGGCTCTAATACATCACGTAGTTCTTTCAAATCGTTTCGACATTTATTAAGACGAAGCGTAGTAGCGCACAAGCTTACAACGACGATATGGAGAAGTACGAGGCTCATTTCGCCGGGGTGGATAATTCGCTTCGAAAGATGTTTGCTCCGGACAACAAACACAGGGGCGCGCCACCGCGGCGCCCGTAGCTTTAAATGGAGTACGCTTTAATACGTAACCGACTAATAAAGGTTATTGTTTGCAGTAAAATGCTTTATGAACGTCCGCAACCTCGATTTGCAACACCTTTCGACCTTTAATCGATTTCTTTAGTTCTCAGATTTAAGCTACTGTGAGTGATCCTTTTGGTTTGGCATAAAAGTTCAACAAATAAAATACTTAGAAATAAATATTATTATTTGGATTTGGTCGTAGGTGTCAGATGGAGTATCTTTCGTGGAAATTGTCCTCACTCCTCACGCTTTAACACTTTTTTGGTTAGTGCAGGAAACTATGTTTCTTTTATATTTGGATTTTGTTAAATGCCGTCAATAGTTTCAACAAACTTTATTATATACGTTGAAATAAAACACATTTAATTGTGTTAATTTCATTTAGTTATAAGATTTCTCGAGGTACCGCATCGTCAGCGACCTGCGTTGGCACGGCGCTGGCGCGGTGGGCGCGGCAGGTCACGGTGCGAGACGGCGACGGCGGTGGCTGATTTGTATGTAGCTCAGCTCCGCGCAATGCAGGGGGCGGTTCCGAGACATTCGCCGCAATTTTTCAACGCTTTTGTTACGTGTTTTGGAAGCCGATAGCGCCGCACTGCAGCCGCGCTACCCGGCGGCTCGCACCTGCTCCGCCAAATCTACTGAAACTTTGTTCCACCATCGTACGACTGCGCAACGGCGCAATGTCATATTTAATTAATTTCACGATACATTTGTGCCGATGTTCACCGTACGTAAGGCGTGTTGTGAGAGAACACGGCCGACCGTGTCATCCGAACGGTTTATCGATGACATCGTTAGCAAAGTAGTTGTTGTGTATTCAAATTTTAATTTGCCTACCACGTAACTGTTACCAAGAAAAACCCAATTAATACTATGTAATGGGAGAGTTTTGTTTTGCCTATAGTAACCGGCGACAGCTCCCGACTTGCTGTGTTGTTAGGGTGTCGGCGGGCGTCAGGTAAGTCGTTGCCGAATCCAAGCCTAAGCGCGTATAACCGTCCCTGCTTTGGTTTTGTTTGTCCCAGCAGAGTCGGGGTGCGGCGGTATTCGGATGATACAGGTGCGGGTGCACCTGAAATATTCAATATAATCAATCAAGCAATCTATAGCACGTAAGGGCACTTCTTACGTGCTATAGATTGCTTTCAACGCTCACGAACATATAATGTAAACGTGCTATCTCTCACTATAAAATTGTCAACAGTATGAGTCTTGTATAGAATTGATCGGTTCATTTCTTATTCTCATTGCGAGCGCGGCCGGGGCGAGCGGCGCACGTGTCAGCCTTCCTGCTGAATCAACTGATCCCGACTGCCGCCGCCGCAACTGAATCAACTTAATTTGATTCCGATTGTATTAAACTCCGCCGCTCAATGACCGAAAAATGTTCGGTAATTTTGTACGGAAAACTCATTAAAGCTCAAAACGAATTCTTTCAAACGAAGTTCATCTTTTAATCATTACAATTTTTATAAACATTTCACTTTACACATTAAAGTCAACAAAAGTTACTCTTGTTTTCAAACTTGTGTCCACGCATTAAGGTTACAGGTTGAGGACAACTGAGCCTGCGAAGGCACAAAGTAATTAGATAGCCGTTGTTCCACCGCACTTACTTGGACGCATTTCCACTGCGCGCTCGCTCATTCTGTTGTTTAATTGCAGCCCAAACCGTAACAAACAGCGGACCGTTTTTGTCCGATCCCGAAAAGACGAAACCGCACATCCTTTAATGAGCTTCCGCCCCTCCCTCAACTCCGACCCCATCATTCTAAACATCCCCACCGTTTGGGCATCAAGCATTTAGCCATATTTTAATTATAATTAAAACAGTTAACCTCAGTAAAACATTCCGAGGTGCTCTGGCAATCAAATTAATGTCGAATATCTAAATCTTGAGATCAAAGTCTGTTGTTGTGTTCAATTTATAAAGTCGTAGAATTACACCTTCTTTATCTTCTGAATAAAAAAAAAACTTTAGGAATAACAAAGTGAAAAACAACATTGTATGTACATATATATTTGCTAAACATAGATCTATCTCATTTAGTTGTAACAGCTCTCGAGGGATGCACAAAATTCATTGCATAGCAGTTGTTGGGTCTTTGTCAATGCGATATTGATCTTATTCAAGTAAACAGATCTTACCACCCTAGTTCCTTAGATATTGCAAATTCTCTTCAAATCTCGATGTTTGCTAAAACTTTGCTGTTATCATTGTAAGACATTTAATTTTATTATTTTGTAAGAGAATAGGTAAATTTTTTAAGCTTACAACCCGATACTAACACGTGTAGAATAACGATTTATGTTTAAATAATAATTATTTGGACTACTGTAACAATAGGTAATTAAAGTAAATGAGTTTTACAGAATATAATGGTGTGATCGTCGCTATACGTACATACACAGTCAACATGTTACGAGTATTTGTCTTGAGTCATTAGAATGTCAGTGCCCGCTATATACCATATGAATACATAATACTTCTTGATACCACAAAGAGATATCAGATATGCAGTGCATTCCAATTGTACCATATCGATTTTTGATAACTTTTTAGACGATAAAGTTAACAAGTTTACTCTAAGAGTCGTCTCATAGCCAGCTAACAGCAACCTTAGGTCAAATTGAGCTGAGATCCCTTTCCTCGCAGATCGAATTTATGAGCTCTAAGAATGAGTTCGCCGAATCGGATGTTGAGTGTAATTTCACATTTTCGCCTCGGCGGATTCCGGAGCATACATTCAGTTTTTGCCTCGGGCCCCTTACCTTATCCCGGGAAATTTTCCAAATTCAATTTAGCGACCCGTTCATTTAAAGGGTGTTTTCCGAATACTTTGTTTAATTGATACTCAAGGCTTCGACTTCGCGTAACGGAAACTATAAATTATTCATTAACGCCCGCCGGCGCGTCGGGGTGACCTGACGTGCCGCTAGACGCCATCAAACTCGATCAACCCATACATTCATTAAAAAATTACCGCAAGAAATACAATATCTCAATGTTTGGGGAGTTAATTACTCAGCCTCGTTAATGATGACACGAGGTGGTTGTGTAGTTGTGGGGCCGACACCGCCGCCCGCGCCGTATCCGCAACCTCACGCACCACTCATTTGTCATGTACAATCCCAATCAAATACATACACACGTTTTCATATTCACCGCCGTAAACTCTATGTCGCCCTAGCTGGAAGAACATGTTTTAGCTTAAAACAATTGCTGCACGTGACTAAAATAAAAATATTAGCATACATCACATATCAGTCAGCTACCCTTATTATTAACTACCCTGTCGACGTCACAAGTCACTAATGATTGTAATCTTTCCGAGCATTAAATCGTATCAGACGAGACTTTACGCAGTAACATTTCTATCGCTTTATTTGTATTTATCTTTGCATTATTTTAACATAAGCGACGCTTTATATTTTTAGCCACAATGATGATATCTTTAATGGGGTTCGACTCCATTCCCGCCGTTGCACTTAGAAGCTTTCCGTCGCGGTGTCAAACATTACTTCGCTTTCGCTCACTCTTTTCTCGCTCGTCATCGTAAACACGCGCTTTTGCCACGATACATTTTTTTAGCTGGAAAAAATCGTGACGACGTAAAAGAATTTCCACGGATGAGATTTGAGAGGCGTCAGTCAAATATTTTTCCGAGGTAACATCCGTAGTCCCGAAACAAAGAAGCGTAGTTCTGAAACAATAAAATTAATTTTCCCCGTTGTTGTTTAATTAGCGCGGGCTCTTGGATGGTGCGCCAGGCGGCCGGTGTTTATCATCGGAAACAATCGCGAACCCCTCCCACCCACAAACCCCTCTCATCGCACTCCGCGCGCCTCGCCACCGAACCCATTATTATCAAAGTAAGACTTTACACCGGAGTAACTTTGATTCGTCACTTCAACTGACAGTATTATTATTAGCGATATTGTCTAACTTGACTGACTTAGCGGTTACAAATCCTTCGACTTACTGGTGTTATTTTGTTTTGTTTCAGGTAATAATATTTACGCGGCGTAAGAGCCACGTTCACAAATCATGTTTGCCGATGTCGAGGTAGGCAGGGGAAATAATTAACGCGTTGATTAACTGTTATTATGTCTACTGGCATTTGTACCGAAGTAAAAATATGAAACTAGATAGTTTGTGTGAAGCCGTACACGGTTAATCCGAAGCCATATTTAATTAAATTGTAGCAGTGGGTGAGCGACGCTGTGGCCATTCCCCAGCCGACTGTTCGCCTGCACGGTGGACTTAAAATGTGATAGTTTTTTTTATTAATTTAATTCAAAAAATCACACAACATTTCATTTTTCGGTAAGTGGCAACGCTTTTATTTTCTTAATTTTTTAAATCCTCAAATGAATAGTCTCCTATTAATTGGTGTTGAGAGTTTAACGTAATGGACGATATTTTATCTAGCTTGGATTCTGTTAAAGCTCCAGTTTTCCTTCAAACACCTCACAAATTCCTTTAGCTTTTTCTTTATATAATTGTATTCGAAGGAGCGTCAACGTGGAGTCGGCCGTCCGGTTGCTCTCTGACGGCAACTAATTCAATTATTCAGAGCGGTCGTCAAAAAACTTTAGAGGGTATCTTAGAGCGACCACTTGGCTTTATCCTTGGCACTTCTGCCGTTTAAAAATCTTTAGCTGAAAGGAACTGTTCACTTAGAAGCACTAACGGCTTTTACAGAGACAAAAATATTCGTAAGGGCTATATTTTAAAAATAAATTAATTATTTCAACTATATGTACATACATATAGTTGAAATTTTATTTTAACAAAAGACTTTTGACCGTAAGGGAATAAACTCAGAGAGTGTTTGGCCCTTGGCGCGGATTAAATGTATAGCTACTTTTAAATGTTCATCCCAATAATAAGAGTAACAGCGATATGACCCGAAGGTAATTACGTTATTTCATTTCGCCGTATTATTTCTTATACGGGACGGTAAGGTGCTACTACCTCGAGGTAATGGATTATTTTTTCTGGTCGACCCAGCATAACGTGACCCTAACCTCTGACCCCGTGATAGTTTATCCTCTATGTAACCTGTTTCTCAAGATTACATAATAACGCTCCGTATTTCAGTTGGTGCCATTGTTAGAATATAACTTATAACCACGTATATGTATGTAATTTTAATACGCTTTAATTTCTATATACGATGTTGCAAACGTTATACCGCTTTGATACTATGTGTATAATTTCGTCATTACCAGGTAATTACAATTTGTATTGTTTTTTATTGTCAACAATCGTGTTGAAAAACATTTTATTACACATCTGCAATCGTGGCTTTGTGCGTAAATTACCGATAATTGTATATTAAATATGTCGTCAATTCGTTGCAGATTGTTATTAAATTAGTGTTTATATTCTAGTCGGAGTAATCTTAATGAACGGTTGTCATTGAAATTATTACAGTCCTTGATGAGCCAAGTAAAGACAATAGCTTGTCAGTAATTTATTGATCGTATATCACAATTTGCTAACCACGATAGATCTTTTCTTTGTTTATGTCATTTGTACCAGTTTTGTATGCATTAACTTATTACAGGACCAACTAAGATTCGAACCCAACTTCCTTAGAATCGTAGGCCAAGTCACTAACATCTCATGCGTGCACGAAAAAACATAAAATGTATACCTATTTTGACTAAGTTAACAATAATACACAAATAAGAGGAATCCACTTTTCCGCTGCATAATAGACGAAAAATCCAATTAATAATTCAACGTTCGAGTCGATAATACCTTCAATGGGTCACGTCAGCTTAATTAAATAAGTCCCGGCATCAGGAGCGGATAGGGCCGCCTCATTGCGGGTACATCCCGATACTCTAAACGGGACGTGTTTGTAGCAACGCGTTATTAATAGCCGCGATAGCAGGTAGCCCGCGGCACTAAACGATATTTGGACGATCCGGATTTGCATAGGATAATAGCAGCGGAGAGGCGCGGCCGGGGAACGGCGGCTGCGGCGGCGCTGCGTCATCGGGACACGCGCCACTTGACCCATACTCGCGTTGCCTTTGTTGGCGCTCTACACCCGATATAACCTCGATATACTATGTCACGCCGCCGACCACTCGGGACTCTGGCTATTCGACGTCGCATTAGCTTCGAGCTAAGGGTCACCTCACCAATACATACCCAATTAATCAATTAAAATAGATATATTAGTGCTAATGGAATAAATCTACTTCCACATATTCCTGTAAACCGCGCGTATCCCACAGAGGGAGATACGTCGTTTCCCATATAAATCGTACCGGAATATGACAACAAAAAATATTGTTATTTTTAGAATAAGTTCATTAATGCGTTTAGACATATCGTTATCTTAGATCTGGACTAGAAAGCATATTTAATAAACTGATTTCAATTTATATTTCATTAGGTCCCGTAAAATTACCTCTGATATACTTTGTTTATAAAGTTTTATGTGTTTGTGTGTATACCTAGAAATTTAACTTACTTAATTTGGAAAAATTGATTTATCACTTTGTGCCAAGTGAGGCATGTGCTTTTCTTTAAAATATGACACTATTATTTAATTAAAAAGAATAAATCAAACATTCGGTATCCACGAGTCAAGGATTTATTTTTGTACTTTTTAAGCGCAGTCATCACACTACAAACAACTCGCGACATTATTGTTTTAATCTGTCTACCCACACGAGTAACATGTTTCACGATCCTCCGACAAAACAAGCATCCTTACATCCGCGCGACCAAAGCCGCGGACAATACGTACTAATTAACAAAAACTTGAATTGTTTCACAGCGCACGTATAATAATAGAGGAGCGAGTTCGCAGTCTAGTGCATCTTGTAATAAGCATGATTCATAAATGCAAATGGCTCGGACTAGACATAATGTCCATGATAATGCAGCCGCGCGGTCGTTGCATTGACGCGACAATACGGACACCCGTGTTTTCTAAATCTTAATGACGTTTGTGTTCACTCATTCATTATACAAATATTCATAATTGGATTTACCTTTTATAAATTCATTTTCACCATCGTCACTTAAACTTGGACATTAATAAACTATATCCCTACTAATATTATATTATATATATATATGAAATATTATTTGTCGTAATCTAATGATTGTGTAACATACTTGTACTTTCAATCGTCATCACTATAGTGACTCCGACAGGTTACATCATATCTGTAAAGCATTGAAACAGATATAGTTTACGTTATTCTTTCTGGTTACATATTATTTCAAATGGTACAATGAGTAAGGTTATTAACATGACGCAAAATGTCTACCCGATTTATTGTCCATTTCTTTACTCATAGACAAAAGGATATCTGACGCCCCAACGGCTTCATATTTATTGTGGGGGGCCTTGTCTAGATTACCGCGTTTGTGCCGCCAGATCTTAGCGCTGCGCAATAACAGTTTAGGAAATCGTTAGTCGAGATGACTCGCGTTTTTGCTAGAAAAGCAAACTAAAGCAAGTATTAAGTAGTAAATAGAAAAACTAAAGCAAGTATCTAAGGCATAAATAAGTTTTTTTGTTGTATAACTTATAATACATGTATTGTTGCCTATATTATGGAATGCGATGAATATATATAAATACACATACCTTTAAATTCTCAAGAAATACTTTCTATTATTTCGGTACATTGTCATTTTCTTTCTTGACACATAGCATTGAAATTAAGAATTACTGATTAAAATATCTAGACCCTGTATCAATATTTTTTTATTTCTTTATTAGTATTAGATTTTCATGTTTCTTACATGTAGTATACGTTTTTACAAATGATTGCGTACTTTGAGGTTAACCCTACTTTGGTTGCGTACTTTGCTTTCATATTAACTTGAAGGTGGATACAAAGAAAGTATCCATAAAACAAGTGCTCTGTTTTATATCAAAGTGGTAGTTCAATGATGATAATTGTTGAAAAGGGGGACTGAGTATGGGTTAGAGGGGCGGTGAGGTGCGCGCGGAGAGGGCGGCGGGGTGGTCGCGTGCCTGATGTATGCGCCGCCGCCGCGCCGCCGCCGCGCCGCCGCCGCGCCGCCGTTGCCGCCGCCGCCAGCCCCGCCGGCGCCGCTCCGCCGTGCCCCAATGCAGATATCGTGCATTCGCCAAACTACTTTTCCTTCTACAAAATTCGATAATTTACCCAGGCTGTACTCAGCCCACGACCGCGATTCGTATCCACGCTTCAAACTACGCTTTAAATATATATACACTTGGTTTTCTCATGCTTAATACTATAATAATTGCAAATTGTTTTACTGTCAATTAGTACGCGATCGTTTAATTGTAAATTGCAATAACGACACTTTTTTAGTTCGCGCGTAATTAAAACCACTTTTAAATAACCATTACTAATATGTTGTTTAATATTTTAACTGTATTCTTTACTTAGTATTAAATTGAAAGTGGTGGATTATCAGGAAATCCCTATTTTTTATACAAGATACTACAAGTGTTCATCGGTGTGTTTAACAGTGGTAGAGCCCGCAACAACAACATCTGTTGCACGAATGGGCTGGCTGGAACGGTGAAATACCACGACCTCACAGAAGTCAGGCATGAAGTAGAGTATTCTGCGTTTCATATGGTGAGTGAGGTGCCGGAGGCCTAATTCTACTTCTCTTCCCCTTCCCACCCTTTTCTTATAAGGAAAGGATGGGAAGGGTAAGAAAACTTGACGGTGGAGGGGATGTATAGGAATTGGAAACAACCACTTTCTGTTTATCCCCTCCTCTGTCCATTAAAGGTTAGCAACGCATCTGCAACTCATTAGTTCGTTGCAGATGTCTATGGGTAGCGATCACTTGACATCGGGTGAACCGCTTGCTCGTTTGCCACCTAGTGTACCATAAAAAAAATCTGTCGATTCCATGGTGTTTGATACACGGTGAACGGAAACGGGGCACTGTACAAACCGACATGCGCCCTAACATTTTTCAGACGTGCCAAACGAGTTGACCGACGCTCTTTGATTGATGCTTCGCGTAGTGACGCGGGAAACTATTTCCTTCACATTTCCTCCACTCAATAAAACATCTAAAATGCTTATTTATGTGTCCGCGTCACTTTATTCGGAGCTTTGTCAATGCGGCCTGAAGTGCCGACTACACTAGAAAGACCGTCATTTGTCAAGATTACCGCAGTTTGGGGATTGAGATACGAAAAGTGGTTATTGTTTTGAATATTTCCCCTTTTTATGCGGATCTCGCGTTTTGTGGCCGCGTGTTTCTCTATCACTATTTGTCATACCTTATTTGACGTTAATTGTGAACTGGTAAAAACCATCTACGTCTTCAGCTTTGTTAAATATAGTGTAATGCCGTAGACCTCCCACAGATATTGTTTTGAAGTATTTCGTGTTACTTGCATCCGTCGACCTTTTGCAGGATTTCTGATAGAAAATGGTTTTGTCATTTGAATTATTATTTGAACAGTTTACAACTGCAATTACAATGCAGCTCCGGATTATAATTGGTATTTTATAGATTTAGCACGATGAAGAATAGATATGAAATATTCTCTTTTTTTTCAATAAGACGAGTTTTTTGTTCTTGCATATAAGACGATTAACACAAACAAAAGTCATCGGTCACGGTTTTGGTGCCGAGTGGAAATTACGGTATTTCAAACTCAATAAAAGCTGGCGTCGGAGTAAGCTCCCGGCGCCTGTAAAGCTAATGTGGACATACAAAAATTTAAATGAAGAGCCGGCCGGAGGACGCACTCGCGCTCTCTCGCATTGCGGACCGCCCTCGCGCTACACACTTGCTATCTTGTCAGTTAGCCAATAGCTTTGAAAGCGATACTTTGTATTAATATACGAAGACCGCGTTCTAAAAGTGAGGTGAGTGGAGTTCTACGCGTATCAAATTGAATACTAAACTACAAAAAGGTTTTTTTTAATTCAAAACAGTAACAATGCCATTTCGTTTCATATTTTCGAATATGCCATGCCGTACATAAAGGCTTTTAGTTTTCAATATGAACCCACATTATGTGAAAAGCAATAGTCGTATAGCGTGAGAGAGCAAACATTTGGCTATTAATCTGGAAACACTGTGCTATATAGAGGTGCTAGAGGCGACACATTTATTTTATGTGCCGGCAATGTTACATACGCCATAAAAGTCGTTAGGACGGCGTAAC
Organism: Papilio elwesi; assembly: GCA_029849275.1. Lineage (NCBI taxonomy): Eukaryota > Metazoa > Arthropoda > Insecta > Lepidoptera > Papilionidae > Papilio > Papilio elwesi. Next base: position 5,071,368 of record CM056687.1, on the reverse strand, counting down.
GTCTCGCCGGCGTCTTGCCCGCTTTAATTATAGCTATCGGCGCCGCGCCCCGCTCCGCTCGCGTTAACACGATGCAATAACATCGCGTCACCATGCTCCTGCCCTCCGCTCGCAGTGCCACCCCACCCCGAGTCGTGCTCGTCAATCCGGGGCTGAGATCGCAGTGACCAGGCGTTCTAAGCAAAATTATTCGCGCTTACTGAAACCTACTTGCTTTAACGACTTAAAATATCTACAAATTACAGATCATTTTCAATTTAAATTGTATATTACTCTATGATATATATAACAGTAGTGTATTCAGAATATTTAAAAAAGTTTGCAAACGTAGAATAATAGAAAACATTATGTAGAGATTAACAGAGAACGTTTTCCATATACGATACGATATGACAAAAACTATATATTAATGTACAAGTATATTTTCTTAATTGAGAAAGTGAACAGTTGTAAATTCTTAATCCAAGTAGAAAATTGAAATATTAAAGTCTACGAATTGTGTGCACTAGTCCCACTCATTAATCCCCGAGGGCTTAATAAATAAAATAACTATGTATCAGTTTCATAGTCGGATCTTTAATTCTATTTATTCTAGAGACTAATGTTGTGTATGTTAGGAGTCGAAAACTTTAAGTTCAAGATTGAAGTCTTCCAACTGGAGAGCAGCGCCAAGCGAGCGAACTTTTGTCTTCCGTCGTAAATCACCGTAGTTAATAACTCGGCTGTGTTAAGAAAATTGATTAATGTGAACGTGTTGGTAAGTTTTTGAGATTTAGTGAGTGGAGCGCAGTGCTGCTGTAGCGAGCGCCTGCTGCGCGCTGACGTCCACGCTTTGATACATCGAGAGCTTTTATTACCAGTTTATCGTGCGTGCTTATTATTATTACTGCAATGAAGTGGTCAATACGTTAAATGATTTTTCTCTACAACAAGCCTATATTTGGCACAACTTGACAAGCGGCGAAACAACTCCCGCGTCCCGCCGTCGTAGTTATTGAGCGAACGATATTTTATAACCGTTTCGATGATAGAACTAACCAGCGTTAATGCAGTGATTATTTTCATAGTTACATCTTAGTTTTTGTTAATAAAATTATAATACAAAATCAGTCCAGTTTTGTTCGTGGTATGTGAGAGACGGCGGCAGTGAGCGCTGACGGCACCTGAGGGCCGGGTCGGGGCGCAGATGGAAATTTATCACGCCCGCCGGAGCCGAGACTACAAGTTCGCGCATTAAACGAGTCCGGGACATTAGCCGCCTGCAAGATGCCGCCCGAGATCATAATTAAGTGCCGCCCAATTTATCGGTCCGACCCGCACCCGAAAACTCCCCTTAAACTTCTCTTATCGTGCCGACTAAAGGCTCTTTATTTTGTAGTTAGCTGTGTTGTTATCGTCTTATATTTTTCGGCCTGTTGTTAGCAGATTTAACCTCGCAGAGAATTAGGCCAGGTGTCAAACGGACACAGATATTGAATTAACATTTCTCAACTGTCAGTCAGAAACATCTTTTCATTTCAAGCGCAGCCACAGCGCAGCTGACGTATGGCTCGTGTTATAGTTTGTTAGTACATGTAGCTAATGGTTACAATTTGAGCTCGGTTAGTTCGGTAAGTGAGTTTGGTATATATTGCAACGTTTTCTATTAGCCGAGACACAAAAGCGAAGACGTACCGTTACGGAAACGTCCTAGAAACCTTTGTCGTGGCGCAACTATTGTTGTTTGTAGCTGTTACAGATAACCGGTGCCGAAAGTTAAAAAGTAGTCTATTTCTATAATGAACTGGGCGCGTCGTTCGATTGAGCGATTTGAGCGAGTGGCAATATGTGAGGTGGAATGGGGCGTCACGATACTCCGCCTATCTGCTTACACTAATTGCTGCATTGGGCTGACTAAACCGGTTAGTACTGGCGGGTTGGCTGCTGGCTTCAGTACGCTATGCTGCTAGCTCTCTAATGACGCTTATTTTGCCCCTCGCTCCGGCGACATTCACGTGACCTCTTAAAGATGCGAACCAATTGATTTAGCTTCTAATCGAGACCTATTAGATCCGAACTTAATTCAGTAAAGTGAGCAAGTTGCTTTAATTATATTTTAAATCGACATATAAATATGATAACATCTTTCTTTGTCTCGATTTAATATATTGTAAAAAAATATCATACAATTTTGATCAAAAATCATTTCGAAACATAATTTCTGTCGGAGGCTATCGTTGTTAAAATACAACAAAAAAAGGTAATTCAGCATAAAATAATATAGCAAACGGATTTGACGGGCTGGTTGGCGTGGTTTGTAAGATACTTGCTTTTCACGTAGCAGGTCGTGGGTTCGATTCCCATCCAGGACAGACATTTGTATGCATGATGAACATGTCTGTTTGTCCTGAGTCTGGGTGTAATTATCTATTTAGGTATGTATTTACAAAAAAGAAAGTTGGATCGGGTGGCCGTGTGTGAATATGCCCAAGGATATTATTATTATTTGTTTCCGTCGGTTATTTGACACAGTGCTTTAAATAGCTGAGAAGATTTCCAAGAACAGTTTGTGTGTCGAGTGTTCGTTGACCCGATATCTATCCCTGGGGTCAGTCAGCAAAACAGGCAATTTACGCGAGCCTATAAGTAACAAGGTTCATTAAGGCCGTTACAAAGTGGCGCCGGCGTTCTTATAGCGAATGGCCCTCGAGCTTGCAGCTTTTATAATGGTCGTACGAGCCGGCTGAGGCGCCGCGCGCGATTTAATGAAACACCTGGCGAGGTCGTGCCTGCTTCCGTTGCATTAATCTCGCAGCCGCCGGCCTCTCGTTCTGACCGTCCCATATGTTACTGCTTAACGCCACTCATAATTATGTCGTTAATGCTAAATTCTTGGAAGTCATTTTAAAACACTGAACTTTACAAATTAAATTTACACGAAAACACAAAAGCAAAATGAAAATTTTCAGTGCCGCCGTATATGATAGAAGCGGATTGTTTGCGTCTCGAGATTAACGCTTAAAAGTGGGCAACTAATATTAAAGCCGGGATAAACAGCAGCTGACCGGTCCGCAGCGGCGACGGCAAAAGTGGCCGAGATAACTCCGCGCAAGAATGCATATTTTAACGTTAAGCTACGGCACCGCGATGCGAACTTCACGGGAGTGAATAATTCTTAGTTTAAGTCTTCTTCAAAACTGTGTTTTTGCCCGGCCGGCTTGTATTGTTCTGTCGGCGAGGTGAATAAATATTTACAATTTAATAGCGGGGAGGAAGCGAAGCGCAAAGTCGGCTCGCAAAGAGGTTCGTCGCGCGAACGTCTTAGGAGCGAGGCGGCCGGCGCCGTCCGCAGGCCCAATAAAAAGTGCGAGGCGTAAACACAAGCCCCTGTCGCATGACGGCTCATTAGCCGCTCCCCCGCTCTTCTATAAATCATTTTAAATTCAAATTCTACTTACTTTCAAAATTGACTTTACGTACCTAATTCCCGTCCCAGCCGCAAAATTTTGCAAATTAGATTTCACCTTTCCCTCGTTTCGGCCTGTCAAAAAAGATTATTTGTGGCATCCGGAATCAGCTCGAGATCATGTTACCTTCTTTTATTGCATGTTTAACTTAGAAGCTAAACATTGAACAGTTGTATTGATAAACGGTGATGTATGAACAGTTGTATTGATAAACATTTTATATTATTGTAATAAAAAAATCTGAAAGACGGAAACCACGTGCCTCAGGTAATTTTCAGGCACAGATGCCATACTAAGTCCTTACATTTATTTATATACTAGTAGAGTTGGCACATTTCACCGGCCGCTTCTATTCCCGTCTCGGCTTGACATCACGAACATTTTTGGCAAACGCATACTACGTGCTGTGTGCGTGTGCGTGGGTCACAAGTGGGTCCGGAGTGCGGCGTGAGCTTGTCATTCATCGAATCATTCGCCCATTGTTTTCCTCGCGTGTCGATTTGTCGCGGCGCGTGCGGAGCCGGCCAATAGTGAAATAGTCTAGTACGGCATAGCGCGCGCGTTACGCTGACCGCTCTCTGTCGACGGCGCGTCGCCAATACATCAGATGTGATCGATAGATCGATTAGCGATCGGCATACCTCACTCGGCACGTATTCTTGATATTCTATTTGATATATACGTTTCCCTGCATATACAATAGGTACAAAACTAATATCGCCGCGCTCGATTGATAACGATTACGCGTAGATTAATGGAAGTGATTATTAAACCACATACTATTTCATACATAATGGTCAAAATTGAGGGCTATTGATACAATGGCTCCATGGTTTAAGGGTAAAATTAGACAGAGTGTAGGTGGCTTGGCGGGAGGCGGCTGTAGCTGACAGTAACGAAGAGGCCGGTCGTTATGCGCGTTACCGTTTCCGAGTGTACTCTTACTATTTGCATACTTAACATATTCACTGCTTACGTTTTGTTAGGATTTGCCAATTTCGCTTAGTCCCCACGTAATTGAGTACCGTTTGAACGTTCAAAATCCACGTCCTCTAAAATAAAATTGACGATATGAAGAAACTGACTCCCGGCGTGCCTCCTTTTGTGTTGCAAGTGTGCATTGTTGTGGGATAAAGGACAGGGGGCGAGGGAACCGCGCTCGGTTTGCTCCACACTATCACAAAAATGTTATTAGTTTTGGCCGGTTATTGCCCACCCGCGACCACTCAACCGTCTGCCCGCGCTACATTATTTGCAAACTTCTCCCTAAACTTTTTTCAATTGTAATACAGTATCATTTTTATTTGTTGTGTTAAAGCTTAAAGAAACCAATTTCATATAACAGACACCATTCTCTAAGATTTACACTTCCAGTTTTTGAAAGAGCACCTACCGCGATCCAATTTCACATCAACTTTTTTTCCTTACACTTTTAACAATTCTTCTATTATTGTAATTGCCCAATTTGTATCATTTAATCTTTATTTGCATTCTTTTATCATTTTAATAATTCCTTTATTCACATAATTATAATTGATTGGCATTTGATATTCATGTTTGGTAATAGACCTGGTCCTTGTCTGTCGAAAGCTTTAAATTTAAAAATATTTCGAATATTTTTAAATTTAAAGCTTTAAAATGTAGATCAAGCTAGAATAGATCCTGTTGTGTTTGAGCACATAAGTGATCGGCTAGCAATTAATGTGATAATAGATGCGTAGAGCGGGCGGCCATCTGTCTCTGCGACGAGGCCATTTGTATCGGCGCGGGCATCCGTCACGCTAATCGCTTTACCTGCATGCACTCGATATCCGTTATCGGGACAAAGTGTAACGTGCTACCTCGCTTTAATAATGAGTCCGCTTCTAAAACTAGCATATCCCTTAAATCAGCTCGTCCAACTGCTCGGACCCGCTGCAGCGGCCCTGACAGCGCTCTTTCACGATATAGAATAAATAATTCATTGAGTAGCACATTTTAAATTAGTACTCGAAGGTTTTGTTATAGTTAATTTGAATTTCATACTTTATTTTCATTTCATTACATTCGGTTATTATATTTTTACATTGACACCAAATAACGTTTTAATATTCGTATTGTTATAAATTCAAAGTCGAGGAGCGTTTAACATCTCGAATGTGTCCAGTTAACAAATGTTAATAAATATATTTAAGGGAGTATAGCTTGAGGTTAGGTTCTATATTTTTAAATATCTTTTTTTTATTGTTTACTAATACTCTAATTTTTATTTTTAAGTTTTAACGGAGGCTTACCTGTATCCTGTTGTGTTTCCTTATATTCCATATGCTTTTGCGGCACGTTTTCCGACAACTTCTATTTGTGTATTTAATCCGTTTATAACGAAACATGACATCAGAGATGTCAGTAATACGTGGAAAATATAGTTAATGTGCGTGAGTGGGTCGGCACGTGGGCCGAGCTGTCCCGCCGCTGCTGTTACGTCATTAATACCTACTGTCTTTTGCCGACTAAACTGAAAATCACATTTACGAGCGCTCTCTTCATTGACCCTAAACTTAGTAAGTGTCGAACGCCAGCGCCGACAAATAGCACTTCAATAGACCGGACCGAGTTATCATAGTTACGATTCGAGTACGTGATCATCCATTAGAGTTTTACAAACAGTTCGCTAGGAATCGATACTTGGTTCCGAGAAGTTCCGAGTGTCTTCGAGTAGTTCTAGTGACAGGACCGACCGACTAACATTATGTCTGCTAGTAACAAGTTAATCTAAATACGATCCACCGCCGCAGCACTGTGGTACGCATCGCCAAAATTTAATAACTGGCGTAATTCGTAACGCCTGCATCTGATGCCGACGGCGATAGATTGGTGGCGTACTGTTTGCTTTTAATGTTTCAATCCGTCTTTCATGTGTTTGCCTCGGAGTGATTGAACGTTTGTCAGGCTCGAAACGAAAGCGCCGAGCCATCGATTATCACCTTCCAAAATATTCAACAGCCCCTGTAACTCCGGCCTCCGGGACTGTTGTTCAATTTTAATATAGTTACTATATAAATATGTAAGCCATAAGTACCATTATAAAATAAATAAAATTAATTTTGTATATTCGTAAAGTGCTTAAGTTTAATTAACTTGCCTCAGATGAGTTGATCACATACACAAGTATTCAGTGATATGGGTCATTGTATATGAAGCGTCTGAAGAAGAATGAACTATTTAAATATTATGGCATTTTTTCGTGCAAGTACCAAGTCCAACATTTATCGGGCGTTACCTATGATTGTTCCGGTCAAAGAGAATATAATACTACGCTAGTTCCGATTATTTAAAATAGAAAATAGTTAAACTGCCAAGTTGAGCTATGACAGCTCGGAAATTTAATACTATGCGAGGGACAGAGAAAGATCAAAAAATATTATGAGAGAAATATACTTACGCCCGCCCGGTTTCTGAAAGCTTTCTCAAATTTTATTCAACTAACACTCCTGCCAAGTAAAATCAGCCTCTATTTCTAAAGATAAAAATTGGTTCATGCTTCGAGTAGGTCATAGGACATTTGACAGCCAGCTAGTAAATTTTTCCGTTGATTAGCCTTTCAGAAACCGGGCGTCAATGCTTTCCAATTCGCGCAATGGTCAAAAAATTTAAAGAAACTGCGCTGTGTAATATGCTGTGCTGTTCTTTTAATTCGTATAAAGCTGATGATAAAACCGCACAATTCGTTCCTACAGTTACACTTTCATTACTTAAGGTCAGGTGATGTAATTTTTGTAATTCAAATATATCAACTAAACGTGTTGCAGTAAGTAACATTGAACCTGCCTACACTGGCAAAGTTAGTCAATAAATCACCGTACAGCTTAGGAGTGTCACAGATACATTATCAGCGCGCGAGTTCCCATCTGGATCGCAGAATATAGAGCTTGTGTAAATAAATATTTTCTTTTAAAGTACGATAAGCATTATTTCGTTTATTCCCATAACATAAAATACGACGCAAAGGTGCCGGCGTGAGACGATAAAACGTCCGCGAAGCCCTTCCCGTCACGTAGTGCGACAGTTAATTACGCGGATGTAAATAAATCATCATAGACGGATGCGGCAGTGGGTTTCGATTCTGAAAGGCAATTATCTCTCGCCTCATTTACGCCAAAAATGAACGAGCCCGCGTCGCTGCCTCAAATATATGATATCTACCGTCATACTTACAAGGAGCAGAATATATTTAATAGCAACGTCAGGGCCAGTAGTTGTGATACATAATAAATATTTAAAAAATCATTTAACGGGACAAAATTTGCCAGCTTTGTATTAACCGCTTTCCGGAATAATTTCGAGCAAAATATGCTATCTTTTATTTTACTTCAATATCTAACCGTTCAAATCATCCAATTTACATCAACATTGTGTAAACTTCCTACAAAATGTAACTAAGGCATTATATTTTTGTATTCCAGGGTCGGTGTAACCGCGAGAAGCCGCCCTGCAAGTATTTCCACCCGCCTCAGCATCTCAAGGATCAGCTGCTCATCAACGGGCGGAATCACCTAGCATTGAAGAACGCTTTAATGCAGCAGATGGGCCTGACTCCGGGCCAGGTGCTGCCTGGTCAAGTGCCGGCCGTGGTTAGTACCTCTGCAATGCTCTCTCTCACACTAAACGAAAGCTTAGAGCGATCGGTCCTCAATAGATACGTTCTCAGTGCACGCAACACGCAGCTTTTGGTGTACTCGCTATCCTGTACCCTTTAAGCGTTCTACTTGATACTGCACGTAGAGTTTTGACAGCATCCCGTTTAAGTTGTGCCGCGCGCATTCTCGGCGAAAGCAATGTCGTATAGTGCATTTGAAATGTGGCATGCCTCAGCAATGTTTTCTTTAGGGAGAAAATTTACCCAACTTCTTAGCCAAGTTATCTTAGAAACTTACACGTTGAAAGTTTGTGGTAATTTACCTACTTTATTTGAAGAATTACAACTTACGTAGAGTTCAGGCGCTTCAATTTAAAGTTTCGCCACAAGAGACAGCAACACGTAACGAATCAGAAGTAGGCGATCTGATCGTATGACTGTCAGCGAGATCGATGTAAACAATCGCACTATTAGGCACAACTTAAACTTCGCCATCGATGGCCGATCGCTCTCCACTCGCTTGAGCATGTTTGTAAAATTTGTTCTTTAAGTGGCATGAGTACTATCCGAACTTACTCACATTTGTATGAACTGGGTAAAAGTGGTAAAGCAAATTTAATCACCGATACGTTATATTCTTCACTGTTCTCACTTTCGCTAAGGCCGCGACCCGTCACACCTCGGTGTCGCTACTCGCATGTCCGCCCTGTAATAAAAACTAATAGAGTCGCACGGCGAGTAGTGGTTGGAGGTGGGCGCGCGCAGCGACGGCGAGGGCGGCGGAGTCCTGTCCTCGCACGATGAGTAGCGTGTTTGTGTGGTTTTGTGTCGAGGTGGGCGGCGTGAGCGGCGCGGGCGTGGCTGCGGGCCACCTCGCCGCGCTGGACCCCATCAGCCTCGCCTTGCTCGCCCCGCAGGTAACCGCCGCCGAGCGCCTCGCACCGCCGCCGGCTACCTCGCGCCACCTTCCCGTCTATCACTCTGTACGTCGCATTTGCTCAATATACATATTCAACTCGCATTGGCCCCTTCTCATCTCCATCATTCCTTTATCCGTATATTTGTGGTGGCCGGTGGATAGCTAGACGGAAAAAAATACTGTAATGCTTCGTTTACCAATCTAATTTTTCGAATCTATCAAAAGATGCATGCGATAGCTTATTTTGGCTAACTTAAATTAACAATAAATCTATTAACACTGTATTGTAAGGCGTCACCGGTATAATGGTTGCTTTTGTAGTGTGATTTTGAAAGTTCTGCTTGCAAATTAATTATTGAAAATAAAATATGGTTAGAAAGTAGAATAAAAGTAAGATACGGTGTGGTGAGGTAGTGTTACCATGTTGCGCAGGCGACGTCGCCGTACCTGTCGGGAGTGCCCGGTGTGGGCTCGACGTACGCGCAGTACTACGCGCCGCAGCTGGTGCCGGCCATGCTGGGCCACGACCCGGCCGCCGCCGCCGCCTCGCCGCTTGGCGTCATGCAACAGCCTGTGCTGCAGCAGAAGATGCCGCGCACCGACCGCCTCGAGGTAAGCCATTTTCCATTTATAAATGTTTAATAAATGAATTTATCTCGCCCCCGACCCGAGTAGTGCTTTCTGATGTTGCCACGTATGCGGGGGACCGACAAAGCTCTACGTTCTGTCGCTTTTCGTGAGCGATTGTGTTAATAATTTCAAAATATTGTCGGTCTCCTTTGCGAATTGCGGCTAAGATTATCTGTCCCCATGTGTTGTGCTGCGAGGGCGCACTGGCCTAGCCCGCCCGCGTGCGCTTCGCGACCAGCACTCGCTTTCCCTATCGGATTACGCACACGCTGTCACTGCAAACTCGACTACAATCATTGCAATGCCTTACGCTACGTCTATTTTCATGAGGTCTTATTTGAGAATCGAAAAGTTAACGAAATCATTGTAAACTATTAAAAGAATCGATTTGCATCAACAGTGCGGTGTCGCGAGCTTAATATCCGATATTCGAGTAGTTCCCGACGTTGTGGTACAATCATGGGCCAAACGTTATCAATTCAAACTGTATAAATAAATATGCGACGGATGCGTAAAATAATTTAAAGTCTAACTCAAACAATCCAAAGCGGCGTCCGGTGAAATCTTTATTGTTACATTTCACGTTGTGATCCTGAAATTATATCAATTGTCAAAAAATAACTCACCGACGGATATCGTCCACCTTGTAAAATAAATCATAAAGAATGTAAATACATAGATAAAGCATTAGGCGCGTATTTCGCAAGCGAGTGGATGTGAAGTGAGGCCGTTAGAGGGTAGTATATTGGCGAGGGGTTTGATGCCGGCGAGTGAGGCGGCGGGCTCGGTGTGAGGCGTGTGTGGTGGTGCAGGTGTGCCGGGAGTTCCAGCGCGGCGCGTGCAAGCGCGCCGAGTCCGAGTGTCGCTTCGCGCACCCGCCGCCGCCCGTGGCTGCGCACGAGGATGGCTGTGTCACGGTGTGCATGGACGCCGTCAAGGGCCGCTGCATCCGCGACCCCTGCCGCTATTTCCACCCTCCCCTGCACCTGCAGGCGCACCTTAAGGCGCAGGCGCGCGGCGCGGTACGCCACCTGGCTGCACGCTCTCGCCTCGCTTCTCTTCTTCTGCTTTGTCTCGCCCGCCGCGACGCCGCTTCTGTTCGCAGAGCTTGTTCTGTTCCATTCGGTTCGCCCAAGGCCTACACTTGCGCCACGCTTCCGTCGCACTCACGCTTCACTTTTAATTTTTTTCTCTTTCGCATAATATCACCTTATGCCGAGCTTTAGGTGTATTCTGTGCATCTATTACATCGTTATTGTTTCTGTCCCGTCCTGCGACGCTTGGCTTCACGTAGACGGCCGCCGCAGCGCAGCAGCCGGCGGCGAGCGCCACCTCGGAGCCCGGCAAGAAGCGGCCGGCACCCGCCGATCACGAGCCGCCACCGGTACTACCGCCAGCTTTGCACGCTTACCTCCGCTCCCGTCCCGCCCGCACGCTCCCTCCGCGCACCCCTCCTGTCCCGGCCGCGAGGCTACGGCGCCCGCCCGGCGGCCGCCCCCGCCGCTGGGCGCGCGCCGCTCTCGCCTCGCGTTCTACGACCTTACGCCCGAAATTTCCGTTCAAACCGTTTGTTTCTCGTTTCAGATGGACATGAAAAGCGTCGGATCCTTCTATTATGATAACTTCGTAAGTATCATCGTGACATTAGGCAGGCCGAGCTGTGTTATTTTAGTAACTATCGACTTATGATTTCATTTTCGTTTGCAGGCATTCCCCGGTGTAATGCCGTATAAGAGACCCGCCGCGGACAAGGCCGGCGTGCCGGTGTACCAGCCGGCAACCACGTATCAGCAACTGATGCAACTGCAGCAACCGTTCGTGCCCGTGTCATGTGAGTACCCCGCGCCGCCATCGTCCGCCCCGGTGAGCGCGGCGAACGTGGCGCCGACGCCCTCGCCGCAAGTGGCCCCCGCGCCCGCGCCCGCACCCGCTATGTCCGCGCCGCAGCCCGCCAGTCCGCCCGCGCAACCCGAGCCTGCGGCGCCCGACCCTGCCGCTGTCGCTAAAGAAGTAGCGCACAAGAACTACGCCGCCGCGCTGGCCCTAGCGGCGCAGCACTCCGCCATGGCGCACGCGGCGGCAGCGTACAGTCAACAGATAAAGGCGCGCGCCAGCGTACCGGGGCTAATGCGACCACTGATGATGCGACCGGGCTGGCCCCCCATGCCAATGCCGGGTTACTACCAGCCGCCGTACATGTACGCGGTGCCACCGCCGGCACCGCCCGCCGCCGCGGCTGCTGCTGCCGCCGCGGCCGCGGCCGTCAACCCCTACAAAAAGATGAAGACCACATAAGCTGCGCGGGCTCGCCGCGCTCGGGGCGGGGGGCGGGGCGCGGGGTCTCCCCATAGAGACTCATATGTGTGCGACTGTCCCGCCCCGGCCTGTCGGGGCGGTTAGCGCTAGGCGTGTTGTCACGTTTGTATTGTATCACTGTAAGGACGACGCGGGCGTATTTGACCTCGCAGAAGTCTCGGTAGTTTTACGCTATATCTATTCGATTATGTATTTATCTACTCACTTACCGTTATTATCTTATGCGTGTATATTTCTCGTATCTACGATCCCGGTAATAATAACGCTTGAATTGCATGACTGTACGTTTTTTATTACCTCTTGTCGATCGTCGTTAATCGTGAGTATCGTCGTACTGAGAGTTGAGCGCTTGGTCCGTCGATGCCGTTTCCCGCTACGTACACGCTTGTTCTCGAAGAAGCTCCGCACGGGTGCGCTTGGCCATTGTGTCGATCCAGTACCTAGTGGTTACAGGCTTGCAGCAGCAGGCCCACACCTAACACCGCCGCCTTCTAATTTTCGCATGGACTAGAATCCACCACCCCTATACGTTTGGCTCATCAGGTATTTTATCTCATTATACTAGTGGCTCCTCGTGTGTGCTATGCGTGAAGTTTTCATCGGTAGCGCTGCGGGTATCGACGCGCGTCGCTCCCGCGTTTTCTTTCCGTCGCACTATCTTTTTATTTATTTTAACGCTTTCTGTTACATGCCTTCCGAATGACCGCTTCGGCTGTCGTCCGCATTGCAAATCTTTTGTCGCTTTTTGTATCGGGATGGAAAGGCTGTGCGCCGCCAAACGCGCCCTATGTGGTGTACACGGACGACCGCGGACAGGTAACGAGTGCCGCGTGCCGCCTCTAGCCTCGCCCAGCACCGCGCACCGCACCGCGCACGGCCGCTAGCCTCTAACTCAACAATCCACTCCGCCCGACGCTTATTAATGCTACATGGATTGCGTTCAATGCGATACTTCCCTAGAGCTGCTACTCCTAACCGATTCTAAACCACTGTCTTCCTGGTCACGGCCTCCCGAGCTCTCGTTCTAACCGGCAAGCTTTTAAATCAAGAAAAGATGAAACGCGTACATCGCCTAAACTATCACATGCAAATTTTCGCTACCGCCTACCGCTGAATTTCCTCGTCTAGCGATACGACTGAATATAACAAAATAGAAAATTCTAACGCATCACTTTTTCCTCGATGTGATGTAAAATATTCTGTCAAGTATTCAAACACACGTGCTTTACTTCTTTACATTTTCATAACAAGTATTGGTTTAATATGGACTTGGTTTGACGCTTATTTAGTATTAGAAAGGATTAGTTCACTTTTACAATGATACAATCTTTTAACAAGCTTTTAACATACACATATCCGTGTACCAAATTATTCGCTCGCCTCTGGTGCGCTCAGCGACCTAAGCCTTTTGATAAACAGCAAAACCTTCCTTTGTAAATTCACGTCTCCCGAAACAACAACGTAACATGATGATCGTCACAATCAAAACTAAACGTGTCACGTAATCATTTTCGTTTTCCGCGAACTTTGTCATGTACTAAAGTACTTCGCTTCACTTGTATGCAGCAATGTCATCGTAACCAAATTGTATTTTAACATAAAAGATTGCTTTGACGCTTCCGTAGAAATAGAAAGATTTATTTTTCGCATTACAAATATTTACAATTTTTTAACTTTAATTAAAAGTTTTAAATATCTAGGAGGACTCTTAACTATTCTTTAAGGTCACCTTAGTTCGATGAGGCAAGCTTGTGGGAATCGAGCTAAAAGATATCGGAAGCGCGAATGAATGACGACATTAACAAAAGTAACATCCTGGTCATCATGCTAAGCAACTTATAAACAAATATGGTTTTATTTGATGACGCTATATAATATCAATTACTGTCATAAGTAGTGTGACGACGCCGCACGCGTCTGTGACGCTGGATGTAACAGAGTACGGGGACGGGGACCCGATGCAAGCTTGTCGACCGTTCACATGTATCGGTGTAATCATTCCATCGACCATCAATCTCATTGTGCTGTAACCGTATCAATTACATGTTTAAATCGAACAGTTGATGCTACAACTTAATCGAGGACTTTTAGTTATATATAGCGAGACATACTTGCTTTCAAAAATGTGGAAGAAGTCACTCTACAGTATTGCCTTGCTTACACCCGGTAAGATATAATCAGCTTACTATGATATCCTCAGTATAAGTGATTTCCTGTTCTCAAGCCTATACTGAAACACCGCTTCCACAATGCATGGCCCGACTCCGCGGCAATGTGTCCCTTGGTTCGTACTAATAAACATCGCCGAGTGCCGTTGTTTCAGTAAAGGTTAAATATGATTAATATAAATTAACGAAGCCGATATTTGTCCTGTTAAAAAGTTGACTTATTACAAAGCTTGTAAGATTATAAACTTCTCATTTCGAAAAGCCTAAATACTTTGCACATTACTCTATTTATGTTGTGGTTAACTTTTTAACAGATAATTCCGAAATTTACCTTCCGCTAGTGTCAACTATCAACCGCAATGAAGGGGGTCTCTCGATTTTCATTTGTTTGAAAATTTAAAAGTAATCCATAAACACTTTTTAACATGCGTATTTGGTAGTTGAAACGGTGGTGAAAGAAGAAAACTCGAAGTGTTGGTCTTTGTGACGGAACCGACTTAATTGGTACTCGAAAGACGTTACAATGTGCTCTTTGTATTTAGACCAATCATTCACTTCGACTTTTCTTTGCGGCAACGCTTAAGTGCTTCGCTAGGCGGCTTCCGTTCCCGCTTACGACTCGTCGAGGCCTCTCTGATGCTTATTTGAAAGTACTCACCGTAGTCGTAATTAATATACTTGGTTTTTCTTTTGTTTGTCGTACAGTAACCGCACTCTCTAATGGTCATTATGTTGCAGTTTGTACTACCACTAACATGTCACGTCCAGAACTGTCATGTAAGCTAAAGGTATAAATTTAATTTGTCTTTTTACATTATAACCATGCCTACCTACCGACGAGCATGACCGTGGCCTCCACTGAGCCCGTTCGAAGACTGGCATCGCCACAGCCGAGCAGACACATGTCGTAACTCTCTCCCCACACAGCCTCTTAGCTTTATATAGCAACAGTTGGTATTTATGGGTACACTTTGGTCGCTACAGAACCTATAGACCGCCCTCGCCCTGGTAAAATTTGTCTAGCATCATGCTTTAGCTTTTTTGTAAAATATAGTCACGCTTAAATAAGATTGGCTGCGCAATAATGATTATATTTCAAGCGTTCTGCATGCCATTTAGATATTATATATTCATACCCACTATGTGCATAGTGCAGCGTACCTTAACACTACCTTCTGCCCGGTTGCGGAACTCGCTCACGATACAGCAGACAAGACCAAGCTCGCAAACTCAGACTAAAGCCGTTTAAAGATTCTGTTAGAGCACAGATGTTACAATATAAAAGTGACACGCCCCGGCCCGGGGCTCGCGCGCCAATAAAAGAATGCTTGGAAGCTACAATCATATTGTGCAACGAATCTTGTGAAGTTCTTGTAATATTAAAGCAGCGACAAGATTTGATTTCGTGCAGTTTCGCCTTCCTTCCGTGTTCCCTCTTTATTTGTACCAGTCTGTAGCGATTGAGAAACTACACACGCATTTGCTAATCATTGGTCCTAACATTGACATATAACAACTATAGGCATAATAATGCCCAATATTTAATAATTACTTCCGTGTGGTTCATTCTGTTGAACTCCAAGCTCTTTGATATTACAAAAACTAAGTCAGCGTATTTTTCAGGAGGCTGTGCAATGAAGATATTGTTCAGTGTCAGATGTATGAATGTCCATAAAGTGATGACATAGAGTTAGAGTTAACACTATTAACATTAATTCATAAACCGTCAGAATCCAACACTATTTTAAGACCTTTTTCTCTCATGATAATAAAAAATTATCAACAATATGTGTTATTTAAAAGTAACTGATAATATTGTTTATGGACTTGCGAGTGGGTCTTGACTGTTTATGAAGTAGTTTTACATTTCAACGGTCATACAGGGGACCCATAATAAAAGTTACAATAAATGACTATAATTACCTAAGTGAAAATGCGAGCAGCAAAAGTAGATCAAAACACATTAATTAACGCAGAGTAATTATTAAGATTAATGTGATCAGAAAATGAAGTATTCGAGTATTAAGGACAAGTATGATAAGTTGGATTATAAAAGAAGAGAATATGCTGTCTTATAAAACCGATTTGAATCATCATTTAACCTCACGTGAGGGTAACCTGAGACCTAGTTACTATCGTTATGGCGCCAACTGTATGACTGTGAAATGAATGTATAACCATTTCCATATACTGATTGTCTTATTATAAATTTCAGTTACTGGACACCCTCCCGGTGTGCCAAGATTTTAATCGACAAGGATGTACCAGACCCACCTGCAGATTTGTTCATATTCGTGAAGGTATGTTTGAACAAAGTTTAAGCAATGAATTTTGTTGGTCTACTCATCCAACATAAAATTATAAAAAATTACCCAAAGAGACAGCATGTGAATCCTGTTCTAAAATTCCTCTTTTCATAATATTGTACAAAATATGTGTAATAATTGTTTACTCTACTAGAACCATTCCCTCGATCCTTTTAGTCTTGCATGTTAACACGTTTTATTATGTAGATACAATTTCAGTTAGTGGATATCTATATTTATGTAGGCATATATTACCTAGAACTAGTTATGTTTTATCTTATTTTTCAATACTGTACTAGTGTTCATTGCCCTAAAATGTTCGTAATTAGATACCGAAATGTAGATAGTAGAATTGTTATATATTTCATATCTGTTAATGTCGTGTGTAGTGCTAATCATATAATAAAGTAGATCATAAGAGGTGTGCCACATGTTGCAGGGTGCGGGCTGCAGGTGGTGGGGTGCCGCGTGGTGGTGTGCCGCGACGCCGCCGCGGGCACGTGCCGCCGCGCCGCCTGCCGCTACTACCACATCCCCGTTCAACTGCCGCCAGCCCTGCGTCCTCCGTAACCTGATCTCTGAATCCCGGTCACCGTACCCCTGCCCCGCACCCACTCCCCAGGCCTCGCCACGCACCTCCTACACCACGCATCCTACGTCTTACGCATACTTCGTCTCTCCAATCCTCTATCCTCTCTCCAGTTCCGAGCCAGAGACGGCCCACGGCCCGCATCGTCGATGTCGATCACGCCTCGAACACACTCTGTAATGCGAGTCCGGTTGGATGGCGAAGGCCTGACGGTCAGTGAGCGTCGACAGTAGTGTAGGCTGCGGGGACGGGGCGAGCCGCCCGCTCCCCCGCGACGCTAGCGTTTCGCCCCGGCCCCGCCTGGACCCAGCCGGCCTTCGGGAAACAGTGTGTACATATGTAGCGGGTTATGGTTGTCAGGCACGGTCATGCGACTGTGATATGAATAGATTTCGAGACACCGGAACCGTTTGAATAATTTTATGCTGATCGTCATATAGTAGTTAGTGACGTTTAAAATGTTTTATTACTATTGTATATTTTTTTTAAGATAATGATATGAGTTCCTGTAATAGTCGGTGCGAGCGTCTTTCGGCGCCGCAACTTTGTTGTATATAAGCGCGACGTACTCTGCGGGTGGTGCCCCGCCGCACTCGTCATCGGTGGTATCACCACACTCCTAAAGTGAGCATTTTTCGTGAGAATTATCTTAATTTTAATACATGTACGTTATGGTAATTTTGTTTTATAGATGACAAGGTGTACACTAGATTAGATTAAGTGAATCAGTAATGAAACACCATTAGAATAGCCGCTTTCTCCTTCGGCACTCACAGCGATGCTGAAGCACGGCGCACGTCACGCTCCCCGGGGCTCGCGCTGTTGCCAGATCGCGTTGCGGGAATCTCTCGCGTTTCGGTTTGCTGCGTAATACGCAGTAGCGGTTGTGGTATACACTACATATTAGGATTGGTATATCTTTAAGAGATTGATTGGATGAAAGAAGGTAAAGCACGAGGGATTGTATCGTAACGCGAACAAGCTTGTGTCCGCGCCCAACGTACGCAGCGCCGCCGGCGCCGGCGTCGCCGTGCCACGTCGCGTCGTCTAGTTTCTCTCACGTTAGCATCGATCACGACACTCGTAGAGTGGTAGTGGCCAGACATTGACGGACGATATGAAACGATAAATGCATACTTCCAAGCTATTTATCTACTTAAATAGGATAGAAACAACGTCGGCTTTTATTCCAGTTAGATTTTGCTAGGTTCTAATTCTTTTTCTGATCGATTCCCGTCTATCGAAGCACAAAATAATTACCGACGAACAAGTCCGACATACTTCTAGATGTTCAAAGCAGTCCAGTGCATGTAATAGCTCCCTATATTGTTTTTGACATGAGCAGTATTAATATTATGATCAAATCTATCTCGTCGTATGTGTGTAGAGGCAATATGCGGATTGAGAGAGGCAGGCGCAGCGGGGCCGCGCGCGGTGCGGGCCAGCGGGCTCGGCGCGGCCGCGGGGCGCCTGGGGGGGGGGGTGGCACGGAAGCCGATGCCTGATAATATTCCTAGTCCATATCCTTTTGTTGATCACTCATGCGATTAATGTTAGAATAAAATATTAATAATTTGATTTATTCCTCCCATTTAGTGGATATTTTGATAATGATATATTAATAATGAGAATATTTAAGATACATAATACATATTTGATTCTAAATCCTGATAAAGTGACACTACGTTAGTAATTTAGTCGGAGGGATACTTGTGCCGTGATTATATTTTTAGGTATATATTATAAAATAATTCCTAGCGTCGGAATTAAAGAAGTGATTAATGTGTAAGCGCGTTATATTTATTGTCGTATCGTGTAAGTGGAATGCCATATCGATAAAAGAAGAATAGCGGAGGCGGAGTGAAACTCGTTAGGAAGCGGAGGTGGGTCGTGTAGTTAGGTCGCGTAAGAGGTGGGCCCGCGCCGCGCGGAGGCCGGGACAGTTCGCTTTTATCAATACGGCAGCGACTCCTGAAACTATAAGTTGTCATTTTTATTTTTTTTGTTGAAATTTATCGTTTCCTCAATTATTTGTTGACTTTTAATTTTTTAAACAAAATTTTATGATCTGACGCATTTATTGTAAGACAATCGATTACTTTTATAATTAATTAGCGTGATAATTATACTGATGGCGTTGATTGCCGCTATGAAAGAATGAAACATCGAAAGTATCCTTCCTGTTTAGAAGGGACTCTTCAGACCCAAGGTTTCTAGTGGTTTATATTTTTCTTTTGTTGTATTTTTAATGTTGCGTGTGTCTTACACATAGTATATTTCATTTTTGTGATATTTTTAACTATAAAAGTACTGTTATTATAAACCCAAGTGGAATAATGATGACCTAATTAAATAATCAAGAATTTATTTGTAAATCACAAAAAAAAATGTAAAACTGTAAATATATGAACAAAAAAATGAAGAGCAAAACAGTAATTGGTAATAATGTCGGTCTGTCATCGAGTACACTAAGTTGTTTGCGTACCATAAGTAACGTATTGTATTGTTGTAGTGCAGTCTACTGATGCTGAAGGTGAACCGGTCCAGTGAACGTATTATTGATAAAGTGAATGTTTTTATTGACGAGCAATCACTGAAAGTACATGACATTGTAATATTATTTATGAAATTACTATGTGATGTGATCTTCGGATCAATTTTGAGTACAGTATAGATAATAAACAACTGAATATGTGATTTGTTTATTTTATTTCACACCAAGTAGAAAACACCTTGCAGATGATTACTTTTCCGAGAGAAACATGTTATAATAATATTAAGTAAATAGAACCTCTTGTATGGTGATGCAAATTGATTAAAATTATGTGTACCTACTTATATTGCATAATACCCTTGAACATTACTTAACAATAAATATTTAAAACAAGCAATTTACCGTATTTACTATTTTCCTTTACTGTAGTAAGCTGTGTGAAAGTAATATGTGTTCCTCAGGCAAAAGCTTGAGCACACGAGTCCGTGCTGTTGGTGATCATCACATTAAAATGTTGAGACGCCTATGTCAAGAACTGACACGCTGTGGAATCAGATGAACACAAATCTTGTAAAAACTGAAGCTTTAATAAAGGCGTCCAAAATATTCTATAATGTTATTTTGTTTACAAGCATTAAATATCTATTAAATAATAAATACAAAAATATCGCTGTGGATGAAATCTATTATCTGAAAAGAAATAAGATACAATGTGTGTTGTGGTGTAGGAATTACAATGACTTCTGTATTGAAACACTGAACGGAAAGGTGCAAAGTACAGCTATCAGCAGTCACAGAAACAGAAACTAATAAGTGACCTCTATAGGCATTAGATAATCATATTGAAAACAAAACAGAAAGTGCATGCAGCCTTAAAGCCCGCATTAAAAAGGTTTTTCTTGTCATTATTTTTATTGGCTATCCGGATTCTCTTTTATTATTATAGATCTTAAATATATAAAATACAGTTTATCAATATAGTATGTACTATTAAAATATTATGTTAACTAAATTATTTGACTGACCCGAAATATTTATATAATTAAGAACGGTATGCTTCGGTTGTTCGAGCATGTTGACCGGATGAATGAAGGGAGGCAACTATACAAGTTTATGTTGCAAAAGTGAGTGGTATTGATGTTAGGGAACGCCCTAGGAGAACTTATACCGATCAGATTAGTGGCTTACTTATTAAAATGGGTGAAAGAGTACCCGTAGCCGACGGAGCATGAATGTGTAGATATATGGATGTAGAAGAAATGAGAGAAGTGTGCCAGAACTGGGATTGAGTGTAAATATTTATTTCGGTATTTTTTTACAGTTTATTGTCTAATATTCTGTCTTATAATGTAGAAGTGAGAGGTGTGCCAGAACTGTAACGAACTGTGACTGTTATTTGTTGATATTTATTTATTCATGAGATTTAAGATTAGTTATAAGTTCTATATGATTTGCCTCAGTTAATTATAATATAAGACCTGCCGACAAGAAAGTAATATTCCGTTCCCATGTTCCACAGAGTGGCGTTTTAATTGGGAAACAAAGCCCTTGACCCAGTTTTCTATTAGAGCACGGGCAAATGTGTATTATTTCGTAAGTCCCTAACGGCGTAGATGACATCATGCATTCCTTCCAAGCGGCTTTAATACTTTGAATATATGTGACCAATTAAAGAATATAATTAGGTTCTAATAAACTTTAAAAAAATGATAATACTCATATACGTGATTGTGATTAAGTGCAGTGCTCGCCGCTTTTTTCAATTCTTTAGCAATCTGCCTACTATAAGTGAGACTTCTTCCATATCTATTCTAATGTCCCGTCCTTCAGAAGCTTCTAGAACTGCTCCACAACTATGTCTTTCGAAACGGCGGTGGCCACAAATACGGACTCTAAACTTTCACACGCATAATTCTTCTGCTCTGCTGCATTACGGTCCTTTCCACTGTCGTTTTTATTCGATATATTAAATTGAAAAGTCGACGTGGTTAATAGACTATTATTAACATTATAATTACTAAGCCGACGTAAAGCAGAATTAAAAAATATTAATTAAATCAACTTTGCTTAACTGTGCAGTTACGAGTCATACGTTCTTCACTGAACTTTTAAAACAATATTCAAATGAAGGTGCGTTATCTCAGTGCGTTTATACAAACCTGTTGCCCTATGATATGATCTAACTAAATTTAAATCATTGCTCTACTAAGAATGCAGATGGTAACTGATATTCACTCTTCATAAAACTGCAATCAAAAATTTGTAATCCCAAAATCGAGCATAGTATTTAGCTAGCATGCTTAATTCATTAATAGATTTAAAATTTGCCAATTACCATTTTAATAGGTAGTAAATAAGAATATATACAGGGCATTACCGCAGCATCGTCTGCATAGCAATGTATTTTAACAATTTGCAGCATATCATTGATATACCGAAGAAACAGGGTGCGAGACAGTACACAGCCTTGTGGCACATCAACATTTATAGATTTGTGGTCCGAGCATGCGCCTGGATGGGAATCGAACCCCCGACCTGCGGCGTGAAAAGTATCTTACTACCACACCAACTTGCCCGACAAATTATCTTATTGGCATCTAGCTGATTTATTGTCTATAAAGAGAAAATGACAGATCTCAAGTAGTTGCAAATTATCGATAATGCTTAGTGCAATCCTTTGCTAGCATACACAACGCCAACAAAATTATGATATTGGCGGCGGTGCAATAAAAAACAAGGCTCCTCTATTTATCAGTCACTATTTTTTCGTTAAGTTGGGACATCTGTAAATGTTATGAAATCTTTATGAATTAAATGTTTTTCTATGGCCTTGATTTTAAAATGAATGCATATTAATCGACCCAAATATATTTTAATTTTATTGTTTACATTATTTTAATTCAGCATTACTTCTATTTTCCAATTTATTGGCACTTATATACTATATACTACTTATGCACTATAACAATATTGCTTTTCAAGTTTATTTTTTCGTGATACATTAAATTGTCATTACTTACTTACCTGCAAATCTTAGTATCACTGGAGCGAGGTTTCAAAAAATCTTTCATCTTGGAAATAGACAGATATTCGAATGAAAATATATTAAAAACTAAGTAACTTAACCGAACTGATGACCCGGCAAATGTACGGGCATGCGAGTACAACGATAACTATGCTAACTTTGCAAATAATTGGTAAAATTGTGTTTTTAGAAATCAATACGAAAACACTTACAAGCGTTGGCGCCACCGAACTACCCCGGTAGAGCGTATTAAAGTAGAACTATTGAAAGATGATTGTGTGAAAGAAAATATTTACGATGTTTGGTGGTTGGTCGATTAAAAACTTTGCGAGTTGAATGAAAAGAGTTTGAAAGAAATGACCGTTGAGAGTGTTTGGGGAAGGATAAAGGATGGAATAGTGGAAGCTGCCACCGAAGTATGTAATAAGCAAGAGGAAGGACGCAAGGAGAGCCAACACGGTGTGGTGAGATACGGAAGGAAGAATGACTAGATTTACTGGCAGCTAAAGCCAGGCAATCGGACTGTACGAATGAAGATATCGAAAGGATTGAGTTACAATTCCGTTGTTTGATGAGAGTGGAAGAGATAGCGAATAGAAAGAAGCAAGAAAGGAAGGAGAGGGATGAAAAAGATCGTCTGACGATTTCCACGCAAACATGAAAACGTTTTGGAAATTTGAGTTGAGATGCGTTCCTTAAGAAGTATGTTAGGCGTGACTTTGAAAGATAGGGTTAAAAATACCGTTATAAGGGAAAAGTGTGGCTCTAAGCCAGTGAAATTGAGAAAGAATGCTTTGGTGATTTGGGCCCGTTGAATGGATGAATGAAGAGAGAATAATGATAATAATAAAATATCTTTTATATGATATACTCGATAATGCAATTTATGCACATAAAGTTGTTGCACTCAATTCTGAGTCAAAATAGCATTACAATCTAGATGCTTTTGCCTGTTTATTGCAGTGACAGTATACTAAGCAAATTTTCAAACTAAATATGTCAATGTCAAATCAACAAATCGAACGGTGGCTAAATTCCTATAAAGCTTACTTTAGCTCGAATTAGTTTTTTTTATAGTCGTAACTTTTCTATTAACATGAGTAAGTTGTTTTTATATTACTGCAAAATATGCTGTTAAATGACGAAGAAGTTTGTTTTCTAAAATTTGGAATTTTTTGCCTAGATTACTTATAACTCGTAAATTGTCAACACTTTTTGCCCAAATTTCTAGGTAATTTACATATAGGTTCCAATTTGCCCTTTTTTTCTTGTAGTAAATTTTTCTACGATCTACAATGTTTGCTAGTTTGAAAAGTAAAATTAAGGAAGAAACTGGTAGTGATATTAGCAAGTTAACGAGCAGTTGGCGTACTGGTGCATTTTTAGGACGGATTTCTCTACGCGATGATTCGGTAAGTTCAGTCATCATCTGTTAAATATTAATAATAGCTGCATTTCTTCTGTTGTCTGTTCTCTTTTGCTTATTCTATGAAGTTTGTAGTTGCTTTTGAACCAAAAAACAGACCTTTAGTCTGCTCTGTAAAATAAGCAAATAGAGGTTTAGATAATTCATTTAAAAGAGCTAAACTCACATTCAGTTGACTATCTACCAGACTTGGTGTGGGTACCATCTGATTTCGGACATGTCAGACGTCCTACATCGGGATGAGTGGTATTGATTCGGGGTCATGCCAGACTTTATTCAGGTTTTATTAAAAAGTGGATAAATTTATTGAAATATATGACATTAAAAGTTAAAATGCAACATTATTTTAGGTAAAAAATATATACACCTCAGGGACTGGTTTTGGTAGGATGGTGGGAGGTATTGGGAGCAAGTTAATCCTTCTTCTCCCAGCACTACTTGCATTGAAGGAAAAAGCATAAGCTGAGTAAATTAAAATAATACCATCTTTATATGAAATGCTTTTAAGATAGTGTTCACTGGCCAATGCCGCAGTACTTACAGTACTACTTATTTATCTTATTATGATTGGTCATCATCTCCCTGCCCTTTTCCTGCTTTATGTGGGGTCGGCATAACTGGTTTTCGACTTCGGCCTTGATCTATCATTTGTCATTTCAGCTGTCACACCCATCTTGATCATGTCACCTTTCATGCAATCTGTCCATCTTTTCTTAGGCCTTTCCCTCCCAACATGTCCCTCTACATTCATATCTAAAACTCTCATTGTCACATGCCATTCTTCCCTCATAATATGCCCATACCATACTAATTTCGTATCTTATTCAACCATGTTACTCCACACATCTATCTCAACATTTCTGCTGCATTCATTCTCTTTTCATCTGTTCCTTTAATAGCCCAACATTCTGATCCATACATTGTGACAGCTCTTATGATGATTTTGTAAATGTACCCCTGTATTTTAAGGGGAACTCGTGGGTCTCTTGTCAAGCCCGCGACCTGTCACCATTTCAACCATCCCACATTTATTCTATTTCTTACATAACAATCACTATCAACATCGTTTTGGATCTTTGAGCCGCGGTAAATCAGAGCAGACTTGAAGAGACACACTGTATAAGGCAATAGGGACATAGCTAGATGAACCACCAAAGTTGCAATTTTTATTGTCCCCGACAAGAAAAATTAGTATGATCAAGTATTTAAATGAACATTTAAAATGTAAGTAGTAATTCCCTAGTGAAATTGGACCATAATTAATTTATTTTGTGTTATCTTTTATGAACATAATATATGAATAGCACCAATGTCCATATACAGGTTAAATATTTTGCCTCACTTAGATTGCTCCCGGAGATCGCTGGCAATATTAAGGGGTCCCAGGTTTCTTCGAAGATCTAGGCTGATTGGAATGATTCTTGTTGCGCCCAAATGCTAAATACGCGATAGTCTTGGAGTTGCAGAAAATAGCCTCCTGCTACTAACTAACTTTCATGCACAGGCGCCTCACTTAAAACACACATCATTTACAACAAAACTTTAAGTACTAACATAACTTCGTATACTAATTTTAGTTATCAATTCAATTTCAATATGAACACACTATGCACTTGAAACATCAAGTATGCAAGTTTTCATAGTAATATCTTTTGAAGTTACATTCTATGATATATCTTATAGTTTTGTTATGTTTTAATAGCTGATTGTTTGTTTTTCAGTCTACAGCAAGTCCAAGTAGTTCAGGAGGCCATGGGGATTGTACCTCAGATGTAAGTGCTATTATTGATACTTAAACTGTACTTGACAGACAATGAGAATTTGAGTCAGTGATGCACTGTTACAATCAGTGAAATCATCACATAACATATATATACACACACATACATGATATTGTGATAGCATCTTAAATTGTAATTTTGTTTGTTAATGTCTTAGTTGAAAAGATTTATGATTTTAGATTTTCAATGGTGTTCCAGATTTTATTGTTAAATCTGGAACACCATGCAAAGAGATAAAATTATTGTAGTGATGCAATTATGCAGCTCCTACTAACATATAAAATGCATGTCTTATCTATTTAACATATCAATATAGTTTAAAGAGGAAATAAAATCGGGATTCATCCTGTCATAGATTAACAGAACATTAAAATAAATAAAACACATTTTTTATAGTAATAATTATTGCATTTAGTAAAGAAATTAGGGATTATTTACCTTGTTAAATAATGTTACAATAATAATTTAATTAATGTTACAATAGTTATAATAATTTATACATAATATTATTTAAAAAGAAGCTTAATTGGTACTCATATATTGTATATAAGTATGTAAGTACAAAATATATGCAAATGTTATGTATTTCATGTTAGCATTTCCATATTATTTTAAATAATGCACACTACATAACATAGAATTCATTATAAAACTCTTGTTTAATTAACAATCTTATGTCAAAGTCTTTAGAGAATAATATTGAAAGAAAATTCAGATGCTGAATGGTAAAATCTTTACAGTACTTGTTTAATAATAATTAAGGGTTAATGTTTAATAATAATTAAAGGTAATTAACAGAGAAGCCTGTAGATCCTAGATAGAGATTTTACAGCAGTGTTGTATCATAATAGTATTCCTCAACAAGTGAACAAAGTAATACTGTGTTAGAAAGTAATTTATATTATTACAAAAGAGCCATAATGCTTTGTGAGGTTAGTTTCTAATAATGAATTTAACTGCATTTACCTGCAATTTACCTTTACCTTTAATGCAGAATATTGGATAGTTGCTAAAACCAATTTGCATAATGTTTTTTGGTTGATTTGGGAAAGATAATCTTTTCTTTCAATACTCAAGGGTGTTGAACATTCATTCAACAATCACATAGTTGGTGATTTATATAAGTCTTTGAATTGCTATAGGAAAATATTTAAGTTCATACTGCCAAAAACATATATATGAGAGAGTGAGATAACAATATATTTTTGTCTTCCGCAGTGTGAGCGCGGTGTAAAATTTTCATGTTTGTAAAAACAGGATAAACAGATAGTAATATGCGCTTTGTTTTCTGAGAGGTTAAGGAACTGTCTGGAGATCAATGGGATCGCTCACCTTCAAGTAAAGAATGTAGTTATTTTTGTTACCAAAACATTACCGAAAGCACTGTTAGTAGTTGGGGGCTACTTATCCGCAACTCCACGACTAGCGCGTATTTTGCATGTGGGCGCGTACTAGGATCATTTCAGCCAGCCCAGCTCCCTAAAGAACTCCAGCAACCCGTTTATGTTGCTAGTCATCACCGGGAGTGATCCCGGTGAGTGTAGTGTAGTAAGACGTGGGTCGCCGTCTCTCAGAAAGCACTGAATAAAAATAGTTATTAAAATCCTGGAATATTTATCTACAATACGAACTAAAATAATATTTTATTTTGTTCAAGTCAATATCACCCCAACTACAAACTTACCTGTCTGATCGTACGGGATGCGAAGTAGATAACATAGCACTGCAACAGCAATACACTGCACAGCTGGAGGCGAAACTACGAGAGAGGGATGCTTATTGGGAGCAGAAGGTGGAAGAGTTGCAGCAATCATTGGCAGCAGTTCAAGGTAAAACTAATCATACATTGTTGACAAAAACCAAAACAGTATTCCGGACCTAAAACCATGGTAGACTGACCCATTTCTGTGGAGGCATTAGCTTGAGAATTGATCAACCACTACTGGAGGCTTCATAATATTCAATATCCTACTCAATACAGTCTTGTATGGTACCCTACGGTAGTGCGGTACGAACTCAAGATCAGACATATTATGCTGGATGTAGATAGGAGGCCTCTGCCAAGGATCACCACAAAGATAGGTAGTTCCTCTCGGGTTATCCTGCAACTGTCGGTTACATATTCCCTAGGCACATGTGATCTTGAGAATATATTGAAGAAACTTATATGTTATATGTCATATACAAATGGTTACTTGATACCGTTACAGGAGAGGAAGCAGCTGCCGCACAGGCCGTGGCTCGTATCGCGCAGTCGGAGGCCGCGAAGGCCACTACGGAGCGCGATGTCGCCGTCAGACAACTAAATGACCTAAAGACGCGCCTGGCAGCTGTTGAAACCGCACAAGACAGACTCGATACACTTACAGTAAGATTTTAAGAGGACATACATACATACATGTATAATATATATTAAGACAATTATATTGCTTGTATGTTAATTGGTATTGTATTGTTTGAAAATAACGAGCTGTGGCCGAAAAAATCTTCTATTGAATGTATCCTAGATGTAATCGGAAAAAGATTCAAAATCAACATTCTAAAGATTAAAAAAATCGCTATGCTATGGGAAGTACGCATAGCTTAGTGTAGCGGCTTTACATGAACCTGTTAAAATGTCGTGTCGGTTCCCTCTGGCTAGTAATTGTGTGCATCGAGCACGCGGTGATAACGATTTAAAAAAATGTATAAGGTGATAGTTAACATGCACGTTTGTTCGTGCAGGAAGAGATAGAACAATCTCGTCGTCAGTGGGCCCGCGAGCGCGCGGAGCTGACGGGCGCCCTGGGCGAAGCGGACGCGCGTGCCAGTGACCTCGCCGACCAGCTGGAGGTGCTGCGTGCAGCGCTGCCACCAGAGAATCCTCATCACCATATGCACGAGGATGGTAAGAAGTGATTAAAAAAATCTTAAATAACGTGATCAGGCCTCGATACAATGTCTATGTTGTGTAATGTACTATGTTTATGGTTCAAGTTGTGTTCGGCTACAAGTAATTGTGCATTGCCAACTATGTATCCTATGTTATTGTGCTTTTGCTCTAAGTTAATGTACAATTGTTGACGAGCCATTAAATAAAATAAAAACCGACTTCAAAAAAACTATATTCAATTACAAATAACGCACTAAAAAGTATAAAATAATTTTACCCAAGTAAACAGAATCAATTCATAATCATATTTATTTTTGCAGTCAGCCTAGGCTGCATTCAGCATTCTAGTATATTGGTATTTCTTTGGAAATGCCTATACTAGAATGCCTTAAGAAAACTATTTTACACATGAACTTTATACTAGACTAGTGAGTCACTGGCTTCGCCCGGGTAGCACTAATTATGTTGATCCGATCGCTACCAAACACAGGAACCCCGGGAACTCGCGTCGACAGAGCCCTAGTGGTAGTTACAGACCTACCCTGGCTGACGCCGACTCCAAAAATAAATATGATCATGAATTGATTCTTATGTTTACTTGCTTGTTAAAAATTTTGTTTATTTCTCGATTTTTAGTGAATCTAAAGTTTGTTAACTTATTTTGTTTGTCAGAATATTTTGACCTACTAAACGCGCTGCTCATATGAGACAGCGTCGTTTCAATGAGACAAACGAAGACAAGACGGAACGCCTATCTAAAACTAGAATATCTACTTCCAGGGCCATTTCAAAACAGACTAGTGAAGAACGCAAAAACAGGATTTAGAAAATGCGGGCTTACGTAAAAAATGTTCTGAACAGAGAAAAATTAGAAAAAACGTAATCACGGTCTTGACTTGGTAAAGGATCGTTTGTCTAACGAGTCGGAGGAGCAGCGTGCCTACGTATTGGCTTAGTACAACGTCGTTTTAAAGTAAAACGAGAACACCGTCAATGTAAAGTCAATTTAATAAGCTTTACTAAGAACAACTAGTTAGATCTTGATCAAATTTATATGGGAATACATGATAACAACCAACTTTCAACCAAAAAAAGATAATCAACCAAAGTACATAGTAATAAACACATCGCTAAGCCCGGCCGTCTACTGCGCGGCTTTTGAAATCACTTGCACGTAGTTTTTACTTACTTTGTAGTTTAAGCTTTTGATATCTTCTAAACTATTGGTCAGAATTATATAGTTTAAAGAGCAATTATAATCTACATTAAAACCTCTTATTTATTACCAAATTAATTGGATAAGGATTCATACCGAACGTTAATAATAGCGTAGTAAGTTGCGTATGCGTTTTAATTAATGTTTCCTAAGAAAAAAGGTTGGTTTTTGTGAGACAACCATAGAAGATAGATATATGTCATCGCGGACTTTTATTTAGCTTATTTAAAGAGCTACAATTATTTCATACATCATTTTAATGTAAGTCCTATAGTTTAGCCGACGTACGCCAAGAAAGTAAATTTCAACTTTTTCATATTACGTGTTATTAAGAATAACTCAAAAACTACCGGTCGGACTCTTCTGTCTTGACTAAGAAAAAATAGGTGCAATCGGGAAGCACTAGCTCTCGAACAAAAAAAGGATTATAAAAATCGGTTCAAACATAAAAAATCGGTAACATTCATAAAAAAAAAACATACGCGTCAAATTGATAACCTCCTCCTTTTTGAAGTCGGTTAAAAAGTGGAATAACTTCACTTTAAGTACCATACCAAATCATGCATGTAACCTAAAGATATTAAACTCATCATGTTGGATAGTTTACATTATTTGGCGTTACTATATATGTGCCTCGACATCGTGTAAGGAACAATCCTCTCCCCGTCAAATCCAGCTTATTCTCCTTAGAAAATGATGGGAAGTGGAAGAGGATAGGAATTAGGAAGAGGATATTTTCGTCTATGTATACGTTCTGTCTTATAAATCAAGCGCAGCTATAATTAAATTGCATTATGTTAGACAAACGCGAGTTGGTAGCGAGCGGATGCGGCGAATACGACCGCGTGCGCCGCGAGCGCGCCGTGCTGGCCCGCCAGCTGCAGGAGGCCAAGATGGCGCTCGCCGACGTCAAGACCTCCTGGAGCGGGCAGATCGCCTCGCTGGAGACACAGGTGGATATACTTTCTCTAATCTATATAACCACTGTTATATCAATGTTTTAATTATGTAGACCCGAGCTTCTCAAACTTAGTTTGTCTACCTTTGAGAATCTTTTCTAGCGCCACTCAATTTTTTTTATCTAAGCTATAACAAAAAATCGATATACAGTATAATGTAATTTCCGATTAAGTTTAAGGTACTTTGAAGTATTAGAAATAATCTTGGCGTCCCTGTAGGCTTCTAACGCCCCCGTATTATTTACTATAGCAAGTGATTCGATAGCATTACAAATTAGTTTAACCTTGCGATTAATGGAATGTGAGTGATGTGATGTGTACAACGGCCTTTATGACGCATATTGTACACAGTCTAGATATTGTCAAACAATATTATAATTGATTATAAAATATAACATGTTTGTTATAAATAACAAGTTGCTTATGGTTCATTACGAATGAAAGGGAATTCGCAAGATTAAAGAGTGAAGTGTCGTTGTAGTGCGTAAAGCGCGTAGCGTAACTATATTGAATAGTCATTTAATTAAAATGAATATATACCTTGCATTTCATTTGGCAATATTATTTTTATGTTCACGTGTTCACGTTTGTACTTATGTGAACAGAGCGGTAAGAGTTTATTTCGGAGTAATGTGCATATTTTGTCTGTTTGCATGATAATAATGTCTAATACAGTGTTAACTATTTAATGTATACATTGTTCGACAATTAATGTTATCCTATAACTAACAATGTAATTTGTAAATAATTGATGATACTTAATATTTCCGAATCTACTGCACTATACAAATGTATTAGTAATTTGGTGTCCGTATTGTCTAATTTTAGACGATTCGCTCATTTTGTCTTTATAATCATTTAATGCGCAAAGTGCTATGCGTGTATTAATGGCCGCGATCGGGTGAAAATGTATCAGAGCTATATATTTCTTATTTGGAAAAGGATGTTTGATTCTTTTTTGTAACATGTGATAATGTAGTAAGCGAGAGTCATGTTTTTAAGCGACACTGTGACATTTCACCTTCAGCAAATACAAAGTTCCATTAGCAGTACGTAGTGCATAGCAGATCTGTATGTGTGACAGTTTTACGGCGAATAATCCATGTGGTGCGGTTAAGGCAGTAAAGGGATAAAACTTAAGGTCCTCCGGCTTATATATAAGCTCGTAAAGTTTGCCATTTTAGGGCTTACATGCACACAGAAATCTATATTGTGACACATAAGTTGTGTCGCTAGGTGGCGCGCTTGTCGCGGCAAGCCGGGGAGGAGGGGGCGGAGAGACGCCGAGTTGAAATGGAGAAGAAAGAGATACAAGAGAATCTAACCAAAATGGCAGCCGAACTTGAAAAGAATAAGCAGAGCTTGGCCAATAGTGAAGCTAAGGTATTTTTCCGCTGTTTTATATTTAGTTATTTTAATTGTAAGCTTCGTTTTCCAAGTAATCTTCTTATACCGTCCAAGTTACCTTGATTTCATTTAATTTGAAAATAGGTCACAATTCACCGTGCCTGGCTTCAACATCTCTATTCATAAGCTAAGATCAGCAACCATTATAGTTAACTGTTCGTTTTAAACATAAATTTGCTACAAAAACCACGTGAAAACAGTATTTGATGGAAACAAATTAAAGCATTGTTGAAGTTCCACATATCGCGGTCTAATTTGACTTTGAATTAAAATTGTTGAATTTTAACGACTCTGTATTTACACAGTTGTGTTGTAAATAGTTGTTGTGAAGCCTAGATTGACATTTGCGTACGATTAGGTGACGAGACTGAACGGGGAAGTGCACTCGCTGGCGATGGAGGTTAAGGGCCTGCGCGCGGTCGCCGACCGCTCGGACGTGAGTCCCAGCCTCTACAGCATTTAGACGACCTAGCTTAGACCTAGCTGTTGTAGTTTCAGAGATCAAGGCGAGCTAGTTGCCCAAAAAGATATCATTTAATTATTTTGCGAACCATTGCTTATGACTAGCCACATAGCTGTTGCACTTAATATATTAGTTTAGTGTAAATCATTTTCAAGTAAAAGTATAATATTTTTATGTCTGTGAAACTAAATACATTATTTAATTGAAGACCAAAAGCAATGAATTAAAAAAAAAACTGGCAGCATAACTTCAAATCTTATTAAAAATTTATTTAAGTTTACCCCAACCTAGGAGTCATAATTTTTTTGCTAAATCTGCATGAGGCAACAGTCTGGTACAACGATGAAAACTTGCGACAATGAATTTCTTACTTTTAATTAAGAACTGTTAATCGATGTTCAAATTTGCTCAAATTTTGTTTGTCATAACTTTAATGAAATCCTTAGACATGCCGTCCATTATATTACTTGTATCTTAAACATGTGGTGACATTGTTAATCCATAAGGTATTTTTTTAATTTGTACAAAAGGTATATCCGCTCTTGCCCCCTGCAAGGTTTGTCATTGTGAGACTTTGGTCAGTGCAAGTGCGGATTTTATCAGACTTGCACTGACAAGACCTCGGAATATTGATAGGTGCTACGGACACGCTCTCGCACACATCAGTAGGCTGCGACCACAGAAAGACGCGCCGCAACACCAAGCGCGATCCTACACGGCCTTTATAAGCATACGCAAGGTGCGTTTTATTATCAAACGTTTCCTTAACGCGAAACTCCAACAGGCTTTTGGTCCTTAGAGCCGAACGTATGAATACATAATAATTCTATTCGCCTATACATCTAATTTGTTTTTCCCTTTTCCGAATCTTGTTTGTTCATAAATTAAAAATAAAAGTTTCAATATTTACGTTAAGACACACAGTACGATAGTAAAAACTGTCTGAGAGTCTGTAATCAACCACATTATTATCTTTCTTCAAAATATGCTTGTGCAATGAAAATATTTTATACTTACCTTTATTTATGTAAAGAGCCGTCGCATATTGAATATGGCTGTGTTATAAGAGCGCTCGAGTGGTCCTGGTGACAGATGGGCCCAGACGTGAGCGCCTTTGCAACTTTCAATATTAACTCTAATTTGATATTCCATTACATAGAAAATATATCGTATAGATATATTGAACTTATATTATCCACGACTTAAGAAATCTATCATAATATAATTCACTGTTCTTTTGAACAATCTTTTGACTACCTACTTGATACGGTAATACAACAGGTACAATATTCGGATTGAGGATAAATGACGTTATTATTCAGAATTGCTTAGCTAGTCCATATGTCGTGTACTCCTTACAATTTTATGTACATACAAACATACAAATAATTATAACAGTATAGGTTTTATATGAAAAGCGTTCACAGTAGTGGTGCTAAAGACGATTTCATTGCAATCAAATAATATAAAAAATTGCATGGTTTAAAACTTTATAATGCTTTGGAATTGTGATGAAGTAATGAATTGGTATATATTAGAATAGATACGTGGTATCTGTTTGATATTCTAATTTATATAAGGAGTATTGACAAACATACAACTTGTAAAAAATATTGATATCTTTTGTTGTAAATCCATTGACGGCGATACACAAACAATGGATGTCATTTAACAATGCCACTATGCGTTTAGCAGTAGATATACATTCCTATGTTTGTTTTTATACAATTTTACTTTAAAGTTTGTACTTAATATTTAAGTTTTATTTATAGACAAGTAAAAGAAAAAGTATGTAATGTATTCTGACAGTTTATTTATATTATAATTGTTCTAGAAAACAAAATTATATTAGTTAAATTTTGGTATATGTAGTAGTATATTGATTTCATATACATTAAAATATGACATGCCAATGAAAAATAATCCCAATATGTTTGACAAGTCATATAATATATGGTTCTTTAATCATTAAACAATAGAATTTATTAGACACAGTTTTATATTCAAAACAATTAAAAAGTTTTTGATTCATAATTATAGGTACTAAATAATATACGGAATGCAAGATATATTGTTTCATATTTGCTAAGTTATTGGTTTTAAAGGTTAGTTTCGAGTGCTCGCACCAAGGCTTTTTGCTTTACACTGGTTGTATGCGTGCCACGGATTGTCGCGACACTTGTACTTTGGCTTATCGCTATATAATCTGTGGCGGAAAGATAAGTGGAGTCACATGACGTCGTTTTGTTTGTAACAATCTGTTTGGAATTTTATTTCTGTGAAACAGTGTATACTGTGTGATATCGCTTAAATGATTAAATATAAGGTAAATTACAAATGTGTTTATTCTTAAATGT
This sequence comes from Papilio elwesi, assembly GCA_029849275.1. Lineage (NCBI taxonomy): Eukaryota > Metazoa > Arthropoda > Insecta > Lepidoptera > Papilionidae > Papilio > Papilio elwesi. Next base: position 5,036,379 of record CM056687.1, on the reverse strand, counting down.
TCTATTAAACATCTTTTATGTGTTGAAAAATATTTGAATTAATATAATAAATTTTATTTTGGAAGTTTTTTTTATTTTTGTCTTCACCTTTGCATATTTCCAATACGTTTTTTTGTTACTAACATGCCATTTACACGTAAATCAAACACCTTGCATGTATTATTGTGTGGTTAAAATTATTTCACTTCATAGCACCAGAGTCAGCGCCATACAGAGAGCTTCTTTGCTAATTTAGTATAAATTGATTTTTAAAACCGGGACAGGGGGATTATTTGACTTTATCTTTAAATTCTAAAAATAGACATGTACATAAAGTGTATAGAATATTCACCTTTATTTATATTTTACGATACAATTATTATAATCGTTTGTAATCGATATGCTTTTGTCTACACTAGTTAGTATTATGCAGTCCGACTGCCATTTATGTATATTATTTCGTTGAGCACCAACACGTAGTTGTATACTTTATGTTGAAAGTAGGAACAATAGTAAAGTTAACGTTGCAGGAAAAGACGATGGAGTTGGAGCGTAGATTAGAGGCATTGATAGAGGAGAACGAGAGGCTGTCGGATGAGTTGGAGCAGGAGCGGGAGCGGGTTAAGAGCCTGCGGGAGAGCACCGAGGCCTCCAGCCGGCAGGTCGATGAACACAAGTCCGAGGTCACACACCTCAGCTCTGTGGTCACGGAAATGCAGCACGACTTCGTCGACATGCAAAAGAAATATGACAAGTAACTATTTTCTTTTATTTCTTACTAGTGACCCGCCCCGTCTTCGCCCGGGTACCAAGAATTGTGTTGATCCGATCGCCACCAAACGCAGGAAAATTGAACAATAAATTTCAACAAAATCAGTGCAGACGTTTCGGAGTCTAGGTCTATAGGGAACAAATATACTTCGCTTTTTATATACAATTTTTTTTTCATAAAAAGTATTCCATGCTACGTCTAATACCTCCAAGAATATGTGTGCAAAGTTTCATGATGATCGGTTGCGTAGTTTTCGCGTGAAAGCGTAACAAACAAACTTACATTCACATTTATAATATTAGTAGGGATTTTATATTGTTTGGTTTAGATCGGTGATTCAGTACTGTACCATATGTACCAACTTATGCATACATAAATAAAAATTTAAATGGCTTAAAATAGGAATTATTATTATTATTTTAAAGTGAAATGCGGATTTCGTTTGTTTTCCCTAATACACGAAGGCTTATTATTTATTATAAGTTGAGTGTGCGGGATATAGAAGAGACCCACGTTTACAGTAGACGCGGCGAGGTGCTTGATTAAAATTTCTAAAGAAGGCTAAAGAATTATACCATCTTGTGTATCGATGTGGGGGTGGGGGGGGACTCCGGACGTTTTCTTTCTCGAAATGTTTTCATACCATACCTTGTTCAATCTATCTTGTTGCAGACAAAAGCGTGAAAAGGACGAGGCGCTATTGCGCAACGCCCACATGTCGCAGTCGGTGGAGATGAGCCAGTGCAACGTGCGCTACCTGGAGGACGAGCTGAAAGAGCAGCGGCTCAAGATCGCAGAACTGGAGGAACTGATCGCGCAGCTCCAGGAGGTACGTCAATGTTTATTATTGTGACATATGTGCTTAAATTATTTTTATAAAAAGACCAATATGACCTCCTCCAAGTAGGAGGTATATAAATAAAAAATGAGGTTGACAGATATTTTCTTAATTCATGATCAAATGTCAAATCCCAATCGGTGCGCTGCGCGATCACTGGCCGATTACTTTAGTACAATTAACATTACAGAATGTTGTTGACTTGACGGCGATGAATCATCATCAGTCATCAAACGCTGGTAAAAATAGATTCGGACAGATTAAATTGCCGTTACCTCGGATCACCACCGGCACCAACATTATACGATCATTTAAACTTGACTTTATGTGTACCTCGTACGATCTGCAAAAAATTATTACGATGGTTTTGATTTTTGATTTAATAGGATAGAAGGAAATATAGAAATTAATGTGCTAAAACACTAAATAAATTTAATTTAAGACTGTATCTAATAAATAAAAATAAAATTTATATGCATTTTATAAAAATAATTTTTTATTGAATTTCACGAAATTACAACCTATTGACCTACTTGACCATTTGCAGAACAAAGCGACTTGCCTGTCAATAAAGCAGAGCGAAGAGAAAAGAAAAGCAGAAATAGAGGATTTTAAGAAACGAATCGAGATTTTAATAGGAAGTGAAACTGATCTCAAGAAAACTATACTAAACTTGGAAACTGAAATCCGTGATAAAAATAAGGTACAAGACTAAAACAAAAACTGAGGTATTATGTTTTTATTTTCTTTCGTTGTATAGCAGAGCAGACACTTTATAATTGGGCTAGCAAATTCTAAACGGTCGGCAGATTCTCAGTTGAACGAATCATTAACAATGTGACGTTTCATTTCCAGTCATTTTCTAACGGGGCGAAGTCATTGGGCGAAGTACGGTAGGGGCATATTGTTTATATGATAAAAATGTCGTTCGACAAAAAGGAAAGTCCGCGCTGATTGGTCGAAACTCGTATCCTGCACCACTTTCTTTTCTTTTGCTGGCAAGCTGTTGCTAAGCGTAAATAAACAAAATGTTCTTGTGATATTAGTCTCAATTACTTTCGTATCATTAGTAACTAAAATTATAAATTACATTTACACACTGTACTAAAATTAAACCTGGTATTTATTTTGACAAGAGTGGGAATTGAAGACAGGGAAAAATAATTGTTAGTGAATTAAACGAAACGTTTTTTGTTTCAATATTTTTTAATGTTTAAGAAACCTGTGTAATATTGTATGTGACGGCTATATGATAAAGATGAATCATTTTTGGGGTTATTTTTCACTGTCCACAACCGGTTAGAAAACAAATAACTTGTGTAAGTTTAGTTACTACTTAACTACTGACTAAAGGATAACTGGCAACGAATCAAATAAGCGTTTCTCAAGTTTCGACCAATCAGTGCTCAAAATTCGTTTTGAGGAAAATTCCAAGGACATCCATGTCTATTGGATAAATATGCGCCTGCCTTACGTCGCCTCTTTGTAGAGAGCCTAGACAAGAACCGGCATGTTCTCAATAATTCTAGCCCGATTGTAAAGTGCCTGCCCTTACAATCGGTCGGTGACATATATAATTATATTTTTCTGCCTGTCCTTTTCCCACGTTATGTGGGGTCGGCACAGTACGACCTTAATCTATACTGTACGAGTTTTGACTACAGTTTTATTGTTCACGGCCGGCCACTGTTTTTGTCCCCGATCAAATGTATATTACATGAGTTATTAATATATAATATAAATGTATTTACAGAAAATAAAAACATTAGAAAATCGAATGTCAGATATGAAGAAAACTTTACAACGCGAGCTGCAGACCAGCGAGTCTGGCCTCAGCGCCGCCGAGGAGCAGGACGTCAGCAGACGGCAAGTAATACAGTAATCTTACAAATATCGCCAATGTCTCTAACTGACTACTAAAATATACTTGTAATTGTTTGCTGAACTTAACACAACTTCATTACCGTGGCGTTTAACAAGTCAATAGCTTGGTAACACCTCACGCTGATGCTAACCTACTTATCAAACGATAAAATATCTAATATTAATAATGTTATGGGAGAGTTAAAAAGTAGGTTAGGCATGACTTTGAATTTTAGAATTAAAAATAGCTTAATAAAAGGAAAGCGTGACTAGAATTGAGAAAGTAGACTTCAGTAATGAAACAAATTTATGTTGCAAAAGTGAGGGGAAAACGTGTCGGTACGGTACGTCCAAGGAGAACTTATCACCTTTACCTATCATAATATTATTTACCATTAATACAATTTATTCCTTTAAATATACAACTACATTTATCAATTATTGAATTAATTGTGTATAATTCAGCTACTTAAAACACGTGGTGCTGCGATTCGTGACGGGTCGCGAGCGGGAGGCCCGGCAGCTCACGCGCGCGCTTGCGGCGCTGCTGCGGCTGTCGGCGCACGAGGAGGCCTCCCTGCGCGCCGCGCTGCCGCCTCGCTCCGGCTTTGCCGCCTGGCTGCCCGCCATGCCCTCGCTGCACACGTGACACCAGGTGCTGCCAACAACAAACAGCAGCCGGAATGCTCCTTCGAACCGACACCAATGGGTCGGCTCATTCTTGTATTACGTTTCGTCTGATAAGTGAGGTGCCACAGGGCCCATCTGTTATCCCTTTTTATTATTTTATCCACCCCCATAATGAAGGTATGCTTAAGTAAGGCATTTAACCTCCTGAACTTTTCTATTACGTGGGTGGATAAAAAAGGAGCTAAGACTAGCTGTAGCTACTATACAAGATACGGACAGGGACGTTCTTATAAGGTGGCAAATTAGCAAAAACTGCACACTTGATTTAGTGACAACGTTACCTGTGAAGCAAAGAGTTACAGATGCGTTTCCAGTCTGTATGTAGGAAAGAGGATGAGATGAGGAGGGTTGCATTTGGAACCTCTCTCGTCCATGAGGTGCTAAAGTATAAACGCCACTGCGTCATGTTCCGTTGTAAAGTCACGGGACTGGTTCTTTCAAGTTTGCATTAGTCGGATTACAGTTTTAAGACATATCCACTTCCAAAAAAATATTCGGATATCAATTTATATAATCAAGTCAAAACCTAATAACTTCTCAACAACCTCTTTTCAGAGGTTAGATGCGAGAATTAAATAAATTTACGGGTTATACCTACCTCGTTTTGTTTTTAACTTTCATAATTTAAAATGTCAGCTTCGTTCGTATTATGTTTTACTGGACCGAATCAGCTCGATAAAGTGTTTGTCATTTCTGTGTAACATATAGACTTATTTTAATATATTGACTAACGAATTATCATCATTTCAGATTTAAAGGCAGCTTGAAGAGATAGCGTCTTGGTCACTTGTTTATACAACGCTCGCTTCCTCGGTTTTGTGTCGTCTTAGTAATCGCTAACGTTACGTCAGGCGAGGGTTATGGCAACACCAATGCCGCTTTTCATTATTAATAACTGAACACACATTCTTAGGGCTGCTATTTGATGGCTAAAGTACAAATGAGAAATGTACACGGCTAGGAAAAAACATTTAAAGAATAATAATTTATTTTCACACATTCATCCTCTAATTATTATTATTGTATCTTGAAGAAAAGATGTTGCTTGGATGAAACCACTTTTAGTTTATTTTATAGTGAAATATCACTAGTATCAATAAAGGAGTCCAAACAACCCCGACCAAAAAGTTTTCGTTGCCTGGCTCTTACTTATTGAGTTATAAAAAGAATCATACGTGATATTTAGATTGATCCGGATGGTAAAGGATTCAAAAGTGTGATAATCCTTTGTCTTCCTAATAAAATACATCAATGAATAAAATACTTCCCAGTTACGTGATGGCGACCTGACTTTTAATAATTGGATAAGCAAGTTAGGCGAACTTACACACATACAAAAATCACTTGAACAGTAAAGAGTGCTCACTTAAAACTTCTTTGTATACTAGTATATTTTCAAGACCTGTTGTGTACAATTAAAAATAAATAAATAAGCATTAAAGCCCGTAACTCAGAGGGGTCGCCAGAGATTGCTATGTCGCTTCTAGCACATCTCTCGGTTCTTGTGCATCCATATTAACATCAATTAAGAAAGCCATCATCAGTTCAGTAAGTTATGATAGCATTTGTGGCCACAGCGCTCTTGTCTCACACAACACTCTGATTAAGTAGGATTTGAAATCTCTAAATATTTTATGTATTTTTTGTGTTAACTGTAAGCACATATTGTGTTGGAATATTTACTATTAGATAATTTTTATAAAATGATATAACGAACACCAAGATTTTTGTTAACATCGTTCAATTAGATATTAAAATATACATTTAACGTAAATGTAATGTCTTGTAACAATCTTTCTGGTGCTCTTCCAAATATTTAGTTCGAGTTTTGCTTCCGCATTGTTTAGTAGTTTCGTTAATTGTAATTATAATTTAAAAGAAACAAATAAGAAAGTAGATAACGTCTGATCGAATGGCTGGAAAATAGTATTATTTTATAATATAAGAGTTTTTGTTTATTATTATTAAGTACTAATGTAATCCTCACACAAGACAGCGTTTCGTCTGATGAGCGAGGTGCCGGAGGACTAATTCTATCCTTTTCCCCCTTCCCATCAATTCTAATAAACTATGGTTGGGAAGGGCCGTAGGGGGGGGGGGGGGGGTTGACCGAAGAAAGGATAATCGGTAAAATTAAAGGTGGGCAACGCATTAGCAACTTGTAAGCTCGTTGTCGTCGCTTGAAGTCGGATGGACTGCCTGCTAGCTTTTATTATTAAGAAAATCTTCCTCGCTGTATTCAAACAATTAAAAGCCTAAAGAAGAAACAACACGAGTGTCCCTCAATGCTATTTGAGGAAAATTTATGCTTACTTTGACACAATTTCCAGTAAGTTATAAATTTCATACAAACGAGAAAACACGAGCTATAATGAGTAAAATTCATTGAATGAAGTAGTCTGGTCTATTTATACAATGAAAATGTTAGAATTGTTTGGTCGCAGGGCACAACATAGTATTCAAATGTACGGCGGGTGGACATTGTTTACTTTACGAATTATACGTTCGTTTAAAATATTCTATAAATCGTAGCAATCGTAAAAATTGAAGTAATTAAACGACACTGCCTTCATTATATTTTAATTTTTTTTACTTCTTGTTGCAATTGATATGTTGATTGGTTAAAATTCTTAGACATATCCACAGAAGTTAGCCTCCTGCAAAACACAGACAGAATTAAATAACTTGTCTTGTGTTTTCTATGCAAACACATTAAGTAGTACGAGTACATTGTTAGGTAATTCTTGTACATATTCAATTTAATACGCCTTACAAAATAGTAATGTTAGAATTGATTCAACTAGTCTAGCTTGTTAGAGATGATGCGACGTTTCATTTTTTTACGTCATATTTTGTGATAAATTTTTATTTGGTTTCAGATTTTAAATTCAAATATGTTTGGTTTAATTATTTTTCAAAGTTCGTGTGATTTGTTAAAGATATAATTATGTTTGAAGATGAGTTTTTAAAAGATATACTGGTTACGTTACGTATTTTTTATGGCGTTATTTATTTTTCGTATAATAAATGTTTATTTAATTTAAAATGTGTTTTATTACAGTTGAGACCAAATGCAACCTGCCTAAAAAAAGTATACAATCTTTGGTGAATTATACTGAAATTAGTTTATCAGATGTTTCCGTTTCGGATTTTTGTTACATTTTTTGACAAGTGCCGAGTCGCGAACTGCACAGCACTAACAAACATTTATGTATAGTTATAGTTATTAGTAAATAAAACATTTTTGCATTTTAACATATTTATTTACAACTTACAATGTAATTTAGGATTAATGAAATCGCAAATCTACAATCGTGTCCTTGTTACAAGGCACAAACGAAACAAGGCATTCGCTATCTACATCATAAGATTTAAAAAAAAGAAATTGAACTAATATACAATACGCTAATGATAACCCAGCAGGAACCCCATAAAGAATACCTTATGAGACTAGAATGCGGAATGTTTTTCTAAATTTTGCTAGGTACCTAAACTCAAGCTACGATATAAGAAATTGACAATAATGGTTCGTAAATAGGTAAAAGGATTCAAAATAGAGTTAAAGTTAAAATATTCAGAGGGCGGAACGAAAAACGAAAACTATTAAACTTTCAGTTATTTGTTAAAGACAATCGAGTCGATCGATCTAAAAGATTCTCTAGTACTTCTAAATATTGAACTATTATTTAATTTTTAATAATAGCTAGCTTAGTGCGCTGCCTCGAGAGTATATGTCGGCGACGACATCGAATTTACAGAAAAAGATTAACATAATTGTATTGTCTTGAAAATACGCCTCAGCCATAGAAGAGGCCGATCGAGTTGCCTGTGCCAACTTATCATTTGCAACATTTCGTTATCTTTTCTAATTATAAACCATCAAATATTTATCACTTTTGCTCATGGTCTTGGACCATTTTTAAATGATAATAAATACATTATTATGGTTAACATCACATTTATTTGGTTTTTCAGTAAGTCGCAATGATTTTACTAAACACAAAGTAAGAATAAAATTATTGTGTATTATTAAATCCGATTGTAATCATAAATTGTTATGACGTCACTGCACATTTGTTCGTAAAATCACGTCACAACACTGCGAACGTATCGGACGCGTAGATGTTTGCTTGGGGGAGTGTGGCGACAGTCTGAGTGGCCGACGGTTTATAGCTTCACCCTGCCGTTGCAAATATCAGTGAACAGCTGCGACGTGATCGGCACGAACTCGGCGCCCGCCCTGAAGTACAGCGGGTCTTTTATCACGTCCGGATCGAAGCCCTCCTTCTGGTACTGCAGCTTTTTTAATTTGAATGTGCCTGTTAAATAACAACATTACTATATAGTCGTAGACTCAAACACCGTATCTTTTACACCCGTACAAACATCCTGCACCCAAATCAATCACCATCATCGCCCGATGTCGAAATTCCAGCTTACACAATCGTGAGTATCCTATGGAGTTCTTATGTAAAGAGAACATAATAAGTTTGATTTAGGCGTGTATTTTGTGCGTTGATTGTGGACTCATTAAACTGATACTGAAGCCACTGACCGGTGATCTCGATGTCGTTCATGATGCGCAAGAAGAGTGGGCGCGCGTACGAGGGCAGCGAGAGGTCGAGGTCGCGCGCCAGCTTGCCGAGATCCAGCGAGCGCTCGGGGTCGGCGACCGCCGCCATGCCGGCGCGCCCCTCCGTCTGGGGGATCTGCACACACCACAAGCAAATGTCTATGTACATACCGATATTTAATTTTATTATATTATGACATTTTTAAAACATTATACTATGGTTTAATAACTTTTGGTTGTCGACGTGAGTTACGTAGCCATAACTAGCATTAAGTTATCATAAGTTCACAGAAAGCCACTCATTGTAAGATAAGAGAATAGCCTATAAGAAATTCCATTGTACTCAGATGTCTTCATGGGAAAGACAGTTGTAAACATAATCAGTTCGTCCGCAGTGCTCCTTGTGAGCAGTTCTCTGTTAAATAAATAAAGTCTTAGTTTCTTTTTTAAAACACTTTACTTTGAGCTCCCAATGTAACTGGCGCAGTCGGTAGGATATAGCAAGCGTTTGGTAAAATCCCAGCGCACATATCCTAAAAAAAGAACTCAACAAGCCAAGTAATAGTGATAAAGTAACAAGACTAGCAGAGCGGCGAATTCCTGGGTCCACCTCCAGTCGAGAAAGGAAGCAAAGGCAACGTAGAAGAAAATGCTCTTGGGGTAAGCGATAACATTTTGTTTGCCGAGTATCCTACCATTGTTGCTTCTATTCCTTAATCCTCGAGAAGTGTTAGTAGTAAGTCTTCGATTATTTCCGTAGGAGTGCGCATATTTCAGTTGTGCTATATTAGGTTATTACCCTTTTGTAAAATAAATAGATTCTTCCTAATAGAATATTGGTCGAATTCTTATTTTTTTACGATAAAATGGCACAGACGTCACAAGCGACTATACCTATTATAGAAATAGATCAGAACTTACTAACGGCCAGTGCCGAGTACGCAAAAATTAGCGAGTTATTACCATCTTATGACGGCAATAAAAAGACACTGAATTTCTTCATTAAGGCGGTTGAAAACGTACTAGAAATCGTAAATAACCCAGAAAATGATCCTAGCATAGGATGCCTAATTGTAAAGAAATTAAGAGGTGAAGCTATAGAAGTTCTTTCAGAATTACCTAGTTTTAAAACATGGCACGAAATTAAGAACGCTTTAAAGTGTAGGTTTGGCGAAGTTCGCGATGAAATCACAATGGTCCACGAATTAAATAATCTAGCTAAGAATAAAATGGACTTAGAAAGATTCGGAGATAGGGTTAGAGACTTAACATATACTCTGATAGGTCTAGACTCTTCGAAAAAATGTTTTTACGAAAAAATGGGCATTAGTGTTTTCATAGGGCAACTCAGTCCTTTTGTGTCCCTCGCAACTAGAATGCACAACCCTACCAGCCTCGAACATACGATTCAGATCGCGATACAGGAAGAAGCAAAACTTAAAACGTATCGAAATAATAACCCTATACCTAGTAGCTATAATACGGGTAACCAAAACACAAATTCTAAGGCATCTTTCAGTAACAATAACTCAAATAATAAATTCTACCCTAAACCAGGACAACCACCAATTAAACAAGAATCTAAATATAAAATGAATTATCAACAAAATGAGGAAAGCGAGGACGAAAACTATTCCGAACGTGAAAAAACGGAAAACGCGGATACATACGACGAAAATTTTCAGGAGATTATGAAAGAATTAAAACCGGAGTAACCTATATTAATAACCATAACGGTTTACCATCGATTTACATAAACGAACTTGGTGGTAGATTTTTAATCGATACTGGCGCTGCTAAATCATTAATTAGCCCACGAACAATTAACAATCACCCCCATCTAAAAGATAACATCTATATTCAACCTCACACGATAATCACGGTACATGGTACATCAAAATTAAATAATGCTATTAACTTAAAATTACCATCTGTGTTTAACACTAATTCCACACACTCATTTTTAATTTTTGACTTTGATAAAGATTTCATAGGCTTATTAGGTCTCGATTTTTTAGAAAAATTCGAAACCAAGATAAATCTCAAACGTATGATACTACAAATTAACGATACAGAAATCCCAATCAGGAAAGATATCAAGAAAAGATATACTTTACAACCACATACACAGTGCAAATTTAACCTACTAATTAACGAGAAAGAAGGAGAGTATTTATTCGAGGGATTCGAAACGCCTTCAGGTTTATACCTACCAACTTCTTTAGTCTCAGTTAAAGACGGCACTTTTAGCATAATAATAACTAATACCACAGACAAACCCTTGCATTTTAGAAAACAGATAAACATTAAACTCCAACCACTTCCCGAAACGTTAAAAGAAAAAGACTCACAGGAAATATCCCTGAATAAAATTAACTTCAACGAAGTTGACGAAATATTAAAAGAAAATTTATCCCGAATTAGGCTTAACCATTTAAATGACGAGGAAAAAAGGGAGATACGAAAAATATGTTATCAATACAGAGACATTTTTTACGCAGAACAGCTACCTCTCACATTTACACATTCGATAAAACATAAGTTACGCTTGACAAATGATACCCCAATTTTTACAAAAAATTATAGACGACCCCCTTCCGAAATAGCAGAATTAAAAAAACAAATAGATGAACTTTTACGTAAAAACGTAATTAGGGAAAGTCAATCCCCGTGGTCGAGTCCGATCCACTTAGTGCCTAAAAAAGCCGACGCCTCCGGAAAAGTTAAATGGAGAATGGTTGTAGATTTCCGCAAACTTAATGAAAAAACCGTGGAAGATAAGTTCCCCATCCCGAATATAAATGACATATTAGACAAATTAGGAAGAGCACAGTATTTTAGTACTATAGACCTAGCCTCAGGGTATCATCAGATTGAGATGCATCCCGACGATATAGAAAAAACAGCTTTCAGCTTAGATAAACATTACGAGTTTCTTAGGATGCCATTTGGTCTAGTCAATGCACCAAGTAGCTTTCAGAGATTAATGACTAATGTACTAAGCGATTTACTTAACGACACATGTTTAGTTTACCTAGATGATATAGTCATATATTCAACATCCCTAGAGGACCACTTGCAAAAAATAAAAAAGGTATTCGACAGACTAAAAGCACACAATTTTAAAATACAATTAGACAAATCCGAATTTTTACAAAAACAAGTGAATTACTTAGGCCATGTGTTATCAAGTGAAGGTGTAAAACCGAACGGAGAAAAAATTAAAGCCGTGAAAGAATTCCCCATACCTAGTACCCAAAAGGAGATAAAGTCTTTCCTAGGTTTGTTGGGATACTATAGGAAATTTATTCCCGATTTCGCAAAACTTACAAAACCACTCACTAAATGTCTAAAGAAAAACGCTAAAGTTATCCATACCCCAGAGTTCATAGAATCATTCGAAAATTCAAAATCGATTTTATGTAACGCCCCCGTATTACAATACCCGGATTTTAACAAAACTTTCATTCTTACAACAGACGCTTCAGACGTGTCTATTGGCGCTGTCCTTTCTCAAGGAAACATAGGTACCGATAAACCCATAGCATATGCATCACGCACGTTATCACAAACAGAGTTACGATATTCGACCATCGAAAAGGAATTATTAGCAATAGTATGGGCGACAAAGTATTTCAGACCGTACTTGTATGGTAAGAAATTCACCGTATACACTGATCACAGACCCCTCGTTTGGCTCATGAACATTAAAGACCCCAACTCAAAACTTACACGTTGGCGACTTAAATTAGAGGAATACAATTATGATATTGTCTACAAGAAAGGCAAGTATAACACAAATGCCGACGCACTATCGCGCATAAAGATAAATGCACTGGACATTCCATCACAAATGACAGCCGAACAATCTATGGAAAAATTTATAGAAACCTTATCTGGTTCACCTCCTGACATCCCTATTAGAAATAACCCCGACCTCATCGACTTAGATATATCATCACTGTTCGATATACCGACCACCTCAAGTCCAAACAATGAACAATTAGAGTCCGATAAAAACAAAGACTTACTATACTGCGAAGACGCGATAGATAAGCAACTAAAACAGTTCCATATTAGGAGTTCCCCCGGAACCGAATATAGAATTGAAGATAAGTCAAAAAATAACTTCACAATTAAGCATGTTTTTATCCCTATTAATAACACGAAAGAACAAATCATTAAATTCTTAAAGGAAAATACAATAGCAGATAGGAAATTTCACTGTTATTTTCATGACGAACATTTATATCCATTATTCTGCGAAGTTTATAACACAGTGTTTGACACTCGTGGCCCAAAATTATACAGATGCACAACCAAAGTAATGTTGGTACATGAGAAAGACGAACAACTATCAATTATAAAGAAGTATCACGAAGGTAAAAATATCCACCGTGGAATTCAAGAAACATTTAAGAAATTAAAAAAGAATTATTATTGGAAAAATATGCTTACATCCATACAAAACTATATAAATAAATGCGATGTTTGCTTAAAAGCTAAATACGAACGAAATCCTCTAAAACTGCCAATTAACTTAACTTCAACCCCATCAAAACCAATGGAACACATGTTTATGGATTTATACACAATTGATAACTCAACATTTCTTACAATTATAGATAATTTTTCGAAATTCGCACAAGCAATACCTTTGCAAGCAACAACTAGTATACACATAGCGGAAGCATTACTACAAATATTTGCAGTAATAGGAATACCGTCTAAAATTACAACGGATTCCGACCATAAATTCGATAATGATATAATAAAAGAAATATGTGCTTCACATAATATTTCAATACATTTCACGACACCCTATAACCCTAATTCTAATTCCCCTATTGAACGTTTTCATTCAACCTTAGGTGAATTGATAAGATTGCAAAGTCTGACGAATAAGAATCCCATTAATATCTTAATGCGAAATGCAATTATCGCATATAACAATACGATTCATTCGGCAACTAATTTCTCACCATTCGAGTTACTTTACGGTCATACCAGTAGTCGAAACCCGTTAGAAATATTTTACCCTCAAGAATATTACCAAGAGTATGTGGATAACCATAGGAAACAAATGGAAATAGCACATAAATTAGTAACAAGTAAATTAGCGACAGAGAAGGAACACATCATAAATAAGATAAATCTAAACACCGACGAAGTTCGATATAAAGTAGGTGATAAAGTCTACAAACAAGTAGCTAAAACATCAAGTAGTAAAAAGACAGAACCGCGTTATCTAGGACCATATACGATCATTAGGATTCATCCCAATCAAATTGCAGAGATTGTAGGAAAACATATTAATGCAAAAACAATTAGAGTGCATTTTAAAATGCTTCGTCGTAATATTGTTCCAGATGCATCGCCATCATAAGCGTCCTCCGGTTCGCCTCAGGTGTAATAGAACCCGTGGAAAATCATAACGGACTGATGATCCTTAAGGAAGCGTCCGTACAGCAACAAATAGACACATATCACCTTATTTGTGTTTATAACCTGACCCAATTCAGAGAATTATACACGGAAACGAGAGAAATTTTCCTTAACCTTAGTAGGATAGAAAATAATAATAAGGAAACACATAGAGATAGATTAGTGTATAGGCAACAAATAGAATATATCACTAACGTAATAGAAAATAAGTTAACCTATTTAGGATCCAGTAGAAGTAGCTATTACGAACATTTATATTCGCAAGGTAGAATTAAAAGAGGACTTATCAACGGACTAGGTTCAATAGTAAAGGCCATAACGGGCAACCTCGACAACGAAGATGCCCTTAGATTTGAAAAAGAAATAAATGAAATTAGAATGAATAATCAGATTTACCAAAAACAATCATTAAGTATCATGAAAGAATTTATGGACCAATATTCTAAAGATATTACAGTAATGAGAGATAACCAAAGACACTTAGCTGATATCATAAATAGTCTAGGTACCAAGATAGATTATCTAAATAATAAGGTTAATATCTTAGGTTTATACATACAAATAGAGAATTGCTTACAACTATTGTATAACAAATTATCTATGTTAGAGAACGCAATAACTTTTGCACAATTGAATAAGCTACATCCGAGCATTGTAAACCCTAACCAACTATTAGACGAGTTGAGTAGAGTAAAGAATAATGTTAAATATGAATTACCCTTTGAACCCAAAATTGTAAACATACATAAGAACATAAGAACAACAACAACATAGAGAAAAGCATAGATGTTAAGGCATATAGCACTAACGAAAGTCTCAATTTTATATTGGAAGTGCCATTGGTAACACCTCAAATGTACACACTCCTTCACCTGTATTCGATCCCTGACCCCAATGATATCATGCTTGTTCCCAAACATACCTATTTTATACTCGGGAACAATGAGTTCGCATACCCCCAAGGGCCCTGCACATCCGTAACAGAAGACCTACAAATATGCAAGCATTTCGAGTGGCAGCCACTTCAATCCTCAACAGATTGTATTGCACAAATAATAACGCAACAAAAGGAACCAAAAAATTGCACCAGAGTTGTAGCATCGTATAGAGATATACTCATCCAGCAAATCAAGCGGAATACGTGGATAGTTGTATTGAAAAAGGAAACAGTTATTCGCACCAAATGTAACAACGAAACGCAATATCAGCGGATCAAAGGAACCAACCTAATAACCATCAACGACCAATGTAAGGTTAGAATTGGAAATAACATCTTAGAAACGCACCAAAGGTATATAAAAATAAAGGAAACTATACCTTTACCCCAGCTCCAATTCCCGAATGCATCAAACACTATAGTAGAGATTAAAAATATAGAATTAGACAATATCCACTCGCTGCTTAATAAAGCGCAAGTTTTAGATGCAAATGCCATACTAGAAAAACAACAAATAATAAAAAATAAGCCTAGCTGGCTGACCATAATATTACTTATTGCATTATGTACTACAATCACGGGCTATATCATAAATAAAGCAGTTAGAAAACACAAGTCCCGGCGTGCAACTCTACATCCTGACGTCGAGCTACAAGAAGCGCAAGATCTAAGGGCTGATGGCGAAGATTCACCCCAACCCCAAGCTCCAGTACGCTTCGTTCTTCGGGCGGAGGAGTTACGTAGCCATAACTAGCATTAAGTTATCATAAGTTCACAGAAAGCCACTCATTGTAAGATAAGAGAATAGCCTATAAGAAATTCCATTGTACTCAGATGTCTTCATGGGAAAGACAGTTGTAAACATAATCAGTTCGTCCGCAGTGCTCCTTGTGAGCAGTTCTCTGTTAAATAAATAAAGTCTTAGTTTCTTTTTTAAAACACTTTACTTTGAGCTCCCAATGTAACTCGTGCTAAAAACTTTTTAATCACTTCCAAAAATTTGAAGTTCACTAAATTGGTGTTGTTGTAAAACGTAATTTTTAAAGTTTTTTCTTTAGCAGCGTTGAGCGATTTTCGATAGAGGTAAGACTTATTGGTTCACTTTATAGATTGTATGATGCGGGCGATAGATGGCGATAGTTTGCAAATTTAAATTAAATTATTATTAAATCTCGTAAAGTTATCCAAAAGAGTTATGGTAGTTTTAAGTTTTCACTCGTAACGTCAGTCCTAAGCGATTGCCTATATTTGATTTTTTTATCTCAACCATTGTTAAGCTGAATGCGCACGAAGATTGATTTCACTTCCAACGTAACGAATACAGGTATAAAAATAAGCATTACTGAGAGTCGCGGAACGTTGCTTGTGTCAGCGGAGGTCATGTCAAGTCCAGCACCTGTGAGCACTAGAAAGTGGATGAGCAACTGACCGAGACGCCGTAGACGACGCAGTCTCTGCGCGCGAGCGCGGCGATGAGCGCGTCCTCCACCTCGGCCGTGGCCACGTTCTCGCCCTTCCACTTGTAGGTGTCGCCGGTGCGGTCACGGAAGTACAGGTAGCCGAGCTCGTCCGACACCAGGATGTCGCCGCTCACGAAGGCCGCGTCGCCCTTGCAGAACACGTCCCGCACCAGCTTCTTGTTGCTGTCACTCTACAACAGGTTCTGCAGTTATTACAGTTATTAGTTTTATGTACACGTACATTTCGGTGTATGCAAAATATATGGGTATATTAGTCTACGGGTATATTAGTATATCAAGAGACGAAGTTTTCTGGATTTAAATATAAAACTAATATAACCCCGCAATGTGCACTGTCATGCGAAATCAAAACAAATTTGACGCATACATTATTACTTTTAAATTATAAATTAAATTCAAGACTTGTCACATATCCGTTCCGTTGCGTTCACTAACCTTGTCAACATATCCGTAGTACTCTCTGGACGCGTTGCCCTGTGCAATCAATCCTATGAACATGCCCGGCTCGTCTGTGAAGTGTGAAAAAATAAATTGCGGCTTCTTACGTTTGTGTATCTTTGCAAGAAACATTCATAAAGCTACATCGGCAATACAAGCCACGCCTCACTCCCAGAAATAAGTAGAAGCATTACAGGGTGAAAGGAAAAGTTTTTTTATGTATTGTTTAACTGTCAACATTGATAGAACCAAGCACGTAAGTGGCTGCGACGGAGGACATAAACGTGACTGTTTCTGTTCTGTGCTTCGTGGGACAGGGACTACGCTCTGCAAAGTAGCAGATTTTTCCTTCCAAAGGTCGATTATCACTGCACCTAAAACGTCAATGAAAATCAACGTCAAGTCAACAAACTCCAGTGTTTTATCTGAAAAGAAAGGTCTTCGAAGATCCATCTTTTTCTCCTGCGTACTTTCTACACTTTCATAGAGGCTAGCAATGCACCGCAAATTCATCTTGTTCTGGTATACCAAACGACCGACGACCCGTCTGTTCGATCACTTCCATCTGTAATAAATGTGTTAATAGTGTCTCACTAGGCTGGCATCGTATGCAGTATCCGTCGGGTCCGCGCAACAGCTGACCCTGCTCGTCGGTCTTCACCAGCGCGATGGGGTGCAGGCAGGTCGGCACCAGCTGCGGCAGGAACCCCACCGCGCCCACCTTGTTGTCAACATTAACTGCAATACACATACATTTTATTTTGTAAACAATTTACTGTACACGCTGTATGACATGACCTTGTGAGAAATATTCGAGTACTAAGCAAACTCCGTTCCGCCCTATAATTAATAGATTGTTCACTATTTTGGCGATAATTACATATACATAAAAGATAGATGTATGCCGTCGCGGGCTTTTTGTAGGACTATTTAAGGTAAACGTTTCCATTATAAACACACGTTTACAGTGACGCAACTGTAACGGTTTTTGCAGCGCACACCAGAATAGCTCGCATATAGCGGAATATTTCCTCCTTACTTGACGCTCATCGCTATTATTTGGATAATTTACAAAATACCTCGATAAATTATAGCCTATATGTTATTCTGATGTATAAGCTATATTCTTGGAAAGTTTCATTAAAATCCATTCAGTAGTTTTTACGTGAAAGAATAATAAACATTCATACTTACAAACTTTCGAATTTATAATATTATATAGTAGGATTGTCATGAACCATTATGTCCACCATTGTCATATACGATATATCTTTAGCTTAGCGTATATGATCATAAATGTAATGATTAAAATATTGTATTGTCATTTATACGATGTCTTTAAAAAAAACATCATCAAGTAAACAGTTATACTTTTACATTTATCAAGATAGAAATTCTCGTGGATGGATTTTCCGCGTATTAACTTCGAATTATAGTAAACATGTGTCAAAAAGTTGTTATTGTCAAAACATAACATTACCATGGTAACCGATATCGTAGGTGAGGGTTTTATGTATTTTCGTCTCCCTCAGGAAATGTTTTATTTTCAGGATAAAAGGTACCTCATGTTATTGCTTGTACTCCTTACAATCTGTGCGAAATTTCATTAAGATCGGTGGAATCGTTAAGGAGTTAAAGCGGTAAAAAACGCATATTCGCATTTATAATATTATTTGGGATTGTTTTGAAAATATAATGAACAATTCATTATAATTGGTTCGGTTCAATATCGGGAAATAATTAAATTATAATTCTTCCTGTTGCAGAAGAATAGTCTTATCCTTAGGTATAAATGTAGATTGCACAACCGGCGAGGGAGGTGTTTACATTATGTTATAATAACTGGCTGAACGTTGGCGGAGCAACCATTGTAACTTTACATAATATTGTGGTCGAGAGACAATTCAATATCGATCAAACCAGGTCATACAATTAGCTCCTATAAGGTTTGATGCCACAAAAGTTTTCACACTGTTTGGATTCTCATAGTAAAGGATTTCAAATGTTTAAGGATGGCTTTGCACTAATGTACGCTCTAAATGGAGATATCAAGTTAAGGACTCCTAAGGAGGTATATACAATAGAACCTTAATTGAAATTACCTCATTCAACCAGGCATTTTTAACAATGGTAGAGCCACAGCAGCAAAAGTATTGCACGAATTGTCCAGCACGACCGGTGAAATACTACGACCTCACACAAGACAGTGACTTAGAAGTAGTCTGTCGACTGATGAGAGGGAGAGAAAGGGCCAGACTCTAGTAATTTTCCCCTTCTCATCTCTTTCCAATAAAGATAGGATGCGAGCGAGAAGCAAGTTTGACGGGGAAATATCCTTTTACCAGTCTATCCCCTATGTCAATTAAAGGTAGGCAATGCATCTGCAACTCATTCGCTGGTTGCGGATGCGGCGCTCACTTAATATCAGCATTACTACATTACTTCTAATCTCCTACTGGATCTACATCTAAATGTTTTTTGTCAGGGTCAGAAATACATTAGCGGCCATGTTTCGTGGTCCTATATGAAAAGAATACTCACTGATGTTGGCGTTGCCCTCCGTGGCGCCGTAGATTTCGTTTATCTGGGGCACTTTGAACCTAAATAAAGACATTTACATTTTCAATGATTACAACAATGCCGACTGTTTACACAACCTATTCAAATTTATGTATACCTAAATACCAATTATATCTGGGTCATTTGAAAGTAATTTAAGAAAAAAACAATACACACTTTATTTAAGTAGGCTTTTTTGTTATAACATTAGTAAAGACGCTCGCTCGGCTATAATGACGTCTCTCTCTACCTACACCCATAATTACTTTTAGCTGTTAATTTAACATAAGTTTTACATATTAGACACAGAGCGGAATTGTGAAAATGTAAAGCAACTTTCCAAACATTAGCATTTAGAGATAAGACAAACATAACCAGCTTATTAAGAACTTTCCCTCGGCAGTTTGGTGGTGATGATAATATTTTCTAGCAAAGATATACGTTTTTGCATGATATAAATTACATTATCTGTTGTGTGGGTGTGGGTGTGGGTACTGGATTCGTACAGAATCGAAAATACTGCAGAAACGATTACTTATGTAAAACATTGATAAAGGCGTCATTTATGTGAAAGTACTGATTGATTTATTTCCTTTTGTATCTTTATATGGGCTGTTGTATTAAAAACTTTTGATATAACCTGTCCACCATCTGCTGCCATATAGCGGGGCGCATGCCATTGCCGACCATGATGCGCACGCGGTGCTGCGAGTCCGTGGGCCGCGGCGGCTGCGCCAGCAGGTAGCGGCACATCTCGCCGATGTACTGCGCCACCTGTAACAGTCACACTCACTCTATTAACTTTGTCTTCTATAAATAAATTTGTATAGAGTACTAGCCTTGAACTACATTTAATTCGACACAGGGGCCGTTATTATGATAGAAATTTTTGTCACGCTAGGATATGTTGCTTTCGTAAGTGTCAATTAACTTTTATTTTGATTAATTGATTTGGTCAGTGTGTGAGTGTGTAAATATTTATATGCGCATTGGTAGGCCGGAGGTAGGGGTATTAAGTCGCAAGTACAACGAGGCAGTTCCTACAACTGACCGTGCACTGATACTTGATGCAGTCGGTCCAGTAGTTGGAGCCAGAGAACTTGGCGCGCAGCACGGCCGGAATGCCGTCCACCAGCGCCGCGCCCGTGCCCACCAGCCCGCCCGCCGTGTGGTACAGCGGCAGCGGGTTGTACATCCGGTCCGAGCTCTTCAGCCCCAGCATATGCACCGTTGCTACCACCACCAGTAGGTACCTACAGAACACAAACATTCGTAAAAATAAACTCACAAGTACCCAGGTAGAAAATTAAAGTTTAATAATAATAATAAATTAGCCTTTTCTAGAATGTTTCCCATTGCAGGGGACACCAGGCCTCCTCTCCGAGAGAGGGAATGTGCCGTAATCCACAACGCGGGCCCAGTGCGGTTTGGCGGATGTCACATGTCTTCGAATTTGGTGGTACCAAGGACATGCCGGTTTCGTCGCGATGTTTTCCTTCACTGTTTTTGGAGCAGTGGTGATGAAATAAATGACACAAAGTAATGCGCCTGCCTGGGTTCGAACCCGCGACCTACATTACCTAAGTCGGGGCCTAAACCGCTGAGCCACCACTGCTCATTAAACCATTTTCTTTTAAATTTGGCGAGCACTGATAATTACCGCACGGCACGGTGAATACGTCATATACGTCATAAAAAAACAACCACAAAAAGGCATATTTCCAAAAGTTACCTGGATGAAACAGTATAAATATATTTATAGAATTACGGAAATCAATATACGTATCAACATTATTTATATGGCGCGCGTAGATATAATTCTAATCCCCAAAGCAGCAATATATTATGGCATACAGTTTATACAATTATTTATTGAATATTTTTCAATAATACTCATTATGGTCAATAATAAAAAAACATAGTGGCAAACTTTAACATTACTCATTGTAATTAATACGTATTACCCAAAATAAAGTATTAAGCCTTGTTAATTTGTAATCAAAATAATTCATTTGAATATATTAAACATCCTGTATCTAATTGAAAGTCACAGGGTCAAGCTGCTCACACGTCTCCTCGCTGAACTTTGACTCATATTACTCTTGAGATTTTCCCTCAGATCTGCCTTCCGTTTGGACTGGTGACCTCGTAAGACTGCAAGAAATTATTCGATTCGCGAAGCAAAAAGACGCAACTGTATAAGGAATTGACAGCAGTGAAAGTATTTTATACCTTTATTTACATTAATCAATTATCATTACCAGCCTGTATCGGAATGATGTATGTCCTTAAGAGATGACGATCTGTGATGTCAAATCATGAGATTGGTGTCTGAATCTAAATCCCTCACAGCATTCGTGAGACAGAAATGATGTTGGACACAATGTAGTTACATTGTAGGTTGCTAATAAATTCATCAGATTAAAATAAACCTTTGTTCCCAAGTCGGGCAAAAATAGCCGTAGTACGTTTTGTTCCAACAGCCGCGTGGCAAGCTGGTGACGTCACCAAATGCAACACCCGTGGAAACAATAGACATATTAACTGATTTGTTTATTGTTTATAAAGTAAATTGAACTCAAAGTTCAGTGTTCGAATACGATGCTGGCTACGCAATACTGTGTTTACAATTTCAATTATTGTGTCGAATGTACCTACAGTTATTTGGGTCGCTATTTGATATCATTTATGACTACAATGTTATACATTAAATTATTATAATCGAGTAGAAACAATAACTAAGTTGCTGAATATTCAATTTACGATTTGACGGTCAGAGGTCGGTTTCGGATTCTATTGTGTCGTTCAATGTACAATAATAAAATTAAAAATAAAATTTGTGTCGGGTGCATCTCGCCCTACAATGCTTTGAGTCAAAATAACCACTATGGAAAGCGTATAACCAAAAAAAATATTTTCATGATATCTGCTATATATCCGCCTAATATCGAGTCTAATTTAGTGAATTTTTTATCTCAATTTCCCTTAAAACTGTTTACGAACTTTGCTCAACAAAGGACGAAAATAACAAAATGATTTCACAGTCTTTGTCTTTGACTCAATGCAGGTAGGGAGACTTAACCCCTTTGTGGTCCATGGAGTTTACGTTTATTGCGTATTATGTTCTCAATGTAACACGGCGCATGTCTGCCTTACGCCGGCGATTTTTACTTCACGCAAAGATTTGACTCGACTGGAATTACAAGGTCGTATTTATTTATAATAGGTTAATTAGTAAATAAGTTAAGTACTTAGAGTTGGGCAGCACGGCGGCCTTAGGCATGCCGGTGGTGCCCGACGTGTAGATGTAGAGCAGAGTGTCTCTGTACTGAGGCTTCTCCACCACCATCGGGTACTCGGGCGCGTGCGTCTCCATCTCAGCACCGAAGTCAATCACTCCGGCCCCACATGTGCCGTACAATTGAAACAGTTTCAGTTCCGCCGGTAGCTGGTCACGCACCTCGTCTATTGCTGTTAAAGGTAAAACGAAGAAATTTTATTTTATTCTCTACTCTCTCCACGTTTCGGCGATTGCTTTTTGGCTTTATCGTTCGCCCTCAACCACTAACAAGGCAACATATGTTTTATAAATTGTACATAAAGTTTAATGGTTATTTGTTATAAAAAAAACTTAAAATACTTACTCTTACACAATAATCACATGGTTTCAGTTTCGTTACCGGGCTTTAATAAGAGCAGAACAGTTGATAAGAGAAAGGTAAGGATTACTCTGTTTCTAACAATTTTGGTCGGTATTATTTTTATCGAGTGACAAGCCTTTAAAAGTCCGCTGTTGAACTACGGCTGTTGCAAAAGATGGTTCACACGAATGCAATAAGTATTAGGTAGTTAGATTCTGCGATTCAGCCCTGGCTTCCCTCTTAGTCTCCCTTTATAATCTAGGACGCATGGGCTCAATACTACTAGTACTACTACTATCTTTATCACAAGTCAAAACCAATACAATTTGTTAGTAAATATGAACATTATATTTATGTATACGTAATGCGTATGTTTATACAAACAATTGCCACCGCGACAACCTTTATACTGTTTCATAGTTCATTTTCAGTACATTAACTTCTATTGTTTGTAAATAAAAAAACATTTTTCCTTCCAAACAATCATTATCACTTAACAAATTTTAAGAGTGAACGTTGTACATACTGTAACATTTTCTGGTTACAGTTTTTACGACAGGCCGTCTGCCTAACACTAGCCATACTCGGGCATGTGATATATGAAATATTAGTAGATCGAAATAACTTAGTATTGTTCCTTATAACCATTATAGCTGAAACTACAAGTTTCACGGTCCAAGCCCCTGGTTCACGACAATACTGGAATAGCGGACCCTCAACGACATTTAGTATGTTTCACCTAACTAACGTAGTTGTAACAATATTATTAACAGCTTATGCAAACATTTTACAAGTGTCACTCAACGAATTGTGTTCCCGCCTCGCGAGCTCGCGACGAATGTATTTGACGAAGTACGAGAAAGAGACGATGGTTACGAAGTCACGCGATAGAAGCACCTAAGATAAGGAACAGTTTTTGATACAATAAGACGACGTAAAACAATCAACACCGAATACATACATACATACTATATAAATATTTTACATATACTGTTTTATTACAATTTGCAATATAAGGATTTCGTTAGTGCATATGGTTGATACGTTACAATTTTAACATCGTACATAATTTGGAACGATCCGTCGATAACGGTGCCGTTTCGTTATGGGGCTAGAATGTTGGATATAATAGGCATTTGCGACGCAGTAGAGTTGGAGAGCACCGGGCACTGTTTTACCCAATAAGTATCTGCCTATATTTATCGAAAGGAGGTAAGCATGTTTGCACAAACATAGCAAACATACATGCATATATAAGTGTAAAAAGTGGTTCAAACGTAAATCCTTGTGCGTGATTATGAACAGGAAAATGGTAGAGCATACGAACTATCAATGTTCGACAGAAAATTATTACATTTGATTGCACATTACAGACGATGAAATAAATTAAATTAGCTATAACTTTGTTATTTTGCAAGGATATCTGTG
Organism: Papilio elwesi; assembly: GCA_029849275.1. Lineage (NCBI taxonomy): Eukaryota > Metazoa > Arthropoda > Insecta > Lepidoptera > Papilionidae > Papilio > Papilio elwesi. The sequence continues at coordinate 5,011,735 of CM056687.1, read as the reverse complement.
TTTTGTTTGGAATACATATTACATTTCTACAATGTGTTTTTTTATGTTATTAATGATACAATTAATCGTTAAAATTATTGTAAAGAGTCCAATGTTGTTTATCAATGGTAACAAGTCAACGATCGCCTGTAAGAAGTAATATCCAGTCAGAAACAGTACCAGCAACAGATGCTTGCATGAATAGGCTGCTTCAATCAAGGTCACTCCTCAGAAACTTAATAAAATACTACCGATAATTATATCAGAGTAGATGTTTGTGTATTTTGTGTGTGAGGGTGATACAGATGTCATACTTTCAACTACTTCTCTCTCTCTCTATCCTGTTGCCAACTCATCTGATCTCAATGCGAATTTAATGAGAAGCAGTGGTGTATTAACATACTTCAGCTGCGTGTTTGTTTGTCTGGACATTTGGTATACCCATAAATATTTTTTTTATATTAGGAGAAGGTGGCAAATGAGCAAGCTGTTCACCTAATATTAAGTGACCGCGACCAATACACTCGTATAACAGATTTTGTTGTTGCCGGCGCTACCACTGTCAAATATGTTTAAAAAATGAATACATATTATGATATCATCTTACCTCCAGCAAGGCTATCGGAGAAGATGATAGCCTTGGCTTTGGCGACCTGTATGCAGTGCAGCAGCGGTTTGTGACGCAGGTTGCTGTTGATGAGCGCCGACACCGCCCCAACCTTGGCCATGCCCAGCCACGTCCACACATACTCCCCACAGTTGGGCATGAACACGCACACCACGTCACCGCGTTTCAAGCCAACATGCTCTTGCATCACACGAGCGACTTGGTTCGATTTTTCCGCCATCTACAATTTGAAGTTACTTATCTTTCGACCATTTTGTCCAGTACTATTTCAGTTATTATTTCCTATTTATTAAAGAACCTAATCATGTACTGTAAGGATGTTTTCAAATAAATCGAATGACGGTAAGACAGGTGTTACTGCTGGGTTAACTTTATTTATGAGAATTATTTCGTATTTGACGGAAGCATCCACGTCATCACTTTAATACTTTTGGCAACTTGCCAGCGTTGCGGGTCTTGTGACATTCTACGCTAAATAATGCTAATTGTACACAATATTTACAAATAAGCATTGAAAGACGAAGAGTGTGGATTAAGAATGGGTGAGCACGTTGTAAAATGTCTCTGTACTATACCGACGTTCGCGTTTGCGTCATCGGCGGAGGACTTAGAATTTATGCTGAATGTAATGAATGATTCATTGGAAGGTAAAGGTATCGAGATGAGATGTATTGATGGTTGAAAAACGAAAGCTATGGTGTTTCAAACGGAACAAAGTAGGACAGTGATTGATATAAATGTTAACGGCAAAGAGGTTGAACAGGTGGAAGAATTTGTGTATTTAGGATGTATGTTTAGTAGTAGAGATGGTAGACACGTTAAAGATGATGAACGACGAGTGAATGCGGGAAATAAAATGAATGAGCTATAAATACAGTACAAATACATTAAAAATATGTCTATGAAGGCTCGTCTGGCAATACACAATGCTGTACTAGTCCCCACTTTAATGCATGGAAGTGAGAGCTGGGTTTGGCAGGAAAAGCATGCTAGTAGAGTTAATGCCGTTAAGTTGCGATCCTTAGGAAGTATGTTAGGCGTAAAAAAACCTGACCTGTCTAAACGTCCACGTGCGGTCATCGACCACAATGAAGCAGGGCGCGTCGGGGCACTTGAGCGCGCGCTGAGTGAACAGCTCTGCCACCGTGGCGTTCTGCCGACCCCATCGCTTCGACCTGATGATGCCGTTCGCATACCGCCATAGGAATCTGGGAACAATATACAGCATCGTTGAACATCAATAAATCTTTATTCTCGAGTTCGAATAAAGATAAAGAGAAACTTCGTAGTATTTCAATATTTTTGCAACAAAGCATTTTTGTTCAACTCGTAAAGTTTAACAAAAATGCTTTGTGATTTTCAAACATTTGGTGGTTTAAAACTCGTACGAGTCAGTGTGTATATCCGGGGAAAAAAGGAAAGGCAATGTGTGGCTTTATTTATTTATAATTATTATAAAATAAAACTTTCCAACGAATATTATTTCCTTTGTTCGTCTGCAAATTTTAAGCTACAATAGTATTAATATAGCATATATTGGTACCAGACGAAAACTAAAGAAACGAACGCGGCATTTGTGGTGTAACAGTCATTCGCGTTAAATATTTATAGAATATAAACATAAACTACGCCATCAAAAAGGTTTTCATGCAATTGTCACGTTTATGGCTGTGTAACTAGGTCGACAATCATTTGAATGTAATAATACGCAATCCATGTGAACAAGCCTGCTGTAGGAAAGGTGTATCGATTTTATCACTCAATACCTCTTATCGTGACGTATCACTAGATAATAATGTGGTAAGCTAGATCTCGGGAAAAATAGAAACAGAACATTTTTAACTATGAATAAAATATGAACCAAAATATTGTTACTTGCTCTTCTCGTTTAACCTTCGATGGTTCACTTTAATTATTGAAGTCTAATTAATGTAGTTTATGCAAACTGTACTTGATTCCGGCGCAACGATGACTGCTGTCAACCAATAAAAATGTTATGGGATGGGATGGGATGATTCATGTACATTTTACCGACGTCATAAAATATAAAGTGTTCAACATGCTACAATAGCATAACTATTCAATATTAGCGTAGCTAACATATTGTGTGCACGAAAAATATCGCCTAGGAGAGTTCATTCGACATACATGTCAAAATAACTTTGGGTCAATGTTTGATGTAATATAGAATAGCGTAATGCAAAAGGTTTTCTGCGGCTGATTTGAATTCTACGGCAATGCGGTCGCTTTAGCCGGCGCGGCGGGCATTACGCGTGTTGTGCTGACGCAAGTGAGCCGCTCGTAATCCTATAATTAAATGAAGAAGAAACAGCCTTGCGCCCACTGCAGCGTACTGAAGTATTAGGCCACCCTGGTAAGGTCATCGGTTATATTTTTAAAAATTCTGTGATCCGACAGTAACACAAATACAACAGTACTCAACAACCAAGTATAACAGATGTTTGGGTGTGAAAAGAATTAGATAAGCTTGTCAGGACCTTTTAAAATTACACTTCCTATTTTGTCACCGGTTAATAGTAGGGGTAAGGCGTCCCCTGCCTACTGTTCAAGGCAGTGGCCCAAGTGTGGGCTAGTTGGAGCTATGATCTTTTAAAACGTTGCACGAAGAACAAAACCGTTTGTTAATATGTTTTGCCGTTATAAATACCCCAGTGAAAACTATTTACTGTTAAAACACGTCGTTGTTTTAACATCTCGATTTTAGAAAATCTTAAATCTACTTCTTAAAATAACCTCAGAACGTTTCTTTCACCCACATAATTGCAGGGGCAACCAGAAGAAATAACACGATCATAAGGCCTGTCAATTCTAAAACTGCGGAGATTAAACGTTATTTTAATTCAACCCTGCTTCAATTTCCACTTGATTCATTTATTTTATTACATTAATTACAGATACTCACGGTATCAAGATAATCACCAGCGTTATTTCTGTATTGCTGTGTATTTTGACAGCAGTTGTCAACATTAATACCCAGTGCCAAGTATAAATATAATAGTCAAAACTTAATAAAGTTATTGCAAGTTCAAATATTCTTATCCTTTAAAAAACATCGTCAGCAAATGATACCGATTTGAATAACACGTTAATTAAAAACTAATCCCGAGAATGAAGTTATTAAAAATATACGAAGTCAAGTTCACGCCAAAAATTTGTCAAATATTTTTGTCTGTATATTACTGCCAGTAACAACGCATCGAAAAGTGTCGCAGTTAATATATTTTTTTTTTTACCACACACATTCAAATTTTTAAGGGACATTAATATTTACACAGGAGGCGATGCTACGTGCTTGAATTTATAAAATAGTATCGAAGTAGGTTCAATGTACCGATGACTGTTTATTTAAAAACTTATACAACTGGTTAAGAAGTATAAGTATTATTTAAAGTGACGATATTATCACGTATTAAACGCACTAAGCTACAGGATAGACAAGACAGCTATGAAGCGAGACCTACGTCATATACCTTGCTCAAATTATAATCTATTGCCAATTCTGCTCATAAGAATTCGATAAAAGGGTATTGGAAAACTGGCTAGAAGCCTACGGCGCCTCACTGTAAGTGAGGTGCCGCGGGTTATTATTCGTATTCTAGAACTGGTTTCTTTACTTCAACCAGTTCAATATCCGCTCGACTTCATAGCAAAAAACCTAAACAAGATAACCTGTTCAATATATAACATTACCAAACAAACCTTAAACCAAAATATTTTAAACGTGTACACTTACCAGTGTTTTAAATTTTAAAAGCTTCCAATCTTTCGTTAAACGTGCGAGGAACTCTCGACCCGGTAAGTTTATTTTGTCTTTGTTCATTTGGGACCGGTGGCACAGTTGTAAAATGTAAGTTACCAAAGTAATATTAAATAATCCGTTACCGCTACCAATAGACATACTCATTATCTACCGACAATTTAACGTGTCTTTATTCATCAACAGATGAAGCAAATGCCTTGAAATACATAAATAGTTTGTAGAGCAAGGCCTCTATAGGGACTTGTGTATACAAGGGTTGAGACATAGCAGCCAAGAAAGAACAGGGCATAGAAAAAATAAATTAAAAAAACCGGTTTTGCTAGTGTATTCATTCAGTTGTATAACAAAAATCTTCTATCAGTCAAAATTCCAATAATACATACCTATTTGGATATTAGTGGCACACAGATCATTTTATTTTAATATATTCTGTAGAAGTTATCTTAAATAAAATATTTTAAAATGTTATATCATTACATTCAAAAAAATAATGTACATACACCAAGAGATATCATCTCATAAAGTTGGTGATTTTGGTTGATGAAGTTTGATGATAAAATTCACTTGATGTGGTGACATGTTCTACTTTTATTGTTTTGTGTTTTATTTATTTGTATATGCATTTTATTTATATTATTATTACTATAAAGTAAAATGTTTCATTTATTACATTGATAATAGAACGCAATAGATTTCAAACAATTTCAAAAAATATTACTACTCACTTAAGGAACTATTGTCTACATTTGTTGTGTTTATTTATCTGTAAAGATATAGATTAAGAAAGATATAGATTAAGAAATTTACATTAAAGTAGTACAAAATTACGTGAGTGTATAAATGAATTTTATTTGCAAAATAAGTAGCCCAAAGTCACTATTCCGCGCGGTCGAAGTCGCGGGCACAGCTATTATTTAATACAAGCACTTCGAGGTGGTAAGAGTGTTTATGGACAATGAATTAAAGTTAAAAATTAACAATGTACAAACCTTACTCAATCTTGGTAATGGTTTCGTTCCCCTCATAGTTTTATAACTTAGCTGTTTATTCATAAAACAAATGTTTTTTTTGTGCTTAACATACCTAAATTACAAAAATGTTTCTCAAATTTACCATCGTGCCTAATAATCTGTTTAAGAGGTGATTTGGCTACCTGTATAAATTTATTTGTATGACGTCACTATTCGCACCACGTCACGAGTTCAACATAAGCTAAAATACGTCTCTACCCAACGCCGCGACGCTTCCCGAACATTGTCATTATCATCGGGCTTTGACCGCTCTAAGTGTGTATCTTAAGCATTATTGAGCTTAAAAGCCTCCGTCCGGTTTTAGGTAATTGGGCCGACGATTTTTACAGTAGAAGGTGGCAAACGAACAAGCGGTCGTAACAATGTAATAACGGAGGACTTGTTTTTTTTTAGTGCGAGATAATATGAGGGTAGCTTCATTACAACGGGTTTTAGACTTTTAAATCTATATATCTAGCTTACCCAGTAGACTTCGTTCCGCCTTAGAATTAATTTATGTTGTGTTACCTTATTGAAAGCACATTGTTGCCCACTGCAACTCCGAGGTGCGCGACGCGGCGCGGCGGAGACCCGCGCTTAATTTTATTATCGCATATGTATAAAACATTTGCAATGACTCCTTAGATTTAAATTATATGATGTAAAAGATCATCATAATGCATTAAATGCGTATAGTAACTAACTATAGTAACCAACTATTTACATTGTTAAGGATTAATACTGTATTCGTCTAAATGGCTTTTCAATTACCGCATTGTACGTGAACATTATTTTAGGAGTTAAAATTGATATAGTGAGCTATCCTTAAAAGATAGATATATGCTATCGCTGACTTTATTGTAATCTTTTTAAGATATAAAATTCCGTGGTAAATTACTTTGATCTATCTTTTCTCATTTAAACCAATCGCGTACTTTGAAAGGTCTAAGGGATCAGACCGCGGAAACGACTTTGTTTTATACTTTATCTATACATGATAACAACGTATCTATGTAAAGATATAGTTCCGTGTAGACTCCGAAACGGATGGATCGATTTCGATGCAATTTTCAGGAAACGTTTAGATTGGCCTAGCGGGTGATAGCTTTTGGATCACATACAGATTGCTAGCGGATCAACATAATTAGTACTACCCGTGCAAAGCCGGGGCGGATCACTAGTAAATAATAATTTAAAAAAACCGACCAAGTGCGAGTCCAAATCGCGCACGGAGGGTTTCGTATTATCTATAAAAATAGATATTTAATAGTTTCTACTGTGGTTAAATGCGAGTTACTGGGTTACGATGTGAGTCAAATTCTTTTCGGAAGTTTTTCTCGATATTATCTTGAGAACTATTAAAATCGATCCAACAATATCAGAGCTTATCCATTTCAAACAAACAAGCCTTTATTTAAGTACAGGCTATTTTAGGTAGTTAAATTTATTTTAATTTAGTTAAATTTAAGTAGAATAGGTTAGTAGAGTGGCACAGTTTTAAGTGTGGATCGATTTAGTTTTAAGTAATCGGCGGGGGAAATACAGCGAGCGGTTAGAAGCCAACCGGAGCGATCGATGCGTCATTGCCGCCGGACACGCGACGCCCAGCCTGTGTCAGGGTCGAACAAACGCTACCCTCGGCTACTGCCAGCTCGCGTAGACTTTAGCTCCTTAAAACGCAATAATGCCTGCCAACATTTTCGCATAACGTCCTTTTTGCAGAACTGTTTCGCCATCTTAAAACGATTTCGCTCAATTTTAATTTAGTGGAATAAGACCGATCGACGCCGGGAAGGAAAATATAAATATGTTATAAAAAAAGTCAAAAATTTCAAAAAATAATCAAAGTAAATAAAACGACGAATGATAATGGAAAAGATGATGACCTCAGTAGGAGGGACCAATTAGCCAAGAGTTAGAAAGTCTTGTCTTTCTTTCTTTAGAAAAATTAAAGTTTGTCAACTTACATTTTGATATGTCCCAGGTTGAGGTGGCAAGCGAGCAAGCGGCCCACTCGATGTCGAGGGACAACCTCTCATAGACATCCCGCAACAAAGTTTAGAAGAGGAGGCTTACACCTAACTAGGCTTGAGGCGGCAGGGCGCCTAGCCTAAGCCTCTTTAAGAGTAACTTAGCTCGAGGGCTCCCTCCGTGGAGGGAGCCTCGGCTCGGGCCGTTACTTTATTGTTATTACCGGATTGAGAGGCCGCCAAGCTTTTAGGTCGCTTCGGTGGACGCTCCATGGAGTGACTCGGCTCAAGCGCCCCCGAGAGGGAACCTCGGCTTGGGCTGTTACTCATTGTGCTGTCAATCGGAATGCTAAACGCGTGGGGCACCCGCCCGAGACATCCGCTGTTGCAGACAGTTGCAGACGCATTGCCCGCCTGCCTTATGGAAAGAGGCGACAAACAGAAAAAAGTTATTTCCTTTTCCTATTTATCCCTTGTCGAATCCTTCCTCTTTCCATCATTGTCTTAGTAGAAATGGAAGGAAAGAGGAGTAGAATTAGGCTTCCAACGCCTCGTTCATCAGACGGAACGTAGAACTTCTACTCGACGTCTATCTTTTGTGACATTGTGGTATTTCACCGGTGAAGCCGGCCCATTGGTGCAATAGATGTTGTTGTGGACTGTACCATTGCTAGTATGTTGCCATAGGAAAGTTTCATGTTTTGACAACTATAATTAGAAGTTTACAAAAAATTCAAAGTGCGTGGAAAATTAGAAACGAATGCGGCAATTGCTTGTATAATTATATGAGCGGACGAGAGTATTAATATAATTTAAATAAAAAAATATTACCTTAATATTTCTACATCAAATTGTCTATATTTGGCAAATGTGTCAAACGTAAATATGCTAATATTGTATGTTACCATGAAGTTTTCACGACGATGTAATGAGCAATTATATTGATAATAGAAATTATTTATTATTCCAATATTTATGTAATAAAAATATATCTCTGTCAACGTAAAGTATTTAAATTGAATAAATTAAATGTAGACAGTGGTAGAGCCCGCAACAACATCTGTTTCACGAATGGGCCGGCTCGACTGGTGAAATACCACGACCTCACAGAAGACAGGCGTGACGTAGAGTATTCTGCGTTTCGCCTTATGAGTGAGGTGCCGGAGGCCCAATTCTGGTTCTCTCCCCCTTCCCAACATTTCCTTACAAGGAAAGGATGGGACGGGGAAGAAAACTTAACGGTGGAGGGGATGTATAGGAATTGAAAATAACCATTTTCTGTGTGTCCCCTCCTCTGTCCATTAAAGGTGGGAAAAGCATCTGCAACTCATTAGTTAGTTGCAGATGTCTATGGGTAGCACTTGCTCGTCTGCCACCTAGTACTATAAAAAATGGCAAGTAATTCATTTTGAAAATAAAAAATACACTACTGACTGTATAATTATCATTCATCATCACATCACATTACCTAATCTAATTACACCGCACTCTTCAAAATCAGTCAAGCCGTGTAGGCTACAGGACTCACAATCAAATTTTAAGTGTCCCATATTATAACAGCAATATACTCGCATATTTCAATGTATAACGTATGCAACAACGATGAAAACGTAACTAGTGGCGATTTTCTGTCATCAACGCTGCTAGACCTATATAAAGTTTACGGCAAATATAGAAAAATAAAGTTTTACCGAGAATAAATCAAATAAAAATAGACTAAAAGCAATACAGTTTTTCATGTCAAATTAAAATTTCCAATATAGTATTTTAGATTCATAATAAATCCATACCTTTCAACAATAAACTAATACAGTCCAATTAATTATTTGACAAAGAAGCTTGCATCCTGCCGGGCCTGTCTTTGAGTAATAAAATGGAGTTCATTCCATTGTAAAAACTGCTTCGTGGTGCTCTACTTGAATTGAAATAGAGCTTGGTAAGCACCGCCGGCGCCGCGCACACAGAGTTACGTATGTTTAAGTTACCGTGGGTTTCCACTGGCGTAAAATCTTGTCACGGTACATGGTTACACGCACTGTCTCTGCTCCAATTATACATATCTATGAATTGTAATATAAGAAGAAATTATAATTTTTAGTAAGTTGAAGTTCGATGTTAATGTAGGGGAACTTTTTTATGGAAGAAGGCAGCAAACGAACTGCGGTTCGCCTGAGGTTAAGTGACCGATACCAATATATTTTTCAGATTATTATATTAATATACTAGCTGTTTTTCCCGGCATTGCCCGGGTATATTTTAATATTGAACGTTAATAACCAACTTTCGCCTGTTACCTAAATATTGCAGATTTTTCTAATCGTACCAGAATTATCAAAATCTAAATATAATCATTACAAGCAAAAAAACAAAAAATATTTAAATATTACTGACATAAATTAGAAAAAATATTTACAGCAGTAGAGATTTTATAAAATCAGTATCCGACACATTTGATGTTAGAATACTAAATTTATAAGCCGCTGGCCACCATTTCTATTGTCAGCTTAGGCAAAAGTTATGATAATTAAAAAAAAATATATTTGACTAATCAAATTAAATTAATTAAATATTAGATTTCGGTTTTGCGTCTAATTGATAATTCGAGACGTGTTCTATAGAACTACGATTGATCCGCACATTTCCTTTGAAAAGGAAGACACCGATTATCTAATGTTGATCTTATCTATATTTAGTAAGATAATAATTAATTAAAGTTATCACTCGAACAAAGAGATTTATTTGTACAAATACTGCCGACGTGGTTTAACAATAAATAATAGGTATTGACTGTATAACAAGCTTTACACATTTGTTTATTACTTATCAGGTGAAGGACTAGTCCTTCTCATTTCGACCTGTGATCTGAGCCAAATACGAATATAATAGATCTATTCTATTCCCGGGTAACGTGCAACGGGATTTGTTTCGGAAAAAGTTGTCATCGCCAGTCGTTTGAGAGCAGTGCAAAAGTTTGAATATTCACCGCTCCTATCCTCCTGTTTCATTTTGTTTGAACGTGGAGAAACATCCCTCGCGCTATACATTATGAGGGATAGAAAATTCAGTGTCCCTATACCTAATTGAATGAAGACGCATTGAAAGCCGCCATGACGGTCACGGTATATCGCGGATAACTTGGTTTTACTTGAAATACTAGTTTTATACAAGAAACTTATACAATCACATATAATTCTTCAATAAATCTAATATGCAAAGATGTATATTTTTCATTACATTCATTCATATTATTGCCTTTTATTCCATTACCAATTCAACGGCATGAATAATTTTGCACTCCATTACCAATATAACAAAGGTATCCTTGTATATTTTTTTTCATTTTTTTGGGAAACCATACACCTTATAGAAAAAAGAATTACCAGTAGGACCTACGTACCACCCGAACGCCTACGCCTAACTCTTTGGGTAGTAAATAAAGCTTATGCGAATGTAATACAGAGCCATGCAGTAGCTTTCAATTACATTAAGCTCTTCGCAAATGTAAAAGTATCGTTTATCACATTAATTATTCTTCAGCGGAGTCTTACCTACAATAGTGGAGCCCTGTTGGTTAATTATAATGATTTCTGTGAGTTTGCTCTTATTTGGTGAATGGGATCGGGTAAGAGGAAGGTTCGATACGTCATGTTACAAGAGATTCGAATTTTGTGATGTGGTAGTAAGCAATAGTGGACTCTTGGGGACCAGACGTACTATACAGCGATACGTTGACGATTGGTTAAATTAAATCCGATAAACTTGGAACCATTCGTGGGCAACTAAAGGAAGGATATCTGAATGAATAAAATGTATTAAAATAAGTTATGTTAGGCATCACAATTTACGCACCAAAACCAATTGGGGACTATTTTGTTTGGTGCCCAATTGGTAACAATGAGTCAATAAATGTTACATCCATGCATATTAATTATTATGCAGGAAGTGTTTATGCGACATAGGAAGGGCTGGTATAATGATCGACGTACGGAAAGCATTACTGTTTCAAAATCAAATAAACTAAAATATGAGTTAGTAGATCTAGTGCCCAAGTTTATACTTTTTTCTTGGAATAAAAATGTACAATGACAATTTAGATAGAAGCCGTTTATAGTACAGAACTTCACACGCGACAGTTTCTATTTATTTTAAAAATTAGCCCGCATACATTGAACCCACGCTCGCATAATATGTACTCTACAAACGTCCGTGATATGACTATTTACTAAAGTAATACAAGTTATCCCTACTAATATTATAAATGTGAATGTAAGTTTGTTTATTACGAAAAGTACTCAACTGATCATGAAACTTTGTTCACATATTCTTGGAGGTATTACAAGTAACGAAGCATTTATGTTCCCTATAGACCTATAGACTCCGAAACGGCTGGACCGACTTCGATGAAATTTACAGGGATTGTCCAGATTGATACATTCCTGTTTTTGGTAGCGATCGGATCAACATAATTAGTGGTACCCGGGCGAAGCCGGGGCGGGTCACTAGTATAGAATAATACCGCATTATTCATAAAACTTCAATTTCCAATTAAAGCACTTTTTTTGTTTATGGAACTTTAACAACGATTTTTTTCACTATATTTTATGGTCCAAAGCTATATGTTAATTATGTGTGTGATGTTCGTTAAGATGAACTTTATAGCGATTATTCTTAGAACACAGAAGGAAAGTGGTGCTTCAATCACTTATATAAATGAGAGCACAATAACACATTAGGAAGATAAAAAAATATTCATTGTTTGAAATTAATTTGTTATTATCTACCTTATTCGTAAACAGTCTAGTCGGAACGACTCCGTTGTAATTTAGATACAAAAACAATTTTAATTTTAGAAACACACACACAGCATTCCTTTAATTTCTATACTTTATATATAAGTTAATCATTATACTCACTTTAAATCCCGAGGCAAAGTTTTAATAACCACATAAATGCGTTTTCTGTAGCGGTAGACACAGGGTGCGATCGCTAGGAGAGCGAAAATCGCAGCTTTGGAGAGGGTGCTCAGCACGGCGGCCATCGCTGCCGCCAGTGCCATCAGAGCGACGAGCGCTGCCAAGATCGCGTCCATGCTGGCGCCCGGCCCAGTGGGACACGTCGCGGTATATCCGGCCGCCGGCCGACAGTAAACAACGACAATAACGCTGACGCTCACACTTCCCGCGCGGACGTTCGCGTCCACAGACCACCAATGACTCTTTGTGAATGCGCGAAGGACATGCGTCGCGTCGCGTCACGCGACTCAATGGCGTCGCTCCCCTCGGCGCCAGATGCACATGCGCGGACAACAGCTGATCCCTTTGCGGGGATCGGCGTACAAAAAGAACTAAATAAAATAATATACAGGGTAAACGCTTAACAAAATTTTACATCACCGATGCCTTTTGTATCGGTTATATTGTATACAGTGACGTTTCAGTGGAACGCTTTAGACAGAGCTTTCATATTTGTAAATAGAATTTGTTTATGTATATTTTAAGAAGATTTTTATCGAAGGTAAAGGTTTCAATAGTTTACATTTTTAAATACTTCTGTCTTGTCTCTCTTTCGCTCTCTTGTCTTGTTTTCTGTTGGGTTATACGTTGCTTAGAGATAGACATTTTTCAGAGTAAATTGGTTTTGATTTTCAAATTAAAAATTGAAATTCCAACCAAATGAGACGTTATACAGACATTAGACGCAGAATGTTATATTTAATTATTATAAGAATACATATTTACAAAGATAACATTCAGAAAGCCATTCACGACCAACGACAAACCAGTTTGTCGAGAATGTTACTTGACAATAATAATTATAATATATTGTTGAGCAATAATATGCATGATGACTCTAAAAATGTAGTACAATTGTTAATTTATCTACACTGACATATATAAAGGTGGGTAGAAAGACGATGTATTCAATGCATCAATGCACAGGTTGTTCAAAAACGCGATTTTAATTTTTGTTAATGTTATTAAATGTGATGCATTAAATGAAAGATGAGTCCTTACCATCAGGAATGCGTGGTATGAGATACGCAGTGTTTCTTTCGCCTTAAACATTAGTTACTGGGACAGTAAGCAATTTTTTTCTTTAGTCTTGTGCCGTGTTTAGACGTGATGAGTTATTTTATTTTGGAATCTCTCATTAAAGAATTGTTCTTTTGTGATGCTGTAGGTGACTGGTGTGAACAGGAAGTACCTTGCAATATCTGAATAGTACCAACTCATCGTTATGTTTAGATTGTTCTCATAATTTAGGTGGGACGAGCATTTTTTAAATTCTAATTTTTAAGTTATGTATAGATTTGAGATATGTTTTGAAAGTTCCGCCATAAGTAATTATACCATAACCATTTCGAAATACATCCTGAATAACACGAATACATCAACAGGTAAACGTCCCACTAGTCTCGTTCTAGTACCTAATTAAAAAAATTACAATTTCTGTTATTTATTATCCTTTTTTGCTTCATTTTATGAGTTTGCAGTCGGAGTGGTGAAACGTCTTCAAAAATTACCGCTGCCTTTTCATTTGGTGCTTATTGACGCAAGCGTTGCGAGACACTGATAGTATTTTATCTATTTCTCTGAATAGTAGCTTATTATCTTTGTTATCAATAACTTGAGTCAACTTTGTTTTGCGTATAGTTGGTGGTTCATGACTTTAGTAGTAGTAGTATTGCCAGCTCTAGCAATGTAGAACTAGAAAATGATCACATGTTATCATGGGAATAACTTAGAGTTGGTAGCAAACGTTCATAACGACGGTTCTCTTTGATTCTTAAATGCCGTTTCTTGTGTTATGTCATGAAGCAAAATTCGACAAGACTGTCTACAACAAGCCGTTCTGTCCTCTACACTGTAAATGTAACCACTTTGGTAAAATTATATAGCTTACGAGACGTCCCATCTTATATCACGAGGATAGTAAATGCCGTAAAGCAATGTTTCATCATCACCGTCTTACATATAATTTTTTTGTCATGTGGAGACATTTCACTTACATCAGGTTGACGTCTTGCTTGTATAGTCCCCAAACATGGAAAAATAGAACGCAAACAGTTAAACAATTATACTGAGTCCTTACTAATAACGAGTTCTGGTTGTTGTAATAAAAAGCTTTACCACACAGATGAAACTTCTGTGACTGCCAAGCGTTCCTAGCAACTTTTACTGCAACGCTAAAAAGAATAAAAAAAACAGTAACGCTTGCATTTAAAGTTTTTAACTAGAGAAATAGTATTCAATCATAATAATTGTAGTGACACAAACATTACGCATGATAATAAAAATAACAAACCGTAAATTTAATGATAACTCATAATTTTAGGTACTCGTAAGGAAATGAATAGTGGGAGGAAAAGTAATCATACATTCATTTTCCTTTATAAATAATGTAATTTGATGGTTTTTATTTGATGGGCGTTGTTTGCCATCAATATATCAATTAAGTTTAATCGGTACTGAAATCAATGAAGCTGATTAGCTGCAGCCTTTCCAGGGTATCTTCTTCCAGCTTCCACTTCTGCTACTGCCGGGGACATTTCTTCAAATTTAATGATTACTCAAAAATCTGTCTAAAAATACCGATTATTTCAGGATTAAGAACATGTAATAAATTGTAAAGTAATAACACTGCGCCGTATCTGTTCTTTGCATTAGTATTATTACGAAAGAAAAAAAAACATTAGCACGTTTGTCAATAGTGCGACTAATGTACCCACAAGTTGACTGGACTTTGTTCCCATACTATTGACCAGTTCATTGACGCAGTGTTATTGCAAGTTATGAAAATACATTGTAAAATTCATTTTAGTTTTTATGGATGTGAGGCGAGAGAGCGAGCTATCACTTTTGTTTATAATATGAGGAGGCAAACGAGAAACGGATAACCCAATCCGTCTATGGCTACGCCGCATTTACAAAACTTACGCCCGCTTTCTAAACGGCAATTAACAGAAAAACTCTGTGAAATGCCCGATCAAGTGTTAGTTGAAGAAAAATTTAGCAACCTTTCGGTTAACTGGTGTTGTTACTTGATGCTTTTGACTGGAACAGATGTTATTCGACCATCTTTTCAAATACCTCAACTCGGTGGTTACTAAGATCGAGGTACTTCGACGATTGTGGTTTCCTTTTCGATCCGATTTGTACTGAAGTTCATATTCCACGCTGTGATATCAAACATCCCTTAATACATACATTGATTCCGAAGTAAATAGTAACAACATACATTTTGAAGTTAAAATAAAAATAATTATTGAACTGGATACTCGTCGGGTCTGTCTGAAGTTGTAGTCTTGTTACCAAATAATACACCATGATTGTATATTTAAAAAAACACATTTAATAACATAAACAGGCATCTAGCAACATCACCATTACCTATAAAAACTTACCCACTAACAGTGTAAATAAAAAAAACAAAAGCTATAACTTTCAGCCTGTATACACTCTGAGATTGGAATGAATTAGTCCTGAAAATTATATTAAGATTGCGGCAAGTTATTATTATATTGCTATATCAAGCAGACAAGTGCAACGTTACTTTTGTGACGGATTCTATATTTTATTGCACACGGATGCTACGTTTCTTACGTACCAGTTTTTTTTGAAGCCTATGAAGGCTGGTACTGACTTCAATTACTTTTCGCTACTTTTTATTATAGAACGAAAGCCCTACGTCATGCCTGTTTATGTTTATTTGAAAGATATTCACATTATAACAGCAGACTGATGCAAGGCGAAAAGTAAAATTAGTACCATTCTCCATTATATGTAAATAATTACGAGTATACGCAAATCACAACTATTTCAATTCCTTAAGTGACGGTTTTGTGGCGTTACAAGACACACCAATTTAATGCGATTTAATGTTTTTAACTACCTGTACAAATCGCTTACAACAAATGTCTTTAGAATCTTACTTCTATTTGAGACTCAAAGTTTGAGAAATTAAAATAAATCAATTATTCGATAACATAACAAACAAACAGTGTCAAAATAAATAACTTTAAGTACACATGGTGTGTTAACAGTTCGAATTAATATATTACGAGGTTAGAATAACGTGAGTGCCGCACACGATGACGTCACTATAGCGAACTTGCATTATGTTATAGAACAAAGTTCCAGTTCCATTGGGTCGGTACAGCGCGGGGTGGGAGGGGTAGAGATAATATAATATACACAGACTATTATCAGTTATCGGCTACGCGTTAAACAAGAAAATAAAAGCAGTGTCGTCTTGAGTTATTGTCCTACTTAATTATACAAACATAACAGTTATTTTATTATATCTATGATGATTAAAACGTACATCGCGACTTATCTCTAAAGTAGGGACAAGCACAACAATGGATCATTTACTAATAACTTGTGACTCAAACATGACAGGGAGGGCTATAGAAACTTTATAACAATATCAAGAGTATGTCTTACAGTCTATCGGTCGGTTTCTGAAAGGCTGATCAGTGGACTAATTAGCTAGTTAGCTGTCAAATGTTTTATTTTTAAATACCCCTTGACTGGGGCCCTGCCAACCTGCTGCTATTGATCTTGCAGCAACCTTGAGTTCTGTCTGTGTTTTCGTGCAAAGGTAAGGTAATGTGAACGATAAGGACAGGCCTTTTTTGGTATATTTTTTTTCATTTTCATTTTTTTTTCTCGCAGGATTCATTTGATTATTTATTATTGATTCCCGGAAATATGTATGATCACGATACAATTATACATATTGCTATAACCTATCTGATTTCCTGTATTTTACTTAAATAATAATTAAAATTTTCATTTAATTTATAATTACAATAACTAATTGGATTAACAAATCAATATTATGGATCATTATATCATCATTAGTTAATCTAATGCTACACATAATCATTTATAATTAATTGGCATTTTGATGAAGTTATTGTATAGTATAGATATTATTTTATATCATTTATCAAGCCTACAATTTATGCCAGTGTGGAACCATTTGCTTTTTCAGCCAAGCGCATTATAGAGATTCCAAATTTTAACAGTATATCCCCGCTGCTTTCGTCTTGCATTAACGTAACTATATTATTTTTTGTTATTGAGTGGTCCAACGCAATCTCGCAATCGCAGCGTTGTTTAACGAATCTAGGGCAGTCTAGTATTATATGTTCTATCTATTCGTCAGTCACGTTATGGCATACGCAGAATGGATCAGCGGCCAGTCTGTATTTAAACAAGAAGGCTTTTATGCCGCCGTGGCCTGTCAGAAGTTGCGTGGATATGTTAGATGTGGTCTTTGTTTTTAAGCGCCCTGTAAGCCACATGAACGTCATTAAAGAATAGTTTAAGGGGACTTGTAGGATTGTACTCCGCAAAAGGTTTTTGCCATTCACAGGTGGTGTCCTCTCTTATAGAGCGTTTTGCGTAGTAAATGGGGAACTTATCGTAGGCAGGTGACTTTTTTGAGGATGTGGCAGCCTTTTTAGCCAATTCATCAGCTCGCTCATTTCCGCTGAGGCCGTGATGAGCTTTTATCCAGGCAAGTTCAATTTTTACTCCCTTCTGTTCGACTACGGCGAGCAAGTCACGTATTTCTGCGGCCAATGGGTGCAGTGAGCTAGAGTTACAACCGTTTGCAATGCGGACCGAGAATCATCGAGAATTAACAAGACTATTTCTTTTTTGATTTTAGGTTTGCGCGATATGATGTGTATTGCCTGCCTGATAGCTGCTAGTTCTGCCTGGAAGACGTTGCAATAGTTCGATAACCTAATTGTCGTGTACTGTGTTTCAATTCCTTCCGTCCATATTGATGCAGCCGCTCCGACTTTCCCATCCAGTTTGCTTCCGTCAGTATAAACTTGTAATTTTGTTCCACTTAATCTAGCTAAGTCTTCAGCTGTAGATACTATACTAAATGTTCTGGAGCTTCTTAGACCTGGATGTGGAAGTCGGAACGGGTCTATGTCACTCTCCACTTCACATCCAGGCAGTTTCGGAAGCTCCTTGCCTCTTTTGATTTCGTTGCTCTTTCTTGTGCGCGGAGGTCTAGAGGCAGATTACCAGCCAAGACTGCTGAGGCAACAGTAGAAATTGTACGATGTCCTTTGCAGACTCTAATTGCAAAGGTTCTTGTTATGCAGTCCAATCGCTTTCGATTCGTTTTGCTTCGGGCTGCCTGCGACCAGACGTTAGCCGCGTAAAGGACCGTCGGTTCAACCACAGCAGTATAAATGGTTTGTAAGACATTGCTGTTAGTAGGTTCCGATCTAAGGTCATCCCTAGCATAGGTAAAGTCAGAAAGGTAACATACGTAAATGTATGATATATTTGTAACATAATTAGTTTTGCGCTTATCAGAACGTATCTTACTTTTTCAGAAAGTAAGATTTCAGGCATGCGAACGGTTTACCTGATGGTAAACATCGAGCATCGGATTATGTTTTAATACCCGACTAACTCCTGATGTTTGTCTTTTATGTATGTGTATGTTTGTATATCCATTTCATAGTGACCTCCTGCAGCCTCAACCGCTTGACCGACTGCGAAGAGTTTTGTGTCATCAGATTCATATTTAGTCATACTAATGATTCATATGACGGTGTGATGGTTGAGGAGGATCAGTCAGTATGTTATTAGTTTTTTTTAATCAACTATTATTTTTTAAATATTGGTAATTAATAAATTCGTATATAATGTTAAGTTTTCATTTTAAATCTTATAGTTTCGAACGATGTAAACGAAAGCTAAAGAAGTTTTTATTAACCACATAGTTTGACCTTGTTAATGTAATTGTTCTATTACAGTCTTATTTTGCCGCTGCCTATTTTCTCGTATTCGTCTGCGCCCAGCGGCAGGTATCGGCCCTGTTTCAGATCTAAATAGTACAACTTGTCGTTCTTTACCAGACTGGGATCGAACGCTTCCTTCTGTAAGTCAATTTTCTTCATTTTGAATGTCCCTGAAAACAAAATTATCACCATCAAATAATATTTACCACTGAACGTGCAAGGAATAAAGAGCGGCTGCCATCCTCCCACAATTTTATCTATTTATTTGAATCCCGGTACTAGATTTTCGATCTACGTTGATGGAAGTCTCGATGGAAGGCGGATCCAACGTCCTTTCTACGGCTATATGTCCAGTCCGCACCATTTGTCGTTTTAGTGTGGAAGTTGATGAAAATTGTAATGATTCTCTTGTCTTATATTCTCTACTACTCTGTGCTTTCATTAAGAAACTGTTTATTGTTCTTTAGTTTTACTCTTTACTTATATTAATTGTTGTGAACGATATTGTATCTATATGTATGTTGACTTGGGAGCATACTGTTAAATTTTTGTTAATAAATTAATTTATTTTTCTTTACTTTCATTAATTAACAAAAATACCTTTCTGTAATATTATTCCGAAATATATAGAGAAATAACCTAACCCGTCATATCCACACTAGTCATGACCCGAATGAAGACGGGTCTGGCGTACGCGGGCAGGTCGCGGGCGAGGTCGCGCGCCAGCCGGTCCAGGTCGAGTGAGCCGTTTGTGTCCACTATACCGCACATACCAGCGCGACCTTCGGCGTTTGGAACCTAGGGAATTAAAATATTATGTACGCGTTAAGCAAAAGCAGTTGTTTTATATTTTAGGTTTGCCACTATTAAAATTTGGGACTCATAATCTCGCGCGGAAAACCACTGTTTTCTCTGCAGACTATAAATAAATTCAGAATGGATATGATATTTACTCAGATTTTTTATGCTTTGTATAATTTAATTTAACAAAATGTTTTATTCCAGTGGTAGTTAGTTATGTGTATATTTATTTATTTAAGGAGACATACAGAAACAAAAGGTAAACGTTATATATCAAAATAAATAATGTCCTTTCCGTCAGATTGTCTCAGTGAGAATTAGATTTTTTTATGTGCCAAACGAGCACGCGGTTCACCTGATAATTAGTGAGCGCTACCCATAAGCATCCGCAACAAGAGTTGCAGATGCCTTGCCTTCCTTTAATGGACAGAGGAAGGGGTAAACAGAAAATGGTTTTATCCCTTTCCTATGCATCTCTTCCCATTCTTCACTAATTATCAAAGGATTGGAAGGGGAGATGACCAGAATTAGGCCACCTCACCTCACCTCACTCATCAGGCGAAACTTAGAATACACTTGTTCACGCCTGTCTTCTGTTATGTCGTTATTGAGAGCTCTACCATAGTCAAATCTATTCTAATTTAGGAGTAAAAACTATACACTAAAAGAGAGAAATAAAAAAAATGAAGTTCAAGGTAGTGTCTGTATAATTAGACACATTTAGACTGCACATAAATGATGATTTCGGCTTCCGTCTATCCTGCTCGTTGGGTGTAACACAAAAAAATAATGAGACCTCCTATTATATAAACATTATTCTCTATTCACGGTAATTACCGCGACGAGACGGCCGGCTCATTTAATATGTTGCGAGGCAATATTTTCGACTGTTAATGCAAAATTATTTGGGTACATTTTAAGTTGTAGAATGTTCATTAATTCACAAGAATGAAATAAACGCACAACATTCACCTTAGACTGTTGCAGACGGAAAAGATCGAGACTAGCTAGACGTAATATAATACCGATCCGATTGGGACACCTTATACAATATTATTATTACGCAAATTCACAGTATGGGAGAAAATTGTGCAAGATGCTGAATACTACCTAATACTGGTTGATATTATCGAGTCGCATTAACGTTTGCCGCTGCCTTAGGACAACGGGTTAGAGTTCATGGCGTGTAGACTAACGCGGCGAGGACTTTGTTAACGTACCAGGACTCCATACACGACGGCGTCGCGGTGATCGGCGACACGAGAGATGGCCGCTTCCACCTCGGTAGTGCTGACGTTCTCGCCACGCCAACGGAAGGTGTCGCCGGTTCGATCCCGGAAGTACAAGTAGCCCAGTTCGTCCGCCACAAGGATGTCACCTGTAAGAAGAGCAAAAGCACATATAGAATCCTATTGACCGGTTGGTAAAACATATGAATTAACACTATCCAGCAATGTAATACAAGATAATATTAAACTTGCCTTGACCATTTTCATTAAGATTCAAGGTCCTACACCGACGTTGCCAATAACAAATTTTAACGTATAAAATAATGGGATACTGACTGCCCCTAATGTGCTGAGGGCCCTCGTTATTTAAGAGCCTCGCGAATAATCTTCAGTATAATATTGTAATTCTGTTGAGGCCGACGCGATAAAATCAATAATATTAGTTTTATTACGACACTAACCAACAACGATTGTAAGCAATGCGACGTAAGGAGCTTCAAAAGACGTAATAAAATATTTATGTTGTTGCTTATTTATAGTTATACGTTTAAGGCAATTCTATATTATTTAACAATTAACAGATAAAATATTTTGTAAGCAGAAAATAATATCATGATCATGATTTTAAAATACTATATGTATTATATTAAAAGCACCTTGAAAAAAAAATACCTTAACATTCATTAAATTCATCCCTAGTAGGTAAGTAGGGGATGAAAGTGTGTATGAATAAATTTAAATCCAATGTAATTTGACCTCAGATCTCAGTGACTGTAAAAAGTTACTGTGTTTTATACGATCAAATCTGAAGTAATCTACGGACTGGACAATCGTCGGTTACATTACATTATACGTAGTCCAAACTGCGGGGCTCAGCTTGTTATTTATACACAATTATTTAGTAATCAAGCATTGAGCTTTCAGTCTCGTAGTAAGCCCGTAGGATAGAAGCACTCACCGGATATAAAGGCGGAATCGCCGTACTTGAATACGTCTCTGACGATCTTCTTCTCGGAGGCGGACTTGTCGACGTAGCCGAGGTACTCGCGCGTCGGGTTGTTGGGTGAAATCTTGCCGATGAACACGCCGGGCTCATCGGGACTAGCCAACTGCACACCAGTTACATATGGACTCGTTATAAACATAAATGAAGAATAAAAACATAGGCACTCATTATAACTGCCCATACAAGTGAAAACTCAAAAAGACGAGAAGTCGCGATAATAGTTCAAAAATAGATAAATAACCAAGACTAATCCAAATTCAAATAAGATTTATAATATTAATAATAAGTCGGCCTTTTCTAGAATGTTCCCACGGCAGGGAACAGGCCTCCTCTCCGAGAGAGGGAACGAGCCGTAATCCACCTCGCTGGCCCGGTGCGCGTTGGTGGATGTCAATTTGGTGGTTCTAAGAACATTCCGGTTTCCTCCCCCTTCACCGTTTTTGGAGCAGTGTTGATGAAATAAATTGCACAAAGTAAGGTGCCTGCCTGGGTTCGAACCCGCAACCTACAGTACGTAAGTCGGGGCCCAAACCGCTGAGCCACTACTGCTCCTAATAAGATTTCCTCCTACCAAATATCGTCTAACGTGGCGAAAAAGTCTTCACTTTAAAAATAAGCGACAACGGATAAACAAGTCTTATGATTTTATAAAGGTTGTTTAATCATTTGAGACTTTTTTTTATACAAAAAAGAAGATTAATTATTATAGAAAAAGACAGGACGTCCTCGATTTGATCCCAGTATCTCGTAATGAATGCTGACGATCCAACATTCTGATATCGTGATTTTATTATGCAAAGAGTGATTGATGACATTATTATAATATATATAATGTTGCATACGCGTAGTACAATGTGATTTTTTTTAATTGTACGTAGGCAATTACGACCTTGTGTATTAAAAAATCAAGATCAGAAAGAGTGATATATAATTAATGTGTATGCCAGCCGTAAAAATAAAATTAACTAATAAACTTTAAATCCGAGAATTATATCTGCAAAGAATTGGAATAAGATACAAGTTGCCTAAAATTAACTGGCTAGGTAGCACCAGCACCACCACCACGAGGCGAGACTAAGCTAGGTTTCTACTAAGGTATAAAATACCTAACTTTAGCCATGCAATACGTACACCATATAATCCTTAAAACAACGAGTAATAGTAAATTTAACACATCTATAACTTTAAACTTTCGTGGATTTTACTAACTATATAAGGTTTGTAAGAGACGGGGTTCTTACCACGATTAGCCTTTTTGAGCTCCGATATTTAGGCACATGCATGCGCTATGGTCATGGTCTGACTGGAGTTATAGTGCTATTTTTTTTATAAGTAGCCGTATCGGTCTACCTGTTTTCTAATCTAAATCTTTCTGCGACAACTACTACTCGAATTCATATTTTGCATAAACACAAAATCTTTTGAAGTATGTGATTAAAAACTTACTTGGCAGAGCCCTCTCGAGTCCCTTATAGGTTCTCCCGTGTCCTGGTCTACTTTAATGATCGCTATTGGGTATATACTGGGTAAGATTCGAGAGACGAAGCCAATGGCACCGGGCGTGCCGTCAGTATTTGCTAAAAGAAAAAATATTTTTAAATTCTATTTTAATAAAAGTTAGCCGTCATTGAGAACCCCCATCAGAAATTAAACACTTCAATGAAGTTTCAAATTCCTAATTATTTAAAAATACTAAAATCATGTTTACTGTGGTAGAGCCCGCAACAACAGCATCTGTAGCACGAATGGGCCGGCTCGACTTTTTTTGAATTTAGAAAACGGTTTTTGAGTTTATTATTTATTATTATTTATTCTTCTACAGTATGCGGTCCTCCGCGCACCGTACTCAGCGAATTCCTGACGTTATAACGGGGTCATAAGGGCATCCGGAAGGAGGACGCCCCACATTTCTGGTCCACATCTATGGCCCCCGTTCCAAAATGTTCCTCCGCGATCTGAAGTTGCTAGCTGGACACGTGTGATCGATCCATTGCAACTTAAGCCTATAAGAACTATGTCGTCAAATTGAATGCGTATAAAGCCAAAACTATATGCAATACTATGTAAGCCATCATTAAAAATTAAGGTTACGGTAATTTTTGACTGTTGTATGTGTGGAATACCAACGTATTTTCAACGAAATTGTGGTAAACATACCTATGTTAGCGTTGCCTTCGGTAGCTCCATAAAACTCAACCACGTGCTTGATATTAAATCGCTCGAGGAAATCATTCCAAATCTGTAATAAAAAACATTCTCGAAATACAAGGTTGTTACTAACTTACAACTTATAATTTATAAGCTATTGAATGAAAATAAGTAAATTGGCTTAATATTCAACTGAACACAATTGAATATAAAAAATAAAGTAATAAACCTTTATGCGTTGTCTAATTAATTTCATATTAAACACACATAAGTGCAATCAGGTCGCGAATACCGTAACGATGGCGTACTCTCGGGCATCATTGTTTTGTGACTTTTAAGAGGTAATAATCCAAGAAAACAATAATTTGTGGAAACCTGTCGATAGTCGATCTGAGTTCAGAAGGTCAACAACATAATTATATTTTTTTTTATCAAAAGCATGTTATAATATAAGCAAATATCTTAATAGACATCTTTTGTACCCTGTCGGCCAAAAGTTTTCGACCACCTTGAAAAAATAACAATATTGAATAAAACTCCAAAAGTTAGTGCTCTACAAATTATTTATTTACCTTATTAAATAGGGAACTTTTTATGTAACATAAAATAATTTGAAAACTACAATAATTGCCATTATTATTAATAAAAAAAACAAATTATTTAAACTAACTTTTCTTCGAAAAATCTTCCCTTACTTTTTATAACTTTTTTGACCAATCTTGGTAACCGGGCTATTAGTTTATTGATAGTTTCTTGTGAAACATTGTTCCAGCTCTCTTGTAAAGTCCTCCAGAGGTCTTCTTTTGACGTCGGACAATGACTACGGACGTTTCTGTCCATCTCCTCCCACAGAAGCTCTATCGGATTGAGATCCGGACTCTGAGGGGGCCACTCCATGTTTTTCAATACTCCTTTCGGTCTCTTTGTGCTCTAAATATCCCCTGCATAGCTTAGAACTATGTTTTGGATCATTATCTTGTTGGAAAATGAATCCATCTCCAACCAAACGTAGCCCGGAAGGAACAGCGTTTCGCTCCAGTATCTCTTTGTACTGCTCCTTTTTCATTATTCCTTCAATTTTAACCAAATCTCCGGTCCCATAGCCAGAGAAACATCCCCAGACCATAATAGAGCCTCCACCATGTTTGACTGTTGGCACTACACAGTCTGGCAACATCTTTTCTTCGGCACTACGACGTACAAAAATTCTTCTTTTCCAACCGAATATTTCGAACTTTGATTCATCAGTCCAAAGAACTTTTTTAAAGTCTTCTTCAGTCCAATATCAATGAGTAAGAGCGCACTGCAGACATTTCTTTTTGTTTTGTGTCCGTAACAGTGGTTTACGAACAGCTACGCGACCAAACGAATTGGCATCTCGAAGTCTTCTCTTTACTGTTCTCAATGATACAGGTTCAGGTCGAGTTTTATTGAGTTCAGCTCGAATTTCTGGTGCTGTTAAACGTCTTTTACGCTTGCTTGTTACAACAATGAAGTTGTCTTCGCTAGAAGTGGTTGCTCTCGGCCTCCCCGAGCGCGGTAGGTCTTGATGACTGCCGGTTGTCTTGTATCGAGTTATTGCGTTATGAACACAAGTCTTCGATAACTTCAGCCTTTGACTGAAAGATCAGAAGCAGTGCGCAGTATGGTTCTCGGGCTGATTTCAATTTTATAATTGTATAATGTTAATGCATGAGTTGTGGTGTATGGGGAACGATGGGACTGACATGTCTTCTAAGACAAAAGTCCCTAAAATAAAAAAGAAAAAAAAAAAAACTTCAGCTTAGCGGCAATTTCTGGTTCAGACTTGCCTTCGCCGTATAGAGTAACGATGGCGGAACAAGTTTTACTGGAGATTTCATACTTTTCCCATTTTTGGAGATCTTCACTTGACAAAACAGTAGCTCAGACTGAATAGATTTAACCAAGACTAACTCCTTAAGTAGCCATGCTATGAATAGGATTTATGGCTTAAAATATTCCTAAATATTTATCAACGCAAAACAATAACCAAACAAGTACAAGGGAGCCGCCATATAATATAATCACAATTGCAACACCTGGGTCCTTACGCGGCACTCATCAGTGGTAAATAAACAATGCCCATTTATGGCATAGTCATTGTGTAAAACATAAGAGAAATGGTGTTTAGAGATTCAAAATGATTAGTAGATTACACAGGTGTTCATATTTTTATGTTATCATACGCAGATTTAAAATATTTTGTAAATTATAACCTGTGTACAAAGTGGTCTCAAACTTTTGGCCGACAGTGTATGTATGTATCCGTATACAGTATATACTTTTACATCGTAACTATAGTTGAATGAGATAATTACACCACATTAAGTTATCAATGCTTAACGTTAACATCCAAGTTTATGGACCTAAGAATTTATTACTGCACATATTTTTACTACTTATCGGTGCAGGTTATTGTACCGTTAAGTATTAAAAATGTATTGCATTACACTTGACAATACTCATCAATATAACATACATATTATTAGTTTATTGACCTGACTGCGCTAATTTAAATTATAATTATCAGTTTATAACTGAGCTGCTTTAATGACAGGAAAAAAAGGGAAAAGGCCCAAAATCGCGGCAAATGGAAATTCATGATCTCTGCTTAGCCTACCCCTCTACGTTACGGGCGTGAGCGCATATTTATTTATTCTGATTTAATGACAGTAATTAACGTGACCTGTCCCGCTTTTCGTTTCTAGTCCGTGTAAAACTAGTTGTTTGTTCCCGGCTTCGCCCTGAATGTCAACATTGCACAATAATAGTGACATATAGTCTGCAACATCTGAATGATACAGTATGATAGATATTATATTATTGGTATCGGTTTACTTAATAGTAGGCTGTAATTTTACAGGGAGCAAGGTTTGATTCATTATAATGCACATAATTAACTCGACGACTTCATAAACTCGCCGATAACCTGGTCGCGGCGCACCTAGCGCGCTACAGTATTTTGCATTGCATAATACCTATTCTTGTTTCTTAACGAACGATAAAAGGAGTTTCATTTCGTTGCTTAAAAATGTATCGGCTGTTTGTACCCGCCATCGTGTAAGTGAAATACAGTATTGTACAAAAATAAATAAAAATATTTGACTTGCTTGGATTTCGCTGATGGAATTTTTTGTTAATCGATTTCGCGTATGTAACTTGGCATTTAAGGTAGCATTTGCCAATTTATTTTATTGCCAAAGAATCATTTAAAGTTTCTATGGCAACCGATACAAGATTATATTATTCTATTAAAGTTGAACTATGAAATTAAATACCCTACGTCTTTTCTTGCACTGCTGAAAATGTGTGGGCAAAATTTTATAATGAACGGTTGAGTCGATAACGCAAGATAAGTGGAAACAATCTAACCTTCGTTTTTATAATATTAGAAAAGATAATAGAGGGGAAAAAGCAAAATTAAACATTCAAACTAATACACATCCATCTCTTTCCTCTGTTAACCTTCTTTATCACAAAATATGACAAACGATGGTACTATTCGAGCGTGACGTCTTACCTGAGGTCTAAGGCCGTTACCGAAGATAACGCGCACATTGTGCTGCGTGTCCGCCGGGGAGGGCGGCGTGGCCAGCACGTAGCGGCACATCTCGCCGATGTAGTGCGCCACCTGATCACAATAAAAGCTTTTTAATCATTTTACAATATTGCTTTGTATACCTCGTCAGGTAAGTATTGATAACACAGGTGTTAGCATTCACTGACGAACACAGGCCACTATAACTAAAGCTTCTGCCCATAATCACCGTTGCGTTGGTGTGTTGGTGACACCAATAGCTCTTATAGTTACGTAATAGGATTCTGTTGACTATCGTTTGCAACGTAGTGTCTATAAGTTGTCTTTAGCGACAATGAAGAGTCATATTGATTCAATAATTTCTAACTTGCCTTGTGTGGATTTTTTCATAATGGATAAACGAGGTCGACCACATAACGTGCGATGATACGATCTGATCGAAGTACGCTACATCATTTTGCATTAGTCTGTACACTCTTCTCTTGAAGGTACATAAAATAATAATTTCTAACTTGCCTTGTGTGAATTTTTTCATAATGGATAAACGAGGTCGACCACATAACGTGCGATGATACGATCTGATCGAAGTACGCTACATCATTTTGCATTAGTCTGTACACTCTTCTCTTGAAGGTACATAAAATAATAATTTCTAACTTGCCTTGTGTGGATTTTTTCATAATGGATAAACGAGGTCGACCACATAACGTGCGATGATACGATCTGATCGAAGTACGCTACATCATTTTGCATTAGTCTGTACACTCTTCTCTTGAAGGTACATAAAATAATAATTTCTAACTTGCCTTGTGTGAATTTTTTCATAATGGATAAACGAGGTCGACCACATAACGTGCGATGATACGATCTGATCGAAGTACGCTACATCATTTTGCATTAGTCTGTACACTCTTCTCTTGAAGGTACATAAAATAATAATTTCTAACTTGCCTTGTGTGGATTTTCTCATAATGGATAAACGAGGTCGACCACATAACGTGCGATGATACGATCTGATCGAAGTACGCTACATCATTTTGCATTAGTCTGTACACTCTTCTCTTGAAGGTACATAAAATAATAATTTCTAACTTGCCTTGTGTGAATTTTTTCATAATGGATAAACGAGGTCGACCACATAACGTGCGATGATACGATCTGATCGAAGTACGCTACATCATTTTGCATTAGTCTGTACACTCTTCTCTTGAAGGTACATAAAATAATAATTTCTAACTTGCCTTGTGTGGATTTTTTCATAATGGATAAACGAGGTCGACCACATAACGTGCGATGATACGATCTGATCGAAGTACGCTACATCATTTTGCATTAGTCTGTACACTCTTCTCTTGAAGGTACATAAAATAATAATTTCTAACTTGCCTTGTGTGAATTTTTTCATAATGGATAAACGAGGTCGACCACATAACGTGCGATGATACGATCTGATCGAAGTACGCTACATCATTTTGCATTAGTCTGTACACTCTTCTCTTGAAGGTACATAAAATAATAATTTCTAACTTGCCTTGTGTGGATTTTTTCATAATGGATAAACGAGGTCGACCACATAACGTGCGATGATACGATCTGATCGAAGTACGCTACATCATTTTGCATTAGTCTGTACACTCTTCTCTTGAAGGTACATAAAATAATAATTTCTAACTTGCCTTGTGTGAATTTTTTCATAATGGATAAACGAGGTCGACCACATAACGTGCGATGATACGATCTGATCGAAGTACGCTACATCATTTTGCATTAGTCTGTACACTCTTCTCTTGAAGGTACATAAAATAATAATTTCTAACTTGCCTTGTGTGAATTTTTTCATAATGGATAAACGAGGTCGACCACATAACGTGCGATGATACGATCTGATCGAAGTACGCTACATCATTTTGCATTAGTCTGTACACTCTTCTCTTGAAGGTACATAAAATAATAATTTCTAACTTGCCTTGTGTGGATTTTTTCATAATGGATAAACGAGGTCGACCACATAACGTGCGATGATACGATCTGATCGAAGTACGCTACATCATTTTGCATTAGTCTGTACACTCTTCTCTTGAAGGTACATAAAATAATAATTTCTAACTTGCCTTGTGTGGATTTTTTCATAATGGATAAACGAGGTCGACCACATAACGTGCGATGATACGATCTGATCGAAGTACGCTACATCATTTTGCATTAGTCTGTACACTCTTCTCTTGAAGGTACATAAAATTGAAAAATAAACTGCACTTTGTTGGAACGAGAGGTACGTATATGTTACTCACCAATTGCTAAGCCTGTCATTATGTAATCGAGCTAGGCACATTAAAAATGAATTATTGACGATTTGACGTATTTTGTACATGATTTTATAATCGCCAGTTTGTGTTCTGTATACGTCATCCAGTATCGTACACATAACCTGTTTCAATAAGAAACCCACGACAACCCGCGTCGGTAATATGATCATTAATATGTATTCTTCAGACGTTTATCGTTTGAAGGTCCAAGGTAACGTAAGTTTGTTACAACGTATATATAATCCATGAAGACCACAGATAAAATTTGTCGTAAATTATAAAAAAAAACTGATAATTGACGTTTTTACGTGGTTGCCAATGCCAAGATGTAAGTGTAACATGAATGGGCCATTTCAAACGGACAGACGCCGTAAATGCTTGCAACTGTACTCTGTGAAGATAGTTCAGATCATAATAGCGTCATTTAGTGATAATGATGCATTCCATCTCGCTTTCTTATCGGGTACGTCTCACGCTACCAAGTTAAAAATTACAAAATGTCTTATAGCAATTTAATTTAACGTACATTGTATTCTTTTTTTCTATCTATCAATTGAATTGATAACTAACAAACATTCCAAACTTATTAGTGTTTGGGCTTAGTACTGTACAGAAGGTCATAAATAAGCACCCTAGCGTTACTAGGCTGATGACCTCCATTTGCCGTGTGTACCGTGTCGCCATTGCTTTGTTATAAATCAGCAATTAAACATTTATATTACGATAAGACATGTATTTAGTACACACTCGACTACGAGTTTATAGCTCAGTTATTATCCTTTGAATTAATTGTCTCTAGACATGTGCGTATTGACGTCTATTGAACAAGGTCTACGAGGTCAGTTCAAGATTTTGTACACACATTTTGACGAAATCACATTTTTGGTAAGATGAAAATGCCACCTAGGACGTCAAATAGAGTTCGGAGTTATCCCTCAAGTCCTGGAATCGCTTTCATATCTGTGTTTTCAAAATTCCCTAGTATTGTGATAGGCTCACAACCTGGCGTTAAAAATACTTTTCATTTCATAAATAGGAATTATGATAAAAAGAACAAAAAATGGTTTGATTTATCTTTGTAATGAGTGAGTTCAAATATCGTCGCCATCATTAGAAAGCTATCGTCTATAACGCAAGTAAATTTTTTTCATAAAAATAAATTATTTAAATTAAGCCTTTCGATACCTACAGGATGTTAATTAATGTTAATTAATTAGTATACTTAATATAATGTGCTGACGTCTTGTGTAAACTTGTGCATTTAACTTAATTAGAACTGTCGTCTTAGGAATATACAACATTAGCTGGCCCGGCAAACTGCTCTGCCCTATAATTAATAGATGGTTCACTATTTTGGCGATAATGGCTAAACATAACAGATAGATATATCGCGGATAGATACAGATACAGATAGATATTTTTTGTAGAACTATTTAAAGTAAACATTTGCATTATGTACGTGTAACTCTAACGGTTTTTGCAGAACACACTTCTATAGCTCGCATATGGCGGAATTTTTCCTCCTTATTTGACACTTATCGTTATATTTTGGTCCATTCACACCATTTCTTTATTAATTATCGCCTATATGTTATTCTGATGTATAAACTATAATATTGTTAAGTTTCATTAAAATCCATTCGAAGTTTTTGCATTAAAGAATAACAAACATCCACACATCCATACTTACATAGTATTAGTTGAATTAAAACTTTTTGAACGAAAAAATAGGTAGTGTTACCTACACTGGCAAAGTCCTAGATCTAAATATATGTATATTCAGAGTAACACGCAGAGCAAGGTAATAAAAACTTGAATCAGTTTTTTTCCTCATTCGTTGTAGGTAAGATATGGCGCCGTAACTGATAACTCGGGTTGAGTTATTAGTTACGGCGCCATTAATTTCAGTAGTAGTAACCAAAAATGTAATTCTAATGTAAATAAATGTTTTTAATTATGAATGCAGTTCATCTTACCGTTGCTTTATATTTCGCGCAGTCTGGGAAAAATTGTGATGCGGAGAATTTGCTTTTGACGACGACAGTGCATCCAAACAGGAGCGCCTGACCCACACTGATGACCCCGCCAGCTGTGTGATAGAGTGGTAGCGGACAGTATATTGTGTCCGAAGACTGCAGTCTCATGTGATGTATCGCTGATGCTATGAAGACAAACCTAGGGCACAAAAAAAAACAAAAGATGAAAATAGCGTCGATTTTCCAACAGAACTTGGCGCGCGGCGGTGAGTAGGTATCGCGTGTATTTTGTTAGGCTTGCAGGCTGTGTCTGCGTCTGCGATGACAAAAGTGCATGTGTGTGTGCATGTGCATATAGAGTTGAGCTATCTAATTTGTCTGTTGAAATATATATGTATATATTTGGGTCATAAGTTCTGTCAAAAACACTTTTTGTTAACTATTCAGAAATTATATATGAAATGAAAGGTAATTGTAATAAAATGTAGAATATAATTTTATTTATAATACATTATTCGAAATGTATGCCCTTAATCGACGCGGCCAGTCATCGATGGCAGCGCGCACCTAGTTCATATCTATTTCTGCCGCTGCTTTAACCAGAGATGCTCGAAGAGACTCCAAATTCTGTTCGGTTCTGCTGTGGGCTTACACTTTATCATTTTGTTTATTGTAACTTTCTTCGATGGTAAAAAGATTTACAGTCGAAAACGAAATTTCGCGGTATTTTTTCCCGCGTACCGCTGTTAACAAAGCGCGAGATTTTTCCAGTCTATTTTTGACATTATTGACAGAACTTACGACCCGACTAGGTATATTGGCCAAAAGATTCCGAGAGCAGGACACACAAGTGTGCCTTTTCTGGGCTCACTCTACAAGCTTCTCTACTTATTTTACTTACATCCTATTCGGGTTTTAGAGTAATGCGTTTTTTTTTAAATTCTCACGAATAAATTACTCAACTGAGCAACTTAACGCTCGGTGAACGATCACGTCTTGTCGATTTATGACAGAGAAACCTCTCTAGACGTGGAAAAGTAATTGAGCTTCCTGCAGTTTCCCAAAAACGAATACAAAGATAAATATAATTTATAGTAAAATGATGAATAATAAGATCAATAACGTCAACGATTCGAGTGCGGTGGCAAATCATTTCATTGCTGGTGAAAGTGAAAACGAGGCCGAGCGGGAAAGTAAAACCGAGGAACGGTCCGATGTCGGCACTCGACGGACATGTGCGGAGTACCAACTCAAATGAAACATTTTGATTATCGAATAAGCTAAGCATTTCATGTTACTCTTGCTCAATAAACCAGTACAACCTAAGCTACTTATTTCCTTAATCATTATTATTATTACGTTACGTATAATTAATTTTTATTATTTCTGACCTAGAATTAGATATAACTGCGGCTTTAGGAAGGCCAGTGGTTCCAGACGTATAGATGTATAAAAGTTTTCCGTGAAAACCGTCCGCGTCTGCCAGACTCCAAGGAGCTGGAGGCGTGGTCTCCAACATTGCCGTGAAGTCGCGCACACTGTCACCGCTACCATCGGTCGAGGATTGCGATGGATTCAATGGCCGATGCGTGAACTTGAACAGTTTAATTGAGGGTCCAAGGTGACTTGCGATTTCTTGTACGGCTGAAATTAAATGCACAGACAAGGATCCATTAGTATTTTAAAAATAAACAATGCACTTTTTATGTCCAATTACATTATAAAACATCATTTCATTGCGGGATTAACTATTGTAATACAATTAAAAAATTAAACAAAAAAGGCAAGACATAACAATTTATATAATGAATTATTAAATTCATGCGTCCAAAGATATCGAAAATGTTAAACTTCAAACAATTTGAAGCACATGCATGTTTGTATAAAACCTATATTTATACTATATATTTGTAACCTAAATGTCCGGAAATTATTATTTACTTTTTATCAAGATATATTTATCTCAACAATAATAGTTACAGTCTATCATGTCCTATTGTCCAAAAGAGTTGCTTAATAAATAATAATTGCATAGTAAATTATATAAATGACATCAAATGCATGACAAAATCATAAAGAAGTTATGTTCTCCTAACCAAAAATATTTTCATTGGAAGCTGTGATTCAATAAAAGTTTTTTTAGTAATATTCATACCTGCCTGATATTCTTCGGAAAATATCAAGATATCACATTTGGCGACATTGATGGAGTGGATCAAAGCATTCCCTCGCTGGTTGGTGTTGATTAGTGGTGTTATACCACCCAGTCTGGCGTTGCCTAGCCATAAAGCCGGCAGTTGTGGGCAATTGTTAACCAACAGACCAACAACATTTCCTTTTCTTGCACCATTGGCTTTGAGTACGGCAGATACACGCAAACTAAACTCCTCAACCTAAAGAACACAAAGGTCATAACTATACAAGTTTCTAAATATGTTTAATTTATAACTAGAATTATTGTATCCTATGTTAATGACATTCTATTTTTAAATCTTTCATTTACATATATAATGTGTGGGCTGCCTCATGTTAAGTTTGTTTATCATTTTGTTACAACCTGTACCATGTGTAACTTATGAGAAATTTTTGTGTATTAATAATACTGCCATTAATAACATCACATAAGAAACTTTCTGTGTAACTACTAACAGTAAAAGTTTCCTTATTATTTTAACAACAAGGGTGATAAAGCAGTTTTCTGTCAGATATATAACATTTAAATACAATACCTATTCATCCAGGAAATAAAAATGTTACTTGTGACTTTATGCATTTTACATTGTTCTTTTAATTCAATCAATTACTTTGAAAACTGAGTGTTGAACTGTTTTTATGAGTGTACAACTTTCAAAAATAATATTTAAAAATTAAACATTCTTATTCAGACTAATATATCAGTCTATGTGTGCTTTACATTAACAAAATTTTATTCTTAATGAAGTGTCAAGAAGAGCAGAATATTTCCCAGTTACTAACTGATACACCAACTCAGGGCAAAACTTATTACCAAGAATTTCAATTATAACTTCCAGTTATCACTTTAATTGATAGGCAGTGATTTAAGTATATACCCAATTAAAATTATCTTCAATTGCCATACATAAAATAATTATTTTCCTTACTGAATACCATATAACACATAATCTGTTATTGGATTTATGACCATTATATAATTTTAAATAAATATTTTGTAGCTACAAACCTCTTTGAAAGTCCAGGTTTCATCTTGAAATACAAAACAGGGTTTTTCTGGATGTCTCTGAACTACAAAATGAAATATATCGGGCAAGGTCCAATTTTTCCTTGTCAGCTGCCATGTGAGAAGCAATATCTTGATATAACAAATCAGTGCTCTAAAATTTAAATATATAATAATTAAAATCCTGCTATGAGCATTGCAAGCACAATGGAAACAATATGAAGTAAAAATAGGTAGGTTTTCAATTACACTTTGTTGATGAATATGTTCATTACCTATTGAATATTATTTATAGGAACAATCTTGAAGGATATAGCTATTCATCAAATTATATGTAAAATCTTATTTAATTCAAGTTTTAATGAACTATTTAAAGTAATTTATTTTTGAACAGTATGCTAGGCACTGTAATATGCTTAAACTAAAAGTAGAAATAATATATACAATAATTGTAAAGACATGGATCAAATGAATAAGTATAAACAGGTCAGATTACTTAATAACTTAGTAGGACAAAGTACGTGCCGGATGTTTACCTGATATCCCTTGGAGCAGTCACAAGTGCGACGTAGCACCATCTTGTATGGAATATTAGAGCATACAAAATACCTAGACCAACCGCCACACCACATGTTGCAGAAAATCCGAGAAACAACCAAACGGCACAAAATGCCGCTAAAATAGCAGCCACTATGAATATCATCGCGACCGCCTTACACCACGAAGCGCGGTTAACTGTTACAAACCAACAACATCGTCGACGAACACTGATCTTTGAAAACCTTTGCTTCGCCAGGTCGCTAACCCGTTAAACTCGTTTAGCGAAAGAATATAAATTTTAAACCCTCCCGCCAAAGCTATATACTCAATGACAAGGGATAATTTAAAAAACTTCTTAAACTATTTATTGATATACAGTTATCGCAACGTATTTTTTTCTTGTATTGAATTATAACTTTCAGTTTTCAGATGATTCCAACCAATTCAAATAGGACTAATAATATCATGTATTTTAAACATTACAATGATTCATATCGTTAACGAATTGCATATGTTCAACGAATTTCATGGCAAATATACGCATCAAGATAAACAGTAAACAAAAAAATAAGTAAGCAAATACGCTGTACGCCAGAAATAAAAACTGGAATTGTCGACAGTTGTCTTGTCATGTCAATTGTCATTGTCATCATTCAGACTACGTTCCACTAAGCTAAACGTTCACGATACACTCACGACCGATGGATTTTCCCATATACTTGTGTAGGAGTTCGTTTTCTAAAGGACTCTTTGTGACTTTGAGTTTTATAAATATTATCAACGCTCACAATGACCCTTACATTGAGATGGGTCGTTGTGAGAATGGCGCTAGCGAAAACGATTATAGTCGTCGAGTGGAACGGCTAATGAAGCATTTTAGGCGTTGTGGACGCTTCGTAGAACCCAGCCTTCGAACTCAGTTTACAATTAGCAGTGTCAGTGACAAAGTTTTGACATTGGTTATTTATTAAAATATTTTATATTGCAGCAACCAGGGGTCGGTAAATTCCTTTTCATGAAAGAAGTCCCGCGGTGATTTTTGGAACTAAAATTGTAATCGTTTTTTTCCCTATTTTCTCATATTTTCCATGTAAGTAGGTAGAACACCGCTTATATAGGTGTCCCAAAACTCAACGATAATCTGACATCAGGTGAGAGGCCAAGTCATACCAGTTCTGGGAAAATTAAGAAAAAAATTCCATGTCACTTAGTTAAGCGATAATAGATATTTTTCCAAAAAAGTAGAAACCTGACACCCTTGGTCGGATTTTAAAGTATTGTTATGACAAATATCACAATTATGGAGTGACACGTACGTACTTATTAACTTTTATTACGACAACGTAATAAAAGTTAATAATCTAGTAACATAAATTAACTTTCATTGACACATGATTTACGAAAACTGACACTTCATTTTGGGAAAAGGAGTACTACACTGTCCTTGGCAATCAAAGGATAGCCCATTTAGTCAAGATTTGAAAATGGTGCAACACTTGCCACTTTTCTTGCCATCAAAAATGTTATTTGATTTTTTTTTGCAAATGGGCCTAATTTCGAATTAACTATCTTAACATTTTAATTTTATTATTTGTATAGATTTCTTCCTTAAAACTAAGGCAAATGCTCGAATTGCTTGCCTCCGGCTTGAATACAAGCTCTGCATTGCCTCAGAAAAGACCTATTCAGCAGTCGTGGAAATCTCCTTGCATTTATTTCTTCTGATGCTGATGATGCTGCATCGGTTTTTTGGCGTAGCTGCGGTAGATAGTGAGATGAACGTATTAATTAAGTTTGTGATTTGCTTATATTTTCTAATAATAATTAACGATAAAATTCCTGTTAACCGTATAAAAGAAAAATTTATATTTTTTTACTAAAATATATTTTCACTTAAACGAGATTGCCACTAAGTGCATATGGCAAAATATTGACTACTTGTTTGTTATGTGCCAGTTTTTACTGACGTGTACACAAAATGTGTAAAATATAAAATCAAACAAACAAACAAATGAAAATACATTTATTAGCTTATTTCTACACATAGGATATAAATTTGACTCATCAAATTCATGAAAAAGTAACTAAATACTACTTATATTTATACAGTTCCAACAGGTGTCTAAACGTTTTCAAGTAATTTGTCTCTAAAATGGCTGACTGACTGGCTAAAATACTCAATATACAATGTCTTTCACAACAAATCTTTATATTTAACATTAAAGCAAACATCCACCAATTGTCTAATTATCTGAAAAGTTTTATAAATAATTTAATATAAAAACAATATCTAATTCTTAAATTAAATCACAGTCTTATTTGTCCTGTCTTAATTTTCTCATATTCGTCAGGACCTAAACTAATGTATTTGTCTGATTTTGGGTCCAAGTAGTAGATCTTGTCTTTGATTATCGTCGGATCGTAGCCCTCTTTTTGTAAGTCCACTTTCTTTAATTTGAATGTACCTTAAACACAATATAATTTTAAAATTAACAAACCACCACGCGGCGTATTTTTATTATACTTATACGAATCGTGGATTTACACTGCCAAAAACATTAACATAAAAATTAAACATATTGTCATCTCAGTTTTTTCAGAGAGAAAGCTTGTATCGCGACGCGATTTTACGCCAGTGGAATGACGTACCATATCTCGAGCTGACTAGTTAAAATTGAACTTTGCGTATATTTTACAATTCTCATAAAAAATCCACCTCCATCCCCACCCAAAAAAACATTGTGTAAGTGTAAAAAAAAATATACCAGTCATATCGAGGCTGCCCATCACACGAAGGAAGACAGGGCGAGCGTATTTCGGCAAATCCCGCGCCATGTCCTTTACCAATCTTTCTAAATCTAAGCTACCGTCCGCGTCCACTATACCGCACATTCCCGCTCGACCTTCCGTGTTAGGAATCTGTTAAATAAATTGTGTTATAATAATATTATGGCTATTCAGTAGCGAATTGAATACTTGAAATACCTTTGTGGCCTGAGGCAATGGACGTTCCTACGATCAGCAGTGGACGACATTCGGCTGAGAAGAGAATGAGAGAGAGAGAATACCTAGCTCTTACACCACTGGGCTGGGCTCGAATCCCAATGGGAACGTAGGGGACTTAAAAAAATCGAGTGTAGTCGATTTGTATTGTTTGTAGATACGACGGCGCAGCGCTACGTTCCGCAGGGTACAAGGTTATCGCTGTCTTCTGTCCCAAAGTACATGACGATTTCAAGGAATCTTCCTCTTCGTATCAGAATACGAAGAATTGCACGCACTCATTAGCACTCCCGACAGGAGTGAAAACTGAAAACAGGTGGGACGGCGCGACAATAGTTTAAGAATAAATAAATATTCAACAAAAATAAGCCCTTATGTCTTAATAATAAAATTCAAAATTGAAACAAGAAACCTTGAAAAAAAATCAAATAAACATGTTGCTAACTCGTGTTGGTGACGCATGTTGTTTACGCGTGTTTACCATAAGTACTATAAGATTTCTGCCAAATGTCGTCTAACGCGACTAAAGAAATTTTCAATACAAAAAGTGTTAGTTGTGATCCACCTCAGCCCAGCCATTTGGCTATAAATGTAATCGTATTTTTTTATTTTGGTTATGCAATGTACGCATTTTACCTCAACACCATAAACAACAGCGTCGCGTTGATCAGCAACTCTGGAGATGGCGGCCTCAACTTCAGTTGTGCTGACGTTTTCGCCCCGCCACCGGAACGTGTCGCCAGTGCGATCCCGGAAGTATAAGTAGCCCAATTCGTCTGCGATAAGGATATCCCCTGCGATAAAAAAAGATTGGTAAGCCACTGTCTAATTATCAATAGTCCGTAGTATAATTAACACCATATTCGTGTACGGTCATGTAACGTAATGATTATGCTACATGACCATATCCGAATATCTCAATGACCGCCTTTAATTTATATGAAAGAAATAGCCAAGAGCAGACTTAGTTATTTTTCATCCCACAGGTTTTTCATTACAATGGTAATTGGATTGACTGGATTTCTAAGAATCTGGATTGGATTGACTCAACCGGGTAGAATCATATCGCCTATATGACGTATTTCTTTATGCGAATGAGTTAAACCTCCATATAAATTATATAAGATGATAAATACCATTCCTCACTTTGACGTATGTATACATATAACATACTACCATGTTGCTAAAACTGATTTATTTATGTATGTTAGCTGTCTAACGAAAGAAAACTTACCAGAAATAAATGCCGAGTCACCATGCTTAAAAACGTCTCTGACAATTTTCTTTTCAGAGGCCTGCTTATCGACGTACCCAAGGAAAGCTCTTGAGGGGTTGTTCGGGTTTATTTTGCCGATGAATACACCCGGTTCATTTGCTTTTGCCAGCTACAAATTAAATTAAGAATATTGCTCAGAGCGTCATAATTTGGAATGATGAGAGATTTTATTATCAATCATATAATATCGTTTTCCCTAGCCCGGACGTTGTGGCAAAGTTAAGCACTTTTGTTTTCATCATTACTTATAATAATAAATGATTAATAATAATAAATCTGTTTAGTATCAGACCAGATACAAACCTATACAAAAATAAATTGTGCAAATATTTAAATGAATCATTATAAAAAAATAAATACATATATACATATACGCATTAAAAAATAAAGGTTAGGTTAGGTTAGAGTATTTAAAAACAACGCACCTGACACAGTCCGCGGGAGTTTCTTATGGGCTCACCGGTGTGCTCGTCCACTTTGATGATAGCAATCGGATACACCGCTGGTATAATTCTTGATATAAACCCGATCGCTCCTGTCTTATTGTCGATATTTACTGAAAAGTTCAAAGGATTCTCAGTTTTTGGCCAGAGTATTTACCTTAAATTTAAAATTTTAAAAAAATTGAGGTCACCTAATCTTAACTATAAATTATTTAAAAATGTAAAATTATTAGTGAAAAGGCATTAGTGCTGTTTAGAACTGATTGCTATGGTATGACTTTTATAATGCTTGCTTGGTAATTAACTGATTCTGCGTTCAAGTTTTGTATAATGTATTAAGATGAAGAGAAATAACCCATCTTAATTTAATTGCATTGCAACTAAAAGCTGATAATTTTTTATTTAACTAATGTTAAAAACTTCCATAAAATGACATATTATAAGCGAAAAGCAGTTAATGTTAAGTACCAATATTAGCATTCCCTTCAGTTGCTCCATAAAACTCAACCACCTTTTTGATGCCGAACCTGTTGACGAAGTCCGTCCAGACCTGAGAATAAGATAAAACATTTAGAACAAATAATATACAAATAAAAAAGATATCCCTCTTCCTGAGGGACTAAACGAAGGACCGCATGAAGTATTGGGGAAAACCCTCTTGCGCCACAGCACAAGCTTTAAACGTATATTAATTTATGTACGCTATATTTTACAGTGCCACGACATGCAGGATGCTTACTTGGTAGGTTGGTATACCTATCTGCGGCTTAGTTAGGCGCATATAGTGTAACCGCAAATGTCGCCAACTTTCGACGGGAGTCGACGCCTCTAGTTACTGAGTATGGTCGAGCGCCTTTAGTATGTATAAGCCCTAAACTATTTCTTGTTACGTCGTACTGATTGTCTCAGGCAATAGTCGTCCACAGCTGTACGTATCTCCCATCAGTGGCCCCAAAGGTCGGGCCACTGCCACCCTCATCTAGTGGACTCCCGCAGCCTTGAACACATCGGACCATCGGTCGCTACAAATTGTAGTATAATACTTACTGTAGGTCTCATTCCATTTCCATAAACCGTGCGGACTTTGTGTTGCTTGTCTGTCGCTTTCGGCGGGGTAGCGAGTATGTAGCGACACATCTCACCGATATAGTGGGCAGCCTAAAATAAAATATTTTGACTTTTTGTCTTACAAGGCAGATAGAGATTAGACTGGCTTATTTAATTCGAATTCATGTTACGAACGTTAAGTCTTTTTAATTTAGTTCTATTACATAATGCCATATTACATGCCACTTATTTTATATTATTACCAAATATTTATATTCATTAATTAGAATGAAAAACTTAAAAATAAAGCTGACTTATGTTAAGCAAAAAATGTTAAGCATCAAACAATAAAACTTGTTTACGCTACTGCTATTCAATGTTTTTGCGTTTACGTGTATCTAATTAAATAATTATAATTTGTATATCTTAAGTATTTAGCAATTTTTTTGCATCAATAAAGGTGTGAGACAGGCTTGTGTAGCATCCCCGTGGCTGTTCAATCTGTTTATGGATGAATGTTTGAAAGCTATGATTGAATGAAAGATTGTGGATGAAGAATGGGGGAGCTAGTTGTAAAATGTCTCATGTACGCCGATGACCAGGTCGTGTTTGCGTTATCTGCAGAGGACATACAACTTATGCTGAATGAAGTGAATGATTAATTAGAAGGTAAAGGTAAAGATGAATGTAGATTAGACGAAAGAGTTTGAAAGTGTAAGTTTAAGTAAAAAGTAGAGTTAATGCCGTTGAGATAAAGTCCCAAAGAAGTATTTTAGACATTGAATGATAGGATTAAAATAGGCTTTACAAGGGAAAAGTGTGGCTTAAATGTGGATGTTTGACTAGAATTAAGAAAGGTATGCTTCGGTGGTTCGGGCATGTTGAAAGGATGAATGAAGAGAGAACAAAGAAACAAATTTATGTGGCAAAAGTGAGTGGCAGTGTTGGTAGGGGACGCCCTAGGAGAACTTATATCGATCATGAATGTAGAAGAAGGGCGAGAGGTGTGCCAGGATAGTGCCAAATCGAAATCCATGATATCTGCCTACCCCTCTGGATTACGGGCGTGAGCGCATCTTTATTTAAGTATTTCTTAGCTTTATACAATAAGTAGACGCAAGGAATGAAATGCTAGTTAAAAACTGTCATTTTTGCCAAAGGCTATAAATTACTGACAGTCTTTACCACTACAGGCACTTACCGTGGCATTGAATTTGATGCAGTCAGGGAAATACGCCGATGCTGAAAACTTGTTCCTTAAGGCGACCGTGCAGCCAAAAATGAATGCTTGTCCCACAGTGATGCACCCCCCAGCGGAGTGGTACAGTGGCATGGGGCAATAGATCACGTCCTTTGTCGACAAACCTCCTAAGTAATGAACTCCTGAAGCCATGAAGACCATTCTAGAATTTACAAAAATACGATAGATTGTATCCGTTACAGCTATGATTAAATTATTTCCGAACTTATAATTTATTGGTGTAAAAATCTTGTACTTTAAAAGTATTTAAAGTACAAGAGCAGCCCTCAATTTCATGAGTAGGTATATTTATTTGAAGGGCGCTGTATAGTGAAATTACATTGTAACGTCAGGTTACTACACATAACATCAGGTGATCCGCTTGCTCGTTTGCCACCTAAACCGTACAAAAAAAATATATACTACCCTAACCACATCATCATCTTCCTGCCCTTTTCCCGATTATGTGGGAACATCGACATGACGGTAGCATATAGAAACAATCATATGTGATGTAGTAGTTGATTATTTTTACTGATTTTTTTTTCAAAATGGCTGCAGTCGATCGAACGGTTGATTCCGTATTCGTATTCTGCTTAACAGTCTAATCCGTAAAGGAGTAAGCGCCCTTAAAAGTTACAAAAACATTAACGCAGCATCAACGTTAGTCAAACAAATACCTATATCCTTATCCATAATGTACATGTAAGTAAAAGAATGACTAATTTTGTACCGAAAATTATAAAAAATAATGTCCATTATTAAGCTACGAAATGGGTTCAAGGCCACATCAGATAAAAATTTAAAATTTAATTTAAATGAACAACGGTTACCTTGAGGGCGATATAACAGCAGCTTTGGGCAGTCCCGTGGTCCCAGAAGTGTATATGTACAGCAGCTTTCCGTTAAAGCCATCGCTGTCGGAGGGGCTCCAGGGAGCGGGCGATGTGTTTTCCAGAAGCCCTGTAAAGTCGTTGGAGTCTTCCACAACTCTCACTGAATCGGACGACAAATTCAATGGGCGCCGAGTGAACTTTAACAACTTTGTAGACGAGTCGAGTTCTTTCTTTATTTCCTGGAACGCTGTGAAACAAATGATTTAAGTGAAAAAAATATAAAAACATAATATACATATAAAATATATCTCTTATACAATCTTATAATTTTGTCTATTATTAGGGGAAGGATTAAGTTTATTCAGCTCAAGGCGCAAATTCTTACTTGAATTTATTTGAAGTCTTTTATTCGACAAAACGGAGTAGGCGAAAAATATATTATCATTAGGCCCGGTGTCAGTCCTCTTCCCTTTCCTATC
Source organism: Papilio elwesi (assembly GCA_029849275.1). Taxonomy (NCBI): domain Eukaryota; kingdom Metazoa; phylum Arthropoda; class Insecta; order Lepidoptera; family Papilionidae; genus Papilio; species Papilio elwesi. Next base: position 4,967,500 of record CM056687.1, on the reverse strand, counting down.
GTTTCTTACAAAGGATAGGATGGGAAGGCGAAGACGATCGGACGATGGAGGGGATGAATAGGAGAAGGAAACATAAATTTTCCTGTCTATCCCTTCCTCTGTCCATGGTAAGCAACACATTTACAACTCATGGCTCGTTTGCCTCCTTCCATAATAAAAAGTAAACTAATTATTTTTCAGTCAATGTCGCAGAAATATACATTTGCTCTACATTATTAATGTGACACTTAAAGGTAAAGGTTGCCGAATACCGAATCCATCGCTCTTTTAAAGGTCAAGTCCATGACATTTTATCGCACGTAATTTAGCGAAAAAATAAATAAGGTAAGCTATTAACACATCAGGTACCAGCAATTGATTACATCAGGCTCACCAAATGTTGTGTCGGTTTTATGTTCACTTATAATTTAGGGTTAAGTCGAGGTAAAAGCAACCAAATATTATAGTGTCTTGACCCCATACGTCCACGCAGCGGTCACTCACTGGTTTTTGGTTATACAACACTGTTGACCGTACAATACGCACGGATTTGTGATGTATTATAAAAAGTTAAATCGTTGTATGGCCTTTATAAAAAGTGGAGGAGCTAATGATGGTAAAAACCACATCAACGAACGTTAAAGCTTTTAAATAAATGAATTTATACATCGCTAGCGACTGAATCAAATGTGCTCTGTAACATCATGTCACGACCAACCGGAACTTGGCAAAATGAAAAAGAACGCCCAGCGAGATGTTTAAGCGTGGGCGAGCGATGCGACTCGCCGCGATGGGTTAATTAAATGTTTTTCAAGATAATCATATGTTATAACCAGGTTGCGGTAAAAATTAGTATTATATACTGATACCGCAACAAAAAAAAATGATTAATATTACAGCGCGGCGGGTGACACCGCAGGGCACATCTTGTAAAATTATAAAGTGTCCACTGAGATGCCATCTGACGAATGCATGTAAACTGCCAGTGACAACAGGCGTATTTGCATTTTAGATGTGTCCACGCCTCTAACACCATAATAAATTATCTTGGGATTTATGCAATAAAATGCAAATATGCCGAAATTGATTGTAAAGAAAAAAATGGGATTGTTATTGCTATAAAAGTATTTCCTAAACTAAAAAAATCGAACTACGTTTTCAATCGTATCGGGTGTCGAGAACCTTTTTGAGATGCAAAGGGGTGTGGCTCAATTAAAAGGATAAGAAACGGTTGGATCGATTTCGATAACATTTTCAGGAAATCTACATATTGGCCCAGCGGGGGGTCTTGAGAAGCTTGGTAACGATCGGATCAACATTATTAGTGCTAGTTTGGCGAATCCGGTGAGGGTCACTAGTTAATTACGCAAAGCGTTACATACCGTCGTCGAATTCGCTGCAGTAAATAACAACGTTACATTTAGCAACGTTGATGGAGTGCAGGAGAGTGTTGCCGGTTTGGTTGGTGTTGATGAGCGGGGCGACAGCCCCGAGGCGCGCGGCGCCGAGCCAGATAGCCGGCATCTCGGGGTAATTGCCCGCCATCACCGCCACCGTGTCCCCGCGCTTCACACCCTTAGCCTTCAATGCTGCCGATACTCTTAAACTGAAATCTTCAATCTGAAAATTTAATCTAAATAAGAAATAATCAATTGAAAACTAAAAATACAAATGCAGTTTATGAAACTTGTTTATAAAGCAAAAAGATGCAAGTGGAAAAATTTAATTGATTTTTTTCGAAGTTATGAATATAATTATATATCAATTATTAGACCTGTTTAAATGTCCATGTCTCGTCCTCATACAGGAAGCACGCTTTGTCAGGATGCCGCAATACCACGGTATGAAATATTTCGGGCATGGAGAAATTCTTTTTAGAAAACGATCTCGTCAATGATAAAATTTTCAAATAGCAATACAACGCCCTGAAAAACACAATATGCTGAAAAACAATCTAAAATTATAAACGATAAAAAGCAAATATGGTATAACTCAACTTACGAGAAATCTCGCTTTGCCGTCCTTACTGCCACCCAAATCCATCTCCAGTAGAATAAAATTACATAAACAACGACGAGTATGGCGAAGACTTGAAGACTAGTCTGCCAGTCCTGGAAGACCCATGTCGTAGCGCACGCCGCTACCAAAACGCACATCGCCAGAACTATCACTATGACTTTACTCCACGGTACACTAGACTTTAAATGTTCTATTCGGCCTTTTTCGATGTCTCCGGCTTGCTTGATCTGTTAACACACATGCAAGCAACAATATTATCAAACGACTCACAGGCAAAATGTATACAGATACTGCAAAACAATTGTTTTCGGACGCCTTCGTCGATCCGGTAACTGTTTGATAAGATAACGGGTTACGATACCGACTGCGCTTGCTCGTTTAGGTTCCGTTAATTTGGAGATTAAGAGAAAAACCTTTGATAAAATTAAGGTTAAGAACTTTACGGTGTATTATTTTCTAATAATTAGTTGTAAAAGTTTTTTTTGTAAATATATTTTCAGTACAGTAGTATAAAACAGAATTGAGAATTTTAAAGTTACTAATTAAAAATTTCTGGTATGTAGCTCCCACAATCTAGTATAATTGTCATTTTTATTTTCTAAAATTAATTCGTAACATTTCAATACTACGAGTCATTTTAAATATTTTAATATATCACACATACTATAATGAATATCTCCATAACGTAACTTAAAAGACGTCCTACCTCCTACCTGCTGGTCCAAATAATACATTTACGTACCATTTTCAACGAAAAGCATATATCTACTCAGTAGTTATTAATGTTCGAGTTGACCGAAATGAATTCATACCTAATGAATTCAGTTCAGTCAACTCTTTAATTCTTGGTTTCAACGTTCATGTGAATAATATATTCCCTGCTTAAAATACGTCAGCAAATGTTTTTTTTTCTTTTTTTTATGGGCGGCTTTTTGCCGCCCTCTCGTTCCCCTGACATGGAATAGGTCAGGGACCTTTTTTGCGGGTAATAATTTTTTCATACATGCCTTTATTAAATTTCAGTGTACCATTATTTAGAATTCTTACATTACAATTAATACAAATTAAAAAAAATATATATATATATAAAAAAATCCAATAAATAATACAGTTAAAATTACCCTAAGTCTTATTTTACAATTTATACTTTTATTTTTTTATTCCTATTTATCGCAGTTTCTGCCACCTTCTTGCTAAATCTTAAAAATGTCTATCTAATGTCTTCTTATTCTTAACTATTTCCTTTATACTTTCCACCGTTATCCTTCCTTCAATCTCAATCTCACAATCTACCCTTGCCTCTTCGTGAACGGGGCACTCCGTTAGTAGGTGCAGCACGGATTCCTGCTTCCCAGGTTCACAAATACATGAAGGGTTCTCCTTGCATCTGAACCTTGTCAGACACTCGGAGAACCCTCCATGTCCCGTGAATATTTGCACTATTGTTGGGTCCATCTCGATCTTACGCAAGATGGGGTAGGCAGCCACCGCGTCCGGGAAGAAGACCTTGGTCGTTGAGGCGGTGTCTCCTTCTCTATAGCGCCTGTTCCATTCGTCAAGCGAGTCCAAGCGGATCTGTCGCTTGACGAATGAAACAGGGCATTTCTCGTAGCTGGGTTTGGTCTTCATTCCGATTGCTGCCTCCTTGGCAAGTTTGTCGGCTCTTTCGTTTCCCTCAACCCCCACGTGAGCTTTCACCCAGTTCAGTCTTACATCCTTCCCTTTCTTTCTACACTCTATTATCCTTCTTCTTGTATCCACCGCGAGTGGGTGGAGGGAGTCGACGCTCGTCACCGCTTCAAGGGCCGATCTTGAATCGGAATGAATCCCGAAGCCCAACCCCGAGTTCGCACATGCGAATGTCACCGCCTCGTGCAGGGCCAACAGTTCCGCCTGGTATACGGTGCAGAATTGTCCCAGCTTTAATTTCCGGCAATATGTCTCCGCGGCGCCATTCCATATGGATAGCGTGGATTGTCCGAGCGTACGGGACAGGCCTCCCCAGCTCCAAGTCAATTTAATGCGATTAGCACTTTAGGAAGGATAAGTTAATACTTCGTGAAGTAAACATTGAATAAGCGAAGCCAATTAATTGCTTAATATTTACACCGGTCTCTCTTAATCCATTCGGTTTATTACCAAAATATTATTTAACTAAGAATGAAAACGTAATTTTAATCAAAATTATATATTATTAATCTGAGTTAATGACGGCAAATGGGCGACGGCATTACTGGTGGTACATCTAGTAGTTAATAGATACAAGTCGACGAAGTGAAGTAAAAAATCCAAGATAAAAATTAAGTTATTCAGATGACATTAAGCCACTTGCTTGTAAGGTCTCGTTTTTGCAGACCGGCGCAAATGACAGAACTTCGGGAAGTAATCAGTCGCTACGTTGCTCGTTGGTTTTTGTCTTACAATTTGATTAGTGACCACGATTCGTTACTGTTCTATTCGTCGTTAGTATACGTTTAAGTTTTTAATTTATTTATTATTTCTAAAGTATCAGAAACGAAAACAAGATTATTTTTCATTATCAATATAATATATACGTTATAAAAGTACAGAGATATAATTTATTATTTCCTTTTATTAGTAAGTAGTTCATATAGTTTATACCTAAACATGTCTCATATACATATACTTGAATAGGTTTTCAAACGTTTTAAAATTTGAATATCTAACTTCTATTTATTTTAAATAAAATTTGTCAATTCCAGATAAACCTTGCGGGTTTTTCCGCAACAAATGGGCACATTAACAATTTAGTAACTCCATAAGTTTTTATTTAACGATAGATTATTTTGATCACGAAGCGATGTATTTATCACGGTCGAAGTCCTTTTGATGAGAAAATGCTGTCTCATTGGATGGACCAATTATTTTTAAAATAAATTAGTAATTTTGTTTGCAGTAATACCTTTGGGTACTATTACGGTAAATCGCTCCTGAAAATATACATTTTACGATCACGACAATACAGATTATATCAATATAAAATAAACAACATTTAATCAAAAACGAATACTTAATCTCAAAATGTTAGAAGCCCCCATTTATAAATTTAGGTTTTTTTTGGTTCCAACAACTGATATCTGTGATATGACAACCTTGAAATATAAAAAAAAACTCGTCATAAAATAAAATCATTCTGTTACAAAAACAGCACTGAATTCAGACGTTATGTAAGACGGTACAAACGTTTTTGCTTATGACAGTTAATATACGTTAAAGGTCATCCTTATACTTAGCTAAAGTAACTTTAATAATTAAGTTCAAATCTCTAAATTTGTACAAAAAGTGGGTTCAAATATATATATACAGGCAAATACTATTTCTGTGAAATCCACTGTTTGTTCCGCTTCTCGACAAGAATGCGTTATGTTTTGTTAAAAATATATTTAAAAAAATCCTGTCCGTGTTGCACGTGAACATAAAATCTTTAAACACACATGTACTTCAAAGATAATGAAAAGTGTAAATTAAAAGGTATTTTAAAAACGATGTGTAAACTTATCGATTAGGGGGGGGGGAAATTATTTAATTTAAAGGATAGGATCACAAAGATTCGCGAAGAGAAGCAGGAAGTACATCGCAAAAGAGAACTGGATAAAAATACTGAGAACTATCTAAGATGTTTGATGAAATTTTACTTAGATCTGGAAATAATTGGAATTATTGTACAATCTCAAGGCATGTAATAATGAAGGGATAAGTCATCATCAATATCAATACAAATGATTGGGATAAAAAGCACTTCAATCACAGACTGCAACCTCAATAAAGGACACTCGACGTTTGACTTAAGAAATAGTGTTTTAGAATGTATAATTTTATAGAAAGTTATCAAGTAAATCAAACAGTGGTTTTAGAGACTGTCGTGAAATTGTTTCCCACTGCTGACGAGTTGTGCTCTGTGTGAAAGTGAAAGGTTTCATAGACCTATTCATACGCAGCGACACCTCCCACAATGTCCTCGGCGAAAACGACACATCTGCTTGTATTAATCTATTAATAATTGGCTGTTTTGATTGGATAAAATTATTTATCAAATCATTAGAGCCAAAACATAGGTTTTTCCCAAAAACGTTATTCTTCACAAAAAAAAATGTGCTGAATAAGCCATATTATACTAATAGTGGCGTAGTGTAAACTTTCTGTATAAAATACTGCGTTGGTACTATTACAACAAGTTAGTTTGCGAAAATTAACATCGAAAAAAAAAACTCTTAATAAAGACAAACTGTCATTCTTAGTTTTCAGTATCCAGTATTATTTACTTAGGCGCAATAATCTACAAGAAATCATTGTTGAAGCGGCAGAAAATTGTGTAAATGTAAAAGAGAATCTTATCAAAATTTAAATCCTGTTTAATTAAAATGAATCCAAGCATAATAAAAACTACCTGTATTAACTAGGTATATATACTAGGTATATTTGATAACCTTACATATTCGTAAAGGTTCTTAACTACTCGTAGGTAAACGTTCAATATTTTTATGACTAGTTGTAACCAGTTCTTAAAGTGACAATAAATTTAAAACACTATAACTCGTTATGAAGGAAGCATAAGGTTTTAAGTCATCTACGTTATTTATTACTCATAAAAATCAGGATACTTGATAGATCGGAGATATGTACAGAACATTATGAAAGCGTCAACAATATACCGATAGGACTTCCATCCACGTTTCATACGTTTTTGTTCCAAATGTAACACTGCCGGAAAAATAAAATGCTTTATTCTGATGGAACTCGTCTACATTTCTTTATGTGGCACCAAAGCTGTAGCACCATTGTACTTGATTTCATTTGAGTTCTAAAAGTCTGTCCTTCTATATATTTCCGATCAAATGATATATCATATATATATAGTTATAACTAAAACGATTTATATCTTGACAGAACATCACTTATTCCATAAGAACACCCAATATGAAAAAAAAATGCTACAGACTACTACTATCCATAACAGTTCATTTAATTTGTGTTTCATTTTCATTTCATCGAAAATTTTATGGTATTTAGTGAAATAACAAAATTTGTGTTTTAGTTATCAAGTACAGTGGTGCTTTGGTGTCATAGAGAAATGCTAAGGCAGACGAATTCTCTCAGAATAACTCTTTTTTTATCCGGCACTTTTACATTTGTGCCAAAACGGCTTTGACATGAAGAAAAGACTTTGTCTTCGTACATTTTAAAACGTATATTCCACAAAGAATTTAGATATATGGAACTTTAGTAGTAAGTAATTTAATGAAGTAATGGTTACTAGAGAAGTTTAGACTCTCTGATAATCTTAATTTAATAGCGTAAATAATATTTACCTTATGACTGTGTGCGTCGGTTTTGTTCATGTTGCTGTCGACGCTGCCCTCTACATTTGACATGGCTGAAGCTACGCGTTGTTTTTTTCTTATAAAGAAAATTTCTTAGTATTCTCTAAAGCACATTATCGTACCTGAAATATAGAAACAAAACATTAGTTAAAAACAACAACTACAACGTTAATACATACAAAATGTATGTGTTTTCTACACATCTCGTCATCTATTCTATACATATTATATAATAAAAATGTAACTGATCGCCGTCTGTACATGGAAGATATTTGATAAAAAACATTATTGGGGGCCTTCATAAGCTCAATAAAACCCAAAACGATGATTATTAGAATTTTTGTCTGTTTGTCTGTTTGTTTGTTACCGCTAATCTCATAAACGGCTTGAGAGATTTGGGTACGGATTTCAAAAATGTATTTTGGTAAGCTTCACTTAATATTTATTGCTTTTTATAATTAAAAAATCGTTTATAATTAAAAAAGTGATATCAATTTAAAAACCATGTCAAAAATTTGTTCGACAAAAATGCTATAAAATAGCTGTTCAATTGAATAGGTTAAGCTTTTAGTTATATATTACGATCTTCAAAATGATGATGATTGAAAGTTTATATAAAGTTCAAAACAGGACAGTTTCGTAGATTCCGCAAGCGTCAGCACACTGTTTTTTTGAGAGTCATATTGACATATTCATAGCACACGCACGTATTTCGGAGACGCACGGCGCTCCCTGGTAATGGTAACAGCTATATTTTGTAATGCAGTATTTACAGGTATGTACACGATTTTAGAAATTGTGTATGTATTATTTTGTAATATGGTTTGTCAGGTTACGTTAGTAGCTTATTATTCCCGAGGAGGGTTGGCATTAAGACGGCCGACATTAAAAACTGTAGCCAGAACCTATATAGTACTCGTATGGACTATGGTCACAGTTTAAGCAATGATATGTGATTGTAAAGCTTTGCTACGGTCATGTCGATGTCACCACATGAGCGGGAAAAGGGCAGGGAGATAACGATGAGGTTAGGGCAGTATTTAAGTTGGTAATATAATTTCGTTCAAGTTAAATTGCAGGGCGGGTGAAGCCGCGGGGCACAGCTAGTAAAATAATAATTTTGTTGGTATTTTATTTAAGAGCAAATTTTTAGTAGATAGCTAGAAGCTCCACGTTGTAATTTCGATTATTTATTTAGAGATGTCTATACATTCTTCGCCCCCTTTTAACGTAAATATTATTATTGCTGGACTATCTAGACTAGAAGTTTAGAAATAGACATCCGTAAATAAAGATGCGAAATTTCGATGTTGAAGAAGTAGGATCTGCAAAGTTTTACTTTACAACCTGTTGCGTCAAACTGTGGACAATTTCTATCTTTTCTTTCTATCTTTTTCGCAATTTGCTGACATTTCGCAATATAACTGACGAAGCTCACAATCGGTAGGTGAAAATAATACAAGTTTTAGCGGTACATTAAAAAATAACGAATTTAACTACGTCACCGTACTACATTTATTGACACAATCGTAAGTGCTATTTGCGGAAATTTTAAACTCAAGTCTGGTTTTGTCACATAAGGATAAAGAATTCACGAAGTAAAGTAAGGTAACGCATAATAATAAAAACAATAATTCAGTCGGTTACAATTAGCGTAGTGGTTTTTCTAGTTAAATATTAAAGGTTAGTTATATCCACACACGTCAGCGGAAATTTTTTTAATAGGTGTAGGTGCACTAAGGGATTCATTTTCAGAAAAGGTTTCGACGAATAAATTTCACAAGGAATGCAGGAGTTTATGGTCAGTTTTCTATTACAATTACTGTACAAAATAAGACATTTAGTGAAATGCGTAGAACAAAATTTACATCATCTTGATAGATACGAATGCAGCGACACAGCAGAATAGTAGGTTGGGGCCCCCAACCTACTATTATTTAAAATGTCATTCAACCATAAGTTAATCTCTCAATACCTCTTTTAATTTTTTTGGGTTGCTTAACAAAAAGTAATATAACTCAACTGATACAATGATGTCTATAATATTGACAACTAATAATAATCATTGAATTACTCCGAGCCGTAGCCAGCATCACGAGTAGTGTGCAATCATTTAAGAATCACATAAAGGTGTTTTTTGGTCTTAAATTTTTATTTTTTAGTATCCTAGAGGATAATCTGAATATTAAAGAGGCATGAAAAATGCTACTACAATATAAAACAGTAAATCTAACTAAGAAAGTGATTTTATGCGCAGGCAGTGGAGAACAATGACCTGCGCATAAATGTCTTAATTACTGTGAAGGGGTCGAGTAAAGAACACACGCAATCCCTCTTGAAATGAAAGTAAACGTCAACGACCTTTGTTTGCAACTTAGTCATGGAAATATTAAACGAATACGCCGTGCCTTTTCGCGGCAACTCATAATAAGTATTTTCCTTTTCTGTTCGTTAAGGTGAACAAAACAAGTAAACACACGTAAAAAGATGTTTTTAAAATGTGTTTGTTCAGTGAAGAAATTGAGGAGGTATGAAATAAATCTTAAATACATATATTATATAATTTAACCTTCTTAATAAGTTTATGTTAATAGAAAAACGATGTCATAGTCATTAAGTGTAAAAATCGAAAGTAATAATGATTACCGAGGGTTGAGATCCGTGAATTAAAATTGCCTTGCCTTGCCTATGCCGTGAACTTTCGCAAGGAAATATTGAAAGCATAATTTAAGCGCAGGATAACTACATAAAACCAACTACAATTCGTGGAAATTCTCAATTACTCAACTTTCGATAAGTAAGTAAAGTAATTGATATGGATAAAATTTAAATGGATTCTAATTCAATTTAAATATTTTATCTAGAAACAAAAACTACTAATGCAAAAATAATTTATTAATAAATCGATTAATAAAGTTCATAAATAAAAAATACAAGCGAATTGAGAACCTCTTCCTGTTTTGAAGTCGGACAACTGACCAAGTCGGATTGTAATCGATCCGTTCAATTTATTAACATTGATGATTAAGCCATTGTACATTGTCGTTGTCAATATTATAATTTATCGGAATCATTACACCGCACAAAGAAATACATTTTAATTATTATTCATCTTATTAAATATATAAATGTAAATATTTTAATAAATGTAAAATATTTACATTTGCTTTTAACCTTAAGTACAAAAGAGCTGAAACTGAACAATTACATTATACAAAATTGATATTATACGATACATTATATGGTATAAAATCAATTTGTACGTGGCTTTGTAAATATTATACTATAATATTTTGCCTTCGGTTATATCTAACTTGACATTTTAATAATGGTTTTATTTTAGTCGTAATAATAAATATCAGAGTTAACTAGTTTAATTTGTACAAAGAAAGCGTATTTCATAGTTTAACTGTTGATTCGGGAAAAGTAGGTACTTGGATAACCATGATGATGAATCGTATGAACGATGGAACTTGTAGCATGGTGGAACACAGCAACCATTATTATGTGAAACACTATCCATTGCCGCACTATAGTAACCTAATAAATGTACAAATATTTACAGCAATGCCCGTTAAAATACTGTAGCTTTATTGCAATTCCTGGAGGTTAAGATAGAATGTACGGAATGATACGAACAACAAATACTTAATATTCCTTTGTGTTTGTTACATCTTATTCATCTTTTGTTTCAATAATAATAAATCTTGGCGGTGAACCGCGCCATCATTTCTAAAAAGTACACGTTTTCACTTTACACTTTGATAGGTGTGCGACAGGAATTTAAAATACATACATGGGCTTCAAATACACGAAAATATTACATACTGCCTCTGTAATAATGCCTACAATAGCAAGATTACGACTAAATTACTTTTAGAATACTAATTTTATTAGATTATCCTCGTTGATTACTAATTAAATATCCTGCGTCATAAAATATGTACCGTTATGTAACGCGAGCATTTACAAAACCGAAGCTAGTTTAGGTCTCGATCATTCGAATCAATTTCATTATTTGTAACTTATCAAATACCATGATTTATATTATTGCGTAATTTTTAATTTTCAAAAATATATTTACCCGTACATCGCCACAGAGCGCTCGAACCAAACGTATAGCTATTGCGCTTTAAAAATATAAAATGCAGGAAAATATCAATTTCGTAATTTAATATACTGAAATCAACCAGTTACTGCTATATCGTTAAAACAATAAAACTTCCGTACCACGCTTGTCGCGCTATGATATCGCACTAGCAACCCGCCCCGGCCTCGAATCTATCTACACATAGACAGCTAAAATAATAAAACATTTGCCTCAGGTACTCGTTGATAGAAGATCTTTAGATTGGTAAAGAATTGAAATGAAACTTCTATATAGACGTGGGTTATTAGGTTGTCACGCAAAAAGCGTTATTTTTTCTCTTACGAAAGTGTTATGGCCGCCTGGAGGGAGAGTTGTTAATTCTTAGCTTCGCTCCGATTTACCGTACCATACATGAGAAATTATGAGGATGAATGGATAAATAAATAGATTTTATCTTTGACTAAATGATTGAGAAGGTCAGACGATGAGATAGTATTCACGCGCGGCCAAACCTTTCAAACAGATAAATGCAAAAAGATACGCAATAATGATTTATGGTTGCCCAACTTCATCCTATCGAAGACAAAGGCGTCACCGATTTTATTATAAACGGAGTATTAAGACCGGCTTAGTCTATAGATATCCGCAATAATATTATAAATTCGAATGTAGGTTTGTTTGCTTGTGGCTCTGGTAATGTATGACATGACAATTATACCTTTTTGCCATTGGGAAACCTATTTATAAGATTTTCTAAAGAGGAAGATAATTAACGAAAGCGTGCGAATCTGCTGGCAACAGCTAGTATAAATAAATGATCCATAACAACCGTCGATCAACTGTAAACGTGCAAATACGACGCTTTCTTGCCTACGCCGAAGCTGCCGGACGGTTATTGAGTGCAGAGTGAAAGTTACAAGATGGCAGCTGAAGAGAAAGCTCTTACGAAATGTGCCTTTTATTATCGATAGTGTACGGACGTAATAATAATAAATATTCACGAGCATATTCTTATTGACGACCGGTAATAATGGAATTACCCGACCGTATACAAATATGAGACAAATAAAATGAAAAAAGTTATTCTTCAGGAAGGAATGGAACATACCTTTTGAATAACAAGCTTATTTTGTAAAAATATTTTTTTCATAAACACATGATTTCAAGTATTATAAGAATATACCTCACGCCCGTAACCTAGAGGGGTAGGCAGAGGTTATGGATTTCCATTTGGCGCCATCCTAGCCCAACTCTCTCGCTTATTCTTCATTCACACATCTACGTATACATGATCGCCGGTTACGGGTACTCCTTATATCGCCCTTCTTTAGTATGTCACTAATCTAATCGATATAAGTTCTCCTTGGACGTCCCCCTGCCAACGCTGCCACTCACTTTTGCAACATAAATTTATAAATTATGTGCAAGCATATGTGCATGTCTGTTTAAATGGGTGCCAAAGGCCAAGGATACGAGTATTACTGAGTTTTACGAGTATTACTATTACTATTAACCTACAGTTTCATATCTGAAGGTTTATAGTCCTTAGTAGTATAGGGCACTTTATATTTCAGACATATTTTGTCATTGCATATTGCAACATATTATGTCGCATGTAGATGTCACTGACTGGGCCTGACTGTCTCGTTAATATATCTAAAACTCGTTAATTTTTTTTTATTTATTTCAGCCACACGTCAACATACAAATATAGCTTAAGGAATCGAAACAAAAATATTTGTCCACTCGTCGAAAAAAAACCTTTGCTTTGTCGTTCATATAGGAAGCGTCATTAGTGCCAACATAAGGTAAAATAAATATTAATATTCCAATCGGCATGTTCAAATGTAAGATTAGTCACATTTGGCAAACTCCGGGCGTTTGGCATGCGCGGCGGATCTTTTTCTTGAGTCAAAGGCAATGGTCAACGAGTTCGTCAAGTACATGTTGTTATTTGTGTGTCATGGTCGATGTTCCATGCCGTGTGGACGATTGAACTTTGCTATTTATGTATTTTATGAATTAAAAAAAAAACAACTATTGCTCTATACTATATCTTATCAACATTAAGCATTTTACTGCCTGTCGTATAATTAAAATGAAGGATCCGAAAAGATAAGTTATTGGATACGGAAAGATGAATAAATATTATCACTATGACCTCAGGTCATCTTCACTATTATATTTTTTTTATTAAAAGAAACAAGTTTCGCAAAACAAAATAAGTTACCGTAATCTTAAAGAAGTCATTTGTACACCAAAATAAATTTAACTGGTGGAGGTCGCAACATTTCTGTTGCACGAACGGGCCGGCTCAACAGTGGAATATACTACGATCTCCTGCGTTGTTTTCCCCTTCGTATTGAAAAGAATAGTAAGGGAAAGAGGAATTGACGGGGGGGGGGATGAATGGGAAAAAGAAATATCGTTTTTTTTGTTTAGCATGTCCTCAGTAGCGGTCACTTAATATCGGGTGAACCGCTTGCAGGTTGGTTTGCCACATACAGAAAAAATATGATTTGTAAATGTCTGATTTTATTTTATTTCAGAATGTAAGACACCCAAAAGGTTTTAATTATTGAAACATGTAACTAGAATGTTTTAAGATTTTCGAGTACCTTAAAAAAGTACGGTCGCAATTATTTCTTTTTGTCTTAGGCTTTATTAAAGGCTTTTACTACATTTTGTGATGGGAAGTTCCGTAAGTTAATGCGGCCTCTAAATATCTTTTGGTCATTTTTGTTTGATTTGATTGATTTGTTTTATTTCCTTAACAATTTTAAAGTGATCTTGAAAATTGTAGATAAGCAATAAAATCCTGCAAAATTATTGAAATTCTCGAGGATGGGTGATGCCCAATGTTGCGTGGACGAGATGTGAGTCATTCGACAGCCCAAATGACCAAAGCGATATCAAGAAAGATCGACTATGACATTTTAACGAACGTTAAACATGTGGGTTTCCCTATATGGTCACGCGGCCATGAGTGCTGTAGAATACTCGAACTGACGAGAACATAAATGTTACAAATAAACGCGATAAAATCCGTGCATTTATAGTTCATCATTAAACATCAAAAAATATTTTTTAATAGGCACTTTGTTTTAGGCAAATTAGTATTACCGAAATCGGCTTATTATTAATAAACAGTTTTTTACATAAATAATATTGGCGTTTTACAAAGCTATCTGTATCTTTTTTACAAAAGGGTTTATACACAGCAGTTTTTATTAAATGTAATATTTGTCCTACACGGAAATTGGAACAAGCATCAACAACATAAGCACTTCTATTAAACAATATATTATAATGTCACTAAATAATATGGTATTTAATCTGTAGAAATTCTAAGATTCGAGCATTTTTTTTAAATAAAACAAATCTTCAAATAATTATGTGATTTATTATTAATATGTAACATTTAAAGATGTTTAATTTTGAGTATATATTTTTTCCCGGGTTTTTAAGTTTAGTTAAGTGAAAAAGGAATTTGAAGGTCAAGGTGAAATTGTGGTAATATCATTGTTATCAACTGCGCCTTCCTTGTTCATTCTCCGTGTACTGACACAAAGAAACTTATTTTTGTTGCTCTTATGAAATAGCGCTGGAGATATTTGTAAGAATTGCGAAAGCCGCTCTTGATCACGCTTCGGACGGCGATTAATATTTTCTTGCCTAATGCGGGTAGAAAGTCGCAGAGTGCCGAATACGGAGAGTAATTAAATGAAATGGCAGTCGCCTAAAAATGCTTAATAGGTGGCAACATTTCAATCTCCTAATAAATCTTCCTAGATTAGTTAGACAAAAAATATATAATCGAGGTATCTTTATCAGTGTAAATTATTTATAGCACTTGACTGTTGATAAAAAATACACGAAAAATAAAATCGTGGGGTGCCACCATTTTATTTCTGACCATGCCCTACATTGTTAAGGAGAGCGGTGTGTTGACTGGTGCGCTGAAACCTAAGATCTACTAAATTATTTGTTATCGTTCAGTACATTATTAACTTTTGTTTCAATAAAAACGCTTAACTAAAATTTTTGTTTACTATTTATTTTAATTGTGCTCTACCACTTTAGACTTTACAATTTACATCATACATATCATTGTAGTTTTGGAAATAAATCACTGTTTCCTTACAACATTCCCTTCCCATTCATTACTTAAGACGTGTTTCTAACATTTTCCAAAGCAGTTTTCAGAGATATAGGCTATGCGACATCAACAAAGTAACAGATACGAATTCTGACAAAACATGAGAAAAGCGATATTTAATGTTGACTGGTCAGTAGGAGAAACGAATGTGGAAATGTGTGTGGTGTGAGCCCGCGGCTTTGTCATGTTCCGTTAGTTGTCGATTTTTGGGCAGTCAAAGGACGCAATGCACAGCCACCGGCACACGAAGCGTGCAACTGAATAAATTAGGAATGAATGACTAACGCCTGCGTGCCGGGCTAATGTGAGAACTCGATTGTACAATACAATAGTCAGTTCTATTTTTACTACATTTCGCTAAAAGTCGCATAATTTTAGAAAAAGTAAGTACATATAATGCGAGCACCATAAAACGGCTAAAGGTCAGGCAAAAAACAATGCCCTCCATTAGTAATGCTCGGTGTCTCTCTAAGAGGTCAGAAAAGATATGATCTGCAGCAGACCCAAGTATAGACAATACCCGAAGAATTGCAAACCTTAAATGACAATGGACACAGACGCATTGCTCGCGGAAAGGACAGCTAATGGGGCCGAAAGGTCTTAACCTTTCCCATATCTTCTTTATGGTAGAATGGGGTAAACGAGCAAGCGTATCACCTGGTATTAAGTGAGCGCTAACCACAGAAATCCACAACAAGCAAATGTGTTGCAGATTTGGCTACCTTTAATAGACAGAAGAGGGGGATAGACAGGAAAAAGGATATTTCCTTTTCCCCATTGACCCCCTCCCCGTCCAATCCTCTTCCCTTTACCATCAAATCCTTTGAGGAAATGGTGGGAAGGGGAAGAGGACTGAAATTAGGCCTCCGGCACCTCACTCATCGCACGAAACGCAGAGAACTTCTACTACTCGCCTGCTCCCTGTGAGGTAGTGGTATTTCACCGATCGAGCCCGCCCATTCGTGCAACGGATGTTGTTGCGGGCTCTACCACTGTAAAACTATGTTTAGACTGGATAGTGAATTTGGTTGAAGGCGCAATGCAACCAGCATTGATTTTTTAATGGATGAATACTTCAGAAGAACGACTTACATAAAACACTTTTGTAGTCGTAGTCTCAGTAAAGTTAACTTCGCCACAGATTGGCTTTGCTGTACAAAAATTAACCTATTCATAAACATGTATAGAATATAAATACTTAATATAAACACAAAATACAGGGCAATGAAAAAAAAACAGTTAACCTTTAATTCGTAGTGTTATTTAGTTTTAAATTATATAATTATAATTACCTCGTGTTTTAGTGGATATCTGTACATTTTCAAAGAATTGAGAAACTTTGCCGCGTAAACTTAAATAGCGGTTATTGAATGTTGAATGTTATTAATGTAAATGGTATTTTATTTACATAGGTACATTGGTTTTCAAACAATGGATATTAACTTTAACGTAGTCATGATTTACAATTAACCGAAGTAACGGTATTCACTTTTACTTTTACAAAGGCTATAACAAATTTCACTATTCATCTTTGCACTTTCTATTCTAGTATTTTTTACAGAAATTAATTTACGATATAAAATCGAAAGTTATTCGACACTTTAATAAAAAAAGAATATTAATAATTTAGTATAAGTATTCGAAATTTTAAGCTTTATGAATCAGTCCGGAACATATTGATAGCTCATTATTTTGTTAAAGATAGTAATTTATAGATAATCAATATTACTATGGCGTTATGTTAGTCGAGGTAGAATCCTCGGCCAGATTCTAACAAACGGATTCTTTTTGCCGAATTCACACTAAGCTAATTCAGCTCTTTTAGCCATTGTGAATGTTCATGGATAGTACTTGTGGCAAGTGACTCCAGGTGAACCGCTTGCTAATTCTCTGCCACAGAAAGTCATACACATAAGCGACTTAATCGTAATTGATTTTCTGAACGATACTACCAGTATTCTTCACGTACAATATATACATTACATAGCGGGAATTCGCAAGGGCTCGTTCGTTGCAATGAAGGGTCCATCTGAGTTTCAAAGGTGAGCGCAAAGATGATACGACACTAAGACGTGCCCGACCGACAATATCAGACTTATCATTTTCAATACAGTGATTAATAATAATAATAAATCGGCCTTTTCTAGAATGTTTCCCACTGCAGGGACACAGGCCTCCTCTCCGAGAGAGGGAACGAGCCGTAATCCACCACGCTGGCCCAGTGCGGGTTTTTGGAGCAGGCAGGCGCGTTACTTTGTGTAGTTTATTTCATCACCAGAAGTAAACTACACAAAGTAAAGCGCCTACCTGGGTTCGAACCCGACCTACAGTACGTAACTCGGGGTCTAAACTGCTGAGCCACCACCGCTCCTTTATAATTGATGTAATAATATTATGAAGTTTACAGAAATTAAAAATAATATGTCATATTCGAATTTCCAGTACTCTTATTCGTTTAGGTTACATATTATGGTGTTAGATTCGACTCATTCAACAAACCGAACGCAAAATTAGGTTAAATAAAATAAGCAAATAACTATCCAAAAGTTACCAAGTTTATCGAAAATAAGGTGTTGTAATAATACATAACTAAAAATGTCTGGATTACAATTTCCCATTTGAAATTGTTTATTCAATTACAAGCAAGTTATGTGGTAGTTTAGTCAGTTTTAATAATAAGAATATGATACGATTTTATATGTGACTGGGTCAAGTATAACTCATATATAAATAAACGAATTTATAACAGCCGTTGGCTTTGTGTTAAACTAAAATTAACCTTTACTATAATACGAAGTAAGAAAGTGTATTAAGCTAATGGTTGAGTTCCACGCAGTGTTAATCTTTGTAGGTCAAACATAGATCGGTTAATCTCATTCGCCACGTTTCGCTTAAGACTCATTTGTTCACTACTCCGTGCCGATTGTGAACTTATCCACAAGGCCGTGAACCAAAATATGTTTTTGTTCCATCAAAATATGTAATGTCAATTTAATTGCATTTTCCCTCCCGTGTTGAGAAAAAATCATTGTTACAAGATATCCGGAATTTGTATCTGGCCCAAGTTAGTTCTCGCACTTTACTTCCGATCATCGGTTTCAGAATTTCCTTTCGACTAATATACGTATGTACTAAATTATGTATTATATTATATATTAACTGAACAAAAATCTCAATAATTATTTTAATAAGAAGTAATATAGTAATATATTTTTGCCAAAATACTAAATTATAATTAGTTAAATTATTATCAGATTCATTTTTATGTATTACTAACTCCCGCAAATTATTCCCAAGGAGGGTTGGCGTCGGGCAGGCGGCCGGCCGTAAAAACTATAGCCAAAACTTATACAGTATGGACTACAATCATACTGTGCCGACCCCATATGAGTGGGAAAAGGGCAAGGAGATAATGATAAATCCCGCAAATAAAAACGAGAAATCTATAAATACCATCCGAAACTTTGTAGTATAGTATAACGCGGTAAGCTAAAAGTTCGAGGTGAGGTGAAACATCGTCGAGTTATTGCATTATATTGCATTTTGTGCAAAATTGGACATAATTATAACGATGACCTTTATAATTTAAATGAAGAAAGTTTACATATGTTGCCAATGTCGGCCAGACTGGAGGACACACTAAAGAAGGGCAGTATCGAAGGTACCCATAACCGATGGGCATGTATGCGAAAGGGAAAGAAAAAACGAAAGCCTAAATTTTAAAAACAAGCAATCGTCGCTTACATAGATGGCGGTCATTGTACTTTTTATATTTTGGTCAGAAATCAGATAAGTAAACCTAAATAAAAAATAAAACCTAAATAATGTAAACACAGGATGTGTCTACATTACTTAGGTTTTCATTAGGAACATAGTATAAAAGAAGCGTAGAAAAGAAGCGGGGATCAGCTATGCATATTGCAAATAATCAATAAACTCCAGGGTTACAGTCACGAGTGGTTATATATTTATTATTTAATTATATAGAATAAAATGTAGTAAAGCGCAGTAGCTTGCTAAATGTTATGCGGCATAGCTGTCTTCGTCAACACACGAGAACATTATATGTTGTGTCTTGTTCAATGACGAAAAGGAGATGTAACCTCAAAAACTTTCGCATCTCTGACAAAGAACAGATATGAATTTTTCCGATTTGAATTCATCTAAATATTTAAAAAAAATCATAAGTAATGTTATGAGACGATAAGATCTCTTATTTAATATATATAGTCATGATTTACATAATATTATATCTACGATAAAGATAGAATGGATTGTATATAATATAACCTTCAACATAAACTTTGTTTAACGAGATTATGTAAATATCTATTCGATATTTTCTTCTCAATTTAGACGAAATACAAATGTTATAAGTAAGCAATATTACGAATTTAATTTGTAAGAAGCCCAATATTGATAGAATTGGAGATTCCACCGATAAGCACAAAAACTTTTTTTTTGAAAGGAGGATTGTATGGCCTCGAAACGTTACTTTTAAGCCAAACTTAAATTAAGTAATGGAGACTATGATGTAGCAATTAACTTAACTCAAATTATAACGTTTTACTAAAAGTAATTATTATACATACCAAAAAACATTGTCTGTACACCTATAATATTTAGTTAGTGGGTAGGTAGAGATAGAGATATATATGTATATATATATATATGTGTATATATATATATATATATATATATATATATTTACATCTTTTCCCTTTATAATAGACGTATACTTTATTAAATAAATTATTCTTGTAAGTAAAAAGAACAAGTAAGAAGATAAAAATATATATGAGCAAAGATAAATACGGCACTAAAACCATAAAGTTTGTTTTATTATGTGCGATATATGATCACATAACAGTATTTATATAGACATTAGAAGTAAATATAAAATCTGAATCTTAATTATCCGTGCGTAAAGATGCCAAATTAATGTTATGCACAAATTTTAAACCAACAATCTAAAAATACGCTATCTTGTTTGGGATAACACATGCGTAGTGTTTTTTAGGACTTTTTGCTACAGATTTCGTTTTTGAAGAAATAGAAACCTGAAAACAAAACCTTGTCTAACACAGTTTTATGCAAAGTTTGATCCAAAAAGCAGGAGCCGTTCCTGTAACATTAAAGATATGAACTTATCTACAGTAATACGATAAGATTTGATTATTTGTTTATACCGGATAAATTCAAAATTAGTAAACCTATTTTAAAAACTATTTCACCAATGGAAATCTTTTCTATCAGTGAGTATCTATATGAGGCTTAGTAGGCTATATTTTTTTTATTTATCCACCCGAGCGAAGCCGGGACGTGTTGATAGTTTGTAATATACTAGTATTGCTTATTTGAATAATAAGATTATATTATCCCTCCATAAATCATGGATAATTCTTAGTCAATGGCGGTTGTTGTTAACGTTGGCATTGCTACACAGTTATGGGTTGAAGTAATGAGGGACTCATCACGCTATAATGACTCTAATACCATTGTATTAACTATTGTGAAAAGAGCACGGAGACCTTGAGCGTAATGTCATGTACATATAGGTACCAACACTTATACAACAGTTTCACCGCATTGAATAATAATTCCTTGTTTAAAATCGATTACCATTTTAAAAATCAATCGTTGTTTATTATATTTGCTTATCATAAATTAATGAAGGTAGTTATACTATTTTGATAAATATGAAATACGAAAACATAATATTGACCTTATCAATTCACTCTTCCTTGATAGACTACATTTTTATCTATTTTCTATATCCAAAGATGTTACATACCTCTCTAATCGACGTTCCGTATTTAAAGCTACGTAAAATTCGACAAAATTTCGACTTTGTAATATCCTGCCATTACGCCGACGTTTCGCATGAGCAATATAGCACTTATACAGTATAAAAATTAAAAAATACTATAATACACTGCTGTAGTAAAGTAATACACTAAATTCTCTCACATTCACTACAAAAATGTAACATCATTTTAACGCTCAATTGGTATGAGATACGGGTATGTATTATACAGTATATAAATATAAATTAATTATCTGTTTATTCATCGCCTCTGTTAAATCCACAACAATTGTGTTTGAGTTCCCAACGATATAATTTTGTTTTTTTTTAATTATTAAGAATGAATTTTAAATAGTTTTTTTAATAACAACACTACGTGTAATGTCACAGTGTGTACACGTGGAGGAAGCGAAACTTCTTTGGCTTATACATATAAAATTCTATAATAATGTTTAAGTTTCATTTTATATTATTCTGTATATCCCTATCCCTACTAATATTATAAATGTGAATGTAAGTTTGTTCGTTACGCTTTTACGCGAAAACTAATCAACCAATCGTCCTGAAACTTTGAACACATATTCTTTGAGGTACTAGAAGTAACATAGGATACTTTTTATGAAAAAAAAATAGTATATAAAAAGCAAAGTATTAATGTTCCCTATAGACCTATAGACTCCGAAACGGCTGGACCGATTTCGATGAAATTTGCAGGGATTGTCCAGATTGGCACATTCATGTGTTTGGTGGTGGTACCCGGGCGAAGTTTAAAATAAGAAACTGACTGACTGATATATCAACGAGAAGTTAAACTGCTAGAACTAGAATCCTGACAATTTAAAACTGGCTGGTGCACTGGGCCCTGAGACATGCACAGAAAGTTCTGTTACTACGTAGGCAAGAACTAAAAAAGGATGTTAAGTGGGGATTGAAATTTGTAAGGAATTATTTGTAATGCAAATTGTCCTCAGATTTACTTTATATATATATATATATATATATATATATATATATATAATTAGATTATGCTTAGGATGGATACCGATCGGGTGCAGCTTACAGTTTTATTTATAAGTAACACGTTTATTATTACCATTATTATTTTAAATTGTACTTAAATAATATGAGGATGGAAAAGGTTTTATAAACAAAATTTTCACTTTCAATAAATAATAAGTCCCTTACGACGTAAACAAAAATTACATTTTACATCCTTTATTGTTTACATTTAATTGTGTAGCATTTATGAGTTTGCGCAATTCTATAGAATATCTATTAAAAATGATGAAAAAAACAAAATGTCCAGTAGCTTTCTGCGTAAAATACTAGAAAAATAAGAATTAGAAAACGATAACTATCGGTGGTATGCGTATTATTCCTTTTTGTTAGTTTGATAAACCATTTTAAACCTAACCTATCAATTTCCTAGTAAAAGGGGATAATAAGATCCCAAAAAAAACACTAAGAAGGCTCCAAAATTATGAATCTTTTCAATTGTGTCAGTATCTAATACGGAAAAGCATTGAGTGCCTCACACGCTGTAATTTGAAAGATCATTGATAATGGTTTACTTCCATAATCTATTATGGAAGGAACTAACCACAATTTTTTCCAAAAAATGCAAAATGAAGAAATATTACCAAGACAACGGTAATTTTGATAGAGCCTCTCGTTTTACGCGATTCAAATAAAGTTCAGATTATATCTTTCCAGTCTCTGACGAGGCCAATGCTTGGCCAAGGCATATTAAGATAACAAAATAAGTAAAATACATTAGAAACCAGGTTTTTCTTTGGACTTTTACACTAAATAAAAAAAACTATTTGAAAAACATGTTAAAAAAATATTTGTATTGAATAAGATTTTATGCAGTCAGATTTGGTACGAACAAGTAAATAAAATGTTATTTACGAGAAAAAATTGACGACGGACGATTGTAGTTCGTAAATTGATAAGAGTAATGCGAGAATTGAGTTTTGTTTCAACCGTTGTAATTCCTCACTCACGACCACTATGAAAATATTTGCGGTTTTACAGTTAGGTACATGTTTACAAACTACGGTACTAGATGAAGTGTGTAAGGCATAATTGAAAAAACACGGAAAATCTTGTTAAGACGTAAATTTTATTGTCACCATATTGAAAATAGTTTAATAATCGGTGACGAAGCCATAGATACGATAGGATAATAAGTAAAATTAACAAAAACTATTTATAGCTTAACTTTATATTATCTGTGATTCTTAAGGAAGCTATATTCCTATAATATATGTACAAATGATTAGTCATTTGATATTTATATAAACACAAAGTTAATAAATAAAGGGAAAACACAAGCGCCTTTTAAATTTTTGATTAAGGTTAAATCCATTACTTTGTATTATATTTTCTAATTTTTAGAATCGCGAATTATTAAAACGTTCTTCACGTGCTAAATACATATTTATGATCTTTGTTAGCTAACAACTCTTGGCGCGCTAATGTACCCTGTACTTCTGTGAACAAAACCAATTTTCGATATACATTGTATTCCTTCAAGTCAGTCGTGCACAGGCAATTATATTTTAATTATCTCTCTTTGCTCTCTACTCTTTACTTAGCCAATTAATATTGTCATATTAAATGAATTATAATTGTTTTTTTTATAATATTTTTTTGGTTTCCTACGGATTCGTATATATTTTACAGGAGGGAGCAAACGAGTAAAGGATCGCCTAGAGTTAAATGGTCACCGCCGACCATGAACATCCGCAACACCAGAGGAACTGTAGACAACCTGTTGGCCTTTCAGGAAGAAGTACTATCTTTTCATGAATAGCCCTAAGATGTATTGATTTGGAAATACCGCTACACGGCGGTTGCTCGAGACAGGAAGTTACGCTAAAGCCGCCCGGTACTCGCTCACGTTGCTCCCATATTAAAGAATGGCGACAATATGTGTAAATATAGAACATGCAAGAGATATTGTGCTAAGACCGTGCACAATGTACTACATAACACTACCTACATTAGCCTCTTTACGAAACGAATATGTTGCAACGTAAAGTCACGCTCGTTAGCCAAAAGGTACATTATATGTTATTAACATTACGTACCAGTATCTCTGTGTCTTCACCAAAAAGGATATTGCTTACTATATCAACTAACAACGAGACGCGCAAGCCGTTTGCTTATCTGATCTACTACTAAGACTTATATGTAGTGAAAACAGAGTGGTCATTGGAATATATTTTTTTAGCTAGCAACGTGAAGAAGGACGTTCACCTTTATGTACGATAATCAAACAATGTGTCAAGTGATTACCCACCCATGACGAAATGTTGTAACCGAGGATCCTGAAATACAACCGTCCTTATATCTCGAAAGATACGAGATATAATGTCCCATTTGCAAAGTGATTACGTTTGCCAATTACAGCGAAAGTAAATAATATTAGCACGTCACAACTTAAATATGGAGAAAGACTTACTTGGACGAAATCTACCACTAGCAAATAATTATAGCGCCAAATCAATCGTACCATCGAAACTGTAAAGACAGGTAGATAAAATAAACCAAAAAAACTAATTTTATTGTTCTGTACAAAAATAAAATAAAAATGAACATCTAGTTTCTTTTGATGTCGTCACTTTAAAGCTTGATATGATAGCGGTTGTCATTCTCTTCCAAATCACAAGATCTCGGATTGGTTTCCGGAAGTGTTCATTACTTTTTCCTAAGACAATTTTTCTGATATTGTAATTCAGTAAGCACTCATAATTTTTAATTCTCTGTAGTAAATTACATTATTCAAATATAATAATAAAATAATTAACGTGATAAGTCAACTAATGTAAACATATCACTTATCAACAAAACCATTGTGTAAGCAATGGGATTATTTTGATAAAAATGGATAATTAATATCTACTTTTAGGGGTATGTGTGATAATTTGATAATTAGTACTTTATCTTCTGTTATCATAACACGAATAATCATATATCAATTTATTTAGCTTAACGTAATATATCCGTGAGTGATATTTCCTAGAGTAAGACAACCTATAAACTTGAAAGTAAATAATAGATCTCTTCCTGATATATTAATCCCGGAACCTATAAATATCCTTTTAATTAAAGATGTGGATGTGATAGTGCATATAATATATCCTCTTTGCTACAATAATCGAATCCCTTCATTCACCAAGAGAATTCAAAAACAACATAGGTAATTATATAAAAATGAAAATACCAGCGATACCTCGGATTAATTTATTATTTATGAGACACAGAGAAACTTTCTAAGATAAATACGTTACTTTACAACGAATCTCTATTATTTTTAGGATTTAACGCCATTATTTATGTGACAGGTGGTAGCGACTATACCAACTTGGAAGACGAACTTGTCAACTCCGAGATGTAAAGTTAAGATCTTCTATTTCTTTAGAATAATTTCACATATTTAATCACTTTATCGTTCATTGGGAGCGAATTTGAATATTTTTTATATTAAAAAAAAACAGAAATTTTGGAAAAACAATATTTTATATATTTTATATTATGTAAAGCATAATATAATTTAAAAATGAATTCAATTAATATAAACTAAATAATCTATTATAATAATTTAAAAAAAGTAATTAATGTATTTTAATATGAAAAAATTTAATAAAAATATCGCACTCACCAACTGTTAATATCCAAATTTGAATGTTTTGCACTCGCTGTGACGACGATTTTTTTTCGTGTCTAAATTCGTAAAAGAGAACGCACTTGCACCGGCAACGAAGTCGCCTGCTGGTGTTGTAGTGAGCGGCGGATACAGCGCGACCGACGAGCGACGAGCCACGAGCGATACCCCACCGGCGCGACTTTAGCCAGGTGATTGTTATTTGATAATCTCACCGTGGGAGTCGCAAACAAAACGTCCACACTCACAACTGTGCCGACGAACAGAAAAACAATCCGTATACTCTCCTACAATCAACTAGAAAGCATATTAAGACGCGTCTCTCCAGTGACTATCTCACATTTCTAATTATTCTCACATTAACTCCACAATTTCTCCAATTCATTTGTCTTCTTACGTTACTCTAATTATTGTAACCATTATTGCTATATTTAATATAATTAAAAGGTTAATAAAGCAGCTTATTTTTTGGATAATTTTGCCATTCTTGCTCACGAAGTTTGTATGCTAAGAGACGTACGTTGGCAAAATATGAAAATCTAGCAATTTCATATTTTTAAAACATCATATTAATTGATAATAATTGTCTACAGTTTTTCAAAGGAGGAAAAAAGGTATTAAAAGCACCAGTCGCTGACGAGCTTGTTTGAATATAGAAGAAACAGAAACAGGTGTGCCAGAAGTGAGCCAAATGGATATCCGTAACCTCTGCCGACCCCTCTGCGCTAGTCATCTATTCTTACATTCAATTTTAACTTTCTTTTCTACTCTTGATCTAATATAAGCGTTAAAGTCTCTTTATAAAGATTCTACTGCTTGTGTTAGGATAAACGGGGCCTACTCAGACTGGGTTAGCATCAATAAAGGTGTAAGACAGGGCTGTGTAGCATCCCCGTGGCTGTTCAATCTCTTTATGGATGATTGTTTGAAATCTTTGAAAGACGAAGATTGTGGATTAAGAATGGGTGAGTTAGTTGTAAAATGTCTCTTGTACGCTGATGACCAGGTTGTGTTTGCGTCATCAGCGGAGGACTTACAACTTATGCTGAATGTAGTGAATGATTCACTAGATGGTAAAGGTATGAAGATGAATGTGGATAAGACGAAAGTAATGGTGTTTGAAAGAGAACAAAGTAAGACAGTAATTGAAATAAAGGTTAACGCAAATGTAGTGGAACAGGTGGAAGAGTTCGTGTATTTGGGGTGTATGTTTAGTAGAGATGGTAGGCATGTTAAGATTTTGAACGACGAGTGAGTGCGGGAAATAAAATGAATGGGGCTATAGGTACAGTAGTGAGGAGTCAGAATGTGTCAATGAAGGCACGTCTGGCAAAACACAATGCTGTACTAGTCCCCACTTTATGTATGGAAGTGAGAGCCGTTGAGATGCGATCCTTAAGAAGTATGTTAGGCGTGACTTTGAATGATAGGGTTAAAAATAGCGTTATAAGGGAAAAGTGTGGCTTAAAAGTGGACGTTGTGACTAGAATTGAGAAAGGTATGCTTCGGTGGTTCGGGCGTGTTGAAAGGATGAATGAAGAGAGAATAACAAAACAAATTATGTTGCAAAAGTGAGTGGCAGTGTTGGTAGGGGACGCCCTAGGAGAACTTATATCGATCATATTATTGACTTACTAAAAAAGGGCGATATAAGGAGCACCCATTATAGGCGATGTATGAATGTGGAAGAAGCGAGAGAGGTGTGCCAGGATCGCGCCAAATGGAAATCCATGATCTCTGCCTACCCCTCTGGGCTACGGGCGTGAGCGCATATTTATTTATTTATTTATTCTTTATAATCATCATATCCAACTATTAATGCAATATACATGTAGGTACGTCTTACTACAGTTAAATTACTCTGAAGCTGAACGCAAGCTAAGTACCCAATAATTAAGATACAATGCGTCACTATGGGTCACGACGTCTAAGATAAGTATATATTGTTCTGTGGATTACTTGAAGGTTTAAAAAGTAATTTCCTGTGATCAAAGATTATAACGTCATCATAAGTGAATATCTAGACGTTAAGCCAGTATAAATTACCTTATACCCTTTTTTTAAAGACCAGAGAACAGATTAGTTTTCATTAAATATTTCACGCTGTCGTACCTTATTATTTATGTATATTTATTTTCAACATTTACCAGTTTTTAGTTTTAATTGAAGACGGTGGCAAACGAGCGTTACACCTAATATAAGTGACCACTGACCACTACCCATAGGCATCTGTAACAAGCTAAGGAGTTTGCAGATGCGCCTACCTTTATTGGACACAGGAGAGCATTTATAAAAAAAAGTGGGACTGGTAATGAATTTATTATTTAATTTAATATTATGAGATATGCATCCATAAGTAAATATACTTATGGATGAATATCTCTAAAACATCATTAATATCACTCAGCTGCATTCTACGTGTCTGGAACCGCGAAATCCTCGTTTACAAGTTCTTCTCATCATCACATAAAATGATCTCTGATTGGCTTGCCTTTTATATTATTCATTTCACTTTTGATCAAGATGTTTTGATAAGTTTAGCTGCAGCTGGTCGCGTCGTCATTGTTATATTTGAATGCAAATACTTGCATGTAGCGAGTGGCGACTACCGACTACAACGCCAACGCATAGTCACTGCGACGAGAAATGTTTAGTTCAGCGCAGATCAGGTTCTACTTTCGTGGCCTGCGATGCGAACCCAGGCAAACGCTTTATTTTGTCTAACTCATTTCATACCACAAAGACGGTGAAGGAAAATATCGTGAGGAAACTAGCATGTTGTACAACCACCAAATTCGAAGACATGTGACATCCACCAACTCGCACTGGGCCAGCGTGTTCGGTTACGACCTCTACGCATTCTTACAGTGGGGAAACGTACTAAAAAAGGCTGTTTTATTATTATATTATTAATAACTTATAATACTTGTTTTGGATCTTATTGTTTATTAATCTTAAGCACGATGAAAATGTGATTAGCTTATCTAAGCTACATTTTTACTTAAAATTAAAAAAAAATGCTGCATACTAATAAAAAAAGAGCTTAGCATCGATACTTGATATCCACAACTCTAATTTTGAACGCCGCCCAAATGGTATTTAGTATAATCATATATGGAAAATATTTAGTATACACATTATAACGAGTATGAATTGAAATGTGAAATGACATTGATTACATTCAATAAACAAAATTTCTAACAAAATAAAACCGACTTCAAAAAACTATATTCAATATCTATCCGGGAAATGATTTAGGTGATAAATAATTTTTCACATAATAATTATTTCTTTAATAATCAATATTTCTATGGAGCTCTCTACGTTTTAGAGTCTTATAAATTAGACAGTAGTGTCACATAAAAAATTACTACAAAGCTGACTTATTGCGCCTTATTGTTTGAGTAGGGTGATCGATTTTGGAAATTTTGAGTTAGCTTTGCGGCCAAATATTTAAGCGGTTGGCGACATCGACTGTCCAATCATCAAACAGATTAAATTCTTATATAAGATTTGATGCATATATCCAGTTATTTCATATTTAGTTATTTTATATACTCTTTGCATATTGCATATAACAGTATCATAATGACATTGACACATTGACACAAGCAAAAGAGCCGGCTCGAACGGGCTCCTCAAGGTTGCGTTGAGTTTTTAATTATTTTTGTGACAAAATTCTTAAAACATAACAATGTCTCATTTTAAACTAATATCATCAACTAAAGCTTCAGACGTTATACCCGTAAACAAGTACGTGTCTAAAAAGACCGGCTTAAAAGTAATTATTGCCGATGTCGAAGGACCTGTCGTAAATGGTTTCTTCTGTCTTGGTAAGTCCTTGGTACATCCAAATTTATGTCAAAAGTGAACGATTTTACATTACAAGTTTCTTTTCCTTAGCCACCGAAGCTCACGATGATGACGGTCTACCACATACATTAGAACATCTGATATTCTTGGGATCGGAACGTTACCCTTATAAAGGAATCCTTGATTTGTTGGCTAATCGGTGCATGGCCCAAGGGACTAATGCTTGGACCGATACTGACCATACATGTTACACCATTTACACAGCGGGTGATGAGGGAATGTTGACATTGCTACCGATTTATCTTGATCACATTCTTAGACCAACTCTAACAGAGGAAGGGTTTCTTACGGAAGTGCACCATATTGATGGTGATGGGGAAGATGCTGGTGTTGTATATTGTGAAATGCAAGGCCGGGAGAATTCAGCAGATAGCAGGTTAGTTACAATTTAACATAAAATTATATAAAACCCAATAGCAGCATATTGACTGACCAAGCAGCATTGGGAGGCAAATTCTCAGTTGGTCAAGATGTGCCTCACCTGAGGCAAAAGCACACGCTTCGCCCGAGCGTGCCAAAGCCTAAGCAAAACATTGTCGGTTTTTGTCCACTCTAAAAAGGACCTCAGTAAGTTTGCCGTGCACTCAATACAGTTGTGTTTTGCCTTGCTTGTTCGCCGGAATAATGTGCATTATGGATAAAAAATAGTGGCTTAAATTAATACAGTTATGTGGTTAATGTAAACTACTTTGAGACTCACAATGCTCTTATTATAGTAATAGAGGACTAAGAGAAGATGTATGGAGAAATGAAATTTGAATATTAAGATCAATACTGCCTCAGAATAACCGTGTCTCGGCTTTGGCGCTTGTGGCAGCGTAATGCAAAAAATCTATAGACCAAGGCTGCCTCAAGAGGCAAACCTTCAGCATCAAAAGTCTGAGGATACCTCATGAACCTGCTCGCTCATTCAATACCAATCCCAAATAGATACATAGCAATAAGATCTTTAAGCCTGTGTGTAAATATTTCTTAGTGCTGTTAATTTTTTTCATTTACCTGATATCCTGTTGTATTGTTTTATAGGCATATTGGTAGGGTAAGAAGGGTGCAAGATTTCCACTTAATACTAATATAATATTTGAAAGTTTAATAGGTACCACCCAGCCCTAGCCTTTAAACAAGTTACAGTGAGATTGTCTTGGGGCACATTTTTTTTTCCTTGTCCCTAATAAAAATGAAATATCATTGTCATTTAGGACAACGAAAAAAAAGATATCTAAAGACAATCATAGTTCACTTCACTTCACTCCCCTCTCTTGGAGATTGGTGCCCCTTGCTACTGCCATCTCTAGAGGAGAGATTACTCTATCGTTTTTTTCTGCTTAATGTTTCTTATTCCTATCATATATAGACAAAGAGATTCTTTACAAATATAATATGCTGCAAATGACTTACTACATGAGTATTTACCTACGATAAGTCCGCTCCTTGAAGTATGTTTGTACATACGGAAGGCATATGATTCTTGTAGTACTTGAATGTTAAACAAATAAATATTGTTATTTAATATTTATTAACACTATAATATTATAGAGATAAATATAGTATAATCAGGAAATTGCTTATATCTCCAGTGACATTAACTATGGTATTTGATTTTAGTTAATAAAACATTTATGGCTTTTAAACTACTTTGATCATAACAAGCTTATATATATTTACTAAGGCCTGAGAATATCAAGTTGTTTTGTTGGTAGATGTGAACTGCGATTGTTGCGTGCAATGTACCCCAATAGCGGATATTCTTCAGAAACTGGGGGCATTATGGAAAATCTAAGAACATCTACTAATAATACAAAAGTAAGTAAGGTACAAGTTATACCAAACATCAATTTCCAACACTAAAATTGGGTGTTTATTCATGTTTTTTTTCAATATCCATAAGTTATTACAATTAAAATTACAGGTTAGAAGCTTTCATAAAAAATTCTACAGGCCTGAGAATGTCACAATAATACTCACTGGACAAATTGCAGCTGAAGATGTTTTTAAGGCTTTGTCTACAGTAGAAGATGACATCATAGCAAAGGTTGTTTATCATTTTTATTACATAAGAAAAAGAAACTACAATGATTAAATGGAAAATGATTGGTGTGGATGTATTAAAGTCACTTATTTCTATTTCACACAAATATTTCTTGACTTGAGTTACAATAACATTGATTTAAACATTTTAACCTTCATATAAATTTGGGAAGGGAACAGATTCTTGTAACTGTGTTAGCAGCCTTGTTGAATACGTTTTTAATTAGTCAGCAACAGGAGATATTAATAGAAATACATTTTAGATTGTTATTAAACTAAAATTAACAAGGTCACTTTCTTTGCTTTATACATAGCAATTTCTTGCTTGTAGTTCTCTAACTACAAATAAAATGCAAGAATATAATGTCGTTTTATCTTTATGTATTACAGTATGTGTTTTGTTTGCAGAGAGAAAAAGAACCGCAAGAAGAATGGGTGAAGCCATGGCAGACTATGCCACCAACACCACTGTATGGGGAGTATACTGAGCAATGGCCTGCTGATACTGAAGATTGTGGACAGGTGAAGAAATATAAACTTCATTCAAGCTTACGAGAGAACACAGTGGCAAATCACACTGGTGTTAAGTGGTTACCATTAATAATTAGCGACACACAAAGTGCTGTATAGAAAGAAGGATGAGCGCCAGTGACAGTCTGCAATGTATGCCGAGACAATACCCCTCTTCCCACTCTAGCTTTCGCATATTAATTTATAAGTATAGTTTTCAATAATTTTTCGCAAACATTGAAAAATATTTTTTCTCATATATAAGATTAATGTGCTTCTTTATAGTTTAATTGCAAATAAAACCTAAATGTGTTGCTCTGAAAATAAAAGAAACAACATTTAACGTTTATTGAATATTCTTGTAGTACGTAACAATCTATTATATCTTATTTTATTCTTTTTCGATGCCACATTGACACCACCTGTTAAAAGTAAAAGACTAAATTCAATTGAATTAAAGAAAGGAGGTTAACTTTCTTTACATCTCTCCCCTTGAAGAAAATTCACATGGAATTTTATTTAAATTAATTCTTTTTCCATTCCCTCATTTTCGTCTTCTTCTTTTAGTATAGGGACTGGAACAAGTTTTGTAATATGAAATAAGTTTGATTCCCACTTTTTGTGACCAGTATCTATTCTGTATATTGAATTTGAAATTTTGTTTATAATTTGATAGGGCCGGATTTTCAGTTCATCTAATTTCTTTCTGTTAAGCTAGTTTCCATTTTCCACGTACACCATATCTCCTACATTAAATTCATAGTGTTTCCGACTTTTGTCGAATAGTGTTTTGTTGTAGTTATGGGATTTTATTGTATTCTCTAGTGTGATGCTCCTGTCATTAATCCAATCGCTATTGGATTTTTTTGCTTTAATTCATTCGGTACGACCGTAGCATCTGTTCCATATAAAAGATAACTTGGTGGATAGCCAGTGACTGTGACAGTATCATTATATTTACTTGCACATTCCTGAGCTATTGTGGTCCAAGCTCTTTTTGTCCCATTTTCATTTATTGTACATCGGATTTTATTTATTAATGTTTGATTCAGCCTTTCATTCAAGCCATTAGAGAATGGTGCATTCACTGCTGTGAAGACTAGCGGTATTTGTTTATCTTTTAGGAATTCCTTAAATTCTTTTGAATTTATTCCGGGGTATTGGTTAGTAAGGAGCACTCCAATATCTTCAGTTTCTGTTATTTTTGTGATTAATTTAATGAAATCATTTGAATTCTGGGTTTTTGAAGTCAATATAAAAGCATATCTTGCAAAGTGATCCACTAACAGGTGTAAATACTTCTTTGATGATCTTAAACCTCCAAAGCCTCCAATGGTGTCTATAGAGATTATTTCAAATCGTTTTTTAGCCGGACCAAGATGCGACATAAAACCAAACCTATCGTGACCTCTTGATTTATTTTTTATACAAGTTTCACAGCTTCTACAAATTTCCTTAATATTTTCCATCAAATTTTTTGCCGTGTAGTGTGGACTTATTGTCTTCTGCATTTGACTTATTCCGATATGGCATAAGTTTTCATGTACTTTTTTTATGAGTTTGATACTAAACTCTTCTGAAATAATTATTTTTTCGTTTTTTCTGAACTTTTTTAAGTATACTTTCTGTTTTTCAATTAATTTACTCCTATTTGTTTGTATTTCTTTATTTTTGTTTTGATCTATTAAAATATCTTCAAATTTAACCATGTTTACAACTTTTAACTGTTCATGCGTATTTTTGTCCGACTCTAATACTGGATTCCTGCTTAGACAGTCTGCTTCCAAATTGTCCTTTCCTGCAGCGTATTTTATTTTAAACTCATATTGCGATAGATAATATGCTAAATCCCCTAACTCCTCATCTGGTCTAGATTTCAAATTCATGTTTTCTAGTTTATTATTCAATAGTAGTAGGTAGACATTAATTAATGGTGTTACTATTCGTTTTTTTGGTCAGTTTCATTTAACTCGGCTTCTATCACAGAATTATTCACATGCTTAATGAAATTTTTCTTTAGTTTATCATCTTCCTCGACTCTGAACCAGCACGTGGCCTCAGGGTGATAACGAGTACCTTTATTCATCTTTTTACAAATCTTACATGGATATTTTTCTTCATTTCTGCTATTAGTTCTCACATTTTCATTTTTCCTAAAAACTACATAACTTTTTCTATTTACCATGTGTTCATGCTTAATCACTTCATTAAACAAATCCACTGTATCTTTTAATGTTTCTCGATCAATCCTATTTAGTATAAATTCTGGTAATCCTGCTGCTACAAGGTCCACTAGGGTGCCTGTGTCCATATTTCTTCGCAAATCCAATAACAGTTTTTCTTTCCTCATAGCGTAATCCAGTAATGAACCATCCTTATATTTAAAGATTAGTGCGTGTCTGACTGGATTCCAGCCTTTGTTTGCAAAAGATTTACAGAATTTACTTTTCCAAGTTGACCATTCTGAGTTTATTGTAAATTTTTTAAGCATCGAACTATACCAGTCCGCGCTACCCTTATCCATAAACAATCTGAGTATTTCAATTTTCTTTTCATCCTCTGTCACATCAAAGCGTTTGCATTCGCTTTCAAAAATATCAATCCACTGGTTAGCATTAGAATTTTTGCTTGTGAATTTTTCAATTACAAATTTTTCTGCAATCTTTTTCAAGTTTTGTTCTTTAACTTCTTGTGTTTTTCGTAAAAAAAATTCAAACATATTTTCCAGCGTATCGGTTTTCGTTCGGCATGCATTAGAAAATGTATCTTGGTTTATTTGTTCTGGATATTGATCTTCAAATTGTAAATTATCATCTTCATCTATGTATGTTTTGTTGAGTTCATCTGTCATTGTAATCCAAACTCTTCTGACCTTTTTCTCAAACTATTTTTCACCTTATTATAAACGTTTGTTTTCAATATTTCTTTATGATAACTAACTGCTTGTAGCTCTTCTGGTATTGCATACACTTTATTATCACTTGTGGTTATTGAAGTAAGCGAAAGAATATTCGATTTTCGAAGTTTATCCATTTTCAATTGTCCTTAATAAACAAAAATGTTGTTTTATAAGATTAATGTGCTTCTTTATAGTTTAATTGCAAATAAAACTTAAATGTGTTGCTCTGAAAATAAAAGAAACAACATTTAACGTTTATTGAATATTCTTGTAGTACGTAACAATCTATTATATCTTATTTTATTCTTTTTCGATGCCACATTGACACCACCTGTTAAAAGTAAAAGACTACATTCAATTGACTTAAAGAAAGGAGGTTAACTTAACTTTGTCATCATTAATACATGATTTGTAAATGCCATATTTTTATATTAAAACCGGGATTATCCTTAGAGAATATTGACTGCATGACGAAAACCTAAGCCCCAATCTCCCCCTTAACTGGTCACGTATTACTCTATATACCCATTCCCTACGGAATGGAAAAATGATAGAAGAATGGATCTCCAACACGTGAGGTATATGCAGATGAAATTTATATCTATATATATAT
Source organism: Papilio elwesi (assembly GCA_029849275.1). NCBI lineage: Eukaryota > Metazoa > Arthropoda > Insecta > Lepidoptera > Papilionidae > Papilio > Papilio elwesi. Next base: position 4,931,510 of record CM056687.1, on the reverse strand, counting down.
AAACGCAAGAGTTTGTTTTAACGCGCCGATCTCAGGAACTAACGATCCGATTTAAAGGATCGAATTTTCGGAAGGTTATAGTCAGACATGAAACCGCGAGCCACAGCTAGTCTTGCTTTTGTTTTCTTTCTAATAGTAACACAGATGAGCTGGTTGGCAAGAAACTTTATTTTCTCGATTATAGGTACTGTTTGGATGGCGCGGTCCACTCCTCACTGAGGCGACTGCACTCAAGGATCTGACTGCATGTGCGGTGTTACTGCGATACCTGTGTGACACAGCTGCGGCGCCGCTGCAGCGCTGCCTCGTTGAAAGGGAAGATGCTCTTGCTGGTGACGTAAGTTCTACAAAAGAGCTTGTAAATCATATTCTAATGTATTTTTTAAACACACACTTCTTCTAGTAGCAAGCCAGAAGGGCCACAGTTTAGATATTTTTTTATAGAAGAATGTGGCAAAAGAGCAAGTAAAGATATATCCATTTCCTGTCTGTCCCCTCCTATGTCAAATCCTCTTTACATTTCCTTCATTTCACTATTAGAATAATATGGGTAGGGTAAGAGGGCCAAAATTAGTCCTCCAGGACCTCACTTGTCAAACGAACGTCGTTGTTACGGGCTCTACCACTGTTAAAACTACTGTTAGATAACATTATATCCTAAATAACACTCATTAATCAAAAGGTAAGCTTAGGATATTGCCTCCAAAACATAAGACACTAATCCACCACTGGATTATTGTAGAGATCTGCCTCCTAGCCCAGAATTTACGTATACGAAAATTTAAGAAAATGGAATGTAACTATAACATTGTTGCATAATATTATAAATGCGAACGTTTGTGAGTATGGACGTAAGGATGTTTGTTAATATTTCACTCAGAAACTACTGAATGGATTTTAATAAAACTTTACAGTAATATAGCTTGTACATCAGAATAATATATAGGCTATAATTTATAAAGATATTGTGTGTTGTCCAAAATATAACGATAAGTGTAAGCAAGTAAGGATAAAAAAAATTGAGCTATTCTGGTGGGCGCTACAAAAATCGTTAGAGCTACATGTATGTAATGGAAATGTCTATCGTATAGTCTACCAAAAATCCATCAAAAGCATATATCTATCTTCTATGTGCGTTTGCGCATTATCGCTAAAGTAGTTAACTATCTATTAATTATAGGGCAGAACAGGGTTTGTCGGGCCAGCCAGTTATTTATAAAGACTAATTAAAGTAACCATTATATTCTTACTTTTCATAGTCCACTTTGAATTTATTGGTTCATTTTTCAGGTGTCATACAATTTGACAGAGAATTTGGTACCATTAATCAAGATTGAACTGGACAATGTACCGATAAGAAAACTTGAGGCGGCGCGCGACGACGCCCGAAAGTGCTTGTCAGGTGTACGTTCTGGTGCAGAAGCTATTGACATGGAGCGAATGAAGATACTCCTCAGGAAACAGGTCCGGGAGAGCATCGCCAGCCTGGAATCAGACGCCCACCACGCCGTTGCCTTCCGGTGTATTGGAGATGCGTTATATTCACAAAACGAACAAGATGTGAGTATTTTTTTATTAAAATGTTCCTCTTAATAATTATTATATCTTTAAACGTATATTGTGTCTCCTGTTTATGTACATTCTAATAAAAATTATGAAGTTTTTGTATAAAAAAAACAAAACCAACTCTATACTACTAACTAACTAATATATTATAAGGTTCTCTGATGTACAATATTGCCTTTCCTAGTAAAATATAATTTGGTATTCAGATTTATTTACTACTATTGGCTTCTGAGTTATTTATAAAGTCTACTGTGGCGAGCCATGGCCAGCAGTTCCCAGGCGCTGTACCTGGCATATAAGGCTCCTTTGGCAAAAGTGTAAGCCCCACTGTCGGACTTCTTATAAAATATAGATAGATTTTGTATATACTATAGATATAATAGATAAAATGGCTAAACTCTATGCCGAGGAGGATTTTCTTAAGGTCAACTGATTCTTGAGGTTAATAATAGATATAATAGATGGACTGCAGTCCGGAAGGTCGGAACTCGTATCGCCAAATATCGTTTAATGTAGCTACAATAACTAATATTTTTATATAACTAGCCCTATTTTCATATGTTTGAAATCCTAAATTCTAACTTATGTTTCTGTCTTGGCTGAGGACTGGTTCATTATGCGGAACCACTTAAAACTATTTGCCAACCTAAGCTATTAAAAAGTGTTATTGTAAGCTTTAGCTCCTTGACTTGCACTGTAGTTTGCTGTTTTTTTATTAATTATTAACTATTTCAAAAACGAAAAATATAGTATTTAACAATGTAGCATGTTTATTTTAGCTACCTCAATATTAAATATATTGACATCTTTGTGTACAGTTTATTTCAAGAATGAACCCACAGCAAGTATTAATGGAACTATTAGAAGAATCCTCGGACTATTGGATTGGAACCCTTAAAAAATACTTCAACGACGAATTGGTGACGATAGTCGGGTCGCCAAGCATCCAGTTACAAAACAAGTTAGTATAAAAAGCACTAACAAGATGTATGGGGTTTGTGATGACGTCCTATTAGCTATTACACTCTGGGAATAGATACGAATATATAATAACCTCACTGATCACAATGGAATGGACATGGACACATACATATATAACCTGTCATTAGGGAAAAAATAACATGCTAGTATTTTGTGAGGTTGTGTTTTGTGTAATGGATGGATGTCGAGGATGTATACTTAGAAAATATTTATCCTTGAATTGAAAAGTAATAATTTTAATGAGCTCATTTTTTAAGATTGTCTGAAGAAGAAAAGAAAAGAATAGAAGCGCAACAACAGAAACTCGGAGAAAGTGGCTTAGCGGAGAAAGCAAATCAACTTGCTGCGGCTATGGAATTCAATGAGGTAAAAACACCTGTACTATAAGAATGCATGTATATACTGTCCTGGTTTGGTTATCGAAATAAATCCTCGCCTTCATTTTCGTGATAATATTTCATTGTTAATCTCACCATTTTATGATGGGACCGTGAGTGCTCTAAAGTACTCGAAACATGTAAATATTAAAAATAATTGAAATCCGTAAAATTACTTTAAAATTAAAGTAAAAACTTTTTAAGAATACTTTTACTCTAGTTGGTCTGTTGTTGATAATCTATACTAATATTATATAATACAAATAAAGATTCTGTATCAGATCAACAACTACTCAACCAATCTTAAATATATTTAATTTTTGTCTTTGTCCTGTCTGTGGGGTGGGTCGCTAGTATTAATATAAAACAATTGTTATTCAACTGTTATTAGTGTTATACAATGTAAATTCCAGCGTCCGCCACCAGAAGGATTGCTCGCTTCTATACCCGTACCGTCGTGTGACAACTTAAAGTGCCACAACATCACTACTTGGAGCACAGACAGGGAAGCCTGTCCCTATTTTGACCTTAAGGAGGTGCCCCTGTACACCAGAGTACACAGTCTAAGCACTAATTTGGTTTATGTAAGTTTTTCTCGTAATAAGTATACATGATATATATTGCTACATAGTGCTTAATCAAGCGGTGTAGTTTAAGTGGCCCAGGCAAGTAGTCCAACTTGGTTAATAAGATCTACTACGACGTCGACTTAAATGGCAGACCTCGTAACTCCATCAGATTCCAATTTTACAGAAAGCACAAAATCACAGTTACATACAAATACTTAGAATAAAAAAAAATATAAAATGAAATGTTGAAACTTTGCGGGTAGTGTACTAATAGATATATGAAATTTGCCATAAAATAATCATATATTTACTATTATACTAAAATACCTATTATTATAAAAAAGTAACAAATTAACCTTCTTTGTCCTAACAAAATGGTATCATAAATTCAATTTGAAATACTACTACTTTGAAATACCACTTTAGCCGACGATATACAACGCAATTTTGTTGCTCAAATTCATATATTATTTTCTATAGCTTACGTGTCACTTCTCCAAAGGCAAACACGCTGCTCGTCTCGCCTATCAAAAACAACACAAATATTCTATAAAACAAGGGAAAAATAAAATAAAAGAGAAATTAATAGTACCTATTTTGTGCTAGGACAGTGCCAAGTAGTAATTACATATTTCTTTCTATTCTCTATGAGTTGCATGCGTTAGTGTTAACTCTTTACTTAGTATACATGTTATGTTATTTTATGCAACACTATATTTAAATTCTTAAAGAATGTCTTCTAATTTTCAGATAAATTTAATTTTCGATACGACGAACGTAGACGAGAAGACTCGGAAATGGCTGCCTCTCCACTTGAACGGGCTGGGGGGGTGCGCGGTGCGGCGCGGCGGCGCGCTCGTGCCGCACGAGGACGTTATATCCACCACGGAGCAGCTCACCGTCTTGTTCCACAATAGCATTGGCTTCGATGGTCCCGGCAACTTCTCAGTCGGACGGTTTGGGAATTTCGTAAACATCGAAACAAGGGTATGGCAATTTTAAATTACTTTCGTAGTTTTAAACATATGTTAATGACAAGATTATTGACATTGACTAATAGAATGTGATTTTGATAGTACCAAAAACCGTCGAAAATATTTTATTTAATATAAAATAAATTAGAAATACGCAATCTATTTACCCCTTTGGGGTGCAATTGTGATAACCATTTATTTATTTACTAGCTATGCCCCGCGATTTCACCCGCTATGCCTTTAAATTAAACGAAATGATATTACCTATTTGTAAAGAATTAGAGTAAAACATACTTTAAACCACATTTCCCTGCAATATAGTTGATTTTCTGTTCTTTTTATGTTTTAACGTAAATGGTAAGGCGTTCCTTTGTTCCAAATCAAGACGAAATGTTGGTACATTCTGTCTTGATTTGGAGCGAACTATATTTGTATTTATGTTCCTGTTCATTGTTCGCTTGTATCGACTAAACGAACTATTTCATAATTGCAGTGTGAGCCGTCAGATTACGTTGCCGTGGTGAACCATCTGTACGAGGTGCTGTACGCGCCGGAGATCACCAAGGAACGCCTGTTGGTGTTCGCGCAGAGAATGATCAATGTTGTCGCACAGGTTATTTATTTCATAGATTATTATTTCAAATTATAAGTTAAGAATACACGTAAGCTATTTTTATTCGCTAAGAAGTTCTTGTTAGTGCCAGGAACCTCCATATCCTCATATTGTTCCACACAACAACCCGGTCATTGTGATCTCATAAGAAATTTACTCTGATCTTACACAATAAATCTTGATAATATAACTAAGTGTGTATGTGTATTTAGGTGTTCATATTTCTATATGTATGTATATGTATCATGAGATATAGTGTGTGTGTATAATATTTATTTTCTTTTTACATTTGTGCATATCTATTTATGTAACATAATTATCTTTATATTAAATTACGGGCGAGGCCTTAACTGAAATAAAATTTTCTTCTGAAGTTATAGACTGAGTTAAGGACCTATTCGTCGCTGCTAGTCTCGAAAATATCTTATTTCTTACTTAATGTAGTTCATATATTTAATGTAATGTAGCGGAGTGCAGTGGCAACTATAAAGTATTTTCTTTCTTATTTTCTGTCATGTTCTAGTTCTAATATTCATTTGTTTCGAGTGAGTTTACTATATTACTTTCTCTGTCAAGCCCAGTACGATAAAAAGAGAGATCATATATTGATTATACAATTTATTTGACCTCTTCTAAATAGCTTTTATGTTTGTCGCATACGCAGGTGCGTCGGAGCGGTAACAAGATGGTGTACGACATGCTGCGCGACGCACTGTACTCCACGGATAGCAACGTGCACTGGTGCTCCGTGCTCCGCCAGCAGCAGTTCCTCAAGGAAGTGGTGCAGCAGCTCAGCGCCGGCGGGGAGGCCGCCGACGCCGCGCTGGCCGACGCCAAGCTCACCTTCGCCAACATCGTCAGCGACGCCTGGCTCCACCTCGCCGCTGACTTAGACAGATTTAAGCTGAGTACGGACCCATGGAAGCAATTCGCGAGGGAAAATGAAATAACGCCTCTCAAGTATGTAACAAAACTTATTAACATTTTTTTTATCAGAATCAAAACAAAATTCAAAAGTATTAACTTGTTTTGTGTTTGTTCTTTTGCCACGTTATGTGGGGTCGGCGCACTACACCGTGGCAGTCCGTAGTGTTTTGGCTACGGCTTGTACCCCCGACCGGCTGCCGCACGCTATTTTATATTATGTTTGTATTAATTTATATGGAAGTGGGTGTAGCCTAAACATTGTCCAAGGCCTTTGACCGGGTATGGGGCACAAAGCACTTCTTTCGAAGTTGCCTTCCTACGGGCTGCCCGAGAAACTATGCGCCTGGATTTCCAGCTTTTTTGAGGGTCAGAGCATCAAGGGCGTTGTCGACGGTGTATGCTCTGACCCGAGGGGCTGTTTACTGTCGTCCATCCTGTTTCTTCTGCATATCAATGATTTGCTGCAAATTAGCAACGTCCATTGTTATGCAGACGATAGCACGTGATGCACTGTACACGGCCCGCTTTAACGTATCTCGGGCTACTGCCGCTGAGAACCGGACCAAACTTCTGTGAATGGAGAGCCTATTAGGTGAAGTCTCTGATTGGGGTCGACAAAATCTCGTTGATATAAATCCCATAAAGACTCAAGTCTGCGCCATTACCGCTAAAAAAGAACCCTTTGTCGCGAATCTACGTTTTGAGGGAACTCTTCTCGTTGCCACAGCCAGCATCGGTATTCCCGGCGTTGACATATCGAGTGACGTTCAGTTCCGCGGTCACTTGAAAGACAAGGCCAAGTTAGCTGGATGTGCTCAGTAGAGCGAAGCAGTATTTCCAGCCGGGCCACCGCCTTCAGTTATACAAAGTGCAAGTTCGACCCCACATGGAATACTGCTCGCATCTCTGGTCGGGAGCACCCCAATACCAGCTTCTTCCATTTGACCGCATACAACGGAGAGCGACTCGAATCGTCAACGACCGAGCTCTTACCGATCGGCTTGATACTCTGGCCTTGCGGCGGGATGTCAGCTCCCTATGAATTTTTTATCGTATTTACCACGGGGAATGTTCCGAAGAAATGTTTGGAACGATTCCTGCCGCCGAGTTTCGTCATCCGACGACACGACAATAATATCCTAGGACATATTCACACACGGCCATATGATCCCAAACTAAGCAGAGCTTGTGCTATGGCAACCAGATAACTGATATACTACATATACTACTTTTCTTTTGTCAATACATACTTAAATAGATAAATACACCCAGACTCAGGACAAACAGACATGTTTATACACACAAATGTCTGGTCCTGGGTGGGAATCGAACCCACGACCTGCGGCATGAAAAGCAAGTATCTTACAAACCACGCCAACCGGCCCGTCAACGACAGACCGCCAGGTACCATCCACACCTGGATGGCTGGATTTCCTCAATAGTGCGGTACTCTCGAAATTTCCTGCAACGCACAGCCGCGTTGTGGAATGGTCTGTCCTCGGCGGTATTTCCAAACCAGTATGACTTAGGGTCCTTCAAGAAGCCAGCTTATCTATTCCTCAAAGGCCGGCAACACATCTGCAGTTCCTCTAGTGTTGCGGGTGTCCATGGGCGTCGTTGATCACCTTGGTGCTCACGACGCTCGTTTGCCCCTTCTCTTATAAAAAAAAATGTATAGGCCTGCTATCTTTAATGCATTGGCTCTAATACAAAATACGCTTGCAAAGATTATACCAACAACTATATATCATGAAGTATTTAGTTGGATTACTGTAATGCCAACAAGCCGTTTATTCGCTACGTAGTTGGAGTTCGCAAACTTTAAAAGTTGGGATTTGAATACCCATTTTTTTAAAATTAATATTTAACAAGAATAAGTTCAATTCGGATGACGTAAATTGTTTTCATACCTCCATCATAATAATACTAGATCTTATTTTGATCATGCCTTTAAAATTATTATTTATAAGTGTTGTAATTCCTAATAAATAAATAATTTATTTAGTAAGGCAACAACAAAATATGTGTATATTGTTTCATAGGCCGCGACTGTACTGGGATGCGGAGCTTATGCGCGGCTGGGGCGGAGGGTTCGTGGTGGGAGTTGGCGGCGTGGAGTCAGCCTTCGTGGCGCAGATGAGCCCCGGCCCGCTCGGGTACGCGCCGCGCGACCTCGCGCCGCTGCTCGTCGCGCTCAACTACTTCACACAGCTAGAGGTCACTACGCACACGTAAACTAAGCTTTGCTATGGATGTCTCAAATGTTAATTAATTGGTTAAGATATATAACTTAAAATTCTTGTCATAGTTGAAATTTTGACATATTATGTTGAGTTTATTATTTGGATGTATCTTTTGTATATGTCATGTAAGATAAAGGGTAATAATAATCGTAAAGATTATTACAATACTATTTATGCAAAAAAAAACATATTGACTGAGCAATTGAAGCATCTCTTCTGTTGGTCTGTATTTTTATATATTTTTTGGTTATTGTGTAAGAAACGTGTTGTATGTGCGCTAGGGTCCGATGTGGCGGCTGATCCGCGGCGGCGGGCTGTCCTATAGCTACGGAGTGCGCACGTTGGCGGTCGAGGGCCGGCTCGTGTTTTCGCTCTACCGCGCCGCCAACGCCCCCGCAGCGTACACCAAGGCCAAAAACATCGTGGTACTGCACTAATATACTGCCTTCATTTATAACTAGTTGTGCCCCGCGGTTATAGGTAAGGAAAGGGAATTAGGGATCTGGGAATCAGACAACCCTCTATGCACAGCGTGCATGAAGGAAGAAGAAATGGCATCTCATGTCGTACTCTAGCCTGTGTCTTTGTACGATAAATGTGTTAAATGCCTCGGCTGGCAACTGGGATGGTGGGATCAATCCCTGCCTCACACAAATTACGAGCTAAACATGGAGCTGCGGTATCGTGGCCTCTACAATTTACTAATTAGGCCTCCGACACAAGCATATATAGAGGTCCTAGTAATACGTGATCGAAACCGTTTGCCGCCTGCAGAGCTCCGCCACTGCTAAAATTTACTCCTTCACTTTTCCAATACTATACACTACTACACTTGAATACTTTGTTTTTAAATAGGAAGAGTATCTGAAGGATAACACGTTCGACGAGGAGTTGTTCGCGTCTGCCAAGAGTACGGCGCTGTTCGAGGTGGTGGAGAACGAGAAGTGCCCCGCGGACGTCGTGCGGCAGTCGCTGCTCAACTACCTCAGGCGCGTCACACCCACCTACACCAAGTACGTACGATACCTTTTATAATGCAAGATATATTTGTACTTGGACGGTTAATCTGACACATAAAGGTGCGCGTTGTAATAGTACACACTGAATAACGTACTAGTACACCTTATTAGTACCTATTAGTACTCGGACAGTAACGCACTCAAGCGGCCGCGAACTACGGAGCGTCGTATGCGGTGCAGTGCGAAGCCGAATGCGATGTCAATGACTGGTTTACAATTGTAAAGATCGAAACAATTTTTTTGCGGAGGTCTTATAAGGCGCTCGCAGTCACGTACAGTTAAACGTAGTTATTTGTATTCTGTTTCATCGCACTTGCACTATAATGCTACTTGAGATACAAACTCAAAGATTTTCTTAAAAACAAAAATACAGGCAGTTATTCTATTCAAATTGTGACCATCACCACAGACAGTGAATATTCGGTCTGTATTATTGCCACAATATATAAAAACGCAGCTGAAGCACTGAATAAACAATGTGTTGTACGTAGAACGCGTTAAAGCACTGCCACGCTCTATCCTACTAAAATTCCAACTCCAACTGTCTCGCTTACTCTTAATATTAACTGTATAGCGCTTGTTCATGAACATCAGCGTAGCATTTGAGTGAAGTAAGAGACAGTGTAGTTATAGTTCGTTGTCCGATTAAGACTGCGTTCGGTGACGTTTCTTTTCGTGCGGCGTCGAGTTCTTTCATCTATTAATACTACACGATTTAACTATTCATATAAAACTACTAACTCACTAACTTGTGAATCTAAACCATCCTCGAATCCACTTGAACACACTATTCAAATCGGTGCAGCCGTCTAGTTCACTGTCAACACACGTACAGAAGAATTATATATATATATATATATATATATATATATATATATAAATATATATATATAAAGATAATTCATAGGTATAATAAAATGAGTTGATGATTTTCAAAAATAGGCATACCAATAACTACACAGACCGATAGCAAACAGAGAAAGACGCGTTAATTTTGCATAAGTAGCCTTTTTTGTCTGCCTCCCTCCCTTTTATCTATTTAGGCACCGCACCTGCAACTGGTCATATTGTTTCCGTTGTTCATTCGTGACAAAAAAGTAAAAGAGAAATTCACATATCTCAGGAGGAACACAAAGGTGAATTTGGCAGCAAATGCATTTACCTACATTTCTTTGCGGTCTCGTTACTTTGCTGGGGTAATGTGCTCCATAATGCTAGAATTGCCGTAGTTCTAAACTGTTAAAATGTTAGTGTTAAACAAAGTAATATTAATGTGTATGCATTCTGTGTCAGGGAGCTGGTGTGCGCGATCGCGGCAGTGGACGAGGCCAGCGCGGGCGCGGCGGCGGCGCGCTGGCTGCCCGCGCTGTTTGACCCCGCTGCCGGCAAGCTGGCGCTCGTCTGCCACCCCACCAAGGTCAACGACCTGCAGGCCGCTTTCCAAAAGTATGTACCACATTATAGTAAAAATTATAAAACTGCATCCCCCAGGGCCTGCTGGCTCCATTGCTACCTCTCCTTTTTTCGCATCCACGGCACCCTATAAAAAGGCTGGAAAGGCATCGATAACTCGTGATTGATTGACAGTTGTGATGACGTACCATCCGCTTCCTCGTTTCCTTCATTCGTGTAAAAAATGTAACAAACAAACAATACATAGTTAATTTAAGAATTCAATGAACCCGACCTATTGTTTTCCTGCAACCCGAGGAAAATATTGATTTAAGGAGACATACAGAAACAAAAAATCAAAATTAAATAGGGTATGTAAGTTATAAAAATAAATTCTAATGTTTCCTACTCACTGTGTCTCATTCAGAACATTTATGATACGATTCGAATGATCACCGTACAATCGTACCGTAAATTCGGACTAAGCGTTTAGGCTACACAGATCACAATACAGACAGACAGTACTTAACCGCGAAAAACAGTAATTTGCGTGGTTTTCCGCAAATTACTAGATATCAAATTTATAACACTGAATTTAAAAATAAGTGAGCTTGTTACGAGGTGTAGATTTTCCAGTTCCTCTAGTTTATGGATCTCTTAAAGTACAGTAGAGGGATCTCTGGAAGTACAGTAGAGGAGGTGAGGAGATATTTTAAGAAAAGTGGTGGCAAACAATCGACATTTTTTTAACTTTTTCTATCCATAAATATTTTAGTAACCAAGATATGTTGGAGCGTTATGTACGAAACTTGAACTATTGTTTTTATATGGAATCAAATAATTTCTATCTTATACAATAAGCTAAAATGTTAATTTAAAACTTAAACCTTTTCAGGATCAACATCCACGTGGATGCGTTCGAGTCAATGGAAGAGTCTCATTTTAACAAATAAGCGCAACAACAAACTATATATTTTCAATGTACTTATTATTTGTAAAATAAAATTTCTACTAAAATACTACTATACATACAAAACCAATACGTTTCTAAGTAAAAAGTTAACGAAACCCATATTGCCGCTTGTCTGTGCCTTGCTCAAAGGAAAATGTTGGTTTGATGTGTAAGCATCGTAGTTTAGTGCACATTTAATTAACTGTATTTTGTTTGCATTTTGTATGAATAAAACTAAATAGTTATTGTGATGATTTATTTCAATCACCTTCATCTTAAAGCCTTAATGTATGTCTATACAAAAAATATAACTTAAATTTAGTCAGATATTTTAGTAAATATTTATTATAAATCATCTCACAACCGCTGCAACATCTCCTCCTTGTAAATTTCAAACCCATCCATAGAATAATATCAAGACATCAACATTATTTGCATTTTGAATCCAATCCATCAACAACTGGTTAACTCGTTAAAGATTTAAAAGAAAGGCTCAGCCATCAACATTTGAGAGATCTACTTGAGCGCTTAACTAAGTTTTTGTCTCAAATCAAAATTTTACTTGCCATTAACAAAAACGTAAGTATCTTTATTTAAATTGAATCCGTCTCAATAACTATGAATGATTTTTGCTATCAAAAGTTGCATTATATTTTCGTTCAGTTTAAAAAATAAACTGGCCTACATTTTTATATCTAACTAATAAGTAGGCCAATTCTATTGTTCATCTCACCGACACGAAGTTACTGAAATATATTAATTTACATAAAGCATAACTTATCATTATATTGTAGATCAAAATTATACATGCCACGTTACATATTTTGCAACGGACTCATAGACAATGATTATATTTCCGTGTAACAAAAATACTCTACCTACTTTCCAATAATGCATCACAAAAGCACCAACACAGTATATAACAAATGTAAAGTGTGTAAAAAATGTTAAAACAAATCAGTTATCGAATACATTCTAAAACCATACAAAGGTGCTTCGAAGATGTGATTTGGTAAATGTTAAAATAATTTAACCCTAACAACTTACGACACCCGAGTGACATACACAATTTCCTAATAGAAGAACGACTAATTTCATAATAACATTATAACTAGGTAATCTTTATAAGAGGCGGCCCCGGTTTCGTTACATTTGCGTTGGACTTGTCGCCTCGTTGACATCATTGCTACCAAGTCACTACCTTGTGAAATGTATCGTCCAAATGTTACAAAGTTTTAATGTTTAAAGTAGGGATGTTCCAAAACAAGGCCGCACAACCTTCAGTAAAATAGGGCCAAATAGACGATTCGGGAACCTTTTTGTTACTTTAAGATTCGCACGGGCCTGGGCCTGAGCAGCCTTGGTCTAAAATATCGACACCATATGAAGACATGTTCTTAACACATAGTTGTACTTTTAAACCAGGAATATTAGTATTGTATACATTATATTTTAAATTATTGACCGGTAACGGTAATAATTTACCGATTATCTACGATTTTTGCTTCTAGAAGATCGAGCTTTTGTTTAAATGTCAAGTCGCGTTTGGGGCTCATAGTGTTGAGACGGAATGTTGAACATACAATTTTCTTCATTGAATTAAAGAAACATGCAAAAAATATTAAAATATTTCCCCAAATTTCTCTATGCAGCTGACGTCGCATTGAATATAGGATATTTACACAACAACCGACGCCACAAATATCTCTTGAACCATTTAAATACTTTTTATAAAACATGCTATTTATTTGTTAAAAAAAATATTTAGTTTAAAATATTTCTAATTTTAAACAGGCATAACTTTTGCAGGTACAATCGCGACTTATTTTTATTTTTTTTAAAGAAGAATAAACTTTATAACGGTCCATATTTAGTTAACACTCAAGTAACTGTTACATAGTTATGCAGTAACTATATTACATAAAATACACCATACTATGATTGAAGTCTCACAACAATTTGAATTTCCAGTAAATAATATAATAAATACCATCAGGTGGCATGAGAACGGTCGTTCCACATGAACTCTCCACATACATAAATAAATTGCTGGTGTACTTTACATAACTATACTAAATATTAAAACTGGCATAATCAAAGTGTAGCTCATAACATTGTGTATGTATATCGCTATACGTAACAAGACTGCGATTTTAGCGAGAGACACGCGCCCGCGACTAGCTCACACGAATCTCCAAAATATTCGGAAATAAATCTCGCGGTTCACTAAAACATCGTCACGTTGTTATGACGGTACTCAGTGAAGTATATTGACAATTTGAATAGAAAACTATTTCCAGTGGGTTAATATGAGGGGATTAAGTTAGGATGTAGTTATTAAATATTGTTGCGAACCTACACCAATTATTTTTTTATATTATACTTTTAAAACACCGAGGATATTCTTTTTTTATTCTACTACAGTTGTCAGCTCGCGCTAGAGGCCATTTCCCACCCTCACGATAGTTGAATAAGACTCGAAAATTCGGCCTAACGTTTCACAGTCCGTACCTAGGACTAATGGCTCTTCTGTGCGCCAATGCGTCGCACTGGGTCGAGTCAAGGCGACATCATGAGTGTTGTGCGCGTGTCCCACGAGTGAGCAGCCTACATCATGGAGTTGGCGTCTATAGCCGGCGCGTGGTTGCGCAGCGCCTCGCGGATGTAGCCTGTGATGTTGGCCTCGGCCACCAGGTGGAAGAAGAAGAGGCTCTCGAAGCTCTTGAGGGAGATGGAGCGCAGCGCCGGCAGCCGCAGTAGCAGCGACGCGAACCGGCCCTCCTCCGCGCTGTGCGACCGCCGGCAGTACTCGTCCAGGCACGAGAACATCTACACAACAATACTTCAATTTAAGAAAGTCAACAGCAATCAAATTCATTCAGTAAAATCTTTTGTTTGTTCGTTGATCAAAATATTTCGTATGTCCTCGCGACCGAAACACAATTTAGCCATTTCTCTATTTAAATGTTAAATTATCTGTTTTTTTTTACATTCGGCACGGAAGTGCACAAATACACACAAATCTTTGTTTCGTGTTTACAAATTCCAAGCAGACCAAACAGTGTTGTTCTACAGAGTAGGATGTACAACCCACAATATTTTGATTCATATTTCGTATAAATATTGTTAGATAAACATTATTAATTTAAATGTGTGTAATAAAAATAAAATTACTTTTACGTATTTTATCGCGTTTATTGTATGGCTTTGTGCCCGACGTTTTGAGTAGAGCACGGACGGCACGGAGCGGACTGAGGTTTCCCAAAGTTGCTGGCCAAGAGTGCCTCGTGCTTCTTTTCGCTACTCGACGACTAACTCGTATTTTGCGCGTGGTCGGGACTTGGACCTAACAACTCGGACAACTCCCCAAAGTATCACAGTATCTTGAGATCTCGCAGTATTGGTTTCGGATTTAATTTTATTAATCACAGCATCCCAAGCCAGTGGTAATACCCAGTCATCTGCTCTATTGAAATTAGGATGTTTTTTGTACTTCAACAGACTCGCATATCTTTCTTGGTATATTGCAAAAGAACTTTTTGTTATTTGTTGGGTCTTAAATAACTCTATGTAGCAGCAAAGCGACAAATTAAAGCATTGTTAGTTACCTTTTCCCGAAGAATATCAATTTCTTGTCGACTCTTCAATCCTCTGATATCTGAAATTAGAATTACAAACAAAT
The DNA here is from genome assembly GCA_029849275.1 of Papilio elwesi. NCBI lineage: Eukaryota > Metazoa > Arthropoda > Insecta > Lepidoptera > Papilionidae > Papilio > Papilio elwesi. The sequence continues at coordinate 4,916,215 of CM056687.1, read as the reverse complement.
ATTAGTATATTGTATTTCTCACCAAACATGTATGAATGTAAAGATAATTCACTGTATTTTGTATCAAAACTTCACTACTGAAACCTTAGGTCCACGCAGAGGCAGAAATAATTAGCTTATTTGGTGCATTACGTTGACCTGCCGCAAGTTCATCGTATGATCTCTTGCTTATTACTAAATTTAATATGCTCAAGGGAAAGGATGATTTGAAATAGAAAAAAAATACAAATTATTTTCATACGTCCCATCCAGAATCCAGATCACTTCACAATTTAAACTAGTCACAAGGTATCTTTTTTTTTTTTAGTTCTACAATGATATAGCATACACGTACCGGGGTTGAGCAGGATGATGGCCTTGAGCGCGACGTACTCGGCCTGGTCCATGCGCAGCGCGCGCATCTTGAGGGAGAGCTCAGACAGCACGCGGTCGAAGATCTGCCCCACGCCCGCCTGCAGCGCCGAGTTGCGGTGCAGCGTCATGCCTGCGATACACCACGCACACATTCAATTACTAAGAATATCGCAGACGAACACCACCCTATATCCCCAATTAGTTCTATATGCACATATAGTACTTACAGATGGACACATGACCACGTGAAGCCTTCTGGAAATATGGTGAGAGAGGAAAGGCCTAGGTGCAGCAGGTGATAAACAAATAATAAAAACCGAAAAATTTTTCAGGGGATTGCTTAAGTTGTATAGAGAGAAAGGCTTGGTTTCGAGAGGAACAAGGACTAATTAAACTAATTGAGGTTCGAGGACGACTATAGTAGAAAACAAAATATTTAAGAAGTGACGTCATGTGACGAGAATAAGGAAATGCTTGTAGCGCCTAAAGCGGGTCGTGATAGAAAGGCAAATCATAAAACTTACTGTCATTTAAAACTACTATAAGACTTAAGGTTAAATGCTCATCATTTTATACGTACAGAACGTACGACTCTATTTCGACTTAATGGCATAAACGCACAAGTCCCCGAGATGGCTGTTAGTCTGTGAACCCTAATCTCTGGGTGACGGGCGCGGTCAAGAGGAAACATTTCATTTTATTATTACTAATATACTTCACTTACCGGGCATCAGGCACATGAGCTGGGGCGTGGCTGCGCTCCGCGTGCCGTCCATGTTTTCCCTTTCGTCTTCTAAATACTGGAAACATGCGTCAGAAATTATCAAAACTAAAGTTTTATATCACACCAGAACATCAAATATCTCGATCCTTCCGAGTCAATTGGTCCTTACAACAAACATTAACCTTGTAGTGATAATATCTGTATGATGACGTTTATTATCTTTTTACATAATTCAATATATTTTTTTATTGTTAGTTATGTATAAAAGAGCAAACATATTGCCTTTTTAAGGAAGAAGGCGGCAAACGAGCAGGCGGGTCACCTGATACTAAGTGACCGCGATCCCATAGCCATCATGCTAATATTGCTAATGAGTTGCATAGTGATCTGAGCGTTCTGTTGTTAGTAAACATGACCAGCCCCATTTTGATCGGGTTGACAGATATTTCATAATCGTTACACTAACGTTGTACTACTACGAAGTGCGGCTTGGCTCACCCAAGTCGCACGTTGGGCTGGCTAAATTGGACTTTGATCATAATTGCTAGATCGTCAGCGTGGCCTCATCAAACCACATCTCTCGCTAACAAATCTTTATGTTTAAAGATACCACTTTGATTTAAAAAATAAGCAAGCACTTTCTCAAATTACACAAGTTTCGCTCTGTTGACTCATAATAACAGACAACCGCACAGCAATCATCTCTCATTTGTCTTACGCACGGATAGTACAATTTCACGATGGCTATCGGTATAATAGGCAGAAACGTGTAGTCAAACGCACACTCAGACAATCAATTATAGTTCAACTGTATCATTGAAAATAAATGTAAAAATAAAGATCATAAAACTTTTATGAGCATAGATTCTGTCAGAGTCGTAGTCGTTACTTTATAACATTCTTCTGCCGTCGGCCCCAATAGATGTTAAATTAATCTTTGGGGGACCTTTTTTGGAACTTTAAAATGCGCACGGGCCATTATAAAGATGCCCTCGGGCCTGGGATTGAGTATGTAAAAGATCAAAAATTAAAGAAAACACGATTTAGTTTCACTGTTCTAAGGTCTATGTTCCTGATAGTAAAGGTTTGATACCATATTGTATTCACATTACAGTAAGTAATACATTCTTAACGTATTGCCTTGTGAAATTTGAATATCAACTTTTACACAACATTGACTTACAATACCTTCACTAGATGGCGACACTGGTTATCATTACAAGTTAAAAACAACATTTTACTTGCAAAGTACAAAGTTTGTTCGAAATTGGCAATTAAAACAAATACAACGTCAATCCATACAGACTAGCATCGCGTCTGCGTAAACTGTGACGTAAGGAAAAATAAGTTTACAAAATACTCAAGTATGTGTGAATACACAATACAATTTAGTATTCTGTAATTAATAATAGTAGTCATAATTTTAACAGCGGTGGAGCCCGCGACAACATCTGTTGCACGAATGGCCCGGCTCCACCGGTGATATACCACGACCTTACAGAAAACAGGCGTGAAGTCGGAGTATTTTTTACTTCCGTGTTTCGTCAAATGAGTGAGGTGCCGGATGACCGGCGTCAGTCCTCTTCCCCTTCCTACTGTTTCCTACAAAGGATAGTATGGGACGGTGAAGAGGATTGGACGGGTGAGAGATGAATAGGGGAAGAAAATAACCTTTTTCCTGTCCACGGGTAGCGGTCGCCTTGATCGTTTGCCAATTTCTGCCATAAAATACTTATGCTAACATACACATACATAACTTTCAAAAGTTGATTAGTGTATCAAAACACAGGAATCGCCTTTCCTGGTAATACTAATTTAATTGCTAATAAAGTTATCATGTAAATATTACGCAGTTTATTTTTTTAACATTTCTTTGCAAAATAAAAACAAGAATATAAGACAAATCTATTTTCTTGTACGAGACAGCGAAAATTATAGCATAAAACATAATATATATATGAAATACATAAACGAATAAATAAAAATAAATATATGCTGACGCCCATAACCCAGAAAAGCAGAAAAATGACATGAAGTATAGTTATAAAACTCCAATTGTAAACTGTAATTACCTCCATAGACCGCCAAGCGATTGCAAAGAGCAGTAATTCATTCCAGGAGCACTTGATGAGTAGCACCTGGTCTTCCAGCTCCAGCTGACTGAAGTGGGGGATGTCCCGCGCCCACACCACAAGTGCCGCTATCTGTTTGTTACCTGGAAACAAGCCCCAGTAGCCACAATACACTATCCGTATGTAGAGACGAATGTAAAGGCAATAAAAGTACTAAAGTTCTATATATGTATAAAGATCTATTGGTGCAGCAGTAAAACAGACGAGTACACCGTGACGCAACGGCGCAATCATAATTTATTATAATAAAAATAAAAAGTAAAATAAATTGATTTTATGCACAGTCATAATAATTAGTATATAAATAAAGGTGATATAGATATGATATAGTCGCTATGGATGTTGATAGGTTTATGATTAGATACCAATTGATAAAAAACATGTTGCATATGAGGGACACTAACTAAAATAATTGACTTGGGTTTTTATACGAGATCTCACAACTTTTAGTAACGGAAGAACTGCTTTACGAGACTTGGCATTTCTTTCATTTCTATGCTTTTTAAAGGTAGATCATTCCAGAATAATATAAGCATAGTAACTTTACCTTGTTTCACAGTACGATGTGATTTGTAAACAAAGGTTTTAACGCAAAAATTTATAAATTCCAACATATTTTCAAAAAACTACTTTTTCTCACACCAACTCTATAACATTAGCTATCCATATTACACAATTTCTCTTCGCTTTATCTCACGATCTCCACAAAATTACGAAATTTGCGATGAAATAATATAAAGGGTAATGGCTGCCATGTATGGATAAATGACGTTTGTTTGTTTACCACAATCATATCATGCAATGAAACAGGGTATAGTTACATATTATAAAAAAAAATCAACCCCCATATCGTTTACATCCCTAGAACCATCTAGATGTAACCACCATAGTGACAACGGGAACGGTGTGGACACAAAACACTCACAATCACAACCGCTACGTACTTTTGGTTAAAAAGTGATTTCACTGTTACTTTTACATTGATAGGGAGGCGCCAATTGTGCGTCCCTATATTTTTCCGTCCCTTTATATATATATATATATATATAATAGGTACATATCAACAAATATGTATGAAAATGGTTGTTATATAGGTAGGCTATAAATATGCATGACAAGAGAACTGTCAAAATCAACAGGCTCAACAAACATGTTATGACACGGCGCGGAATGCCTGGCCGGTGTTTTGGACGTTTCGAATGCGATGACATTTAGAACCGGTCCAATGATATGCAAAGCATATTATTATAATTAAAGTTCCATCACATGTCCAAAGTTTTTGTTGTAATGCAGCGTTTGTTTATTATGCACGGAATATTTTTATTTTAGAATTTACATTATATGATATTCCTTCCTCCGGACTCTTAATATGGTCAAGGTGCCAGACCGCTCAATCAGGGTAGACGATAATCGTGACTTGTTCGTCACTAAGTTAGTAGACTTGACTGGAGATCGGGATTCGAATCCTAAGCAGCGTGTATGACAAATTGTTTAAATGCAAATTCAAAATAAATATAATACAATACAAAAACAACAAGCCCGAGGTCCACTGTAGGCTCCCGCCCTGACATATTTAAGCCATGATAAGTTTGAACAATGACTGATTCCCATTTCTACCTGTTTTAACACTTTTTTATTCTTAATTAAGACTTCACATTAACGACTAAGGATATACACTCGAAAATGTTTAAACAACCACCGATTGAAAGTAATAAATTCGACGATTCGTAAAATAATAAATTCAAAGGTGAAGCAACATAGCGTACTAAAGAGTTTTTCATGAAGTTACTGTTGTGACATTTGGCAACTATTAACTTGCTTGATATTATTGACGAAAATTATAATATATTATAAAAAAAGTATCAAATGTCAGACGGATGTATTTATATGAATACATTCTGTCCGTCTGTTTGCTTTAACACCGACCTTCTTTCGGCCCTTACAATCTTTTCAATATAAAAAACTGGTATATTTCGGTATACTTTTCGACGAACTAATGTATCTACTCGCTTCAATTAAACGATAATCTATTAAATAACGTATACAATAAGAACTTGTTTCTTGTCATTACGTCTATTCATCACGTCTTAAGTGGTGCTGTTTCCGTGTTTAATGACTTAAAAAAATAGGTTTTTCGTCAGTGTGTGAGAACGGTAAAACAGTCCTGAGTACTTTTGTCTACCTTGATCTCTTTAAAACTGTAACTTTTATTGAACTCTTCTCAGGGAGGTATGTAGTAATTTTAGTCCACTTGTCCTACTATCACTAAACCTATGAAACGGGAAACAACCACAACCGAAAACATTTTATACACACAAATGTTTTCTTAGTATATGTAAACCCAATGGCTATAGTTGTTAAAGTGCATTTACCTATCTGACAAAGACTGGAGACGGGCGCGCGGTACCTTGGCGGCACGTTGCTGTCGGGTCCCACGCGCAGGAACTGGAACTCCTCGCTAGGGTCCGCCACCAGCGACTCCATTTCTAGCAGCCGCTCGATCGATAACTCCTGGAATATTGAAACGTCGCAATGTAGAATAACGATGTTAGCAAAAGTAAGATGGGACGACGGTACAGGGCCAATTTCATAATCAAGGCATAAAGAAAACACTATTACCGATTTAAGCTAATGGTGAGGTCTAGAATTTTCTTAATTTCGCGAATGGCCAAGACTAACTTCATACAAAGAGTATATTGAAATTGTCCAACCGGACAAGGTGGCCGCACAGATGACGGATGTGATGAATTTATATCCCCGCTGAACTGCTTGGGTTATAAGCCTCTATGTAAGATATAGGCAGCGTTGGTAGTGGAGGACCTAGAAAAACTAACATCGATCAGATTAATGGTTTACAAAAAAATGACGATATTAGGAGCACCCATAACCGACGAGTATGCATGCGTAGATGTATGAATGTGGAAGAAGCGAGAGAGAGGTGTGCCAGGATCGCGCCAAATGGAAATCCATGATCTCTGCCTACCCCTCTGGGTACGGGCGTAAGCGCATATTTTTTATTTATGTAAGATATTTCGTAGAATTGAGAAATAAGATCGTGATGTTGAAGACCTGATAATCTGTAAGGGAAAATTATATTCTGATCACACTTCTTAAGATATGATAGATGGTACTTACTGTTGTCCTCACAATTAATTGATGGTGGTAAAATACGGTTGTAAAACTTTGTCAATAATACCAATATAAAAAGAAAGAAACAGGGAATGTGTAAAATAACAAAGCAGCCATTTACATACATTACACGTCCATCCAAATAAGTCGTCAATTAAGATTCACTCAAGCACTAATGATTGAATTGGCCTTTACAGACAATTCGAGTGTCCATTGACAGACGTCATACGTAAGATCTTTAAATAGTATACTTTTAAAACTTATAAATACAAGTAAAAAAGATATACATATATATTATATCAAATTTAATAAATAAAAAACCCTTTATTGCTGTTTTGAGTTAAAAATAAGTAACATTGTGTTGTAAATTTAGATGTACATTTTAAATCTAATCCTAAATAACCTTAAGCAAAATTTTATATAGGCCTTTAAATCCTATTGGATTAGACAGGGTTAACAATATATTTCTCTCCCCGTAAACTTATTAATATAAAGTGGATATGATAAATTATGTCGTTTTAAAATTCATTACTGTAACGTCCTGTCGACCACAAACCCCACAACATGCCAGCTAATCTAACCGCTACGCTACAGTAGCTTAACGCTAGATTCCAGCTACTGGCTAGCAGTAATGTTCTGTAGCCGATTATAATTGCAAGAAAATATATCAGTGATAAACTTGCTCAAGTATAATGCGGGCAGGACGAGTCGCAATGCGGGGCGGCCCGGGACGGCGACAGTCCGCATATTTCATGATGTCACCATTATTATTGTGCCGCGACAGCCGTTATTGATTTAATTCGATCGGCGCTGCGATGCCGGTGCATTGCTCATAAGACACATCCTTACAATGTACGATATTAAAAGTCCGTTCATAGATATCAAGACCAAAAAAGATCTCAAATGCACTTGGTATGCGAAGGTAACCTAGCAAATTTAAAAGTAAAAAGCACAAATTTTATTCAGATTAAATCACAAGGCAGTAAAACGGTGGCTTTAGGTCCCAACCCCCTCAATCAAGAACACGATTTAAAAATCTATAATACTATATACGAATAGATACTTTTTATAAATGTCTACTTTTTCTGCTGTGTTCATATCTCGAGTTATAAAAGACTTCGAAGGATAGTTGGTAAGTAAGATTCCTAACAAGAGGCTCAGATAAGGTTATAGATAAGTAGCCGAATAACCATCTATTATTATCTGGTGCCCATTTGCCCCCTTCTTGTTTTATAAAACACGATGAAACTAACTAACCGCGCATGGTCGAAAACATTAAAATAAAACACATTGTCGTCTCAGTTTTCTCAGAGAAAAGTAAGAGCTTCACATGTCTATGAGAGTTCGGCAGTCAGCACGGTGTTAGAAGAAGCAGAATACAACGAAAACCTTGTGTTACACCTCGATTGGCGCAGTAACGTGCGACTTTTATTTGATTATAAACCTGGTTCAACTTTAATACCTGACCGGCGATAGCTCTTAACTCTTAATAAAAATCTTATTGATATTAGAAAGCCATAAACTCATAAAAATACTTATAAACTAAATAAACTACATTGAAATGTTATAAAATACACGCAAGGAAGGAAACACGCTAGTCTAGAAATACGTACACAGGTTACCCAAGCACGAATAAAGTCGTTTAAATATTCCGGATCGAGGCGATATTCAAATTGCGAGTATCACGTGGCAGCCACATTATAATAGTAGTTCGTATTCGTACCCACCAAATGTTGTTTGTGCCGAGTACATGTGCGCATGTACCTTGTGCTCGCAATCTGATAAAGTTTGCCCTTGGACGATACAAACGTCCCCGGAAGCGACAGCTGTGTGTTATACACAAAGGGTGTCCCAAATCTTAAAGAACATTGTCATTTGATAATGCCACACGCGTGCTTACCATATTGAATTCTGGTGATGGTAATAGGGTTCATAGGTCACGAAACCGAAATATTAGTGACTTGAGCCCTAAGACGCTAGTCACAAGATCTTGAGGAAGTTGATCCGTATAACATTTATTATTTTCAGGCGATTTTAAACGAGCCTAAACTTGAGAGAAAGTACGCTTTCCTAGTAGTTAAGCGATCCATCTTTAAATCGGCATGACCCACATTCGTTTTAAAACGTCGCGTACCAGCAACGTTGAACTAAACCATGTACAATAAGATCTTAAACATTCAGTATAAACAATTATATACTATACTGTAGACATTTTAGCGTTGGTTTACACCGTCGAAAACATTCACAAAATTGTCATCCCAGTTTTTTTCAGAAAGGTACAGATAACGCTTGTATCACGACACGATTTTACGCAAGTGGAAATCCATGGTTATACGCATATAAAATCACCGGCCCAAAAGTGTTCCAAAGACAGAGACGCCAATTCATACACGTCGAATGGTGTACAAAAAGAAATTTATAAGAAAAAAGAGGACAGCTAATCTCTGAAACTTGAACGTAAATGTAAATACATGAAAATACGTTCCGAATTATATCATTGGCAATGGTGATAACGAGAACCCGCAATGCCAGTAAACACATAGATGTAAAAGAAGCGAGAGAGGTGTGTTAGGATCGCGCCAAATGGTAATCCATGATCTCTGCCTACCCCTCTGAGTTACGGCGTGGGACATATTTTTTATTTCTTTTAAATTAATAATAAGCTGCACCTAACCAATTTGTTAAAGAGTAATGATACTGCTCTGACGTACGAGAGTTTCTATATCAAGTGGTGTTGAGCGAGGCGAGAGCTCGTAGGCGGTGCCTATTCATCTAAGATGCCATGACGCTAGTAATATCCCACATACAGCGAAATATCTATTTAGAATATGCTATCACTAAAACCACGTCTATATAAACCCCTAACCAATAAGATTTTTATAGATTTTCATTGATTGCTACCAATTATCTTTCGAAGGAATTTTCTAAATTATTATTAAAAAATTGAATTGTCTCCTAGCAGTGGGAAATCGATTTTGCATTATGGACAACCGATTTATTTCTCAATAACATCGATGGCTAAGAGATGGCGATCAAAAAAATAGTTTTTTTTAATGCGCATTTTTACGGATAAGCCACGTATATCGTTAAATATTAAAATAAAAACCTTACGCAAATACAAGATTTCATCCAAATCATTTACATTTACAAGAAAAGATAAGGTGCAGGTGCTCGCAATTATATCACTATATTATGCCCGATGTATACGAAACCCAACGAAATGGAGTTTAGATGAGGACCTAACAAACTTTAAATACGCATTGCCTTAAAGATAACATAGCCACATATATCAAAGAAGTGACATCTTTGAACATAACATTTTAGGTACAGCATATTGAAAGTTAAGTATAGGTATGTATGTCTGTGTGTGTGTGCACGGGCAATAAACGTTGAAAGCTACGCGCCGACCGTCGCTCGCAGTTAATTACCTGCGATACTTTTATTGGACGCTTTCGGTGTTTAATTAGCTGGGACTAGTCGTTTGAAGACTAAGCGACTCGTAAATTATTAATCAAACGGCTCATCTAAATAAAACACTAAACTTTTAACGTATTTAAAGCGAAATGTTCACCGATCCGTCAACACAAATTCGTATACGTTTTATAAGACATAGTATATTACGTGTCCACCGAACAAGTAAATAGTTTAATTTACTAGTTTTTAAAAATAATTTCGATGGGAGTAGTAGACTCACTTATTACGAATCCAATGGACAAATCTCAAAGACAATTAAACATGAAACAAATGTATTCATTGTATATTAAACTTGTCTAATATATGAAAAGATATTCCTCCAGTCATGAACATTTCTGTAGTCACGTTATTAATACATGCTATCACGAATTAAACTTTGTTTGGAGACCGCACGTTATCCGCAATCCCATTTATGTAGGTCTCAATCATGATACCTGTTGAGGGTTGAAGCAGAAATAAACATTATTTAATAAATAAATATGCGCCCTTGACCCAGAGGGCAGGTAGGCAGAGATCATGGATTTTCATTTGGCGCGATCCTGGCACACCTCTCTCGCTTCTTAAAATACACATAATTATTTGTTCAATTCTACTGGAACCTATATAACATCGAATTCGACGAGGTGTCAACTTTATTCCGTGCGCACATTTATTTTCAGAGACATTTTCTGTGTCTGATAAAGGAAAGGAGGCGGGACATCTAGACGGTTGGACGATTTAAAATTCCTTTGTGGTAGATTTCCCTTGCATTGGTCCGACATTAATAGAGATACCGCTTATTCGACTTCTTTTTTATATAAGTTAGGTATTTAATAAAAGAGAACAATACTTAAGCATGATATACTCTACGCGCAAATACTTAATATCACTATATCTACTAGAATAGCTTAACGTATAATCACATTTCAAATGTGTAAGTTGGTTCAAGAGTAGCTTCAAATGTATCATGCAAAATAAAGTAAAAAATAGCTAAGCATTCAATATGCGTCGTCGCACAATACGACAGAACTCAAAATTTCATCCGCACCTTGATTAATTGGCATTCTATTGCCGCCCGGTTTTCGTATACTTTCTGGCTCGCGCTGCCGCGGTGTGGAATGGATCTGCCTCCAGCGGTATTTCCATACCAATACGACTTAGGCTCCTTCAAGCAAAGAGGTTTCTTTCCCCAAAGGCCGGCACCGCATCTACCGGTTCCTCTGATATTGTGCATGTTGGGCGGCGGTGATAACTTAATTTAGGCAACCCATTGCTCGTTTGCCCGGTTATTCTATAAAGAAAATTGATAATTAATGTTGTGAACGCCTACCTGTACGGAACTGCTGGGATGTGCGTCCTCAGCGCCTCTCGCGGCGCGCTGCCTCTCTTCCTGGACGGCCTCGCGCTTCATGCCGCAGGCCAGACATTTCTGGTAGCGGCAGAATTGGCAACGATTCCTCTGCCTTTTGTCTATTATACAATTCCTCTCTTCACGGCACGCATACGTCAGATCCTTTCTCACTGTCCGCTTGAAGAAACCTTTGCAACCCTCGCAACTGGAATACAAAAGTGAATCATTAAAAATTTAAGCTTCACTGCAATAACATTGACTACAAAGTGGTAGGAGCGTGTCAGGTGTCGCTCGCACACGTAGCTCGTCAATTTTTAATTAATCCATTGGCGTATAGTATGCACGTCTTGGTAACGACATACTTTATTGATTTTTAAGTAAGTTCGTAACTTGTGTGTGATGACTATGAAATCGAGATCTAAATAAATATTTCGGTAGTATGAAAAATATCGAGTAGTTCAGTGCATTATATCCTTCCTGTTGTCATAGAAATATACTCTGTGTTTGAATTAATGTCTGAAAATAGCGCCAATATATAATAATAATGATGATGCCCACGTATGAACATATGGGTAGGGCACAGCGTGTGGGGTATGGAAGCAACAGTGCGATGGTTCAGAGCTAATATGTTGCAATTTGAAAAGTATGGAATAATCGCTCTTTGAGATAGAGGTTTGGAGTCTGCTATTAATCTTTTATTTTAAAACCGGTGATCCGTATCGGCTTCGCGCGGGTAGCAATAATTAAGTTGATCCGATCGCTACTAAACTTCACAGGATCACTCGCCAGACCAATCTAAAATACCCTGAAAATTTCATTGAAATCGGTCGAGCATTTTTTTTAGTTTTTTTAAAGGGTATTTTGCCACACAGACGTCATTTACGATACGCCTGCCATTACACGTTTTAATTTTTCATCGGAAATGTAGCATTTTTTTGAAAATAGTGAGATAAAGTGGAGTGAAATCGTATATATGAATAGCTAACGTTGTAAGGTAATGTGAGAAAAAAGTTGTTTTTCGAAATTATTTTGGAATATATGAATTTTAACGTAAAAATAGTTACTTTTACGTTACTTATTCTGGAATGATCAAAACATAAAATGTAAAAAAGCCAAGTCGTAAGTTATTCCACTACAAGAACCTATGTTGAAAAAAAACATTCCTTGCTGTGAAACAAAGTACATACATACACATATTGCCTTTTACATATGTATACAGAGATATAAATAGTATTTAATGTTCTTGAGACTGTTTAAAATTGAATATAATCAGAATTGAATTGAGATCCAAAGTGCTGTGTGTGCTGAGGTATTAATTTAGATGGTGTGGTTAGGAAGATCATCCAGGCTTATGCATTTGCATTCGTAGTCCGGGTGATAGTCTGTAATAACCACATCGTCATGAAGTATCACTTATGTATTTAAATGTTGCCCAAAATACAAATACGGAATTAGAATCTTCAACAAAATAAACTTCGTAGTGTCTTAGTATCATTTTATTTCAGTACGAACGAGGATAGAAGAATAAGACAATATTTTATGTTATAACCGCATTCGATTACGAGCGATAAATTGCAGAATTGATTTATAGTTTTATAGTCGCACCGGACACTCGTGCAAAACGAATCAATTTAGCGTCATTGTGATCTATTAGAAAACCAGACGGTCTGGGAGCCGCGCGCACAAGTAATCGATTCGCTCGCCGCCGCGGCTTCTCGCCATTGTTTGGATATCAAACATATAAACACATATATACTCTGACGTACAAAATATGAGACAAATTATTTAAACGACAGAGAAACTTAATATTCAACTTCTCTATCTTTCTCAGTCTATCAGAGACAACAGATGGTTGCTGCTGATATTTTTGGGTAGCGATCGTCGCTTAAAATCCAATAAACTGTTTATCAAATTATTGTAAGCAACAATCTCTAGATTCTATGACCGAAATCAAATAAGTTCACGTAAATTATAAAATCCACTAACCTTTAATTACACTTTAAAGTTAATTGCTTTAACGAAGATTTCCAGCTGAAGAAGTTTTAATTAATCCACAGATTACTAAAATTCAAATTAAGAAAATGGTTCATCCTATTAACTAGGCTAGCTATTTCGCTCGCCAATTAATCTAACATTTATAACCTTTGATTCTGATAGGATCGCATAGTATAAAGAGTATAATAATACAATAAACTAATTTGCTAATGTTTTTATTTTATGTAACGCAATATGCTTGTGAGATTCTCTGTCTACCGAAAGACAAAGAAATCGTCGAAGAATTATTTTATAACGTCTAAATTTATATACGTTTGGATTCGTTCATGAATGGATTGAAATGAAGTAACATTAATACAGGATACGGACAACCTTGAAAGCGGTGACCGTTCGTTATTTAAATTACAATTGAATATTGACCATAATATCAATCCACCGTCTCGAACTGAGAGGATCTTATCTCGTACCAAAGAATTTAAATTGGCAATTCATGGCGGACGTTTATATTGCTAAAATTCGGAAAAATATCTCCTGCGAGAATTCAAATGTAAACTAGTATTACGATTTACTAAGTCGGTTGGCAGTTCCCTCTTAAAATCTAAAAGGCTCAAATGAAATTCTGGAAGTTATATGTGATAAAATGTTTTTTGCTATTTTGCATGGCTATTTATTCATCTTTAGAGAAGTTATAATAATAATATCCTGGGACATTATTCACACAGGGCCATCTGATCCCAAACTAGGCAAAGCTTGTATTATGGCAACCAGATAACGGATATACTGCTTTTCGTACCTTCGTAAATACATATTTAAATAGATGCTTACACCTAGACTCGGGACAAACAGACATGTGCATGCACACAAATGTCTATCCTGGGTGGGAAGCGAATCCACGAAGTTATTGTCCCAAAATCAAATGATCATTGTTATAATTAAATTGAGAAACGTGCATTGTGTCGATATTGGAAGCACACCAACATGTTACGGCAATCAGACCTTAGGTACTACATGTGGCCTTTTTATTTGTTTAAATCGAATAATATCCATTACATAACACTGGCCTGATGTCACAACAACACAGGTCTGATTACGGTAATCCGAATTATTTTCCGAAAAGTGTTTTAATGACGTTGTGTACGTCATACTTTATTTATGTGCTTGCAATATATATTACTTTGAAAATCCCTAAAATATCCTACATACTGAAATGCTCTACCACACTAAACCTTACTATTCAGAGCTTAATTATTAAATATTTATGTAACTAATCTAATAAGGATATACATGAAATTGGCCATGTATTCATTACAAACTATTAACAGATCAACTCAACTAGGGGCAAGCTACGCCCACGCCTTCTCTAAATAGAGCCGCAAGTAGCAGCATTCTTGATACGTGGTTTCTTTAAGTGTAACGTAGGTTTTGTCGGAATACAGATTGAGTTTTTTATAGGAGAAGCCACAATTAAACAAGCTATTCCCCTATGTTAGGTGACCACCGTCCCCCTCCAGCACAACATCCGCAACAATGATAAATTACAGTAGTAGTGTCAGCCTTTTTTATAAGAAAAATGAGGGGAGGATATATAAGGAAAAGAAAGGGGAGGAAAGAAATCCAGCGACAACCCTTGTCCAGGATGGAATGAATTGCATTGTGTATGTGAAGCGGCCAGCTACTTGCGGCGGTTACAACTGCGGTTGACCCCAGTTCCGGAAGGCCATAACTTCTATGGCATGCAATAATATTTTAAGTGGTAGATCCTGCAACAACAACGTCTGTTACACGAATGGACCATATTTCATTGGTACCACCTCACAGAAAACAGGCGTGAAGTAGAAGTACTTTGGGTTCCGGAAGGTGTTGGAGGCTTAATTTAAGTCCTCTTCCCCATCCCCCATAAGGATCCTTTTTCCTTTTTATCCCCTCCTCTGTTCATTAAAGGTGAGCAAAGCATCTGCATTTGCTTGTTGTGGATATCTATGGGCGGCGCTCACTTAACATCAAGTGACACGCTTGCCCGTAACAAATACATTATATATATATATATATATATATATAAATAATGTATTTGTTTATGTATTGTACATATATATGTATATATTTATTACCAACCAGATGGAGAAAACACTTTAACCACAACATAATAAGTTAAAAAAAGACACGCAATGTTGTTGTCAAGTAATGTAAAGTTTTTAAATGTCTATCTATGTGGTGTTATTCTTAATCTTAAAATAAATTATAATTTTTTATCTTGTTGATACTAGTTAGGCGACCGCATCAGTCGGGCGGACGCCGCATCTGCCGCCGCAATAGTGGGAATCATAACTGTTTTTTCATAAATATTTTTAAGTGCGCCACGTTGCCGGCGACGCGTAGTGCGTTTGGATTCCAACGCAAAAAAATCAATATACGCGATGAATGTTCACTTGATTAATTGTTTATGTTGACAGCTAATTCAAAATGACACATGTGATTATAACGCAGTTACTAGAAACTAAGGGACCAAATAATGTCATGTGAAACGTAGGTTTTCACTTGAGTAGTCCTATTACGTCTTAAGGTAAGTATGTACTTGATTGTATACTCAAAATGTCTTTGAATTATCATGTTAACTTCTTAACTCAATCTTGAATTGTTTAAATTGAAGCAGTGAATGTATTTTATTAGGTTCATTACCTAATACCATATAGCCTACGAGATCAAAATAATTAAAAACTTAACTAAACGAACAGACCACGGAATAAAGTATTTGTACAGTCCTCGTGTACATGCTTTATGTTACATTTATATGGTGCTGTTTATACGACCTCCTGTACACAGTCTGCGTCCTTACAGGGTTATTACTAATTTGATGTATTCCCGTTAGGAGGTGATAGGGGTGACTATTTGAAATAATTTTCACACCATGTGTATTATTCAAAAGTGAACCATTTCTGAGGTATGTTTTATAATGTTTTTTAGGTCATGTTTTATAGCTTTTTTCGTGTAAGTCAAAAATGCAACAACCAAACTTTGTTTAAAAAATATAAATAGCTCTTTGTCACATATCATTATTCCCTCCTTCTAACATGCCCATACCATGCTAACCTTTCTTTGCTCCTTAACTTTTCCACTATCGGTGCTACATTCGCATTTCTACCCCATGCACTCTCTTTTCAGCCGTTCCTTTAACAGCCCAACACTCCGATCCATACAATTATACATTATACCTATATGAACATATATATATATCGCAATGAACGGAGAAAAAGTAATGAAAATGTATTTGTAACAAAATTATGCGAGGGTTATTTTTGTAGCGGCAATAAAGTGGCTGAACCACGTTGTCTCTCATAATATTGTCATATACCTGGCATCACCACTAAAGAAGCTCGTCAACTAAAATAAAGACGGTAGGAGTAGTTCGAAAATAATTCATTCCCTGTGTCGGCATGATCCATTTTACCTGCCCTCACGTCGACGTAAAGTATTCTCAAGGTGAAAATGAAATGTCTTTTGCATAACATTACACGCGTCCGCCGATCGATAGAATTGTAAATGTTCCTTTTTCATTTTAATAATGTATAAAAAACGAATTGTATAAATGAGCAATAGTTTTAGACGTACTACGACGTTTCAATCTCATGATCCATAAACAGAGTGAATTTTCAAGTGTGCCTTCATGGCCAAATCTGAAACCATAAGGAATAGTGAAAACTAAAGCTGTATCATTAAATTTTTGAAAAATCAATAATTCTAGCCAGGAATCAAAGCCGTTGATTTAGAAAACTAAACACACTGTATACATACATTTGCCTTAAGCCCAGGCCGACCAATTATTCAGTCGACAAGATGGAGCCCGTATATGCGAATGTATAAAATCGTTAGTGGAGTTAAAACGACGAATTGTTCTATTTTAACGTTATCTTTTAGAATCGCCGCATGTATTTAAACAAATACTTACGTATGAATAGAATCAACGTCTAGAAGTCTAGACGTAGTTCTGTTTTGAGGACTATATAGATGAAGTTGTAGACGGTACCAGATCACATTTGTATGCAAACGATCCAGTCTCTATTTCAAAAGAACTAAAACTGTCTCGAAAGATTAATAAAATCAAAGCAACTCCACGCCGCGTAAAGTAACTGAGCTACGAAGCTGGGAGCGTGATAAAAAGGCCTACGTGATGTGTTCCATCCAGATACGTTTATTAATAACATCAATGGATCGCGGTGTTACCATATTTACGCAACATTTACCGCAGGCATATTAAGGTATATATATATATATATATATATATAAGGCATATAAGGCATATTAAGGTCCAAAGATAGCTATGAAACGGTACAATATTATACTCGGTAATGTAAAGTTTTAAAATGTTTATCTATGTGGTGTTATTGTTAGTCTTAAAATAAATTATTGTTTTTTATCTTGTTGATACTAATTAGCCTGCTAGTTATATTAAATAACTAGCGACCCACCCCGGCTTCGTACGGGTAGTTTCTCTATACAAAGGTTCATTCATACCCTACGTAAGGTAATCGCGCCAACTGTCAACTGAGAACTAACTAAGTAACAGAGTTACTCCAAAACTGCAATGTACATTAAAAAAGTTAATAAATGTTAAATTTTCTTAAAATTTCTAATTTTCCTCGCAACTTTTAAAAAATTTTCTTGCATAAGAATCTTCTCCAGCCAATAACAAGACACAAAAACAAAGAATTAGCTAAACCGGTCCAGCCGTTCGTTCACGCGTGATGCCGTGACTAGGGAAATAGGGATTCATTTTTATATATATACATAGATGTCCTAAGACATTACGATAAATATACGATCACTTATTCTTAGAGCGCTTGCAGACGTCTGTTCTTGTCACCGGATGATGGTCCGGCGAAAAAATGGACGTCTAAAAGCGTTCTTAAGTGGATATTTAAGTACAAAATATCGAATAGGTAGCCAAAAGTTAGTGGCTAATGAACAGCGATACGTCCAAAACGATTCCTCTCTGTGTATAGCTTTTTATAACGGCAACAATAAATAAGGTAAATCGTTAACCGTATACCATTATGAATAGATTTTATAACATTCGCGGCTTATTTTTCGTCGGCACTGTACGATCATAGTCTATACTGTATAGGTTTTGACGACAGTTTTTATGACCGCCTGCCTTGCGTAACCCTTCTCGGATAGTTTTGTCGCATGGCTCAAGTAATTTCTGAGGTATTACTATGAGGTACTAATACTTTGTCTTGCCCAACTTTTAATGTAATTAATGATACACTTTTTGTTTATTATTCAGAAATTATACAAGAAATGACACAATTATACAAGAAATGACACAATTACAATACAATTATATTTACAATATTCGTAATCCTAGTTCAAATCGATTTCTGCTGCTGCTTTAAACAGAGACGCTCGACTCCAAATTCTAATGAAATTCTTTTTTATACTCGGAAAGCGCAAACTTACCATTTTAAAAATCTGTCGAAGAATATTTGGCCAGTATTCGCCAATTTAAAAAAAAGAACGAAAAGTCAGAACTTATGACCCGACTAGGTATGCCACTGCTTAAATAGACTGTAACATTAGTTTACATGAGGTTTACTGAATTATAATCTAAAATATTGTTATTACGCGGGCCAGACAGAAACTGATCGATGGTTAATCCGATTGTAAACAATTACGCTTCAAACGATGTTCAGAATTAATAGCTTATTCAAGAAAAACAACCAACGGGCGTTGGTTCGCGCAAATCATTCAATTTCTCGAGCTATGAATAATTTAATAAATCGCTGCACAAAATCTCTAAGATGATGTTCCGAACGACTTTTATCTTTATTAAAAATTTTAGGCTCTTCATAACAAAAAGCTGGCAAATAATGTTTTTAAAGAAAAACCACACTAATCAACCGAATACCTATAATAGAAAAACAAGCCCAGAGTCCACCTCGAATCCGGGTTTCGATTACTGAACGGTGGTATGTATGTAAATGTTTTGTGTTCGTTTAGGGTTAAAAAGCGTCATTAATTTATTTAAAAAAAAACGATACACAACTTTGAAGCATAGGCAGAAATTGTAAATTTTAATTTTGGACGTAAAAAATCCCTCCAGATTATTTCATGTCTATTTAACAATATTTAATATAATTTTTCAAATTCGCTAAAGATTTTCTATTTGTTAAATTTTCTCTTCAGAAATAAAATTCAAGTATATGAGTAGATAAGGCTTTGCTTAAACACTCTCATTTGTACAGTTAAATATTCGTAAAGTGTCCACCTGTAAACTCCGTAGTGTTTGCCCGAGGCGCGGTCGCCGCAGATGGAGCAGAGGTGCTTGGAGCCGCTGAGAGGATGATTAGGGGGGTAGTTCCTGAGCCCGGGAGGCGAGGTGGCGTCGTCCCGCAGGCCGTCCAACATCGCCGTGTCCGGCTTCATCTCCGGCGGCGACATCGGCGACATAAACCCCGCCTCCAGATTCAGCCCTGGAACAAAACGATGCATTAGTTATACATCGACAATTTCATCGCGTATCATTTGGACTTGGGTGTAAATGTTGTACATTTTCTTAATTCTTACAATTATTTGAATAGCTGGAGAAACTATTTTTCTCATTAAGGCCGCCACAGTTATTCCTTGTTATTATTGTTGCTAAGGCTACGGGTTGTGAGATCTTTAATAAAGATATTGACTACAATAAGAACATATTATTTGTGTATGTGAGTAGCAGTAATAGATAATTCAAAAGCCAAAAACCCGACTGACTGTATGATCATCATAATACCTATGACACTCCGGAGAAGAATACAAATCTAATAACACCTCACTCACAATGAAACGGACATACATATCTATACATACGAGCGACAAACATAACCCTGCTGTGTCAGTAGGGAGAAGCATATAGATACCCTAAGTTGCCCTAAAGGTTTATTAAGTGCGATTGTATCATAACTGATGCATCTACGCAGACGTTAAGTTTTATTACCGAGAAGTTTGCACTTTTGTGACGGTGTAAATAAATATATTCAGATTGAACGTGAACATGTGAACGCGATAACCTTTGAGGCACTGCTTGACATGGGCTTTGCTACGAGCACGTCACAGCTCTGCTTTCAGATCTGGGTATCTATAACTGTGATGCACGCACATGTAACGTACAATCTCAATTCTTTTCGTTAGTCAATTGATATGTATATAATATATGCAGAAGAAAATTATATGACGCATAGGTTACATAATTTTTTTACGTACATAAACTTTAAAATTATACTAACTAGAGATAAAAGCTCTCAGCAACAATTATGGTTTATTTTATTTTTAAGACTTTTTGTTTTTAATTTACTGATTAAGAGGTGAAAAGGCCTTAACAACATGCAATATCTAAAAACAATAAAGTAAAATGGGTTGCACTTTACTGTTAATCACGGAGAAAGAATAATAATTCTTATCGTCCTTCATGATAAGCATTATTCTTTATACATAACTCTCCTTCAAGCGCCTACAGTTCAAAGTATAATCCACGTGTCCAGTAGTAATGCTATTAAGAGGGATAAAGGCAAAACACTAGAGTACTCGAAGGGATTGGTATACGTGGTGGTGGACCGCTGCACAAGAGACTTCGTCAACCAGTCAGGTCAGGTTTAGAGATGTCATGAATATCTACAATACGAAATAATTTGTAATTAAACTGTTGACATTTAACGAGGAAAGTAATGGAGATGTTAAGTAGCATCATATACATACCTAACTCAACTTGCGTTCATGAGACACGACTTTATGGTGCTAACAGAGATAAACCCGAGCCTTTAGATTTTATTATGAAAATTATATTTACATATATAAGAATAAACAATATAAAATGTATATGTGTAAAGAAAAGTACAATTATATTTAAAACCTTTAAAGTTTCGATAGGTGCCAATGTATTCGGTGAATATAATGAATAATAATAATGTAATTTTACTTAAATGAAATGATGTTGCTTACTTAAGGCTACCCTAACCTCACCATCATCTCCTTGCCCTTTTCCCGCGCATGTGGGATCGCTAAAGTATGACCGCAGCACAGTTTAACAATCACATGTCATTATTGAAACTGTGACCGTAGTCCATACTCTATAGATTCTGGCTACAGTTTTTACGGCCGCCCGCCTTCCTAACACCAACCTTTCTCGGGAATAATAGGCTACTAAACTAACCTAACAAAACATATTACATAAGAATACATACGTCATTTTTAAAATCGTCTATATGTGTGTAAATACTGCGTTACCAAATATAGCTGTTACCATTACCAGGGAGCGCCGTGCGTCCCCGAAATACGTGTGTTGCTATGAATATCTCAATGCAGTGTGTCTAGCTGATATTTGCAAAATATCTTTATACAAACTGTCAGTTATCATTATTTTAAAGATCATAATATATAGTTTTCTATTCAATTGAAATAATGTCTACGTTTATATAATGGGCCGTGAGAGTCGTGAGACCGGTATGAGACTTAACAGATTAAATAAACCGTTTTTATGCCACATAAAGTACAACACACAACATTTCTAAAAGCAGTGTTTTAAGTAAACAGTTTGTTAAAAAACCGAGTTATTCTAGTAGAAACCGTCATTTGTTGTTCGACCAATGTTTTGGGAGCCGCATCACAAAAAACACAGCGCACCAAAGGAACGGAAAAGGAACAAAAACGAGGTCCGTCCGTTGAGAGCGCGCCGACACGACCGGTCCATTAGCGCGAGGGGCTGTCGAGTTAGCACACCAAACAGCTACCCTTCTTTTACAAAAATCCAATCTCGCGACCAATTCACTTTCGCCGAGATCTTGTTTCAAACTTCTAAGTAAATAATAAAATTATTTTATTGTTTATTTTGTTTTAAATATACCAATTATTCTAGTCATAATGCGAAAATTCTACATTAGATAAGTTTGTGGTGTGATTTTTTTTCTTTTATTATAAACCGTTATCGCCTTTGACAATAAGTCAGGTGTAAAGTAACACTATGTCTTTTCCTGGTGTAAATTATTACAGTGAAGCGAACAATCCTTTGAGTCATTATGAGGAAAGTCTACAAGATCGTCGTATGCGGTAATGTCAAAAAAATGAAATGTCTACTTTTTAATGAGTTGCCATTCACAAATATTTTTTTAACTCCTAAGAAAATATTTTTCTTCGCGCACAGATCACGTTCGTGAATTTCAATATGATAACAATAATTAATAATATGTCGTAATAACTTCACATATTATGGTTAATGTAACTTTATACTTCAACGGATCTAATTTACAGTCAACAAGAGACTATTATACATTCATACATTTTTCGACTACCAAATAGGCTGCCTAATGATGCCGAATATATGTATACATCGCTTCTTATAAATCATACATATGTAGCACATGTTGACGCCATTTTGAATGACATAAGCAACGCAAAATGGTTGTCATGACCGATTTCACAGTAAATCGTAAATCAGCTAGAATTTTCGTTACGTTTTCACTTTATCGATGAGTTAATAAGAAATAATTTTAACGAAAGTACAAAAGTGAAATCAAAAGATTACGAAGCACTTCAGGCGATCTCATTTCCTAGTAATATATATTTAAGTCAAACATACATCCACAAACAAGCAAAACAAAACACAAACCCACATCTAAGCATGATAGAAGCAAAGCGAAATAAATATCTTATTTACACGCGGCTCGAGAGGTAGGGACAATCTATATATATAATAAAACTTGAACTGATCGCTGTCTGTACATGGAAGATATATGAAAATAACTATTATTGGAGGCCTTTATAAACGCAATAAAACCTAGAACAATGTTTATTAGAATTTTTGTCTGCCTGAAGGTTATCCCTGGTAATGGTAACAGCTATATTTGGTAACGCAGTATTTACACGTATGTAGACGATTTTAGAAATTATACATGAATTATTTTGTAATATGCTTTGTTACGTTAGGTTAGTAGCTTATTATTCCCGAGAACTTGGCGTTAGGCAGGCACGTTTAAACAATTATATATGATTGTTAAACTGTGCTACGGCCATACTGGGTCGACTCAACTCTGTTAATTAACAGATGCGATACACAAAAGAAGACGAGTTGTTGTGATAACTCATTACGAAAATGTGGAGAGTTACGCTGGAACCGGTCGCAAATTTCATGAAATATTCGGTCGAAAAAGCTGAAGAAACTCGGTCAATTATGGATCTATGGTTCTTTGCGTCGACGTACCGGTGGGCTTTTGAAAATATTGTCGCAAAGTTTTTAAAAAAACGCTGCTCGGATCCTTATAACATGCATGCACATTACATTATTTATTCGTCTGGTCGCTCGACTGATCGCTGGACTGATCGCTCGACTCGTGGTGGTGATGAGGTGGTGGTGGTTACGATGGTGGTGGTGATGATGTGATGGTGGCGGTGGTCGTGGTAGTGATGGCAGCGATGTCGGTATTGGTTTCAGTTTCGGTGTCGTTGCTCTTGATTAAAAATGCGTATTCTAAAAATTCATTGTGTAAACAGTGTGCACAATATAATGTAGTAAATAGTATATTATAAAGTTTTATTCTGCGAAGTGATTGATATATTTTATTTGATTCTACGCGGACGAAGTCGCGGGCAACAGCTAGTGTAATAAAAAAAAACAACTAAAGTTATTGGAAATAGACACAACGTGGAATTATTATACCCAGGTCCGTTTTACACGCCGTCTAAACTGGTCGCAAGAGAATATCACTGTGGTAGACTGTTCTATGTAGTATAATACCCTCGAGACGCGGACTCGATTATAGACGAAGCAGGTCATATTCAACCAGAATAAATCATTCACATACCGATTGTGTATTTTGTCATTTTATAACCGGACTAGGCAAATCGTAAACGTAAAGTGTCATTTCTGTTAAAAAGACGTTACGATGTTCATAATCGGTCGGGGACATATCCGACAGAAACTTTAAAAATATATTACAAATATTTTTTTTTTATTGTTGGTTTGATAAATATTTAATGTACACTACATATGTACATACATATTTATACAGTCGAAATAGAAGAAATACATTCGTTGCCTGTTAGTTATATGTGGGTCGAAGCGGGCCTGTCGTAAAGAATAATCAATCACAAAGACGCGGCGGAGATGATGTTCTCTCGACTGAACACGTCGTGACAAGAAAATGTTCACAAGAAAATAAAGGTAATCAAAAATTGATTAAATTGTATTAGTTCATATAGATGTTATGTTTGCATTAAAATTCGACTGTTTGTTGTAGCCACTATACACGTGTACACCACATATGTATATGTGTATAGCAGAAATCATGGTGACAAAGTCACGAGCTTCTCTCTCGCTCTGAATGCTCAGATGAAACATAGCGTATTCAAGCTCATCGGTCGAATCGCATGTCTTTAGGTTTGACACTGTTTCGAAAATTCCAGAATACCGAATCATTCTTAATAGCCTATTTTCTTTTGAAAGAGGAACCTGGCCGACTTATGTGAATTAACGCGCAGCCATTACCAGACTGGACCTAGGAGCGCCAAATTTGACATATTTATATTTTATAATATGAACGAATAGCATTGTTGGAAAATCAAACCCAAGATGGTGAAAAGGGTAAAAGACTGTGTCAAAATCGAAACCGCAGAAGTTATTTGTAGTGTGTATTTCTAACTCTACCACTTCTAATAAATTACTCTTCTCTTCTCTTTAGTCTTCTCATCAAAACTACAATATTGCTACTACGATGTTGCTGAAGCTTGTATTAAAATGTATGTTTTACCTAACAAATACATTGAGTATTTTAAGCGAAAAAAGTCACCGATAACATTACAAGTTACATTTGTCAGATAAAAATTAAGCTAATTGTGATGATGGTGGACTGTATAAACGAATAATCTAGAACCGCACACAAATAAATCGTCACATATTTGATAAAAAATTCCACTGCACTGTCATGGAAATTGATTGATATTAATTGCCTAATGTACATATTTTGATCTTTTACGGTTCCGTACCCAAAGGGTAAAACATACTAAGACTCCGCTGTCCGTCTATCCGTTCTTCCGTCTAAAAATCAGAATAAAATAAATATTTAAGGACGCTTACATACAACAAATGTGATTTTTTATAGATAATGTTAAGGAACCCTTCGTGCGCGAGCCCGACTCGCGCTTGGTCGTTTTTTGACATTATTTCAAAGTTGTCATTGTGTATCTTAGGATAAAGCTAAAGGCAAGATTACGATAACACAATGTTGAACTTTATAAGGAAAATGATCGCAATATTGTCGATTTAAATGAAATCAGGAGGGGGCAAGGTTTCCATCGGAAGTCGCAAACAAAGAATAAACGTCGTTAATGCGTGCGTATTCACAAAATGTTTTATGCATGACTGAGGAATCGGAATTTTCAACGTTTTGCAGAGGACGTCTTCGGGACCCTGCTCAAAACCTGAAACTTGAGACGTTCTTGAATACTCATCTATACGTATAGATATTTTGTAAGCATTAATACCATATGGTGGGAGGGGGTTAAACATCGTAAGGCGAACAGCTTACATTTATTTTTATCGGCGTTTATTCCCTAAGAATCGATTTTCATACATAAGCTCGAGGCATAAGAATAAACGAGGAGTTCAATTACTAAGTATTACACGAAAAACGTTACATCCATCTCAAAATTACTAATCGAAATTTAACCGCCTTCTGTTGACAGATTATTCTGATATTTTGTACAGACAGACCTTTCCGATCTGATTCTAATGACAATACTATTTAATAAATTCAGTATCATTGTAAATCTTAGAGGGCCGCCATAACAAAATGGCGGATTTTTTGACAACTCCTATATGCAGCACAAATTAAAAAAAAGCTAATGCAATATGACCACCATTAAATGGCGGATTACATCTTTTTTCATAAACCCCTCTCAATGTGGGTATTCAATGACCAGTAGAATAGAGAACACATTGAAAAAAATGGCTTTTGTTTTTGTTATTCTAAAAGATATACTTTGTAACGCTTTATATACTATTTACTAGCTGTTGCCCGCAGCTCCCACGCATTCCCTTCTTTTTTCAACTAATATTATTGTTAGATTCCGGGTAAAATAACTTTTAATTACAGTTAACAAGTGTTAAAAAGTTGTTATTCTCAAAACATGAAACATTACCGTTGCAACCGATATTGTAAATAAAAGTTTTATGTACCTCGGCACAGTTTTATTTTCGGGATAAGAGGTCATTTTCTATATCTCTGATAACGTGTGTGCAAAATTTCATAACGATCGATTGAGTCGCTAAGGAATTAACGCGTAACAAATTAACTCATAGTCACATCTAAAACAATAGTTAGGATAGATTTATTAAGCGATATATAAGGCAAGAGGCAAGACTTATTAAAGTTTATAGTTCAAAATATTGACAAGTTGACTACAGCTTACCGAAGGATGACCTTACCGTGGGTTTACACTGCCGAAAACATCCACATAAAACATATTGTAATCTCAGTTTTACGCCAATGAAAACCGAAATGTATTTGA
Source organism: Papilio elwesi (assembly GCA_029849275.1). Classification (NCBI taxonomy): domain Eukaryota; kingdom Metazoa; phylum Arthropoda; class Insecta; order Lepidoptera; family Papilionidae; genus Papilio; species Papilio elwesi. The sequence continues at coordinate 4,889,547 of CM056687.1, read as the reverse complement.
ACGAACGGCGGTGGTAGCAAAATTCGACACCAGGAATATTTTTAGCATTTCCATTTAGTGTTACTATATAATATGTACGTTCTTGTGTATTCCTTCGATGAGCCAAGTATAATATAATAGACTCACTAATATCACATTTTATGAATGACCTGACCCGAAGACAAACATTAGTGATTTTCGAGTACTGAGCTAGTTACTGTACACCTCGAACATAGCCACGATTCTGTTTTCCATCAAAGCTGCATACATGGCGAAAATAAACCATATGCAAGAAGTATACTATACGAATATTAAATTATACACACAGACAGATGCATAATGAAATCGTACAGCTATCGTGCCGCCCGGGTGCAGACAATAAGCCGTCGGCCATAATTGTCGAAGTGCAATTTCGATTTAGTTATCTCGTTGCGAGCCGCCGATAGTGTAATTATACTTTCTTTCCACGCCCGTCGACACCAGCGCTGCGAATAATAGAGCCAGCCGCTGCAATCCCCACTTAATACAGACAATTTCACGGCACGTATGACCTTAACGAAATTAACAATACAAATTTAATTACCAGGTTAAGGTTAATAAGAAATTCAGAAATAAGGACCCGTGTCCTGTAATGAATCATAAATGTCAGGGCAAATAATAAGAATTCATTTTGTAATAAAAGTCGTGCATGGCCGATAATAACAAATCAGCGGTATTATCAATGATTCACTTTCGCACATACAGATATGACCTACTACAACTCTAGGATGTTGGAAAACAACCAGAATTATGCGATGGCGTAACAAGTTACAGTCAAAGCGACTTATTCGTGAGTTATATTAGCAGTTGATAGTTTTAACGCGAGGAAAACATAAATTTTCTCTGATTTAGTACATAGTGTTCTGCTATTTTTTTATCGATTTATTGCAGTACATAGTCGTACATCCGATACCTTTCTATTTACTAGCTCAAACGTTACGGTGACCAGGATTCTATATGTCAAAATAACATACGTAGCATATATCACATATTTCCTTTATGTGAAGTATACAATTTATATGGAATAACTTTAATTCGTCTTGACTACGAAAACGAAGAAACCACACAAATACATTATTATTCTAATTGATTCGAATATAAAGGTCTTTTATCGGGACCTTGGAGGACTTTGAGGTTAATCTCTTTGTTATAGAATCTATAGAAATGTATTCTTGTGAAAACGAGTAAACTTTGTACCAACTTGTTGTGTATTTATTACGAAATTATTTCTTCAAACATTTTATTCCAAAATGCTAAAGCGTATACGCCAAAAAGTAAATGTTTAGCAGTCATTATTGAACGCAAGTAGACATCATAATAATCCCTTATAAAACAAACACGCAAGAACAAGAAACAAGCTTTAAGATGTAATAACTCATCGATAAAGCGTTTGACCTACAGCCTGACGATCGTAGTTCTATTTCTAGCTAAGTTGGAATAAAGTTTTTCCAATTCTTATGATCTACAAATATAAATGTTAAAGTTTCCTTTCTATAGTGATTTCTTTATCCTATGTGAAACGCTGGCTAACTATTCTAAATCTATCTATTTACCCCGATTTAGTCAAAAAAGTCATTACTTTCCAATTCATCAATAAAATGATTTTATTTACGGTTAGTAATTAGGGTGTCACAAGCATGTCGGCATAATTTATTATAAGAAATGATAGAGACACACACTGCAGGGAGCCGGTCACGCGTGAAATGTACATGTCAAAAAACTCTTATTACATGGCTCGAAGTATCAAGCGTACGTCTGAGGTGCCAAAGGGATATTTAAATTGTCCTTCTAACGTAATTACTTTATTTGAATAAACACAAACTTTATTAAGCTCCGTAATGATGTTCTGTTCAATCCAGACGATGAAAATATTTTGAAGATACTTGTACATTTCAGTCATATCTTCGTTCAGATTAATGTGAAAGTCAAACGGATAACTTTGAATTATAAATTCCTTTATCTAAAGATAAAAGAAAAATGTACATGCTTACGTTTTTGATTACCGTATCATCGCGATTGACATATATATATATATATATATATATATATATATATATATATATATATATATATTATATTAGGATAAGTGGGGCCAACGAGCAGCCGGTCGTTTGACTTTCCGTACAAAGACTTCATAATATAGGTATGATAGCTATTTTATGTCGTAAACAACTTTCAAGTTTATTTACAATAGATACATATTGCAGGTAAATGAAAGTATTTTAATGCATATTACGGCTAGAAAACTACTAATACGTTACCGCATCGAATTATTTTCGAATGAACAGAATTTGGTTGGTGTTCCCCGTCAAATCTTGGAAATTAAATTTGATCCACTTCCCGGTTATCGATTGAGCTGAAATTTTGCATACATGTGTGTGCCTATAAATACTATAATAAACGTAAAAATACTTCTATTCTCACATATGATTGGCGTATGGTAGGTATATTAAGCTAACAAGCGTGAGGGCACTCTGATCAATATTATATATTTAGCATTGTAGTCAAACTAACAACGCCTTCTATCAACAATACCACTCGTATTGGCAGCATAAATTGTTATTGCAATAACACGCGATAGTTAATACCAGTGATCCGCCCGGCTTCGCCCGGGTATCCGCCTCGGAAAGTATATAACGCATAAGAAAAAAGAAATAAAATATTTCACGAAAACCGTACATTTTCAGAATTAAAAGTAGCCTATACGCTATTACAGACTGTATCTCTGTGCCAAATTTCATCCAGATCCGTTCAGCCGTTTTTACGTGAAAGAATAAAAAACATCCACATATCCCATACTTACAATTTTTCGCATTTATAAAATTAGTAGGATGTATGCAGGTTCTTGGAAAAAAGCAATCAAGATAAAAGCGTTGTCTGACTTCTGTTCAAACAAAGCGCCGCTGATTGGCGCAGAAGGATTCATTACCGTCCAAGGTCCGTTTCATCCGATGTGTACTGTTTCGTAATAGAAAATAAGCAATAACCTGTAGATTCATGTACCTCCAGATACCGTATTTCATCTATATTCAACGTTCCGTTTTCGTTCCGTTTTCTATACCTTAGTTTTAAATATTTTCATTTTACATTACATATTATTTACCTGTGAAATGTGATATTCTCACTCTTATTTCTTCGAGTCTAGATTTACACCATTTCACAGCACAAGCCGTATTTTTTTTAAATTACAAGCACCTAGATTTTTAATTCGTAACGGTGGCAAACGCCTGACTGCAGGATATTACGTACCCCAATTAGCGACTAAAGTGACACTGTTGACGCGCTGATTATTATCTGGAGGCAAGTAACATCTTTGCAATAACATAAAGATTTCACAATATGTTTAATTTAATTATTATTATAATGTTTTTACATTAACTGGACACAACAGGAGCAGAAAAGATTAAAGTCAAGAAAATGTGATACAGAAACCTCGATAGAATTTTAAATGTCTACAGAATTTTTGAGAAATATCTACTTTACTCGATGTTAAATTTATTAAGTTACTACATGTTCTTGGAACATCAACAAATTCCTTTAAAACGTATTTTTCTAAACAAATATATATATATATATACGTGTTATTGAAGAATGGATTTCTTTATATATAGTGCCATAGGTAATACACAGAGTGCTGTGGAAATTTCAAAAACCAAAAAATGGATAACGATTCGTGCGTAGTAAATAATTAAAATGCTTCTAGGTTGATAGCATATCCATTAGTTTCTGTAAAAAAAATACATTACGCTTGTTAGTTACTCGTAACATTTTTCTATGTCTGTATTGTCTCTTTTTATTGATAAATGTATAAGCATGTTGAAGGCCAGACCACCGAAGAGAACCTTTTGCAATTCTCAGAGACATTTCAAGCCACATTTTACATGATTTTTAAGCCTTACCTTGAGAATTGAGGCAACGCGAAGATCAAGGAATTAAAACACACAGGGAAGCGCGACTATCGTTGAAAAAAAAAAAAAAAACCCTGGTATCTTAATGCATTTTAAGGTTGAATACAAGAAAAATAACTTTTTTTTTCGTAGAAACTGTGCTTAAAATAAGCGCAAGACGCATATTCAATTTTGTGTATATTATTCACGCGAATCCATAAAAATTTCTCTTACCAAATATCTTCTAATATAAAATAAGTTGTTACTTCAAAAATTTGGTCAGATTCAAAAGTTGTGAGTACCGTACTACCACAATCTGTTGGTTATATCACTTTAATACAAAAACAACTTTTAAAATCATCCTAGAACTATGAGACAAGAGGCGCTTTTCAAATCGATCATTATTACGTTAATAAATTAAAAAGGTCTGCGTCTACAGTGAAGTTTGTTTGTGCTGGCAAAACAATTCAAATTACTCCGTCTAAGTTATAATTCCAATTAGGGTGAGAACGCACTAATTGGAAAGTAATTTGTGATTACATATTTCACTTTGTTGTTCATACATTACAAATACATAATATAATAGTTTATGTTGTAGACCATTTAAAAACTTCTGTGTGCAATTATTGTATGGAAAATCAATATTATAAATGCGAAAGTTTGTAATGTTGATGTTTTTAAACTTTCACGCAAAAACGGCTGAACGGATCTGGATGAAATTTGGCACTGATAGGGTACAGTCCCGAATAGCATATAGGCTATACTTTATATCCTGGAAAAATGTATGGTTCCAGTGGGATACGTTTTTTGGCTTTTGTCTGCGTATATAAAAGGCGATGTTCCCTATGGATTCCGAAATGGCTAACCGGACGAAGCCGGGCGGATCACTAGTATAGAATAAACACCTTTTCTTCTTATGTTTAATATTTAAAGTGTTGCAGGGGGACAATACGAATCAGCCCAACATGATGACTATCGACTTAACCCTAAGCCGAACAACTTACATGTCCAGCTGAGTGAACTTCGAACAGCGGATACATGGATTAAAAACTATTTCATTGTATCAAAATGATTATTAAAAAAGTTATCGGGTTGTTCGGAAAGTACAGTACAGTTTTCGTATAGTAAACAAACACCTTTTACACCTTTTGCCATCTTTCTAGTAGTAGCATAATTCCACGCTCATAATTTTTTTGTTTTTGCTGGCAAAAAACTGATCGAGGTGGTTTTTGATCTCCTCATTCGAGCTGAAGGTTTTGCCGTTTAAAAATTTTTGGAGTGACCGGAACAAATAACAATCCGATGGTGGTGAAACACTACACCTTTTCCGTTGATTACAATACTGACCTTTTCTGTTGAAGTGCATCATTCAGTTTGTCCAGCTGATGACAATTGACTTCCGAATTAATCGTTGTTTTATCCGATAAAAGCTCAAAAAAAACGATTCCTTTAAAATCCCACCAAACAGATAGATTTCCTTTTTTGGTGAATATCGGCTTTGGAAATGGTTTGAGCCGGTTCATCTTTTTTGCTCCATGACCTCTTGCGTTTGACGTTGTTGTATACAATCCATTTTTCGTCCACAGTGATGATGCGCTTCAAAAACGGATCATTTTCGTGACGTTTGAGAAGCGAATCGCAGACGTCAATGCGGCGATACAGATATCTCTCTGTGAGAACATGGGGAACCCATACATCGAGCTTCGAGGATATTCCCAGCCCTTATAAGTGGTCATAAACTGTTGAATTTGATACATTTAATCTTAATCCGATCTTACGTGTTGTTATTCGCCGGTTCGCATCAACTAATGCCTTTATCGCGTCTTTATCAGCCTCAACCGGCCTTCCGGAACGTGGTGCATCTTCGACATCAAAATTGCCGGATCGAAATTTAGTGTGTTCCTTCACACCTTCTCCATACATATCGGTCAATTTCTTCTTAGCTTGAGCAGTATTTTTACCCTTTCTGTAGTAAAACAATAAGATATGTCGAAAATGCTGCTTATCGCTCTCTACATTTAAAAGGGCACCAACCAAAAACTACTACGTAGAATTAATTGGGTTTTTGGACACACAAGTCTTGCTATATGAGCTCTCAAAGCATATAAAAATTATACGTTTTAAATGTGAAGTTGGGTGCAAAAAAATACAATTAAATCCTCTGTCGGGAAAACCGAAATTACTTTCCGAACAACCTATTAGCTCTGATCATGTACTTATTTATGTTGATTTTTAAAAGTATTAAGATAAACTTTTTTTGCTATAAATTTATAGAAAATTTTATTTACAACCTAAGACATCGCTTAGAAATTGTTATTTACTGCATACGGTTGGTTACATACGTGACATTAGGGATAAGACTACAATGAATATGAGATTGTGCAGCGATGAACATCGTGTTTTCGACATTTGCATTATATATTTACGTGTGTGGATTGGTACGTGTATTAATATATTGGTCATGTGTAGACATATTTACATTGCATTTCTTCATAATCGACGTTGGGCAGTGTGGAGGGCGTCGCTAGCGGCTGCAGCATGGTGATGGGCGCGGGCGAGGCGGGAGGCGGCTGCGGCCCGGGCGGCGCCGGCCGCGCCCAGTTGATCAACGCCGTCACCGACATCGTTGGCTTGTCTTTCTTCGCCACCGACATGGCCACGGACTAACATCCTCACATCACTAAGAGGCAAAACGCGGCCGTAATTACCCTCTCACGGCACCACTGTACACAAAATTCGTAAGATTCGTTTCGTTGGGCACGGTCACGATCAATTTGCGCCCCGGACGCAGTGCGCTCGCGGACTGAGACGCACTAGTGTTGCGACCGATACCGTCGGCCTCAGAGCGCGCGGGCCGGTCTCGGCGGTGACATTGCGGCGGCAGCTGATGCACCGGTGGCGCGGCGGTATCGCGGTGCAGCGGACTCGGTGCGCAGCGCGCTGTCGTCTCGAAGCTTGCCCACGGAGTAATGCGCGCTAAAACTCATCGAGTTCGAAATTGACAAAAAAACGTAGCCGTCGACTTCCGCGCGGTTACCGCCTCGAAGGTCTCGCCGGTCTCGCCGGTCGTTCTCAAGGTCCGTACACAATCATACGTGAATAAATCTGATTTTATGTCGGAAAACGAGTTGCTATAATCGATTTCATTTTTTGCTATGAAACGGAGAGATAATTCGGCGGAATAATACTTTAGACATTTTATGGTTTTACGATAAAATAGGATTCATCTAAATAATTGAAGTCTCGGAGGCGGCCGACGTGATCGCGGCTGTGGAGCGTCGCTGTAATTAAGTTATACGTCACTCATAGACGAAACCCCACTCTAGTCTCTAAATTTTCGCAATGTCACTTAACACAATTCAGCTTTAATATGATCTCGATTGATTGATTGAAAATGTAACCTTTAATAAAAAAATACTTTTATTTAACGCTATTCAATTACAAGCGACGAGACTATACGCACGGTTAACAATATGGCAATTTTTTTTCATTTTAAATTGTAGTTGTCGTGAAGAAGTCTTTGCCTAGTGTTAATATTAATTGTATGTTTCATTTACTATTCCATTTCATTTTTATTTATTAATACGTTACGTTAGTGAATGAAAACGTTAGTGAATATTAAAACTATAATGCAATAATTACAAGACTAAGAATCTCTATAGCTCACCGGCTACAGTAGGTAGCTAGCCTGACCCGGGTCCTAGGTTGGGTAAATTTTCCTAAAAGCATAAATATCATAGATTGTGTCTGGCCAGTTTCCAGTATAAGTTGTTGTAATTGTGTCACAATAATCTCGATGAAACTGCGCTATCTGTTGTACTACATGGTATTTTTTTCAGTATTTTCGTTCTTTCTATTCTTTACATCACATACATTTAAGTCTTTTATTACACTCTCATAAAAACGTTATATTTGTTACTTATTGTAAACATTTTACAAATGGTGCTCATGTAACGAGCTAAATTAAGTTTTAGTCATTGATGTGATGAAAGTAACGATAAACTAACATTGACGAACTATATCCGTGTACACGTGGACGCACATATCTCAACGTATAGCTCACTAGTTTGAAAAAATGCTATTCAATTATAAAACAATAAAAATTTGCCAAGCTTACGAAATTTTTCTCTCCTGATAGTTTTAAAAATACTGTTTTAATTTTTTTTTCATACCCCGAAAAGATAAGTTTTGATCAACCCGAAAACAAATATTTTTGGACAATTCTTCATTTTTGTTTGTATTTATGATTTGGCATTAAAAAATACACACAACCTTAAATTTTCCCCTTTCTACCTATTTTTAAATATGCCATCGTTCACAGGGCTCCATTCCTCTTTCACTCATAGACCACTTACAATAAGTTAGTTATTTTTTATTTTACTACTCGAATATTTACTGAAAATAATTTATATGGTCAAAACAATGTTTGCCGGGTCAGCTCGTGCTTTTATAAATAAAAAACGAATTTACACGAGAAAAGCGCTCAATAAAAACTGTTAAAAGATGACAGAGCTCCAATTTTTTTATGTCAGGGTTCCAATAAAATTTTTACTCCTCGGGCATTACAGTAAAATACACCTGAGCAATTTAATTGTAATTAACAATTTCATTCCGTATTCACCTAGGATTCTACTCGAATTTCTTAATTAATATATTAACTTGAGGTTAAAGATACGCATAGCGCAAACGTTGTGATGTCCATTTTATACGCCGAAACGTAGTAGGTGAAAATAAAGCCTTTTATAATAAGAACTGCGACCCAAACATCGCATTTTTCAACGCGACATTGGATCTGGTTTTGTTTTTATAAGAATTCAAAATATGGGGCGGACGAATTTGCGACAGATGGTTTGCTGAATTACCACGACATAGCTGTGGGGTTGAATAGTGACACTTTAATAAAAATATTACTGAGGGTATCTTAATTATAGATAGAGTCAGTAAAGTTGATAATTAATAAATAGAAAAAAATATATTATATAAGTCTATAAGAATGTACATACTGTAAACAACTATAATTTTCTCGATGTTTTACTATCAAAAAGGTTAAAAAACTTTTACTAACGATCTTGTTAAGCATCCTTAATGTGCACACACTGCCGAATATTTTTTCTCTGTGAAAAACTGAAACGCCTAAAACTTTGCCTGACAATAACCAGTAGCTACACAAATACTTTAAACCGTAGGCTATTGTTAGTTAATGTACATTATAAAAGAAGTTTAACATGATAACTCTATTGTTCTCCTTCCGAAAACCGAACATTTTGTTTGTATAGGTTTTTTTAATAATACAGTACGCCGAAATAGCGTTGGTAAGTGTTGTGCAATAACTACGCAGTTCTTTCAATGAACGGCCCTGTATATTGAGACAATTTCGCGCACCGCCGATCCGGTTGCAATCCAAAACTATATATATATATATATATATATATATATATATATACTACCTATAAGATTTACAGCTGCCCACAATCTTGATGTCCGGACCTAACATTCTTTAGTCATTACGTAACTTTAATCTCTGATTCAAATTAACGTTACATCCAAATTCGAATACCATTGGAGCATGTTTCGTTTAACGGCTTATCACAATTAACACACAGATCGTACAGTTAAACTGAGTTATAGGTACTCTTGAAAATTGGAAAAAATAGTATGTGACAGAATATTAACTCAATCATAGAAAGTATAAAGATATTAAAAGTAACATATTTAACGTTTTTACCCAGATATTACTTTCGAAATAGTTATGTTTTTTTAAACAATTTATCAATTCGGTCCGTGTACAACTTTTGTCCATGCACTTCGTGATAACAGACTACGTAGAAAAATAATATCTTCATACGGATGACACTGATAAAATAATGTTAGTACCAACAATGTTTTATAGCATGCGCTTGTTTTTTTTACAAGTATACGTAAAGCCAAAGTATGGTATAATCGACCAAGATATCTTAGCATTAGACGAAGATCTAGAGTCAACTTCGACATTTACGTATGCCACCGACTGATTGTAAGCTCCGTCAGTTTTAGTAATTGGACAAGGCATTTTATTAACTGCCTGAAAATTATGAACTGAACGAACCATCGCACATCGCTTGGTTGGATGTGAAAGAAGCTTAAAAAATGTATTGACATTTTTCAAATTTTTATGTATTTTATGTACACTACGACCATACATGAGTTAAAAAATAAGTTAGAACTATTCTGTTATCGCTACCATTGAGTCTTCTGTAACAGTGATATGGTCGTCAAATATTTTCTTTGATATTATCAGGAAAATTCAAACAAAGAAAAAGACATAACATACGTCAAATATAACATTAACGTGGATAACAATACAATTGCTGCCATTAAGCGAGTGGACGAAATATTGGAAGCTTTTATTATAATGGCACTGATGGGTCACAATAGGTACCTATCCGAATCGACAGTGACTAAGTATACACCGATCAAGTAACTAACTATACCTACCGGCATTGTGTTATTGTCACCAAAGAAAACATATTAACAGAGCGCAGGTATTTCGTAATGTTAATTCGTTGTATAATATAGGAATATGTAAAGAATAATTTAATTACATTCCAATAAGGACGCAAACAGAAAACAGGATATATTATAAAAGTTAGTAGAGTAAGAAAGTGATGAAAGGCTAATAAATAAATAAATCTCATTTGGATCATCGTAACAGACAATGACCCTTCAACGTGTTAATAAGAATCCTACAAGCAATCGCCTTTTATGGGTTTTGCGACCATTTTATATTTAACACAAGTAAACAAAGAATTATTTGCCATCCCAATCTAAACGTTTCGAGTATCAATATAAGAACAAGAATTATTTATTTTCCTTCCTAATTCATATGAAAAACCTACATAATGAATTGCAAACAAATTTGGAAATTGTTAAAAAGATAAACCAGAAGAGAGCGAGACGTCTGCGATCAAAGGGATAAAAAAACCTCACTTTCTTTCACTTTCAGCGGTGCATATGTGCAGCGAGCGCCTGCGCCCCTCCCCCCGCTCGCGCCCCGAGCTCGCCCCAACGCTATCGATCCGCGCCGACCTTGACTTGACGCACAATTTATTAACATTGACAATAGCAACGCTCGCGCACTGCCCACACTTACTTTTAAATACTTTCATTTTCGTTCTGCTCGTATAGAAGCCGTAGCCCGTCTCCATAACATAATATTATTACTACGACGAACAAAAGTAAACGTTAACGACGTTTTTATACAAGATCGGTGATTACAACATAATCTGATAGAAGCAACTCATATAGTCAAACAGATATTGCGCAACGAAAAGATCATTACTAATATTAATACTATGTGGAAGGATATTATTAAAATGTTATTTATGATACCTACATTATAATTGGGATAGAGCGAGGCTGTTGTGGAGTCGCAGTATGGTGGCAATGACAACAATTACATTGAAGTGTGAAACTGTACTGTCAGACGTGCGTCCTAGACATGACCCGAAGGAGCTGGGGAAGGAGGGCGACGGGCGGTGGGACGAGAGGGGCAGTGAGTCAAACGCGAGGCGCGGGGGCGGGGGCGCCGCGTGCACTCGCCGCGAGATATAGGTAAACGGAACGCGAAGCAGCGCGCCGCGGGCCTACGACCTTGGCGATTCTCTGACGACTACAGGTGGTTTTTGTTTGCACTCGGCTAATACAAGATCTCGGCGAGATTCCCGCCGGCCACTTCGCAAAGATCTCGTCCTCGGACGTCGGACGACCAACGTGGAGGGGAGAACAACCGGAACTCGAAACAATGCTCTTTCCATTTCAAAGACAAAGGACGAACGCAGTATAGTCGCGTCTGCACCGCGCTAAAGATCTAGATCGCAAGGCAACTAAGCAGACTAAATTGTTTACTTTTGGGATAACTGCCAGTGTTTGTTTTAATTAAGGCGGCTGCCTAAATGCATACAATGTTAACGAAAAGAACTCAGTAATAATGAAAACATAATACGTAAGTAAATGTCACCAAAGATAAGCGGAAACGTGGAGAAACTTACGACAACTTATTCACAGGAGACTGAATAGCAAATAATTATTCCGATATATGAGATGGTGGAAAATTACATATAGTTACGAAATTAAGACGTGACGAGACAATGTCTAAATACAAAATACATAAAAAATTGACGTATCGTCCATTTAGAAAATATTTATATTTAATGTAATTAGTTGAAGTAAACCAGTTGAAACAAATCCATCAATATGTGCATGTTATCTGTACGTAGTCCTGTTGATTTCATACAACTAAAACGTATGGTATGTAGGCGAACTATGTGAGCGCAAATAAAACGCGTATTTTATCATTTAGCAGTGTATTACATAATAGCGAGCGCAGTGTGTCGGCGAGAGACCTTGGCCGTGACCAAGCCGAAGAGAAATACTTCCCGAGGCGTGACGCTACGCTGCCGGCCCCGCGCCCCTCCCCGCCCGCGGCTAGGGACGCCACCACCGCGCCGATAACAATTACACGCTATTATTGACGTATCAACCGGTTAATGGAATTGAAAGACGAAAAATTATCAAAATTATCCGACTACTTGTATTTTACGTCTAAGAAAAAAACAATATGACTTGTGCTGCTACAATTTGCTCAAAATTTATCGCTTAAAATTGGAAGAATTGATTGATGACATACATGATTTTTTAAACAGTAAAATTTAAAGGTTAATTTTAATGCTCGTGATGTTTTATCGTTATTATAGTCTACGTGTAAAATCTTTGTCGTAATACAGTTTGATTGTAATAAGTCTTGTTCAAAAAGTAAATCAAGCAATTAGAATTCAAAAAGTGAGCTGGCACGAGGGCGGCAATGAATTCAAATAAACTCGAAGGCCTTGACAGTGATACGATCTTTTCGGATCGCTTGTTCAAATAATAAAATCATGTACGCGCACGTGTTTTCGAATTCAAATCTATTAAAAATACACGTTAAATATTAATTATAAAATGTATCTATCCAGTTTTTGCCAACATCATAACTGACTGATAATTATTGTTCGCTTATTGCAGATATTACAAGAATAAGCGAATACTACGCATGAAACCTGAAATGAGCAACAAATATCTGGCATACGAGACAGACCTGCGAGAGTCACACACTACAGAGTGAAGCATCAATTCTTATTGCACTATAAATTATTAAAGGACTTTTCCTTTAATATCTGTGATTTTTTTAACAAAAACATCTCTTTTACTGTGCGGCTATTATGGACTGGAGCTCCATCTTGTTGAAAGAAAGTTGGCCTGGTCTAAAGGCAAAATTATCCAGCTCTTCAAACATTTAACTTTGATTTTCGACGTATTTAAAAGTGGTCAACGTTCCATCATCAATTTTGATGTAAAATAATTTGTCTTTTATTTCTTCAGTTATTATGGCTGGTGTATTGGAAGAAATCGTTTCATCAACGTTGTTAATTTTTTGATTTAATCGGTTGCGAAAATCAAGCATCAAAATAGCTATTTCTAAGTCTTCATATCAAGTATGTGGCTTTACTTTTTGTAAATCGTCCTCCTTGTTGAAGATTGTTTGAACAGTTTTATGAAACGCGGAACAGTAGTGCGTTGTGGAAATTTGTTTCGGTACCATAGCTAAGCACGAGTGGCACTTCTCCCATTGATAAAATATGCTTTTCGTAGATAAAATCATTCATCGTTGCTTAAATCCATTTTTAAATCAAAAACATCAAGGTCCATTTAGAATTGATTTTAAATATTACTAGATTTTGCCCATGGTTTCGCACGCATTTGCTACTTATGTTTCTCACTTTGTGTTGTTTGTAGCATGATTTCGATAAATAAGTGAATGTCATTGCCATGATAATGTAAGATTATAGCAGTAACAAACAAAATTACTTTAAAATATGAAGTAGTTTATTAAAATCCACATGTTTACCGCATGTCATTTCTTCACATCATTCGTTTCTTATTGGTGACACTATCGTGTCGAATGGTGTAATAATACAGTGTGTATAATATATAGCAACGTATATGTAAGTATAATAAAAAGCAACTTATGAATTGGCAAAAGCAAAAAAACAACTAAGAAATTGGCTTCCGCGAATCATCCTTCTGGGTCACAGGCGTGATTACTTTTATTTTCATCTTTTACGATGTACGCAATAATACACAAGCATGCGCGACATCTTATCTTTAAATTTATTAAAACTTGGAATCGTATCTCTAAAACAACACTCATAAAGAACAAAAAAAATCTTTAAGGTTGATTTTTCTGCATTTCTTTGAAAAGGGCCAAGTGAACGCAAACAATACACAATACAGTATTGTATTAAAATTAAAACATTGTTTTTGTTTATTTCAGTTTGCACATTTGCCGATCTTCGGAGTCTCCTTTGGCACGCTTTCGGCAATCGGTTACATCACCCTGACGTCAAACTATCAAACGAGGAAACTTCTCTGCTGTCGCAATAAAAAAATAAAAATTCCATATAGATGCAAATGCAGTACACTAGGACATCTAGATAAAAGTTATTCAGTACATTGAAGTCAATATACTTTGCAACCTTGCAATGCTCTTTACGACTCGTGTCAGATAAAGACATAGGGCATAAAAACATAACTACTTTATAAGTGCGCAGAACCAAATACGAAGGGTCTTTCGTTATAAATCCTTGTCCGGTCTCTTGACAAAACGTCACAAGATAACAAAACAATAATTCAAATACATATTGTACGTAACTATTCCAAAATCAAAGATTACGCTATAAAACTACATTTAATAATAACGGTACGATTATTTACTTGGGCATTGTCCACTAAACTGATTTAGAGCGAATATTACTTACCCAGATAGAAAATTGGTTGACTTTGAAATTTCTAGCATAGATCGTTATCAATTTGTTTGAGTATTAGAATTCATTTAAAATGTTTGCTTTATTGCTCGACGTAATCTCTTTTAAAGTATTGAACAGATATAACTGTTAAAAAACAAAAAAATTGTCCCTCTTTCCAGATACAGACGCCTAAACTTTGTACAAAAAACTTTTTTTTTAATTATAAAAGCAGATCCCGGTGTCATAAGGCGATCGGTAATAGGAATTCCTGGTGCATCTCTGTATAAAAAGTCCGAGGCGCAAAGCAATCGGCGTGACGTTACTCATCATAAATTATTGGTCAAAAAATTACAATGTATGATCGTGTCGAATGCAGGTTGCGGATCGTGCATCGATTTTCGAGAGCGTCGCGAGCGGCGGCGAATACGCGACGTCAGCGATCGGCGTCGCTGCTACGACTGGCGCGCCGCGCCGCCACCCCCCGTCGCTCCCCGCGCGCGCCAACAGTTTGTTTTGCTGTATTTTCGTTGTTAATCATTCTCTTCTCCTTGACCTTGTGCGACGCCGAGTGGTCCACTGCACAGCGCACCCCTCGCCCTCCTCACCGCCCGTGCCGCACATCCCGACGCATGAATACCACACGTGCTAATTCCCAAAATGCATTCATTTACTCGTCTACTAGGAATTTAGGAACGATCATTAATTCAGCATTAGAGTCATGGTGTTATATAGGTACTTCTATTCTTACTTTATAATTTAATGACGTTTCGTCCAAAGCAACTATGTATAAGATACATGTGCATTGGTCTTAAGACACTTGAACGTGACCGCCCAATATTGGGGTTACTTCAGTGTGTGTTGCAATACTTATGTATCCACTACGGGTTCTCGATCTTATTCCTTATTAGATTTTGGACTTCGATTTAAATTGTTATGCTTAAAACAAGCTTCTGCTTTTTCAGTTCTAAGACATTGTATTTTTTTAACATTTATTTTTATAGTAGAATGTAGTATGTACTTAATAAAACTTGTTAGCTTGTTCATTTAGGCCAATTTGCTAAAATTATGTACACGATAAAGTTAAATGACGGATTCGAATATGATCTTTTTTTTTCGAGATTCATATTTAATTAAAAGATAGTATTATCTATAGTATTGCTTTTTATTCCAAGATGCTTTAATTGTAACACAACATTCGTTCAGAGAGATAAGAAAGAGGCTAGTTTCGACAGTTTTCTTAGCAATACACCCATCTTCTATAACATTCCACTCGATGAACTCCGATATGCGCCCCTTAATACGCTGTCACGCTTTTGTCTACAAAATTATTCTCAATATTAACAAGCATGTTATCTTTACTTTTTTATACGAATTCTCAGGACAACTGGCGACTTATTATAAACTATGATCATACCGAAATGAAAAAAACCGGCTTAAGTGAAGATGTCAATCGTGTCAAGATTAATAGCAAATATAAAAAATTGAATTCTACATTGCAGAAATAAGCTGACCTTATTTAAAGAGGAGGCGCCTTGGTATTCGCGACTTGCCACTTTCTGTTGGCGTGATTCGAAATTTCAAAACGTCTTAGCGTATTGAGGACAAAACCATGCTAGTTATCAACCAACTTATTAACGTTATTGACCATATAGTTATAGGTTTAAAAATATGACGACAAAGAGTATGAGAGGCGTATAATTGAAAGGCACACAAAAACGGATAGATGGAAATAGGTCATGAAACATTTAAGAAGATTGCAAAGCGCCATCTATATTACTAAGGTACATTTATATGAGAAACGCCATCTATGTGATAACCGTGAAATTAATGTGGCAGCAAATTACTAGGATCTAACATCACTTTACAGATAATCCCAAAATTGTGAGTAGAAATAAAAATCACATCGTAAATCTTAAATGGAAATTTAATATCAAAAAACTGAGTGCTACATTCAACTTGGCATCATGAAGTGCTTGTAAATTTTCAAGATTTGAAAATGTACTCAAAGTTACCCAGAACCACAATAATTAAAAAAAATGCAAACTGTAATTTAATAAAGTTCTACTATTTAAAGTTAATAAAATTGTTTATAATCTATTTAAAAAATAAAATGTATAATGCATACAAAATTAATGTATACTTTGACTTCCTTTCTGTACTCAATAAAGTTTTAAAAATAACTTTATAAATATTTAAAATACTGAGTTAAGTGTTTTCTACTTAATAAATGATATTTGTATAGAATATAAGGAAAATGACATATTCTTTATGATACCTTAAGAAAATAACAAAAAAATGCAATTAGTATAAGCAAATAAATACTATATACAAGAATAATTAATTGGTAACTTTCTAGGCTATTCTTTTATAACATTTAGGTTCTTTGACACTTGGAACTTAATACTTAGGCCTTTGATGAAATATATATTATTGTTAAATATAATTGGGATGGAATTTAAGTTAATTATTTCTGTTAATATCTCTTACCCAAGTAAGGGCAAGGGGTAAATATTTAAAATAAATGTAAAAAACATTAAGTACAATAAAATTAATTAAACTTATATTTAGATTAGATTTCTAATACCTTTTACAACTTCTTTTTTTATATAATAATGAAATTAACTAGCAACCAACTACCAACTATTACTCAAATCTGTTTAAGATAAAGAAGAGAAACTAGTAAGAGTAAATGAAAATTAATAATGCTACGAAAAAAGTGGTACTTCCATGTTATTGTTTTAAATAGTTTATATTGTGAGTCTTAAAGGAACAATTAGAATTTCAGAGCTACTACCAGTTCATACTAGTGTCGTTTCAATAATGTTATGTTATAATACAATAGAAATACACTTGCCTGTTTCTCTCGAGGGCTCCATCCTCAGATGTAATTTATTTATCACCTACAATACCACTTTCATATATTACTTCAGTCACAACGATGAACCTGTCAGTAACAAGGTCGTTGAACTAAATATACCTACAAATGCAATTATATCCACTCTTCTAACCCAAAATCATGAAAATTCTATGAAAAACACTTAATTTATAAATCGATATACATTAAACTAAGATTACAATAACAATGGATTCAGTTCAATAAATACAATATTTTAAAACTTAAAAAGAGTCTATTTCCTTTTCCTTACACAAGTGACAAAACCAAAAACATATAGCGTCACGTCATCCAAACGTCATTATTGTACTTGTTATTTATTTGCGTATAGACTACGATACGACTGTACCATAGATCTGCACAAGCGCTGTGATCTGATTTAATTGTGTGTAGTGTGTACTTATTTTGTAGCAATTAAATACGTAAAAAAACTTTAATGATTAAAAATTTAAAACAAAAGTGTGCAGTATCATCGAGTCGAAATCGAAAGATTTAATGTAGTGCAACACTAAAATTATTGCCAAGCGAAGTAATATTTCCTCGAAAATAAGGTCTGCTCTCTGATTAATATTAAAATGATAATTTGTATAATTTTAATAGAAAAAGTGCAACATTTTCGTCAGTATCAATCGTAAATAAATATAAATATGCGCACACGCCCGTAACCCAAAGGGGTAGGAGATAATGTATTTCCATTTGGTGCGATTCTGGCATACCTCTCTCGCTTCTTCTACATCCATACATCTAAGCATACATGCTCGTCGGTTAAGGGGTGGGGGGGATCCGCATTATATCGCCCTTCTTTAGTATGTCACTGATGGTGATATAAAGTAGTAGGTCTCTAAGCTGATCGATATAAGTTCTCCTTGCCTCACGTTTGCAACATAAATTTGTTTCGTTACTTCATTTTCATTCATCCATTCAATATGCCCGAACCACCGAAGCATACCTTTCTCAATTCAAGTCACAACTTGCACTTTCACGCCACACTCTTTCCTTATAATGCTATTTTTAATCTTATAATTAAATGTCACACCTAACATACTTCTTAAGGATCGCATCTCAACGGCATTAACTCTACTAGCATGCTATTCCTGCCAACCACTTGCTCTTACTTCTATACATTAATGTGGGAACTACTGCAGCATTGTCTATTGCCAGACGACCCTTCGTAGACACATTCTGACTCCTCACTACTGTACGCCCCATTCATTTTATTTCCCGCATTTACTCGTCGTTCAACATCTTTAACGTGTCTATCATCTTTACTAAACATACATCCTAAATCCACTAATTCTTCCACCTGTTCAACCCTTTTTGCCGTTAACATTTATATCAATTACTGTCCTACCACCTTCACCTTCCAATGAATGAATGTCCTTCGCCGATGACGCAAACGCAACCTTGTCATCGGCGTACAAGAAACATTTTACAACATGCTCACCCATTCTTTATTGACGCTTATCCAGTCTGAGTAGCCCCGTTAATCCTAACACAAGCACTAGAACCTTTATAAGGAGATTTTAACGCTTGTGTTAGATCACTGTTCAATCCAAATGCAACCAAGATTGACCATAGATCATCTCTTTTAACTTTATCATATGTCTTTTCTATTTTGTGATCATACGTAAAGAAGAAATCTTATCCATGAAACCCA
Organism: Papilio elwesi; assembly: GCA_029849275.1. Classification (NCBI taxonomy): domain Eukaryota; kingdom Metazoa; phylum Arthropoda; class Insecta; order Lepidoptera; family Papilionidae; genus Papilio; species Papilio elwesi. The sequence goes on along the minus strand of CM056687.1, from coordinate 4,870,272 downwards.
TTCCTTTCCTAGAAACTGCTTGCACATCCCATATTCTTTCTTCTGTTTCTTTCATGACTCTTTCAATCGGTACTTTTGGACATAGTTTTCGCACAATGCTGAGAAGGCTGATTCCTCGGTAATTATTACAATCATGCTGTTAACAAGAACTTCCTTTATGTACTTCAGCCGTGCAGTCGTTAAATAATATTATTATAATATGAAAACTTAATAAAGCATGGGAAAAGGTTCCTTAATCTGGTTCTTTAAATTCTAAGAACTACAACTGCGATAAATTATGACCATTTTACCTTAAGTGCTTTACGAGATAAGACGCTCTTTCGAGAAAAATGTTCGTTTGAGAAAGAAGAGACGTTCTTTATTCAAATCTACGAGAACTTCATTTAAGCGAAAACCAAAAAACACGTTTTCTCACAATATGGTGTAAAAAAACCCAGATGGATTTTATTAGACCATAATTCTTCCAGATTGTTTAACTCTTGTATAAGCAGCTATCGTCGATTACTAGTGTTAATTTTTTTATGAGTGTTTCTGTATTCTTTTCCATTTTTATGATATAAAAATAAGCCATGAGCCATAATTTCCTTACAAACATTTTTAACATTTATTCGTAAAACCAAAAATGTAAGTGGTAACCCTAAAATGTGTTTACGTACTTATAGTTAGTAAATATAACTAACCCAAGCAGCAATACCGCTAGCGTAGCTTATAAATGGAATGAACTTAAGTTTTGCTGTCATTATTCCATGAAGTTTCGAATTAAATGCTTATTTTGTATAGTTTTATATTTTAAATCATTACTTAAGTTCAGTTCTAAAAACCTCGTGTAGTGTAATAAGGATTACAGATTTTCTAAAATCTATCTCAATCAAATAGAATTAAACAAGGACGATATGGAGAATAAATGTGATTTTCATTATCCTCATACGTTTGTGTTGCTGGGAGCGTCGGGAGATTTAGCTAAGAAAAAGATTTATCCTACAATATGGTATTTATATAGAGATAACCTCTTGCCGAAAAGTACAAAATTTGTAGGTTATGCTAGAACCAAGCAAACATTAGAAGATGTACGAGAAAAGTGCCAAAAGTACATGAAAGTTCGGCATGGGGAGGAAGAAAAGTTTAAAGCATTTTGGGATGCCAATTCTTATGTATCAGGATCTTATGACAAAAGAGTGGATTATGAATTTCTTAATCAACATATAAACAAGTTTGAAAAAGGTCCTGTAGCCAATAGAATTTTCTATTTGGCTGTACCGCCGACAGTATTTGAAGAAGTAACAGTTAACATTAGAAACGCATGCCATGCGATAAAAGGATATACTAGAGTTATAATAGAGAAGCCTTTCGGAAGAGATGACCAAAGTTCAGAGAAATTAAGCAACCACTTGGCAGGATTGTTCAAAGAAGAACAAATTTACAGAATCGATCATTATTTGGGCAAAGAGATGGTACAAAATTTAATGACAATAAGGTTTGCTAACCAAATTTTCAATCCCTCTTGGAATAGAGAGAACATTGCTTCAGTTCTAATATCCTTTAAAGAACCATTTGGAACTGAGGGACGTGGAGGCTATTTTGATAACTTTGGAATTGTCAGAGATGTGATGCAAAACCATCTTCTTCAAATATTATCCTTAGTTGCTATGGAAAAGCCTGTTACAATGCATCCCAATGATATAAGAGATGAGAAAGTGAAAGTGTTAAGACACATTCCGCCCATAAAACTGAGTGATATATTAGTTGGACAATATATTGGAAATCCCAGTGGGCAAGGTGATGAAAAACTAGGCTATCTGGATGACCCAACTGTACCAAAAGATTCAGTCACACCTACATATGCATTGGCTGTTATGTGGATTAACAATACAAGATGGCAAGGAGTACCATTTATTCTTCGCTGTGGAAAGGCTCTAAATGAAAGGAAAGCAGAAGTTAGAGTACAATATAAAGATGTGCCCGGAGACATTTTCGGTCACACCAAGAGGAATGAACTAGTTATAAGAGTGCAGCCAGGTGAAGCTTTATATTTAAAACTAATGTGCAAATCACCTGGAATGAAATTTGACTTGACTGAAACAGAACTTGATTTAACCTACAGCTTACGTTACAGAGGAGCAGATGTCCCTGATGCTTATGAAAGGTTGATTTTAGATGTGTTCACTGGAACTCAAATGCATTTTGTTCGTAATGACGAATTGAAGGAAGCTTGGCGCATTTTTACCCCAGTCCTTAAGGACTTAGAGGATCAACATGTTAAACCAATTCCATATGTATATGGCTCTAGGGGGCCCATAGAAGCTGATGCTAAGTTGGCTGAAAATGATTTCAAATATTCAGGTTCTTACAAGTGGGAGAAACCTACACTTGAATGAATTGGATTGGGACCTTCCAGTGGTGATGGTATTTATAAATTCCTTTTTTTATATTTTTGACAATATGCTTGCATAATAATATTAGTTTTAAGTATCATACTGGACTTTTTTTAATCTTGCATTCCATTTTACTCATTATGAATGTTTGTTTGGTAGAGGTCATTTTAAGGTTATTACAATGTTACTGTGCCTACACATATAATGAGTGTAATGTAGTATTATAGTAGTATATAATAATAATGACAATTTTAATTTATCAATTTGATAGCAATCTACAAATTTTGCTTAAATATCATCACAATGTTCCATAGCTAAGAATGTAATCATTCGAATGTGATTATGCAGAGGTCATGCTTATCACCTTCAAATGCAAATCAAGTGTTTTAATTTACAATTGCTTACCATTGTGAAGTTACTTTATGAGTGCAGGAAGAAAGTTTTACAATATTATTTCCTATTCCACGTAAACTTTTCATATTAAAAATTTATTTATCAAATAAGTTGCTCGTCAATTTATCATAATTTTATTGGTTATGTCATTACTCAGCAGTTTTGTTTATAAAAGTAGTATAATGTAATGCAAATGTTTTACAAAATTGTAATTTTAATTAACAAAATAGCAGTTATATATTTTTACATATTTTCGTTTTCATATTATCTATATTTTTTATTTTCTATACTATATATAACTTAATGTTGGAACATGTTGTGTAGATAAAAGGCAAATCACTTTGCAATTTATCTTTATTCTGTTGTGAATGATAGGAAATATAATTGTTTGAGGAACTGATTTTATCTTGTTATTATAGAAGACATAATACGGTATAAGGAAAATGCCATAAAATGGTTATTTTTTTGATGGATTTACACTATTTCATGATATAATAAAAGATCCGAAGCATAGCTGAGTTTTTTTTTGCACACTGTCTGAAAATATATTATGTTCCTTTACTACACCTATTAATTACTGTTTTCACTAGGAACCTAAGTCATGTCACACTGGTTTGATATGGTTCAATTCCCTGGGTAATAGGAAAGAGCTAAGGCAATCCATATTATAATGTGAATAGTGAATAGACTCGCATCACCATCTGTCACATTTGGTACCGTCTAATTCCCCCCATAAAACATAGAAAGCAATTTACATATTATGTAGTCACCTCAGTAGGTTCATGTGTGAGTTTATTGTTAACTTTATATTTTTTTCAACAGATCGTTTTTGGAGAGGTTTTTTCAGCTCAGAATGTGAACAAGCAATACAGTTACACCTAATTTACATCTTTTGATTATGGACGTTTTATATATTTTTTTCGAAATTCGTATTAAAAATAATAATTTAATATTAATGAACTTTTTGGTAATTGTAGACCTTGGATTAGAAATTAATTAGAATATTAATTAAGCCCAAATAACGTATTAAATATACATTACAATTCGTAACATCAGTTAGAGAGCATGTTCGTAGAACATTAGCATAACACCAAAAATATGTACAATCTATTATACAGGGTGTCCCAAAAGGTTACGTACATAGGAAGGGGGATGATTGGGGTGGTCACAAGGGTCACCAGAAAAATAAAATAAAAATTCCCCTCTGGGTATTAAAAAAAATAAAGGGCGTTTTTTAAAAACTTAAAAATTTTACACCTTCTGGGGCAATTTTGTAACCAATGACCTACAAATATTGCTACATTTAAAAGAAAAAGCTATTATGTTATCGTCAATAACCCTTTATCAATATGAAATAAAAAAAACAATACAACTAACAAAGATTTTGAAGAAAATTAACTTCTTGTCCAGTCAAGAACTAAGTAATTACGATTTCAATCAACTTCCTCCAAGTGTACTGAAAAAAAAAGTACTATGCAACTCCGGCAAGTAACTTAAAAAGATAGGTAATTTTATTACAATTCCAAAATGGTATAATACTTGCTTAAAAAAATCATACTAGGACATTTAAAAATATTTAAGCAATTAACAGTGGTAGAGCCCGCAACAACAACATCTGTTGCCGAATGGGCCAGCTCGACCGGTGGAATACCACGACCTCACAGAAAACAGGCGTGAAGTAGAAATACTCTGCGTTTCGTCTGATGGGTGAGGTGCCGGAGGCCTAATTTGAGTCCTCCTCCCTTTCCCACCCTTTTCTTGTAAGGATGGGAAGGGAACGGGAAGAGGATTGGACGGGGAGGGGGTTGACGGGAAAAGGGAAATATCCTTTTTCCTGTCTATACCCTCCTAGGTCCATTAAAGGTAGGCAACGCATCTGCAACATAATTTCTTGTTGCGGATGTCTATGGGTAGCGTACACTTATGTGATCCGCTTGCTCGTTTGCCACATTATTCCATAAAAAAAAAAAAAAAATGTCACGAGGACTGTTATTGGTCGGGCGCAACCCTTCTCGCTAGATTCGTCATTTATCACTACAGTGATAAAAATTCTGGAGAACCAGTGCCCTCTTCCGTCCGAAAAGGGAGGAAAGAGGTCCAGTATTAGGCCTACGGTACCTCACTCATTTTACGAAACGAAGAAATACTTCTACTTCTGTAAGGTCTTGGTATTTGACCGGTTGAGACATACCATTTGTGCAACAAATGTTGCACTCTACCACTTTTAATTATTATACAACAAATCAAATGCAGCCTCTTCCCATCCAGGCAATTCTCTTTTGTTAAAAAAAACTCTGTTGTTTTTGCACTTGAACAATATAAGTATTTCTTAATTAATTTAAAGTAATTCAAATTTGATTTTTGAAAGTACCTTTTTATCAAGAGTTTAAAGGTTCAATCTTATTTATCTAAACACAAATATAAACTTTCTGATACGTGTAGGCCAACAGAACAGATAATATATTTATCTATAATTAATTTATCATCCTCTCTTCCCGCGAGAATTTGATGAGGTACGTACATCATTATTTACTGAGTTCTATAGTTTAAATTAGAGCCCTTCTATTTTATTGTTAAGTAATCAATTGACATAACGATGCGTTTGCCTATGGTGTCCACCACCAAGCAAGCCTTTTGGGTTTTGTATGCCTTTTTAGAGTCAATTTTTGATGTATTATTTTCATACGTCCATTTATCTATCCATTACCACTTAAAGGTCCACTAGTGAACATAAGACCTCTTTAAAAGAAGACTTTATTACTTTGTATTAATTGGGGATATTTACTGGGAAACGACGGCTGTTTTAAATTCGTAGATAGAATTAAAATAAATATGCGGGAACACGAGCTATAAAATGTAACGTTAACTGATAACCGTAGCCACGTCGGCTTGAGTGTCTCCATCGTTATCATTATGGATAATAATATATTTAATTAATATTATCAACGCTGTAATGTACAAGTGCCTCAAATATTAATTACTTCAAATATTGCAATGATATTTAAAGACTGGGGTGATAATGCAATTTTGATTAATCGAACGGGATATATTCGAGTAAAATAAAATTGATGAATGAAGAGAGAATAACGAAACAGATTTATGTTGCAAAAGTGAGTGGTAGTGTTGGTAGGCGACGCCCTAGAACTTATATCGATCAAATTAGTGACTTATTAAAAAAGCTCGATATGAGAAGCACCCTTAACCGACGAGCATGTATGCGTCGATGTATGAATGTAGAAGAAACGACAGAGGTGTGCCAGGATCGCGCCAAATGGAAATCCATGATCTCTGCCTACCCCTCTGGGTTACGGGCGTGAGCGCAAATTTATTTATAAAATTCTCTACTTTAATTTTTTTAAAATCTGTGATATGATATTAGATGACTGCTTCCCATAGGCATCGACTAACAGGCTAATGTTTATTTGTTTTTCCTATCTATCCTTTTCTCCGTCAAATCCTCTTCACCTTCCCATCGTTTCCTTATTAGAGAATGGTAAGGGTAAGTGGACCAGAATTAGGTATATTGCACCTCACTTATCATACGAAACGAATAATTTCGAAAATTAGAATTTTGACTGCCAATGGCCGTTGAGACTCAAGCAAGAAATAGAGAAATAACGCACGGAATTCTTCAACAGCAAGGTTTTCATCATAGTAACGCCAAACCTCTCAGCAAATATTGAACGAGCTTGGTTGGGAGTGTCATTGCATCCACTGGTGGGTAACATAGCCCTGACCTCGCTACTTCGGATTTTCACTTGTTTTTGTCTCCTTCAGCTTTTTCTTGGACAGCATTCTTTGGATAGTGTTAAGTCACCCTCAAAAGAACACTGACAGAAGAACTTGTCACCGTTTTAGTAGTTATTGTAGTTGTAGTTATCAGAAGAAGCAACATTTCTACAGCAATGGGATTATGTCATTACTTAAAAACGACAACAAGGTATGCAACAAAATGACAAATATATATTATAATAATATAAATATAATGTTAATAAGTCGTGAATAAAAAATCTGGAATTAATGTATAAAATAAGAAAAAGCTTTACTCCCGACCTATTTTTTGTGGTTATATAGTTTTTTTAGCTGTAGCCAATTCAGTTTATTATTAAGTGAACACCTAACTTAATAACGGAAACATATTTTAAGGATGTACAAAACATAGTCATTTCATTCGTAAAGAGAAATGTGCCAAAAATGTTAGAGTTACAATTTTATCGTTTATTTATGTTTTATTAGATTATCCCTTTAAATGTGTGGCTTACAAAGAAATACTAAAAACAATGGTCTTAGATATGAAGATAAAAGTATTAACTTATAGTTGGTGCCGATCAGTACCTAAATCGGACTTTAAACATGGTATGATGAAATGAATATCAAACTTGCTGCCCAGTTAGATTACGATACACATAAAAATTATTAAAATAGAAAATGATCATTGTTGTTATATTTGTAAATAAATTTTATGTATAAATCTTTTTATTTCTATCATGTACTATCGGCCCGCCCCGGCTTCGCACGTACAAATGTAGTTTTAGAGCCTTTATAATATCATTACTAAAACTAAACTTGTAATATGTTGAATGCTGTGTATATCTCTCTTTGCTACGTTATCAGCATTGTATTAATTTTAACATATAATTGTAAATGTCAAGATAACTATCGACAGCTTTGGTAGACCTATAATAAATAAATAGTATTTGGGATAATTGAAATATAAAGTATTTGTATACACTACGGCAACAACGTAATACGTACCTACAATACACATAGTACAGTAGTTATTATATTATCATCTTCATTAGTACCGTTAAGAATTACAGATTCACAGACAGTGCTTCAAATTGGTAAAATGCTCTGGGGCATGCAAGAAAAAAATGCGCTAAGGGCTCTCTATTTCTGTAGTATTAACGTACTCTGTGGTCTATAATACTATACGACTGTCAAAAATGAGTTTGTTGATGATTGATGTGTTGCAGTCAGGCCCTCAAAAAACTATTGTACTTGATAAGTAAAATTATACTGCATATGGGATATATTTGTTTAATATTTTTGACCCTTGAATTTATGTTACTTTACATACAGAAATTCTGATATTATAAGCTAAATGCAAGTTGGTCACCTCGAAGTTATGGTACTTTTGCGTAGTATAGTGACTTTGCTATACTACATACTATAAAATGTGATAAAACCATGGTACTAATTAGTGGAAATAGTATAATCATACTACGAAATCCAACCCTTATGATGAGTGATGTTGACATTGAAAAAAATTGACATTAGTTCTTTGGATTATTAGAAAGAATCTGTGTTTTTACTTTTTCATAATACTATAGAAAACTCTAGAGATTTCATGCGAATGAATGTAATGCAAGCGAAAATTTCAATGCATTTGAGTTTGCCTCAATGTTGTACATCAGAATAGCAACATTGACATGTCTGTCAGCTGAGTTTAGTTTACGTTCGTTTACGTCAGTATACGTCAAAAGAGCAATGGTGGTGTTGATCTGAAGAATTTTATTAGCTATTGTTCACTGTGTTAGACGTTTATTTTTGTCTTATCCTCTTACTCAATTACATTATACAAATTATTGAGTAATCATGTTAAGGTGTTAAATGGAGAAATGTCCAAAGATATTCTCAAATGATTTCAATTTTTTGTTTGTGTAAGTAATAAGTATCTTTGTTGTTCAAACGCAAAAAACAACACGTTCCATTTTGATGGTCACAAGCCACAAAATTTATTATTTATTTTTAATCGTCGTATTGTAAACATTATTTTACCACTAAGCTAAAACTTAACAAAAAAATCAATATTTAAATATTTTTCTGTGATGTTTATTTTGGTATGTTATGTTTTTTAAATGTTATCATTGATTTTTGAATACATTTTTTTCTAAAATAACTCTTATTCTCTTAAGTTAAATATACTAATTTAGCGCGTCCTATTTTATTACTTATAACAAGTGGAAATCTTTATGCATATTCATGAATCAGTAGTTATTTGAGGTCACTATGATAAAGAGTAGACATTATTATTTAAGTAAAATGTCGCAGTTTATCACCTAGAAATATTTTTGCATCATTTAAGCATACATAGTACTTAATACAATCTCAAATTTTTTCACTGAATTTTTTTTACTAGTACCATAAAAAATTGTATTTTAAAAAGCAACACACTATAGCAGTACTTTTTGTGTAATGATGGAAACCATATAAAACATAATTAATGAAAAAAATTGTTCTAAAAATACAACATCTATATATGTATGCTACGAATCTTTTGTTACAGGGTTTTTAGCTGTCATTAATACCTTAATATTGGCATCCCAATATTATGAAGATAGATTAGATGGTGATATTGTTCAGATTTAATTAAAACAATCAAGATGCTTTATGTGTTCCATGTTGATGCTGGTCAAATGACCACATATGATATGAACCTTACCTTACAAAGGTAAGTACAACACATATTAGAAGATTTTTTTCTAATTTTCAGTAAATAGAGAGATGTTTATAATTTTTTATTTCAGTGTTGCCAATTTAAAAGTTGCAATAGAGAGGAAAATCAAAGTTCCAGCCAACTCTCTTGTTCTTCTTGTAAGTGGAGGAGAAGTGTTACAATCGGATCACATTGTTTCATCTTACAGTGCTGGCACAGATACTAATCCTATATATATGTTCAGTAAACCATCAGTAAAAGATAGTCGGCTGAAACAGTCCTGTAAGTAAAACTACATTAATTACTTTGATGTAAACTTCATAATTTTCATATGTTTAATAAGATATAAGATCCATTAACATCAATTAGTATATACAAATAAATTGATGTTTTTTTAATAAATTTCGAATATTACTTATTGAACTGAATTCTACAGAATGTAAATGTACAATTAAAGCCCATTTATATATTTAAAGGATTAGGATAGAGTTTCTTTTACATTTTTCTTGTTCTGATTTCTATTTAATTACTATTGGAAAAATCACATTTGCTATCCTTTTTTGAATAATTAATTAAATTTTTAGTGGTGGGTGATCTCAGTCCAATTGTAGAACTGAGTACCGGAGTATTTCGTAGTGAGAGTCGCAGTGCTTTTGAGGGCAAGTCCATTGTTGACTTGAGGAGTTCAGTGGAGATGTGTTGTTCGTTACCTCCAACTGTTCACACAGTAATATCATGTTCAACATTAGCACAACAGTTTAGTGACTTGGCACATGAAGTATCTAGGAGTTGTGATCAGCTTGTTCTGGAACAGCATTTGCAGCACCAAGTAAGTTTGAAGAGTCTGTATTTCTGTAGATTTAAGAAAACACCTAATGAAGATCTATAAATATCACATTTAAAGAGCAGTTTTAAAAATATAAGCTGAAAAAAAAGGGATAGCTCTCGCAATATATCAATATTTTTTTTTTATTTCTTGGCGCAAAAGGCCCATATTGAGTAGGCCAAAGCAATATAATTTTCTAAACACAATGGTGTGGTAAGAAACGATATATAAGAACTAGTAAATTAAAAAAAAAAGTAATATGTGTGGTCCGTCTCACATGGTGTTATGTCTTAAAACACTTTAATTTACTTATATGTTGTACAGGGTTGGGCGGCTGTTGTTGCTAATCTAGAGGATATCTACAGTGAGTTTTGTGAAAGATCAAAAAGTTTTAAAGAGTCATTTCGAAAGCATCGTCTAAAAAAAGAAGAATATCATGAAATGTTAAATACGTAAGTAAAAATCTCAACGCAAAAACACTACTTTTTATGCCTCTGACTCATCATATATATTAGTCCTTTAAGTATTCTTATATAACTGAAACTAAGCATTGTAAAATAAATGAAATAATTTATAAATTGTAGCTCAAAATATCCCCTCAAAGTGTCCCCTCGCGTACTCCTGGCCTTCAGCTTGTATTAAAATAGTTCACCTTCGATTTACTAAAATTTATGTTAATATGTGTTACATGTAGCGCTTAGTTACCTCATTTATTCGTTATTGCGTGCGCTGATTGATTCCAATTCAATATATTGATGTGTTTGTTAGTTACTCTTTATTTCTAACAATTCACTTTGTTTCATAGCCTCAATGACGTATTGAAATCGTTAAAGAAGATTCCAATCCTCCCTGCGCTTCAACTACACGCTGAGGCGCACCGGTTTTCAGCTTTCGATGTATTTGAGGAGACGGATTTTGAGGGCTATCATTACCGAATAAATCAGCCTCTAGACAACAGTTCAGAGAACAGAGTGTATCAAGACTTTGGTGTTGAAGCATTCAAGTTGTCTGAAGAAGATGGTAAAGTTGAAACAATTATCACATTTAATTATCATTGCTTACAAACTTGTACTATTACTGAATGTATTAAAATAGTTAAATGCTATTCAACTCATGCAATCATTTTTACATCAACCGTTGTTATCCACTGACCTTCTGAAGCGACGTTGCATTGATTTGCATTTTCTATCGTGTGTACCATGAGGACTGTTTCTAGGTACTTTTTGGAAGCATTCCAAAACCATAGTTTCACTATCTTTCATCTCAATGGAACTCATAGAATCCGCCGACGTCGTAGGTTAAGGTTTCATTCACGTATTGTACTGCTCAGACTTCTCGTGTAATCAAAGTCATCAAAATAATATTTGTTGCTTTATCAAATGTTTAATGATAATGTGCATTTGTAATTTTTCGCACTCACTCATAGGTCAACAGCCAAGTGTGGTTATGATAAAAGCACCTTTTTGTTGTAAGTTAAAATTAGCTTTAAATCAATATTGGACCTTTTCAGTATTTAACCAAAAAAATCCATCAACAAGTAAAGAAAAGGCTGAATCTTCGGAAGGAATGCCACGGACTGAGGAGTCTGATGAAGGTGTTTTATTCAAAGCTAATTCATATGATAGTAAAGAGCAACCCACATTGTTGCATTGGATACTGGCGCAAGGGAATAAAGCATCTTTGCAGGATATCTTAGATTATTGTGAGAAGGGATTAGCTTTGGTGAGTTTCGAGTATTGTATGCTAATGCAGGTATTCTCTCGGAGCACGTATACGCCATTTTTTGTTTTAGAAATAATTGATTTTTGATGATTTCTCAGTCATTTGTTTACATCCGTTTATTAAGTCCCGCAATATAAAAGAATCTCTAGATTGACATTGGAATCTGTTTTTTATTGTATGATATTGATTGTTTTTTTTATTTCGGGATTTAATATTTGTAAATTGATAATTGAAACAATTTAAGAATAAAATGTTTGTGACCTCTGTTAAAGTTTTACTCTAAAAACTTCCTTCTATATATTTTTTCTATATATTTTGTATTTGCATGGGTCTTAATATATAATAAAGTTTAATTACACTCGGGATTACTAAATAACGAACACTACACCTCTATCAGGAACACTTTTACTACAAGAATAAATAATACGTATTTAAACCGTTTTAAGGTGAGGTGATCTGTGCAAACTTTCGTGGAATGTACTCGTGGCTTTTTCCGCCTTTTTTGTATATAAAGATAAAATTAAATGTGTAGTCATAATAGTATAAAACTTATATATGACTTATGTCTTCAGATCGATGCAGAACCACTAAAAGAAAGGGAAGCAGAGCTATATCACATACTGGAGTATGCAAACATGCACGGTCTGAAGCAAATAAAGGGCATAGAGGATCGTCTGTATGGACTAGATCAGTTGTTAAGTGAAGTGAAAAAAATTGAACGCGACCAGCATGATCAAGCGGCGTCTCTTATACAGGTGAAGATCGATGTTCTTAAATAACAATGCTAATAATAAACAACCATGTTGAAGCAAAAAGGAGATATAATTTTTGTATATATATATTTATGAATATATAAAAGAAGAATATGACTGGTGTATGCACAGCCCAAACTACTGGATCCTGAGACTTGAAATTTTGCACAGAGATTTCTGTTATTATGTAGATGAGGTTTGAGAAAGGATTTTTAAGTCATCCCCTAAAGGTCTAAATATTTTTTTTTGTTACTGACTTTCTCAGGTAGTGTTTAAAATCGGACGATATTAAGTGTACTCGTTACCAACGAGTGTGTGTATGTGCAAATATTTATGCCTCTGGATTCTCACGTGCATAAAAATAAATTATTCAAATAATTTGCTTATAAATTCTAGTATCGCGACCGTTTGAATACGGCGTGCGACCCGTCTGTGTTGCCGACGCTGGTGCAGTCGCACTGCTGCCAGCTGGAGAAGCTGCTGAGCGGACATCAAGTGCTCATCGATATCAGACGGCGCATTGCCAACTCTAAAGAAGAACTCTCGCATATTTTGAAGGCTAGATTAGAGTGAGTTCGATGAACTTTTAGAACTTATATAACCATTTTTATAGTAGAAGGTGGCAAACGACGAAGCACCTCACCTTATATTAAGTGACCGTTACTAATAGTCATCTGTAACAAGCTAATGAGTTGCAGATGCGTTGCAAACCTTTAATAGACTAGGAGGGGTTTAACATTTCCTATCCATAGGAGGACACGAATTAGGACTCGGGCAGTCACTCATTTGACGAATACATAACGCCTGTCTTCCGTAAGGTCGTGCTATTTCACCGGCCGAGCCGGCCCATTCGTGCAATGTTGTTGCGGGCTCTACCGCTATTATAATATATACTGTAAAAAAGTATTGAAATCGTTACAGGATTACAATTTAGCCATTACAAACGAACAAATCATTTTATCAAATGTATAGCTATGTAAGCCGAAGTCTTTAATCATTACCTAACATCTCTCATCTATATATAAAAATTAATCCCTATTTCTGTCGGTTGGACCAATTTTGCTAATTCTTTTTGCGTCCGTTATTGTCGGGAGAAGGTTCTCATGAAAGAAAAAGATGAGAAAGTTACAAAATGTAACAAAACTTATCGTCTATATTAACTACTATTGACAGTTGCCGCGATTGATACGGAAACTAAGAATGTTGTCTATCATAAAGCATTAGAATAATAAACACTATGTTTTTTTTTATTTATTACACGAATAGGACTTCAATATTCGCAGTAAAGACAGGACAAAGTCTGTCTGGTCATCTAGTTGTTAATAATATAAACTTACACATTAACTTTGCTGTTTCTCTACCAAATGTAAAGAATGTTGTCACATATACTGTAGAAACTATGTACATAGAGTATATGTGAAAAGTTTTATGTCGGTGATATGGGTGGCAGGGCGGTGCTGATGATCGAGAACTCGATGTCGGTGCAGGACGCGCACGCGATGCTGTCGTTCCAGTGCTTCAACCGGCTGGCGCGATACTTCGGCATCGTGGCGCAGCTGCACCGCGCGCCCGCCGTCTTCGTGCGCGCCACACACGAGGTCGCCAGGCGGCGCGCCTTCTCCACCTCACATCTCAAGGTACGGCACGCTCGATCACGTGCCGCAGCATCTACATTGTTGTTCTGTTCATATATCATTAAAATGTTGCGTCAGACATTTCATAGAAAATAACAGGGTAATAGATAACGGAAAGTACGGAATGTGAAGGATACAGCCTTAAATTTATTGCATACTCGCGAAGTTGTTATTGTTTCTTCAAAATCAAGATAGAAAATTTGGTAACTTTTTGTAAACTAAAAAGGTAAGGTGTATCTTTTGTCTACAACATTTCCATCTTGATTTGGAACAAACTGTATATAATTATACTATATTCTATTATAATACAAATGCATACACACATACTACTATATATACATTGATATATTGTAGTTATACATTCCTAACCGTTTGCAGTGGGCAACAGATCTCGCGGAGAAATTGCAAAAGATCCACGAGGAGGAAGTGAATCGACGTCAGGAGTTCAACTCACTGTTCGACGGGCACTTCCTCAAGAACCTGTTCCCCGGCATGACGGAGCTGCCTCCCGCTTTCGCGACACAGGCGCCGTCCGTGTTCGACGCGCGCCTGCCCAATATAACGGCCGACGACGTCGACGACATATCCAGCACGTTCCCGGATTTGGCAAAGGATGTGCCGCATTACGATATGGAGACAACTGTCAAGTTCTTTCAACAAAGGTTTATCAATCACATTTTATTATAACTTGCCTACCTTAAAACAGAATACTGATTTTGTTATTAATTGTTTCAGACTATCCGCATCAGATCATGAAGAAAGAGACATCGACATTCAAGTGGACCTCGCTAAGTATGATCGAGCAAATTATTTAGAACTATAATTATAAGTTGACACGTACATTTCTTAACAAACTTTTTTAACACTGCAGGGATTTCGAATCGGAAACCGAAACTGGTGATTTCGAGAAGCTGAGCAGACAGAGCGGGTCGCAGAAGCAAAGGATGGACACGTCGACGACTTGCGCTCCGGACACCTTGGCCGTATCCACGTTAACCGAGGTGCGAACTCTACCAGTTATATTGGAAACAGCGGAAAGTACACCAGTACTAAACGACGAGTTCGAAAACTCAGAGTTTTATATTGAGGAGTCGCTACCCTCCAGTATGGATTGGGGCCGGCACGACCGACAGGTGCAATTTGAATCTAGCGTAGTCAAATACTCCACTCATGTAAGATCAAAACGTTTCTTATGTTTTTAACGTATTCATCTTTGTTATTTACTAAAATATTTAAAGACGCATTGTTTCCGCAAATAAAATAACGTAAATAATTTGATGTGGCTGTAACAATAGCTTTTTAGGGCAACGTTTAAATTTCCAGGTATTATGGTCTCATCTGGGTGGAGGTCTTTAGTTGTTTTTCGTTGCTCCTGTCTTCCCGGCCCCATTAAGCTATGTTGTATTGTTATTTTTATTTAATTTGCTTTATGCGATACTTTGTTGTAGTTTTTTGATAGTACTTTACTCATATTTCAACAAATTGTGTTGGTTTAATTTTAAGGACAATATGGACAGCCATAAAATAAACATCGAAAAACTTCAAGACTTTTTAAGTAAACTATGCACGCTTTGTAAAGTGAACATACTCTATATTAAAGAAGAATTGGTCAAATTAAAAGTAGAGATTGATGAACAAAAGAAGTACATGTCTGGAAAATATTTAGAAGTTATTAAAGAATGGGAGAAGAGTAATTCAGAGGCAGCTATAAGGTTTCGAGAGCAGACGCAACGGTTGACAGTCGATCATGAACTTGAACTGAGCGATATGAAAGCATCTCTAACTGATAAAGATGAAATAATTAATTGCCTTAAAAGAGAAAATGACGAAATGAAGGTTCAGCATGAAACGGACTTCAGAAGACTACAAACTGAATGTCAGGATTATAAAGAACTACTTGAAAAAACCAGACAAGAGTTGAAGGTTGTAGAGAAGAATTTAGAAGAAACAGAAGCACAAAAACAAAAGATGCACGTGGATTTCAAGGCGGAAATAGAAGTTTTGCGTTCACGGTAGGCTCACTACAATTAAAATTAAATATTTTTCTTTTATATACTCTGCCTTCACAGGACATATTATTCTAACAAACTTATTTAGGTTAATGGTTTTAGACCCTCGCCGATCTTAGGCGTACAGTAAAATTTACTTTTTCTTCCTATGTGAGATGCATTTGAAATGTTAATTTAGTTTTGTTTTTTTTTCAGATTTAGGTTTGTAGCGCTTACTAATACAGACAGATCACCGTCGGAATCTAGTCTAGAGAAGATTGAGCGCGCTGACGTCATAGAAATAAACAGTCACAATGCAATAGTTATGCAGACGAAAGAGAACGCAGAGGTTGAGAAGGAAGAGGCGGTTAGAGTCGCAGTGGAGAAGTGCAGAGCTGAATGCGAGCAGAAAATTAGTGCAGAGGTTGCTCTGATAAAAGCGAAATTCGAGGCTGACAAGCAGGTATTGTACCGGATTTTTTATAATGCCATATATTATTGTGTATATAATATTTGTATTGTTTGTCCCTACGGTGTTTCGGCAAAGCCTAGGATTCATCGCCGTGTAATGAAGGGTAGTAATAAAGGTGTCAGACGTTTTCTTGATTTCAATGCCCAGTCAAGGTACTTTGCATGATTTCTTTCAGGGCCCAGTATTTTTTCTTTTGTCTTTTTCATTTAACAGTAGGTCATTTGGCGATATTATCTTGCCCAGATATACATATTCCTCTACGTGTTCGAGCTTCTGTCCGTTGATGGTTATGTTATGGTATTGTTTGTCATACTTTTAGTCTTGCTTGAGTTCGTTTCCGGGGGAAAATTACGTTTAGTTCTCAAGATAAGATGTTTCTTCCAAGTTTTTGTTAGGGATAATATTACTGGACGATTCTTACCCGCTGTGTTCCGATTCTTTGGATGTAACTTATTTCTTGGCTGTTTATGTGTGTTCCTGATTCCACTATAAATTCCATTAAAAATATAATAGCTCTGTTTCTGTATTTCCCTTTTCGTCGATACCGAAAAGAACCAAAGTATTCCTTAGTACCTTTTCAATTTTTTTTGTTCCAAATTACTGACTGTTCATTTGTTTTTTTATTTATGTCTGGTAAGAAATTCTAAGCTGTTATTTGGTAACAGTTTTTTTTATGATGTAAGCAGTTTTGTTTCAGTGGCGGCGACACTCGACAAATGTTTTTTACTGTCAGTATCAGATGTCACTGTCAGTCGGCTATTTGCGTGGACTCAATTTGAGTTTATAACATACGTTCAACGCTTTGAGAAAAATCTCACACATAACTAGTTGTTTCACGATATGTTTTGCTTGAACACTGTTTGATTTGGTTTTCCGAATATTAAATTAAATACATGTTCACTTTGCCACTTTTTGCACTAGTACTAGTAAATTGTTGTTTGGAAAGAAGAACGCAATCCAGTGTTTTACTTCATAAAAAGTGCAATTGCAACGCTTGCCCTGCCTAATATCAATCAAATCTTTTCATAATAAATCAAGGTGACAGTACATGAGGTGACGCGACGCCTGCTAGTGGAGAAGGACCGGCAGCTGGAGGCGGGGCGCGAGCGCGAGGCAGCGCTGGCGCGCGAGTGCGGCAAGCACCGTGACACCATCCGCCAGCTCACCGACCCCGACACCGACACCGCCGACACTATGCTCAAGACACAGGTGCACGCCCGCTAACAAGTCTTTAAGACAAATATAAATAGTGAAATCAGTTTACACTCGTCACGTCTATAAATTAGATGGCACTTATATTTGACCAGGAATTTTTTCCTACCTATCACAAAATTTCAGCAAATTTTAGGTTTCAAATTTACTTTATTTATTGTTATGATATGTGACTGCCACTAGGTAACAGCATCTGCTATAATCAGAAGAGTTAGAAATGCTTAATCAGCCTTTTTGTTCAGGCACTCGACTCATTACGTGAAATGCTAAGTGTCCTATTCATGCAACAATTGTTACTGCTGCGTTTCCTCTGTCAAAATATTCATACTAAATAATAGTTTATGGTCATAGGTGGATAGAGAAGGCGGCAACCTAGCAAAGTGTGGCACCTGATATGTGACGGTCAAAACTGTAAGCTGCAATAACGTCAAATATGTAATATATTCCCAGCTTGCAACACTTGAGAACGAGAAAGCAGCACTCCAAACTCAAATGGCAGAGCTGAAGAAAGAGTTAGAGAAGAAAAACGACGAGGGAGATAAAAGCAGAGAAGATGACAGTGAAGGAAGGTGTGTAAAAGAGCTCAACTTTTTAAGTTTTTTATCACCACACTGTTACAATCAAAAAATCTATAATATATTTTTGGGTACTTTTTTATTAAGCTTGGCCCTACCCATTTTGTCAACAGATGTAGCTCCTGTTCAAATGACGCCTATTAGAATTTTATATTGCGTAATAAAAATATTGGAACTAGTTGTTGTTATTAGAAGTTGTAAGGAGCATCTTTTAGCAGGTCGTCACCGAAGCGCGAGGAGGGGCGGCGGGGGCGCGCGCGGTGCCACACGCCGTGCGGGCTGGCGGCGGGTGCGCTCAGCCTGTCCTCCTGCCTGCCCGGACACACCGTGCTGCTGCTGTGGGATCCCGCTCACCTCAACTACACTGTCATGCAGGTAAGTGAGCGTGACACTCATACTAAATTGCCAGTTCAAGCGGGACGGACGAGTACATTCTTAAATATGACATACACTTAAATATAAACCAAGTTTTTTTACTTTATGTTTGCACAAAAGTATTCGTTTTAGTGATAGATATAGTATGGTATATGTTGCAGTAGCACGGAAACTTATTTATATGTCCTATTGCGATAACTCATGTGTTTAGGTTATAATAAAACAATTTTACAGGAAGCCTCGATGATGTACTTTGTGCACAGCGACTGTCTGCCGGCGTTGGACCTCAGCATACGTGTAAAGAACGAGAGCGAGCGCCGCCTCTACACAGTCGCCACCGTCGAGTCCAAGGAATTCTGCTACGCAAAGAAGGTTTTTATGCTGGACTCTATGATCTATTATATATCAAAGAATTAACATATTCTCTATCGCCATCATTACCAAATGATACCAACGGAAAATTTGTTTGGTATACCGGTGTAGTGCAATCATACATTGTAACTCATAGACTACCGTGAGTCAACGCCAAATGACTTCGACTTTTCGCTCGTCTCGTCATTGAAGTTGCTGGAAGCCAAAATATTCTTCCCTCTCATGGAAGGTTATGTAGAGCTTAATGGCTAGCAGTGATGGCATAAAATTATTATGTTATGCACTTCAAATATTTGCTGTTAATCCTGAATATTAATTGAATAGTTTTGCTTCCAGTACGGCAACCGCTACCAGATGCCGCGCGGCTCGCGCTTCTATCGCGTGCGGGTGCGCCCGCTGCGCCCGCAGCTCGCGCACCCGCCCTGCTGCGACCAGAAGCACAAGCAGGGTACGTACACACAAACATACAGCATACGTCTTACGCAGCTGTCTAGAGCTAGCATGTAATTTTAGTCCTCTAGCTGTTAAATTTTGTTCTATTTTATTTCTAGTTAGAGAGAAAAATAATAATTACATCATTAAAAAGGTAAAAAATGTTTGTATCTTCTATTGGCCTATAGTTTAACGTAGTTCCTTACGTACTAGTAGTAGCTTTACCGTTAATATTTATATCAATTACTGTCTTACTTTGCTCTCTTTCAAACACAGTTACTTTCGTTTTTGCCACTTTAATCATACCTTTAAATGAATCACTTATTACATTCAGCATAAATTGTGAGTCCTCCTAAATATGGTCTGGTTAACTATTTTGTGTTAAATTAAAGAACAAATGGCTACCTACCTTATCTGCCCTTTGAGTCATGTATATTGGCTGTCATAAATGTTTTGTTTGACTGAATAGCCTAAGTTTTTTTAATTTAACATTTTTAATGTAAAATATTATTAAAATTAAATATTATTTTTTTATTTATTAATTCCTATTTTACCATTTAAATGAAATATCGTAAATTGATGTTAAATTTAGAATAGGGGCTGTGCAAATGCTTTTACTTGCTACATTTGTGGCTTATATTCACAACCCCTATCAGATATCTACTTATGTTCGCTTTAAATATTAGTAAGTAAATAAACTATCGCTTTCATAAGATAATTTTTATTTAATATTACAGACAAGAAAGACAAACACAGACTATTACCAACAGGTCTACACAATTATTGTCAATTAATTATTATTAACCCGATAGCGTCCAAACAAAGTTGCAATTATCAAGGTCACGCAATTAGGTTTAAGTGGAACGAAGAGTATTTAATATTGTCTAATAAATAAAAATAACGCTCCAAAATACTAGATATTCTATTTAAAAATTATTTTGTAGGCGATAGTTAGTATGGGTACCATTAAGCTAATTAATATCTGATGGTATTTCTTGATTGTGTGTTCGAATCTTTGTTTTGTCACATAATGTTGTTTGCACATAAACAGCGGGTACACACTAGGCGTTTGAAAACTAAGAAACACCTATACCTTGTTTATGCCAACCATACCAAGGTATGATTGTTGTGAAAAAATAAATAATATTTCCCATACATGGCGGCCATTGCTAAGTTTTTACATGCATCGGAAATTTTGTGGAAATTGTGTAATATGGATGGAAGATAATGTTATAAGGTAATATGAGAAAAATGTTTTTGATAATATTTTGGAATTTACGAAGTTTAACATAAAAACCTTTATTTACAAAAAGCCTATCTTGCTGTGCAACAAGGTATAGTCTCATACATTCGCATACCGGATGTATGCTGAATGTATGGGGTGGTGGTTAGCTTAGCTACACGGCAGCGCTTCAAAACGCCTAGTGTGTACCCGCTGGAAGGGTGGGGGGTTGTTGTTTAACGCGAGCCGGCGTTCCATTGCAGATGCAATGAAGGGCGTTCTATCCATGCTCGCGGAGAACAGACCGCTCAAGAAATGGTTGACCTACATGCATGCTCCAGGTCTTGGCTTTATACTTCATACTTCACACTTTAAATCACTAAGTTTGTATAGATTTTTAATTAAACAGTAATAATTGTGGTTTTTGAAAGTAATTAACTGAATATAGTTATTTTATTTTAATATTATAACAAATAGTAGTGCCACTCTGCCTTGTCGACTCCATGGTGGTGAAGTTTTCCATAAAAAATTGCTGGCATTGTCACATAAAAGCTATAGGCTTAGCACCAATAAAATCGTTTCAAAAATTGTGGATGCACTTCTTCAAGGCATATATCAGCCGCCAAAGCATATTATTTTAGACGCTGACTGTTTTGGAAATGACGTTTACAATCAAATTATTAACACACTGTGAAAACCGAGATGTCACTCAATAATATCTTTTAATGACCTGAACATCCCAGGGACTATTATTATTATGAATTGTTTGTTATACTTTGGTGTAATTTACTCAAATTTACTTTCGGTTGGGCTAAAGTTTTGTTTTCTTGACTTTCTTATATATTCGATAAAATATAACCCTTTTACACTACAACTAAAACACTTAAACTGTACAGTAATTTATTTTTTGACAGATATACAAAAATCAGTCGACACGAGCCAGTCCACCAGCTCGAATACCGACGAGGCGTGCCGAGTGGGCGAGGTGGCAACCGCCACGTTGATCAACCTGGAGTCACCGGTGGAGGGCGAGACCACGTCCGCTGCGCAGGCTTCAGAGGACCAGCTCGACTCCATCGAAGCGAGCGATCAATGGAACAGCGCTAGGATGCAGATGTCTACGGTCAGCGCTGTGTAAGTACTCCTATTCATTAATAACGGTTTATTTATACTAGGGTTGTGTGATTTATATCTTTACATAGTATAAAACTAAGTCGCTTCCGCTGTCTGTAAGCTTACACCTTTAAAATTACGCAACGGATTTGATTGCTGCAATACGCCACTTTTTGAGCAACTGTATTAAAAATAAATATGTCGCAGCGAAGTTTGCCCGGGCAATAGCCCAATGGTATAATGTATTTTATTTCATACAGCACGGATATGGAGTGCAGCGTGGGGCGCTGCGTCGGTGCCGAACTGGAGTTTGCTCAGGAGGCGGCGCCCTGACAGCGCGCGGCCGCGCACCGCGCTGACCACACCTAGCACACTAGCCCATGGGTTATAAATAATGATAACAGTGAAACTAATCCGCAACAAGTACACAATAATACACATACACATACAGTAATAAAACCACATTATTATTGGAGACTGTGTTGCCATTACCAGGAAATAAAATTGGCCGCCAAATCCATTTTCATTAAGATTTTCTGTGAAATTCTAACCTATGTGGAGCTAAATAATTTCTTCTGAAATGTTGAATTTCCAAAAATACATACAGTTAATTAGCCATGTAGCCAGATCTTAATGCACGTCAAGTTTCACTTAAAATTATTTATAACTCCGATGATGATGTGATTCGTCGGTGTTTGTGACTGAAATATATCGAAATGTGATGAGTACAACGCCATCTAGTGATGTAGAGATACAGTTGGCCTGTGACCATAAATGGGTTAGTGATTTCAAATCTCGTAGCTTACTTTTGGCACAGGAATATGTCGGGACAGTGCTCTTACCAGTTAACGGGCTAGAAGAGCCACTTTATGTTATCTAAAGAAGAAATAAAATCTGCATGAAGGAATGGTAATTGAGCGGATGTTTGAGGACGTCTCTAATTTTAGTTTATCTATGGTAGTGAGTACCATTGAAGTGATATACAGCTGAAGCAATTGCCTGATATGTATGTTTATTAAGGTTGTATATAGGGGCTTGTGATTCGCTAGGGATGGCTCCATTTGCAGCAATCTCCTAGTAATCTTAGGTATATTACTAATGCAGTATAATATTTTTCTATATTTTATGCAAAATAATTTGCTTGTGGAATGTGTAAATTATGAATTTGTGAGAGAAATTCATTCTTTTTAATCGCTGAAAACATATAAGGCACGGAAATGTCTTCAAGACAAAGCTGACATGAAGTATGTATTATCATTCTGATTTAAACATCATTAAGTATTGCCATATACAAAAATTCCCGTAACTAAACACTTTAATTTAATTAATACTGCATGAATCTTCAAAACCAAATATTTAAGTTCTAAAAACTGCGACATTTTTATTTAACATATCTCTTGTTTTAATTTATTTAAAAGAAGAAAGTTTATTTTAATTTGTGACTAATTAGGAAGTGTGTATTTTCGACAGAATTATTTTCTTAAAAGTCATATTTTTTCTGCGTAGTACAAATTTTTTATTATATTTTCATGAACTGCGTGAACATGTTATAAATTTTATTATACGGTTAAACTACATTTATTTAATATTTTAGACTAATATTTGTGTTTTGTTTTTATTTTTTTAGTTTGGTAACACTAAATAAATGTTCGTTTCAAATCGGTATGTAAGTCTTGAGTTAGTACACATTGCACAAAATTAACAGATAGGAACTAGATATTTGTTTAGCTCTATAAACATTAAAGCTTTCTAGAATATTCGAGTGAAATATATATTTAAATAGGAACTCTTTCAAACTTTATCTATCCATTAAGTCGACTAGCTTGATATCTAAGTCATAGAAGTTACTAGGACGCATTTGTTCCTCGAGGTATAGCTTGATGCTGCCGGGCCCGTGACACGTACGCTATGTACACTATGCAGGATACAATGACGCTTGTCGATCGATCTCGCTCCAGTTATACAACGTTTTAGACTCTTTAAACAAATCTGGCACTTTAGCTATATAGGGTTTAGGTGTTAAGGAATATAATCACCGTAATTGTTTGTTACCGCACATATTTGCGTCCGATATTGTTATGTCGCGTTTGTGTTTGTGACGTGAATACTACGTTGTGTGATGGTGGGCATTGCTTCATGTTGATATTTGTTTGTGGCCTTATTGTAACGGTGCGCGCCGCAGTGCTCGTCTGGCAGACGTACAGTCAGCGTTCTATATATGAAAGCTTCCAAGTCCACTCAGTTAAATGGTAGGATATATTTTATTTGATACAACTATCTAGATAATTTACAATTTTGATATACGAATCCGATGAAGTTGCATCCTGTGATCTCTCTCTCTCTCTACAGCTAACAGTCGTCCTTTTCTGGACGTATGCCTCTTCCATTGATCGCAACAAAGATCGGTCCCCTGCCTGCTTGTCTTCATCTGGTGGACTTTCGCAACCTTGACCAGATCATTGGTCCATCGTGAGGTGGGCCTGCCTACGCTGCATCAACATCCGCAATTATTTGGTTTATTTTCAACCCTATGTATCTTTCTTTATCCGACGCTGACTGTACGTTGCTGAAATGCATATATAATGTAATTCGTGTTTGGACATTGTTCGGGCTCGCCGATTGCTGTGATAGTAATATCTGTGCGCTCCTCGACCCTTGATTATACATTTAACTTACGTTAACAAATAAAGGCATGTTTACTGTTTCGAATCAGGCCTATCGTTATCGAGATTCGAGCTAAAAAAATTAATGTAAGCTTTTTAATATCACATTATTGTCTTAATATCCGTAGGCTGGTCGAAGACAAGCATACTCACAAGCAGATAATAGTTTGTTATGACATAAGAAATAATAATCCGTTATATTAGTAATTAGAAGTACTAAGAAAAGTGATAAGTTAAAAATAAATAAAAGATTAAATATTTTATTCACCAAGTTGTACGAACAGTTAAACGTTCATCTCTTAGGCCGGTTTTGGTTGTAACGATTATTAAACATGTTTGTGAAATTCTAAACCACGTTGTTATACTTTTAAGATGCTTCAATTCGATCATATTTTTGTATTATTTACAAAAATGGAAAACACTTTTTTTTAGTTTTGAATTTGAAAATGATATTCGTGTGGGAGTAATTAAACTTTTTAAAATAAAACTCCGTACCTTGTTCTTTTATCATTTATCTATTTACTTAGTAACATTTATGTTTTTTTTCAGTTTGTGGAGCGTTTTTATTTTTGTTTGTTTGGAATGTTTAGGCGATTGCAATAAAATGCGTAATCAAATTTTAACGTGTGATCGCTTTATTTTACGGACTATTTTGTAGTGACCAATTTTATCGTTAGAAATTAAAAAAAATGTAAAATTGACAATTTTAATGTAATTTTTATATACAATAAATAGACGATTTTGTAAAAAAATCTTATTTTTTTATTTTTTCATTGACCATAGTGTCCCTTGAATAGTCAACAATACAATGAGAATACCTCTCATTGAAATTTAGCAAAACACTTAACCTATGGAATGTACAATTTCTTTGATGTTAAAAATTATTTACAATTAACATTACGCTATTTACATTGATGGTAGGAACAAAAAGCGACAGCGAATCTATTGAGAGTCACACTTAACCACTTTCACGATTGGTAATCAATGCTCGGCTTACACCGAACGAATTGCTGTCACTGTCCAATCCTATTGGGATAGAAGATCTAAAATTATTTTTTTAATCAGTAATATTATAAAAGACCACCGAATGTGTTGACTCCTTGTGTATGTTGAACATCAAAATGTGAAGCGAACGCGCAGTCAGAGTAGTTCCAGGTCTGCATGTCGACGTTGGTTTGGGCGCAGTCCTGTCCGTATCTATAGAATCGTTGCTCCTGCATATCCATTATGGGCGATTCCCGGGAACCTTCGGCGGGGTAGTACTGCGCTTCCTCCGGGTAGTACATTTGGTGTGGATACGTCTGCTGCTCACAGAACGCCTCGGGGTGCTGGTAACCGTGACCGAAGAGCTCCGGTGAGGGCGCCTCGCTTGATTCTGAGCCGCCTGCAGCTCTCTGCCAGTCCAACCAGTAAGCGTCTTCTGGTCTAGAATTATCATTGTTAAGGTCTGCGAACGTCGGAGGCGATTCTATCGTGCTCTCTTCAATAGGGAAGTCTAGCCTTATAGGCTGGTCTAGTTGGAAGATTTCCTCTGGATGGAATATATCGTCTGCGGGTAGTGAGGTGTCGTACGTTTGTTGCTGGAGCGCGGGCGCGGGCGGTGCGGGCGCGGGGTACGAGGCGTAGCCCTGGTGCTCCGCGGGCCACGTGTTGGCGACGTACGGCTCGGCGGGGACATCCGCTCGCCATCGGCAGGTGCATTCGAATGGACCGCACGTACATGTAATAACTGTTGGATAAATAGATATATTATAGTTCAATTTATTGATTACAAAACATTAGTGATGAAAAATTACATAAAGCGAAATATAATCGGGAAATAAAATAATTCCAAAGGCTATGAGAAAGTATGATCACGTGGCCTAGCGAAATTGCAGCAAATCCAAAATCACATGTTCTTGTGTTTAGACGATGGGGTTTTATCATTGCAATTAATATTACCGCAGAAATTATGGCCAAATTAATATCACAATAAAAAATAATTTCGTATACATATCTATCCCAAAGCTGGAAGCAGCGCTCTGTGTTAATTTGTACTTGTTTTACTACCTGCGTGTGATTGTTCGATACCAGGCATTGGTACTACCATATTCCAAAAAAAAAGTGAGCAATAACTAATGCCTTTAAATGACATAAATATTTGTTTTAACATTAAAAATTATGATTTGCGTG
Source organism: Papilio elwesi (assembly GCA_029849275.1). NCBI lineage: Eukaryota > Metazoa > Arthropoda > Insecta > Lepidoptera > Papilionidae > Papilio > Papilio elwesi. The sequence continues at coordinate 4,843,538 of CM056687.1, read as the reverse complement.
TAGTGGCGGAACGTGGCATGGCCGCCCATAAGTCTTACTCTTTCGGCCAATACTGGCCACTACTGACTAAGGAGAATATAATACAGCAAAATACAAAAAGATACTGAGATTTGACATTAAGTAATCAATATAGTTTAAATGTGTCAAGTAGTATTATTAATTTATTCCTTTTTAAAATGCATATTACACAAATCTTGAAATCAAATCCAATACTTTTGAAAGTGATAGTGTTTTTAATAGGGTTCAGCTTAGGTTGGACATTTGACGTTTAAATTAAATTGTGCGGCGGGTGAGACCGCGGGGCTCAGCACGTTACCGTATGTACATAAATATATAGATACTTTTAACGGAAATTTCTTTTATCATTTTATTTACATTTGGCGACATTTAAGTTCGATATTGTTAAATAAAATTACCAATAGTTAATAATACCAACCTAATGGGCTAAATAGTGAAGTACGCTTGGTTATCGATAATCGATCGTATAGGCCCTTATAAAAAAATCCATATTTGAAATAACTTTACATTCGAGCTCAATGTATAACATACTATGATCACCCGCTTGGGATCCTGTGATTAATAAAATCAAATTTCAAACCAAACATACAACTGCTCAGCCAAACATGCATGCTGATCTCAAGATACTGTGAGCTCATTTTGCATAGATCTGAATAATAAAATATTTTTTTATATATGAGAAGGTGGCAAGAGAGAGCAACCGGATCACCTGATGTTAAGTGAATGCTACCCATAGACATCCGCAACAGGAAAATGTGTTGCAAATGTCGTAGCCTACCTTTGATGCACAGATGAGGGCATAGATAGAAAAGAGGATATTTCTTTTTCCCCGTTAACCTCCTTAATCCAATCGTCTTCCTTTTCCCATCCTATCCTTATGAGGAATGGATGGGAAGAAGAAGTCTGAAATTAAGCCTCCCGTAAAATTAGTTTAATTTCAACAATCAATATCATGTTATACCTTACCTCTTTGATTATCAGGTATTAGCGGCGGTGGCTGTAGATGTGTGCTGGTGACCATCTTCTGTGGCATTTGTTTCTCTTGTTTCCCGGTCAGCAGTTTGTCGGCGATGGCGGCCTCACGCGCCAGCAGCAGAGCGAGACCTCGCACGCGTCTTCCCGCGCCTATAGACCGCCGGACTTCGCTCGCGCCCTTTGCTTCAGGCCTCGGGTGGTCGTGCGCGCCTTTCGCTTGGAAGAATATTGCATGCTCAGTATGTCTCCAGAAATGTGTTACCGGATACCCACAGTGGCCACGGCACGGCTGGACTTCGAGACGACCGCCATTGCATAGTCGGTTTGGACACGGCTTACCTGTAACAAAAATAAATTTATAGAAAATAGGTACACCAAAACCAATTCATAATTTGTGTATTATTTTATTTTACTTCATACAGTTCGGAGTAGCAGCTCGAAAGTTTGCAGAAATGATTGCGCTAAAGCATCAAACGAAATTTGCTAAATTATTTTTCTTATTCCTAACAACTTCATGAATCAGAATGTGAATTAAAAGAAATAAGAAACAAGTTTAAACTCGCTCATAATTAAATGAGGTTTTCTTATCGGATTTGGACTCGTCAGTATAAATACCTTGTTGTTTCTTCCGTGCTTTGTCACAGATGGCGGGTCGGAGATGCACTCTCGATCCATCTGGCAATCGACAGCGAGCTGAACACACCAGCACGCCGAGGCAGCTTTTCTTTAGAATGTGGACGTTGTGGTTGTTGGTGTTGCGCATAGCCCAGCCGGAGGCGTGTCGGCGCGCTTCCTCGCAGCCGGGCGGGTACACGCGGCGCACGTGCCCGTCGCACCACTCGCCGAAGGTGTCGAAGCTGGTCACTCTCGGCACCACCGCGTCGTTGATGTCCCACTCCGATTGGCCCTCTGACATGTCCGACCGGCCGCTGTGAGGTGCGTTCAATTAATATTTGGAATTATGTTACAATTTTTGTGTGTTGTACTCGTTCGTGGGTAACGATAGAGTTTTAAAATATTTATCTCTCAGAATAATTGAATGATTATACATTACATATTTGTTTTATCTTCTTATTAATTGATTTAAATATGTCATATTATGGATAAAACAAAAAATAAACATTAAAATATAAATTAATTAAAATTTAATTTAATTTGTTTTAACAATAAACGGATTGGCACCACAATAAAGTTAGTTAATTTATAAATATATTTGCTTTTTGCTTGCTCAGACTTAGCTGGTACGTTAATGAAACGTTGTGTGTGGAGAAATTCGTCTGTTCCCCTTGGCGGGGCTCATTGAGGCAATTGCTCCAAAATTGCCTTCTGAAGGGGCGGCCGCGCTTTAATTGGTTAAATAACTTTGTAAAAGCGATCGCATGAGTTGGGGTGAATTTTAGCGAAACATAGCTGAGACGACGTTAAATAAAATTGAAAATTGTTTTTCAAAATAGTTATGAGCAAAAAAGAATTCTATTGTTTATTTGAAAATATTTTTACTGGCTTAGCTAGATATAAGAAATACGAACATACTTTCTACTTCTCAATTACTTTTTAAAGGTCCAAGGGTCTCTTTTGGTAGCAGTCTCTTCAAACGGTTCTCTGAATCTCCAATAATTTCACATAGTTCTTATTAGAGCATTACTTTTTGTGGTTGAGGGAACATCTTGTATTTTATCGAGACGTGAATACCATTTAATGTTTATTTCCCAATGAGTATCGTTCGGTAATACCGCGACTTTTGGCGGTGCCATTTGTTGGTTTATAAGTCACGTCGGGCTAAACCTTGTAGAGAAACAACAAGCATATCTAAAGCTCTACAGTCCGCTTCTGTATCTGTATCTATAAGAATATAAAGGTATATATGTTCCTTATATACTCTGAAACAGCTGGACCGATTTCGATGAGATTTTTAAGAATTATTGCAGTTTGGCCTAGCGGGTGATCCTGTGAAGGTTGGCAACTATGGCACTAATTATGTTGATGTCCGATATCCGATGATCAACATAATTAGTGCTATCCGGGCGAAACGGGGTAGATCACTAGTATATTATAAAAGTAAATGATAAGAGTTTGATAACTTAATAATTTCAATCCAAATTCTAGTAAGTCCACAGTCGGATTGTAGAAAAATTATTTAAATAAATATTTAGTACGCTTCTATTTAACATATGTATTTTAATTTATACTTAGTAGGCTAACTATTTTTGTTGATTTAATAAACCTGTATTTTTTACCACATGTAATTATATTTATTACACGGTAAGCTTAACTTTTGTTTCACAAGGTTTAGCGTCAGTGCTTCAAACCTAGAGGCATTTCAAAACGTAATAATTTTATTTGCTTATATATTTGTAGGGATCGGGTGGCGGGGTAGGGAAGGGGGGCGGCGGCTCAACGAGTCTCAATTAGCTTCAATTGGCGTCCCTCCATCACCTTCCACAACCCTCCTCTGTTTGCCCACTTTAACATATTTGACACGGAATTAAACCACAATGAAGTACATGTTGTATTATTTGGTTAGTCACTTGTGAGCGAGTTAGTTCCTTTTGACCTTAGAATTTGAACGGTGGCTAACTTTGAAGCGTATCCGATAAGTTTAAGGAGTTAAAATCGTAACTAGATATTTAATTACCTAGTCCACTATACTTTAGTGAGTATTTCAATAATTCTAAGTTAAATACTTAATATTTGTACATAAGTTATATGGTCATGTGCGTAAGGGTAGAATTTCATAGGTATAAATGTAGAATTGAAACATTTGCAGGGGGTCGTCGTTCCAGATCCCCTCCCGTATGAATCGCTACAAACATTCCAGATCCTTGGCCCATCTTACGGTAAGTCAACCTTCTATCGTCTATCTTATATAGCATATAGTGACAAAGTACCAGTACCAGAACATTAGCACATCTTGTGGGAGGGAGGCCTACCGACGCCGGAATTGTGCTTTATTGAAATTCTTAAATCTCTACCAATACCACTACACCTATATAACTATTTAGTTATAATATTTTTTTCTCGTTCATCTAAAATCTCAAGAAAAGGATCTACATCGATGTATACTTTTCTTGTAAAAAAGCAGTTTGTTATGCAAATAATTGCAAATGATTTTTGTTGGTTAATTTTTATTATTATTAAACTTCCCTTATAGCTTTAGTATAATTGTAACTTATAATTTATTAGATTCATTAATTACCCTTCCAACCAATTGTTATTTGTGTGAGTGCACACAGGGATCAGCTGGAAACCAGCGCAGGGATGGCTGGGGTCATCTCTGCATAAGCTGAGTAAGGCTACCTTTTGGCACATTCTATCATCTTTGATGACTTTGTTTATTGTATTAGTTCATAGGTTTCTCTCCTTTTTGTGGCAATAATTGATTTGATTCCTTCTTTTAGAAGAGAATTAGATGCCTATCGTGTGTCCTGTTACGTATTTTGTTTGTTAATAAACAAACTACGTTCAAATATGTATTGTACTGGCGACTTTGAATGTTAGCGCCTAAGGGGATTAAGCTCACCCCCACACCCTTAAAATAAGACAATGCTGGATCTATAACTGATATATTATAGACAGGTATATTTGTATGTATGTATAATAACTAATGACTTCAAATTGGATTTGTAGAAAAAAAGTTTGACTCTATAAGCACAATATGTTTTTTAAAATATGCGCCAGGCAGTACTTAGAGCCAGGATAGATAAAAGTTGAGAGCTAATTATGAGTATCATTAAATCTATAGTATAGTTAATCAGTAACTAAAAAAGTTAGAATCAATTGATTTTAGGACGTTTATTACTTCTGTTTAGACTACTTATTAAATATAAATTAAATTGAATTATTTTATTAATTAAAATATTAAACGTTATAGTACCGAATGTTTATAACAAATTAAATACCTGCATAATATATGTAGATGTGCACAAAAATAATAAGTCTACCGTATTGTGTTATGTATATATATTTTCCTAGTGAAAATTTTGGGAAAAAATTTAATCAAATAATTCAACTGGTAAATTACAAAAATAAAACTTTTATTTAAAACTTCGCACACACACTTGATTGTGTCTATTATCTTGAAATGCCAATACGCTTATCACAAAAATCCATAAAACTATTTAGTTCTTAACGGCTTAAAAAAAAACAAGGAAAAATATTTTGATATTACTTACAGGATCACCATCTCCGATATAGTGGTACCAGCAACACAATCACAATGTCCTCCAGGACAAACACAGTCCAAAGTCACAAGCACTTTATAGTACGTAGAGTTGGCCAAAAAATCCGCTCCGTCCTACGCAAAATACATCTGCGCACGTCGAAAGCTCACAGCTCACTGACTTTAACAACAAAAATAAACATGGGGATGATTCGCCCCACTCCCGGCGGCAGTGGTGCGTCCCCGCGAGCCAATGGGCCCGGACCTCGCGCCCAACGCCGCCTCCCCACCAATCAGAGAGTGGTTCAAAGCGACCAATAGCAGTTGTTTTATAGGCTTTTTTATTTTCAGGAAGGTGGGACAGGTATTTTTTCAGTGAGATACGGTGTTACGTGTATTTGTTCGTATTAAATGTATTGTTAGTTTACATGTCATTTTGTCAAATTCGTCTGCTTTCGCAAATAATTTTATGCAGAACGTATTTTGTTACTTAGTTTTCTACCTTCGAGTCCCACCTGTGATACCTATACCTATAGATATTGATATGACTATGAAAGACAAGTTTATATGTTTTCCGGGTTGCTTCTTAGGTAGTCGCTGTATCGCTGTAGAATAATACGTAGGATGATCTACTCTTCGGGTACAGAACTGGGGTAGATGCGCACTACACAGACGGTGGAAATAAAGTATATATAATGTAACAATATATGCCAGCAATAGTAGATTTAGAGACCTCCCACTCTAAGGAACTAAAGACCCTCCAAATCCCCGGAATTTTTCCGTCGTTATTTTTAAGTGAACTTGATTATTAATATTCTTAATTATACTATATTATTATGCTACAGCAGCTCCACTACCGTTGTTATCTCTTCAGGCGGAAAAGTCACCTGATGTTATGTGACCATCTCAAATCGTTGTGGTTACGTAATGCATAGAGTACCAACCTTTTTACGGCGATTGGATAAGAATGGCAAAAAAGAAACGGATCAGAAGGAGAGGATGGTTGAGAGAGAGAGGATGATTGAGATAGTGCTTCCAATTCTTCTCATCACTCGAAACATAGAAGTATACTTACCTCTATTTCATGCCCGTATTCTATGAAACTCGTGTCGTGTCGGTCTACAATTACTTCTAGCTCTACAACTTTTTATGAATAAAATAATGTCAATAAATATACGCTCACGCAAGTATTCCGAAGAGGTGGGCAGAGCGCGAACAAGCAACATCTCCTCGATTCTTATTCGAATATACGCACACATGCTTATATGAGATAATAATGCAATAAAGTAATGACAGGCATCTCAAAAATTAAACGTGTTTGTGGTATATTGTCAATGATTGCATTTGAAAGCCTTGCAACTTATTCGGTGTTACTAAGACATTTAATCCGCACTGTAAACCTACCGCAAACGGATTACGTCGGAGGTAAGGCAAGGATTATGCAGGTTTAAGACAAATAACGCTTTTGCATAGAGCTTTCGAAAATGTATTTTACGAATTAATAATAAATATTCTTAATTCCGACGCGGACAGATGTGGACAGCAGTAGTACTTTGTTTTGTATTCCTGTCCAAGCCTTAACGGGTAATTAAAACATTCTCCAGCATATTAAGAGCCGATGCGGCACGCGAGATGGGCTTGATCGAGGAAGGACACCTACTCACCTATAGAGTACAGACAGTGTACTGAGCATTTTGTGTTTCGTACTTCTTTTCGTCCCCTTTTTCACTTCAATAATCAGTTCTAGATATCACTTGCTTGCATTGCCTTTATAACTCTTTCATGAAAAAATGTACCTAGCAAGTAGACCGCTGCATGACTCGTACTGTTGTGTATGTATGAAAAACAGTGTGTATACGTATACGTTTCGCGTAACAAATCAATATTTCTAGTGATTCTCGCAGCGCGTTCACACGGTGCGCCTGCGCGTGCGCGTCGCTAACGGTGTGAGGCGCGCCCGCATCGTGCACCCTTCACACTCGGCCTACATGCATACGTACACAAGTACATTTGATATATATAGTTAACGACAATTCATTTGTATACATAAAAATGCACTTTGATAATATCTTGATTAGGACAATGAACAAAGAACGCTATTAAATTGCGTTTTTATTATACAGAGGAAGATGGCAAGCAAGCAAGCGGTTCTTCCGTTTGTAAGTGACCGCAACCTAGAGGCATCTGCAACAGCTTATGAGTTGCAGATGCGTTACCTGCCTTTAACGAAGAGAAAATAAACAAAAAAAGGATATTTCCTATTCCCGTCCTTTCTTTGTTGAAAAAGGATAGGAAGGGGAAGAAAACTAGAATTGGGCCTCCGGCACCGCACTCAGCTGATGAAATGCTTTTACTTCACGCCTAGCATCTGTAAGGCCGTGGTGTTTCACCGACCCGTTCCTGCAACGGATGTTGTTGTTGCCACCTACCACTGGCTTGTGTGACTGTGGTAGGTCTACATCGACACACTGTAGCATGTATATGGCATCTGCTCGACGAGGACACAATGCAGCAAGTGCAAAAGAAATATATAATGTAAGTTAAATGCTTGTCTTGAGTTTTTCTTCAATGATGAGAGTAAAGTTCAAGGGCTAATGTAATCTCGTTTTGCTAATTATAGAAGCCTAGCCATGCGCCCCGGCTTCGCTTGAATAATATACAAAAAAATTTTTTGCCTAAGTTACTAAGAAGTTTACTTTCCGTATAACAGGAATAAGTAAAATATGCGCGTATAATATGAATACAACCCTGTGTAAAAATTTCAAAACGAAAACCTACATCAATTAAAATTGTGAGATTTTAGACGCTGCGAGTCCGAACCGAACCCACACTTACCCCCGCAAGGTCAGAAAAGCGAAGGCATTTTCTAATATAAATAAGGTATATTTTTTAGGTTATAAGATTTAAAATTAAAGTAATATATTCATTGAAACCAGTCACAACATGTTTCTGATGCTGAGCAAAATTAATACAACTTTGCTGTAATAAATCACTTCTGTATTCCCGGATCGCGATATGGAAGGGATCCTTAATCCCACACAAATAGGTTTAAATGTGCTTAAAAACTGCTTTACAAAGTTTGTTGTTAGAAGATGTTTAATCCTAACTAATACCATTTAGGTAATCGCCGCTTGTTAGTACTTCATTATAAGTAAATTCCGTTTAATTTGTACTATTTGCCTATCTAGATTAATAGGCAGAAAAATTTAGTAATTTAATTATGCGCAGTTTTCGACATAATTAGATATAAAAGATTAATTCTAATAGCTTGATGTTTTCATATGTAGAGATATTAAGCATTTTCCGGATGTTTCGTTCTATAAATAAAAACAAGGAATAAGGAAAGGACTTATAGTCTCAAATTTCGATTTTCACACTTTTACAAGCTTTCTCTCTCTCTTTCTGTATGGAAAAAACTGAGATGTTTTCTTTGAATGTGGCAGTGTAATAATAACAGGTTAATTGTTTTTGTCTGTCTCCTTTTAACTTGGATTTTCGAAATACCTGTAGATATTTCACACAGTAGGATTGTACATATTGTTAACGCTTAGTCAATTTTGGTACCATTTGGAAATCTCCCTTCACGTGTGCTACAAATTAAGCCAGTGAGCCTTCGTCGTGTTACGAAGCGAATAAGGATTCTGAAGAGTCAGCTAACACGCGCTACACGTAATGAAGTAGGAAAAAAAGGTTTGGAATTTGATAAAAAAATTGTATTTTATTAACCTTCTTATATCTCGTATTAAACGTTAGCCAATCTCGAATTGAAACTATATCTGCCGAATTTTTGTTTTATATATTATTACCTAAATGTACCTATTGTTGGAATGTGAGGCACAAGATATAATAGCTTATTTGCTAGGTTTATGTAGGCTGCCACTTATGTCGACTATTGGCGGAGGCCGTCGCCCCTTCGCCGGTGCGTTATCAATTGACGCCCAAACGACGGCCGCGCGCCTACAATTTGCGCTCTCCGCGTCCCCGCCACACCGGAAGCACTCAATTCGCAAAATCGATTATTCTATTGCGATACGATGTACTAATGTGTTCGTACAACTTTTAAGATATTAGCATAGCTGCCATACACGTACACCCTCGGAATATATCTACATAAAGTACCTAGCAATCGCCTTTTTGAACTATCTTTACCTAAACGCATTATGGGATACCTATTTCCAGGTTCACGATCGCTTCAAGATTGCAGGAATCCACTGAATGAGACCGAGCGATCGATCGATACAGGTAGCGATTCAAGGGGGAGGCCCACGTATAGCCGTAGGTAAAATCAATTAAAATAAAATATCGCTCATTCCACTTTTTTCCCGTCTTGTTTATAATTTCATCAATTTATAAACAATAGACAAAGCGAAAGATTAATTTCTTAAGAACTTTGAACAATAAATCCAATAAAATAAAATCCCACCTGTAAAAGTTGGATTAAGGTTATTACCAGATTTACAAGAGCATACGTGTATGTAACAGTTTAACGATCTGCCTTGTAAGCACCATCAAGTAACTCCGGAACTTGGAACTACTTCGCGTAGCTTATCGTAGCTTTGTGGTCATGGTAGGTAGGACAGCAGTTATAACACACTTGAACAATATACAGTAGATGTTTTAGTGAATCATTTTACAGTTTAAAAAAATAGTGTGGAGCCAAAATAATAATTTAAAACAACTGTGGACAAGATATGAGCGAGGCGAGGTGCCGTAACTTCTATCTTCAACTGCGGGGCCGGCGTCATCCAGATTCCCAGGCCCTAAGATTTTATTTTTCCCAACTGTTGTTTTCATTTTGAATTTATTTCCAGGATATTCTCCATCTATTGTGTTACTAGTAGAGCTCGAGCGGGGCTATGATTTTCCAGAGAGAAAGTTTAGGGTGTTACCAATGATATAGGAAAATAACATGTATTAATATTTTTTTATATTTACCATGTTTTATGATGATGGTTTTGAAGGTTACAATCCAGATTACTTTAGATTTTATTCAAAGGGAGAAATTGGAGGGGTAACAAAAATAAACAATAAAATTGTGGAGAAGTACTCTAAGTCGAGAGCAAATAGCGACGGATCAAAGCTGCAACAGATGGCGTTCGCGGAGACTTTCTCACAGTCGCGTGCCGACGATCTCTTCCAGATGTACACAAATTACTTTGTTCTTTTTCTTTGTTTTCACAGAATTTATTTATATCATTGATTCCATTCTATTATATTTGTTACCATATTGTCTTTAACAAGGAAACAATTAGAACCGAAAGCTTTTAAGCTTCAAAATTTAATTTAAATATGTTTCCTATCAGTTTCATTTAAATTTTAGCTTTTATTGAAGGTTTTTCACAGGAACAGGTCTTTCTTCACAGTGTAACCAGCTGCGAGTGCAACTACAACGGTTAAATATAAATATTTATGTTTTTAAAAGTATTACGACTGACTTATAACTTTTTTATATTTGTTAAGTTTAAATCGACGACACTTTGCATGTTAAAATGAAGTATAATACCTGGTCGTATCACACAGGCGTCCGATACTATTCACGTATCAAGCACAGGTCGCGACCTGTCTGTGACAAGGCAGATAACCGTAACCCGTCCCAGATGCCGAATCTCCATATCTATCTCGATTGAAAGCGGCCCCCAGCCCCACGCGCCGTTCCGCGCGACCGGCTCAAACAAAGCATCGAATTAAACAAAATCCGCAGACAATCGCGTACCGACGAACACCGACATGAAAGAGAGTTAATCAAACAACTATTTCGCCAGCGCGGCCGAACAAATACGCCCCCGCACAACTGTCACCAGACAAACACGTCGATGATCGACCTGGCCCGCGACAATCCCACTGTAACTAATCCCATAGTTGGGAAATGCGCAATCGAAGTGACTTGTAGATTATAACACAGCTTTGCCGGGTGTTCGCTCGGCGTCTGGTATAAGTACTATGGTTATTTGTGGCTTTTGTCACGGCAATGGTTTTTTCTTAACATTGTATATAGATCTATGTGTCGATTAAAAGTACATATAGTTATTAAATGATTCCTATTTTATGTGTTGAAATTTGTTGATGATCATTTATCTTACAGCATTTACAACTTTAACTTATATTATTTACATAGGTGTTACTTTGTTTAAGAGTTGCATTAATGTTTTTTTGCTTGTTCCCCTATGTGAATTTTATCGTATGGATTTATGTCCCTTATATAGAATTATGAGTACATAAAAGGGTTAAATAAATAGATGTTGCTTTGTGAGAGAAGAGGTAAAAGAACTAGAGGAGAACTAGGTCTAGAGAAATTGCAGATGCGTCCGCGAAAGCGAAAGGTAACGCTACGAAGGGAAAGAATGAGTAAGGAGGTGATTACTTTGTCATCTATCTTCATTAGAGGCAAAATGCAGAAGTTTGTGTATACTAAAACTTCAGCCTATCATTCTATCGCACATTGGTATGTACACGATCGAACCATCTCATAAAAACGACAGCGAAACTTCCAGCGCAACTGTACCGTAGTTAAAATTTGAATTGTAAATATTGAACCAAACAGTATTATCATTATTAAGCGCTGTGGTAATTTCCACGGGCATTGTAATTTTCTTTTATCGATTCATTTTATATTTCCATTGTATTCTAAAAATGTTCAACACATTAAGCTTAACGCAGAAAAAATATATTTTTGTACCTTGAAATTGATAGCAAATAAAAAAGGCAAGGTGAAAACTGACAATCTAAATAGTTATATGTTGTGAAAAGCCGTGTGTTCGTCGCTAATTTATTGTCGTCCGTTATCGGCGCGATGCGGGCGCGCGTGCGCCAGGATGGGCCTCCGCGCGCGCCGCCTGCTTGCCATGCAGCACGCGACTGCCTGCACACTGCGACTAAACTTTTTTGTATTTCAAATTTAAACCTTTACAATTTGTCATTTTTATTTTCTTTTTTTCTTTTGGGTGCTTCTTTCTATAATCTTTGCCTCTGGACAGTTTTATTGAAGATTCATAGTTTTTTCTTAATTTCTAAAGGCTTAGTATGTACATTTTTCCGAACAGCTGACGGCTAATCGCTTTAGATATGACCATTCGAGGATGTTGAAATAAAAACCATTATAAAATAAAACTTTATTGCCACAAGTAAAATATAAATGAGGTTCAGATACTTTCCCGCTTCCTTCGCATAATGTTTAACTTTACCGGTGGTAGAGCCCGCAACAACAACATCTGTTTCAGGAATGGGCCAGCTTGACCAGTGAAATAACACGACCTCGCAGAAGGCGTGAAAGTAGGTGGCCTAAGTCCTCTTCCCTTTCCAATCCTTTCCTTATAAGGATAGGATAGGAAGGAGAAGAGGGTTGGGCTGGGACGGGATAGACGGGGAAGATGAAATTTCCTTTTTCCCGTATACACTATTCATTGAAGGTAGGCAACGCAACTGCGACTCATTTTTTTGTTGTGTGTGGATGTCTATGGGTAGAGGTCACTAAACATCAGGTGATCTGCTTGCTCGTTTGACACCGTCCAAGAACCACCGAAAAAATATCGATTATGTAATAAATTATATTCGTCATAACCACTTCTTCATACTTCATTTACCTTTCTTGAAAAAGTACTTAAGTACTGCATAAAGTCTTTTCGCAAGAATTAAAAAAGGCGCACTAAAATTATCCTTACATACATTTTGTATGAACACTTATAACACACAAGGATAGTTATACAAAGTTATATGAACACTACATAAAGTAAACAACTATATTTTGTTTTTTTTTTATTAATATTTTTATTTTTCCATACATATCCTATAAGCTCAAATTGTTTCAACATTTTATTAATCCCTTTTCTTAATTCGCATTTATAACAACATGTATTTTGCATAAACATGGGCGCGTCGCGAACAACTCGCGGCGCCTCAATGGACAGCATTGATTTATACCGGAATTATACAAATTGCTGCTCGTCTCGTGCACTAAGCCTTTGTCATCGTGAATGTGGGAAATATTGTATTTGTATAATTTGCTTCCGTTATTAATTCGAACAATTTATTTCAGTTCACAACAATGTAGCGATTTTGCTACATTTTTTTACTATATACATAATTCGTATAAGGAAAACGCAATTTTTTTGCGATACACTTCAAATATTTTTGTTATAGAATATTTATCAAAGATGTCTTATTTTAAAATATATTTCAAAATTTTACGGTTTAAAGTAAGTGGGTAGCAATCAAGAATTATGAATTATCTTTCTTTAAATGTAATTGATCATTATTTATCTTGTGTATTTTACATTTAATTGAAATTTATTATTAAAAATCAAAGATGAATCCCGAATTCTGGATTAGCAGGGTGTAAACCATTTATAACAAATTTTAAACGTAATTATGGTCAGTCCATTTCACGCTCTCCCCAAAAACAATAGGGTGCTTGGGAAGGGGTGCCGAATAATCTAATAAAGGAATAAAGATGTTGCGTGATTGCCACATATCATGACGTGGGAACGCACCTTGATTGCTCAGTTTAATTAATTGAAGCTTCTAATATGTGCCTCGTTGTGACGGACCGTGGGAAGACGAAGCCGCGCCATTTTCATGACGTAATAACGCTAATCATTATTAACACAATTTATAAAAGTAATCCTAATTCTTACAATAAGCCAATAAAAAAATCAGATTTTTGATTTTCTTTTAAAGAATGTATCACATTCTAATTTATCAAATGAAGTAAGCTCAGTCTTCTATTTTATTTTCTATTTATTTTTCCAGTCCATGAAACACGGAATCATGCCTTATCAATTTAAACGCTAAAAATTAGTTTAAATTATTATTAGTGTTGATATTGCGTAACATCATCTCTAGAAGTTTGATAAAATTCTAATAGAAGTTTTATTGGAGCCCGGAAACCGATATAACACAGGCTGGTACTCAAACCGCTTCCGACGAACCATTAAATTTTATTTTGAAGCCGCGACTGGTGAAGGGTGGCTGGATGGTCGGGGCGTTCGCGGCACATAAATAATAAGCGAGAAAAAAAAACATATTGCACTCTTGCACCGCTCATTATGCGCAATTAGCTACGATTGTGACAGCGGACATCTTGTGAACGGATTTCATTTCAATTGTAATAGTTTTTGAAAGCTTTTCGGTCGCGTGCCGATTTAATATCATTTATTTTAATGATGTTTTAGAAATAAAATAAACGACAACACCAATAACATAGCAACTTTAATGACTAGCCGTTGGGTATTGTTTTTAATGTAGCAGAGTCAATGCATCAGAAGATCGATGGAGAATTCCATAACATAACAGTACAATATTGTCACAAATGTTGATTGGTTAAAATTCCTAATTAATGAAATAAAATTGTAAATAATTTACAATATTGTATGGTAAGGCCTTAGATTTTATATTTATAGGGACTTCTCTAAAATACAGTATCGGTAATATCTTTTGCTGTTTTAAAAAATGAAACTTGAAACCGTCACCAAAAGAGTTAACCTAAGTTATATTTAATAACGCTGTATCAAATACCAAGATTAAACTGTGTTTAGTAATTAGTAAATTCGTATGTCAAACGGAGTTTTAAAGAGTTTGTTTAACTTAATACTTTAGTGACCCCTTGCTTGGGGAGCATTAGTAAAATTAGAGCGGTGGGAAAGGGTTGTGCCCTGTGGCAGGGATTGCTTTATGTTTATTGTTAATAGAACAATATTTGTACTTATGATATTTACGATTATGCTTTCTGCTGAGTGCCATCGTAAATATCACTCGAATGCTATAACGTTACCGATCTCACTCTCTAACTCACACCGTAACAAAAAATATTATTTCATAACGAAAAATACACGTGCTGGCAAAGTGTCACTAATATTATGGGTTTAGTTTTTAGAAGATAATGTTCCTAAGAATTAAAAAGTGTAATACTGTCTAATGGCAAACGTAAACAATGGCCATATATAATATTGCAGGTACAAAAGTATGTAAGCCCAATCCGGTAATAATAATATTAAAGTAACGGCCCGAGCCGAGGCTCCCCCTACGGAGGGAGCCCTCGAGCTTAGTTACTCATAAAGAGGCTTAGGCTAGGCGCCCTCTGCGCCCTGCCGCCTCGTGCCCGGTTTAGCTGTAAATGCCTCCTCAAGGCAAACAGTGACCTTTCAGTCACAAAAAAAAGTATGTAAGAATTGGTAGAAGCAGATTTATATTTATAAAATTGCTATGTATAATACACTAACAGTGGTAGAGTCCGCATCAACATCTGTTGCACGAATGGGCCGGCTCGACCGGTGAAATACTACGACCTCACCGAAAACAGGCGTGAAGTAGAGGTAGTCTGCGTTTCGTCTGGTGAGTGAGATGCCGGAGGCCTAATTTCAGTCCTCTTCTCCTTTCCACCCTACCCTTCTAGGATGGGAACGGAAAGAGGATGGACGGGGAGGGGGTTGACAGGGAAAAGAAAATATCCTTTTTCATGTCTATCCCTCCTGTATCGATTAAAGGTAGGCAACGCGTCTGTAACACATTTGCTTGTTGGGGATGTCTATGGGTAGCGCTCACTTAACATTAGGTGATCCGCTTGCTCATTTGCCACTTTCTTCCATAAAAAAAAACTACCCAGAGACTGTTTTCTAATTTGGGGCTACGTTTGTGGCTTGTGGTAAACGGTTTTCGTTACCCAAAACGTCTTTATTAATTTCTTCGTTCAAGTTTATATTATTTCAGTCAGTAGTGACACTCAAGACAAAATTACATTTAGGAATGTTCCCCTAAGTTTAGCCAAAGAAACCTTTTCCGTTAGACGTTTATTCTATTTGACATATATTAATAGGGGAAATGATTTGGCGTCTATTTCAGATATACTACAAGGTATAAGGTACAATTTAATATGAAAATAGTTTCCAATTATTAAACTTAATAGTAAGTTTTTGATTTCTAAATTGATTTATTGAAAAATTAGTGATGTATTCTTTATTATGAATGTATGATTATCGAACCCCTGCGGCCATTTAACACGGGACACGTAAATACTGGTCATAATCATATTGATGTTCATTCTAATACAATACGGCCGGACTTTAGACGTGCGTTCCGGAATCGATTATCGGCTATTGTCGCCAATAATAAATGTTTACATCCGTATTGCACAAAATTGTTAACAATCTATCGATATTTCTCTATAATAGATCTAAGCTCGGGTTTACTCCTGAGGGGATAAACATTATTTGTCACGTAAATGCAAATATGCCTTGTTTCATAGCAAGATAGAATTTTTGTAAACAAACAAATGTCAATTACCATAGACGGCAGCATTTTTCAAACATTCATTGGAAATGTTGTAATTTTGTAGAAATCCTGAGATAACTTCTTTAGTTAAAGTGTGTAATTTATATGGCTAATGTCAAAAGGTGAGAAAAATGAAATTTAACATAAAAACCTTTATTTACAAAAATACAATCTTGCTGTGAAACAAGGTAAATCTAAATTAGAATTAAAGAGAAGGTATATATCTTTTATACTAATTTAGCATTAATTGCATATACATTTTCATAGTTACATTTAAAATTCAAACGATATAGAATTGCATCCGTCGGTTCTGCTTTAATAATAACAAAAAAAAACTATATAATCAATAAAATAGCAAGATGGCGCCGTGTCAGGGTGGTGCGGAGGTGATTAGCTCCGGTGATAAAATGCACGCCTGACACTATGATTATCGCCGCGCTAATGCAGGGTTTTGTAAACTCTCATTACTTTCTATTTAACTATTTACTAATACTCGTGCCGTGTAGACTGGGGCACAAAAAAGTCAAACTTGTTCTACTCGTATACGACAGCTGATGATTTTAAATTCTATTATATGTCGCAACATACTCGCACTATTACAATCACATGAATATTAATGACACTTTTTTTGGAATAAGGAATTTCACAAAACAGCATAAGCATAATATAGCACAAAATGTCATATTACCAATAAGACCGTTTTGTCCGTCTTTATTATGTGCAGTTTGCAATGTTTTGCTCTTTTTTTCTCAATTCATAACTTATAGAATATCGGTCGGCTATTTATTGATTACATACAGAGTGTAGCAATTTGTATTGATGTTTTATTCATACTAACGAACGATGTTGAGATTTGTAAATTGACTATTAAATATTTTTGTATTTTATTTAAGTAGAATCTATTAAAACTCATACAAGTTACCTACTTATACACTTTTCGTTATAGCTTCTGAAAGATTATTGTATCAAATGAAATGTTATAAATTTACTTTAGTTTTAACTTAAGTAAATTT
The DNA here is from genome assembly GCA_029849275.1 of Papilio elwesi. Lineage (NCBI taxonomy): Eukaryota > Metazoa > Arthropoda > Insecta > Lepidoptera > Papilionidae > Papilio > Papilio elwesi. The sequence continues at coordinate 4,826,111 of CM056687.1, read as the reverse complement.
ATAACATTTCATCATTATCAACATTAAAGTATTTTAATACTTAATTAATCCTATAATAATATTAAAGGTAGAGAGAGTACTTGTCGACTTTTTCCAGAAACATTTGTAAGCTATGCGCTTATCGACGACACACTTCGGAAATTAGTGTTACCTGTCAGGGTTGGCACGTGCGCCACGTGCGCGTGCGCGCGCTCACGCACGTCTCCGCGCGCGTTCGCCCCGAGTAGATAGTCTTGTCAGCTTACTGGCTCGTGGTGGCCACTCGCTTCCTTACACGAATTAATGAACCGTTCTTATGTTCATGTCCTAGTAAAATACGGAAGCGTGTGTTAAAAGCTGTCTTTTTAATTAATTGTTTAAACAAAGTAACTTAGTTTTTTTAATTACATTGCATTACTTTACTTACATTTAATTACTTTGAATTTTATTGAAAGAATATCAGTTTAGGTTCTGAGATATTGTAGCTAATAATGTTATTAGGTGCTTAATTATCGGAATAAATGAATAAGACATCTTAGATTGTCAGTGTAAGGAATTAAAGTGAAGGTGAAAAATTAAATTGTTCCTTTGTGTTAGTTGACAATCAGATCAATAATAGTTCCGTACGTCAATTCGTCTACTTGACGTTTGTGCAGTATTCGCCAAACGTCACTCAAGTTACAGGGCTGCCACAAAGAAGTAAAAGGGGACAACAAAAATCAGTGTCGGATGCGGCATCGCACTGTTGTGCATCAAAATGATGCGTTTACGTAAATACAGTGCGCCTTTTATTATCTGTGAAGTTCGATTGTGGTCTGTGCGCTCACCCCTCCCATTCACTGGCAATGATTGATCTGCAGCAGATTGACAGATTTTTTATAAAACCACCCGAGGGTCGGTGCCGGTACCGGCGAGCGAATATTAAAGGCAATTGTTGTTTAATTTTTACATTGGAAGGGCGAAGCGTTTCGAGTGTTGTAATAATGTTTTGATAATAGCGGTATCCGTTCAGCTCATATTTCTTATTCATCGCGCGTGGGACCGCGGTGCCGTCGGTGATTTCATTACGCATGGAGTGCTTTGTTTAAACTTTTAAAACGGCTCCTGATGACCGTTACGCAGCACCTTGCGGAGGATCATTTGCTTGCGTAACACGACTTCCTAATAGATCCAGTGATAAATACAAAGTCATTTTAATCATTACTTTCTGTCCTTTCCGTCAGTTTATTTGAAATCGGGTATGTCGTTATCTCAGACATTGATTTTTGATGATTGATATCACTTTATATTTTATGGTTTACATAAAACTGGGTAATTGCAAAAATAGCTGTGAAGCGTTTCTAGGTTTAGGTCAACAAGTTAAGCTATTAGAGGAAGTGGTAGCGTAGCAAAAAATCAGGTCAATTCTCAAAACCTTTTATATATTGTCAAAATGTGTCATCTACAGAAGTCGTAACAGCTTATCGCATTGCATTTAATCTGTGCGGTTTACAAAAAAGTTTGGCAGTTGCACAGTTTTTATAATCCGGCAACTTCGACAGGCCGCTATTAATGCTGACCCTTGACGGGTGGCTTGGCGTATTTTTTGTAAATATATTCCTTCCAATTCGGACAATGCTTAGTGTAGTCATTCGATACTCTAACACAATGTGCCCACTGATCCTCATTGATCGCCAATTACCGGACATTAAGTACCTCAAGCGCCTTTCATATCGGCTATTTGTAGCAACAAATCAAATACAAGAAAAAATATAACAATGGACCATTGAAGATTATTATGGAGTATAGACGGGGAGATTTTTATTCGCTTATAAGCCTGTTTTTTGAATTTGTCCACAATGGCTTATGGGAGCTTAGCGTATTACTTTATTGAATGAATAAATCGATAACTTTGACATTACAGTGACGGATAACTTTTTTACGTTATTTTAAGATCTGAAGTTAATATGTTAAAATGAAGTAAAAGCTTTTAACCTAATTAGGGAGAGGGGTACATCACGTTATTAAGCTCTCAGTTTTTCTTATCAGATAACAAATTTGCCAGCAGGTGACTTTGTCTTCCTACAATGTGCTTAAATGTACTGCAAAATACGAGAACCTCACTCATAGATGTTAGAGACTAGACATAGAGTGGACTCATAGTAGAAAAATAGAGTAGAGGCTTTTTTATAAGATCTACTGATATATTCTCCGAGCCAATGAGCACGAATGTTCCGCAATAGATTATATTGGAATTAACGCTGGTGGATGAATACAGATAGGTTTTTATAACTAGAAATACCACCGCTACCTACCTATCAACATCATTATCGACATATTTTCATAGAAAGAGGAATGGTAGACAAGCAAATGAAGGACGAGGGATATAACATAAGAACTTAATTAGTTATTGAACTTTAACACTACAGTTCATTTCCTTCCTAATTCTCTCCTTAATGTCAGATGGGCTTATTTAAGTAAGTAAGTTAAGCTAGTTTTGGGTTTATACAAAAATATTTTAGTGGTTTTTTTTGTTAAGACCAAGGTGCTAGGAACGCGCGCGCGGTGCGCACGCGCCGCTGCGTCCATTGTCGCGCGTCATTGTGCTTTCGGCTGTCGGCAGCGGTGCGCGCACAACAACGCATTATTGCATTTTTATTGCTCATCTTCAAAGCTTTGTTAGTTTTGTTACGTTTTTTATCGACACACACGTCGCCACTAAACGATGTATGCCTTCACGCTGTAATTCATCTATTGTATATACCTTTACAGACGATACTTTATAGAAACATACAAATGTTATAATGCTACAAATACACCAAGAACCATCGATCGAAGAAATAGTTTCAATAGAAATATATTCTGATTATTTTTTCTTTTCTAGCCGTCAAAAACGGTAATTCAAGTCAGTAATAAAATGTTATTTATATTCAGTAATTATTTCCCAGTATTTTGGGATCGTTGTGTTTTTTTAAACCAAATGTAAATATTGCCTTAGATGGTAATCGAACTAAGGATCAGCGGCATAACAATCACGGTTAGTTTACGAAGTCGACAATTGAGAATTAAAGATTTTTTTCCAGAACTATGTGGCAAACGAGCAAGCTGGGTACTTGATGAGTGAGCGCTAACCATAGACATCCGCGATTAACAAATGAGTCGTAGATGCGTTGCTAAACTAGGTATAGAGGAGGGAATAGATAGGAACTAAGATATTTACTTTTGGACAGAGTCCAGAGTCCTCTTCCCCTTCCCATCTTATTTTTATTAGGAACCAATGGGAAAGGGAAGAGGACTGAAATTAGGCCTGATATATTCTATCAAATCCGTTTTATCAATGGAGAGATGAATGTGCATAGGTAGATTGTACTTTCAAGGAATGCTAACGATAAACTTCCTCGGATAATTGATCAATTTAGAGAAACAAAGTTCGCGGCGGAAGTCGGGCTAATGTTCTCAAGTTAGGAAATACCAATGATACGGCCTCTTGAGACGGTCGTCTCAGAAGACGTGCTCGCAAGCAGTGAGTCAGCCGCCGCCGCGCCGTCTGCCAGACATGCGGGCTACCCACTGGGTCACGCCTCAGACAGACACATGGTTTAATACATGGTTTAATGGGAATTTGACTTAATGAATTAGTGGATTATTAATGATAGACAGTCGTGAGCTAGTTTTTATAGTTTCGATATAATCTCATCTCATATTAATAAAATAACCAATTTAAGTTTGACATCGTCTACCGCAATTTGCTGAGAAAATCTCGAACAGTACCTAACCAAAAGAGATTCCCGAAATAACGCATTATACCAGAGCCATTCGGTCTTAGAATAGCACTCCTTTTAATTATATTCATATTTAGATACCAGACTTTATTTTTATTCTTTGTTTATTGTTACTAAAATAATGAGCGTATAAATATGTAATTGTGCACTATTAATCACACTGATAAACATTTAAATGTTCTATTCAGTTGTAACCACAACCGGTCTTAGTTTTCAAGGGTTGGCACACGACCTCTACCAAATATTGTGATAATCTGCCTCTCCTCTATTGTCACTCGATGACTGGTTGAAAAAAATCGTAAAACGATCATCGACTGCGCATCCCTCGGGACCATTCTCCGCTGCAAACAAACTCCTTCCCTTCATTCCCATAATCTATTCCAATTAACTGACAGCGCCATATTGTGATATTAACACAATACATTCTTTGCCCCCCTTGCATAATACTCATGTTTTTTTCAAACGATTTTCTACCTAATTTCATAGAAAATAAAATTGTATTTACATTATCATGGTTGGTGCTGTATACTTGCGCACTTTATGGATAAAAGGGCTTTTCTGTTGTGTACCGACGTTGTAGGTGTCCGCTCTGATTATTAGTTTTTACGTGGTTACGACGCGTCTCGCCCGTTGTGATTCGTAGGAGTCTTTTCTCCGCCTTCTTTTGCTATACGTTGTTCAACAATAGAAAAAAAGATTATTCTGAATTGTATATAATTTTTTAAGTATAAGAAGTTGGCAAACGAGCAAGCGATTCAGCCGATATCAAGTGACCGCGACCCATAGGCGTCTGCAACGTGGTAATTAATGAGTTGCAGATGAACAGATCAGAAAAAAGGAATTTTCTTTTTCCTCTCCATTCCCTTGTGAAACCTTCTTCCCCTTTCCTTATTAGAAAGGGATGAGAAAGGAAAAAGTAGTAGATTTAGACCTCCGACACCTCACTCATATTCTTCAAATTATTCTACTTCATGTCTGTCTTCTGTGACGTCGTGGTATTTCATTGGTCGAGCCGGCCCATTCGTGCAGCAGATTCTTGTTGCTCGCCATATCACTGCTAAAATTATTTTAACTGCAATCATAGCTTTATGATTGGGTATTCGACTTACGATCTTATAGACGGGTTTTTAATGATTCACGTGATGTGTAACGATGACCATATAAATCCATTGTTAGTAAACAATACAAGAGTAATGTATATGAAGTAATACGATGTACATATAATTTAGTACGCACTTCACCAAATGTAAAACGCTTATGAACCGTGACGAAGTAACCGGACATTCTAGCAGCTATCCCAACACGCCGTACAATGAGTTTTAGCCGCGGCCAATATTTTTCAAAGTAAATTTGCTTTAAAATATCTTGGGGCTATTTATTTTGACACGTTATTAAAAATGTCTCATCATTTGTGGCGATATATCAAAATCACCATTTAAATATAAGATGGTATAGTAAATCTATTATAGGGTAATTTAAATAAGGTAGGTAGTAATTTGCGTCTTTGTGATTACTTGCAGGTGGTGGGAGATTGATTATTCTGTCTCTCTAAAATACCACGAGCATAAAAGGTAAAATAACATTTTTATAATATTAAATTAATAACTAGTCGATTGGTGTTATAGATTACCAAACCTATAAAACCCAATCAATCAATCAATAAACAGCTTAATTATATTTAATAAAACCATATCTACATAGTTTTTATAGTTATCTTTTCATGTAACAGCATGTAAGCTGACCTACACATTTGTAACCTCAATGAAGCAAACCATCAATTTGCAGTGTGAATTCGTTCTTTGCCAGTTAATTCGTTATCGACGGAGAGGCGCTTGGAGTGAAAGATCTGTGGTTAAATTAGACTTGTTGCGTTTGTAAAATGAATTGATGAAAAGAGCGAGTCATTTGAAAAATTAAGCAGATTCTATTCCTTTGGCTTTTGCATCCAAAAAAATACTATAATGTAATATTTTTGTAATACTTTGAGATAAAAAATGGTTGTTTTTCTTTTTAGACTAACACTTGACAGATAATATATTGTAATACTATTTAATACTGTCACGCAGATAGGCTGAGTCAGTGCAAGTTAATCCGAACAGATAGCGCGCGGCGTCCCCCGGTCGGCTCGGCGTCGGCACCCCAGCGACACCCCAGCCGATACTTGATGGGACCTATTAACTGTGATATAATCACTATTGTCTTTCTAATTTCCCACAATCAGTTGAATTAGGGATGGGTGTGAGCGATACGTTTCGGTTGCTCCTTTGTTGTCACTTGAATGTTTCTTCGCTGTATCACACTACGGATTATCTGAGAAGAGTGTTCAGCGTTCATGACAATGGCATTCGGCTTATCATACCTTTTACTTGAAGATAGTCTCCCCTCTTGATGATCCAGATAAAGGTAGGTAAATAAGTCAAAATGATGCCTCTCGCAGGTTCCTTTTCATCTGTTTTTCGACGATGGATCGGATTTTCGGTGACCCATTTTCACTTTCAGCCATTTATTATATCGCCGATTCTTTCAATTGCCTTTATTTCAATACTTTTATCCGACAACGAGCTTATATGGCGCTTTTCGACAAATCAACTCGCAAATCACTCAATTCCTGCGGGCACGAATACTACGTGTACTCAGCTGTCGTGGACAATAGGGCCATCATTATTATTTACTTACATATATAATATTGCTTACTTTTAAAATCAACTTCTCTAAGTGTGTCCATTTAAAACATCATTCAGTTTTCAATGAGATAAATAAATGCGGTGAATATTTATGTATTTATATTTTTTTATATAGGGCATAACGAACAGTTGCTATAAGAGAATTTTATTTTATCTTTGTTATTTCATAGTACTTTAAATATTTTTATAAAATATTCGCTTGACATTATGATGGCATAAACAAATAATGACGGAATAGATTATTTAAAGTTAGTAATTGAATTAGAAACAATATTCAGTTTTTTTTAGATTACAATAAATTCACGTCCATTTAAATAAATGTAGAATGTTCCTTAGTAGTTTGCAGCTGTACCATCGTTAAAGTAAAAACGCATCGCATAAATATCGCGGTTTTATAAACCGGTGTAATTGTTTCCCATACCGACCGCAACTGGGCGGTTGACAATATCGATTCGGCATCCGAAAATCGATACGGTATTCGACGTCGATTATTTTAAGTGAATACGATACGAACTTATTCGTTTAATGATTACCGTTCACAGGAGTCAGCGGGGCACTCGGGGGCAAGGCGGTATCATCGTGTGAGATCTAGTGATTGCCTGTATCGACGTATAACAAATTATGTTATAAAGATAAATTTCATTACGTATACGCAATAAATATTATTATTTTTTTAGTCACATAATTTCCTGAACAACTCGTATTGAAGTTGATGTCCTTCTTGTTGTGAGCTTGAGCTTGAGTGAATTTAAATTAAGAACGACAATTATAGCCTATGTAGCTTTTTAATTTTACAATCTTTATTACTTCTGAATATTAGCCCCCAAATTGCTAATGCGCCTGGGCACTATTTTGGTGTTAGTACCGTTATCAACAACATCAGGTGCTTGGGGTTCTTGTTGTAATCTTTGTTTTAAAATGATTAGAAAAATACTTTACAGTTTTGTTCGTGAAATTATTAAAACATTGATGATGACATGCTGCGATAGCAAAAATATTAACCTGCATATCAAGCCAGTATAATTTCATCACAGCATGGGAATAAATATCTGACGATAAAAAGACACCGTTCGTCAAGACTGTCTTCGGAGACTTCAGTAAAAATATATTATTAATATTTGGTTTTATTGTTAAAAGATATCTGTCTAATTATTACATACATGTATATCTTATTGACAATGATCATTCCATAATTATTAATAAATAATTCACTATTAGAGTGATTAGCTAGCTATACTTTTGAATTACGTCACGGTGATGTAAATTTGATAAGGTTCCAGCGCATTATCAACTTAGTAGAACTAAAGCTCATTGTTATTGCTACGTATGTATTCGAAATTTCCTCCGATATATGATCATAGGAAGTGACTCAGAAAGATTGCCCGGGGTATTTCAAGCTATGCGTATATTATGTTGAAGATATATCTTTTACGTTTACTTATTTAACTTAGCGCTTTACAAAAATTTTCATGTCGGAAAATAATCATGTCCTTGAATTTGATGTTATTTTTAAAAGAACCTGCAACGGTCCTAAAATAAATTAATCTGTACCATCTCAGCAGTTATAAGCTTGATTTTTTATAACATATATGACTTATTATCAACACAATCTAAAATGGGAGTGTCATATATAATATCGCCTGTCAGTTTACTCGTTACACGCTAATGAGCACGTTCTTAGAACATGAACCCAGGTATGTCTAAGCTTTGACCACAACAGTGTAAGAGCTGCGCAGCCTTTGCATGGACGGGCTAACTCTTCCTTAAAAATAATTCAGATGTGCATCGGAGTAAGCATATCGTCATACAATCGTTTTATATTATTTTATCATGAATGTCATAGGACAACCAATTTCTCGGCGACTCGGGCATAGACTACCCAGTGACCAAGTGTGACAACTTCGATTTGTTGTGACAGTTTTGTTCCCTATGAGTTTGTTTATATCTTCATGAATTCTGATTAGTTGTCCTATTGCTTTTGTACCTATTAAAACAAACACTCTTGTGCCCTATTTATGAGGGCAATGTACATAAGTCTTTTGTGTTCATTCTACGAAGTCCATATTCAAACAAATTTAATGAATTTTGATTGAAATTGCGTAGTATAAGCGTGCGCAGAAGCTAGAAGCGCATACGCATACGGCTACGGCACCGGTGCAGGGCTGGCGGGGCGCGGCGCACAAAGGGGGCGCGCAGGTGGCCGACACACGATACCCCATTGATCGGGACGCTCGCTATAGCCTCCTCTGATTGTCTCCTCTCAAAAGAATTCCTGACAGACAACGCTCACTCCGCTACTAATTACGCCTACCCAAAGATTAGGCGAACGCACAGTTGCAAAAACCTACCTAAAATTATTGCAATTTTTCGATCGTTTCGGAAATAATTTCGTATGGGTTTGTCGATCGTTCGAACTTAAACTAGGTCTTACTTATGTAACATATATAATATTACGATAAGAGTAATTGGTTTAATATGTTAATGGAACATTTCAAAAATAAATAAATTTGTAACTCGAATGAGTTACCATGACTGGGGTAGGTCCCACGCACCAAATATTAGTTAGGTAGTTAGGAGTTAGGAAGGGATAAATAAAAAATATTATATAAACCTCTTACTAATTAAATTCAAAATTAAGCACATTCTGTTTTAAGTAACTGGTAATCTATGACAATCTGTGACTCATCTTGCGCTCGCGCACAATCTGCGCAAAGCGATTCAAACGAAATGAAAAGCGTTTTGTGAGGTATTTCTTAAACGTTGAGGGGCGCATGTGCGCTCGCACAAAAGGTTTGCAATGTTTTGCATTGAATTGCTCAGCTTATTCAAAAATATGATGTTTATGATTTGACTTCTTAAGATTTTTGCAACAAAGAAATATCTTACATATTTTAATTCAGACGCGCTAGAAATTTATCTTCCTAAGAGATATACATAAAACTAGAAGACTTTTTGTCACTTTTATGACGCCGGTTTCAAAAATCAGCATGGGCTTTCATAATAATTTGTTGGATTAGTGTTAATATTTTTCTGTTACTAATTGTGGTTTGTTATTGGCTTTTGCAATTTAGCAAATATATGTTAATTGTTTTGTCGTATTTTAAGTTCCACTTTTTATCTTCTAGTATTGTTTTGTAAGTTATTGATTTCCTTTTATTCTATCTTTTTATAACAATTTCTTCTTTGTATGTGACTTACCTCCTTCGAAAGGGTTAGACAATTTTTGATGTTTTTTCTGTTTTTCAGCGAGTCCTGGGATAGTTTAGATTCACAGGACCCGTTACGTGGCGCTGATATTGGGTTTCAGGAAATTTTTTTTACGAATAAAGAAATGAAAAAGGAAAAAAATGATAGCTGAATGTAAAAGCCAACGATGATGCTTGATTACGTAGCTAGAACTTGTTCTATTCTTTACCTAGCTCTCTTCCTTGCGACTAAACTCTTTAGATGCTTGCGAATTTATTGAACGGTTATGGTTACTCGAGGCGTTAACTGATTGCTTTGAAAGTTTTAAACGACTTTTTGATATCATGATGAAATGCTGCAGAAGATATGAGTATCGTTGAGGTAAAATATTGGTCTTCCTGCAGACTGTCAAATCATAAATTGAATGTTCAGACATTAAGTTTTCACTGCTTTAGAAGTTTTTATTAAAAAGGATTTATTATGTATCTAATTTGTCAAGGAAAGTGTTGTTTCTGTCTATCACCTACACGACAACGAACAACGCTTTGCTATTCAACGTATTAAATATCCTCATTTTAATTTAAAAACGGTTCCGGTGTTCGCAGGCGCCGCGCCCGTATCCTTTGCCGGTGCACCAGTGCGTCTAGCGACGATTTACCGGCAAATGCTCGTAGCATTTGTCCAAACGTTAGCTGTATTTCCATTTGGTCATTAGCAATTATTAATTCCTAGATTATTAGTGGTGTAGTGCATAGGGGCTCGCAATTTTCGCGACTTCCACTGCAGCTGCTAACGCGCCGATATCTCGGCAAAAACTTTGCCAACAAGGCAAGGTGTCTCACCTGCTCAAGCCTGATTCTCGATCTATTCTCGACGGTTGTCAGTTGTCCCGCACACGTCAACATTGTAATTATGTTGACATGCGATTTTCAAATGCGTGCTATTATTTTCAAGTTGTAAGAAATTACTGGTTGTACATAAAAATTATGCTATAATTTTCTTAAACAACATTGGAGGGCTTATCCATCAAAGGTTAAGAGCATTCAAGTATATACATTGGGAAGCCTTGTATCGTTAAAGGTTTTAATTATATACAAAAACAAAAAACTGCATTTACAATCATAGTTTATATATATATATATTTCTTAACAGTTTCTTAACTCATTTTTTTATGGTAGAAGGTGGCAAACAAGCAAGCGTTGCACCTGATGTTAAGTGAGCGCTACACATAGGCCTCCGCAACAAGCAAACGAGTTGCTGGTGTGTTGCTGGATGGATAGGCAAGAAAAAGTATATTTCCTTCTCCACTCAAATCCATCCATCCAATCCTCTTCCCTTCCTATCCCATCCTTTGTAAGAAACGATGGGAAGATGAAGAGGGCAGACACCGGCCCTCCGGCATATCACTCATCAGACGAAATACAGAAGTATAAAATACTTCACGCCTGTCTTATGTGAGGTCGTGGAATTTCACCGGTTGAGCCGGACCATTCGTGGAACAGATCTACGTACAGATGACCTAACTGTGCGTCTTTCAGTAGCCAAGTTCTTTGTTGAATTAATTTTTTGTTTGGAAAAATACCAATATCATTATTTGGAAAACTGAAAATAGCTTGAGGTTCTCACTTCTGTACATTCCCATCCTCTCCTCTTTAATTCTTTCGCGTTGTCTTCTTCTTTACTTTTTCCTACAAAGTTGTATATACATATAGTTGAGTGGCGGTGGTTACTTGACATAAGGGATGTAATGGCTTTCATATTCGTGTACGGATACAGGAAAAATTTTATACGGATTCAATGAACTGTACTTATTTTCAAAGTTACCAATTGGTACAATCAGACACATAAATTTCTAATTACCACTCATTTAAAAGTGTTATCTAAGTGAAAATCCAAAAAAAACGAAACTATCCGAAACTTTGATTTCCAATTTGGATACGGATATTTTATCCGATAATTTCGGATTCGGGCACACAGTTCCATAGCATCCCTGCTTAATATCAGATAAACTGTTTATTTTTTCCGATATAAAGAAAACAAAGTTGGTAATGACTAAAATATTATTAGACGTTTCAGTTGATATTATTAATTTTTAATTATATTATTATTCTATATGTCTCGCGTCGTGAATTGCGTCTTTTGTTTGTTGAGCTCCTTATTGTCAGGGGTACAGAAAATGACATGAGGTGTTTACCTTTTATCCTGAAAACTGGAGGTTCCGGAGGTAAATGAAAACTTTATTGACAATATCGGTTGCCATGTCAATGTTTCTTGTTTTGACAGTTATAACTTTTTGACACCTATAATTTAAGTTATTTTACGCAGACTTACAAAAAAATTCGAGCGTGGAAAATGAGAAACGATTGCGTGCGAAGCCGCGGGCAACAACTAGTCTGATTATATTTGTCTGTATACATACTGTAAATAACCTCTCGTGTTATTTAATTCGTTGTTAAAATATTTTTGCCGCCAGTCCCCGGTGGCGGTCAGGTTCGTACTCCATATGTGCGGTTGTTATCACATCGGCAATAATTATGCAATGCCTTTCCTATAAAATCGCAACAACTGGTTAATCCTGCTAGGCCAGCACTATTCTAGGGCTGCCTAGTGACTCGTTATATTAAAAATTAATTTAAAATCATTCATTCACCTCAAAATCATAAGACCCGCTTGATACTCCCGTGCCAGAATAATGTTATAATTATGGTTATAGTAGTATCTTATCTTCGAAACTATAGGTATAAACTATAGCGAAAATATGTATATATATATATATATATACATGACAACACGGTGGTAAAATAATAAATAAATATTAATATTTCCTTCGGATTGTCTCACTGAAAACAACATAAAAATAGAATTAAATCTATTCACTTTATCAACTTTGATATTAAATTAAGGACATAAGGACTATTAGGCTGCCATATTTATTTCGTATTTCAAAAATCGTCGACACATTGCAGTCTTTACACCCAATTTACCTACACAAAACCTTAAAGAATTAAAAAAAAAACCTTTTAAACCCGCCTTATGAATACCCTGTTTATTGTTGAAAACGCTATCCGTTCAATAGTTTTCGAGTTTATCTCGTACAGACAGACAGACGGGGTGACATTCGGATGGGGACATTTCTAATACGTAGTGGTCATGGAAATATCTAATGTTGTAATGAAACAAATCTCTATATCCGACTGAAGGGCTAATGTTTGGTTCATGAAAGACTCAGTTAAATACTGCTCTATAGCAGCAGCCCTGAGAGAGCCACGTGGTGCTGCGCAGCACCTGTTAGCTAAATATACCAAACAGCAATCACCTCGCGCATCTGCTCGACTAGAATATTACGCAATAACTCTAAGGTAATGGTCTGTCCCCGTGTCCAGATGTTAACGCAGCGAGCGTTGAACGTGAGATGATTTTATGTCGGAACCAGTTATGTAATGGGTAACGCCGACGCCGACGCCGATGAGACGGACCGATCGGTGGTAAAATGGAAATAACTTTTATTATGACAAAGATATCGATTGATTGATTCCTTTTTATTACTTATGTACTTTTAATATCAAATTCTATTAAAATTATGAAGTATAAAATAATATTTTAAGCAAAAAAAATACATGCCGCGGTTACCTTTAGGAGTGGAGGCCGTGTGAGGTGAAGGATTAAACGTGTGAACGTTTCCTGGGTAGAGAAGATGCCAAAACTGAAGATCCAGTGTATTCCTTGGTTTGCTTCGGAAGAGCCCAAATTTTATCAGTTGACTGGCTCAGACTGGCTAATCTGATGGTGAAATTAAAACAATTAAACAATAATGCTAATTAATATCTGCTTTATTAAAAATGCGTCTTGTTTTCTGAGAACGTCTAATATCTTGTTACACAAATACTTCTCAACTTATTTTAAGTGCATAAAGTTTTTTACGTTACATTAAAGTTAAAAATTATAATTTTATGGTGTTTTAAGTCATAGGTACTTAATGTTATTCCTCTTTCGTACTGTCGGTTCTTTTTTATCAGACACTCTTTCGCCATACTAAATAAATAAATATCCGCTCACGCCCGTAACCCAGAGGGGTAGGCAGAGATCATGGATTTCCATTTGGCGCGATCCTGGCACACCTCTCTCGCTTCTTCCACATTCATACATCTACGCATGCATGCTCGTCGGTTATGGGTGCTCCTTATATCGCCCTTTTTTAGTAAGTCAATAATCTGATCGATATAAGTTCTCCTAGAGCGTCCCCTACCAACACTGCCACTCACTTTTGCAACATAAATTTGTTTTGTTATTCTCTCTTCATTCATCCTTTCAACATGCCCGAACCACCGAAGCATACCTTTCTCAATTCTAGTCACAACATCCACTTTTATGCCACACTTTTCCCTTATAACGCTATTTTTAACCCTATCATTCAAACAACGCCATACTATCTATCATCTATCCACTTATACTAGTGAGTTCGGTTTATTTTAATATTAATATTAATAAAAATAAATATTAAAATATAATAAAATAAATATAAATATAATAAAATTAATAATAATAAATAATATGAATTTGTAATAAAAATACTATTTTAATATTTCTCTTCTTTAAATTGTTATAAATATTGTACATACTTTTATACAAGATCCAAAGCATGACAGTCTATAATTAAGTTAGAACTAGTAAGCGTCTTTGTCTAATGTGCGGCGAATCAATTCTGAGGCAGGAGTAACACAAATATGAGACGTGAAAATATTTTTTTTGTATATCACATAAGTTATACACTTTTGATTAAAAAATGCCATTTAAGCGTATGCTTGGTATTACAATTAAATGAATGGTTTCAAATCACTTTATATGAGAATTTATTTTAGTTATTGAGAGATTCCCAGCACGACACGTGCAACTAATTGTGTACCCGCATACAATGATTGGCGTCACACTTTGCCCGGCAATACCGTTGCACTTCCTACAGACACTCCAATATATCCTAATATATATGCAAAGCAATCGAGGATCACGGCTAGATCCTTGCAAAGTAATTATTGTTGATTTAAAAATTTGAGAAATAAATACAGTTGAGTTAACTTACTAGTTGAATGTCGGATTTCATTGCTCCCGGTCGCCAGAGAAGTCGAATTTAAAGCGCCAATAGACTAAGGTTTAGGGACATGGACCACGGAACACGAGGTTGAGCGTTTGAATATGCCATTCGAATCCTAGCTTGACCTTAGTTGGAATAGTTTAAAGAAATATTAGTAAATTGTTTACAATCTCATTTTCTCCCTGACCTTTTCTCAAACGTCGAACGACTAAACGACCATTTACTTGGGGTCGGCGCAGTATCACCGTTGTCCATACCCTTTAGTATAGCTTTTGGGAACAGTTTACGGTCGGTCGCCTACTCCTTCGGGAATAATAAAATATTAAAAATCTACTAACATTTTAGTTAAAAAATGATAGTGGTCGAGAATGTTCGTATCTCGCAATAATTGTTATTCAACGAGAATACAAGAAAAGTGTTTGCATAAAACCATTACAAGGGTTATTAACTTTGTGCGTTTAATATTATTGATGTGTGAGATGGGACAAAAACGAAGGCATTGTCCCACCGACCCAGGTGGTCGGCCGTCACTAGCCACCCGGTCGCATCTTGTTTCCTTACACGGAACTCGATCGGGACATTATTCCCTGCGCTGATCTCTACACTTCGATCATTTGTATCTGCTGATTACAATCGTGATTGTTTTTTTTATATGAACGGATTGTCTCTGGTTCAATTGCTTATGCTAATACTTCGTTCTTGTTTGCATCTGTCAATCGTATACAAGTTTTAGTGTGTGACCTTCAGTGACATGTTTTACTGCACGATACACTTATTTATTTGTAAATAACATCTCTGTTGTGAAAACTACTTTAGTAGTTAGACGATAATTTGGTGGCGAAAATCTAATAGGTTCGCGTGAACAGCATGCGTCAGCAACATGCTTATTTGAATTTGGGACAGTATCGACGACTATTTTTCATTTGTTATTCTTAATTTTAGAATGTTATTGTTAACTTACCACCTGTTTTAGGTTTTAAATAATGTCGGCAGAACTTGTGACTGCCGTGCTTTTGTTAAAACATTACCATTAGAATGTAGCTATGTTACTTATGCTAGTATATTATGCTAGCTAGCCTGCCAGTGGAACACTTTTGTATACAATATCATTGGCCAAATCACTAAACACATCATCACTGTCCAGATGTTTAGTATCAATTATTATATCGACGTGAATATTTATCACCAGTTATAACTATTCTTAATTAATTTAAGTTACCGAGTATTTTAGTAATTTGGAGAGCGATCTTTAAACTTTAAGATCTTAATGAATATAAAACTCCGGCTATGAAATATCTTATATATAACGTAGAAGAAGTCCACACAATTGTCATTTGCGATTAAATGTAGTCAATAAACAGCAGGTTTAAGGACAAGTATCTAATATTCTCTACCGTACCTTGTGATCCTATGTATAAATAAATGTTTAAACAGTTTCTGCTTAACGAACGGCCCTAACAATAAAACTAAATGTTAATAAGGGTCTATTAAAGTATTAACTATGAATATAAAATGGATGGTTTACAAATTTAAGTAAATAGTAGTATCGAAGATAGGATTGTAACAATATTTACTCATCGGACTTTTTCTAATATTGTATTATATATTCTATCTACATAAATAAAGTATTCGATTCCAAACATAGTAATGTGGTCAGAACAAACGACGACCATTAACTCAATGTAAACCTTTTTTTAACCGCGACAAGACTTAGAAGTTTGTCTGTGGTCGGTGGCTCGTAAAAATTTGCACCTTTCTCCGCTCTAGAACATTGTCTATTTTTATGAAGTATAAAGTTTTACTTTCAATTGTTAAAATGTCATAAATACGTAATTTCCATGCTGTCGGAACCTTTAGCAGCTTCTGCGGCCTGCGTTCAACGTCAATGTGGGATACGAACTTATAGAAATTTAATAACGAAATACATGTTGTAATTTTGTTTTAAAATATACGTTGCTTAACGTTTTTTATTTGCCAGGATTGGTTGATTCTTTTTAAGGTTTGATTAGTTTTACAAATTTACTTTTTTATTATTGGAAATAGCATTTCCTAAGAAATTAAATGTCTAAGAAATTTTATTTAGTGTTTTTATAATTTGTAACAGGACAGTGCTGCCTACGAACTTTGATCAAATTTAAAAGAAAATTTATAACTAAGCTGTTAAGTACTAAAAATGAGTTTAATGTTTCTCGAAATTAGTACTAGACGACGTAAAATAACTCATTTTTTTTCTGATGCGTTCCTTTTTTAATAGTTTTTATTTGTAATTCAGATTTAACTTATTTATGTCCAGCCAGTGAATTTGATATTATGCATATATTTTTTTATTTCGAATGCATTATTTGAAAAAAATCAAGTTAATATTAAAATACGCAAATGAATATTAAAATGTAATAAACCTATTATTAGATTTTCCTATTAATTCGCTTATTCTACTGATCACGTGAAATTATGTAATTGAAAATATAATTATTTATGTCTATAAAAACCAAGGCTATGTGATATGACTTTAAGGGAAACCTATGTTTTTACTAATCTGTGCCACAGAAAAATAAATATACATTTCAAATAGCAAAATTCCGCATACCGTTTTCCTTACATGTCATTATATCGCAACGAAATGTAAATGTAACACTAGCAACATTGGTAAAGCCCGCAACAATAACATCTGTTGCTCTGCAAATAGGCTGGCTCGACCGGGGAAATACCACGATCTTACAGAAGACAGGCGTGAAGTAGAAGTATATTTTATACTTCCGTGTTTTCTCAGATGAGTGAGGTGCCAGAGGCACAATTTCAGTCTTCCTCCCTTTCTCGTTATTACCTCATAAGGATAGGAGGGATGAAGAGGTAGAGATGGGAAAGAGATGGATAGAAAAAGGTTTTTCCTGTCTGTTCCCCTCCTCTGTCAGTCAAAAGTAGGCAACGCATCTGTGACTTATTTGAGTGTTGCAGCTGTCTACGGGTAGCGGTCACTTAATATCAGGTGACCCGCTTGCTCGTTCGCCATCTTATATCATACAAACATTTTTTTAGTAGGAAAACATATAATAGTATAAACTTAGGTACTCGTAAGTAGATACAGAAATACCTGTCGTAGTATCGTAGTTACGACTCGTGGAAAAGTCACAAGTGCTTACGGTATCTGGAAAAGGCTTTCCCTAATTACTTGGGGTGTGTTTTGTTTGGTGCTATCGGCGTGTAACGAGCCGCAAATGGGTCTCCGTCGATCGCGCGATCATGCGGGCCGCCCGCCCTGCGCCCCCGCCGCCGCCCCGGTTGCGCGCGTCAAAGGCCTTTGAGCGACTGTATGGCGCTGCCTTTAGTGGCAACCTAAGCGGCAAATGGTACAAAAATGAGGCCTCCTCTAAATTTTATGCAAATTGTACAGATTTCGACATAATCCATGTATATTCTATTTTTCCAAAAAGGAATGGTAAATAATGCCGCGTGTATGATATGATGTTGATATGAATTTCAAAATACATAATGAAGAACCACTGACACGTGGGCAGAAATTACGTTATTCCAGTTGTCACGCTCCTGACACACATTTTTCACTTATTCCACATTCATGCACCTACTCATACATGCTTGCCCCAGCTCAAGGTTGACAAAATACGTAATATTTTTTTAATAGAAGTAGATTGCAAATGACCAAGTGGTTTATCCGATATTAAGTAACTGGTCATCCATTTGCAACATCAGTGGTAGAGTCCACAACAACAACATCTGTTGCACGAATAGGCCGACTCGACCGGTGAAATTTCACGACCTCACTGAAGACAGACGTGAAGTAGACGTATGCTTCTGCGTTTTGTCTGATAAGTAAGATGCCGGAAGCCCAATTTCAGACCTCCTCCATTTTCCATCCTTTCCTAATGAGGATAAGATAGGTGGCGGTTGATGATTGGGCCTCTGCCCAGGGGGCATGGATAAGGAAACTAAGCATCCCTTTTCCCCGCCCATTAAAGGTAGGCAATGCATCTGCGACTCATTTGCTTGTTGGTTGATATCGCTGGGTAGTGGTCACTTAACACCAGGTGACCCTTTTGCTCGTTTGTACCTTCTCCCATAAAAAAAACACCAATACCTTCAACCCTGTAATTAAATTTTGTAAAATTAAGTAGTTAAATTGTACGTATAGAAATGAAAATAAACTTATTCCCCTTTTCATAATCTTAAAATAGTCATCATTGGTGAAACTAGTAAAGAAATCGACAAAAAATGTAGCGATCGCTTCCGCCAGTGCACAGTCGACATAACCTTAGCAGATAAGCTCCGCTGTGCCAGCAACGGAATCTCGCGTCTATCCTTGTTAATGAGTTTATCTCATATGTGCAGCGCAATTAGCCCATTGAATCTGGCACAAGGATTCGGAGGTGCGCGGTCAAAGCTCTTTGTCTTTAATTACTTATTAAATTTAAACTTCTGCTTTGTCAGTAGTTTTGCGTGGAAGAATAACAAACATACCAACTTTTGCATTTATAATATTAGTAAGATTAAGTATCGTCAGAATGATGACAACGTTAAGCTTTTGTCGCGCATGCCTATGCGTAGCGCCATGTCGAGTGAGGCGTGCAAGCGACCTTCGCCACCTACTATATAAAAACAACTGTAATGAAGATATGCTGAAGATCATGCCTGTAGAGCTTAGTATCGTCAATTGGAATCACAAAGACCAAGTATCATTTAATCGCAATCGTTTCTAAAATACACAATTTAAAATTGAAATTAAAAACCATTAAATTTAGTGACATCCCCATAATTTAGTATGGCGTGTGTTGTAACAAATTATGTAAATGCCGTGTATGCAATATGGCCCGGCCAATGCACCACTATCTGACTGCATCGACACGCGACACACATCATATTTAATTGTTATCTGTTGTTATTATGTGCCAGAAATTTCGATTAATTTCTCCTTCATAATAAGCAATAAATCCATTGCAGCTTTTTTATTATTAAAGTAAGAATTACACCTTTACACAGAGATTTAGTAATATTTTAAATCGACAGAAAGGTAAATACTCAGGTCACTGAAAGGCATCGACCAGACTGAAACCCATCCAGTTTTTGTGTTTAATAAACTGTATGAATATGTTTTTTTTTGCTTATAAACCAAACTCAATGTTGTCGATACAAATCCGTTCCTTCATTGCAATCTAACACTCTACCCTATTCCTATCAAACCTAGAGAAATTTACTATGCAGCTGAGCATGGATTCACCCCACGTTGGGTCACAGAGGCGCTACTATACCTCCATATTTACCTTTATAAACTCACACATTTTCCAACCACTACTTACCTAACATGGAGTAGATAGATGCTACTCTCATTCCGCCGAGTAGATGAAGTCCTGTATGTAACGGAGGGTGAGTCTATCGTGAGATTTTGTAGATTTGGTATAAAGGAAACTACATAATCAAATTGATTACGTCGATAAAACAGTACACCAATATCTCTCAAGAATTAAAAACGGTACGTGTTAAAGTTAAATCGTGTATACTAACATGACTTGAATGCGTCCTGTAAAGTTTGAACTATCCCGTCTTCTGAACTCATGGCAAACAAGCTTTGTTTGTTCCTCTGAGCCGTGCGGATGACCACAACGAGACCTTGACAGTTCAGGAGCAGCTCTCGGCTCTCGGCTAGTCGACCGAGGGGTCCTTGCTCCTGATTTACGGCCTCCGAAAACCACAGGGATTCAATATGCCTTTGTTGCAAAATGTTTTTATTGAACAATAAAAATTTCTCCGCAAAATGGAACGACTTTATAGATCATAATTTCATTTTAAAGCTTGCTTCTTTAGCGTGTCTAAGTTGTTACAGCTGGAATAAACAAGGTGTTACCTAAGATTACATTAGAGATTGGACTACATGTATAACAAACATCAGACTATCAAAGGTAGTAGTAGTAAAGTATGTATTAGTTTACATTTGCTTTATATAATATTTTTGACCGAACCTTATCAAAATCTTTCTTTATTCATTTATTATTTATACTTTTGTTATGTTCTAAATGAAGGCCCTGAACTAAGTAGCTTGTAGTTATGAATGGTCTCATGTATTTCGTTAATATGTCACCAATTTATTCTATATAAGTTTTTAGCACATCCCAGAAACTGGCCCCATCACTAATGTAAACTTACCGACTGTCGGCCATTAAATGAGATGTTTACAACTAAATATGACGTCTTCCTCTCTGATCGTCTATAAAAGCAAGACTGTCGTGATAACAATGTGTGCACGCCTATAGCTCAAAGTGTTTGTGGCGTCCTGTGTCACGTGAGTGGCGTGACGACAATAACACAGAGGTAAAACACATTTGTGCTTGAGATAAGAATCAAAAATTTAAATGCGAACACGGAGATAATGACTCGATGAATAATAATGAGGTTTGTAAGTGTGAATCATCAAATACATTTAAATTGTTATCAATTAAAAGCAATATAATAACGATTTGAGTCGGGTAGGTCCGGCCATATGGTGCGGTGGCGCGCGCTCGCGATTGGGGCCATAAAGTCGGATATCTAGTGCTAAAATCGAATGATATTCTAAAATAAATACAAAATAGATATAAATACTGTAGAGCAATATATACACAAAAAACTCGACAATACATTTTACGTCAGAACAAGCAGAATCATTAACATTTCTTATTAAAATGTTTCTTCAGTCACATGAAGTAATTTTAATCAGAGCTGCATATATTTTGTAAATTTAGTTCCATGGTTCTCAGCTTGTCTTTCATATCACGTCTATAAAGTTGTGAATATGATGAAATATTAGTAATGAATAATTCTGAAACGTAAGTGATATCTTTCTCTAGTTTCATGGCCCCTTGAGTTCATGTAAATTTGTTGAGCTCAATTGAAGTTAATAGGAACGTGGAGAGGGTGAGGATCGCCAGCTGACGCGAGGTGTGAGGGAATGCAACCCTCCCGCTGCACTCGACGACGGCGCCTCAATTGATGAACAAATAAAAATATACGGTAGACTTTGTCATGAGTTATGCTAATATTTAATACACTTTATATTTGATTTAATACACTATTTGAGGAGTGATAGCTTCTATGCATATGGAGCCATTAGATTAGATATTTATGACTTGTCGATTAAATCATGAAAAAGTATTAGGTAATTAATTAAATATTCGACTTCATTGTTAAAAACGGGAGTATTCTTACCGTTATTTAAATTATAAAAGGACAGATTTCCGAAAGACCGATCAGCTAGTAAAATAATAAATTTGTTTTTTAAATATTGAAATATACCGATGCAACGCGCATAGATTTCTCTCTTTAACAAGTATAAATATTATATAATAGTGAAGACAAACTCGTTTCATTTATATATTTGTTTGTTTGGGTCAAATATAATTAATAAATGACGCTTTACAATTGCTATACATAATATATAAATGAAACGAAATGTTCATACGAATATAAATTTTCTTTTTATTGAAACACCCATTAGGGAATGTTATTTTTGTGTACTAAGACTTAATCACTCCATGGAGTGTCCGCCGAAGCGTGCTAAGAGCTCGGCGGCTAATATTAATAAAGTAACGGCCCGAGCCGAGGCTCCCGAGGGAGACCTCGAGCTTAGTTACTGCAAAGAGTTTTAAGCTAAGCGCCCTCAGTGCTCTGCCGCCTCAAGCCCGGTGAATCTGTGAAAGCCTCCTCCAGGCTAACAGTAGCAAGTCAGTCACAAAAAAAACAAAAAAAGTGTGTACTAAAAATATTTTGTATGTTGCTGAGTGTTAAGAAATAATACTTTCACAGCTACAAATAAGAAATAAATTCACCTTTTATATTGACCCTACATGCTAATGTCAATTTAAAATTGTATACTTTTTTGAAAAATTGCTAACATACCAATTAGAATAGCATATTACATTACATATATTAAGGAAAAATGTAGAGAGTAGCAACTCTGCCTTAGCAAAAATAATTAGTTCTATGTATATGGTATGTATGTATGTAATGTAAGTTGATAATAGTATGACGCTGGGCGGGAGTCGGCTGTATATTACCGAGTTCAAATGAACGCTTACAATGCGACCAGGTGCGAGCGTACTGACATGTCTATTTGCCACCAACCGATTATGAACTTGATCGGTTTATAATCTAACTAACCTAACCTATAATTATATTTTCCATTTTCAGATAAACTTTAACTTAGTCATGCAAGCAAAACAGTTCGCAATATGTGTTCGACAATTTATAATGTGTCGAGAAATGAAACGTCAAATAGTGAATGATTCATTCAGTTCTCAATTTGCTGACAATCAGTTGGCGACATCTACAAGTGTTCGTCAGATCTTTTGTTGCAAGAGCATACTGTATTTCTATTCACCACTGGGTACATCTTAACGAAAGAAAGTGTCCAATTATGGCATCATAAAGTTTTACGAACACATTTTACAAAACTGCTACGTTGGTAAGTTTGATAACTTACTTTCGTAATGAAATATTAAAATTTTAATTTAAACCAATAACTGAACATTTTTTGGAATTGAAATTTGAGGCAAGTGGTGGATAAAAACATGAATGTATTTATTTATCGAAATTAATGCTATTTTCCGTTATTTGTATTAAAAAAAGCAAATTTCACTCGACCTGTTTCGGAAGCCCAGTCCAATGTAAGCCATGTATATGTAGATTTTGTCTTTTTTAGATTTAAACATAAACAAAGTGCATTTACGTATTTCCGTATATTGCTATCGTTTTCTACGAATGGCGACTATGACAGCTGTGTGCATAGATAAAATCTTGTCGGACGACACACGTGTAGTTTTTGCCGCAGTTTAGTGCAGCACGCGTTTACAAGCTATCCGTTGGTTTTTACTACACACTGATAAATTAACCTTCAAATGTTCTGTTTTAATCTCTTCGTAGATCGTATTTGTTCACAGAATAAAAACCCATTCAAAAACAGCAATCACGTTTTTCAAACTCATTCGCATACTGTACAGAGGTCCGGAGGATCATTTATTGGTTCATTAATTGGGATCGAAGTTATGAAACTAAAATACAAAGAATGAAGCACAGCCAGTAATAAGGATTGCCGATGGAAATGAACACTCAAAACAGATGAGAAGGCGTGACAATAGTTCAAAAATAGATAAATAAAATCAACAAAAACAAACTCTTGTATCGTAATAAAATTCAAAATTGAATACAAACAATAAATGAAAAAACTTCACTCCAAAAATATTTTAAAATATGATTTCTATTGGAACTTCTTGCAATTATTTAAATATGTATTTCTTATAAACATATGAACAATAAAAATAGTATCGTTAATATTTAACAGCTATTATGGAAACACTTGAATTCGTTTTTTTTTAAATTTTGTCACCATTTTAAAAGATATGACAAAATCACGTATTATACGATATAAAATAAAATTTAGGTTTAATAATGTTAGCCTACCTAGAATTATGAATAAAATTGTTATGAAAAAAATAATAATATCACTTCTTTTTTAATTATTTAAAGCTAAAAATAATGATTTATACTTAGCAGATAATAAATATTTGAATTTGTTTTGAAGTTGGCTGTATAGCGCATAACCTCGTCATTAAAAAGTAAACATATTGCCGCCATTTTTGTAAACAAATGTGAAATAAATGACGTAACGTGAAAGTAAAGTGAATACTGTACTATCTAATTACTCGGTTTTCCTTGTAAAATATTACATTGTGGTTAAACATAATTTTTAAAGTGATTAAATTTAAACATCTGCTAAGAAAATACATATTCAATTTGGAATTAGTCTATAGCAGGTATATTAATTTTGTCATTTACTGCATGTAGGTAATTACTTATTTCTCGTCGTTTGTTGTACTGATTGTTATTAGAGGAAAATTTAGATTGTACTGGATCCTAGGTCCAACGCAGCTGCGTGAAGCGGACAGCTGCCGTGTCCACCTAATGATACTAGGAATCTTAATCTTGTATGAGGAAACCAATACTTTTAAACGAGTACTTAATAACGTGGCTTGTTACATAAAATTACCTAAATATCATAATTATAAATTATTATATTGCTTTTATTATTAAGTTTTATTTACTTGTTTTCCAAGTATTCTAGTATTTTTCTGATATTACTGTTCTTTCTTCTGTTAATTACACGTTGTGTATACTTAATAGGATATGCTATTGTTTGAAAAAAATATGTTTGTTTTTATGCATAGTATTATGCATCATGCAGTTTGTGATACTTATAAATAAATATCTAGATGTTTTTTTATATATACAGTTGTTTTTATAGAGAATTGTATGCTATACTATATTTTATCTTTGACGCCCGTAAATCAGGGGGTCAGGCAGAGATAATGGATTTCCATTATATATTTATATTTGTATGCATGAAAAATGCATTTATTATGAATGGACGATAAATAACCTTTAAATTATTTGATCTATTTAGACAAAAATACGAATAGTTTTTTTAGATATATTTATTTATGTTTTATAAATGTTTTAAGCATAATCGTGTCGTATTTGTAGGTGTATATCATAAATGCATTGGTTGTTTATGGACGCTAATTATCAACTTTTTTTACCCGTGTAGGCAACGATTAATTGTTAATGTTTTAATTTTTTTTAAAACAATAAGTAGTGTATACTGGCCAAGTGCACTCCAATAGGGAAATATCTATACATTTTAAGACAGATAATGTCTGTGGACAAGATTGTTATTGTAAGCTTATATTTATTTGTCATCATATAAATCCATGTGATTGTGATTGAACGTATTGTAAGTGCAATGGGTATAATGAAGCAAAAAAAATAATTGTCAGTAATCCCTCTCATTGCCATGAGAACTTTCTATTAATTACCCCATAAATGAGCAAAGTACTCGTCGCTAACGGTTTCGTTAAACAAAAGGGTTGGACGCACTCGTGAAGCATTGTTTCTCTGCTATAAATCTAATGGATTGTATAATTATGGCTTTTAATATGTGACAGTCGCTCTTTAACATGTAAATTTATCCAGTAGCATATTGACGGGTGAAGTGGGGTGGGAACGCGCAGTGCACGATGCTAGGGCACAACGGGACGCCACTTCACTGCCGCTTTGGGGTTGCTGTTTTCAATTTAGGTTTTTCGAAACACTTAAATGTTCCAGTATACATTTTTATACATTAAAACAATTTTACTCATTTATAATTATTTTTAGGTCTTAAAATGTCTCTGGGGTCTAAAATAATCATATTTAAAAAAAAAGAAGACGTATAGTAATTCTAATTATGAGAAAATTGCAATGTTATGTACAATTGTAAAGTATTATTACTTATATATGAGTCGGTAAATAATATTCCCACTATTCAGAGTCATTTTTGTTGATTTACCAACAAGTTCTAAATTGGAGAAGGATTAATGCGATTATGAGTATTGT